>CM077026.1:112387355-113834855 GCA_039090855.1 Macrothele yani
CGACTCTTAGAAGCGGAGATATCGACAAATATAAAATATGCATCTACGACCCCTGGTGGGAAAACCATGAATTATTTTAAGAAGAAAGTATTCAGAAAAAGTTTTTCAATGTGAGCGGTATTGGTCCACGAAAGAATTATTTCAATCAAGTTTTCAGGAGCTCAGATTTTGCTGCAAATACATCAGAAGCAGAAGTTAACCCTGGTGTCCAAACCATTCTTTGCCAAATATTAGATATTATATGCAAAACATTTTCCATCATGAGCTGTATGCGATACAGGAAAAAGTTTTCAAATCGAAGTTTTAGAAGCAGAGATATCGGGAGAAACGTAATTTATCTTAACGCTCCCTACCGGAAAGTCTATAAATTACTTGAAATTATGTGAAAAGCATTTTGCATCGGAAACGCTATCCAACAAAGAAGGAATTTTCCAAATCGGACTTTTAGAAGTAGAGATATTTAAAAAAATGAGATATGTGTCTACGCCCCTAGCGAAGAAACCCTGCATTATTTTAAGACGAAAATATTCCGAAAAGGTTTATCTACGTGATTAATATCGGTCCACGAACGAATGTTTTCAATCGAGATTTTAAAAGCTCAGATTTTGCTGCAAATACAGCAGAAGCTGAAATTAAGACTTACTGTGGCGAAACTGTTTTCTACCAAAAACTAGAAATTATATGCAAAAGATTTATCATCAGGAGATCCGATGCAGAAATAATTTTTTCAAATCGGAGTTTTAGAAGCAGAAATATCGGGGGAAAGCCATTTACTTTTACGCCCCCTAGCGGGAAAATCTATGCGTAACTTGAAAAAGTGAGTGTACCTAAAGTAGTCTTCGATGTAAATGGAATCGAAAGGTAATTTTTTTGCAATCGGATGTTTAGAAGCAAATATATGGAATAAAATGTATTTTGAATTCGTTATCATCTGCATTTACGCCTTCTAGCGGCAAAATTGTGCATCGTAAAAAAAGCGAGATGAGGGATCATCATTCGCACATTTCAAGCTTCCCAATACGAAAAGAATTTTCAAATCGGACTTATAGTTGCAGAGATATGGTGTCCACAGACGGACGGGCAAACTGGTGTAATAAGCACGATCTCCTTTACAAAAGACGTACTAAATATATATATATATATTGATGACTAATTTTTAATGTGCGATGAATTCTACATACCTTTATCTACTTTTCAGTATATTCTCCGTGAATGTTAAGGCATTTGTCATATCGTGGCAGAAGGTTTTGGATACCCTCCTCATACAAGTCTGCCTAATGAGTTTTGAGCCACCGGTCAACCGTCGTTTATATATACTATACTGTGCAAATTAATTGGGACAAAGTAAAAAATCCCTCTTTTTTCCAAAACTATGCCATTATATCATTCTATGCCTTCATATAGACTGGTAAATACCTGTATTAGTATGAAGTATGTCATCCTTTATCAGAAATGACCTCTTGAATTCGTTTTGGCATTGTCTTCACTAATTGAGTGCACATACTTTTTACTTCATAATCGTGGAACCGCACTTTTATAGTATTCATTATCATGCGTTCTTTGGTTGTACAATCCATTTTACTTAAACGTCTCTTCAAAATATTCCACAAGGTTTCTATGGGATTTAAGTCTGATGAATTTCCAGGCCAATCAAGCAAATGAATTTGATATTCCAGCAGGAAATTCTTGACCAATTTCGAATTGTGACATGGAGCCAAGTCATGTTGAAATGTCCCGTCAAAAGTTTGCAAGAATGGAACAATCTTACGTTGTAAAAATTCTACGTACTTAGCTGAATTCATCATACCTTGAACAGGAACTAAGCTTCCAGTGCCATTTGCTGTGAAAAAACCCCAAACCATCTGTTTCAGAAGGGTGTTTTACAGTTTGTGTGACATGCTCAGGTCTTAAGCTCAGGTCACAGTTGCTTCGTCTAACGACATTTACTTGGTAAACCTGCACAAATAAATGAGTTTTATCACTGAAAATTACCTTTTTTCGGTCGTCAGAAGTCCATGATTTATATTTGTTGGCTCATGCTAAACTTTTTATCTACATTTTCGCATTCAAATATTGTTTTTTCGTTGGTCTTCTTGCCTTCCGGCCAACTTCCAGAAGCCTACGGCGTACAGTTGAATCACTAGCATCACAACCACTAGCCAATAAATATCTTTGAAGGTTGGTGTTTGTTTGTTTTTTTATTCATTTTACTATTTCTGATTAGATATTTATCGGTTCGTGGAGTTGTTTTTCGTTTTCTTCCACATTTACCTCTCCTTTTTGGAGACGAGGATCCAGATGCATTGTATCGCGTAAGCAGTCTTGATACATTTGATTAACCTACACCAACTGCAGAAGCGATATCTCTCACTGTCATAGAAGTGTGATCCTTCAGAGCAATTATTTTTGCACGCTTCCTTGGGGAAATATCCATTTTTCAATACACGAAAGCAACACGTACTCACAGAGAGCAAAAACTAACATCCACCTGTCACACACAAAAGCTCACAACTGAAGCTGAAGTGCCTATTTCCTGTTTAAAACCGGTCAAACCACATTCTTACTATCAAGTTCTAACAGTCACACCACCTCACAGCTGATAAAACCGGTTTACGTGGGTTTTCAACATCAACTGGCGATCACATTACAATTCTGAGAATAAAATAGCTTGTCCAATTAATTTGCGCGGTATAGTATATTATTAAATATCAAGCAGTTATCATTCGTCGTCGGACAAACGATGTGTTTCCATTGCAGGAACTGCTGTTTCGATTCAAATATGATGTAAGATACCCAGGTCTCATCTCCCGTCACCAGAGATGGAAACGGGTCACGGGTCAACGGTTCGGCAATTTCTTGCGGGTCCAACGGGTCGGATCAAGGTGTTCCTGACCCGTTTTTATTCCCGTTTTATTTTTGAAAAGAGAAAAATATATTCCAAAGAAAAATGCGCGTTGTGGAATTCTGTAGTCGATACACGGAGTGAATAATGATTTGCCATGCAAAAATATTGTCGTTTCTTTCTTAAAGCAACGAAGATTTCCATCGACTGACGTCAGACACACCGACACCATATCGTAAAAAGATACTTCCTTTGCGTTCTTTTACAGTGCGATTGCCTACGGCAAGGTACAGGAGGTGTCCCGACAATTCGTCGCGTGCGTCAATTCGTCGACTACGTCAATTCGTCGCCTGCGTCAATTCGTCGCGCGTCAATTCGTCGACTACGACAATTCGTCGCGCGTCAATTCGTCGCATGCGTCAATTCGTCGCGCGTTAATTCGTCGACCACGACGATTCGTCGCGCGTCAATTCGTCGCGGACAAATTCGTCGACTACGTCAATTCGTCGACTACGTCAATTCGTCGCGTTTGCAGATTTTGGTTACATACAAAACGAATTCAGGAAAACGTACGATTTCGAACGTCTTGCTACAGTTTTCAATTCAGAACCACCAAATCTGGTATACTATCTCGTGGTATTCTAACTTAGACTGTAGACGGTTTTGGGAAGCGGTTGCAGAGAGGAGGGGGGGGTTACAGCCCCCCTACAGAAATTGCCGTAAGATATAGTTTTCAATTTAGAACTACCAAATTTGGTATATTATCTCATAGCGCTCTAACTTAGACGGTAGACGGTTTATGGAACGGGTCAGGGGCCCGGTTGGTCAGAGCCCCCACACTACAGTTTTCAATTCAGAACCACCAAATCAGGTATCCTATCTCATAGTACTCTAACTTAGACGGTTGTCGGTTTTTGGAACGGGTCAAGGCCCGGGAGTCGTAGCCCCCCCCTCCCCCCCCCCATACATACAAAATTTTTGTAAAATCTAGTTTTCATTTCATAACCATCAAATTTGGTATCATGAAACTCTAACTTAGACGCTAGACGGTTTTTGGAAGGGTTGGAGCCGCGGGGTCGGACCCCCCCCTCTCATAAAAAATTTCATAAAATCTACAGTTTTCATCTTAGAACCACCAAATTTGGTATACTATCTTATGGTACTCTAACTTAGACGCTAGACGGTTTTTGGAAGGGGTTGGAGCCCGGGGGTCAGACCCCCCGAAAAAAAACTTTTTCGTAAAATCTACAGTTTTCAATTTAGAACCACCAAATTTGGTATACTATCTCATGGTACTCTAACTTAGACGCTAGAAGGTTTTTGAAAGGGGTTGGAGCCCGCGGGGTCGGCCCCCCCCCCTCATAAAAATTTCGTAAAATCTACATTTCAAAATTGCCTTTATTCTTCAGTAAAATAACATTTCTATGTACATGACAATGGAATTCTGCCAATAAATACAGCGGTATATACATCAGCTGGAAAGTTCCAGTGAAACGTAAAACAAAATATTGTTAAAATCATAAAAAAATATTTCGCCACGTAGGGCGAAGGAGAGGCAGACAATAAAGCACGAGCGATACAAACGAAAATGTTTACCTACAGTATTGTAGACAGGGCAAGACATGATTCTATACTATGCACAAATTCCAATTAAGCATTACTACCATACTAAAGATTAAACATTAGGTACTAATTCACAGAAATGCAACAGTGATGCTACATTCAAAATTTACAACATATGTACAGAAGTATTCAGTGACAAGGGGAAATAACGCTAAATGTACTCAGAAGGGCATCTTGTTGCATTAAATTATACACACAGTGACTAATATTTTAAAAAAAATATTCAACATAATGAAGGGGACATTGCGTGGGCAGTAAACTGTGCAGAAGGAAGAATTATATACAACAACATAAAACCCAACATTATCGAAGAGAACATGGGAAACATATTGAGCTATCTTCAATGGCACATTAAAACAGAAAAATCACAAATAGCGAAGCACCAAAATTAATACGTAAAAACATGATTTGTTACAGTGAACGTGGGCGACAACAAAAATCCCACTTATAGGTTGAGATGTAACTGCAAATTGTGGATATGGAACCACCCAGCCGATTGGGCCCAAGTGGATTGAAAAACGCTATCGGTGTTTGTTGAGGCAGCACGAGAGTGCTCCATTTGGAGGCGAGTGGTTAACCGTGCTAGGAAGCGTCTCCGAATGATAGCACTTGCCTCCTGAGGAGGTGGAATAAGAGCGGGGAAGCGTTGTTGAAGATGGAAAGCATAGACAGTGAACTTCACAAGAAGAAAAATATAACGGCACACAGGAGGCAAGTGAGTAGGTGGATGCTTTGTTTGGAGTAGCCAAGCATATGCAAGAAATGGTAACGATCGAGCACAAATTCGATCAGCAAGACGAAATGCTGTGTTTAGGACTGGCAGGAGAACGGGGCAGAATAGGTATTGATGTTGGACGTCGCTGACTTCAGGGCAAAAGGAGCACTGCGGAGAGGTGAGAAGGGTCATGCGAAACAGTACTGATGGGGCTGGGAGACGAAGGTGAAGAAATTGCCAATGGACATTGAGTTCAAGAGGGGAGGAAAGGGGGAGGTAGATGCTGTCCAGATGGCGGGGAGAAAGAGAAGGAGGAGCAGAATGAACAGAAAGTGGAAGTGCGGGAGGGAAAGAAGAAGCCAATAAAGAGAAGAGGAGGAGAGAGAAGTAACTAGAACCGGGGAGCTACGAATGAGGAGAAAGAACGGTAGGGAAAGAGGAGCAGAGGGGACCGAGAAGAGACCATCAGGTGAAGCGAGGAGTGGAAAGAGGCTCCAAAGCGCTGTGCGAAGAAGAAGATATTCGTTAGCAAGAGTAAAATCTACAGTTTTCATCTTAGAACCACCAAATTTGGTATACTATCTTATGGTACTCTCACTTAGACTGCAGACCGTTTTTGGAACGGGTCAAGGCCCAGGGGGGGTCAGAGCCCCCACATACAAAATTTTCTTAAAAACTACAGTTTTCAATTCAGAACCACCTAATCTGGTATACTATCTCATGGTACTCTAACTTAGACGCTAGACGGTTTTTGGAAGGGGTTGGAGCCCGGGGGGTCAGACCCTTCCCCCGAATAAAAACTTTTTCCTAAAATCTACAGTTTTCAATTTAGAACCACCAAATTTGGTATACTATCTCATGGTACTCTAACTTAGACGCTAGACGGTTTTTGGAAGGGGTTGGAGCCGGGGGGGGGGTCAGACTCCCCCGAATAAAAACTTTTTCGTAAAATCTACAGTTTTCAATTTAGAACCACCAAATTTGGTATACTATCTCATGGTACTCTAACTTAGACGCTAGACGGTTTCTGAAAGGGGTTGGAGCTCGCGGGGTCGGCCCCCCCCCCCCTCATAAAAATTTCGTAAAATCTACAGTTTTCATCTTAGAACCACCAAATTTGGTATACTATCTTATGGTACTCTAACTTAGACTGCAGACCGTTTTTGGAACGGGTCAAGGCCCGGGGGTCAGAGCCCCCACATACAAAATTTTCTTAAAAACTACAGTTTTCAATTCAGAACCACCTAATCTGGTATACTATCTCATGGTACTCTAACTTAGACGCTAGACGGTTTTTGGAAGGGTTGGAGCCCGCGGGGTCGCCCCCCCCCTCATAAAAATTTCGTAAAATCTACAGTTTTCATCTTAGAACCACCAAATTTGGTATACTATCTTATGGTACTCTAACTTAGACGGCAGACCATTTTTGGAACGGGTCAGAGCCCCTACATACAAAATTTTCGTAAAATCTAGTTTTCATTTCAGAACCATCAAATTTGGTATCATGAAACTCTAAATTAGACGCTAGACGGTTTTTGGAAGGGGTTGGAGCCCACGGGGTCGGAGTCCCCCCCCCCCCTCTCATAAAAAAATTCGTAAAATCTACAGTTTTCATCGTAGAACCACCACATTTGGTATACTATCTTATGGTACTCTAACTTAGTCGGCAGACCGTTTTTGGAACGGGTCAAGTCCCGGGGGTCAGAGCCCCCACATACAAAATTTTCTTAAAAACTACAGTTTTCAATTCAGAACCACTTAATCTATTATACAATATCTTATGGTACTCTAACTTAGACGCTAGACGGTTTTGGAAGGGGTTGGAGCCCGGGGGGTCAGACCCCCCGAATAAAAACTTTTCCTAAAATCTACAATTTTCAATTTAGAACCACCAAATTTGGTATACTATCTCATGGTACTCTAACTTAGACGCTAGACGGTTTTTGAAAGGGTTGGAGCCCGCGGGGTCGAGCCCCCCTCATAAAAATTTCGTAAAATCTACAGTTTTCATCTTAGAACCACCAAATTTGGTATACTATCTTATGGTACTCTAACTTAGACTGCAGACCGTTTTTGGAACGGGTCCAAGGCCCGGGGTCACAGCCCCCACATACAAAATTTTCGTAAAATCTAGTTTTCATTTCAGAACCATCAAATTTGGTATCATGAAACTCTAAATTAGACGCTACGTTTTTTGGAAGGGGTTGGAGCCCGGGAGTAAGAGCCCCCCTCCCATAAAATGCCGCGTAAAATCTACAGTTTTCAATTTAGAACCACCAAATTTGGCATACTCTCTCATGGTACTCTAACTTAGACGGTAGACGGTTTTTGGAACGGGTCGGGCACGGGGTCAGAGACCCCCGCACATAAATTTTTTTCGTAAAAACTAAAGTTTTCAATTTAGAGCTACCAAATTGGGTATACTATATAATGGTGTTCTAAATTAAACGGTAGACGGTTTTCAGAACGGGTCGGGGCAAGGGTGGTTAACCCCCCCCCTACACACAAACTTTCGTAAAATCTATAGTTTTCAATTTAGAACCACCAAATTTGGTATACCATATCATGGTACTCTAACTTAGACCGTAGACGATTTTCGGAACGGGTTGGGGCCCGGGGGTTAGATCGTTCCCCCCATACAAAATTTTCGTAAAATCTATAGTTTTCAATTTGGAACAACCAAATTTGGTATACTATCTCATGGTACTCTAACTTAGATGGTAGACGGTTTTGGGAACGGGTCAGGCACGGGGTCAGAGCCCTCCCCATAAAAATTTTTCGTAAAATCTACAGTTTTCAATTTAAAACCACCAAATTTGGTATACTATGTCATGGTACTCTAACTGAGAATGCAGGCGATTTTTGGAAACGGTTGGAGACAGGGGTTCAGAGCCCTCCCCCCCATGCCAATTTTTGTAAAACCTACAGTTTCGAATTTAGAACGACCAAATTTAGTACACTCCCTCATTGTATTGTATCTTAGACCGCAGACGGAAAGGGTCGGTGCCCGGTGTGAAGGGGGCCCATTCAAAATTTTCGTAAAAATTACAATTTTTACTCTTAAGAACTGCATCCCAATACAGCACTCCATTACCGCACCTACGGTCTGGGTTAGAGGCCGTAGATAACAATAAAGTGAAAAAATATCCGGTTCATGATGTATTAAAAACACAAATTAATAAACGTTAGCTTTCACCACCAACGGTTGCCTTATCAGGCAGAAATACAATGTACTGTAAATAATGTAAATTCTTTTTTTGCTTCGTATAATTAAATTAACTAAATCAAAATATTTAAAATAAGTTTCCTGGAAATTTACGGAAATAGCTTTTTCATTCATTAACTTTCACCCGCTGAACTTGGTGATTTTAGAAATAGTAATATTTACCTGGGAAATACCGGGTACCCCTGCTAGTAAGAACTAAAGATAATGTTACACTTTTAGTCAGGTACAAAACAATAATTAGAAAACCCTAGGACTGGGCCTGTTTAGCAATTTTCAGTGTGCCGTGCTAATTTTCATAATGTTTTCATAAAGTCCAAGATTTTTGCAATGCGCTTTTCTGAGGTTGGAACTATTAAGCAGACAATAGGCCTAGAGATTTTTGATAGTTTTCAGTCCTCCGAGCTGATATTTATGTAGTTTTCATAGAAAATAAAATGAATTCTGTTTAAATGTTACTCGAGCACAAAGCATTAATAGCTACGCTTGAGACCTAGGCATATGCATTTACAGTAATTTTTATAATGCTGTGATTATATGAGGTTTGCATGACAAATCAATTTAAGAGTGTTACGCTTATCAAAAATTATTTAAAAGGCCTAGGCCTAGCGGCCAATAATTAGCATTTGGTGCCTAAGTGAAAGCGCAACATTATTAACTTGATTTGTTATGCAAACCTTATAAATACGACCACAGCGATTAAAAGTTACTAAAGAGTCCTTGTAAGTAATATTTTTTGACCGAGTGCAAGTACAATTTACGAAATGTCAACAGGTCAAAATATCTAAAGTAACAATGAAATTTGGAATATTTCTTTTTTTCTTTCTTTTTATTTCAGTTTTGACACTTGTATTAAGTTTTAAAAACATATATTTCTCCTATCGTATACCTTCATTGTGCTTTCAACAGAATTTCTTACCATGTTTTGGGTATTTTGTTTCGTGTGGTTGCAGTTTTTTTAATGTTTTGGGCATTTCATTTTTGTGAAATCAATTTTACTAGAATATGCAGATTCTGTAGTTCAGTGGTTTGAGGAAAATTATGTTCTTGGAAAATTTTGTGGAAGCAGAAGAAACAATCCAAGCAGAAGCCCTCCGCTGTTCCCGCCAACAATTTGGTCAGTTAGTGAAAACAATTTATTTGGCTTTCCCAGAACACAAAACGAACTTGAAAGATTAGACAGACGCTGGAATACAATTCTGGGAGAGAAAAAACTGTGACTGTACGAAATAATCAGCGAAATTGCGAAAGAGCAGAGAACAACTATGGCTAAAATCGAAAGAGTGATAGCACAGATTCCAACAAATCCACCCAGAAGAGAAACGCTGGCAAGATAAAAAGGAATTCGAACTTCTTTGGTGCACAGAGACAATGTTAACATGCTGGACATTTTAAGAGGAATTTCATATAATTCTACCCTTTACTAAAAATGTGCTGGTATTTCTCACTAATTGAATTATACCTTTTACTAACTTGTATTTGAATTTTTCAAGAATGTAATTCCGCCGAAGATGCAAGAATGTAAAACCAACGCAAAATTAAAAAAGACAAAATTTTCAAAATAGCATGTCAAAAACATAAAATGTCAAAAAGTAATCCAAAATGTGAAACATATAAAAATTCAAAATGCAATCCAAAATGTGAAACAAATAAAAATTCAAAATGCAATCACAAGTCACAAGCATTACAAAAATGCGAAACGCTATGTAACAAGTACAACACAAAATTAAAACAAATGCCAAAAAAAAAATGCATACGCTTTGTAAAATGTACAAAATAAAATAAATGCCATATTCACAAGGATTTCATGACGAGTCGTGTTAAAAATGAGCTTTTATTTAGACTTCAAATAATAATTACTAGCCTCTACACCTTTTTAAGTCTTTAATAAGTGCAACATCATTAACCTGACTTGTCATCAAACATTATCAATATGACCATAGCATACAATCACTTAAAAGACTTGTTAATGGATGAATTGAGGAATCACCAAGTTCAGCGGGTGAAAGTTAATGGCTGTTTATAGTTTTGTACTCGAGTAAATGCGCAACACAGTAAACTTGACTTTCTCTGAAAATTTTATGTATATGAGCACGGTTGATTGAAAACTGATAAAAGGGCTTAAGGCCTGTTTATTAATTTTTGTGCCTCAGTCAAAACGCAGTACCATAACCTTGGCATGTTATCGAAACCTTATGAATACGTCGGACTAAAAATTCCTAAAAAAAGTTTACGCCTAAGGTCTTGTAACTAAAGTTTTGTGACAGGGTAAAACTGCAACATTAATAACTTGACATGTTATGTTAACGTTGTGAATATGAGCACGGCGGATTAAAGATTTCAACAAATAGCCTTCGGGATTAATGTGTTGTAGCTGAGTAAAAATGTAACATTATCTTGATTTTCTATATAAACCAAACTACGTGCTGAAATGGCCCAACTATATATACGTATACTTCAACCATATACCGAAGCGCTGACAAGGTGAAAACAAAAGTGCAATTTTGTACGGTCTCCTAACATTTTATGGCCAGCCTACATGGAAGTGGACACCTTGATATCAAAAACATACTTTTTGTACGGTCCACAACAAATAGCAATGGACACGTCGCAATCTTTGGGGGGGGGGGGGGGGTTAACGACCACCGTGATCAATTCAGTGGGCTATAAGCAGTCGGACATTCCCAATTTTGGGCCACTGGTTCCTGGGAAGAGGGGACAGCCAGTGCCAGAAGTCAAGCACAACGTCCATGATTCACCGGGATTTGAACCAGGATCCTTCTCGACAAGTGGTCAGAAGCCAGCGCCTAGATCACTCCGCCGCCGTAGCAGCACACGTTGAAATGTTTTTTTCATACGGCCCCTAACGCTCTTATGGACATACTAGATTGAACTGGACGCAAATAAATCATTAATATAATTTGTACTAGCAGGGATACCAGTTATTTGCCAGGTAAATATTACTATTTGTGGAATCACCAAGTTCAGCGGGTGAAAGTTAATGAATGAAAAAGATATTCCTGCAATTTTCCAGTAAACTTATTTTAAATTTTTTGATTTAGTTAATTTAATTTTGCGAAACAAAAAAAGAAAGAAAAAGGAATGGGAATACTTACCTTCTAGGAGACATCTATAGAACTGCCGTACATCTGGCGTGTGCTTCTGTGAATCCCGCGACACAGAAATGCAATGTACCTATGTGATGTCGCATGCATAAGACTTCACATTGGCATTGATCATCAAAGGAATGGGAGTACTTACCTTCTAGGAGACATCTATAGAACTGTCGTACATCTGGCGTGTGCTTCTGTGAATCCCGCGACACAGAAATGCAATGTACCTATGTGATGTCGCATGCATACGACTTCACATTGGCATTGATCATCTTTTTCTTACCGTTTTGAATTTTGAATATCTGGAACTCTCTGTTTACATTACATTATATTTCTTTCTGTAAGCCGTTCGTTGGTAGTGAAAGCTAAACTATATAGATTTGTGTTTTTAATACACCATTAAACGCATATTTTTGCACTTTATTGTTATCTACAGTCCCTAACTTAGACCGTAGGTTAGTTAGTTGGTTGGTTGGTTGATGGTTTATGGTGCAAGGCCCTCAAAGGGCCAAAGAGCGCCTTAGAACGTAAATAGGGTATTCTTAAGAGTAAAAAACGGAACTTTTTACGAAAATTTTGCATGGGGCTACCTTGACCCGGGCCCCGACCCCCTTCAAAAACCGTCTACCGTCTAAGTTAGATAACCATAAGTAGTATAAGTAGTATACCAAATCTGGTTGTCCTAAATTGAAAACTGTAGATTTTACGAAATTTTTATGAGGAGGGGAGGGGCTCTCACCCCGGGGTTCCAGCCCCTTCCAAAAACCGTCTAGCGTCTAAGTTAGAGTACCATGAGATAGTATGCCAAATTTGGTGGTTCTAAATTGAAAACTGTAGATTTTACGAAAAACTGTTTATTCGGGGGTAGGGTTTGACCCCCGGGCTCCAACCCCTTTCAAAAACCGTCTAGCGTCTAAGTTAGAGTACCATGAGATAGTATACCAGATTAGGTGGTTCTGAATTGAAAACTATAAGTGGGATTTTTGTTGTCGCCCACGTTCACTGTAACAAATCATGTTTTTACGTATTAATTTTGGTGCTTCGCTATTTGTGATTTTTCTGTTTTAATGTGCCATTGAAGATAGCTCACCATGTTTCCCATGTTCTCTTCGATGATGTTGGGTTTTATGTTGTTGTATATAATTCTTCCTTCTGCACAGTTTACTGCCCACGCAATGTCCCCTTCATTATGTTGAATATTTTTTAAAATATTAGTCACTGTGTGTATAATATAATGTAACAAGATGCCCTTCTGAGTACATTTAGCGTTATTTCCCCTTGTCACTGAATACTTCTGTACATATGTTGTAAATTTTGAATGTAGCATCACTGTTGCATTTCTGTGAATTAGTACCTAATGTTTAATCTTTAGTATGGTAGTAATGCTTAATTGGAATTTGTGCATAGTATAGAATCATGTCTTGCCCTGTCTACAATACTGTAGGTAAACATTTTCGTTTGTATCGCTCGTGCTTTATTGTCTGCCTCTTCTTCGCCCTACGTGGCGAAATAATTTTTTTTTTATGATTTTAACAATATTTTGTTTTACGTTTCACTGGAACTTTCCAGCTGATGTATATACCGCTGTATTTATTGGCAGAATTCCATTGTCATGTACATAGAAATGTTATTTTACTGAAGAATAAAGGCAATTTTGAAATGTAGTTTTTAAGAAAATTTTGTATGTGGGGGCTCTGACCCCGAAGGCCTTGACCCGTTCCAAAAACGGTCTGCAGTCTAAGTTAGAGTACCATAAGATAGTATAAAAAATTTGGTGGTTCTAAGATGAAAACTGTAGATTTTACGAAATTTTTATGAGGGGGGGGGGCCGGACCCGGGCTCCAAGCCCTTTCAAAAACCGTCTAGCGTCTAAGTTACAGTACCATGAGATAGTATACCAAATTTGGTGGTTCTAAATTGAAAACTGTAGATTTTACGAAAAAGTTTTTTTTCGGGGGGGTCTGACCCCCGGGCTCCAACCCCTTTCCAAAAACCGTCTAGCGTCTAAGTTAGAGTACCATGAGATAGTATACCAAATTTGGTGGTTCTAAATTGAAAACTGTAGATTTTAGGAAAAAGTTTTTATTCGGGGGGGTCTGACCCCGAGGCTCCAACCCCTTCCAAAAACCGTCTAGCGTCTAAGTTAGAGTACCATGAGATAGTATACCAGATTAGGTGGTTCTGAGTTGAAAACTGTAGTTTTTAAGAAAATTTTGTATGTGGGGGCTCTGACCCCCGGAGCCTTGACCCGTTCCAAAAACTGTCTGCAGTCTAAGTTAGAGTACCATAAGATAGTATACCAAATTTGGTGGTTCTAAGATGAAAACTGTAGATTTTACGAAATTTTTATGAGGGGGGGGGGCAGACCCCGCGGGCTCCAAGCCCTTTCAAAAACCGTCTAGCGTCTAAGTTAGAGTACCATGAGATAGTATGCCAAATTTGGTGGTTCTAAATTGAAAACTGTAGATTTTACGAAAAACTGTTTATTCGGGGGTAGGGTTTGACCCCCGGGCTCCAACATCTTTCAAAAACCGTCTAGCGTCTAAGTTAGAGTACCATGAGATAGTATACCAGATTAGGTGGTTCTGAATTGAAAACTGTAGTTTTTAAGAAAATTTTGTATGTGGGGGGCTCTGACCCCCGGGCCTTGACCCGTTCCAAAAACGGTCTGCAGTCTAAGTTAGAGTACCATAAGATAGTATACCAAATTTGGTGGTTCTAAGATGAAAACTGTAGATTTTACGAAATTTTTATGAGGGGGGGGGCCGGACCCCGCGGGCTCCAAGCCCTTTCAAAAACCGTCTAGCGTCTAAGTTACAGTACCATGAGATAGTATACCAAATTTGGTGGTTCTAAATTGAAAACTGTAGATTTTACGAAAAAGTTTTTTTCGGGGGGGTCTGACCCCCGGGCTCCAACCCCTTTCAAAAACCGTCTAGCGTCTAAGTTAGAGTACCATGAGATAGTATACCAAATTTGGTGGTTCTAAATTGAAAACTGTAGATTTTAGGAAAAAGTTTTTATTCGGGGGTCTGACCCCCGGGCTCCAACCCCTTCCAAAAACCGTCTAGCGTCTAAGTTAGAGTACCATGAGATAGTATACCGGATTAGGTGGTTCTGAGTTGAAAACTGTAGTTTTTAAGAAAATTTTGTATGTGGGGGGGCTCTGGACCCCCCGGGCCTTGACCCGTTCCGAAAACGGTCTGCCGACTAAGTTAGAGTACCATAAGATAGTATACCAAATTTGGTGGTTCTAAGATGAAAACTGTAGCCTTGACCCGTTCCGAAAACGGTCTGCCGACTAAGTTAGAGGTACCATAAGATAGTATACCAAATTTGGTGGTTCTAAGATGAAAACTGTAGATTTTACGAAATTTTTTATGAGAGGGGGGGTCCGACCCCGCGGGCTCCAACCCCTTCCAAAAACCGTCTAGCGTCTAAGTTAGTTTCATGATACCAAATTTGATGGTTCTGAAATGAAAACTAGATTTTACGAAAACTTTGTATGTATGGGGGGAGGGGGGCTCTGACTCCCCGGGCCTTGACCCGTTCCAAAAACCGACAACCGTCTAAGTTAGAGTACTATGAGATAGGCTACCTGATTTGGTGGTTCTGAATTGAAAACTGTTTTTAGTGCCAAAGAAAAACGTAATATTCCTATCCTGTCTGCGTGTCCAAATTTTATAAATTTGATCAGGGAGCAAGACGTTCGAAATCGTACGTTTTCCTGAATTCGTTTTGTATGTAACCAAAATCTGTAAATGCGACGAATTGACGTAGTCGACGAATTGACGTAGTCGACGAATTTGTCCGCGACGAATTGACGCAGTCGACGAATTGACGCGCGACGAATTAACGCGCGACGAATTGACGCAGTCGACGAATTGACGCGCGACGAATTGACGTAGGCGACGAATTGACGCGCGACGAATCGTCGCAGTCGACGAATTGACGCAGTCGACGAATTGACGCACGCGACGAATTGACGTAGAAAAACGATACAGGAAAACGCCATTCGCCTGCTTCTGAGCTGATTCACTCTCTCCGTGCGAAGTTCACTATATGACTAAGAGTTACTTTCACATCGCATCTTTTACACTGAGCATTCAGAGGTTTTCGATTGATGTGCTAACATTCCGTTCCCATGACATGTTATGTCGAAATTAACTCCTTATTTATTAATATGGGTGGATTTAATATTAAGGAGGTTGAGAAAGACGTCGAGGCCAACAAATACGTGTTTGTTGAAAACAACAAGGGGAAGAGTGAATGCTGGAGATGGTTTCGTCTCATTAAAGAATCGGTGAATATTTCTGTGTTGTTTGGTTTTGCTTGTTGTTCAAAATGTTGAAAGTGTATAATTACAAAGAAAGATGTCGACGGTGTGATAAGAGATTATGGAACCAAGAATCTAACGGACCATATGAAAGTATGTGCAGTTACATCGAAGCGTTGAAAGAGTGGGCAATTTAAATACAGTTAAAAAAATACATTTGTGTAATTGTAAAATATGATTTCTATTTGTAATATACTCCACGGTAACGGTCATATTCAGCCATTACTTCTGGATTACGCAAAATAGTGGCACTAAAATTTAGCAAGTAACCAATTTTTATTATTGAAAAAGGATTTCAGTTATTAAATATCAAGCAGTTACTGAGATAAATATATATATATATATATATATATATATTACGCTTATATGTATATAGATATATAGAGAGAGAACAAGCTGGATTCAGGAGTGGCTACAGCACTATAGATCATATCCACGTACTGAGAGAACTAATTGAAAGAGCGAGGGAATATGAACTTCCATTGTGCATGGCTTTTGTCGATTATGAAAAGGCTTTTGATTCAGTGAAACCATCAGCAGTTACAATGGCTTTGAAATCCTGAAGTATTGAGGATGCATACATTAATATTATTAATAATATCTATGAAAATGCAAGTGCGAAGATTAGCCCGTTTGAAAATACAACACACATAACAATTGGAAAGGGAGTGAGACCAGGTGACACTACATTCCCAAGCTCTTTAATGCCACTTTGGAAAATGTCCTTCAATCACTGAACTGGGAAAACAAAGGGATAAAGATTAATGGAGATTATCTAACTCACCTTCGTTTTGCTGATGACGTAGTCATTTTTGCAGCTACCCCATCAGAGCTGCAGAGTATGATCCAGGAACTTGCTGACAAGAGTAAAGAAGTGGGATTAAAAATGAACTTTCAGAAGACAAAAGTGATGTACAATGCTTTTACAAGAAATGAAGATTTATTGATTGATGGAGAAAAACTGGAGATAACAGATACGTTCGTTTATCTTGGACAGCAGATATCAAGTGAGGGTCACATTGATGAAGAAATTAGTCGGTGTATAAAACTTGCCTGGAGAGCTTTTGGAAGAAACAGCATAATTTTCAAGAGCAATATGCCACTATGTCTTAAAAGAAAAGTGTTTGATCAATGCATCATTCCAGTGCTTACGTATGGTGCAGAGACGTGGACCTTAACTAAAAGAGACATACAAAGGCTGCAGACAACTCAAAGCAGCATGGAGAGATGCATGCTTGGTGTAACGAGGAGAGATAAGAAGAGGAACTCGTGGATCAGAAAAATGACAAGAGTGGAAGACATCCTGATCAGAGTAAAATAACTGAAATGGCAATGGGCTGGGCATACTGCCAGAAGTACAGACCATCGATGGACAGTCGAAATTTTAGATTGGATTCCAAAGGACAGAAAAAGACCAAGAAGACGACCACATGGAAGATGGGTGGATGAAATTCGAAAGTATGCGGGAGTAACATGGAGGAGACTGGCGCAAGACAGACCGTTGTGGAAGAGGCTTGGAAAGACCTTCGTCCAGCAGTGGATTGATAATGGTTGACAATGATGATGATGATGATGATGATATTTATATATATGAATGGAGTTCTCCCTGATGTTTTCATTCACTCTCTCCCCCAAATCATCCATGATCAGAGAAGGCACATTTCATCATGAACGCTTTGTCGTCTTTCATTAACATTCGAACCCACTTTAGCACCATTCCTGCTCTCATTGTGTTTTATCCGTAAATTTCGCGAATTTGCCGATGAATCTCACGTCGTCTGATGTTTTTCACATTCAGAAACCTTATTACAGAACGGAGTTTGCAGTCGGCGGGCCGTTCTATAAACTTAAACATTATTAACGCCCAGCACCAACCTTTAACATAAGCACAACCTCATAAAATGGCGTCAGGGCGTGGCTAATGGACGAGGCAACACAACTGCGCATGCGCGACTCTGAAGCAAATACTTGCCCAGGAATGATGCGCAAACGGCACTTATTTTCTGGGTGGTCCTCGTAGTATCAATCAGAAATGTCAACGCTTTATAAAAATGAACTCACAACAATTTTTAAGCTTTGCATCTTTCCCGACAATAGTATAAAGTAAATCCCAAGTAAAAATATTCCAATGTAACGAAAATGGGTAACGGTGCGTCATTGTCAAAAGAGTTTTTGAAATCTTATCATGCCGCATGCTGTCCCATGAAGAGACGCAAAATAGTTAATTTCACTAATTAATAACAAGGAACAATGCACCAACTGTACTTAAATAGCATAACTATACTAGTGATCCGAAATTTCTTGGAGTAGAACAGAAATCAAAGTTTCCAAGCTTTCGCACATCAACCAGATGGCTTTTTCAAGGAAGGTATTTTTCAAGGAAGGTAGACAGCAAACTACAAACTCTTTGTGAAAAAGCCATCTAGTTGATGTGCGAAAGCTTGGAAACTTTGATTTCTGTTCTACGCCAAGAAATTTCGGATCACTAGTATAGTTATACCATTTAAGTTACTTCCATTGTTACTCAACAATATACAGTAGTACCAAACTATCGCGGAACATTATTTCATCACATAAACGTAGCAATATCTCATTGCAATCTGTGTAAATTACGAGAACCGGACGCTAAATGTAATAAAATGCCATTACAAAAATGCATTTTAATGCTATGCATGTTTCTCAACAGTAGCAAAGTAAATCCCAAGTAAAACGTTTCGATGTAACAAAAACGGGTAACGGCAGTAGTCAAAACCATTGTTGAAATCTGAACGTGTCGCATGCTGTCCCATGAAGGGACCTCAACACGCACAGAAGATTTAGAGGTTGATGCTGTAATTGTTGAAGAAAATAATGCCTACATCTACTTTGTACATTGGAAAACATATGACAAGCAAGGAGAAGAAATTAATAGTCGAATAAAATTTGCTGGAGAGCGTTTGGAAGAAACAGCATAACTCTCAGGTTTAATTTACCATTGTCTTAAAAGAAAGTTTTTAATCAACACATTTATGTTGTTAATCAAGATATCTTCCTGTGGATCAGAGACACGAACCTCAACTATAAAGCAAGCATGCAAAAGCTGCGGACAACTCGAAGCATGGAGAAAATGCATGTTTGATTTAACCAGGAAAGATCAGAAGAGGGACACATGGGAAAATAACAAGAGTTGATGACATCATGATCACAGTAAACATCATGATCACAGAAAACATCATGATCACAGTTCTTCAATTTCGTTGCGGTAGTTGGATTCAAAATTGTAAAAGTATAAATTTTTACTGGGAAAAAAATCTAAATGAGCTACAATTAACATTTTTCAAGATTACCTGTCATAAACAAAACAATTTCGCACGCGAACAACATTTTCAAAAATTTTAAATTTTTAGAACTACAAGAATTTCAGAGAAAAATTAACAAAATGACAGAGATTCAAGAGCACAAAATGTATTTATTTATTTATGTTTATTTATTTATTTACTTTTTGCTGCAGTTGCATCTGACTCGGGCGCAACTGTAAGGACCAAATGGCAGTAAATCACATAAAGATCCAGCAAGAAAAACATGCTCATATATACACAGTCGAGTCACATTATTGTGACCACAACAGCGCGTAGTCAATGAAAGAAGACACGTGCCGTGAGCTGGCTTGGAGGGTACATAAGGTGTGCTGTAGGCAATCTGAAAACATATCACTCTTTGCTGTCATGGATAAAAGGAGCGATTTATCAGATTTGCAAAAAGGGATAATTATCGGCTTTCGGGCCGAGGGTGGCAATATTTCTGAAACAGCGCTCTTTGTGAACTGTTCGCATGCTACTGTGGTTAAAGTGTATCGTGATTGAAGAAATGTCACCCTTGCGAATAAGCGACGTGGAAACTGCGGAGCACCACGTGCCATTGATGTGAGATGTGAACATAGGCTGCTAAGGTGCGTGAGGGCCGATCGACACGCTACAGTGGAGCAACTCACTGGCCGAATGAACCAGAGGATTACCAGAAGTGTGTCTAAAACGACAGTTCAGCGAACCCTGCTGCCTATGGGGCTCCGATGCAGACGGATGGTCACTGCACTTATGCTAAAGAAGGCGCATCGGCAGGAAAAGGCTTACTTTTGGACAGCAGTATCAGATTGGACCTCCGCTGATTGGCAAGGTATTGCCTTCTCCGATGAGTCACATTTTCTGTTTTATCGAACGGATGAACGTTGGCGCATAAGGCGAGAAACATCGTAGAACAAACACTCTTCAACCATTGCTGGAAGAACACAAGCTGGTGGGGGCAGCGTTATGGTGTGGGGAATGTCTTCGTCACATTCTCTGGGTCTACTCATAACTGTGGAAGGCACTATGGACCGGATTCGTTAGGAATCCATTGTTCAGACCACGTACACCCATACATGCTGATTGTCTTTCCTGAGGCGGATGGGATCTTCCAGCACGGCAATGCGACGATTCACACAGCTAGAAATGTCCGAGAGTGGTTGGAAGAGCACGATGAAGACTTCAAAGTACTTCCCTGGCCCCCTAATTTCCCAGACTTAAGCCCGATTGAGCATCTACGGGACCACCTCGGTCGTGTTGTTTGTTCTACGGATCCTCCACCACGCACCCTCCAGCAACTGTCAAATGCACTGCAGTCAGCATGGCTCTACATACCTGTGAACACTTTCCAGCATCATACTGAGTTACTCCCAGCCCGTCTAGCTGCTGTCCGCGCTGCACACGGCAGTTACTCTGGATATTAGCTGGTGGTCACGATAATGCGACTCGATTGTGTATATAAACATAAAGTAACCCAGAATTTTTCCATGGGTGAACCTTAATGCATTTGCGTTTTAAGCATAACCTAATAACTTCTATGAATAGCGAAGTAAACGAATGTAGATTTGTTTTATATATATACCATGCGGCCTACTGGCCCAAAATACGACAGCACTCTGGGAATTTTCCCGGTATTTCGGCGGCCCAGTGTGTCTGAAAGCCACCTAAACGTCAAAGTCGCGTATAGGTGAGGATCGCACATGTCCGATTGCCATTGGGAATCCTAATAATTTGCTGCACATACAAATTTTATGGCTAGGTGGAGTCTTCCTCCCCCCCCCCCTCTTTCCCTCCCCTCTCTCGAAAAAATCTCATACATCCTGTTTACCGCTCAATATAATACTGATCCAAGAGTAGCTATTTCAGATATAATGTGTACAGCCGTCCAGTCGTTCAACCTCAGTCACCAACATGCAGCTGAAGAACAAGAAGTACTACAGAAAGGAATTTTTTAAAATGCTTTTAGCAGCGATTAGGTGATTGAGAGAAGCCCAAGTGTAACAACAACAGAAGACAATGGGTTCAGTCTGAAAATGACGAAAATTATTCATTCAAAAGAAAAAAGCACTTAAAACTTTTCATATCTTCATCTGCTTCGTATTATTGTGATGATGGAAGCCGGTGACTTTGAACAACGGACATATTAAAGCTTTCACGGCCTGAATTCCGCACATAACTTCTGTGCTGCGTTCGTTTAAAAGTAGAATGTTCTCAGCAGGATGAGGTGGGCGTCCCCTAACGCTTTATACGAATGGCCCCAGTTCGCACTTATGTATATTTATCAACATTGAATCGTTTAGTCATTGTTTGTTACAAAACATAACTAGGGGAATGAGAATGCGGTGCAGAAGTGACTTTGTGAAGCGTATCTAATGTGTTCCAGGAACGATTCTTCAACCGAAGGTGGTCTCTAATTTCCTGCAGTAAATGTTTCAGGGGACAATGAATGCTTCCGTGCTACCAAGGAGTTTTGGTTGAACATGACGGAAAGAGAGAGAGAAAGGAATGAAGGTGGCACTACAGGAAGGTTCACCTTTTCCTGTTCCTTACTGCTGCGTTCATCTGCCCAAAAAAGTTCACTGCCCCTCTTCCATGAGCCTTTTGTTCCCCCATCACTCACCGCGTGAGAAATCGTCGTGATTCCTGAAATCTGCTAAACACTATACGCCTATGGCGTAGAGTTTTCTGAATCTCTGGGGAAAAATTATGGCGTTATTAAATTTATTAAATTATTAAATGCTTGTCTTTGGTCGCTACACGTTGAACAACATGTGTGGTCCCGCGTGAGAGTTTTTCTCACACTACCTTTTATTCCGATATTTTCCTCAAAAGTGAACAACACCACAAGTGTTCAAAATGCGCTGCTAATAAACCAAAAGTTACAAATTAAATTACGCGAAAACCGCGCTCGTGCCATCTGGTTATCTATAAAAATACAAATCACAAACGCCAGTGGTTGCTTGATGAGAAAAGATCTCAGGTGACGCAAATGCCAGCGGTCGCTTGATGACAGATATGTTCACAGGAAGCACATGCGAAGGAAGAGCAGACTCTATGAAGGTCTAAGTATCGCCAATCCTTATTGGAACTGATAACAGATTGTTGAGAAGACTCTAAAAGTCAGCTAGAGCGGGGGTGGTGACCCCAGGGTCCATTCCAAATTAATGGCGCTCTTTATATGCGAAGCGTTAGAGAAATGCTCACACGAAGCACACGGGAGCAAAGTGCAGATTGTTAGAAGGTCAAAAACGCGCCAATACTTATCGGAATTGATAACAGATTGTTGAGAAGATTTTAAAAGTCAGCTAGAGCGGGGGTGGAGCCCCCAGGGTCACTTTCAGATAAATGGAACTTTTTATATGTGAAGCGTGAGAGAAATGCCCATAGCGCGAAGAACGACAGGTTAATAAAATAAGTATGAAAACAAATAATTATCCAGTAGTAAACATTTTTGAGATAGCGCCAGTGTTTCATTTAATCCTCATGCTTGTGAGTAAATTTGAATATATTACGGGTACAAGATGCTGTCTTTTTACGCTTTCCAACCGTAGGTTGAAGAAGCGTATATGCTCCAGCTTTGTCCGTCCGTCCGTCCGCACGATAACTCACGTGAAAATGGTTCGATTTCGACGAAATTTTAGTATGCGGTAGGGAACCACCTGGGGACGATCCCTATTGAAAATGGGTGAAATTGGGTCAAAGGTCAGGACATAGGAGCTGGATCCATTCCATTGCCTTTATGCGTCATAACTTGCGTAAAAATGGTTCGATTTCGATGAAATTTTAGTATGTGGTAGGGAACCACCTGGGCACGAACCCTATAGAAAATAGGCGAAATGGGGTCAAAGGTCAGGACACTGGAGTGGGATCCATTCCATTGCCCTTGTGCATCATAACTTACCTAAAATGATTGGATTGCGACAAAACTTTATCATGTTGTTCCGGAGGTATAGTGAACCGGTTCTGTTGAATATCATCGAAATGGGGTCAAAGGTCAGAACACAGGAGCGAGATTTATTCCCCAGCTATTATCCACATAACTTGAGTAATAATTTCTGGTATGTTGGAAAGCGTATCATAATCAATGCCTTGCATGATTTCACTAACTTGTTATGTTTAGACGTCTAACGACCATCGTGAGCAACTCATTGTGTTATATAAGCAGTTGCCCTTGTCCCAATCTCAAGCCACTGGTTCGAGGGAATGGAGATAGCCAGTGCCGTAAGGCAAGAAAACATGCATGGCTCACCTGGGATTCGGACCCATACTGGGCGAACAATTAGTAGCCAGTGCCTCGTACCACTCGCCCACCGGGATAACTTCTTCTTTGCCTTCATATGTGTCTTAATAACTGTTTCATTGCATTCATTTGCAAAAGTTTAAAACCAGCTGTAGTTATTAGGAGATTTCCGCCGATTGCGTCAGCTACTGTCTGTATTACTCAACTTCCTGTCGGTGTTGCATCATCCTACAGCGGCAGCTATTGATGGAGTTGGGGAAAGCGTGCGAGCGTCAGTTTGCTTCTGGTTTTCATGCGGAGAGGTTTGGTACGTATTTTCTATATAGCGAAAAATGGGCAAAAAAAGCGTAACTAAGTTTACTCAGAGGGCACAAATAGTGACATTATATCTTAAAGGATACTCCGAACGTGACGTAAGAAGAAATAGGAATGTGAGCAAGACTGCTATTCATAATACGATCATGAAATATCGAGACACAGGTAAATTTAGCGACCAAAAGAGAAGTGGACATTCAAGGAAAACAACCCCACGTGATGATGATACCATAAGCCGAATAGTTACGCGTTCTCCAAGGAGTTCGTGCAAGAAACTCAAGGGCTTTCTACATTCAAAAGGATCTGATATTAGAATCAGCATTGTTTCCAGACGTATTAACAAAGATTTTGGATTAAAGTCTGTCATTCGTAGTTCAGGTGGCAGCTTATCAGGATTTAAGCGATTTCGAACGTGGTATGATAATCGGCACCAGAAAGGAGGGTCATTCCATCTCGAAAATCACCACGAAATTTGGATTTACGCTGTCAACAATTTCAAGGGTGTCCCTTGGACTACAGAAACTCAGGGAAAACATCCAGAATGCGAGGCCGGTGTGGCCGCAGAAAAGCCCAGGACGATTTTGGACAGCGGCGTCTGGCACGCATCTTAACATCCACCCGAAGTGCAACATTGCAGCAAATCACAGCACAATTCAATGCTGGGGCCAGTAATAGCATCATTCAACGCACAGTGTAACGTTCCCTGTGTTCTATGGGGTTTCAAAGCCGACGACCCGCCAGAGTGCCATTACTGACCCGACGATAAAAAGCAATGGGCTCGGGAACACCGCCATTGGACGCAAAATGACTGGAACGTGTGGCTTGGTCCGATGAATCGCGGTACCAACTGTTTCAGGCAGATGGCCGAATTCTGTTTCAGGCAGATGGCCGAATTCTGTTTCAAGCAGATGGCCAAATTCTGTTTCAGGCAGATGGCCAAAATTCTGTTTCAGGCAGATGGCCGAATTCTGTTTCAGGCAGATGGCCAAATTCTGTTTCAGGCAGATGGCCAAAATTCTGTTTCAGGCAGATGGCCGAATTGT
The DNA here is from genome assembly GCA_039090855.1 of Macrothele yani. NCBI lineage: Eukaryota > Metazoa > Arthropoda > Arachnida > Araneae > Macrothelidae > Macrothele > Macrothele yani. The sequence continues at coordinate 112,412,126 of CM077026.1, forward strand.
GGTTGTGGCAACAACCCCACGACGCAATGGATCCCTCATACCTACATGGAACAGTGCAGGTTGGCGGTGACTCTGTTATGATGTGGGTTGTTTTCAGCTGCACGCAATAGGACCCCTCATACGTCTGAAGACCGCTCTGACCGATGGAGGCCACGTAACCATCCTTGGGAAACATTTGCGCCCGCTCATGTCACGGAACTACTCCAACAGGTGCGACCTCTTTCAACACGACAATGCATGTCCACAATCGTCCGTTTATGGCTGGAGGAACATTCCACGGAGTTTGGCATCTTGACTTCTCCTCCTCTTGTTCGACGGATTTGAACGTCATCGAAAATATTTGGGATGCATGCTATCAGTTATTAGCAAATTGTGGGACGCTCATCAGGAAGCATGATGTGCACTGTCTCCACAGTACTACAGAGAGCTCGTGAAGTCCATGCCCGTCGCGTTTCTGCCGTTGTCCGATAGCGAAGAGAACCAACGCGGTGTTATTGGTATTATTTTATCCCAGTTTGTTTTCTTTTTGGCACTTCAATGTATACACCAATTTTGATTTTTAGTAATCTATGGCTGATGCTAATGACAGAAACGTCTTATCCCATAAGTAGTAATTACAATATAAAAATTGTTGCCAAAAGATAATTTTGGTTGTTCCCGCAGGAATCAGGGCATGCATGCTGAATCAACCGTGCATGCCCGTAGTCGGTGCCTGTGATATAAGCATAAATTTTCAGATCATATTGCGTAACGATCGTTTGCTACGCGAAATCACAATTCATATTTCACATTTTAAACACGTCTTGAAAAAAAAAGGGTTTATAGTATATAGTAGTACAACATAAAATTTGCGCCCAGAAGCAGGGGCCTGAATTCGGGTCCCTAGATCTTAAGAGAAGGGAAGGTTAAAGCATGTAGACTTAATAGCGAAGTCCAGTGAAATAACCTGTTTATAGTGTTGTGGAATAACTTGTATATATAGTGTTGCGGGATAACTTGTTCATACAGGTTTCTGAAAAAATATCAGATCAGATCAGATCATGTGTAGATGATTTTATGAAGGGAGTGTCTGACCCCAGGTCTTAAACAACCCTTAGAAATAGAAAGCTAGGAGATTTGGGCTACAGCACCCGATAGGTGAGGAAGCAAGGTAGAAAGAGGGAGAAAGTAGACCCTTATTTATTACCGTGGGGCCAGTACCCGGGGACCGACGGCTTAACGTACCCATCCGACGCACGGCGGATATTTAGTGGTTCGAGCGTTCGTGAGACTTTTTTGGGGTCTAAAACGTAGTCTGTGATCTCCTTTAAATGTTTCTCCGTTACTTACCTATGAAAAAGAACTCCAAGAGGTGGTCGGCCGGAATTGTTGTGACATCCGTAAGCGCAACAGCACACCATTTCTAAACAAAAATAACTTGAAATTTCGAAAACCAAACTTGTCACGTACGTTACCCAATGACTCAAAACGACTATCAGAGTCTTAAGATGGCTGTCGTCGTCTGCGTGGTCGTCTGTTGAGAACACTTCATGTTTATGACGTCATACTTTCTCCCCTTGTGCCTAACTTCCTTGAAAAAGCCAACTGGTTGATATACGAAATATTGGAAACTTTTATTTCTATTCTGTGCCAATAAATTCAGATTATTATATAATTATACTATTTAAAGTATAGTTAGTGTACAGTTCCTTGTTATTAATTATTCTTTCGCCTATTATATGTAGGAGAAGCTTGCATGGATTCGATACCCGAATGAGACATCTGTACTGTGTTTGTACTGCAGCGCTGATTCTCTCCGTTTCCTGGAATCAGTGTCCCTAAAGTTGGGGTAAACGACTGCGTATAATCCTCAGAGTTGCTCATGGTAATCGTTAAGCCCCGAAACAAAACGAAAAAAATATGCATAAGAAAAAAGTTTTTAAGTTCAAAAAAGTTTTGCAATACCGCGGGATTTTTCTTCATATAAGATAATGAGTAAAATGGCACTGAAATCTGTAATGTTTTATTAATTATTTATTGTTTTATTTATTGTTTTATTAATTTCTTTTTATCTTATTTTTTGTTATCATGGTTTGCAGCAGGTTTTCTCTTTCAGTGGTTGCGTACGCAGACACATTTTATTTTTATACAACCCTGGTGTAATCTAAAGTTGTGTGTGTGTGTGTGCGTGCGCGGTTTTTTTTTTTTTTTCTTCTTCTTTTTAAAGGCTTTCAAAATTTTACGATAGTATTTAACATTTTGGAATTTCCTTTATGCGTTTTTTCCATTTATACGTCTTTTAAGGCCATCCTCTAGAAAAACGTATAACCGAGGTTCCACTGTATTTTCTGTAAAAAATTTTAAGAGGTAGCTCAATTTAAATGTCTGGAAAAATGAGAAGAAAAAGAAAATGATTCAATTATTCAGAAAAGAAATGGTTCAATACATGAATATAGGTCGCTCGGTTACTTCGTAATAGAAAAAGATGGTAGTAATCATTTGCGCTAGGTGTGCCATTAAAATAAGAAAAAAAAATAAGAAAACGCCTTATTTGAATTCAAGCATTAGTGTATCTGCTGATAGATAGCGCGGTAAAACTTCCGCACGACCCTGGCAATTACTGTCTTATTACTGTTCTCCAACACAGTAGATTAAGTCTCAACAAGCGCTACCGCATTCTGTTCTTCAGCTGAAGGTTTTCAAACAAGGACAAATAACACACATTCACGATTCATCCTGAAAACCTAGCAAAAGTAATATTCGAAAAGTAAAGGTGTTTCTCTGCTGTCTGTTTAACCAAGGTTGAAAGGGACTTCTGATCTGCGCTGTTGGTTACGTTATAAGTGTGCATAACTCAAAAGCAATGAAAAATACTAAACAAATGTATTTTGAGCAAAACACGCAACGCACATACGTTACGTTGCCATCCTCACAAAATAATGGCATGGTTTTTATTGACAAAGTATCTTACATTGGAAGAGTAAAATTTACTGGGATTATAGAGATAATTTGATTTATTTTTAAGTGTCAAATTTTCGAACTAGAATCTAATTCATCATCAGAGCTGCATCACTAAAGTAGTTGTTGCCATTCACCTGGGAGTGCCCAAACGTAATTATCGTTAAGCGTGGTGCTTGTTCTCGCCATTTCCATCATTTCTTGAAGCGTCTTCTTTGTTAAGTGCTATCGGCGAGTGATTATTTTTACTGAGTCCCAATTTATGGTGTCCAGTTGCCTGTATATGCTTGCCAAACCCGTTCTTGTTTGCTATGTTTCTAGTTCTTCCATACAGATTTTTATACTTCTCCCCGTTTCAACTACGTAGCTTAGTCCGCAGATACAATCTATGCTATAGACCACCCCTTCTTGTAACTGAATGTGTTCTCCCGGATGTTTTAAGGATGGCAGGAATTTCTCTAATTTTTCTTTTCATCGAAATAAACTATTCGATAAAATGATCTCAGGATGAAATTATCTTTTCTGTTACAGAGTTCACAGCTTTATAATAACTATTTTTCCAATATCATACTATTAATAATTTTACTTCCAAATAACAGTAGCATTAAGAATGAGGCCTGCAGACTCTGAGGTATATTCTAATTTAACTTTTATTTTTAGTTTCTTTCCCTACGTAAATTTTGAGTTCATTCTCATTAATCTTTTCAACCTTAACGTTATATTTTTCTCACTCAATGAATGTTATATTACAACAGCCTTGATGTCAGGTATAAACGACGTGTGAATGTTTTGACAAGATAAGAACGGAGTATATAATGTGCGGAACAATGAGTATTAAGGGTGGATAGATTAATGTAGCCTTTTTTTTTTTTTTTTTTTTTTTTTTTTTTTGATTGGAGGTTTAACGACCACCGTGAGCAACTCAATGGGCTATAAGCAGTCGCCCGTCCCTAATTTAAGGTCACCACAGTACCCATGCCTCACCGGGATTCGAACTCGGGCGAATGATTTTTTTTTTTTTTTTTGATTGGAGGTTTAACGACTACCGTGAGCAACTCAATGGGCTATAAGCAGTCGCCCGTCCCTAATTTAGGGTCACTGGTTCCAGGTAAGGGAAAGAGCCAGTGCCGTAATACAAGCACAACACCCATGCCTCACCGGGATTCGAACTCGGACGAATGATCAGAGGCCATCGCTTAGACCACTGCACCACCGCGGCGGCAGTGCAGCCTTGAGTTTTATGCTATACCTTGTTCAAGACTAGCTACATACGTATATTTGATGAAGTTGTATTGGGATTGAGACACTTAAAGAGTTTCACGTTAGAGATTCAGTTTGTTGCATTTGTTTGAATTGCATTACTGTAGAAGTTTTACTATCTCCTGGCCGTTAGAAAGCCTAATTATTGCTCAATGTGTAATTAAGGATTTGTGCTAGTAATCCGGAGCTTAACATTTAGAAGAGCTCCAGTATTGAAAGTATCTCAGATAAACGAGAAGTAATATTTGAAGAGAATAATAATTAAAAAAAAAAAAAGCTTTACAAAACTTAATACTCCGACTCAGTTCTATGCTGCCTGGTAGCCTCGGGACCCCTAGAACGTAGAACTTCATGGACATATTTCCCCTAATGTTTAATTGCGTATTTCAAAATGTTTTGGATTTAAATACGTAAAATTATCTCACTTGTCTTCACGACTTGTTGAAAGACATTCAACGTCAGACTTTTTGTTTTATTTAAGACTCGTCTGAACTTCTTTACATATTTTCTTCGCAATTAATGTATTCCCAAGAATGAAAATGTGCACATCGATAAAGCTAACTTTAAGTTATAGCATGGGATACTTAATACTTGATAAAACATAACCATAATTATAATAAAAATCATTTTTTAGTAATGTTCAGACCTGTTTATAGATGGCGCGACTTGTACATTGATGACGTCGGTAGACAAAAAAATGTTGGATTGCTTACTTACGGTTATGTTTTAGCAAGTTTTAAGTACCCCATGCTAAAACTTAAAATTTGTTTTATCGATGTGCAAATTTTAATTTTTGGGAACACATTAATTGCGAAGAAAATATGTAAAGAAGTTTTACCTTTGGAAACGTAAGACAGAGATTTTAGGTGGAACCACCTTGACTCATCTCATTTGAGGAGAATGTTTTTTGTTTGTTTGTTTATTAAAGGGTTTAACGACCAGCATAAGCAACTCGATGGGCTATAATCAGTCTTCCTTCCCTAATTAGGGCCACTGGTTCCAGAGAAGGGTAGTGCCGTAAGGCATACACAATATCCATACGTCACCGAGATTTGAACCCCAAGCCATCTCGGACAAGTAGTGAGAAGCCCGCGATTGATCATCGCCACTGAATATTTCATCACCATTTTGTTTATTCTACGCATATTTTTTTTCCTTTAAAAATGTTCTCTTTGACTGGAACACTTTTGATATGTGCGGTCATATCAAAATGTAGGTGATTTTTTTTTTTTGTTTCTTTTGTTCCTTTAAAAATGTTCTCTTTGACTGGAACACTTTTGACATGTGCATTGGTCATATCAAAACGTAGGTGATTTATTTATTTATTTATTTATTTTTTCGCTGAAAGTAAGTATTCAATAAAATGATCTTTCAGTTACGTGATTTTTTTCGATGTGAAAAAAATCCTTTGGTAAATGAAATTTAATTTTCTGTGATATAAACCTTCGGTGAAACGAACTTTTCGGTAAAGCGACTCTCCATTGAAATGAATCTTTCGTGGGAAACCTCCCTTCGATGAAATAAACTTTTTGGAAAATCGGCCTATCGGTAAAATAAACCTTTTGGGAGGCACCTACTCTCGATGAAACTACCCTTCTGCCGCTACGGTGGCGCATTGATCTAAACCAGGGGTGCACAACCAGCGGCCCGCGGGCTGCTTGCAGCCCTCAAAGTCAGTTTATGCGGCCCGCGGATAAATATTTTATACTATTGAAAACGTGAATATATATATTGTGAATGATGAGATTTTTTCCCATTATTGTAGGCCCTAGTTGAAATAAGAAAATTATAAAAATGTTTCGTTAACTAGCAAATTTTCCAACAATGAAAAGTTTTGTTGAAAGTTCTGAATTCCATGTAAATGTGGCTAAATATGCATCTCTTGTAGTGGACCTTCACAATGAGTTTAAAAGACGATTTGAAGATATAAGAAAATTTGAGGTTTTGTTTGATATGTTTTCTCTACCATTCACTACTGACGTTGCGTCAGTGCCACTAGATTTCCAGATGGAATTAATTGATCTTCAGTGTAACAATGAGTTAAAAACAAAATACTCTGAAGTTTCTCTCCTAGAATTTTACAAAAATTACTTACCGAAAGAAATGAAATTGCTCAAAGATCATGCTTTAAAAACGGCAACGTTGTTTGGAAGTACCTACTTATGCGAGCAATCGTTTTCTTTGATGAAACAAATAAAGTCAAAGTGTCGTTCCCGTTTAAGTGATACACTATTGGAGGGAAACTTGCGCATTACCATCTCTAACATTGAACCTGATATTGACAGACTATTGAAAAATAAACAATGCCAAGCATCTCATTAGGAGCATTAGGCTACTACTTGATTTGATGGTCAGTTTGACGATATACTGATTTTAATTTTTATATACTTTGATGTTAAGAATTCTGTTTTTTGTAAAAATAAAAATTTTACAACCTTGTGATAGTATTATTTTATTTTATATATCCCTAAACCTTTTCCAATTAGGAGTAAGTTGATTGTAAATCAGTAATTTGATAACTTAATAACGCAATTTGCCAAAAAACTTCAAAAATGGATTTAAACCATTTAGAGGACACAAAAATGGTATTGAAACACATTTTTTGTCTGCTGGTAAAATAGGTTATTCGGATAATAGTAAAATTAGCTTTAACGGTAGGGTTTGGCAAGTGCCTATGTGAAAAGGTAACTTGCGGCCCGCCACTTATTATGTAAAAATAAACTTGGCCCCCACTTATAAAAAGGTTGTGCACTCCTGATCTAAACGATGATTTCTGACTATTCGTCCGAGATGGGTCTGGGTTCGAATCCCCGTGAGGCATGGATGTTGTGTTTGTCTTACGGCACTGGCTCTCTCCCTTCCCTGAAACCAGTGGTCCTGAATTAGGGACGAGTGACTGCTTATAGCCCATCGAGTTGCTCACGGTGGTCGTTAAACATTCCGCCAAAACAGAAACGACCCTTCGATTAAATGAGCCTTTCGGTTAGGTTAGTCTCGGTGAAGTGATCTTTCGTCATGTGTGTGTGAGATGGCCTTTCTTATTGCACTCCATTCCTTAGTGACATAACTAACCAAAGCCAGTGTACTTTGCTAAGAGAAATAGTCAAAACTGATCAGCGCAGTAGTCAGTTAGTAGGGCAATGCGTCAGAAGCGCATTTGAATCGAAAGATTGTTGTTTCAATGGCAGGTTCCATCCCACGTTTAGTCGATGATTCATTATTTTTCCTCAGATTTTATTACAACTTGTAGCGGGCAAACATACATAAATATTGATGTAGTTGTCCTGTACCGTCCACCCAAAGTGTGCACTCTGCCGTATCTTTAGCACAAGATTGTTCCCATTCCGTATGTTGAATTACGGTTACGCCAAATTAGGTCACACAACTTCTAAATAACGACTCTGGTGGGTTCGGTTATCTTTTAAACAACTAAACTGAAGACTGCGTCTATAAATGATGTATATCTTATTATAAAAACCCTTTAAGTAACCTGTAACACGTTGCTGCGCATGCTCTGCCACATCATGTTATATGACGCTTTGTCTTCAGAAGAACAGATTGCCCAATTTAGAAATAAGAGCAACATCTCGGACATTATGAACGGAAAAGTTTCTGGCTCAGAACCATTTATTGCTGCAATTTCGGAGGACGAGGGAAGAAAGGGTTATTATTGTGCTTCGAATCTCATCTCTAATTACACTTCAGAGCTCCAAATGTCGAGTAAAGAGCTAGACTCTTAAACTACAAAAAAGGAAGTTATTAAAAACGGAGTGTCACGATCTGATGCACGGCTAGAAAAGCTATTATCAAAAACATAAAAATAGCTACGTTTCCGATGTAATTATTATATTTTGAATTATTAAATATTTCTCTAAATAGACTCTTATTCAAATAAATTGATTAAAAAAAGTTTTTTATAGATAGCAAAAATTTAAAAAAAATTCCCTGAAATTGCAAATCGATATAAAAATTAATCCATTTTGGTAGCTTTGCCTTAGACAGGTTTTCCTTCCAGCTGTAATTACAGAGGATGTTCACACATTTCTAGAATGTTTTTAATAAGAAATTACAGAAAATAAAAGAATTGAGCGTATTAGATGAACACGAAAAAAACATCTGTTGCTGTTAAATATCGTCAGCTAAGAAAATGGCGCATGTAAACGTACTGAGGATAGAAGGTAATGTTTTCGCTCTTTATGAAGAAAAATATTCGTATTCTGTAATTAAAAAACGCTGTGAAAATCATGGAAGTAGAATTTCCAAATGCAAGATAAGCACTATTATTAATAATAGAGGGAGAAATCGTCAGGCATTGTTTTTAACAAGAAAAAGAACATCAAACGAATATCCAAAAAAGGTGAATACTTTTATGAATATTTTTGTACATTCTTGCTAATTAAAGCACGCACATAGAATAGACGCTGCAATTTCCCCAAGTTTCCTAAGCAGCCCCGGTGCCGGAGTGGCACGAAGCGCTGGATTTTAATCATTCGTCCGAGATGGGGTCCGTGTTCGAATCCAAGGTGAAGTGCGGATGGTGTGCTTGTCTTACGGCACTGGCTCTCTCCCTTTCAAGGAACCAGGGCTCCCCAATTAGGGAAGGGTGACTGCTTAAGTAACACATTGAGTTGCTCGCGGTGGTCATTACCCCAAACAAAGAAACAAACGAAAAAGATTTACTAAAGAGGTGTGGGAGTAGGTTTGCCGGATTAGGCCTCTTAAGGCCCTTAAGGTCATTTTCTGAGCAGCCAGGCCTTTTTTTTTTTTTTTAAACAAAAGGCTCGGACTTTTTTTTCTTTGAATTTACCCTTTTTCTTTACACGTCAAAGTGAACTATTTTAACTTTAGTTTGGGCAAATGTTTATCTGACATTTTGGAATTTACAAATTTTAAAACTTTTATCTAAGTTTTTTTTCGGTGGGAGAGGGGAGGGTTTTTTTGCCTAAGTTTTTTTTTTTTTTTGCTTGCTTTCTGAATTGGTGTATTTGCAACAACAGCTGGAATGTACCTATGCTCTCTATGTTTAATTCTACAGCTGACAGCAGAGAGTGTAATTTCAGGTTTTCTTACACCATTACGGAAATGAGCAAATCTATAAACAAAAAAATGCCAGTTCTGCTTGACTTGATTTGTATTGCACTTAAATCCAAAGAAATTGTTACTTATAATAAAATATAATTTTTATTGAAGGTGTACACAGTTTTTAATTTTACTATAACTGCTCCAGTTATAGTAATGAAGATTAATTTTTTCTCACGTAATGAAGATTAATGAGCAAGATGAAGTTTTTTTGTTTTGGATTGGAGGTTTAACGACCCACCGTGAGCAACTGAATGGGCTATATAAGTAGTCTCCCACTCTTTAATTTAGGGCCACTGGTTCCAGGGAAGGGAGAGAGCCAGTGCCGTAAGACAAACACAACATCCATACCTCACCGGGATTCGAACCCGGATTCGGTCGAATGATCAGAAGCCATCGCTTAGACCACTGCGCTACCGGAGCGGCATATGAAGTTTCATCATTAATTCAATAGATGTGTATGTTATTCACATTATATTGTGTCTAATTCCTTTATAAGACACAATAATTCCTTTATTAAGTATACAGGACTTTTGGTATCGAAGAAAGCTGGCAAACTTTTATTTAACGACTTTTTTTTTTTTTTTTTTTTTTTGGCCTGTTTAAATTTAACCTAGGCCTTTTTACATCAGGAAAGTCTGGAAACTCTGGGTGGGAGCACAGATAAAAGTAAATTCCGGCACCTCTGTCCTACAAGTTATTCAGTTTCTGTTCCTTCCACATCAACGGGCGATTATTTCTTCATGATTTTCTACATGATGTTGTGTAGAATATTCTGAATTTCAGTTTTTTATGCTTGAAATCAAAACCCATTCGTTTCGTTTGAGACTTCCGCGACATTTTCCTTGTTTATGCTCTGTAATGTTGCGCAGTCGCAGACATTTCTGAAATACTTGTATTGTTTCGTACGGTGTGGTGCTTTGTCCTCTTTACTTGACATTATTATAATTGTCTTCTATACTTACATCGCCAGTGTGTGCGTTTACTAGTTTCCTTAAGAAGCGTGGCGTTCCATTTACATCATGCCACATAAAAACGCATTGCGATGGTTAATAATAACAACACTCGGAAAGGTATTTTTACAATTTCGCTATTGTTTGAAAAACATGTTTCTGATCATTTGTGATATCCAGGCCATGGCTGAAATAAAAACGATCATGAACTTTTTCCATGCGTAACAAGGGAAAAATCCTTTAACTTTTGCGAAATTCTTTCGGGCCTGAAACAAATATACTGAGAGAGTATTCTTATAACAAATAATATTATACGTAATGTTTGAGACCCATAGGCTTTGAAGACAAAAATATTTCTAAGTGTTTTAAAACCCTGTGATTAATTAATCTATATATCAATTCTATAAGGTTATTTTACTGTAAGACCAGTTGTGAGAAAACGGCTGAACGAAAACATATGGTTGAGGTATCAAAATAAAGGTCTTATCATGTATAGATGTGCCAGTGGAAGAGAAAAATGAGATTGGGACAACGGTTCGGGTGTTGTGGGGTGGCAAAGTTCCCATGTAAAGTCAATTTGAGAAGCGTGCGGTTGACATCCGATCGCCTGCGGTTGACTCACGCGCTGTTGAAGGCAAAGCATGGAGGAACTGAGATAATTCAAAGTCCGAAGTCTCTGTTCTCAGCGAACCGTTGTGCAAAACAACGCAAGCAGGAATTTGTTTGAAAGTTCTTATCGGAACAGCGAACACTCGAAATCTGATTGCGTTGTGTCATTGGACTGGGTGATGTATATATACAATTTAACATTCATTCGATCCACTTTATTCATGTAGGTAAGACGTTTCCCATTATGTAAAGATGTAAATAAACGTTTCATATGAGTTTATTCTCAAAAAAAAAAAAAAAAAAAAAAAATCTTATCGTCGATTCCGACGGGTGTCGTCTACCGGGTTCGAATCCCGGTGAGGCATGGATGTTGCGTTTTTCTTACTGCACTGGCTCTCTCCCTTCCCTGAAACCAGTGACCCTAAATTAGGAAAGGGCGACTGCTTATAGCCCATTAAGTTGCTCACGGTGGTCGTTTAATCTTCAGTGCCGCCCCGGTGGCGCAGTGGTCTAAGGCGTTGGCCTCTGATCATTCGTCCGTAAGGGGTCCGGGTTCGAATCCCGGTCGGGCATGGATGTTGCGTTTGTCTTACGGCACTGGCTCTCTCCCTTCCCTGGAACCAGTGACCCTAAATTAGGGACGGGCGACTGCTTATAGCCCATTGAGTTGCTCACGGTGGTCGTTAAACCTTCAATCAAAAAAAAAAAAAAAAAAAATCTTCAGTCACACAAAAAAAAAAAAAATCAAGGACCTAAAAAAATCGTTGTCTTTACTGAAGTGGTTGAATGAATTTGTCAATCAAATAAAGTTTACATTTGTTGTTTCATATCAGTTTATTATTTTCAAAGAAAATAAAAAAAAACTTACCGTCGGTTCGTCTAGTAAATTTAATATGTTCCGAAACATAAGTTGAATCAGAAGGGCCGTGCTTGGTGGGCGGAAGATACTTTTGCTGGTATGCAATACTTTTTTTATGCGAAGATATTTTTGTAACGAATAAGCGTTTTTCGGGGCAGCGCTAAACAAAGTCTGTTGCTATATAATCTCATGGGCTAGATCGGGGATGGGGAACCAGCGGCCTTTTAGGCCATTAAGTGCGGCCTTTTGAGTGAATCCATATTTTTCAGAACAATCCTTTTATTTTTATTGCTATGTTTTTAATAACGCTCCCCGACTGACGGCGGCAAGTAAAATATTATTAAGTCATAAGAGGGGCTATTTTGACACCGGCTACGCTCATGATTTCATTCTATGGCTCCTAAAGAACTACAGATGGAATTGACTGAGCTCCCAGAAGATGACATTTTAAAGTCCTTACTTGACGCTAAGAAAGATCTAGTTGAAATATGGAAAAATGCAATGGAATACCCACGCTTTCGCTAAAATGTACGAAAAATGCTTTCTAGCTTTTTAACTACTAATTGCTGCAAGCTACATTTTCCTACCTAACCTAAATCAAGAAGCCCTTAAGGTCACAGATGACGGATACCCAACTTAGAAGATCAAGTAAAAGTGCGGACTTCCATGTTCCAGACAAATATTCAAATGCTTTCCAACAAAAAAGCAGTCACAACAAAGTCATTAAAAGATTAGTTGACTTTAGAAATAACTTTGTTTTTTTCATTTTTGAAGTTAGTTAGTACATAGTAAGGTTTTTACGAAATAATGTGCATTTTGATGAAGTTTCTTGTTAGATTGCAGCCAACTTAATGCGGACTTCCAAAAACGTTGCCCCACCTCTGGGCTAGATCATTAAGACTACTCCTGCCACCACGAGTGGATGCTTTCCACAACGCGTAGACGTGACGTCATAGACCTAGAGGAATACAAGGTGATTGTAAACTCCTTCAACAAAGCAAGAGGGGTGATAGTACACATCAAGAAAAACAATATTTGCAATTGAACCTAGGGCCGCATTCCACTCCTAGTGCAAGAAAAGAGCACGTTCGAAAAACGTCCAGCAGGCACACTGAGTTCCAACAAGATGCAAATCAGGTGCGCTGAACACGTGCATAGACGATCAGGTGCGCTGAACACGTGCGTAGACGATCAGTCGCGGACCCTCGTAAACGCCAACAGAGATTTGGCGTCAACATCTGGAAAGGCATCCTTGATGATTGTCTGCTGGAACCTTACCTCTTGCCAGAACGTCTGACCGGCCCAACGTATAGAGAGTGTTCCTGGAGCAAGTGCTTCCCGGTCTGTTGCAGGATGTTCCGCTCACCACACGGAGGGACATGTGGTTTATGCATGATGGGGACCCAGCACACTTTGCCACCGAGGTCCGATACTTCCTAAATGCGACATGTACCGGGAGGTGGATTGGACGCGGCAGACCTGTGGCTTGGCCTCCACGCTCCCCGGACCTTAATCCACTGAACTTCTGGTGGCACATGAAAATATTGGTGTACGAGACATCTGTGGACTCCCTGGAAGATCTCGTCGCGCGAATCGCCTTTGCTGCGGACAAGATCAACACCACACCTGGAGTCTACGAGAGGGTGTGACAGTCCTTCGTTCGCCGGTGTGGGCTGTGCAAAGACACCTTTCGAATCCAGTTTAAGCAACTCCTTTGAGTCTTTCTCTGATGCGATTGGAATTGTGCAACTCACAAATTAGGTATATGCCTCTTTCTTTTCACTGTTAAAGGCTCAACGTGGATATGTAACTTTACTCTTTTCTGGCACTAGGAGTGGAATGCGGTCCTAGGTTCCATTGCAAAAAATTGTTTCTCTTGATGTGTACTATCACCCCTTTTGTTTCGTTGAAGGAGTTTACAATCACCCTGTATATACACACATCTGTCTCTTGAAAACGCAACACCAAGAAAGACCTGAGATATTCATTTGAGATTTATAGGATATATTACTTATGACACAAGACGTAAGTGATTAAAAGTACAGACCTGAAAGTGATGTGGAACACACAATACCTTGTGTGCCCACAACGAGCGGAGATACAGGCTTGCACAGAGTGTGGCATGGACTGAAAGAAGTTCTGGATGACTCACTGCTGAAGATCATTCCATGCTGCTTCAGTTCGTAACCCAAAGTTCATCTTCGGTAACTGGCGGCGATTCCTGACGGGCCAGACATCGAGCGACCATATCTCACACCTGTTCAATGGGAGACATATCAGGCGAACGCACTGGCCAGGAAAGAGATGGCACATGTAGGGCATCCGGCGCTGTAAGACGTTCCGCACCACATGTGGTCGCGCATTGTCCTGTTGAATGATGGCACCGGGGATCTTCTGCAGATATGAACGAACTTCAGCCGCCACAACTTACCGCTCGGAACTCATGATTCCTGCAATGCGTAGGAGGCGGGAACATGAACGGAACCCAACAGCGCCCCCTATTGGGATGCTTGGTGTCGCGCCCGTGTGACGCTGCATCATGCATGCTTCCAGCAGCAGTTTACGTCGGTGTCGCCGAACAAGCATACGTCCATCATGAGTCGTTCGGTTGAACCGCGGCTCGTCGGAAAACACTCTATGCTGCCATTAATCACGACAGTGTCTGCGTCCTTGGCCCAGTTGAGCCGCTCACGTCTGCGGTTTAAGGTCAAGAGAAGTCCAAGGAACGGACGGCTAGCGACAAGGACTCTCTGGAGCAAACGGCGTCGGAGAGAGCTTGGAGACAACCCTTGATGAGACGGAGAGAGCTTCGAGACAACCCCCTTGATAAGACGGAAGAGTTAGGAGACAACCCTTGATGAGACGGAGAGAGCTTGGAGACAACCCTTGATGAGACGGAGAGAGCTTGGAGACAACCCTTGATGAGACGGAGAGGCTTGGAGACAACCCTTGATGATACGGAGAGAGCTTGGAGACAACCCTTGATGAGACTTCACTGTTGTGCTGCCGATTAAAATGAGGCTGTTCGGTCTGCCAAGGCCATGCTGTGGAGATGATAGTCTTCCCGTGCGTCTGTGCGTCACTGGGCTGCAGATCCCTCATGTCAGTGCGTCACTGGGCTGCAGACCCCTCATGTCAGTGCGTCGAAACTTCTTCTTTTCACTGACGCCACATTCCCAACACTGTGTTCGCGTTTCGTCCAACACGACCGGCGATGTCGCGGAAGGAAAGTCCGCATTCTCGCAGTTCAACACATCGGCCTCGTTCAAAGTCCGTCAGCTGTACGTAAGGGTCTCGTCTGCTGCGGGGGGGGGCGTACTCAGTTACTCCCACTGCCTTACTGCCACAATCCCCGCGGATCGACTTTCGCAACCTGCCCTGTGCGGTCTGTTTTTATACCTACTACGGAACAGCTACAAGAGCGTGGCTGGCACGAATCATTTGCATGTACGGGCCGTGGGTGGTCTAGTGGGTAACGTTCGTGACTGCCACGGAAAGGACCTCAGGTTCGATCCATTAAATATCCGCCGTGCGTCGGATGGGCACGTTAAGCGGTCGAACCCCGGGTACTGCCCCCCGATAATAATTAAGGGCGTCTTCCTCCCCCTTTCTACTTCGCTTCCGTGTCCCTTTCCTATCGGGCACTGTAGCCCAAATCTCCTAGCTTCCTATTTCTAAGAGTTGTTTAAGACCTGGGGTCAGACACTCCCTTCCTAAAATCCTCTACATATGATCTGATCTGATCTGATCATTTGCATGTACGCTGCGATTGTAATTATTTGTACGTCCTCATGCTACCTACCCACACTGAGAAAAACGTTTTGTTAATTCAGCAAAACATTTTGTCATAACAATATGTTTTGTTGGATCAAACAAATTTCCAAAAATCGACAAATCATTTTGTTAAATCAACAAAACGTTTTGTCGTGATAACAATAAATTTTGTTAAATCAACAATAACTTTCAACAAAATAATTTGGCAAATTCGACAAAAAATTTTGTTTATTGTATATCGACAAAATTTTTTGTTGAATTGACAAAACGTTTTTCTCAGTGCATCCTACGAGTTTCAGCCCTTTTCTACAATTGAATTTTCAGCAAACAGCAGTGTATCTAGACGACGGCGATGACAGGGTACGTCAGTTCGCCTGTGAAAATTCCTTGTAAAGGAGAGAAGTAAGGACTTGTAGTAGTTTCAACTTGTAGCGATCATCGGCGGGAGAGAAAGGGGAGCCAGCATCACAGCAACCGCAGGCACTATTGGTTGTCCGACAGCTAGCCGTACTGAAGGTGTGACGGGAATAGTCCAGAGAATGACAATCATCCCTCCAACATGTTGGTAGCAAGAAACCACCCTTCGTTAACAATCGACATGAACGCCCGCTGGCACGTGTTGTTCGAAAAACTAACGATACTTCACTTAACGCCAAACTACAACCATGACGCCCAGAGAGAAGTTTCCGAGCACACAGTCCTGCACACGCTGTTTCTGGTGTCCTAAGGAGTCGGTGGTTTGTTCGTGCGCACGCGCTGACCGATCGTCATCGATAGATCCGCCTGCTCGAGGTACGGAAGCACCGTGATTGGACATTGAACGACTCGAAAAGAGTCACCTAATCTGATGCATCCAATATTGCGATGCACGTGTCCTTGTTCGATGCAGCACGGGTCAACGGCCACAATCGATCAGCACATTTGGACGAAAAGAGGGAAGCAGTGACGACATCATGGTATGGGTGTTGCACTCATGGATATCACTGGATCCCCTTATTTCCGCTTAACACATCTTCAAACCAAGAGCCGCCTTGCACGGCGACCATGTATCCTAATGACACTGGACTCTCAAAAGGACAACGCCCAATGTCATATGGACCATATTCGGCAGGAGAGGTTCGACGATCACGTCCAAAGATTTCATGTGCTCCCCTGGCCTCCAAATCTCCCCCGACTTGAGTCCTATCGAGCATTTGTGGGATGCAGTTGAACGCAGCATTCGCCTTTCGACGACAGTTCCTCTGTTAACAAGTTCTTTGCTATCTTTGTTCTAGTTGTTAGCTTGTAATTGCTAATGACTCCGTAGTGGTTGATGATGATGATAGTAGTTAACACGTAATAACCAAATGATAATAATTGTATGCAAATAATTCTTGCGATTCGTAAGTATGTCTAAGAAACTTTTATTCTTTTAATTGCCTGCAAAGATTGTCCGTTAGCTGTGCTATAATTCCAAACTCTCCCGCTTTAAACTCCAATTCCTTTTTTCTAAAGTCCTGCTTTCCTTCATCTCTCGCGCTGTCGTGAAATCTCCTGACCTGCCGGTCCATTTAAGACCTACCCTGGGGCAATTACCTCGTCGTACTTTTCGTGACCGCTCGTTTTCCTCCACCAGAGACAACTGTCTTCTCGCCTCCTTCTCCCCTGTCTCCCAAAAATGCCCTTAAGCATATCCTAAAGTTCCCCGTGAGAAACAACCACACCGCCCTAGGTAAATCTCAAGCCTTAAAGTAAAATGTGAGGGGCTAGTGCATTTGTCAGCAGCCTTGAAATTGAAATCTGTAAAGCATCAAAAGAGGCACGATAGAGTTAATCTCCATTCAACCAACAATGTGCAGATACTCAGCATAGACAAAATGTCGTCTTAGTAAATAACCGTGCATCCGGTGTTTAATGGGGAACTGACTCTGAGAAATTTCTCTCACGCTTTGGGGAAACAAAGAAATGGGAGCACGAGATGGAAAAAGATTGCATTTTGAGATTTTATATGTAATCCTGAAACCCCGTATAAAATCTCTGTAACACCTCTTGCCACCACCATTCTCTAGGACGTCATTCTGCCCAGCCTGCACAGAATACCTGGGAACACCTTCCGCGGTCTAGTGAAGTCGATTACACGCTAGGTTCGAGCAGTTATTGCGGCAAAAGACGGCCCAACACGGTATCGTGTAAGTGATCACAATGTTTATAGCGTAAAAAGCTCGGGGGCGGAAATCGAATTCTTCTTCTCCGGAGCCGAATGGTTTCCCAATTAAACTACGCCGACAAAGTTTTTCGCTGCAATTTTGCCATCTTGACATGTGCGTCACCTCTGAGGTAAGTATTCCCCATTGAGAAAGGGCTGAGACAGAATCACAGATTTCTGGGTCAGCCGGCAAACCACGCTTGAAAGAGAGCTCAATCTAGACGAATGAATTCCCACTAATTCCAGAAGACATGCGGAATGAACATCACACATTTTTCGAAGAATCCAACGGCTAGGAGATTCATTTTACGTTAGAGCGCCAATATAGCGAAACGAGCTTCGACCCCCCCCAACCCACCCACCCACCGAGAGCCGAATGCTTTCCCAATTAAGCTACACCGACGAAGTTTGTCGCTGTAACTTCACCTTCTTGACATGTGCGTGAGATAGGCACGCCATGTTATGGATCATAGTGAATATCTAGATACCGAAGAACATCGCTATAACGAAATCACTTCAGGCGACACCGGTTTATAACTACGTTAAAATTAATAACTATTTTTGTCTCGAGAAATATGCTACTGGAAATAATTTGAGTAGTTAAAAACCTCGTCGTTGCTAAAATCTCAGCCTCGGGCTTAACGTCGTTTATCACTTTCATGTTCTTTTCAGTTCTCATCATTTACAATGTTAACTCCTGGGAAGCTTCTGCTGCCAATTGCGTGTTTTTAAAAACCCGTGCGAAAATGCGATAACAACCCAATCAATCTATTTGGTGATTGGTTTACTGAAAGCTCGATCTACAGAAAAACTCTCGAAGAATATCAAAATAGACAGCCAGCAGGAAAACGATTATTTTGCAGGATGCTTGTCGTTAAGTGGTTTGATGCTGATAAGGTGAGATATCAAGAAAAGTTAAAAAATGCGGAAAGAGGCAACCTTAAAAGTCCCATCACTGTTCCACTTTTTACTTCTTTCTTGGGCAACCAGGAAAAAAAAACATGGTTAAAACGAAAAAAAATGATGATGTGTACATAACTGGATGAATGGTACACTGATCTCGAAAGGTTAAACATAGTTGACAAAATGGACGATAGAATGAGATAAGGTTAATAACGCAGATAGAATATCGAATGAAGAAATAAATGCGCGATATACACTGTAAAAAATAAGTGGTGTGAATTCACGGAAAATTTCTGAAAATAACGTGCAGCAAAATTGCCGATAAGTGCCCGTCTTTCAACGGAATTTCCCTTTTTAAAAGTTCCCGTGTTTTTTTTTTTTAACCTGTATTTTCACTGATTTTCCGTAGTTAATAATTCCGTTTATTTCAGAAAAGTCCGATTCAAGTTTTTCCCTATTTAGACAGAAATTTCGCAAAATACAACACACTAAATATTTCAGTCCTTAAGCGAGAGAATCCTTTTGCGCCGGTGATCGAGCCCAAGTTCTCTGGGTTGAAGTCGCGCGTTTTAACCACTGAGCCAGAAAGACACAGGAATCGTGACTCACGTTCAAGGTAAAACTAATTGGGCGATGATGAATTTTTTTCATTAATGTGAGTGATTTAGTCATTTTATGTTCTATTAGAGCTTATTATTTTTTTTTAATTCTTTTGCATTATTTTTTTTTCTGTAGGAGATTTTATTACAGATTAAGGTTTTTTTCATCGCGATTTTTTCAGATCATTTTTTCAACTGACAATAACTTTCAACTATCTTTAAGAGAAGGTGCAATGTACTGTTTTATGATATTATTTCACAAAACTTCTAAATATAAAATGTACTCTTGATAGCTATATAACTTTTGTTTTACGGACTCTACAGACTGATATATAGACATCGTACAATCACCTGTACAATAAATTAAGCACATGGTTTCTTACGGTAACATAATTTAGAACAGCTAGTGCACAACATGGGGAAGACGAGAAGAAATATCCTGTACCACAGTAACCAAAAATCATGCGATTTATTATCCACAGTATCAGTATACGATCTCGCTACAGAACTTCAAATTCGACAGACTATTGAAATTTAGCAATTAGTCAAACCACCAAGTATTCTCGTGAATCTCTACTATTACAGGAAACTTTTCGTCATACGGATACGGAAAAAGTGAGAACGGAATTTTTTTCGTTAATATATTAGGTATGCAACTTAATTCTCGGCCCCTAACCGCAAGCTATCATAGAACGTCGGCAAATGCAAATAGCTGTGTGCGATAATGGCTGATTGCAGCGCCATCCAACAACTTTCCAGGCAACCGCAACCGCTCACAGCTGTAGTGAGAGAAGGGACGAAAGTTGACGATGAAAGCAATGTCGTTCGAGAAGCAACATTTGAGGCATTGCCTCCTGTTTGCGTTTCAGCTGAAACAAAGTCCCGCGGAAGCACGGGAAATGATCCGTACTGCTCTGGGTGAAGCTGCTGTGTCCTACAGTACGTGTAAGAAGTGGTTCCAGCGGTTTAAGCAGGGAAATTTCGATCTTCGTGATGCAGAACGTCCTGGACAGCCACAGAAAGTTGACGATGAGGAACTGGAACAACTGTTGGACGCGGTTCTCTATCGCACACAGTCAGAGCTCGCCCAGGAACTCGGAGTAACACGGCAAGCCATTGCAAAGCGTCTGCACAAGCTTGGACGGATTCACAAGGAGGGCCGTTGGGTTCCACTCCAACTCACAGCTGCGAACAAGTCTAGGCGCTACGATGTTGCTGTGTTCTTGCTCTCCAGATTCAAGAAGAAGGATTTCCTCCAAAAGATTCTGACCTGTGATGAGAAGTGGATCATACGATAATCCTAAGCGGCGCAAATCGTGGGTTTATTCAGGTGAGCCTACCACCAGTACCGCCAAACCGAATATCCACGCCAGGAAGTTGTTGCTGTGCATATGGTGGGATCAGTGCGGTGTCGTACACTATGAGTTGCTGAAACCTGGTGAAGCGGTCAATGCTGAGCGTTATTGTCAGCAACTCATTCGTGTGAGTGACGCAATGGAGGCGAAAAGGCCATACACCGGCAAGGGCAGAATGTCGGTCCTGTTGCTTAAGGATAACGCGTGTCCTCACATAGCGAAAACGACTTTGAACACGATCACCTACCTAGAATGGGAGATTTTGTTCCACCCGGCGTATTCTCCAGACTTCGCCCCGTTGGATTATCACCTCTTTCGCTCCCTGCAACATCACCTGAGTGATACGCACTTCACTTCTGTCGAAGAGGTCCACACAAGTATTGATGACTTTATCAACTCGAAACAGCCCTCTTTTTTCCGCAGTGGCATTCAGCAGCTCTCTGACCGATGGCTCAAATGTATCCAACACGACGGGGATTATTTCCCTGATTAGGTACGTATTCGATTTGCTATAATTTGCTGTCAACGTGTCGTGCCTGTGGCCGAGCATTAAGTTGCACACCTAACATAAGAAAGAAACTGCGGAAATGTTTTTGAAAATTCAGAATTTTCCGTGAACACCTCTTGAAAACGGTAATTTACCGTCAATATAAGAGAGGAATTGTGGAAAGGTTTCTGAAAATTCAGAATTTTTCTGGCATACGAAAAATCGGTGATATTCTGAGTTTTTTTTTCTCGCTATTCCACGGAACAAGTTGTATCAGAAATATGCTTCGTTAATTCACGAAAGAAATCACGAAAAGTGGCTCGTGAATTTCTGAATTTTTTTACAGTGTAATTTGGCACAAAACACAGGATAAACAGGAATAATACATTATAGTTCAATAGAGTGACGATTGGAGGGGTAACCTGAAGATACATTCTATCGTGCACGTTAAAAATGCAACACCTAGAAAGACCTGAAATATGTGTGTGCGAATTTGAACACTTAATTTGCGCCCGCGTGCGAATTTTGAACACCATTCTGACACACTTCGAAAGCTCATTACTTGAGGACCATAGACTTCTTGCAATTGGTGATGAATCTCAGATGCCTAGAGAAACCAAATACCCGCGCGTACCTCCGCATGAGACCAATGTTTCCAGGCGAGTTGTCATTTTCACTTGAATCTGTTTGTTAGCACATTGCCTTTTTATTCAAACTCGTGCGTCACACATCGACTTCTATACTTTCAGTGAACTTAAGAGCTTACTACTATGCAGGGTACGAGACAGCTACTTACGCTATGAAAATTAGTCCCTAGAGTTTAGAGCGAAAAGCAGTAGAATTATTGCTCAGAATCCATTTTTGTTTATTCAGTACTTTATCGGACAAAACTGCTCTCTAAAAAAAAATTCCAAAAGTTAAAGCGTTTTTAAAAATAAATTTGACATGAGAAGTTACTCAAGCAAGAGGCCCGCACTTTCGGCTGCTTCTGTTCAGTTGGGAAATAACTTGGAGAGGGGGAAGGGGTGGAAGACCTCTCCAAGCAATCACAACACAAAGACAATAAATGATAATTCTTGAAAACTCGAAAGGAAGATTACTTAAACAGGCAGTAGGGGAATAAGTTCGGACTCCACCTCACCCCCATTCATAGTTACCACTATTTGTGTGCTGTGTGGATGGGTGGGAGTCAGTGTGAGAGGTATTGCTTGACAGAAAGAAAACGGCAGGAATGTGCTGTAACACGGATGGTTACCATTCTTGCGTTCCACGACGAACAGTGATAAGGTTCCCCCGCCTTTAACAACACTACAGTCTAAGGGTGACTTGGAGTATAGTCGGGAGAGTGTAATGTCTTTGGAAAGTCGTATACGCGTTCTCAGCTTTCCTTTTCGTTCCGGTGGAAATATCGTAGCATGGAAAATAGTTTTGCTTTCGGCATGCCCTACTCCCCCACCCCCTCTTTTGGTTTCAAAGTGAAACCGACCACCTCAACTCAGACAACAAAGAAAAACAATGTGGCAAATTTTGAAAAGTCTACCATGATTTGAAAGTAATAAAATATGGTGCACGCG
This sequence comes from Macrothele yani, assembly GCA_039090855.1. NCBI lineage: Eukaryota > Metazoa > Arthropoda > Arachnida > Araneae > Macrothelidae > Macrothele > Macrothele yani. The sequence continues at coordinate 112,434,700 of CM077026.1, forward strand.
CGAGCACACATGCATATATACACTCTCACGTGCGCACGCACAAATACACTCGCACGCGCGCCCACACACATGCAGCCACAACGGGCCGAGTGCCCTGAGACGGTTGCCTCTATACTCATTCGTCCGAGATGGTCCTGGGTCCAAGTCAAAACCGTCTCGAGTACTACAGGCCTAAGCCTACGCGATTTTTTCGTTTGTGACGTCAGCAACCGGATCATAACGAACCAAACCCGCTGTGATTGAAACCAAGAAACTGTCTGTTTGCTCGGGGGTATCTTATACTGAGAAAGCTGAAGATTTAATGTGTGTTATGAGGATTCGAAGAAAAATGAGCATTTTTATTAATTTAGGTTGTATTAGGTGTACAAATAAGTTTTAAAGCGTTTTAAAACAACCCAAAATGTAATTTGAGAGAAAACAACAATACCTTTACGAATCAAAATATGCGCCGTCATTATCTATCACCTTCCGCCATCGGTCGGGCAGCTGACGGATTCCAGCCATGAAGAATACTTCGTCGTGTGACGTGATGAAGTCGTCAACCCATTTTTGCACTTCGTCACATGTCTGGAACGGTACAGCAGAAAAACCATGTTGCGTCGATCGGAACAAATGATAGTCTGAAGGGGCTATGTCGGGACTATACACCGGGTGCTCTAAAACCTCCCAGCTAAGCGTCAATAACGTTTCTTTGACCGATTTCGCGACATGTGGCCTATCGTTGTCATGCAGTAATTTCACGGGTATTGCATTGCGCGTAAACGATTGCCTGTGAATGGACATTTCCGACAGATTTCCTGGTTCAATCGCAGCAATTGCTGCTTGTAGCGATCAGAAGTAACGGCTTGACCTTGTTCCAATAGTTCATAATAGAGCACACCCTTCATATCCCACCAGATGCACAGCAAAACTTTCTTAGAGTGAATATTGAGTTTCGATGTCGAAGTCGTTGCTTCACCGGGGTCTACCCAGTGTTTTTTGCGTTTGGGATTGTCGTACTATATCCACTTTTCATCACCCGTAACGGTTTTCCACAGGAAGGACTTTCTGTGTTGTTTATTCAACAGATTCAAACACTTCATGTCACGCTCATCCTTGTTCCTCTGGCTCAGGTCATGTGGCACCCATTTTCCTTCCTTCTGAATTTTTCCCATTGCGCGTAAACGATTGAAAATGGTTTGTTGAGTTACCCCCAGTTGTTCAGCTAATTCTTTTTGCGTTTGAGACGAATCTTCATCCCGCAACGCCTGCAGTTCCTCATGTGTAACCTTCTGCGGGGCGCCGCTACGTTCTCGATCGCTAAAATCAAAATCACTTGCTTTAAAACGTCTAAACCAAAACTCACTCGTGCTTTTCGATACAATATTGTCCCCCAGAATAGAACAGATCAATGCACATGCTTTTGCAGCACTTTTCCCTTCATCAAATTTGTAACGAATGCAGCGTCGAATAAATGCAGTATCGCTTGCCATCTTTCACCTACCGATGTGCAAGTGCGTTTGACTGCTGGCCAAACTTCTGTGTCACATTTTATGCTCTGGACCAGTTACGGTCACATGACAACAATGCGGGGGAATGTCGGATATGTGAATTAGTGGTATACGTCACACAAAAAAAGCTTTACAACTTATTTGTACTGTGACGTATATTCTAAATTAACTTTCATTTTTAGTTCCTTTTCCTATGTCAATTTTAGTTTGTTCTGCTTATACTTCCAAACTTAACGTTATATCTTTTCCCTCAAACGAGAATGAGGTTGGCAACATTGAGGTCAGAGGGAACGTAACGTATGAATGTATGAGATAAGAATGATAGATAAAAGTACGAGATAACAGTTGCTGGGGTGGATATGTGGCGGATGTGAATTACGTTATTATTTCGAAGTGTGATGTCGCTCTATTGATATTGTGGTGGAATAAAGAATCAATTAGCGTAAGTTGACTTTTGTCTTATGTTTCGTTTGGCCGTAAAAATTTAATTAGGAATAATTGCATCGTATTCGTATCTAATGGTTTATACATAACGTAGAACCAATATCTCTGCACGAAAAAGACAATTACGTATATACATGTATACAGGGTGCCCACTAAAGTCCATTCTCAGCCCTGTAACTTTCGAACGCTGGCAGCTATAACCATAAAAACGGTGTCTAGGTATAGTAAAGTGGCTATGCGCTAGTCGACGAGACGGCTTACAGCGCTTCCTAGCGGCAAAGTCAGGCGTTAGCGTACCGATCTCGAACACTATACGAGATAAGGGAAAATAGTCAACTACAAAATTGTAGAGCAGCATCAATTTAGTGCGAAGAGACACCTTGCGCACATGAATGCAAATAATAGAACGCGTACAACGATCGTTTGTTTGTTCGCGATGTCGAACACTGTTACGTCACGAAACGCGTCAGAAAGGAGATAATATCGCCTTCCTCAAAGCACTAGGGAATGTTTAGTTCCAACATGACGGTGCCCCTCCGCACTAGTCAGGAAACGCAAGAAGGTGCCTGGTCGAGACATTCGAGCAACAAATAATCGGCTATGGTGGTTGCGTAGAGTGGCCTTCACGCTCACCGGACCTCACCCCATTGGACTTCTTCCTGTGAGGCTACCTCAAAGAGCAGGTGTATCAGACCCTTCCGACACGTTGCAGGACCTTCGACGCCGTATAACTGATGCTTGTTCCAGCGTGTCACCTGACATGCTGCAAAATGTGCAGCGTGAGATTCAATCTAGAGTCCAAATGTGTATTGTGGCTGACGGAGAGCACATTGAGCACCGACGGTAAATGTGCCTAGTGACAACTAATTGCTCCTTTCTGACGTGTTTCGTGATGAAACAGTGTTCGACATCGCGAACAAACATACGAGCGTTGAACGCGTTCTATTCTTAGCATTCATTTGCGCAAGGTGTTTTTTTGTACTAAATCAATACTGCTCTACAACTTTGTAATTGACTATTTTTTCCTATCTTGTATAGTTTTTGAGATCGGCACGCTAACTCCTGACTTTGCCGCTAGGAGACGCTGTAAGTGATCTAATCGAATAGCGCATGGCCACTTTACTATACCTAGACACCGTTTTTATGGCTATAGCTGTCGGCGTTCGGAAGTTACGGGGCTGAGAAAGGACTTTACTGGGCACCCTGTATAGTACACCTAATACACTATCTACCAACAAGTAATTGGACACCTGTGATAGCAAAGGAAAACGAAGTTTATTCACCTTCAATAGTTGGTGGAGCCTCCACGAGCGGCGATTACAGCTGCTACCCTCCGGGGCATACTCTCAACCAGGCGTTGTACGACGGCTAGCAGTATTTTCTTCCACTCGGCTTGGAGAAGACAGGTCAGTTCCTTCACCGATTTCGGATGGTGCAGGGACCCCTTAAGTCGACGCTCCAACTCGTTCCACAGGTGCTCGATAGGATTAAGGTCCGGGCTCTGCGCAGGCCAGTCCATTCGATTAACCCCATTGTCACCATACCAAGCCATGGTGGACCTCGCAACATGACAGGTCGCATTGTCATCCTGAAAGTAACATGGGTCCACCCCGTAAAACTGCCACAACGTAGGAAGCGCATGGTCATCCAAAATGGTGCAGTAGGTCTCGGCGTTGAGTCTACCAGGAATTGCGACCAAGGGTCCCGTGCCATACCAGGAGAAACACCCCCATAGCATAATTCCACCGCCACCGAACTTCACAGTTGGCACAATACATTCCGGCAGGAGGCGTTCTCCAGGCAGACGCCAAACCCTGACTATGCCATCCGAAAGGTAGTGTGTGAACCTTGATTCGTCGCTCCAGAGAACCTGTTTCCGCTGTTCAACGGTCTACTATCGACGTTCTTTGCACCACGTCAGACGAGCAGCGCTATTGGACTTGGTGATCAAAAGCTTGTGGGCGGCAGCACGTCCATGATAACCGAGCAGATGGGCTTCCTTACGGATGATATTCATCGAAAGAACACTCCCGGATGCCTGTTGAAACTTCTCGCGGATGTGGCCCTTCGATGTGGTGCGGTTCTTCCAAATTTCTCTGGCCAGCTCCCGTCGGTCTCTAACTCCCAGTTTTGTGGGTCTGCCTGGTCGGGGTACATTCCGACAGCAACCTCACATCTTCCACTTGCCAATCACGTACGCCACTGTCGATTTTGGGTACTTCAACTCCCTAGATATGTCACGTATGGATCGGCCATTTCTGTGATACCCAACGATTACACCTTTCTCGAAATCAGAGTGCCCTGAACTGCGTGGCATCTTGCATGCGACTGGTTGCGTTTTTTTTTTCTCACACGATATTTAACGGCGGCGGCCGTGACTTGTATCAGGACCGCAGATATCGTCGATTGCAGTGGTGTCTAATTACTTGTTGGTAGATAGTGTATATTTCTTATGAATTAATGAACTAGGCTTTTTTTTTTTTTTTTTTTTTTTTTTGCAAACGTAATAGTTTTCGCGAAACTAAATAGGTTAAAAACCGTTTCATGTAGCCTATCATTAGGCTTAAGCAACATTTCATGAATCATTAATATTAGCAACTTTTCATTAATCATTTTGCGTTGGTTTTTTTTGGGGGGACTTTATGTCCACGTGCGGTTTCTTTACTTTATACGAAATATTTAAAAATGTACTTTTCCGACGTCATGCTGAAATAAAAGAAATATGTATCAGTCGCACATTGTGTTGCTGAAATAATATGGAATTACCATATCAATAACGGCAATTTTAATGTGATGCATGGAATGTTCCTCATTCACTTATCAGATAAAGTTTTGATATTAGATATTAGTTGTTTTTTTCTCCTTGACTTAATTAGGTGAAATAGAATATAATTTCTCTCTATTCTAAAAAAAAAAGTAACTGCCGCCGCTGCTGCCGCTGTTTTAGAAATTTCGCAACACTCTTGCTTTCCTAGCTCGCAGCACAAAACGTATTAAACACAAAAATATGAAATTTACATCGTTTGTAGAGAATTGTTTGCAGAATACGCTGAAGTAAACCGTTTCTCGATTCTAGCGATTCTTCAAGAGCTATTGTATTTCAAAATTAAGGTAAGCAAAAAAGTGCTATCAGGTCGCGTTCACACACTAACAGCAACAGAAGCACGACCCTTTATAGGCATGTAATGCCATGACCGAATTTTTGCACCTTAAATTTCAATTTAGTTTACGAGAAATTCAATTTCTAAATTTCACAAAATTCTTCATTTCGCGATGGGATCCATTTAAAAAAACGGATATATGGCAAACTATAAATCATAACGCATTGGAATTTTTACAGCATAAACTTACAACTATCGTCCCTTTTTTTACAAAAAAAATTAAGAAAAAGTTATTTTCTGATTTTTAAGCATTTTTTAAAGACGCAAAGGAACGAAACGAATGGCTTGTCTTCATAAGGTATTTATTGTTTAAAATGTTAGGTATAAAAAACGCCTCTACAAAATATGAACAAGTACAGAATACAAAACAATAACAAGAAATGGGAGAGAACAAGGTATACGCAAGCATTTAAAAAAACAATAACAGCAATGTAAAGGGTGTGAAAAAGAGGGCGCTGAGAGGCTGCCCAGTTGAACAGCAGTAAAAATAAAAGTCTATTAGTCCGTTGATAGCAATAGTATTAAACTGTGTCTAAGAGTTCGCCGAAAACTAAACAAAAACAGACGGTAAAGCAGCACAAGTTCAAAGGTAAACAATTTCAAAACAAAACGTTTATTCAGAAGAAAAAAAGACTCAGTCAGTTGAAAAATCATGAACAGGCTGTTGATTGTTTTCGAGTTCAGCTGTGAGCAACTTCAGCATGTACCACAGACGATGCTGAAGCTGGGCATCTTCAGGGGGAACGGAAACGTTAATCAAAAATTCATCAAGCAATTGCAGTTGTTGAAGCATTTCAGGTAACCAATTTAACTTAGATTGAATACACGGGATTGTTAGAAATTTGTCAATCCTAGGGCGTTGAATTAGTTCAAGAAGTTCAGTATATGTGAGCGGTTGCATTGGAACAGAACAGCCTTTGAACAGAGCGGAAAGTTTGGGAATGGTGGGAAGAGAAGAATCATCTCCAACAACATCCGAAGCAATCGATGCTGATTCACTTAAATTGCCAGCAACATCCATATCATCATCAGTAGGGAGGCAAGCGAATCTGTTTGTTGTACGAAGTTGAGAAGAAAAAATTTCTACGCCAGGTGAGGTTCCAGAGGAAGTGGCAGAAGATTTGGTCCGAAAACGCCTAGTGCGACGCGAAGGCCTAGGAGAAGACTCGGCAGAATTTGGACGTTTCCCGGCAGTTTTGGGTCCAGAGGAGCCCACCGAAGTAGGAAGAGGTGGAAATGACATGTCAACAATGAGAGCAAATTTGAACAGTTCAGAAGCAGGTGTTTGCACTTGCGAAACAGGCTGTGAAACGGGAGGCAATTTGTTGCTTGGTGGTGGCGCGTGAGAGCTGGGCAATGATGACGCAGTAGTTTCGGAAGAAAGCGGCTGCTCGGAGTTGAATGGAAATGGCAGTTCAGTGTTTGGCAATAACTGCGTAGTTGTTTTGAAAGAAAGCGCCTGCTCGGAGTTGTATGGTAATGGCTGTTTAGTGCTTGGCAATAACTGCGTAGGAGTTTTGAAAGACAGCGGCTGCTCGGAGTTGAATGGCAGTGGCGGAACTGAAACAGGTGAAGACAACGAAATATCTGCAGTCACTGAAGGAGCAAGTAGCAGAGATGGTGACGTGGTTGACACTGAGGAAACAGTTTGTTCAGTAGTAAGGGCGTGTATGATGGAGGTGTGTCACGAACCTTCAACGAAGGGACAGCACCTTGCGCAGGTGTGCGCTGAGGGCACTCATAAGCCAGGTGTCCCTCAGCTCTGCACCGGAAACACTGGACACCAGCAAAAAAGTTGAAAACGTATGTTCGTGTGTCCGTAACAAGTTGCAGAGATGTGGGGCGGTTAGAAATGGCTTGGTCAGTGGGGAAAATAACACGATATTGGCGACGTCCTCCTTGCACAAATTTGAATGGAGAGTCTCTGGCAGCAGCTGGGAGAAATTTAGTCTCTCCCACTACTCGACCAAGAGGCCGAGTGCAGCAACAAGTAAGTTGTCAGGAATAGCAGTAGGCACAGGAGATAATGTCACTGTGACCGGGCGCTGTGCAGAAGCAACAGGTTGCAAGTGAAAAGAGCCAATATCAATGCCTGTGGCAAGAACGGTGTCGGTGGCTTTTTGGTGAACAAAATGAACGACAACACCCTCCAATGCGAATAATTGAAACGATGCTTTCCTTGGGAACAACTTTAACCAAGGCCTCCAAATAGAGGGGGAGGGGTGTCACGAAGAGACGGAAAATACACACTTAATAACAAAGCTGAGTAAAGTTCTTTACCTGCTGGTGAGTCGTCAGAAATCCGAATCTTGAGAACTTTATCTTCTCTAGAAAATTCTGGTTGCATTGAAAGAGGTGCATGAGATTGGTTTGGACGAGCAGTCGCAGCATACGAGCGTGGAGGAGTAGCACGTGACTCGGCATCCAGGATATGCAAATTAGGACGAAGAACATTCGATGCATAAACATTAGGACGAAGCACATTAGGAGCAGAAACACAATTAGAAGTAGGCAAATCCACATTTGAAGAGGTCATAGTTGTCTCACAAGCGGTCGATGTAGCCAAAGAAAATCCAGCGGAGATAAAATCAGCAGACGGAACTTGCATTTGTACTTGGGAAGCAGCCATCATGGCCGCTAAGCCGAACAACACAACACCGTGTGCTGCAACTGCGTCACACAGAAGAAACACAAAATAACGAAACAGAAGGCACACACACTCACTTCAAGTGAGGCAAAACGGTGAAAACACAACACAGTCAACACGAACCACTAACGCAGACGATAAATTCACAGGAAAAAAAACATTTTTTTTACAGACGCAAAGGAAAGAAACGAACGGCTGTCTGTCTTCACGATAACCACAGAAGAACGTTCTGGTCCCGTGACCTGCTGCCATGGTGAAGCAGAGAATTTGTTATGCATATGTTTTGTTGGTATAGCTATCTCAGTTGTTTAAGGTGGACGTCAAATAATTTTGCTTCCTATACTTCTAATGGAAAAACTTCTGCACACATTTTCTTCACAATTAATGCGTTCCCAAGGATTAAAATTTGAACATCGATTAAAGTAGCTTCATTTCATAATTTGGAATACTTAATATTTTCTAAAACATAACCATAATTATATAATTCAACATTTGTTTGTCTATTGACGTCATCAAAGTACAGGTCGCGCCTTCTTTTTTCTGGACAATTAATGCGTTCCCAAGGATGAAAATTTGAACAACGATTAAAATAGCTTCATTTTATAACTTGAAATACTTAATATTTTCTAAAACATAACCATAATTATGTAATCCAACATTTGTTTGTCTACTGACGTCATCAAAGTACAGGTCGCGCCATCTTTTTTCTGGTTCCAACACCACCAAAGGAAAAGTTATTGATTTTTTATATAATTATGTTATGTTTTAGAAAATATTAAATATTCCAAGTCATAATATGAAGTTATTTTAATCGATGTTCAAATTTTCATCCTTGGGAACACAATAATTGTGAAGGAAATGTGTACAAAAGTTTTTCCATTGGAAGTATAGGAAGCAAAATTACTTTATGTCCACCTTAACGGTTTAGCAAAACGGTTTACGGTATACGGAAATGCTTTTTGGACCGCTTTTGTTTTCCTTAGTGGTAAATTTAGTAAGTGCTATAAGTTCAAACGACAAAAGTCCGACCTTCCAAAAATTAAAGACAGTAAAAAAAAAACTCTGAAATTTCGGAATAACAAACCTTATTTGCTTAGCATGCAATAAAAATTGAATTTATATGAATTTTCCAGTTTTTATTTCATGTGATTATAGTTGGAGATCGGGCTGCAGAGCCCGAGCGCTACTCTGGAAACAAGCGTAGCGAGCCTAGAGGCGCAGCCCCTAGTGTTTTTTAAAAACTCATGGTTCCTACGGTAATACCAGTGAATTTGTGCAAAGAAACAGCCCATTGATGTAAAAAGAAAATGTTAAAGTTCTTTTACATCTGAATTAGTTTGCAGATATGAAATAATCACCAAATTCATCGCTCCCATAGCTTATACACTGAAGAGCAATTGAATTAGAGATACCTGTCTAGTAACGTGTAGCACCACCTTTCGCCCTGATGACGGCGGCGATTCGTCTCGGCATGGACTCGACAAAACATCGGATTCGTTGGGAAGCCATACGGATCCACGAACCCCTGAACAAGCTCCCACAGTTCACGAAGATTTGATGGAGGGGGGTCAGAGCCTCGAACATCTCTCTCGATGGCATCCCAGATGTGTTCGATGGGATTGAGGTCATGTGACCTAGCTGGCCAAGAAAGCGAGGTCACGTCGGTGGAGTATTCATCCAACCATTCGGATACAATTCGGAAGCGATGGCACTGTGTATTGTCTTGTTGCAGGATGAGGTCTCCAATGGGATGTTGAAGACGCACAAACGGGAGCAAATGGTCGTCCAGGATATCCTGTGAGAGACGATGTCACACGTACCAGGGGTCCCATTTCAGTCAATGTAAACAGTTCCCAGACGAGAATGCCACCCCCACCAGCTTGAAGAGTACCCTGCTGGCAAGAAGGATCCATCGCCTAATGTGGTTTGCGCCGTACTGGTATCCTACCATCCGCATGTGCCAACGTGATTCTCGACTCATCAGTCCAGGCAACATTTTCCCACATGTCTAGGGTCCAGTGGTGATGTTCCCGCACCCATGCTAATCTTTGCACCCTGTGATGTGCGGTCAGCAGCGGTGCCCTCGTGGGACGATGGCTTCTGTACCCCATAGCGAGGAGATGTTTCTGGTTGGTGTGGTTGCTTACACGTTTTTGTGCACCAGCGTTAAATTGCCGAGTAATTTCTTGCACTGTGGCCCGTCTATCCGCTGTTACAAAGCGAGCTAGCCGACGATGACCCCGCTCATCCACACGCTGTTGTCCACGGCAGTTGGCCCTTGCAGGGATGGTTTTACCGGATTCGATGTACTCACGGTGCATCCGTGACACAGTGGCTCGTGAAACTCCCAGTGCCTGCACGAATTCGGAGATGGAGTGACCCATTCGTCGGGCCCCGACAATTTGCCTACGATCAAATGCGCTTAGATCCTTCGTCTTACCGATATTGCGTCCGACTCTTACTGATTCCCGTCGCGTCACTCCTTATATTGTTGGATTGCTGCATACGTCATGTCGTTTCCGTTTACAGGGCCGCCCACAGCGCCACATTTGCATAACGCCAGCTGTCTCTAATTCAATTGCTCTTCAGTGTAAAGTGTTCGCGTTTTGATTTTTACCAAATGCTTTGCATTTACCGAAATTTATAACTTTTTTCCATGGATATTGTGAAGTTACGGAAAATTGGAACCCTGGTATCGCCCCGCTGTAACCTCGCTGCTAGCTAAGATGGCAGTCACGGCAGCGTTTGTTATGACACTGATGGTGACGTCATGAATCGGGGACTAAGGCCTCTAGTACTCAAGACGGTTTTGCCCAAGTCCCAGACGAGGCATGTTTATACTTGTCTTACTGTGCTGGTTCTCTTCCTTCCCTGGAAGCATTGTCTCCAAATTAAGGACGGGCGGCCTAGAGTTGCTCATGGTGGTCGTTAAACCCCGAAACAAACAAGCAAACAAACAAAAAGTTACCGTACAGACATTTTCTGTTATTATTAATACATGATTCTAAACCGTTATGCATTTTACTCTGTATAACATTATTTCTGTATACCGCTTATTGTGGATTCCTGCAGCTTTAACCCAGTCGCTTCTCGGTTCAATAAACCCAGCGAAAATAATACGTTTTATTCATCGAATCAATGAGACAATTTCGCGGTTAATACAGATATTGACCCATGCAAATGAAACAAGTCGACATGTGTTTGTATTCTGTTAAGGGATTATTACCCTAATTACTTTTCTTAATCACTGTGAACTTCAAAGGTCCGTTGACAAATATATTTGGGTGTATCTACACGCTGCTTTGAGACCTGAAAACGAAGTTAACATGTAAAAAGTTCGTGGACAGGCACTGCGATCGCGAACGCTGCACTACACAAAAATTGAGTGCATTCAACTACGCGCAGATGCAAGTAACCTCATGCCACGAGCACAGATAACATAAATAAAAATAAGAAAGGAAGAATCAGAGTGGGTCTGTTGTGTTGTTTCAGCGGAGACAGGAAACGCATCATTACAGCAGTTAACGACCCTAAGGGTGCTCGAGCGTTGGAACCAAAGTCGTAATTAACAGAACATTGCAGCAGCGGTTGAAGTCGGCGAGATGGAAGATTTCATTCATCTGACATGCTATGACACCCTTGCGCCATTTTTTTTTTCTTCTTTCTTGTAGGTATTTATGTATCTCGAGCGGCTATAGACTAATGTTATTTGGAGCCACTGGTTTTAGAAAGAAAAAGTCCTATCAGGGTCGGACTTTGACTCCAAGATATGGTTCCCTTAAAATAAAAATGATTCGAGTAAAGGGATGAACTTTAAAAAGTAGATATCAAAACAGAGTGACAACTTTTGACTCTTCGTAATGACTGCAAAATGCTATTACAATGAACCTGAATTTAATAATAACCAGGGCTTGACAAATGCGGTCGTCTGCGACGAGTGCAAAGTTTTACTTCACGAATAAAAAATTCAGTGGAGAAGTTTAAATTTAGTCGGCAATTATTAATACAATATTATGCCTATTCTTGGATGCGTAACAGATTCTTAATAAAGCTTATTTTAACTCACAGAACTGATACGTATAGTGCACCAAAAAACCGCGAAAGAAATTTGATAGCGAATGCCGTGAGTCAACATCCAGGCACTATGCGCTTGACAAGGAACACGAGACAAGAAGCCGCAATCCCGGTAAAATGATTTCCCCAAACGCTGTGTGAAAAGACAAGCACTGTAAGAGTCACATGCGCCTTCTTAGCTGCCGGTTAACCAATTGCTGTCGTAGGTCATAGGGTAAACACGGGAATCCGTATTTCCGCGAAGCTGTTAGGAAAGTTCTACGAGAGTGAAGGATTCTTTCGTCAAGTATATTCTAGAGAGATAAAACTGAATTTAGTTGTTATACAGTGGTTAATAGTTTAAATTAGGTTAGCGATAAAATACACTCATTGTCATAAAAATCCGCGCATCAAGTAAGAGGCGTTGGATTGAAATGAGATTTTAGTCGTGAGATGGTACATACCAAGGGCAGATGTGATTACAATATCACAGCAGCAGGACGATTTCCCGCGGACATACGGTACATATTCCGGTCAGCGTTAGTACAACGTCGAACCGCCTCGTGCTCGTATACAAGAGGTGATACAGTGCGGCATGGAGTCAAATATACGCCGTATGTTATCCTGGGACGGATTGGCCCACACTTCTCGCAACTGACGCTCTAAATCATGAACACTGGGACATGGCGAAAGCTGTCGTCCCATCTGGTCCCCCACGCGCTCCATGGGCAAGAGATCAGGTGATCTGACAGGCCACGGAAGCGTCGAAACATGACATAGACAGTCATGGAAAACCCGAGCCGTGTGCTGACAGGCGTTACCTTGTTGGAAAATGGCTCCGGGCCGCCCCGCCAGGGAAGGAAGTACATGGGGCCACAGGATCTCCCGTACGTAGCGCTGGGCTGTCAACGTCCCTCGGATTACAGCAAGGGAAGTCCAGCTGTCATACGCGATGGCTTCCCAGACCTTCACGCCTGCAGTTCAGGACGTGTGCCACAGTACAGTGAGGTTGTGATTGTAGCACTCACCTGCGGTCCTCCACACTCTGACACGGTGGTCGTCCGTTCCCATACAGAAGCAGGATTTGTCGCTGAACACTATACGTCGCCAGTTCGTAGCATTCCACGCTGCTCGCTGCTGAAACCTCTGCAATCGACGCCGACGATGGTCAGGTGTTAATGGCAGAAAACGTAAGGGCCGTAGGGAGTGCAGATTCGCCTCTTCCAGGCGTCTAGAAATGGATCTGGTGGTCACAGCAGTCCCTTGTACAACCGCCACATGTATCTGGATATTGGACAAGGACGTCGTTGCATCTGTGCGTGCCGCTCTCACGATCCCACGGTCCTCTTTGCTGGTGGTGTGTCTGGGTTGTCCGCCATATCCGGGTGCATTCCCGTGTCCATTGCTCCCAACACGATCGTCCCGTACAGTCACACCGGCCCAAATGGCGGCCGATTCAGCGCACCGGCCACCCTGCCTCTCTCATCCCGACGATACGGCCTCATTCAAACTCTGTCAGTTGCCCGTACGCACATCTACGGCGGCTCCTCGGTATGTTTATCGCTCAGGGATCTCACCTGACTCGTACCGTGCACTTCGGAACGCATGTGGAGTCCCCTGCGCGGCGCCTTATAAATAAGCCCCAAGGATTGCGATTGCAGCGCCGGTCTTGGACGCGCGGGTATGCGGAATCGCACGAAACTTTAATCATTTTCATGTCTGCCCTTCCCATCGCTATTTGCTGAGTTTCGCGTTAATCGCGCGGTTTTTTCTTGGTGCGGGGATCTTGTGACATGAGTGTATTATTCGAGAGATGTGTAGAAATTTTTAACAAATCAAACTTAAAAACGCGAAAAAAAAATCGGTAGCCCTGCGAGGCTGTCGATTTTCAGCTGGCGAGTGTCATATTTCCCTGAATGGTGAGCCAGCATGAAATTTTTCAAGCTCCTGATCATGAAGACCATTAATTAAAACAATTTTACTTTTCTGTTGTGATTTTCGAACAACAAAGTAATTTATTAAATTATGTCTTTAAGAGATACTTGCGAAGTTTGTCACGTTAGATGCACATTTAAATATAGCTTTTCTTGCAGCAGTTTCGCACGCAGTACATTTGTGTGTGCGAGTGTGTGTGTGTGTGTGCTTGCCAGTTCGTGTGTGTGTGTGTGAGTGTGCATGTGTGTTTTTACGCCAAAACGATTTTTTTCCTAAACAGTTTGTAACCATAAAATGAAAATACCAACGTTTACCACAATAAAAGGTTTATTATACATCGACTATAGACCGTATACGTATGACGTCACAGCAAAGTAAACCATCCTAGCAGACGCCCTGGTGATCAACTGGTATACAAACACTGCTTGGATTTGCATTGTGGAGCGTTAAGGAAGATGGTGTTATGTGCTATTTTCGGCTGCGGTAACCGAAGTGGGAGAGATAATGATGTGTCCTATTATAGATTACCATCTGAGTGAACGAAGTGGGATCAGAATTATAAAAACAATTATTCAGAAGCGCCAAAATTTGTGGTTATCACGTATCAGCAGAGTTGACATTGATGACTGGAAACGAAGGAACATTAGAGTGTGTAGTTTACGCATTTTGTAACAGGTATGTTCATAAATTTACTGATGCGTTATCTACAAAAACTATGAAGATCTAGAGACTGGAAAATTAACCTTTCTTTATGAATGACTTTCACAATTTCATTTGCTCGGGAGTGAAGGCGTTCGTGCAAAAAACGAAATAATTAACAATATCGCCGTGTTCTATTCGCGGCAAGACCTCAATATTGTTCAGGAAAAATGAGTATGGAATTACATATGGGTCACCACAATTGCCCAATAACTTCAATTTATCTGAGTAAAGCTATTTTTGATCGCCAGATAACCCACTTACGTATCCCATGTAATACATCTTTGATCTCACTTGTACACCAGTTGTTCTTTCCATGTTGATTTCCGCCGTCTTTACACGATCATTATTCAAATAACAGATTCAAATAACACATTTGGCAGTTTAGATGATTTAATGTGATGAAATCATCTAAACAGTCAAATGTGTTATTTGAATCTGTTATTTGAATAATGATCGTGTACAGACGGCGGAAATCAACAAAAAAAGTCAACGTAAACACGATATGAACATTTACTTAGTACCAGTTGTTCTGCAAGAAAGCAGCAGACAAAAAAGTGACGGGAACCGCGGTCTCGTGACGTCAATGAATACGGTCTATAGTTTCGCAGAGCTTTTGACTCGGCATCATCAGGACGAATGGAGCGTAAACATTCAAATCATTGTGACATCATTAGAGTTATGACGGTCAAGTGAGTTGTTTCCACGCGCTTGAAAGAAATGGAGTTGACGTCATGTCGTTGACAAGCCGTGAAGAGTTCCAGTATATGTGGAAAGCTTCTAATACATTAAGCTTGATGGTCGAATCAGGTTTATCCAAGGAGGTTAGAATAAGATATCTGGAGATGCCCTTGTTAATGGAGCAGTACCACTTTGCGTGAAGCATATAACCGCGAGTGACGGCCATCAAAGTGTGGGAAAGCTGATGATTTTCAAGGCTATATTGCAATGCATTTTGTGTTGGCCGAATCGCCTTCTTCCGTCGCAAACGTTCCCAGTTTCGCATCGTAACTTGCTGCCGATGTGTGAGAAAATGCTGAATTTATAAAATTCTTAATTATTTTGAGGCTCCTTCCCATTTTTATTTTAAATTGAAATACACGGACGTTAGTGCGAATTCTAAACAAAACATAACGCCAAAATTGAAAACTTCACTCGTGTAAGAAGTATAATTCATTCCGGTTTGACATTAACACGGTTTCTGGAACCAAAAGCTACGAAATTCCAAAATACAAATAGCTGAAATTACATGGGCATCATGTAAACAACGCCAAATTCCCATACATTGCGGCTTCACGGTTAAGAGACTCAGGGCATCTCCAGTAGTATTATTCTAACCTCCTTGGGTTTATCAATAAGCGTAGCGTTTCCAAACAAAACTTTATGGTTATTTTCGTGACAATGTTGGGCTATAGACTTCTTCAGTTCACAGTTCCGTACGTAAGCCATGTGTTCCTTCACACGGAAACTTAAAAGCCCTGCGGGTCTGTCCTATATACCGTATGAAAGTCCACATTCACAAGGTATCTGATAAATTCCACAGGAATTTATATCTTCGACGTAGTCTTTTGATCCGTAAAAAATTATCTTGTTAATGGGTTTAAAAACGACTTTGAAATTAAAACTTTTGAGAATTTTTGAAATTCCGAAGCAAATGGGATAACCGCCCAATTCTATCGTATTGGGAGGTCTATTGGCATGTCTATAGCCCAACATTGTCACGAAAACAACCATAAATTTTTCTTTGGAAAAGCTACGCTTATTGATGAACCTGATTCGACCATCAAGCTTTAATGTATTAGAAGCTTTCCACATATACTGGAACTCTTCACGGCTTGTAAACGACATGACGTCGACTCCATTTCTTTCAAGCGCGTGGAAACAACTCACGAAAAACTGTGGCCGTCAGAGCTTTGATGATGTCACAATGATTTCAATGTTTACGCCCCATTCGTCCTGATGATGCCAAGCCAAAAGCTCTGCGAAACTATAGATGATGTATAGTAAACCTTTTATTGTGGTAAACGATGGTATTTTCATTCCATCTCAACACCACAAGTCTGTAGTCATAAATTATAAAAAGTTTGTAACCATAATGAAAAATAGCCGCAATCTTGTTTCTATTAGCTTTCTTGCAGCAGTTTTTTAATACGTTTCTATTACCTTTCCTGCAGCAGTAATAATACAATAGAGAAATCCAGTTAAGTTTCATCCTTGACCATGAATTGGTACTGTAGATGTCACGAAGTGTGACGTACCTGCCAACAGGACGCACAAGACATAAAGGCAGATAGGAATCAGAATGAACGTCTGCGTAGCTCAGTTGGTAGAGCGACTTGTTCCGGAATAAGCGGACTCGGGTTCGAATCCTGGCGTAGACCAAAAATGACGGAGAAATTTACTTCGTTATAATGGCGCTCGAACTATCCGGATGACCCGACCGTTCAAAATCTCGCAATGGTGTGATGTTCTTTCCACACCGCGAGATAGGAAAAATCAGAGAATCCCTTCTCCAGCGCTTCGAAAAATAAATGTGTGTGACGTTGCATTCCACACACCAGATTGACTGGGAGTTCTCAAGTGCACGTTCAACAGTGGATGGCTGCCTGCAACGATTCATCGTCACGGCTGACCCGTGGGCCATGCCCCCGGCCTTCTTTCGGGGGAGATGTGACGTACCTGCCAGCAGGACGCACACGACATAAAGGCAGATAGGAATCAGAATGAACGTCTGCGTAGCTCAGTTGGTAGAGCGACTTGTTCCGGAATAAGCGGACTCGGGTTCGAATCCCGGCGTAGACCAAAAATGACGGAGAAATTTACTTCGTTATAGAAGGTTAAAATGCCCTTTTGGTTGCATACAGGACCGTAGGAAGCTTTTCTTATCTGGGAGAGCGAGACTGAAATTACGAGTTCAAAATTACGCCCCTTCGAATTCCATTCACATAATATGTGATTTTTACTTTCTGACACACACTGCCGTTATAGAGAAGCATTATTACCGTTCGAAAATCGCACTTCAGGTTTTTGACATAATTTTGTTAAAAATGTGAAAACTAGCTAAATACGAGGGGATGTTGAAAAGTTCTCGGACCAACCCACTTCCGGTAATTGTAGCATTTTTTTTGTCACTGCAGCTCAAAAAAGTGTTGCCAAGCTCGAAAAAGAGTGCCAATCTTCAGACTAATAGCTCTTTTTTTTTTTTTTTTTATTGCAGATGTTTGACGTCCTAAACTGAATCGTGTCAATGGGAAAGGTTGAATGTCCGAATGTGGAACTCCAAGCTGTCATGACATTTCTGTTCCTGCAGAAGAAAACTGCAAAGGAAATCTATGAGTGTATGACGCAAACATTAAGTGACAAGTGCTCTTCACATTCCACTGTGAAGAAATGGTGTGCTAATTTTCAGCGTGGAGACTTTGAGACCAAAGATGCAGCAACATCTGGGAGACCTTCAACAGTGACAACACGCGAAATCGTTGATCGTGTTCATGACTTGATTTTGTCAGATCGGTGAATCTCGGCTAAACAATAGCTGAGACTCTGGAGATATCCAGGAAATGTGTTGGGTTCATATTTCATGAGCATTCGTTCCACACATCGTGTGGAATTAGTCTCCTTTTTCTACAGTGAGCTCTCCTTCAACGCGGGTACGGAGAAGTGGCCACCGGAGAACTGGCCACACGGAGAACTAGACACATTGGAATTTCAGTGCCATAAAATTGTTCTGCAGAAAAAATTTAGTGTGGCTATATTCCCCACTACTTGAGCAACTATTGTTCATAAAATATTTTTTTTTAATAATTCATTTTCAGTAAGAAATTAAGACACATCCATGATTTTCGGGCCAAAAACAAAGCGGAGAACTGGCCACCGGAGGGCTGAATATCCGGAGAAGTGGCCACCGGAAAACTGGCCACTCGGTGAACTGGCCACAAAAATTTTAAGGAGCCGTATAAAAATTGGGTTCTGGTCTGCTCCGGGGCTACGTCTCCTGAGATTGGTTATCTGACACACATAAAATTTCCGTAATTTCGTATTTTCTTATTTACCATATTTTTCAAGGTTCATGAACTACAGCTAAACAAATTCTCTTCGTGTATGTGCAAATCCAGGAAACTTGTCGGGGCGGGGGGCCAACCCAGGAAACTTGTCGAGGAGGGGGGAGGCTTAGAACCAAAATTATGAAATATAAAGAATTTCTCGTCCGATCGAGAGATTTTCAGCGTTTACAAGTTACAACTCAGCAAATTATCTGAGCGCATGTGCTGCCTCAAGAAACCTGGGGGGGGGAGGGGGGAGAGTAATACCAAAATTGTAAAATGTAAAGAATTTATGGTCCGAACGAGAGGTTTTTAGCATTTACAAGCTAAAACACGACACATTATCTGAGGGCATGTGCTAACGCAAAAAACCTGTCGGGGGAGGGGGTAATACCAAAAGTGTAAAATATAAAGAATTTCTCCTCCGATCGGGAGATTTTCAATTTTCAGCATTTACAACCAGAAATACTTTATGTTTTATATTTTAGGTATTACCACCACCACCCCACTCCCACCCCCCGACAGGTTGCCTGAGTCAGCACATGCCCTCAGATAATTTGTTGACTTGCAGGTTGTAAATGCTAAAAATCTCCCGATCGGACCAGAAATTCTTTACATTTTACACTTTTGGTATGATCCCTTCCCCCGCCGACAGGTTGCCTAAGTAGGCACATGCCCTCAGAAAATTTGCAGAATTGTAGTTTGTAAACCCTGAAATCTTTTGTTGAGTTGTAGATCATAAACATTTTTTAAAAAGAATTTCATTAATTATCGCAATTAAGTAAAGATGAAATTACGGAAACTTTATATGACTCAGATAACGAATCTATCTCTGGGGGTTGTGGCCAAAAAGCGGTCAAAAACGCAATTTTTATACGGCCCCTTAAAAATTTTGTGGCCAGTTCTCCTACACCCGCTTCAACGTAGTTTGCGGGCTGACCCGGAAACCTACAATTTCATCTTAGCCCTTTCTTAAGGGACGGGATATACTGTATATGACGTACCTACCTGAAAGGTGACGCCCATGTCAAGACGGCAAAGTTGCAGCGACAACTTTTGTCGGTGTAGCGTAATTGGAAAAGCCTTCGGCTCCGGAGCAGAAGGATTCGGATTCGATTTCCGCAACCGGCAAATGGATTTTACGCTGGACTGGCGCCCGAACGTAAAATGAATCTCCTGGCAGTTGGATTCTTTAAACGGGGACGTTGTTATACACATCGTGTAGAACAACGTCAGAATCCCTTCTTCTGTTATATGGAAATATTCAAACTTTATTTAAATTGTAACTTTTGTTAATTTCTGTGCCAACGACAGCTACAGAGATTCACTCCCCAGTCAAAAAGGCGCTTGGCACAGATTCATTTCGGAGAAAGGTCATTCTCTTGTCGATCGTGGGACCTCCCACGAACAAAAGGACACCTCTTTCCCCCGCCGTCGTTGGACACGACTCTTTCTCACAGAGAACCCGCAGGGGACAATGGGAGTAAGCAATTAACAGTACAACTTCTTACATCATGGGCATTTTCCTGGAGGACAGATCGTGTACAGGAATGGAACCAATAGGTGCCAAAAATGGAGGAAGACTTCTTGGAGATCTAGGAGGGGAAAACTGGGAAGGATTTTGCTCAGAGACAAGGCACGAAAAACGCTTTAGCACGGGATGAAGTAGAAAGAGATTTTAGCGAGAATTACATTGAGGAAGTCACCCGAGATATCTATCGGCCCGCTGGAAGTATTTACTATTCAGTCAGACCAACCAATATTCCAATATTTCCCCTTTCCCCCCATCTGGTGAATAAAGATATGTGCGAAAGAAATCACCGGTCATAACATTCAATTTGTTTAACTTTTCATTTATTTGCTTCCCTGCTCTAATGACAGGAACCAGCAACCGATTCTTCTGATGAGTTGGCATCCACCACAATCCATAAAATTAAACCAAGCCAACACCTTTACAGTGAGCTCTCTTTCAACATGGTTTGACGGCTGACTCGGAAGCTTACGATTCCATCTTAGTCTTTCTCAAGGGGGTATATGTGACGTAACTACCTCAGAAGTGACGCAGATATCAAGACAGCAAAGTTGCAGCGACAAACTTCGTCAGTGCAGCTTAATTGGTAAAACATTCGGCTCCGGAGCAGAAGGATGCGAGTTCGTTAGCCGCCACCGGCTTTTACGCTATAACCTCCAAGCGGATATATTTTGCAGAAAAAAATTAGAAATGCGTGAAAAATTTGCTTGTTACCACAGCTGCCCCGATGCAAAAATCGTTTTTCCAAACATTTCTTTTACATGCTCAGAAATACTGGCAAATAGTCGTTTACGCAACTTTACAGAATTACAGTATTTATGCAACTCGTTTAAGAACAATTCATTGTGCAGCACAAAAAGAAAATGCAGGGAACACTTGACGTGCAGCTCCAGATAACAAACCGCAAAATGAATTATTTCGCTGTGCCGGGGGCTGAGTGGTCAGAGTCTTGGGCTTCTTACTGATCGTTCGAGTTATACCTCTGATGAGACGTAAGTGATAAATTTGTTCTACGGCATTAGCTCTGCTCCTTTACTAGAACCAGCGGCCCAAAATTAGGGACTGTGAAATTTGTCGTACGGCGTTAACTATGCTCATCTACTAGAACCAGCGGCCCTAAATTAGGGACTGGGAAATTTGTCCTATGGCTTTAACTCTGCCCCTTAACTAGAACCAGCGGCCCTAAGTTAGGGAGTGAGAAACTTGTCCTACAGCGTTAGCTCTGCCCCTTTACTAGAACCAGCGGCCCTAAATTAGGAACTGTGAAATTAGTTCTACGGCGTTAACTATGCTCATCTACTAGAACCAGCGGCCCTAAATTAGGGACTGGGAAATTGGTCCCACGGCGTTAGCTCTGCCCCTTTACTAGAACCAGCTGCCCTAAATTAGGGACTGGGAAATTGGTCCCACGGCGTTCTCTGCCCCTTTACTAGAACCAGCGGCCGTAAATAAGGGACTGGGAAATTTTTCCTACGACGTTAGCTCCGCCCCTTTACTAGAACCAGCGGCCCTAAATTAGGGACCAGCGACTTCTCATATTCTTAGTTCTGCTCATACGGGTTGTTAGACCCAAAACAAAGGGAAAATAATAAAAAAAGAAATTTTCCAATCAGGCTTTTTGCAAGTTCAAATATCGTGGGGAACATAAAAAAAAATGTATACCATCTGTCAGTAAAACTCAGGATCACATAAATTTAGACGTGGTGTATGAATCATCAGCCTCGTGAATAGCACTATCTAACGTATAAAAAAGTTTTCTGATGAAATGCGCATATATGGGACAAAGTGATGCTATCAGGATATATATATATTTTTTTTTTTTTTTTTTTTTTTTTCAAATTACATCCTAGCATTGGTTTTTGTGTCATCTGGTACTTTTCTTTAAAGCATGTAAGGGTCTAACGCTGATAAAAGAGTAACGCATTACACGATTGTCAAGATAAAATCAGCCTTAAAAGCTGCAGCATGGGAAATGACACCTGTTCAAAGCAGCATTCACCAAGCCATTATTTCCTCCAAAAGAAGGGTTTTCTTCTGATTTCAAATAAAACTCAATATAATCGTCATGCACGCACACTTGAACATTGAGTGAATTCACTCAAGCAATAGCAGCGCTGTTTCTTTCCCGTGTTAATGAAATTCAAATGCCGATCCAAATAGTTGGGGATTATAATGCTAATGGGAAACACTACTTCTCTAGAAGCGAAAAAACAAGTTTCTTTCCTTCTAAATTTTTTTATTGGTCAGGTTAAAACTTTCTGCATTACCAGGTAAGTTTTCCCACACATTAAAATCAAGGACAAACACGGTTATTTGATAATTACACGCTTAAAATAATGTGAGAGTACCTAGAAGGTTGGCTCAGCCTTTCATGCTAAGTCTTTGTTTGAGAAAGAGCGATGTCGAAACTTTAAGCTTCCACATCTTTATGATTTGCTAAAAGAACGATATTAAATTTCGGAACTCCACGCAAAGAGTAGCAGCATGCCCACGCGTTCTGATAGCCCCCGCAATTTCCGCATTGAGGTGGGGGGGGCACTCTCACAGCTAGAGGGAGTTCTCTATAGGAAAGAGTTTTTGATCCTATGTTTATATGAATATTTTGTTTTGTAGCAGAATCGGCGAATCAATAAGTTCCCAAATTTTAGCCAAACATTTTAGGCACACCTTGTGTTCTACCCAACCACGAAATCTGCGCTTTCACTCGTATTACAAGCTGAGCTTCCCTTGTCCGAAATTACCAAAACCGAAAACCTCCGGAACTCGATACATCTTTCGGGCGCTGACATGGCGTCACAAATCCGAAATTCCAGAAGCCTTCGGGAACATTTCAGGGGTTGCACAGCTCTCTGCGAACCCTGCTGTTTACGACACATGACCTCAGATATCCTGGGTAGGGCTCTACTCTGTTGTAACGATGGGAAACTGATTCTTTCTATTGGACTCACTAAACCAAATCTCTGGCACTAACACTTCCGGTGAATGATTTCCGCTGCGAATGACTCTCGCGAATCGATTTAGTCTGATCCGTTTCTGCCGTTCGTCGACCCTTACGGTGAAAGATTTCCCTTTAGAAAAAACTCTTGCGAATCGGCTCAGAGTCGGATCCCTTTGTGTTGTTCGTTGGCTCTTCCGGTGAACGATTTCCGATGGGAATGACTCTCACGAATTGATTCTGAGTTGGATCTTTTTATGTCATTCGTTGACACTTCCGGTGAACGGTTTCTCCTTAGAAAGATTCTCGCGAATCGCCTCAGAG
This sequence comes from Macrothele yani, assembly GCA_039090855.1. NCBI lineage: Eukaryota > Metazoa > Arthropoda > Arachnida > Araneae > Macrothelidae > Macrothele > Macrothele yani. The sequence goes on from CM077026.1 coordinate 112,457,962, forward strand.
TCGAATCCCTTTGTGTCGTTCGTTGGCTCTTCCGGTGAACGATTTCCGATGGGAATGACTCTCACGAACTGATTCTGAGTTGGATCTTTTTATGTCATTCGTTGACACTTCCGGTGAACGGTTTCTCTTTAGAAAGATTCTCGCGAATCGCCTCAGAGTCGAATCCCTTTGTGTCGTTCGTTGGCTCTTCCGGTGAACGATTTCCGATGGGAATGACTCTCACGAATTGATTCTGAGTTGGATCTTTTTATGTCATTCGTTGACACTTCCGGTGAACGGTTTCTCTTTAGAAAGATTCTCGCGAATCGCCTCAGAGTCGAATCCCTTTGTGTCGTTCGTTGGCTCTTCCGGTGAACGATTTCCGATGGGAATGACTCTCACGAACTGATTCTGAGTTGGATCTTTTTATGTCATTCGTTGACACTTCCGGTGAACGGTTTCTCTTTAGAAAGATTCTCGCGAATCGCCTCAGAGTCGAATCCCTTTGTGTCGTTCGTTGGCTCTTCCGGTGAACGATTTCCGATGGGAATGACTCTCACGAACTGATTCTGAGTTGGATCTTTTTATGTCATTCGTTGACACTTCCGGTGAACGGTTTCTCTTTAGAAAGATTCTCGCGAATCGCCTCAGAGTCGAATCCCTTTGTGTCGTTCGTTGGCTCTTCCGGTGAACGATTTCCGATGGGAATGACTCTCACGAACTGATTCTGAGTTGGATTTTTTATGTCATTCGTTGACACTTCCGGTGAACGGTTTCTCTTTAGAAAGATTCTCGCGAATCGCCTCAGAGTCGAATCCCTTTGTGTCGTTCGTTGGCTCTTCTGGTGAACGATTTCCGATGGGAATGACTCTCGCTAATCGATTCTGAGTCGGATCCATTCGTGCCGATCGTTGACTTTTCCGTGAGCGACTTCCGCAAGGAATGTACGATCGCGAGTGGGTTCGGATTCGGATCTGTTTGTGTCGTTCACCGACTCTTGCGGTGAACGATTTCCGTAGGAATGACTCACTCGAATCGATTCTGAGTAGCATCCGTTTGCGCCGTTCCTGGACTCTTCCAGTTTAGTGACGGATTTCCAGCTCAAATTTATTTTTAAATCTTACGTAATTTTTTTCTTTGTTTTGAGATAAGACGGTTTCAAAACGTTCTTAACATTAATTGCAGTTTTTACTCTTCTGAATAAGATTATGTTCTCTGGCCGAACCATGAACCTCAATGTGACATCTTGGTAAATATTTAGCGTCCAGTGAAAGATAATTCTTAGAGATTCTTTCAGGGAACCTGCTCTTTTGCAGAATCAATTTTTGGAAAGTTTTTTTTTATTTTAAATATAGAGGATTTTAGGAAGGGAGTGTCTGACCCCAGGTCTTAAACAACCCTTTGAAATAGGAAACAAAGAGATTTGGGCTAGAACGCCCGATAGGAAAGGTGACAGGGAAGCGAAGTAGAAAGGGGGAGAAAGACGCCCTTATTTATTACTGGGGGGCCAGTACCCGGGGTCCGACGGCTTAACGTGCCCATCCGACGCACGGCGAATATTCAGTGGATCGAGCGTTCGTGCCTGCCTATGATCGAACCAGAGACCCTTTCCGTGGCAGTCAAGAACTTTGCCCACTAGGCCACCTGTGGCCCGATTTTTGGAAAGAATCGAATTCTAAAAAAAGTCGTTCGCGAACAGCTTTAATTTCTTGAAACATAAATGGATTTATTGCTTAGACTGCTTAGACTTCAATATATATCATTATACACCGATAAGCCTTTGCATTAGGACCACCCCAGCCTAGTAACTTGAGCACGCCTGGAGACCGAACGGTGGCGCAGGTGAAGTTCACATAGTAGCATATATACAACCCGAGGACCGGCTTTCGATTAGTAGAGTGTTCGGAGTCAGAATGGGAAAAGCTGCCGATTTATCGGAGTTTGATAAAGGACAAATTGTGATGCCACGGCGCTTCGGAACTACGATCTCGGAAACGGCGTAGCTTGTGGTTTGTTCACGCGCTGTTGTAATGAGTACGTATCAAAAGTGGTGCATAGATGGCCAAACGACGAACCATTGTCCAGCCGTGTGCCGTCCGTAGCTCATTGATGCCAGAGGGGAAGGGAGACTATCGCGCTTTGTTCACAGCGACCGCAGAGCCACAGTGCGACAAATCACCCGCAGCTACAACAGTGGTGATCAGGGCATTGTGTCACAGCACACAGTTCATCGCAGCTTTCTGCGCATGGGCCTGCGTAGCCGAAGACCCAGCCGGGTCCCCATGCTCGCTACACGTCATTGCCAACAACGCATGAAATGGGTCCAAGATCATCGAAATTAGACCGTGAATGTTTGTAAGAAAGTGATCGAGTCCGACGAATCAAAATTCCTGGTGTATCACGTAGGCGGCCGAGCACGGATACACCAATTACCAACGGAGGCTATGGCACCTGGATGCACTGTTGGGCGGAAACAGGCCGGCGGCGGCGGCGGCGGTGTTATGCTGTGGGTGATGCTTTCTTGGGACACTTTAGGCCCCATTATCCCAATAGCACAATCCCAGACAACTGCCAGGTATCTAAACATCATTGCGAACCAAGTTCACCCATTCATGGCAGCTGTGTTCCCTGCTGGTGATGGCCATTACCAACAGGATAATGAGCTATGCCACACTGCCAGAATCCTCAAGGAGTGGTTCGAGGAATATGCTGGTGACTTTCTGTTAATGCTCTGACCTCAAAATTCAGCTGACATGAACGCAATCGAACATTTGTGGTTCGACTTGGAAAAGCGGGTTCGCGCTAAATCACCACCATCCCGAAATATGATGGAACTGGAGGACCTGCTGTTGACATTATGGTATCAGATACCCCAGGATACCTATCGCCACCTCATCGAATCGATGCCTCGCCGAGTGGCCGCTGTTTTGCGGGCTGAAAGGTGTCCTTCAGCTTATTAGGTAGGTGGTCAAGATGTAATGACTCATAGGTGTATAGGTACACTGTTAAAAATTTCGTGGTAGGTTGCACCAAAAAGTGGTGCTATACCACCTGCACCACTTTCCGCGAAAAGATACACCATATGTGTGTAGTGCCAACAAACCCAACAACATGGTTCTTTTTTTTTTTTTTTTTTTTTTTGTGTGTGTGTGTGATTGGAGGTTTAACGACCACCGTGAGCAACTCAATGGGCTATAAGCAGTCGCCCGTCCCTAATTTAGGGTCACTGGTTCCAGGGAAGGGAGAGAGCCAGTGCCGTAACACAAACACAACATCCATGCCTCACCGGGATTCGAACCCGGACCCCTTTTGGACGAATGATCAGAGGCCATCGCTTAGACCACTGCGCCACTGGGGCGGCACAACATGGTTCAACTATACACCATGTCATACAGTAGTACAAGTGTTGCCACATTATAATGCGAGGTTGCACCATGTTGTTGGGTTTTGTTTGCACCACACAATGGTGTATCTTTTCTCGGTAAGTAGTGCAGCTGGTGTAGCACCACGTTTTGGTGCAATCTGCTACAGAATAAATACTCCAAAAACAGAAAAAATCCCAAATCCAATACACTCTTATAATCGGATAACGGCGCTCAACCTGTATTGTAACCGGAAAATATGTATTGTAACCGCACGCCCGTTGGGTTTATCTTTCGGTACCTGCCACTTTACCCTCGTCCAAATCGGTTATACGGTTATTTTAGTCTGCATTTCGTTTAACTTTTGAACACTACTCTATTCATGCATACATCTACACAAATTATGCGTCTCCTAGCAAAAGAAAATTCTTTATTTGGATCATACCATGTTAAAGTGGTTTCCCATCTGCAGACTGTTTTGAAAATTTTAAAATTCATGAGCTCTTTCTTTCTAATTGCTGCAAAAGATACATGCGGCACTAAGTAAATGGATGGTTCATCTAATAAATTGTCTGCTTTCGAAAACTTCCTTAATTTGTCCACCATAGATCGGTTTCGTTTTCCTCATTCGGAGCAGTCAGTGTCCCACGAAGTTTAATGAAACATTTATGGAGTTAATTTCGCATTACTCCTCAGTTACAAACGTTTGTCCGCATCTAGGCATCCTCTAAAGCAAAAGTATTTTCTGTTTATTTGTTTGTTTTCAAAAGTATCACGTCCCAGTTCATTTCGGCACTCATTTCCAAATATTTTTACTCTTGCACAAGGGTTTTTCCTTGTAATATCAGCTCATTACTCTGTTGCTTGAAGCAAAGACGAAACGCAATTGGGCTGCTCTTAATTTAAAACGCATTGTTGAAGTCGTGGGAGAGTGAATGAACTAAATCATCTCGGGCTTTAAAAGACAGTAGCTTATTTTATTTCCAATCCCGTTACACTTCGAGTAAAACTAGTGGAATAATTGATCGTAATAAGGGTGTGGGAGTTGGGTGCGTGGGGAGGTGGGTGTGTTATACATATAAAGCCTTTATTATTGTGACACTACCTCATAGCCCGTACCACGCACGGGCGAAAAAACTGACTGAAATTTTTATAGCACGAATCGTAAAAAACATATACATCTGAGAGAGCAGCTGCATTACATAGAGATTGTAGTTGTTCAGGAGTTTCTTGCTGTCGGAGTTTAGCATCAGTAATATGTCTGGCTTGTGTTTCTTCAAAAGTTTAATTTCGTCTACGATTAGCTCCACTTTCGTTCAAGTATGCAAAACATTGGTTTGCACGCAATCGCCGTTGTCGTTCTCTATTTAAGCGACGTTTTCTTTTAGTTTTATCTTCTTCCATCTTGTACTACAAAGAAAAAATATCCACGGAACCAATAATTTTTTTAAATTTCCATTAGTGTGCATCTAAACTACGCCTGCAGTTACTTTCTTACAATTTTACTTGTTCCTTTTTATGAAATAAAATAACGCTGATTATTTTTCATAAAATTACACTACAATTTTATTCCTTTTTATGAAATTACACTTCAATTTTATTCCTTTTTATGAAATTACATTTCAATTTTATTCCTTTTTATGAAATTACACTTCAATTTTATTCTTTTTTATGAAATTATTCTGCAATGCCAAGAAAATAAAATAAAACACGACATAAAACCTACATAACAAATCAAACGTCGCAGTCAGCTCGAGCACGTGCGTGTTGCCACACATGAAGTCGTTTGCCTAACTAACTTTATTTTATTTTCCGGTGTTTCTCCTTGATTTCACGTATCGTGCGATAGCGGTGAGCTAAGTTTCGATTTCGGCCACCGGAAAAGAAAGCAAGTGGCACTGCAAGTACTGAATGACGTCAGAGCGTGAACGATTTTAAAAATCGTCCCGCCTGTATTTTAACCTGGATGATGAGGAGTGTGTATATGCCAATTTTGGCGCAAATCCATCAAACCGTTTAGGAACGTATGCGGAACAAATATACTTTCACTTTTACATATATAGAGATATAAATAAGAAAAACATTTACGCATAAAAGATATCTAATCAAGGTTAAAAACCTGCAACTGGAAAAGCTATCAACCTTTAAAGCCCAACAGAACACAAAAGTTAAGTATTATACAAGGTTCATCAAAGAATAAGATTACAAAGACGATGTAACGTCGATCAAGTTCACAGTAAAATGAACAAAAGGTAATATTTCTTCAAGATTAGATCGCCGCCCCGGTGGCGCAGTGGTCTAAGCGATGGCCTCTGATCATTCGTCCGAACGGGGTCCGGGTTCGAATCCCGCGAGGCATGGATGTTGTGTTTGTCTTACGGCACTGGCTCTCTCCCTTCCCTGGAACCAGTGACCCTAAATTAGGGACGGGCGACTGTTTATAGCCCATTGAGTTGCTCACGGTGGTCGTTAAAAATCCAATCAAAAAAAAAAAAAAAAAAGATTAGATCATCCCAACTTAATCTCCCGGGATACATTACACTTTTGGCATCGTTCGTATAACAGCTGGAAGCCATGAAAATTGCCCTGCTTTGTTATCTTCTGCAACTGGATGCTAGATTGTCATATTCGCTTGAATTCCGAAATGTCCGCAGATCTCTTCCCTTCCAACGCTAACGCATGTTTTCAAGCGGAATGTAAAAAATGAGAAATCACATAATTCATAGTAGTCATTTAGTGAGACCAGGCGAATACGGTGTATAATTCAACGCAGTAACGGCCCACTTTGAAGCAGAATTTGATACTGGTTCTTTGCTCCATTTCCTACCCCCCCCCCCCCCGCTAACAACGTGCATCTATTTCAGCTTCTGTGACACGCTCATTGCGTCATACCCTTTGTCACAGCTCCGGGATGGTTACGGACATGTTCCTCATGATTACAGACATGCTACCCTAAAACAGGGTGATGCCACGACAGGAAGCCACAGCTAGTGGTGCAAAGAGCATGGTTCGAGAGTAAAGTCATGGTGTGCATTTGGTGGAATTGTGAAGGTGTTGTGCACTGGGAACTCGTGCCAGGTGCTCAGACTGTGGACTGGAACTTCTATGCCGAACAATTGCAGCGGGTCCATGATGATCTGCGCCAATGCCACCCAGCGCTCATCCATAGGAAGCTAGAGCAGCTGAAAGTGGATAATGCTGCAATTCACATCTCCAGAGTGGTCCGTGGTGCTCTGCGCTAACGCTGCGCAGCGATCATCAACAGGAAGCGGGCGCAGCTACAAGTAGATAATGTCCCAAATCACACTTCCAGAGGAATCCACGATGCTCTGCGCCAGAACTCATCAATAGGGCACGGGCGCAGCTGCAAGTGGATAATGCTGCAATTCACATCTCCAGGCCCCAGGGTGGTCCATGGTACTCTGCGCTAACGCTGCGCAGCGATCATCAACATGAAGCGGGAGCAGCTACTAGTAGATAATATCCCAAATCACACTTCCAGAGGGGTCCATGATGCTCTGCGCCAGCGCTCATTAGTAGAGAGCGGGCGCAGCTGCAAGTGGATAATGCTACAGTTCACATCTGCAGAGTGGTCCATGATGCTCTGCACTAACGCTGCGCAGCGACTATCAACAGGAAACGGGAGCAGCTACAAGTAGATAATGCCCCAAATCACACTTCCAGAGGGGTCCATGATGCTCTGCGCTTACGCTGCGCAGCGATCATCAACAGGAAGCGGGCGCAGCTACAAGTAGATAATGTCCCGAATCACACTTCCAGAGGAATCCATGATGCTCTGCGCCAGAGCTCATCAATAGGGCACGGACGCAGCTGCAAGTGGATAATGCTGCAATTCACATCTCCAGGCCCCAGGGTGGTCCATGGTACTCTGCGCTAACGCTGCGCAGCGATCATCAACATGAAGCGGGAAGCAGCTACTAGTAGATAATATCCCAAATCACACTTCCAGAGGGGTCCATGATGCTCTGCGCCAGCGCTCATTAGTAGAGAGCGGGCGCAGCTGCAAGTGGATAATACTGCAGTTCACATCTGCAGAGTGGTCCATGATGCTCTGCGCTAACGCTGCGCAGCGATTATCAACAAGAAACGGGAGCAGCTACAAATAGATAATGCCCCAAATCACACTTCTAGAGGGGTCCACGATGCTCTGCGCCAGTGCTCATTAGTAGGGAGCGGGCGCAGCTGCAAGTGGATAATGATCCAATTCACATCTCCAAAGTGGTCCATGATGCTCTGTGCCAACGTTACCCAGTGCTTATCAATAGGAAGCGGCTTCAAGTGGATAATGCCAGAAGTCACATCTCCAGCGTGGTCCACCGAAAACTACAGGAATTGGAAAAAGTTGAGATATTTCGCAATCTTCCATTCAATCCCGACCTTGCCCCACTTCCATACAATCCGGACTTTACCCCATCCAACTACCACCTGTTTTGTTTCATAGACCATTTTCCACATGGACGGCACTTGTCATCAGTAGTGGATGTGGAATCTGACATCCTGGAAACCTGCCGAGAGGTACCACCGTTGGATCGTGGCTCTGGCGGAACGTTGCCAAATAATTTCAGAAAACAACGGCCTGAAATTTGCAGAATGAGGTGTGCGGGTATCGATTTGTTGCATCATTAAACTTTTTAGCTGCAAACAGAACGAACTGTTGACTCATATTTGTATAATAGAAATACAAGGGCTGGAAAAAATTCAAAATACCTGGGCCAATTTGATAATTTCAATTGTTCCTGAGTGGCCAGTTGCATTTTTCGCTGGTGAGAGTGACACGCTATCCACGGGATTCGAACCCAGCCCAAAAGGCACAAATAAATTGTAGCTTACGCTCTAATCCCCTCGCTCGACAGGAAAATCTTCAAGATTCGCAACAGTTCAATGAAATATTTTTTGTCTCCGTAAAAAGGAAGGATATCTCACTTTCCCTTCTGCATCTGATATTTCCTTCTCTCCTTTGGAATGAACTTGCGGTCACATTCTTACCGCAAAGGAAAAAAAAAAAAAAAAAGACATACAAAACTACCCTGCAGGACATGTTTTCATTCAAACTCACTTCAGGGTCAGGTAATACCTATGATTCCTCCACCTTCCCTGTGTTAAAATATCCCGGACAATTTTCTTTCCGATGACAACAATGCTTCTCATACGATAAAGCAAACAGAGCAGTGCACTTTAATTTAATCTTACGAAATGATCTTTGAAAGCATGACAGGTGAACGGTCAAAGAAGAAGCAAAATATGTGACTCTCCTGCAATGGCCTTATTACTATTGTTTTCTGCTGAGGTTATTCGGAATCACTTATACATGAGATGACTTCGCGTCAGTCAGAGCAGCACCTCTTGTTGTCTCACATGAAAACCTTGCAGACATTAAAGGGTTTTCTCGTCTTAATTCATTCCTCCGCGGTGGCATCAAATTTTCCTCAATCATAATGAGCCTTGAACTTTTGATTTAATCATTTTGTTTCTCATTTGTCTGATGCAAATTACATTACAAGTAATTTGGGACTTTTACTGCTTTCCTTAGCTTCCGTTTTCACTAACAGTTAATTAAGCCGCAAACCAATGAATACCTCTCAGCAGTCGAAGCTACCGTATTTTTCGATCTATAAGTCTAAATTTTTTCTTTAGAAGTCAGGGCTTCGGCTTATACGCCACATGCACTTACTTATCTATTGAAATTTCTCAACGAAAACAAATTATAACAAGAAAGATGACACCGAATTTTCGGGTGTAATAAGCACGTCCTTTGAATCCGTTCTGACGCAAATTAAATTTATCAAAGCTATTTCAAAGTCAATGGAACCAGTATGGAAAACAATACTATCTGACAGAAGAAAAAGTTTTTCAATCGGGTTTTTAATCCCTCAGATATTGCTGTAAACGGAATCGTGAGCTTACGCCCTCTGGTTGCAGACTTGTGCATTAAGAAAAACATGAATTTATGTGAGAAACATTTCGCACCGGAAACGCTCTCCAACACTGAAAGAATTTTTCAAATCGGACTCTTAGAAACAGATATATTGACAAAAATAATATATACATCTACGCCCCATGGCGTAGAAACCATGCATTATTTCAAGAAGAAAATGTTTCTAAAAGGTTTGTCGACATGAGTAGTATCGGTCAACAAACGACTTTTGTTTTCAATCGAGAATTTAGAAGCTCATATTTTGCTGCAAATACATCAGAAACGGAAATTAAGACTTACGCCACCTGGTGGCCAAACCATTTTTTACAAAAATTAGGAATTATCTGCAAAGGATTTCCCATCAGGAGCTGTATCCGATGCAGAAAGAATTTTTCAAATCGGAGATTTAGAATAAAGGGTATAGAGGGAAACGCAATTTACCTCTACGCCCCCTAGCGAAAAGTCTATGAATTACGTGAAAACTTTGAAATTATATGAAAAACATGTCACACTGAAAGCACTATCCAACAAAGAAGGATTTATTTCGAATCGGACTCCTAGAAGTAGAGATATTCACAAAAATAAGATATACATCTACGCCCCCTGGCGGAGAAACTGTGGAACATTTTAAGAAGAAAATATTCCGAAAACGTTTATCGATGTGACTGGCGTCAGTCCAAGAAAGAATTTTTTCAATCAATATTTTAGAAGCTCAGATTTTATGGCAAATACATCAGAAGCAAAAATTAACACTTAAGCTCCGTGGTGGCCAAAGTATTCTTTACCAAAAATTTGAAATTATATGCAAAAGATTTTCCATCACGAGGTGCATCCGCTGAAGCAAAAATTTTACAAATCGGAGTTTTAGAAGAAGAGTTATCGGGGGAAATGTAATTTACTTTTACGCCCCTAGCGGAAAATCTATGCGTAATTTGAAAAAGTAACTATATCTAAAATACTCTTCGACATAAAGGAATCGAAAGATAAAAGAATTTTTTCAATCGGATGTTTAGAAGCAAATATGTGGAATAAAACGTATTTTTGAATTCGACATCATCTGCATTTACACCCTCTAGCGGCGAAATTGTACATCGTAAAAAAAAACGAAATAAAGGATCGTCATTCGCATATTTCAAGCTTCCCAAAGCAAAAAGAATTTTTCAAATCGGACTAACAGTTGCATAGATATCGTGGGTACAGACGGACGGACGGATAAACCGGTAGCATAAGCATGCATGATGTTTTTTTTTTACAAAAGACGTGCTAAAAATCATCGTGCCTTAAATTCGGTCGTGATCCAAGCACCTTGAAAGGCAATATTACGTTCTTAAGAAATCATTACAAAAGCGTGCGAAATTTAATATTCCGTTCACTAACATTTTTTTTTTTAAAGATGCTGAAACAGATATTTCCGTTTGACAGAAATGTTAAAATCACCGTGACCGATTTGGAGTGGCAGCTGTCGCATGTTAGTGAAAATCTTACAAATACGTGGAGACAATGTGAATAGACAAAGACATTGCTATTTCCTTTAATTAACACACAGTAGCAACCGAAATATCGTTATCACAATTTTTCGGTTGCTTTTTCGGTTGATTAAATTTTTCTATTTCACATAGCAACCGAAAACTTTTAATTTAAAAAAAGCGTGGAAAGAGTGATGACTTTGTCTATTCACATTGTCTCTCCGTATTTGGAAGATTTTTACTATCACTCTTACCCTTTGAATTTACTAGCTATAATTTAACAGGTTGTGCCGTTAAGCCCCACCAGGTGGAAACGTCTCAGTTGCAGGGCCGTCCCTACGGATTTGTAAAGTCAGATGCTGACAGATAAACACACATAGCGCAGTGGATTGTTGGCCACCGTAGCGTAAAGCGAACGCACTCGGCTAGTTATCGAGAGATCTGAGGTACGATCCCAGAGGTTCCGAACAACAATTTTTCGGTTGCTGTATGTTAATTAAAGAAGAACGTGGAAAGAGCGGTGACTTCGTCTATTCTCATGTCGTATGTTAATTCTGTAACCTGAGCATCAATGTTTGTCAGGAATGAACTTAGGTAACAATTTTGAGTATAGCAAATTTTAATCATCTTCCCTTTCCTCATCGCCATTTTTCGTCATTTCGATGCAGTTGGCCAGTGGGCATGGCTCTCACTTTCTCAGCGTCCCATCTGAGGGAAAGCTAGATTTATGAGTTTGTGTCGCTGTGCGAAGGTGAAAGTGAAAAGTGGTATTCGAGGTTATCACTGAGAAGCCAATTAAGGAACGTCTACGCTTTCTGGAATTTTCAGATACGCTATTGCCTCTTAGCCATCCCAATTGAGGGAAAGTTTGATTTTACGACTTCGCTCTTCTGCGAAAGAATAACAAGAGAGGAATGGGGGAGATAAAATGAGGGGGGGGCGCTCGCAAGAGGCCGGAGGAAGTGGGAACAACTGAAAAAGAAAAAATCGGTTGCAAGGCAGAGAGCGAGGAAGGTGTCGAGATTTCGCTCCAGAATGCGAAACCGAGATAAGGCTGATCATCAACGGAGTCTGTTGTCAGTAGCGAAGGAGGGAGGTGATGGGATTTTGTTTTTCGGTGTGAAGCCGGGAGAAAGGGAAAAAAGGAATGAACGCCCATGATTAAGAAAAGGCGAATACTGGCCGCGCGAGAGAAGGGGATTCAACGTGTTACTAATATAGAGAATGAGTAGAAATCCGGACAATGATTGAGACATTCCCCATAACATCTGAATAAATACTTTCCGCACTGCAAGAGCGAGTTATACCCGTGTTAAATACGGGTAAAACACCAGAAACAAAAAACTCTCCACAAGCGAAGCACCAACAACCCCTTCTCTTCATACAGGGCACCGAAATATGTATAACTCAGTACCAAGCCTTGTAACGATTGCATCCCGCTCCCGATCTCTCCATATAGCATTCATGTCTGCTTTTGCAAAGACTCCAGAACTACAACAGGTGCATCTCATTTATCTCGCAGTGATTAAATCTCCGAAATACGTAGCTGCCACGCAGTAGACCGGCTGGTGACAATTGTGTCGATAGCCGGCAACTAGCTGCTAACGAAGGCAGTCTTTTTTTTTCTTTCGTTTTGCCGATCTCTCAATTGAATTAAAATTAACTCTTTGCTTTCATTTATCATACCTATCTTAATGTTTCGTGCGATCTTGTTTTTTTTTGTTTTTTGTTTTTTTTATTTGTTTGATTGTTTTTTCACACTTGCGCGGTTTCTCCAACTGTTCTGTCGGTGGGAAGGATACGGTAGCTTTAGTTCGAACAAAAAAATAAACTTACGAAATTCAACTTTTTTCCAACAAAAATGCTGCTGAGGTTTCTTCACTTTCTCTTCCCTTTAATATTTACTGAAACACTGAAAATATAGTTACGAAATTTCGGATTACTAACCATGGGCTGCTGAACCCAATAATTTCTGGGGAAGCAACTCTCTGACAATTAAAACACTTAAAAAAAGAGAGGAAAAGAACCGTAGTGTATACGTAACCCCCCCCCCCCCCCCCCGCACAAGAAGATTTTCCGAGGCCCTTTTGCGAAAATATATCAGCTATCCATTGCTGAAGGTTTTAACTTTCATATTAATAACTAGGCTTTACGAGAGTTTCAGTAAATCAAATTCTTTGTAGCCTACAAGTATTCTTCGTAAAACCAAAATTCTTACACTTTACAGCGTGGAAAAAAAATGTGCACATTGTAATTCAAATGATTGCCTTACTTTTATACTGATACAAAGTACTACGAAACACTCACGCTAAAATTAATCATATCATGAAAATTTTATTCTTTTAAGGCAAGCCTCTTTGAAGTGCCTCATGATCACATACACAAAATACGAGTATGTAATTGCCGTGTTTACAATGTCTAATAACCTTTTCCGGTTTACACGAAAATTCAGAACATAAGTAAGAAAATCAATAAGTAACAATCAAAAATTGAAAGACGAAAAGCGCAAAACTATATTTAACCTATTTACTCTTGAATATAAAAAACAGACTTAAGATAATACCACAGTGTTTTGCGCAAGGCAAAAAAATTTCTCTTGAGTATTGTTACAAAAAAAATACACGACACAGGTCTCTGTTCCGCGAAGAATACCTTTTAGTTCATTGAATTTTAAATTATGCTTGGTTATATCTAAGAACTGCAATACATGACATCTTATCCTCATTGGTATAAAAATTTCATTCATTGGACTGATATTTCTTTGCATTCTCTTCTTAATTAATATTCATGCACAGGAATTGTATTGCTATGGCTATGAAAAGGAGCCTCACGTCCTCTGGAATAGCTGCTTCCTCGTCATCCAACTTTTATGAACTAAAGCAACAAAAAATTTTCTTAGTATTTTACTTATTTACTGAAAAAAAAAGCAAACATTGTTTTGTTTTGTTTTCAGTACTTCATTCAAAGCTGCCTAAATTCTTGGCTATTCCTTTAACCAGTTTCATATGAAGTTGCCGAAGAAAATGTTTTTAAATGTTTTGCTGGGGCCAGTACGGCCCTCCTGCAATGTGGGGGTTGCGAGGGCTGCGTGCAAGTACTCGAACAAATCATCGTCAACTATCATCAATCCTCTGCTGGATGAAGGTCTCTTCTATAACTTTCTTAATTCAACACATCTCTTCCAAGTCACTCCAGCATTCTTTCGAATTTCATCCATGCAACTACCAGATGGTCTGTTTTTCGGTCTTCTCCTGCCCCATGGTAAAATCCAATCTAATATCTCAGTTATTAAACGGTACTGAGTTTTTCTAGCAATATATCCAGCCCTATTTGAGAATTCTTGAACGATATTATTTAAAGTGAAAAACACAACGGTGAGATAACTTTTCAACTTTTTTTTTTTTTTTTTGATTGGAGGTTTAACGACCACCGTGAGCAACTCAGTGGGCTATAAGCAGTCACCCGTCCCTAATTTAGGGTAACTGGTTCCAGGGAAGGGAAAGAGCTAGTGCCGTAAGACAAACACAACATCCATGCCTCACCGGGATTCGAACCCTGACCCTTCTCGGACGAATAATCAGAAGCCATCGCTCGACCACTACGCCACCGGGACGGCCTTTTCAACTGATTTCTGCAAAATGAATTTTCAAAGTTGTACATGAAACGTTTTTCAGAAAATTGCGAAACGTGGTGATGGTGTTCTAGTTTCATCTTATACTCAGGATCGACTTATCTATGAATGAAGATAAGGAAATTGAGAAATTTAACCCACTTGGCTTACACTGTATATCGACTTATAAGCCGAAATATAGGTATTTTTAACTACTCCAAGCGGCTACATCGGTTCACGCATGTTTTAAAAGCGGAATGTAAAAAATGAGAAATCACATAATTCAAGTTCATGCCATTTCGCATTTTTAACATCTCGTTGTTAAACTTTCTATATATTTACTCTAAACTCTCATGTGGGTGAGATAGTTCGGTGCTACGTAAAGTGCAGTGTAAGTTCTTAAAGCTGCAGATACGTTGATCCAGAGGCAAAATAGAATAGTAAGTTGATCTCTGGATCAACTGATTTAATAAGTTGATCCAGAGGCAGAACAAAATTAGTAATGCACACATTAGAAGTCAGCTGTGGGCATCTTCACCAGAGAAAAAAACATAATGAGAACATCTCCTGATCGTTCGGACATAACTGTCGAATGGAAGATGAAAGATTTCCTAAACTTAATAAGAACATATTCAGATCTTTTGGACATGTCTGTTGAATAGATGATGGAATATTTCCTAAAATTAATCAAAACATATCGAATGGAAGATTTCCTAAACTTAATCAAAACATATTCAGATCTTTCGGACATGTCTGTCGAGTGGAAGATGGAAGATTTCCTAAACTTAATCAAAACATATGCAGATCTTTCGGACATGCCTTTTGAATGGAAGATGGAAGATTTCCTAAACTTAATAAGAACATATTCAGATCTTTTGGACATGTCTGTTGAATAGATGATGGAATATTTCCTAAAATTAATCAAAACATATCGAATGGAAGATTTCCTAAACTTAATCAAAATATATTCAGATCTTTCGGACATGTCTGTCGAGTGGAAGATGGAAGATTTCCTAAACTTAATCAAAACATATGCAGATCTTTCGGACATGCCTTTTGAATGGAAGATGGAAGATTTCCTAAACTTAATAAGAACATATTCAGATCTTTTGGACATGTCTGTTGAATGGATGATGGAATATTTCCTAAAATTAATCAAAACATATCGAATGGAAGATTTCCTAAACTTAATCAAAACATATTCAGATCTTTCGGACATGTCTGTCGAGTGGAAGATGGAAGATTTCCTAAACTTAATCAAAACATATGCAGATCTTTCGGACATGCCTTTTGAATGGAAGATGGAAGATTTCCTAAACTTAATAAGAACATATTCAGATCTTTTGGACATGTCTGTTGAATTGAAGATGAAAGATTTCAGAGACAGGTGTAAAATTCTAAAAGGCACCAGGCAGCGAACGAGAAGGTAGACCTAGAACAAAATGAATTGAAGGTGCAAAATCATCCATTGATTTACAAGTGAGCAATAGATATTGGCAGAAAATCTTCCATTAGACAGAAAGAGAATGTTCATTGCGAAAAATAATGAATAAAACTTTTTAACTTGGAATGATCCAAAAACATGCCTTTGTATAATTGTACAGTCTTGCAGCAGCGTATATAAAATTTTCGTTCGGGGAAGGGGCCGACAAAAAATGGAAGTTTTCGAAATACACCAGAACAAACTAAAAGTAAATGAAAAATAGAAGAAAAAAAAACTAAAGTATTTTATTTCTAATGTAAGTTGATGCATTTTTATTAAATTAAAACTTTTTTTCTTAATGTAAATCACATTTTAAGGAAAAACATTAAAAAGTGACCACGTTTGGTGGGCACCTTGCTCCCCCTTTAAATACGCTCCTACAGTCTTGAGATCATAAAAAAAATAATGAAACAATTTTTTACTTAATTTTTCCAGACAACGACATACAGCGGAACCTCGGAAACACGTTTTCCTAGGAAATTTCCTTAAAAAACGTATAAAAGAAATTTCGAAATCTTAAACACAATTGTAAAATTTTGAATGCCTCCAAAAAGAAAAAAAAAAAAAGGACGGGGGAAAGAGGACTCGCAATTTTAGATTATGTTAATTTATAATGTAAGACACAATGCATACATGAACACTTTGTTTGCTACCTAAAACCTATGTCTATTTTGACCTTTGTTTTAATTTGTTTATTCTAATTTCATTATACACTACGTGATCACTGAATTATGACCACCTACCTAATACTTCGTAGGTCCTCCTTTAGCGCTCTGTACAATAGCTATCCGACATGTCAACGATTCAATAAGATGCCGGAAGCAATTGGGAAGCATGGCCAGCCAAGCCATGTGCAATGCAGCCTTCAACGCAAGTGATTGGTGTTTCCAGACTTCTGATATGTCGTACCGTAGTGTCCCACAAGTGCTCTATGGGATCAATCCCATACAGCACTTGATATCGGGGGAGCTCGGAGGTCAATCAATATGCTTGAAGTCTGAACTGCGTTTCTCCAACCATTCCTGCGCAACATTCGACCTGGGGCTCGACGCATTGACAGGGGTGGACTTACAGGGAAGCCAACGAAGAACAGCCGAGGAGCCAGGCGATACTGTAGGGCAGCAGTGTTTCTCAAAGTGTGGCCTGCGGCGGTCTATCAAGTGGTCCGCAGGAAATTTCAGAAGTAAAATTAATGAGGTATGTGAGAATCCCTCCCCTTAAATTTTGAGTGCCTGCTCGACACGAATATCCAGAGCTGTCAGATAGAGTCATTAAACATCTTCCGTTCCGGGCGACTTCCAACTGTGATTTTGGATTTTCGAATTTCGTTGAAATTAAAAGCAAGAAAAGAATAGATTAGATGAGGACTACTCAATCTGTCATCCAACCGGATATAGATAGTTTGGTAAAAGATCACAAGCAGCAGCATCTCTCTCAGTATTTTTGTCATTTTCTTGTAGGACTTCCGTCCACAGTGAGTAGAGTTTAGGTCCCAGCCACCTACAGCGAGATCGCCTTTTGGGCAGGACACAGAAACGGAAGGAATGAGAGCAAGTCTAGCGACTTTGACAGAACAGTTCGTAGTGAGATTGGAGTACAGTAGATGGCGCCTCCATACAATTACGATGTTGCACACAGAGGGGTGAGAGAATTTCAGGGAGGGGGACATAGGAAAGGATACCCATTTAACCAGTGGGTCCAGCCTGGGGGCCGTCACTTAACGTGCTCGTCCGATGCACGGCGGATATTCAGCGATTGTTAGTAAATCACACTATCTCTGAAAGATCAGTCCAGGTTCGAACCTCAGGACCTTGCATTGATAGTCTGACTCGCTAACCACTAAGCCATCCGCGGCTCCAGCATCCCTCTCAAAAGTGCTATGATTATTATTATATTATTTTTATTATTAATTACTGATTATTTATACGTGGACTTTCAGGAAAGTATTAAAATCAAAGTATAATTGTTCATATAACATTTTGCACATAATGTAACTTGAATTGCATGTAGAAATTTTTTGCCGTGGCTCATGCGCGTAACTAGAATTAAGTTTTTTTTTAGGGGGAGGGGGTGCTATCTTCGGAGAAGGTTTAAGTAATTTTCCATAAATATTACCTGTTATAAATCTTCTTTTTTGACGTTTCGAGGAGGCACCCCAAAAACCCTGCCTTGACAGCGCCCATGCTGCGACTACATTGCCAATTATTTAATCAAGCCAATCTCAACTTCGTTATACAACTGACAAAATAAAATCATAACTCACCAAGCTCTTTCTTTCTTTATCAAATATATGTACTCTAAAAATTACTTTGTTTCAGATAGACAACTGACCGGTATTTTAAGCACCTGGTGGGAATTTTTGGCGATTTTCTGCCTAAGGCAAGTGAAAACTGCTTATCGGCCTTATTTAGGGACAGTATTGTTTTCAAGCAAAAAAACAGCTGTTAATTTGCTGAAAAAAGCTTAAAATTTACCAAAAGAAGCTAAATTTAACTAAAAATTACATTTCAAGGGGAAGGGGAGGGGGTAGATCGAGCCGGAGCTCATATTTATAAGCCCGCCTATAAGTCACATAATTCAGAGGATACTTTGGTTGGGCCTTTTCTTGGAGCGGGATGGGGGGGGGGGGTCTCACTCACCGGCCGTAGGTCCAATATTAGTAACCAGGGCTGGCAAACTTAGTTTCAGACAATATATTTTTCACTTTCAAATTTCTCCCAGGGAAGTTCACCATACTTTCCCTTTCCCCCGCTTGGTGGTTCGCGATAAGTAAAGAAATGCTTAAAGTGGTCCATCAGCGACCAAATTTTGAGAAACACTGAGGTAGGGCCTCAAAAACAACGATATATACACTGAAGAGCAATTGAATTACACATACCTGTCTAGTAACGTGTAACACCACTTTTCGCCCTGATGACGGCGGCGATTCGTCTCGGCATGGACTCGACAAGACACCGGAAGCGTTGGGAAGCCATACGGATCCACGACCCCTGAACAAGCTCCCACAGTTCACAAAGATTTGATGGAGAGGGGTCAGAGCCTCGAATATATCTCTATAAGGCATCCCAGATGTGCTCGGTGGGATTGAAGTCAAGTGACCTTGCTGGCCAAGGAAGCGAGGTCACGTCGGTGGAGTGTTCATCCAACCATTCGGATACAATTCGGGAGCGATGGCGCGGTGCATTGTCGTGTTGCAGGATGAGGTCCCCAGTGGGATGTTAAAGACGCACAAACGGGAGCAAATGGTCGTCCAGGATATCCCGGTAACGTTGACCTGTGAGGGACGATGCCACACGTACCAGTGGTCCCATTTCAGTCCACGTAAACAGTCCCCAGACAAGAATGCCACCCCCACTATTTTGAACAGTGCCCTGCTGGCAAGAAGGATCCATCGCTTCATGTGGTTTGCGCCGTACTCGTATCCTGCCATCCGCATGTACCAACGTGAATCTCGACTCGTCAGTCCAGGCAACATTTTTCCACGTGTCTAGGGTCCAGTGGCGATGTTCCCGCACCCATGTTAATCTTTGCCCTGTGATGTGCGGTCAGCAGCGGTACCCTCGTGGGACGATGGCTTCTCTACCACATAGAGAGGAGATGGTTCTGGATGGTGTGTCTGCTTTCGCGTTTTTGTGCACCAGCGTTAAATTTCCGAGTGATTTCTTGCACTGTGGCCCGTCTATCCGCTGTTACAATGCGAGCTAGCCGACGATGACCCCGCTCATCCACACGCTGTTGTTCCACGGCAGTTGGCTCTTGATGGAATGGTTTTACCGGATTTGATGTACTCACGGTGCAACCGTGACACAGTGGCTCGTGAAAATCTCAGTGCCTGCACGACTTCCGAGAGGGAGTGACCCATTCGTCGGGCCCCGACAATTTGCCCACGATAAAATGCGCTTAGATCCTTCGTCCTACCCATACTGCGTCCGAATCTTACTGATTCCCGTCGCATCACTCCTTATATTGTCGGATCTCTGCATACGTCATGTCGTTTCCGTTTCCAGGGCAGCCCACAGAGCCACATTTGCATAACGCCAGCTGTCTCTAATTCAAATGCTCTTCAGTGTATATGTACAGGGGGCGCGCTGCCGATCGCCATCTTCGAAATTTGCGAAAATAAAATCGTTTTGGCGAAGATAAAGGAGTTTTGGCGATTACCTTTTTGTACTGTTATAACACTTTTGGCAATAAAAAATTGAACTCGGCGAATAAATTGGCGAAAACTTTAAAAGAGCCAGCGTGACCCCTGTATATACGTATATACTGTATATACAGCCTTCGAATTACCCAGTTGTCCGTTGGCCATTGGCCAGTAAAACTTCCGTCGGACCACTTAACTGTTGATTTTACTGGTCCGGATGGCTAGTAAGTCTGTTTGTTTGGTTTATAATATAAAAAAATGAATTTCGATTTATTTTACCTTGCTGTATGGTTTTCTTTTTAGGCTGCAAACTAATGATAGCTTTAAAAACAAATATTTGAGATAATTCCATTGAAATGATATGTTATTTTCTACATATATTATAAATGTCTTTAAAGGGTTTTTTTATTGTTTTTTTTTTTTTTCGGACCAGTGGTTTGTCAAATTCTAGTGGTCCACTGGACCAGTAGAAGATTTATTTCTAATTCTAACACTGTATATGGATATTCTGCCCGAAGTCGAAGTACGTCGTCTACAAGTATGAAATTACTAGCTTAAATGCAGGCTCACTAAATATCGTTTTGAAAGTAAATTCTACACTACAACTTAACTTAGAAATTGGGGTGTTATTTCTGGCCATTTTTTAAAGAATGTAATGAACATACAGTGGTGGCCCAAATTGTGGAAACCTTTTGGAAATAGTGTATTTTTGAGGTTTGATGGGTCATCACACCACTTTTTTTTTTGGAGTAATACCATAAAATTATATATCAATGGAAAGATAATTTCATCAAGAATGTAATGCAATAACTTTTATGAACGATGTTGTATTAAAACAGCACTTATAAAGAAGAAAAGTGAAACACAAAGAAAAAATGAGATATACAAAAATTCTCACCATGTCACTTAATACTTAGTTGGGTAACCTTTAGCGTTAATAACAGCCTTACAACGCATTCCCATGGAGTGAACCAAGTTCTTTAGTTCTGCAGCTGTTATAATATGAAACCAAGATTGAATTACTGCTTCTATTAATTGGGTTTATTGCTGGGTTGCTTCTGACTAACAAGTTTCTTTAGTCGGCTCCATAGATTTTCGACGAGGTTAAGGTCTGGGCTATTTCCAGGCCATTCCAGCAGTGGAATAGGATTATCTTGAAACCACTTTTTGCACACAGCAGCAACATGACATGGAGATGAGTCCTGTTGAAATATAAATGCTTCATTATCTTGTAAAAGATCACGTGCGGAAGGCTTCAGTTTGGGCTCAATTATTTCATTAATGTGTTTTTGGCCATTTATATTCACATTAACCACGCAAATTCTGCCCACACCTTTTGATGCCATACAATCCCAGATCATAACACTAACTGGGTGTTTCACGGTACGTGTAATGCAATCAGGATGCAAATCTTCTCCGATTCTCCTCCTTACGTATTTTATGCCATCACCTAACAGGAAGATTTTGGTCTCATCACTCCAAATAACACTGTCCCATTGTTCCGATGTCAAGTTAACATAGGTTTTAGCCCAGTTTAATCTTTTCAACCTTTGTTTGAAAGATAAAAATTGCTTTTTTTCGTGGAATTCTAGCTTTTAGACCAAATTCATGCAGTCTGCGCCGAACAGTCCTTGCACCCAACTTCACATTGCATTGCGCCCTTTGATCTTGTATACACCCAGATGATTTTCTTCAGTCACCTAGGCACAGTTTCTTAATTCTTCTATCATCACTTGCTGTTGTGCACCTTTTCCTGCCTTTACCAGTCTGGTTTTGTAGTGACTGAGTCTCCTTATATCTCTTTAAAAATCTAGAAATGCCACCTTTGGTTAAGTTTCCACCAATTTTTCTTCTAATTTCTTCGTAACTGAAGCCTTGTTCGCTTAACAGTACTGTTTTACATCGCTTTCTGGGTGACCAGTCAGTTCTTTGTGCCATTTCTTTAATTTTATTACGTTTCACAGGCTCACTAAATGAAAAAACACACACACAAAAAAAAAAACTTGATAGCAATCACATAACACACTGACAAATGTCCTCCTCTCAGCTCCAATACATGACATCAATAGCTGAATCCTACTGTGACCTGATTGGCTCATTGCCAAAACAAGATGACACCTGATTGGCTTATTGCCAAAACAAGATGAGACCTGATTGGCTCTCTAAACACTCATGCTCATCCGGCTACATTCAAATGAAGCAAAGCTACTTCATATCAACCAAAGCGAATTGTACTTCCTTTTTCTGGTTATTTGGCAATAACTTTTCATAGAATACAGATAACTGAACAAACTTTGTTGCATTACATTTTTGATGAAAGTATCTTTCCATTGATATATTATTTTATGGTATTAGTAAAAAAACGGTGGAGTTATGTTATGAGCCATCAAATCTCAAAAATACACTTTTTCCAAAAGGTTTCCACAATTTTGGCCACTACTGTATAGCTCTTTAGTTCGGTGTTTTATAAGACTCCCCATCTTTCCCTTAAAATTCCTTGGTCGTATACCATTAAGTTTAATTAAAGAGGAAATCACAAGACTGTTATCGTAAGATTATAATTGCATTGAAAAACATGTTTTACCAGGCACAGGAATATATTTCATTAATGTTTGAACAGTCTGTAAGGGAACTAACTGTCAGTGGAGTGGAATTTAACGATATGCGCCAGCAGATACCACACAGCATATAACATAAATACCAGTTAAAGCAGTATCACAAACTAACCTTACTTATCATGTCAAAGTACTGTGGTTCAGTGGTCATCTTTATAAAAGTTCCGACTTTTCTTCCTTAACAAGAGGCTTTCCGCTTTTAACTTCAGCCATTTCCTCCCCCTCAGGGTATCACAAAAGCCCTCAGTGTTAAATTTCATCTTGATAGCTATAACAGTTTTTGAGTTATGGCGACAGCATAACTCAAAAACTGTTAACTCAAACCCCTCTTCCCCAACACACACATACAGACACCACCATGAAAATAGTCAAATTATGTTCGGGGAAGCCAAAATCGGTATTTCTGTTGAAATCTGGAAGTCAATTTGTTTTTGTGATTACAATACTTTTTATACATTACTGGGAGAGAGTAAAATGCGCGAGTTATATTTTAAGGATGCCCAGCAACGTGATGGGGGAGGCCCAAATCCGAAGCTGTGCGCAGGGCCCCAATAAGTCAAAATCTACCACTGTGCATTGCCATTTTGGAACACCCCATTGCCATTCCGGAAAAAGTGCAACATTGCTGGGTGTGCAGAGTCAGCAAGAAATTCACGACAGTGGGCATCAGTCATACATTGTTCCACATACACCAGGGTCCAAGTTCATGCCAGGTAACCATGCCCCATACTATACAACCACCTCCACTGGCTTGCACTGTGGAGGCCATGCAGGATGGATCAAGTGCACCCACCAGTTTAGGCGTTTAGGAAGCCGAGGCACTCGCTCTCCGAGTTCTAACAATCAGTCCTTTCTAGAAGTCTGATAAATCCTTCCGTTTACCCATCACGCTCTGAATTTTACTACTTGTTGCTTCACTCACAGGTTATATATGCTGAGAGAGAGAGAGAGAGAGAGAGAGAGAAAGAGAGAGAAAGAGAAAGAGAGAAAAAAATAGAGAGAGAAAGAGAGAGAGAGAGAGAAAGCGAGAGAGAGAGAAAAAAATAGAGAGAGAAAGAGAGAGAGAGAGAAAAAGAGAGAAAGAGAGAGAGAGAAAGGGAGAGAGGGAAAGAGAAAGGGAGAGAGAGAAAGAGAAAGGGAGGAGAGCGAAAGAGAAAGAAAGAGAGAGAGGGGAGGAGAGAGAGAAAGGGGGAGAGAGAAAGAGAAAGAAAGAGAGAGAGAAAGAGAAAGAAAGAGAGAGAGAGAGAGAGAGAGAGAAAGAGAGAGGGGGGGAGAGTGAGAAAGAGAGAGAGAGGGAGAAGTTTATAAAATAGTTTTACTTACATACTAGTTATAAATAGTTTTACTCGCGTAATTTCCTCTTGGCACCGTTAATGGTTGAGGTCCCCTGTGGCTTCACATTGCATATAACAAAAGATATAATAATATATGCTAAGAGAGAGAAAGTTACACGTTATATTAATACATGTTCAGATAGATAGATGAATAGATAGATATTAGCGTATCTTGGAAAGAAATTCAATACATCATCATGTTCATCTCGGAAAAAAATTCAGTGCAGATATAAACATTCCCACGATGAACTTCCTACGACTGTGTCATACAAGAAGTGGAAGAGAAAGCATGGATGGACTCTTAGTCATAAACGGCAACAAAATGCTCTTAGAAGGAACCATAAAATAAAATAAATACGCGCAAACTAAAGAAAGCTGATATTTTCATACATCGTCATTGTGTCTGCTATGGTGCTTTTCATCCGAGCGTCGAATTTAACAAATGATTCTCCTGAACCGGACCAAACCAGCTGCTTAGTACCGTTGAGTTCCAGAGTAACAAATAGCCGATATCATGAGTTATTCAAGACCAATCATAGGAGAAAACGATTTGACATCACGCAACCGTTTTTAAGGCGCAGAAAAACCTATAACACGCAACGAGTTTTAATGTACACAAGATCGGTCGAAAAATGTGCTATTTTTCGTATTTTAATTTTTTAAACGAATTGGAATAAACCATGAAAAAAATTAGAAATGTTTCAAGGCCTGTCACAATAACTTTTGGGGCACTTAAACGCGCCACAGCACTTCTTCGAGAAATACGGCTAAATTAAGACATGAAAATATAGTTGTTCAGTTATAGCTTTTCACAACAGATGTAACTCCGTACTCACTATACTCGTGGGAAAGCTAACCTGACTATGGAGTGGAAGGTACTAATTGTGAGTGTACTTCCACTGTATAATATAATTCCAGTGTAGAAGCGGGTATTCGAGCTTGAATTGGGACTTAAAATATATATAGTTGTTCGAAATGCTTTGTGCACGTACGTTCAAAAAATGAAGATTTCAGTTTCGATTGCGTTTCAAAAAAATACAGATATTCACGTTTGAGCGAAGTCATTTTCATTTTTGTCGATCGATCAGAGGCTGTTCCTGGAGGGTATTTACTGTGGGTGGGAGGGTGCGGAGTGCGGACAGTGAAATAGTTTTGATGATCCTTTGCTCCTCAGGGAGAAATCGTTGAAAAAAATGAGCGAGAAGTTTCCTTTTGTTCTATCTCACATCACGATGACACACCCTCTGGTCTGTGAGACGCTCCCCGACATACAGCAGCCCATTAATGAGGAGAAAAGGCTCTTCTAGCTTCTACTTCATAGCAGGCGCCCGACTTTTTTCGACCCCCCCCCCTTCCCCCGTTATCTCCCCTCCATGTTTAAGCAATTAGAACATATGGGAGTTCAACCATCTAAGATTTTGGGGGACTTGGGTGAACGTATGTGGATTTTTCGAATTCACAGAGATTTTGTTATACAAAATGAATTTTCTGTTAAATTTAATACTTAACTATTCTGTAATACGTAGGAAGTCCCCTGAATGAATGTCTAAGAGGGAGAAATGGAAAAACACCACTCTCGTAATTGTAGTTTCAAAAGATAAGAGAGAGAGTTTCCTAGTCGGATTACAAACTAAAATTCATAAACCGCCTTGTGACAACAAATATTTTAGAAAACAAACAAACAAACAAACAAAAGAACGTAAGCTAACATTGCGAAGAAATAGTCACTTGTTTAAAACGATGGAGTTTCGTATCCAAGGTTCCCAGTACTACATACCTCTAAACACTTACCTGGGAAATAATCTTGGGTTGGAGAGAAAGAAATATCTGATGACGAGGTACCCCAATTTTACGAGTCTTTATCCCAAAGAGCTAATTTGGGATATTCTTCAAGAGTGCTTCCAAATAAACGGCTGTCCCGATTATCCAATTAATCGGAATCTACTGTGTTTTTAAAGAAATGAAAATCATTAAAAGTTTTTCTGTATGTTCCTCTTCCCTCTCCCTCTCTGTATAGAACATCCAATTAATCTGGAAATAATTATTCAATAACACACCAGAGAAATATAAGGGTATACATAGCAGTCATCATGTGTTCCAAATACAAATGGTTCTCTTTTAAAATAGTAAACTGAATCCACATTTAATCATCACCAACCATGGGTACAATTCCCGTAGGTGTTTGATGCCATTTTAACTATGTTGTCCCACTGAAGTCTGTTCATTGCAGAGTCGCTCAGTTCTTGAAGAGTTCCACCACACCAGTCCTTAATATCGTCAGCCCAGACACTGTGAGGGCGTCCTCTTGCATTTCTTCCATTCATTAAGCCAAACACCAATGTCTTCTGTCATTTTTCATTCTACAGACGTGTCCAAAAAGTCTTAATTTTCTGTGTATAATTTTTTGGAACAAGATCTCTTTTAGTTGTATTCTTTTGTACACTTCATTTCTTGTCCTCTGGGTCCATCCGATTCGGAAGATTTTACAATAGCACTTTCTTTCAAAAGCAAGTATCCTTCTCTCTGATTCCTTTGTCAATGTCAAAGTTTCGCATCCATATAGCATGCTGCTAAAGATGCATGTCTCAAGAATGCTTAACTTAGTTTTGAGGCTAATAACTCTTCCAAATTTTATCCATGGCTTTTAACAGTGATATATAGCCTTTCCAATTCTAAGATTTTTCGATCAAACCCCGTTAGCTCGGTTGGGGGGGGCGGACCTTGCTTGGCCGGGCAACGTCCGAGCCGGCAGGTACCTCTTATAATTTTTTTGACATCAGATTTCAATCGTGTTTATTGTTTTGCTGCCAACGCATCGACACTCATCTGACATTTAAAGTAAGTGAAAATCCATTTTTACACAAATACATAAGATATGTTGAATTAAAACTTAGATACCACTTTTCAGTATTTGTATGTGTACTTTCAGTCAGGGGCGCATATAGACTTTTTTTCTCGAAGGGGGGAGGGACAAAAAATGAGTTTTTGAAATCCACCGAGGCAAAATAAAAGTTAATGGAAATTAGAAGAAAAAATTCAAGAATTTTTCTTAATGTAATTTGACGCATTTGTTTTTAATTAAAGCATTTTTTAACGTAAGTGCTTTTTAACGAAAAACATAAAAAATGAAATATTTTTCGGGGGAGGCCAAGATCCCTTGCCCCCTCTAAATGCCCCCCTGTTTCCAATGTATTTATCATTTTTCGATATTTGTATGTAAACTGGAAAAGTTAATTCAGGTAAACATGTACGACATGTAATACTATAGACAAAACAAAATAAAAGATTGGTATGGCAAAAGCAGCGTTTAAAGTTTTTGTCTATGTTTTTTTTTTTAATTTTAAATTACTTAAAAAAATCCATCAAATGCTCTCTCTCTCTCTCTCTCTCTCTCTCTCTCTCTCTCTCTCTTTTTCGAACATTCAATCGATCTGGGAAACAATTTTTCAGTAAAAAAATTATAAATGCGCAGAAATATTCATAAAATCTGCTACGGAATGATAGTTGCAACATACAAAACCTCTCAAATATAATTATATTTATTTTATAGAAGAATGTTAGTCGGTATAATCTTTCAACATATTTATTAAATCATAAAAATATAAGAAAAAGTTAAACTAACAAGCACATTCTGTTGTAAGGCTATTTACTTGCAACAAAAGGAATGAGGGGGATCTGTGTAGTAAAAGTAATGCAAGCTACGTAAGCAAAATTTGCATATGTCGGTTTTTAACACTGTTTTCTCAATTGTATTTATAATTGCTTTACAGTGGCTCTCGACTGATTTTTTTATTTTTACAAATTTAGTAGGTTTATCAGCCTTATTTGATTTCAGCTACTGAACACCTGTTTTCTACTTAAGATAAAGAATGCACGCAGGGTTTTTTTTTTTTTTTTTTTTTTGTTCTACTAAGGACCTTTCTATTCAGCGATCGAAAAATGCCGCTGTATTTATAATTTCTTTACTCAGTGTAAATAAATACAAGAGTAGCAGTAAGCATGTAGATATTTCAATTGCATGAATAGAATGATAAAAATAGTTATAAAGTCCACATTTAAACAACCAGTTCGGGAAAATCCATTTTTATGCACACACAGAGTACTTTTTTTCTGCAGGAAAAGGTGAAAAGGTACCAGAACTGTTAAACATAAGTTGTTCGAAGACGACGGGAGGGGGGGGCGTTGATCTAATAAAAAGTAGCTCAATGTTTTGTTGAACATTTCACTCTAAGCATTTTCGCTGTTTTTCGTTCATTTTCTAGTGGATTCAACAAACGAACGAATTCTTTTTGTAAAGAAGAAATTCTATTAATGTTACATTTAGTTTTCCTAACTCAAGCAAGCAGACAATAAGACAGGTAGGGATAAATAATATGTTACATTATTATATTAAATATACTTCGTAACGCAGTTTTGTAATACTTAGCAAATATTACGTAACAAATTTATTAATTCCGTTATTTTAATTAAATAATTATTCCAAAACTCAAAACAAATTCTGTGTTGAAAAAGCTGCCGAAATGTCGTTCCGGCTCGTTCCGCCAGAAAAAAAAAGCCCTGCATATATATCCGCAAGATATTGAAAAATGGTGCTGAAATACTTACAACTTCCGGCTTCTGAGGCGTCGGAAACGTGAGGAATCTTGGGAAAATCTCTGTTCCACGCTCTTCCCCAAATGCCTGGCTACGAAACGCGTCACTGCACTTTGATTTTAGTATGGCTCCTTTAATTCTTTAAATACTACCCCACCTACTTTGCGTAAAGTACCTTCTGGGGTTCTTTTTTTTTTTTTTTTGTTGTTGTTTTTTTTTTCATCATTTTGTCAGTGTAGCGAACTCTGTTTTACGCAACTTCCTCATTTCGTCAGTAAGACGATCTTTAATATCACGCAACTGTTGAGCGGAACAAATTTACAGAATCCCCATTGTTGTTCCTTCAGATGTCTGGTAAAGAAAAGAAACGGCTATTCTTAGTGAACATATACGCAACTCAAGCGCAGTGTAAGTTAAAGACTGAGTTTATTACTACAAGAGAATTGCTTCTTTATTTTCCAACCCACAAACTCTTTAACCCTTAAACAAATTTTGTGTTTCACTTTAATAAAAAAAACCTCATAGCTTATCCCCGAGCTATTTATCTTTCCGCTCGCTTCTTCACCTGGTGTGCTAATCTCCTGAAGACATATTTTTATTTTATTACTTTCTCTTCTTTTGTTCGCTGCATGGCTGATGCTTTGTAATGACAAACCAATCTCTAGGAGAGCGATTTTATGTCTACCTTAGTATCTGTTCCACACTGAAACTATTTTTTTTTTTCTGTTGTCATACCTCTTGTCGTTACAGTCGTTGGCATAATTTTTAATAAAAATCAACGTTGTATCATTGTAGAAATATATTATCATTACCAGAACTCTTTTTTCTGGCGCAACGAACCGGAACACGGTTCCGGCATTCATTTTTAACACAAAATTTTTGTTTTTAAGTTTTGGAATAATTAAGTAATTTAAATACCGGGTAAATGTACAGCATTTAATTACCGTCACGTGAAGGAGAGAAATGGTGAGAATTAACCCATTGCATTTGATTCTTTTCCAAGTTTCCTGTAGACGGAAAAGTTTCTTTCTTGTACATAATGTATCGCTGTACAATCTTTGTACAGCGGTACATTATTTATATATTAATTCTATAAGGTTTATTACTGTGAGTCATGTTTTGCGAGAACGGCTAAACGTAATGATACGGTTGAGATATCAAAATAAAGGTCTTACCGTGTAGATGTGTCAGTCGAAGAGAAAAATGAGAATAGGGCAACGATTCGGGCGTTGTGGGGCGGCAAAGTTCCCATGTAAAGTCTATGGGAGAAGCGTGCGGTTGACTCACGCGCTGTTGAAGGCCGAGGCATAAAGGGACTGAGACAGTCTAAAGTCCGAAGTCTTCTCTTCTCTGAGCGAACCGTTGCGCAACATTGGTATCAAAGTTCTCATCGGAACAGCGAACACTCTCGAAGACCTAATTGCGTTATGCCGTTGGACTGTGTGATGTATATATACAATTTAATATTCATACGATCCAGTTTATTCACTTAGGTAAGACGTTCCCCATTATGTAAAGATGTAAATAAACATTCCGTTGACCATTGTTAGGGAAAATATTTAGAATGTACATATTGAGTTGCGCCATCTATATCTTCATCCTATAAGGTTTTTAACTGTGAGACCTATTTTGACAGAACGGATGAACGTAAAAATATGGTTGAGGTATCAAAATAAAGGTCTTACCATGTAGGTGTGCCAGTCGAAGAGAAAACTGAGATTGGGGCAACGGTTCGGGCGTGGCGGGGCGGCTAAGTTCCCATGTAAAGTCTATGGGATTGCGGCCCTTATCTGCATCAGGCGCTCAGTTCAGTTCAGTGTCAGACTTGGTGTGTGCATGGTGTTCTATGATAAGTCCTGAAGTAAGTAAATAGCTTATTGCATACTTACCCTTAAAAGAATGTCTCTCCCGCAAGAAAAAAAAATTAATAATAAAATAAAATGCAAGAGCCTTACTGCAAGGCGTGAGCGATCAATGGTTCGCAACTATATGTCTCAGACAAGAGAGAGTGAAGAGTATTCGCAACGCGAATCTCATTCCAACAACATTTACAAACACAGTTGTGACTGAAGATGAGAGTGAAAGAGTACGCTGTCCAGTTGAATTTTTGCACACAATCGAGATTAGTGGACTTCCGCCTCACATTTTACGACGAAAAAAGGGTGCAGTCGCGATGCTCATCACGAACCTGGTCGCCCCGGTGGCGCAGTGGTCTAACCGTTGGCTTATGATGATTCGTTCGTGAAGGGTGCGGGTTCTAATCCCGGTTAGGCATGGATGTTGTGTTTGTCTTACGGCGCTGGCTCTCTCCCTCCCTCGAACCAGTGACCCTAAATTAGGGACGGGCGACTGCTTATAGCCCATTGAGTTGCTCACGGTGGTCGTTAAACCTTCAGTCAAAGAAAAAATCAAAAAAAAAAAATCACGAACCTGGACTATTGTCTTTACTGAAGTGGTTGAATGAATTTGTCAATCAAATAAAGTTTACATTTGTTGTTTCATATGAGTTTATTCTAAAAAAAAAAAAAAAAACTTACCTTCGATTTTGACTGGTTTCGTCTGGTATACATATAAAGAGAAATGTATCATATCGTGAACAAGAAATCAGGAAGTTATCTAACAGATTTCAGCTTGATTGATTTGGTTTTTAGCAGGGACGTCGCCGAGGGAATGCGAATGCGAGGGTAGGCTTGAGCCCACTCTGAAATTTGTCTTGTCCACCCAGTTACAAATGGGCCATATTTCAGTATATTTAACTTTAAAATACAATCTGGATTTTTCCAAGTAACGAGTCTTGTGTTCTATGTCATGTAGCCCTACGTATTTTCCTCTAGGAAGTACGTTGTTTACTTCTCCGTAGAAAGGTTATCAAAATAATATGCGTAGGGCCAAGAAAATTCTGTTGTCCTCCACTCTTCTAATTCCTTAGTTTACGCCTCTTTTTCATGTTTGTATGACCGGGGGGGGGCTAATGAGAAGGGTGGATAGGAATTAACCGAGGAGGTCTCTACCGATTATCCTGCTGTTTGTTTTCTTCACAAAATAGGGGATTCCAACACGGAAAGTGGAGTCTCTTAAGCTACACCAGCGCTCTTAAGACTGCTTCGGGACAGTGAAAGTGGCTGACGACTGCTTTGTATGAGAGGAGTGCAAGGCAAAGTCGCTGGCTTGAAGGAAGGGAGTGTTAAAGAGGGAGGAGGGTGAGGTATTGTATCTGCGTGGCAAGACTTAAAATTTGATTTAGATAAACAAACTCGTTTTCCTTTAAATTGTTCAAGTACAGTACTATATTTATAAGCCAAAATGCAAAATTTTAAAAAGCAGTATAAGACAATGCATTCAAAGCAAGGAAAAAGTTGAAGGCGGCATTCTACCAACACTTGCATCTTACACCAGTGGCATAACTAGTCATACCCGTGTATGTGTGTGTGTGTGTGTGTGTCCAGGTGGAAGGGGATGGGATAGGATTCAGTGGCGTAACTACCACCCCCGCAGTTGCGGGGGAGCGCAGGTAAAGAAGGGGGCGTACTACGGGTGACAGTTATAGTTTTGTGAAAAAATCCGAACTTCGCACAAAAAACAAACAAATAATTTACCCAATTACTAATGTTTTCCTTTAAGATATATTTAGTATATTTAGCTTTGCACGTGAATAAGTGTCATTGGGAAATAAATGTCAAGTTTCACCTTTAAAACGCTGGATACCCTAGTTATCCCGCCTTTTATCTCCGGCCTGTAATACGATCGCTCTGCAATGAGTTGTAAATAATACGATCATCTCCAATCGCCCTCTCTCTGCGCTGCTGAGGAAAAGTGCGAAGCCATATGGGAAACCCCCTTGAAGGATGTGCCTAAACAGTCAGTCACTTAGAAGTACGAACACGACAGGCGCCTTTACTCACAGTAGCCACAAATCTGCGATGTATAAAAGGGTGATTTCTTCAAATGCTTTGTTTTATTTTGAACAAAACAATTAAACGTTGCTATTATATATAATTTATGACTACAAACTTGTGGTGTTGAATAAAGTAAAAATATCAGCGTTTACCTATTTCTCTTCCAACAAGAGTTCCGGGACTCTTCACTTCTTGTCAACGACATGACGTCGACTCCATTTCTTTCAAGCGCGTGGAAACAACTCACCAAAAACCGTGATCGTCAGAACTCGGATGATGTCACAATGGTTTTGAATGTTTACGCTCCATTCGTCCTCATGAAGCTGAGCCAAAATCTCTGCGAAACTACAGTCGATATATAATAAACCATTTCATTGTGGTAATCGTTGATATTTTTACTTTTTTTTTTAAACGTTGCTATTGCTTTTAGTGCTTTCTTATAGTAAGCATGTCTATCGCATTCACTGTGTAATAACTTTAATATACAAGCGAACGACATCCATTTGTAAAATGTCACAAAAATGTTTAAGTGGAGCGCAGTGTCGGATTAAAAGAAAACGTGAGCGCGCGAAGAAACTTCCCAAACCCAAGCAGTTCCTTTTACGCTGAGCATGTTAAGCTCAAGTGAGGTTTCTCATGAAAAGAGTGAGGATTTGTTTAGCTCGTCCATTGTTCAAAGTTTAGAAGCTGCCATTTGACAAAAACTGAGCACTTCAGAAACAACTGAAAGTAAAACGGCTGATTATGAAGTTAAAACCTTAACAATTTAAATATATTTTGCTGGAATCTTTCCTTGCGATAAAATGTATATTCATGTTCATGTATTGGTCTGCGCACCGCGTTAATCCTGATTGGCTGATTAATAACCTTACAGAGTATTTCTCTTCCAACAATTATTCAAAGAGTTAAAACTAGAGGATTCTAGGTAACCCCCCCCCTTACTTTTTCAGACACTCCCCTATCTTCCTGATCCCCCCCTCCGAACCATACACACACTACGAAAAACACATCCTCGTGTTCCAAATCCTGAGAACATTTTTGTGCTTAGGGGCGCAGAAGTAAATCTTGCGGGGGGGCGCACGTTGTGCTAGTTACGCTACTGGGAGGATTGTAGGAATTTCTTTGTAGCAGGTAGTGAAAAACATTAAAAATTAGTTCTTTCAGTGTTTCGTAAAAAAAAAAAAAAAAATGCTATCAAGCTTGCCCCACCAAAAAAACATGCTCGCCCACTCGTCGCCCATCCTGTTTTTGAAGTCTAGCGACGTCCCAGGGTTTTAAAAAATAACTACAACTTCAAGGAAAAGCAAAACTTAAGCAACTTTTACAGCGGAAGTCAACTTTGCAAACGGATGTGAAAGGACATTTTCTCAGACGAATCTAGCAACCACCCCACTTAGCAGGGCGGGTTCAATCACTAGATGAATTAGACGGCTCCGTAGGGCGCCAGAATTTAGAGTTGATATAAAATCGAATGAGTTAATAAATGAGAAAAAAAAAGCGATAAAAACAAAGAGAATTTTATTTTCTGTTATCCTTTCGATATTCGACATCACTTGCGAATTCTTATTCTTCGAATAAGCGAGAAAAGGAAACTTGCGCGCTTATAGGCTTAGTAAGTCGGTTTGCCGTAAAGTCCGACGTTGACGAGAAAGTGCGCATCTGTCAAAAACCTGCACCTGCCATGAACCAGACCCTGCAGCAGGCAAGTCAGGCGTTCGCCTGTCTCAGAAAACTATATTATCCAGCTTTCCATGGAAATATCAAGACTTTTATCACAATTAGTAACAATGCTTAACGTCCAAAGGTTGGCAACTGTCGCATTTTCTAATGAGAACAGGGGCAAGATCAAGGCCAAATCCATAAGAAGGGGACGGGAAAAAAAAAAAAAAGATTGATAGACTTTTTGGAAGGATCATACACATACACACACAAACTGGCATAACTGACTCTCCATTGCACGGCTTTAAAAAACTTTATGCATAAAATAAAATTGTTCTAAATTTTTAAATCACAAAGTGGGAAAAAATTTCTGGTATCCAATTGCTTGCAAAGAAACGAACTCCGTGCTGTTTAAATACCAAGTTTGAATAGAATCTTGCAAAATAAATTTGAGTCCTTATATTCGGACAGCTGAATTTAATAGAAAAGTTTCCAGCTTGAATCGTCGAATCATTCCTAAGCAGTATGACCGGTAATTAGGTACTCTTTAAAATATTCGTTTATTATTCTTCCGCAGTGTATGCTTCACACTTCATTTGAAAGGATCGTCCTTATACTTCCGTGGCGCACCCAGAAATTTCTTTTTTTTTTTGGGGGGGGGGGGCGGCTATATATATGTATGTATGTATGTGCATGTATGTGTGTTTGTATATACGCACACAGTACGAGTACATACACCGATGAGCTATTGCATTATGACCTCCGACATAATAAGCTGTAAGACCCCCTTTAGCCAGCAAAACAGCGGCCACTCTGCGAGGCATCGATTTTATGAGGTGACGATAGGTATCCTGATGTATCTGGTATCATAATGTCAACAGCAGGTCCTCCAGTTGCCCTATATTTTGAGGGGTGGTGATTTAGCGCGAACCAGCTTTTCCAAGTCGAACCACAAATGTTCGAATGGGTTCATGTCAGGTGAATTTGGAGGCCAGGGAATTAACAGAAATTCACCATCATGTTTCTCGAACCACTCCTTGACGATTCTGGCAATGTGGCATGGCGCATTATTCTGTTGGTAATGGCCATCACCAGCAGGGAACACAGTTGCCATCAATGTGTGATCTTGGTCCGCAATGATGTTCAGATACCTGACAGCTGTCAGGGATTCTGCTCTATTGAGATAATGAGGCCTATATGTGTCCCAAGAAAACATCGCCCACAGCATAACACCGCTGCCACTGTCCTGTTTCAGCCCAAGAATGCATCCAGGTGCCATATCCTCCGTTGGTAATCGGCGTATCCCCCCTCGGCCGTCTACTTGATGCACCAGGAATCTTTATTCGTCAGACCAGGCCACTTTCTTCCAATCATCCACGGTCCAATCTCGATTATCTTGGACCCATTTCATACGTTGTTGGCGATGACGTGCAGTGAGCATGGAGACCCGGCTGGGGTCTTCGGCTACGCAGGCCCATGCGCGGAAGGCTGCGGTGAACTGTGTGCCGTGATACATTGCCCTGATCACCACTGTTGTAGCGTAGCTGCGGGTAATTTGTCGCACTGTGGCGCTGCGATCGCTGTGAACAATGCGCGACATTCTCCGCTCCCCTCTGGCATCAATGAGCTGAGGACGACACACAGCTGAACGACGGTTCGTCATTTGGCCCTCTGTGCACCACTTTTGATACGTACTCACTACAGAGGCACGTGAACAAGCCGCGCCGTGTCATCATAATTTGTACTTCATCCAAATCTGATAAATCGGCAGCTTTTCTCATTCAGACTCCGAACACTCTACTAACCGACAGCCGGCCCTCGGGTTGTATATATACTGCTCTGGAAACTTCACCATTGCCACAGTTCGCTCTCTAGGCACGGTTATTTCTGTAGGCTGGGGGTGGTCATTATGAAGTGACTCATCGGTGTATATATATATATATGTATGTATACACGATGGATAGATAAAAGATTTGGCGTACGTCGTTCTTAATCTCCTTGGGGTTTGGAGGTGCGCCAATGAGGTACTTCACCGCATCGAGTCATTCCTGCGCCATTCATTTTGTTACTGGCGATTTTCTCTTAAAAGTTTGTGGAAACATTACACGTATTTTCAATTATTTCCTTTAGATTCTTCCTATTTAGTTGACATTATACTTTCGCATTATGAAATTTTGACAAAATGAGTAATATAAATTTTGGGGGCGCAAAGCTGATGGCTTGCCTAAGGCGCCAAGCACCCTAGCACCGGCCCTGTCAGTTAGGTCTTCTCTTTCAGTCACATGAAAATGGTCATTGTTATAGATAAAAATTATTGGACCTCAGCTAACCCAGTTTGATCCTTAAAATACACCCGATCGTAAGCCCTTTGAGGACACCAGCCGACAATAAAGCAAGAAGCAGACGAGAAAGGTAAAAATGCCTCAAGTTGAATAAAATGTGGACCATATCAAAACGCAGTTATCTTCTGTTCTTCAATGTAATGCAATCCTCGACATAATTTTAGCTCTCATTTGTGTGTAAGCTTGAGAGGAATTTTAATTTCAACTTTTTTTTTATGGGGGTTTTAATGACAGGCGCGACGCTACGGGTGGGCTGGTGTGGTGAGCCCCTCTTTACCAATCCCCCCCCCCTCGCCCCCGAAAAATGTTGGAACACATGGAAGGCAACACTATCTCTAAGATTCTAAGGAACTTGGTTAAATGTATCTGAATTTCTCGAATTCACTGAAATTTTAACAGGGCCGTAGCCAGGGAGGGGTTTCGAGGGTTTAAAATGTCTCAAAAATAAAATTATCGTTCTATGAATTTTATAATTTTTTGTAATTAGTATAGTATATAAAGGAGTATTTGAAAAATGGGGAGTATTAAATAGGAAAATTTCGTGTGCAAATGAAATGTGACAGAGGAAAAACTCAACATACAGGGGTTAGAAAGAAAAATGTGAACACCGCACTCACAGGCGTAACTTTTAATGCAGCTGCGTACGTCACAAAGCGCAAAGGTATCCGCCACTTTTTGGTCGTAATAACTTTGTTTGAGAACCACAAAATCCTGTTTCAGTGCATTTAAAGTGTCTTGTTGCAAAATTTCTTTCAGAGTGACGACGAAATGAGCTACCCAACGGACTTCGAAATAGGGCTAATTGTTGGTGGCCGGCTAGTTGTAGGGGGGGGTATCGAGAGCTACTGTGTCTAGCGCCATGACAGCATACCGTGTACGTGGCAAAACCTCGTTTCCGAAACACAAGAGCTGCCGGAAAACGACCCTGACTCATAGAGACAGGAGAGCATTAAAGATGGTTCTTACCCGTAATAAGAAGACCACGGCGCCGAAAATTAGTGCAGAGCTGAATCTGCATCTACAGACCCCAGTATCAGCGAACACAGTGCGCAGAGAACTGCATAAACAAGATATTCATGGCAGAGCTGCTATTGCAAAACATCTGGTGACCCGGGTGAATGCACAACGGCGACGGCAGTGGTGCTAGGAGCATACAACGTGGACTGCCGATGCATGGAAGCGTCTAATGTGATCGAATGAATCCACATTCACACTATTCCTCAAAGCAGGACACGTTTACGTGTGGAGAACACCAACAGAAGACAACCCAGACTGTCTGCTCCCAACAGTGCAGCATGGTGGTGGTTCTGCCATGCTGTGGGTGGTCATATCGCGGTTTTCAGCAGGTACCCTGATCACCTTGAAAGGACGGATGACTGGCAGTGCATATGAAACGATTTTAGCTGACCAAGTCCATCCAATGGCTAAGACATTGTTTCCTGAAGAGGATGCCATCCACCAAGATGATAACGCCCAATTCACAGAGCTCGGAATGTCCAATCATTGTTTGAAGAACATGAGGACGAACTTTCACACCTTCCTTCGCCTCCCCAATCACCAGACTTAAACATCATCGAGCCACTCTGGTCTGTGTTGGAGAACAGAGTAAGATCCCGTTCTCCTTCTCCTGCATCTCTCAAGGACCTAGAGCAGTTACTGCATGAAGAATAATGTAACATCCCACTAACCACCATCTAGGATATGTATGCGTCCATTCCAAGGAGGATTCAGGCGGTTTTGAATGCCAAAGGTGGTCCCACACCCTATTAGGTACGTAAAACCTTATTTTCCTATAAGTGTTCACATTATTCTGTCCAACTCCTGTATGTATAACGTACAATGAAAATTAATGTTCAAATTCAGAAACCTTTTCCAAAAAATTTTCTGGCTACGGCCCTGGATAGAAACATTTTGGTAATTATAGTTTAACCCTTTAACGACCACGACCCAAAAATATTTTTTCACTCCAAATGCCATAACTCCCGAAACTGTCTGCTGGTTTACTTATTTGTTTAATAACAACAATAGTGACGGCTGATCCCTCATAGGTCGAGAAAATTTGAAGAACAGGTAAGGGTGGGAAATCTGACTCACTCTAGGTAGGCGTTTCGGACGGCTATGGCCGTTTCTATGTACGGGCGTTTTGGGCGTTATGGTCGTTAAAGGGTTAAAACGATGAGAGAGAGATATTCCTTTTCAGACTACAACAAAAAAACACGACCTAAGTAAGCTAAAATTTCGAAGAAATATTAACTTGTTACAGACATTCGTGTCCATGGTTCTCATACTGAATAAATACTACGTACCGTATTCACTTAAAAACGTTTTTTCTTTACTAAGGAGAACATTAACAGGGTCGGGTGAAATGTACATGAAGGCATTTTTTTGCCCAATACTTCAAAATTTTTGTCCCCCTCCCATCATAGCCCACCCAGTTCTGAGCGGCTAGGGTCGCCACTGTTTAACGACCACATTGAGCAACTCAGTAGACTACACGCAGTTGCCCGTCCCATAAATTAGGGCTACTGGTTCCAGCAAACAGCGAGAATCGTAAGACAAACACAACATCCATGCCTCACAGGGCCCCCGGACCCACTCGGACGAATGATCAGAAACCATCACTTAGACCACTGCGCCACCGGGGCGGCAATTTCAGTATTTGCTATGCATGTATTATAAAACATTTACGGAACGGTGTTTTTTTTATATAATTTATTATGCAAGGCTTTTAAAGAACAATGTTCAAGAATTGATTTGATTTCTATTAGATCAGCTCTCCCCCTTTTACAGCAATTTATGTTTAAGAGTTCAGGAACATTTTCCATCAGTAAAAAAACAACAACATTATTATTACTAATTAACACTTCTCTTCGTCCTTAGGGATGTAGGCAGGGTCGGATTGAGACGACCAAAACAGGTTGGGAATTTAAATCTTGTACTCCACTACAAAAACACACACACATACAGGAAAATACGTCATAAATTCCCTCATGAAAAACATCTGGTAGATCCCGGATGAAGTAGAACTGTTGAAATATGCATCGTAATACGAATTCAAATTGTGAACAAATTTTAAAAACAATTTAAAAATCCTTTCGCCATTGAATGTAGCATCAAACCACGCTCAAAACGGAGCATTGTACCAGATTATTATTTTCCTTTGAAAAATTAGATTTTAAAAAGAAACCGAAAAAAATCGAGGGCCTCTTGAAGACCTTATTTCCAACTAAATCACTATGAAGATCATTCTGAAAGTTAAAATGTGCACATGCAACATAGAAATTTCTCTATGCAATTAATTTTATATTTATTTGTTCATTGATCGCCTACTGAGCAATGGTATTGGTGTCCCCTCCTTGCGAAGAGGCCTTTTCTAAATCTACCCAGTATTTTGACCCATGAGCTAGTACTGGCAAACCTTTGTTTCTTTTAAGATGCATATGTGTGGGACACAAATTTTGAATATATCTGCCGGAGAAGCATGCTCTGTGTCAGTCAGTGGATAAGTGTCTATCACATTAGGGTAGGGCACACTAATGACCCTGGGTTCCGAAACCCAGCAGCCTACGACAAACTGCAGTTAGCCTTAGCTTAATTAATTTATAAGAGTTTGCTTGGTCAGGAGGCGCTTGTCTCACAGAAGTGCAGAGAACTTTGTTATTTTATTTTAGAGCCAACGCACAAACATACATAGAAGGCAAATTTCTTGCATTTTTATATAAATAACCATTCAGATAGAAATAAATCTCCAATGAAGTTTGCCATTATGTTATTCATAAGTACGAAAATATTTATTCGTTCTTTCCAAAAAATCTAGACAAAAAGAATAGGAGAAACTGGGTCATTTCTCGAATGGTCCACCGGGATGCCTCTGGATGTAGGACATTATTTGCTTTGTCAATAATAATTTCTTCACTTTAACTAAAAAGAACTACAAACGTGAGTTGGTTTCTTCCCGGGAAAATGTAAAGCACAATATTGAAATATAAAACCGTGTGAGGTGAGCAACAGGTGAAATATTCTCTTACCTGCTTTTCCTCCGGAGTAGAATTCATTATTCTCGACAAGTCTTGAACACTATAAACATTATCCAGTAAGGGTGCTATTGCGCAGAGCTGGGAAACACTATCGCCGTAAATCAATTCTTCAATGAATCCAGTAACGGGAAAACGAATCTGCACTGGCCAGTTACTTTTTCCATGACTCACGGTAAAAAGATACTGCTGGCTTTCTGTTGTTGATGCCGAGAACTTCGGCTGCGCTTCGGCGGTTGCCAATCAGCTCGTTCGTTTCGCTTTTGCACGACTGTGTCCTTCGGAAGGAGAGGGAAAACGTGCGATGCTACTACCATCTGGCGGTCAACTGATCAACGAAACACACTTAGCCAAAATCTGAAACGGCTTTTTGTGTCCATACATGCCAGTTTTATATAATATTTACTCGTACGGTTATTTCTCAAACCTTAGGTTTTTGCCAACTGCTAGACTAGCCTGGCTTTGAATTTTCTTAGTGAAACTACCGGAAGTCTTTTTGTTTGAAGTAATAGTAGTTCAATAGCGAAAAATGTTCTGACAGTTTAAAAATAACGGAACCCGGAAATGATTTTTTTTTTTTTTTGACAACGTTGTTTCTAAACGCCTTTTTTTTTTTTTTTTTGTCGAGACGATTGATTAGAAGACATTTCAGGATCCACATGTAAATGTCCGCTGAAGCGCAGCTAAAAAACCACAACATCCATAATTTTGTTGTTGCTGTTTATCATAATAGCTTAGAATGTTTATGGAGCGGAGATTCACACGTGTTGATCTTTTTTTTTTTTTTACTCAAGAGCACATAGTACGAAAGCTTCCGTTGCCGCCCCGGTGGCGCAGTGGTCTAAGCGATGGCTTCTGTTCAGTGGCGTAGCCAGAAATTTCTTAAGGGGGTAGATGGGTTTGGTTCATTGGTGAAAGCCTCGTAAACAGGTATTTCGTGCTCAGTCTCCCCTCAAGCAAGGGGTTCAAACCCCGAACCCCCCCCTTCTGGCTACACCACTGCTTCTGGTCATTCGTCCGAAAGGGATACGAGTTCGAATCCCGGTGAGGCATGGATGTTGTGTGTGTCTTACGGCACTGGCTCTCTCCCTTCCCTGGAACCAGTGGCCCTAAATTAGGGGCGGGCGACTGCTTATAGCTAAGGCAGTAGTTTTATCGCTGGAAAAAAAGGCAAAATTCGCGGGGCGGTAGCGGGGTAAATTATGAAATTTCGCGAAAAGTTCGCGGCCGATGATATACACTAACACTTCCAAAAAAATCAAGACTACCAAGTTACGAAGCAGTAATACAAATGACTAGTACGTAATTAAATAAGCATTATAACTTTATAAGTTTTTAAAATTGATAGGTACATTTATAAACCATTCAAATTCTGGCAATGTTATCAAGGCCGTTACACGAGATCAAGATTTCCATTTAAGTAGACGGCATTTTGATAGATTATATTGTACATACACAGATTTTCTTCTTTAATGCTGTGTCTGTTGTCCTGGAGCACGTTTTTAAATTTAGAAAAGGATCGTTCAGCATCGACGCTGTTTGTGGGTACTACAGACAACGTATGGCGACCTCATGTAGCTTAGAAAAACGACTTCTTTTCGTATTCCAGAAGTCTAGCAAACCTTCGCTGGCACGAAATTGTTTTATACTCGCTTTATATGAACGAAATTAACATTTTAGTTGGTCCTCATCTTCGAACATAGGAATGTGGCTAAAAACAAACAAATCTTCTTCGTCGTCTAAAAGGTCAAAGGACTTAAATTGATCGGGACCAAACATCCTACATGCTTTGAAGAAATTTGCGGCTGGCTGACAAAATCGATGCTTTTTATCTTCAAAAAAATCATGCTTAATTTTTTCATAACAATATAGCTCTTTTTGCAGCTACGTGATGGCAGTCTTGACTCTTGCTAAGAAGGCTGTTGGCGATGTCCGACATTTCATTATATATTTTGTGCGCGGAAATTCGCTTGTTTACGCTTTCCAACCGTGGGTTGAAGAAGCGTATATGCTCCAGCTTTGTCCGTCCGTCTGTCCGTCCGCACGATAACTCACGTGAAAATGGTTCGATTTCGACGAAATTTTAGTATGTGGTAGGGGACCACCTGGGGACGAACCCTGTTGAAAATCGGCGAAGCAGGGTCAAAGGTCACGACATAGGAGCGGGATCCATTCCATTGCTCGTATGCGTCATAACTTGCGTAAAAATTGTTCGATTTCGATGAAATTTTACTATGTGGTACGGAACCACCTGGGGACGATCCCTATTAAAAATGGGTGAAATTGGGTCAAAGGTCAGGACATAGGAGCTGGATTCATTCCATTGCTCTTATGCGTCATAACTTGCGTAAAAATGGTTCGATTTCGATGAAATTCTAGTATATGATAGGGAACTACTGGGCACGAATTCTATTGAAAATGGGCGAAATGGGGTCAAAGGTCAGGGAGGGCATAAGAGCGGGATATATTCCATTGCCCTTGCGTCATAACTTGCGTAAAAATGGTTCGATTTCGATCAAACTTTAGTATGTGGTAAGGAATCACCTGGGGACGAACCCTATTGAAAATGGGCGAAATGGGGTTAAACGTCAGGACATAAAAGCGGGATCTATTCCATTGTTTTTATGCGTCATAACATGCGTAAATATGGTTCGATTTCGATGAAATTTTAGTATGTGGTAGGGAACCACTTGGGGACGAACCCTATTGAAAATAGGCGAAATGGGGTCAAAGGTCAGGCAGAGCATAAGAGCGGGATTAATTCCATTGCTCTTATGCGTCATAACATGCGTAAATATGGTTCGATTTCGATGAAATTTTAGTATGTGGTAGGGAACTACTTGGGGACGAACCCTATTGAAAATAGGCGAAATGGGGTCAAAGGTCAGGCAGAGCATAAGAGCGGGACTAATTCCATTGCCCTTATGCGTCAAAACTTGCGTAAAAATGGTTCGATTTCGATCAAATTTTAGTATGTGGTAGGGAGCCACTGGGGACGAACCCTATTGAAAATGGGCAAAATGGGGTCAAAGGTCAGGACACTGGAGTGGGATCCATTCCATTGCCCTTGTGCATCATAACTTACCTAAAGTGCTTGGATTGTGACAAAACTTTATCATGTTGTTCCGGAAGTATAGTGAAACGGTTCTGTTTAATA
Organism: Macrothele yani; assembly: GCA_039090855.1. Lineage (NCBI taxonomy): Eukaryota > Metazoa > Arthropoda > Arachnida > Araneae > Macrothelidae > Macrothele > Macrothele yani. Next base: position 112,501,571 of record CM077026.1, read on the forward strand.
TCAACTAAATGGGGTCAAAGGTCATTGCACAAAAGCCAGATTTATTCCACAGCCATTGTTCTCATAACTTGCGTAAAACTGCTTCTATGGCAACAAAACTTTATCATGTTGTTCCGGAGGTATAGTGAACCGGTTCTGTTGAATATCATCGAAATGGGGTCAAAGGTCAGGACACAGGAGCGAGATTTATTCCACAGCCATTATCCACATAACTTGAGTAATAATTTCTGGTATGTTGGAAAGTGTATCATAATCAATGCATTTTACTAACTTGTTTTCAAATAAATTGAGCTGTACGGCACATGAACCTCAACTTGCTTCAGATTTTCTTTTAAATCCCTATCTTGACAATACCCAATGGTTTTATCCACAATACAACTGCTACCGTTGGCTTTTTCTTTTTCAACAAAACTCTGCGTAGTCTTTTAAATGTTTGCAGTGAAAAAGCACGGCCTCAGACTAACTGTTTTACCTAGTCCGCACAGGTACTGGTGGTAAGCTGGGTATTTTGCCCTTTTCTTGCAAAAATAGTCGAAAACGTCCCTTTACGGGAGGGACAAGCTGTGACAGCACTTTTAACAGCAACTACTAAAGATTTAACATTTTCAGTTCATTCTGCCAAATTTCGCCCAAAAGATTTCAAAGATGCGCTTTGCAAGTGACGTAAACACCATTCAAAAATACGGCTTTCAGACTCTTCCCCACGCTTTGAACCCGTAATATGCACTGTCTGTCACAAAAGCAGTTATATTAGCAAAAGGTATTTCATACTTACTAACGCTCTGAAGTATTGCCTCACTGACTGCTTTAAATTTTACGGATTCCAAAGTGATGCACTCAAGGAAGATTGTATTAAAAGAGGTTTCATCATTGCAGCTTTCAATATTCGGTTCAGCTGATCGAACAGCAAGAATATTCAAAACGTATCTATCTTCCGAATCAGCTGTTTCGTCTGCTACGATACTTACACCGGGTACTGATTTTAAAAAAGTTTTCACTCGTTGCTGGTGAATATTATATATTTTCGGCAAAAAACATTTCCGCATCCAATTTTCATTTGAAATTACACCAATATCTTTCAACGAATTTTCCAAGTAATTTTTTAATGTAGGGTTATCCAGTTTGGAAAGTGGTTGGGATGTTAGCTGCACAAAAGGCACCAGCTAATTTCGAAAGTTCCATTGAGAGATGCCGTTCTTCTGCAGTTCTTTTCTCAATTAATTCATCAACACATTTCTGCATTATTTTCGGTTGACTGTTGTTCACTGTTCAGATACACCTTTTTCACGCTTTCCAACCGTAGGTTGAAGAATCGTATTTGCTCCAGCTTTGTCCGTCCGTCCGTCTGTCCGCACGATAACTGGTGTAAAAATGGGTCGATTTCGATGAAATTTTAGTATGTGGTAGGGGACCACCCGGGGACAAACTCTATTGAAAATGGGACAAATGGGGTAAAAGGTCACGGCGTAGGAGCGGAATCATTCCATTGCCCTTATGCGTCATAACTTGCGTAAAAATGGTTCGATTTCAATGAAAGTTTACTATGTGGTACGGGATCACCTAGGGACGAACCCTATTGAAAATGGGACAAATGGGGTCAAAGGTCACGACGTAGGAGCGGGATTATTCCATTACCCTTATGCGTCATAACTTGCGTAAATATGGTTTCATTTCAATGAAAGTTTACTATGTGGTAGGAGACCGCCTGGGGACGAACCCTATTCAAAATGGGTAAAGTGGGGTCAAAGGTCAGGACATAAGATCGGGATGCATTCCATTGCCCTTATGCGTCATAACGTGCGTAAAAATGGTTCGATTTCGATGAAATTTCAGTATGTAGTAGGGGACCACCTGGGGACGAACCCTATTGAAAATGGACGAAATGTGGTCAAGCGTCAGGACATAGGATTGCGATCCATTCCATCGCTCTTATCCCATATTATTTAGATGGACGTCAAGTAATTTTGCTTCCTATACTTCCAATGGAAAAACTTTTGTACACATTTCCTTCACAATTAATGTGTTCCCAAGGATGAGAATTTGAACATCGATTAAAATAACTTCATATTATAACTTGGAATACTTAACATTTTCTAAAACATAACCATAATTTTATTAAAAATCAATAACATTTCCTTTGGTGGTGTTGAAACCAGAAAAAGGATGGCGCGACCTGTACTTTGATGACGTCAGTGGACAAAAAAATGTTGGATTGCATAATTACGGTTATGGTTTAGAAAGTATTAAGTATTCCAAGTTATGAAATGCAGCTATTTTAATCGATGTTCAAATTTTCATCCTTGTGAACGCATTAATTGTCCAGAAAAAGATGGCGCGACCTGTATTTTCATGACGTCAGTAGACAAACAAATGTTGGATTGCATAATTATGGTTATGTTTTAGAAAATATTAAGTATTGCAAGTTATAAAATGAAGATATTTTAATCGAAGTTCAAATTTTCATCCTTGGGAACGCATTAATTGTGAAGAAAATGTGTACAAAAGTTTTTCCATTGGAAGTATAGGAAGCAAAGTTACTTGACGTCCACCTTAAAGTAGCAATTCTTGTATGTATGTATGTACATTTTATTTTGAAAAGGCTCTAAGAGTTTTGATGAAAGTCGTTAACCTACCGTTTTCTGGTACTAGAAATCGATTTAGCTTAATCTCGACTTTAGAAGAATTCGTTTAGTGGGTTAAATAACCACCCCGAATTATAACGTTTTTAGTGATGGCGTTGTTCCATTAATGTTACCAATGCTTAGAAATCTTATGACGTCACAACTCGCGTTTGAGAATGTTGGCGCGTGGTCATGCCATCTGTCTCATTACGTCACGCGTTGTGTGTGGATCCTATTAAGGATTTATGACGTCACACTTTTGCGGCGGACAGATGGTCGCGATTCCCATCTGCCTCATTACGTCACGCGTTGTGTGCGTATGTCCGTCAGCACGATAACTCGCGTAACATCCGTTCGATTTCGATGAAATATTAGTATCTGGTAGGGAATCACTTGGTAAGGAACCCTATTTAAAGTGAACGAAATGGGGTCAAAGGTCAGTACATAGGAGAGGGATCCATTCCACTGCTATGTTATGCGCCATAACTAACGTAAAAAAGGTTCGATTTTGACGAAATTTTAGTATGTGGTAGGGGACCACTTGGAGACAAACCTTATTGAAAATGGGCGAAATGGGGTTAAAGGTTAGGACACAGGAGCGGGATCTATTACATAGCCCTTATGCATCATAACTTACGTAAAAATGCTTCGATTGCGACAAAACTTTTTCATGTTATTTTGGAGATATACCAAGCCGGTTCTGTTGAATATCATCGAAATGGGATCAAAGGTCAGGGCACAGGACCGAGATTTATTCCACAGCCATTATTCTCATAACTTGAGTGATAACTTGAGTGATAACTTGAGTAATGATTTCTGTAATGTTGGAAAGTGTATTGTAATCAATGCATTGCATGATTTTACTAACTTGTTTTTTATGCAGCTTGCTTGCTAAATGCTTTTCACAACTGTACTTTCTTGAAAAATCTACTGGTATGTTGCAGCACAAATAGGACAATAAATTTTTGTTCACATGAAATGTTCCCTTGCTGTACTGCTTGCATCTTTCAGATGCACTCATTTTACTCACGTGGCTCATTCTCAAAATTAAAAACCAATATCTAGAAACTTCATAAGGTACTCACACGGAAGCACAATTTTTCCAAGCTAAGCGTCTGCGAAACACTCTTTTCTGTGAGCTGTTTTCTCAGCTAAAATTACTAACACAACTGACGACATTCGGTTTACGGTTTACTAGTCCGGCAAGTCGCAAAGGCCATTCAACAGTAGCCGGGGAAATCACGAAAGACTACGTGTACACTCTTCATTACAGTGCAAGTGACCTTGAATTACTCGTCAAACTTGTTCGAAAAGAGTATATTCGTAACGAACAATCTTGAGAGGTAATTCAGCGTTTAAAGCTCTGGTTTGGACTTTCGAGTAGGATTGCTTTGCGGTATATTTTTCGCGTAAATTCTAACGAAGGCAGTATTAAAATTATCTAATTATGAAAAATACAGTAATCAAAAATTATAATAGAAATTAGGCAAAAATGGTAAAAAATCTGAAATTCGCGGATATATTTGATATTCGCGAAATTACAGAAAAAAGCCCTAACATTCGTGCCGCGACAGAATTATTGCCCTACTTATAGCCCATTGAGTTGCTCACGGTGGTCGTTAAAGTTCCAATAAAAAAAAAAAAAAAGAAAAGGTTCCGATCTTGAAGAAAAAAATTTTACTACCCGCTTGTGAATACTATATATGGACACACACAATGGCGTACTGGGTGCAGGTGGCCCACAGGCCTTGGCCCTCTATCACTTAATCCTTCGTTGCTATTAGCTGCTTATTTTTAAATACACTCATCGTAAAAAGAAATAGTTGCACCTAGAAGGAAGCAACCGACAGGAATGAAACTGTGTGGGTAGGTTTGACATCGTGAGACATACAAATGATTCAAGTATCACGCTCGACAGCGCATGTGACGCCAGCAAGGAGGGGTCGTAGCGCCGTGCCTGACAGGCTATATAAGGTGTCCCGTTGCGCGTGCTTGCCATTCTGACTCGTGCTGTTGTGTTAGTTTCATCCTTTGTAAGTGAAACATGCCTCGGGGAAACGTTTGGAAGCAATTCGAGCAGTTGGAGAAGTTCGAGAGGGGCTTCATCGTCGGGCGCTGGAAAGCGGAATGGTCTTATTGCCTTATTGCGCGCCATACCGGTCGTGCGGATATCACCATAGCACGTTGTTGGCGGCAGTGGATAGAACAAGGCACGCAGCAGCGACAAGAAGGATCTGGGAGACCTAGACGAGCCACGGAGAGAGAGGACTGACGGGTTGTCGGACATGCGCGGAGTGACACAACAGCCACGACTGCGGATATTCAGCGAGCAGTGGTGTTCGCCATGCATCGTCCGATTAGTGCCAGCACGATTGACAGACGGCTGAACGACGTAGGACTACACGCACGTAGACAGTTACGACGGCTGCCCTTAATACCATTGCATCGTCGTCAAAGATTGCAATGGTGTCGTGCCAGATTGTCAAGGAGCCACTCAGAATGGCAGCGGGTGATCTTCAACGACGAGTCCCGCTTTTGTCTTGGAGGTGACGACCAACGAATCCGTGCGTGGAGGCACCGTGGTCAGCGTCAACATGAACAGTTTATTGTCGAGCGTCACACATCCAGAAGTCCTGGTGTCATGGTGTGGGGTTGCAATTGCCTACGGTGCCATATCACCTTCGGTGTTCATTACAGTCGTACTTTGACAGCCCAACGTTACCTTAATGAGGTCCTGCAACCAGTGGCCCTACCTTTTCTGAACGCTCACTCCGGTGCGATATTCCAACAGGAAACGGTCGCCCGCATACTACCGATGTCTCGAGAGCTTGCCTTCAAGGCACTGACACTCTGCCATGGCCAGCCGCATCGCCAGATCTATCGCCGATTGAAAATGTGTAGGATGCTATTGGACGCGCTATCCACACTCCACCCCTTCCGCACAATCTGCAGAAACTGCGTGAGAAGATTCAAGATGCATGGAATGGCTTATCACAGGACACCATTAGGAACCTGTACAACTCCATGCCGAAACGTCTGGCATGATGTGTGAGCAAACATGGCAGCCCGATGCCATACTGAGGAACACTGCTTATTGGCGTGTAGCTCAATAAATATTGCGCATATCAGTCTCAATGTTTAATCATTTATTGTCCCTGGTAACCTTTACCCAAAGCGATACATGGTAAGAGTAGGAACTCCAATGGAAATAGTGGATCCTCGAAACTTCAGTACCATCTGGCGGTGAGGGGGCAAACTAACATGGTCACATGACAGTCCTAAACCAGAAGGAACAGATTATTACGGATCTTTGATTAGAAGTGCACATTTTGCATGCGATTTGGTGAATTAGCGTATCACTATGGTGAAAAAACGTTGTCATTTCAGGGATTGTTCAATTACAGATGCCGACAAATTGAGTCTTTTTCGATTTCTAAAGCGAAAAGACCGGCAAGTGTTTCTTTGGTATTTATTTCTTTCGTAATAGTCATTTGTTATTATTGACGAACTCACGTGGATCTTGTGTGAATCTGATAGTACTGAATCCGATTTGAATCCTATGAGCTTACTTCGAGAAGCGAAGGTCGCTGTAGAAGTTTTATCCGCAAGAAGAATAAACATTTTTGCAATATCAAAAAGAATGATTAATAAAGTATAATAATTGTAATACGCCCGTGACCCTCGCTCCGGCTCGGCAGGAATGTGCTCCCACAATGCATTGCGCGCATTCTGTTTTTCCCCTGGCAGCTGCTTCAGTTGGCGCTGCAAGCGGAGAATTCTTGGGTCTCGAAGCTCTCGTCTTTAACGTTAAGTTCCCTCGCTTACTCTTGCGCTCGCTTTGCCTTTACCTCCCTCCCGAATAGCCTTGCAGTCCGACATGTCCTTCTGGGTGCAATTATTTTTTTGACGATGAGTGTATATTTGTATATGTTTTAAAAAGCATATTTTACGAATAATTGAAAACGTACAGTAATGTGGCGGAGGTATTTCTATCGCTTCCCAATATATTGGGAGTTGTTTTCTCTTGTATATTTTTATTTGCGTCTTCAATATTTTGGGCCACCCGCATGAAGAAATTTTGGGTGCGCCATTGGACCCACATATTGAGAAAGACTGTTTTAGAGCCAGAATCAATACATTAATGAAGTTAGTGAGGACCTTTCACTAAAAATGCCGGTGGGGGAGGGGGTCGCAGTGTAGTATTTTCGATAAAACATTAGTATTTTAAGTACACTGCTTGCCACCCAAAATGCAACACCAAGAAGGAAGCATCCGATTAGCCTGAAATTCGCAGCATGCGTCGCCCGCAAGAGAACATGCAAACGATTAGCATTGCAGGGCATATGCAAATCATGGGCGCCCAGCACGCCACCGAGAAGCACTATGCACAGAAGGCGGGGTGTAAGTAGTGGAAGTGTGTTGTGCTGCCGGGACCTGTGCGTGGGAAGCTTCCTGATGCCTCGTCGCAGAATACGGCAGTCATTCCAGCACGTTTCGAAGTTCGACAGAGGACGAATAGTGGCTTATCGTGACAGCGGTTTATCGTACCGATACATCGGCGCTCGTGTGGGACGACATCCAGCCACAGTGAGGCGAGTAGGGATTCGGTGGGTGCAGGAGAGTCGGACGGACCGACGGGAGCGATTTCCGCAGCAGCGGCACACCACCGAGCGAGAAGACCGGCATGTTGTGCGGCGGGCATCGACGGCTCGCACCACCACATCACGAACGTTAGCGCAGGAATTAGGGTGTGTTGCGCAACAACCTGCGTCAGCACGTACTGTTCGACGTCGTCTGCATGAGCGGAGACTTGTCGCACGGCGTCCATTGCTCCGATTACCATTGACGTCACACCACCGGCGAGTGCGGCTGCAGTGGACCGTTGAACGCCGCACCTGGGCTACGGAATGGCACGACATTGTCTTCTCCGACGAATCCCGCTTCTGCTTGCAACACCATGATGGCCGGATCCGCGTGTGGCGGCACCGCAGCGAGAGACTGTATGACGCCTGCATTATACATCGCCATACCGGTCCGTCGCCTTGTGTTAAGGTTTGGAGCGCAACTGGATATGACACGAGTGCCCCTGGTCTGGTACGCATCGCCGGTACACTCAACAGCCACCGCACCATCTCTGACGTTTTGGAGCCTCTAGTACTCCCTTACCTGCAGGACCTGCCAGCGGCCACGTTTCGACATGACAATGCGCGCCCGCACGTTGTACGCATCGTGCAACAATTCTTCATGACCCACCAGGTGTCACTACTGCCGTGGCCGCGCCTATTCTCCTGATATGTCGCCCATCGAACACGTCTGGTCGCTGATCGGCAACCGAGTGACCCGGCAAGCACGACATGCGGGTATGCCTGATGAACTATGGCAACGTGTGGAAGCAGCCTGGACCGACATACCCCAAGCCCACATCCAAAGCCTCTTTCGTTCGATGCCGCGGCGTGTAGCGGCCGTTATTGCCAACCATGGGGGCCACACGAACTATTGATGTTTGCGTGTTCCGCAAGTTGCACAGGCCTGTAAACGCTCAATCGTTTCATCTTTGTATCTGTTGTTATGTGTCCAGTAAATCTGGCTTTGCTATCTCGTGTCCTTCTTGGTGTTGCATTTTGGGTGGCCAGCAGTGTAGTTCAAAGGTGTACAATGTTACTGAGATCACACTTTGTCACAGTGTTATTGTTTCAAAAGATATTTTACTTTAAAAGTTTCTTTGTTTCATCAGTCTCACTTTCAGTCGTCCTTTCGACTTCGTGTTTTATAACGTAAATGCTCTTTGCTGGTGGCGAGACTGGAATTCGCATCCTTCTGTTCCGGAGACGAATGCTTTCCCAATTAAGCTACACCGACGAATTTCTCACTGCAATTTTGTCGTCTGGACATGCGCGTCATCTCTGAAGTAGGTACGTCGCATATATCCCCTATATAGCCCCCCCCCCTTGAGAAATTGCTAGGACGAAATCGTAGGTTTCCGGGTCAGCCGACAAACCACGCTTGAGAGGTGAGTTCACTGTAGAAGTAATTCCGACTAATATCAGACGATGTGTGGAAGAAGCATCAAATATTGTTTGAAACTTTGAAGGAATTCTCAGTAATTCCAGATGATGTGCGGAACGAACATCACACATTTTTCGAAGAACGTAATGGCCAGTAAATCCATTTTTAAGTTAAGGCGCCAATATGAAAACACAAATTTTCCGGGGCGGAACTCGAACAAGGAGAGAAGTAGAACGCTTCCATCATTTCGATAATTCTTTTGATTTAAAGTCGAAGAGATGAACTTATGCTTCGTCCATAGTGACATACCATCCCAAAAACTGAACTTTATAAGCTTCAAGATGCTATTTATTGCCCAAAAACAAATGTATTGCCCAAAAACATGCCGTAAAAGACAAAAATGACACTTAAAAATACAATTTAATTTTTTACGGTTTCTGTGACAATAAGTTGCTTTCAAGTAAATAGAGTAAAACATTTCTTTCGTTTTATTTCTTAAAAATTTTAAATCTGAAAAAAATCAAAGGGGCACAGTTGCAACTGTGCCGCAATTTACAACGTCCCCGGTAGCACAGTAATGTCGAATCGACGTCGATTTTTGGTTGCCAGGTCGATATTACGTCGATGCATAGTTTTCGACGTAAAATCGATGAGACAGTCCGTCAAGAAAAATCATTACATTGAATTTCAGTAAACATGTAGACGGTTTTACGCAGTTTATCCCTTTAGTTCCATTAGATCGAATAATCGATGTTTTTTATGCGATTCTGTAAGTATCGCGTGCATGCGCCTTTGCAACCATTACGCCAAACAAACTTTTTGGATGCTGAGGTGTTGGTCGGTTGTATCATTTCTGTTGTAAGATGAGATTCTTATCAGTCTCCTTTTTCTCCCGTAAGTTAAAAGTTGTTTTTTTACTTAAGTATGTTTATAAGAAGTTGAATCTCGTTCCTTTAAGTAGAATTACTTTTTAAGATATTATGTATAATTTGTACGTATACATATCCTAATTAGTGATAAGCCTAGCGCGATGCTGACAGATCACTAACAATTCTGTAAAATTTTTAAAAATTATGTGTTTTTTCGAATGCGTCCGAAAAGACTTGTTTGTTGAAACAATAAAAAAAAATTATGTGATCTTTTAATCGTAGACAGCGTCGTAGAATAATAGTACTACAAAATACGAATACATTCTACCTTTTATGCCACGATTAAAAGTTTGAATTCCATGTTTCAACATCTAAATTGTAGAGTAATCGTAGGTTCGACATTACAACAGTACTAGAATAGATGACTAAACTGCGTAGTATCAACGTAGAATCGACGTCTACACTACATAGCAACGATGTACGTATATGTTTCTCTCAAAAGATCGAATCTTCGTCTACTGTTGACTTGATATCGACTTAATAGGTTTAAAATTAGACGTCGAAAAGACGTAATAAATATAGATATGGATATCTATGTTCGACGTTTCATATCGACCAAATATCGATAAAAAATTCGACGTCGAATCGATGTAATGTGCTACCGGGGATAAGGCTACGTCAACTATCCTTCGCTGAACACTTTAAGGACGTAGAACTAGTGAGATAGTGCCATGAAATAGTGACAGTTCACGTAGTTCTACGTTGTAGGTTGCGGCACGGTTGCAACTGTACCTCTTTGATTTTTTAAATGCCGTATTTCCCAACGTCGTGGATGCTATTTTTTTTTCCTGAAATAAGTCTCGAAAATTTACCGTGCGTCCTAGAGACCAAAAGTTACGTTTTTCGTACTCATATGCTAACCCCAGAGGAAAGTTATCTACAGTGATGAGCCATTACATTATGACCATCTACCTAATAAGATGTAGGACCTCCTTTAGCCCGCAAAACAGCAGCCACTCGGCGATGCATTGATTCGATGAGGTGGCGATAGGTATCCTGTGGTATCTGGTACCATAATGTCAACAGCAGACCCTCCAGTTCCCACACATTTTGGGGTGGTGGTGATTTACCGTGAACCCGCTTTTTGAAGTCGAACCACAAATGTTCGATTGGGTTCGTGTCAGGTGAATTTGGAAGCCAGGGCATTAACAGAAAGTCACCAGCATGTTTCTCGAAACACTCCTTGATGATTCTGGCAGAGTGGCATGGCGCATTATCCTGTTGGTAATGGCCATCACCAGCAGAGAACACAGTTACCATGAATGGGTGAACTTGGTCCGCAACGATGTTCAGGTACCTGACAGCTGTTAGGGATTGTGAAATTGGGATAAAGGAGCCTGAAGTGTTCCAAGAAAACATCGCCCACGTCATAACGCCCCCGCCTCCGCTGGCTCGTTTCCGCCCAACAGTGCATCCAGAAGCCATAGCCTCAGTTTGCAATCGAGGTATCCTCGCTCTGCCGTCTACGTGATGCACCAGAAATCTTGACCACTTTCTTCCAATCATCTATGGTCCAATCTCGATGATCTTGGGCCCATTTCATGCGTGGTTGACGATGACGTGCAGTGAACATAGGGACCCGGCTTGGTCTTCGGCTACGCAGGCCCATGTGCAGAAGGCTGCGGTTAACTGTGTGCTGTGACACATTTCCCTGATCACCACTGTTGTAACGGCGGGTGATTTGTCTCACTGTGCCCTTGCAGTCGTTGTGAACAATGCGCGACAGTCTCCGCTCCCCTCTGGCATCAATGAGCTGCGGACGACACACGACTGAACGACGGATCGTCATTTACGCCATCTGTGCACGACTTTTGATACGTACTCACTACAGCGGCACGTGAACAACCCACAAGCCTCGCCGTTTTCGAGATCGTAGTTCCGAGGTGCCGTGCCAACACAATTTGTCCTTTATCGAAATCTGATAAATCGGCAGCTTTTCCTATTCTGACTCTGAACACTCTACTAACCAAAAGCCGGTCCTCGTATTGTGTATATACTGCTCCGTGAACTTCACCTGCGCCACCGTTCTGTCTCCACGTGCGCTCATTTCACTAGACTGGGGGTGGTCATAATGACTCATCGGTATATACAGTATATCGCATTAAATGTGTGCTAATTCTCCCCTCAAGGGGTCCGGACCCGAAGACCCCCACCCTGTGGATCAACAAACGTCGTTACGATGCAACAAGCCAGTGGCGTAACTACCACCAGCGCAGCTGTGTGGGACGTAGGTAAAGAAGGGGCGTACTGCAGCTGCCAATTATAGTTTCATGGAAAAATCCGAAGATGCACAAAAACAAACAAACAATTAACCCCACGATTCACATTTTCCTTTAAGATATTCTGTATTTATAGCTACAAATGTCAAGTTTCATTTTTTAAACACTGGATGTCCTACAGATTGAAGTTATTCGGCGCTTTGACTCTAGATAACGATCGATCTGCAATGGGATTGTAACCGGGGCTTCCATATTTATCGGAGGTGAATTTCAGCAGCCGTTTTGCGGGATAAATAATTGGAATCACTTTCCTTCAATTCCCGCCATTTGGATGGAAGGCCAGCGAAAGGCAAAGTATTTCCTTTCCCACGCGTCGCAGCAGAGAGAGCCGCTAAGCAATTAAAAACATAGAGTTTTGAGAGTGAAGGGGTGGCCGCGCTTTCTTGGAATAAGTCGGACGAGGGGACAGTTTTTTGATGGGGTTTCTCTCCCCCGGGCGGAAACACCAGGACTCGGTGGCGAAAAGTCGAGGGAGGAGCAGAATATTTTTAGGAGGCTCGAAAACCTCGGGGGTTTGGTCGGAACGGATGAAGGAAGAGGTTTGGATGGCCGGGAAGAGATAAAAGAATTCGGCGAGGAGGACACAGAGGGGAAAACTAAAAAAAGAAAAGCACGAAAATGGCGGACAAAAGCTTGGTGACATTCCCCGCAAGATCTGAATAAAAGTCTTCCTCACTGCACGAAAAGGTTTTAACTAGAGTCGCTTTTTGATACCTTGTGTTTTATTTATCTGCTCCAGTAGGGAGAATTACGAGTTGAACCCCCGATGCAGAACTTACTGCAGAGCAAAATCAAACAAACCCTCCACACAGGACGCTGTAATAGGACTCAGCACCAAGCCCTGTAACAGGATGGGTTGTAAATAATACGACCGCTTTGCAGTAGATTATAAACAATACAATCGCTCTGCAGTGGATTGGAAATAATACAATCGCTCTCCAATAGCCCTCTCTCTGCGCTGCTGAGGAAAAATGTGAGGTCACGTGGGGATTCCCTGTGAAATATGTGAGAAAACAATCAGTCCCCTAGAACTGCGAACACGACAGGCGCCAACATTTATCCACAGTAGCCTCAGATCTGCGATGTATAAGAAGGTGATTTCTTTAAGTGATTTATTTTAGTTTTGGACAAAACAATTGCCTTGGCAGGAGCTATGGATGAAGATCTTATGATGCTGTGTGTGCAAACCGATTAGTAAGAACATACCCAAGTGTGACCTGACAAGCAAGTTAGTAGAGGATCTGCTAGGTTTCCGAACGGCACACTGCAACCGCATAGCTGAGAAAATGACCATTCCGAAATTAGCAAATCTACTCGCTGTAGAAAAATCCTACAGTTATCATTGGCTGCACAAACTGATTAACAGCACAGTAAAAAAATTGCCGTCAATAGTCAGTGTTTCACCCGGATTAAGACGGTTTACAGATCGTAAACACGCCACCTGGCGGTCAACCATTGATCTTCGGTGGATAAACTACATGTTCACGGTGTTTAAACTGTCTAAACTGTCACAGTATTTTGAATTTGACAATCTGATGACGTTCTTCTTAAAGTGGTTATATACTTGTTTTCCCATGTGCAATCAGTCAACTGGAAGCACTTCTGCTGGCAACACGTTTTTATTTCCCGGTCAGTAGACATATTATTTATTCCCGGTCATTAGGCATGTTAATGAACATTACGGCATTAGACGTTTTTATTTCCCATTAGACATGTTAATGAACATAACATGTACTATTATTTATTTGTCATTAGACGTGTTATGAACATTATGGTCATTAGACGTTTTTATTTCCCGGTCATTAGACATGTTAATGAACATTACGGCATTAGACGTTTTTATTTCCCATTAGACATGTTAATGAACATAACATGTTTTATTATTTATTTGTCATTAGACATTTTAATGAACATTATGGTCATTAGACGTTTTTATTTCCCGGTCATTAGACATGTTAATGAACACAACATGTGTTATTGTTTATTTGTCATTAGACATGTTAATGAACGTTATGGTGATTAGACGTTTTTATTTCCCTGTCATTAGACATGTTAATGAACATTACGGTATGGTACTGTAAAATTACGGTTTATTGACTGGCCGCTCAGCTGCCGGTGTATCTACTGTAATTTGACCCTGTAATTTTTTACAGTGAGCTTTATTGCTTCTCTTAACACTACCCGTCAAAATAGCATCTGCAGAGAGATTATTATCCAAATTAAAACTTATAAAAAGCTTTTGAGAAGCACCATATCACAAGACAGATTTCAGGGATTGTCACTGTTAGGCATACAAAGGAAGTTTGCCAAAAGAATGGACCTCGATGCTATATGCTTGGTGAGTTCGCCGAAATGAAGAGGACTGAAAACATGAAGATTTCCCCTTATCGTATAAAATACGCCTTTTTTTCTTCTGTTTGAATTCTAATTATGTACGTAGGCTATTCGGATATGAACCTCCTGTGGGCTGTGAAAGAAACAAGCAATGAGAACAAAATATTTTATTGTGTACGAAACATACTTACAGGTCTAGGTTACTTCTCAACATAGTTGAGACACGTATCGTATCGGGGTACGAGCTTTTGTATCCCTGTATCAAAGAAGGTTGCCGCCCGGGAGCTCAGCCATGATCGTACGCCATTCTTCAACTCTTCATTGTCACTGAAGCGCTGCGATCCGAACCAGATTTTCATGTGGGTGACGAGATGATAATCGCTCAGTGCCAGGTCAGGGCTATGCGGAGGGTGGTCAAGCACGTCAACCAAACTGCTCCAGCAGCATTCGTGTGCGTTCAGCCGTGTGCGGCCGCGCGTTGTCGCCTGATGTCAGTTTTCCTCTCCTTTTATTCTGAATTGCCCTGTGCAATTTTCTTATTGTTTCACAGTACTTCTCTGCCGTCATTGTGCTGTCTGGTTCCATGAAGTCAATCAGAAGCACCCCTTTCCGATCCCACGAAATGGATGCCATCAGCTTTTTCTGAAAAAACGTTTATTTGCACTTTTTGAGCTTGTTTGGTGAATGTGTGTGTATCCACTGCTTTGACTGTTCTTTGCGTTCGACATTCACGAATTGAACTCAGGCTTCATCACCCGTCACTACATGGTCAAGAAAAGCACCCCAACTTCGTTGCAACGCTGCCAGAATGACAAAGCTGATCCCATTCTGTGCATTTTGTTCACATCGGTAAGCATTTTTGGCACTCATCTGGCACAGAACTTATGGTAGCCTAACGGACCTGAGAGGATCTAGTATAGAACAGTTAGAGAAATTTGGGGGAAATCACACGACAGCTCTAATATAGTGAAGCGACGTCTTTCGCGCCTTTTTTTTTTTTTTTTTTGTCAACACTTTGAACAAGTTCATTAGTCACCACTGATCGCCGGCCAGTGGTCTAAGCGCTGGCTTATTATCATTCGTCCGTGAAGGGTCCGGGTTCGAATCCCGGTAAGGCATGGATGTTGTGTTTGTCTTATGGTACTAGCTTTCTCCATTCCCTGAAGCCAGTTACCCTAAATTAGAGACGAGCGATTGCTTATAACCCATTGAGTTGTTCATGGTGGTCGTTAAACCTTCAATCAAAAAAAAAAAAAAAAACCCTTGGCCCCCTTCATCATGCAGGTCTGTTCGCCCATCTCTACATTTTCTAAACCACTCTCTGACGCATCCTTCACTCATAAAGTTCGGACTGCACACTCTACTCATTCTCCGATGAATTTTTGATGCAATTTTCCCTTCAGCATGAAACAAGAAAGATGACACCAAATATTCGGGTGTAATAAGCACGTATTTTGAATTCGTTCTGAAGCAAATTAAATTTATCAAAGCTATTCAAAGTCAACGGAGCCGCCCCGGTGGCGCAGTGGTCTAAGGCGTTGGCCTCTGATCATTCGCCCGTAAGGGGTCCGGGTTCGAATCCCGGTCAGGCATGGGTGTTGTGTTTGTCTTACGGCACTGGCTCTCTCCCTTCCCTGGAACCAGTGACCCTAAATTAGGGACGGGCGACTGCTTATAGCCCATTGAGTTGCTCACGGTGGTCGTTAAACCTCCAATCAAAAAAAAAGTCAACGGAACCGGTATGGAAAACAATAATATCTGACGGAAGAAAGAAGTTTTTCAATCGGGTTTTTAATCCCTCGGATATTGCTGTAAACGGAATCGTAAGCTTACGCCCTCTTGTTGCAGACTTGTGCGTTAAGAAAAACATGAATTTATCAGAAACATTTCTCACCGGAAAAGCTCTCCAACACAGAAACAATTTTTCAAATCGGACTCTTAGAAACAGAGATATCGACAAAAATAAGATGTGACTTTATACGTACTCTGGTGGGAAAACCACGCATTATTTTAGGAAGAAAGTATTCTCAAAAGGTTTTTCCATATGAGCGGTATCGGTCCAAGAAAAAAAAAAAAAAAAAAAAATAGTCGAGTTTTCAGGAGACCAGATTTTGCTACAAATACGTCAGAAGCAGAAAGTAACACTTATGCCCACTGGTGGCCAAACCATTCTTTACCAAACATTAGAAATCATGTGAAAAATATTTTCCGTCAGGTCTTGTATGTGATACAGGAAGAATTTCTCAAATCGGAGTTTTAGAAGCAGAAATAACGCAGAAAACGCAATTTACCTTTGTGCCCCCCTAGCGGAAAGTCTATGATTTACTTGGAAATTTTGAATTTATAGGGAAAACATTTCGCATCGGAAACACTGTCCAACAAAGAAGGGTTTCCCAAATCGTACTCCAAGAAGTAGAGATATTGACAAAAATAAGATATCCATCTACCCCCCCCCCCCCGGGCGAAGAAACCATGCATTATTTCAGAAGAAAATGTTCCTGAAAGGTTTGTCGACATGAGTAGTATCGGTCAACAAATGACTATTTTTTCAATCGAGATTTTAGAAGCTCATATTTTGTTGCAAATACCCTGGCGGAAAGTGAAAACAGAACACCAAGAACGAGACGTCTGATACCAAAGAAATTTATACAGCATAATAACGGAATACAGAGGATAACGTGATCAAAACATTATGGCAAAATACAGCTGTATTTGCTGTTAAACTGAAAAATAACATTTCCATGTAACATAGTTAGTACGAGGTTGAACCGCCATGAACTGTGTCACACTGTGCAATTCTGGCATGGAGTCTGTCGTACAGATGTTGGATGTAAGTTTGGGGTATTGAGTTCCAAGCATCCTCAACCTGGACGCGTAAATCAGAGATGGTCCTGGTTGGCCGTGGAGACCGGATAAGTCGTTGTCCCATAAAATCCACACGTGCTCAATGGGGGACAAATCCGGTGAACGTGCAGGCCATGGAAGTTGTCTCACACCCTGAAGTGCATGTTGCGTTGCACGTGCCGTGTGCAGGCGTGCGTTATCTTGCTGGAAAACACCACAATGGACCGACCTTACAAATGGCACAACAACGGGCTGAATGGTGTTGTTGATGTAGGAGGTGCTGTTTAACGTACCTGGTACAAACACTAGTTGTGTACGGGAGTGATAGCTGATCGCTCCCCACACCAGGAGACCAGGTGTATTCCCTGTGTGTCGCTGGCGGATGCAAGAAGGGTGGAGACGCTCCCCTGTGCGTCTGCGAACACGCATACGGCCATCGGAGGCTCCCAAGCAGAATCTGCTTTCATCGCTGAACACGACAGATCGCCATTGCGTTCTCAAGTGCAGACGTTGGCGACACCACTACAGCCGTTCCTGACGGTGGGCTGGAGTCAGAGGTACACATGCCAGATTCACACGTGCACGTAGTCCTGCATCCAGTAGACGGTTGCGGATTGTTCGCACAGTCACCTCAGGTGCAACGGCAGCTCGGATTTGCGTCGCAGTGGATGTTCTGCTTGACAACGCCGCTCTTCTTATGCGTCGATCGGTCCACTCATCAGTTCGTCTGTGACTCCCGGTTCCACATCTCGTGTGGGAATGTTCCTCGGACCATTTACGCCACCATCGTACCACCTCCGATACTTCCCGTCCAATTCGCTGCGCAATACGACGATACGACCACCCGGCCTCGCGGAGTCCGACTAGACGACCTCGCTCAAAGTCCGATAACTGCTGAAATCGTACATGTCTTCCATGTCCAGGCATTGCAGCTTCTTCAGGGTCTTCGCACGTGTCCGTACGCCGACGACTGATTACATTCACTTCGCCGTACTCCTTAAATACCACCGACGATAATTTGCATATTATGCCGTGCTGTGGCGTAAGCGCTCACCGGTTGGTTCCGAAATTAACATCACACCTACGTAAACTTGACCCCATTAACATATGTAGATTTCATGAACGTCCGCCAATTCCTTTTTGGTGTTCTTTTTTCACTTTCTGCCAGTGTATATGAGAAGCGGAAATTAAGAGTTACGCCACCTGGTGGCCAAACCATTTTTTACAAAAAATTGAAATTACGTGCAAACTATTTCTCATCAGGAGCTGTATCTGATGCAGAAAGAATTTTTCAAATCGGAGATTTAGAAGCAGATATATAGGAGGGAAAGCAATTTACCTTTACGCCCCCTAGCGGAAAGTATGAATTACCTGAAAATTTTCAAATTATATGAAAAACATGTCACACTGGGAACACTATCTAACAAAGAAGGAATTTTTCAAATCGGGCTCCTAAATGGCAAAAACAAGATATACATCTACGCCCCCTGGCGTAGAAACCATTCATTATTTTAAGAAGAAAATGTTTCTAAACGGTTCGTCGACATGAGTACTATCGGTCTACAAACGACGTTTTTTCATCGAGATTTAAGAAGCTATATTTTGCTGTAAATACATCAGAAGCGGAAATTAAGATTTACGCCCCCTGGTAGCCAAACCATTTTTTCACAAAAATTAGAAATTATGTGCAAAAGATTTCCCTCCAGGAGTTGCATCCGATGCAGAAAGAATTTTTCAAATCGGAGATTTAGAAGCAGAGATATAGGGGGAAACGCAATTTACCTCTACGCCCCTACCGGAAAGTCTATATATGAATTACTTGAAAATTTTGAAATTATATGAAAAACATATCACACTGAAAACACTATCCAACAAAGAAGAAATTTTTTAAATCGGACACATAGAAGTAGAGATATTGACGAAAATAAAATATACGTCTACGCCCCTGGTGGAGAAACTGTGGAATATTTTAAGAAGAAAATATTCCGAAAAGGTTTATCGATGTGAGTGGCATCAGTCCACGAAATAATTTTTTCAATCGATATTTTAGAAGCTCAGATTTTATGGTAAATATATCAGAAGCAAAAATTAACACTTACGCCAACTGGTGGCCAAAGTATTCTTTACCAAAAATTTGAAATTATATGCAAAAGATTTTCCATTAGGAGGTGTATCCGCTGAAGAAAAAAATTTTCAAATCGGAGTTTTAGAAGAAGAGTTATCGGGGAAAATGTAATTTACTTTTACGCCCCCTAGCGGAAAATCTATGCGTAATTTGAAAAAGTAACTGTATTTAAAATACTCTTCGACATAAATGGAATCGAAAGATGAAATATTTTTTTTTCAATCGGATGTTCAGAGGCAAATATGTGGATTAAAACATATTTTTGTATTCGACATCATCTGCATTTACGCCCTCTAGCGGCAAAATTGTACATCGTAAAAAAAAACGAAATAAAGGATCGTCATTCGCATATTTCAAGCTTCCCAAAGCAAAAGAATTTTTCAAATCGGACTAATAGTGGCAGAGATATCGTGGGTACAGACGGACGGACGGACGGACGTACAAACCGATAACATAAGCACGATCTTTTTTTTTTTTTTCAAAAGACGTGCTAAAAATTGCTATGTGTACTTAACCGGAATGGCCTCCATAGTGGTATAGATGAAAATGTGGGGGCTTCAAGGGACTCGTGACTTTGTCAAAACCAAAATTTTCAAAGTGAAATAATTATTTGTTACTACACCCGTTTTGAGCGTGATCTGATGCTACATTGAATCATTAGCGGATTTTTAAGATTATTTACGATTAAATTGTTAGAATTTGCTCACGACTGAATTTGCATATAATGCATATTTCAAAGTTTTCTTTCATCCGGGATATAACAGACCTTTTTTCGCAAAGGAATTTATTATGTGTTTCACCGTAGGTACGTGGAGTTTTGTAGTGGACCTCAAAACTAAAATTCTCGACCTGATTTGGTCGTCCCAATCCGCCCCTGGGTGCCCATTACTTCGGTTTTACCAAAAATACCTGTAGATTTAAAAAAAATTGAGTTATTAAAACGCCGTAAAACCTAGTTAATAATATCAATTTAAAAATTTCTGGAACTGAGAGCTAATAGAATTTCCCAAAACCGGCCTAGAAGGTATTTTTTGCTGTGAGGTGAGTTCTTCTGATACAGCCAAGGCCTGATTTCTGCACGTGCACGCGAGGCACATGCATAGGGCCTCAGAATTTGAAGGGGCCTCCAAACTACCTTAATAACAATATAAATTTTCAGAAGCAAAATATGTTTTCCGTTATAGCACGAAATTATTATACGGTTCGGTTTCAAAATTTAGAATGAGATTTTGGAAACCAAGTTATTATTATTTTGTATAATAAAGCTCAAGCGTTGTGTTGAGCTGTGATCGGTCGGTGTAACATCTTAATCTAACACTTATTTGTAACAATCAAAAAGCAAAGGGAACAGTCTATATTCGGAGCCATACGGTATATTATACATGAAAAGCATTTCAGCAAATATGTAGAATTTACTAAAAAATATTTTATTATTAATATTAGTCTTGTGTCTAAAAGGTTTGTCGACATGAATTAATATTCATAATTATGTAGGGTTTATTTCTACATAAATAAAAATACTAAAAAGTTCAATTGACACTACTTTAAAGACTGTTGTAATAATTTACATGGAGTGTTGCAATAATTTATCAAAAAACCTGTGTGGTCAGCTGTAAGACTTTGCGAGGGATTACTTCTTATAGCTTAAGCTACCATTGGTTCATCATTTCCATTAAATTTATGGTAAACTAGGTGCTTTAAATTATATCTCTGGGAGTACAGTTATTTGTTTCCGTAAATGATACAATAAAACAATATGTGGGATATGTTTTATGTTTTTACAGCTAAAAAACTGCTTGCAAAAAAAAATTTACCAGTAAATATTCTTTTTGACTGTAAAATTTAATCAAGGGGGCCCTAGACATAAGATGTGCACAGGGCCTCGATAAATTATTGCAAGGGCCTGGGATAAATTATTGCAACATCTATAAATTCGTGGAATTTTTATTATGGCAGACAAAAAGTTCCAATGAATGTGGAGAAAAAAAAAGTTACAATGAAAATAAAATTTTTACTGGATTTTTACAGGCTCTTAATTCAAAAAAAATCTATGTGGCTTGACATGGAAATAGGCTTCATGAAGAACCATTTTTTTCTTCACTTTTTTTTTCAGTACAAAAAATACGAATACAGACTAATTTCGCGTCGCTTCTACTTTAGATTAGGAGCTGCTCCATTTTATTATCTTTCGTCTTTTATCTTTCATTTTATCAAACAATGCTATTTCACTGCAACGAAAATTTAACGTTTCAAACTACCAAATCCACATCATTTTGGTACTAAGCTTGCAGGAAGACCCGCATTCAGAAATGGAATTCTCAATCTGAGAAATTTTACTTGAGCTCACTAAGTACTGATTTCACAACATCAATGGGAACGCTGCGATCCCGTTCCCATGTGGTCTAGTGGTTAGGATTCCTGGCTTTCACCCAGGCGGCCCGGGTTCGATTCCCGGCATGGGAAGTGGGTTCCATGGTGTAATGGTTAGCACTCTGGACTTTGAATCCAGCGATCCGAGTTCAAATCTCGGTGGAACCTGAGTTTTTTATTTTAATCTAATTCGCAGGAACCCGATATGAAAATTCAAAGATGTTTTAGAAAGCCTTAAAAATAGCTTTTGTTTCTTGTATTTTATGTGCGTATGTGCAATTTTGATATATCTACAAAACTTGAAATACGCCATTTTTTTCTTCGAATTTATCTCGCTAACGTTCTTAAGTTACCTTTAAAAAAGAAAAACTGAAAACAAATTTTTTCCTATCTTTGTTATAAATCGATTGCACTTTTTTAACCTTTCAATCGTTTCAGTTGAACTTTAGTTTTATCATTAGAAAATGTGTTTTTTTTTTTGTCCTTAATAATCTGTAGTTTCTCCAATGTGAAAGAGTAAGTGAATGCATTAAAAAAATGTTTTTTCAAGGCAACATGTTTTTAAAAAAATCATTGAGAGCATCCGAATTGTTGCCAAAAAATCCCCCAAACCCAGGCGTTCTAGGAAACGTTCGTACAAGTGGCCGTACGAAGAACTGTCCACGAAAGTTGAGGCCATGTAAAAATTGCCGTTTCTTGGCCCTATAATGAGAATTTAATCGAGAAAATGTTCAATGTAAGCCAAGCTACAATTGCACTTTAATTTGGGGGAACAAAAGTTAGTTCCTGAATTAAAAAAATGACTTACAATTAGTGCATTTTTTTTAAACTTTTCTTTTTTTTCCACCGACCTACAAACAAAGGAATTACAGAATGACTTATCCTATGTTCGGAAAAGGACAATAAGGTGGGATTCTTTAATAACGCTGCGCTTTTATTTAGGCACTAAATATTTGCATAACATGCCAAGTAAAAGCGCAATATCATTAACTTGACTTGATATGTAAATGTTATGAATATAACGTCGTTAGGGGAAAAAAACTGTTAAAAGGGCGTACACCTAGGTCCTAAGTAAAAGAGAAATACCATTAACTTGACTTGATATGTAAGCGACATCAGCAAAGAAATCCCTGTTAGAAAGGCCTAGGCTTAAGGCTAAATCATTAATACTTTGTCTAAGTGAAATCGCAATATTAAAAACTTGAAGATCTACCTAAACGTTATGAACAAGAGCTCGACGCGTAACAACTGTTAAAAAGCCTTATGCGTTGGCTTAGGGTCTATTAATTAACATTTAGAGCCCAGGAAAAGCACACGTAAACTTTATGAATATGAGGTCGGTGAAAAAAAAAGAAAAGTACACGCGGCACGAACACCGTGAGGGGGCAGAAAGAAAATTGTGATGAATAGAGGTCGCCTCTATACATCACATTTTAATTTTCTACGTAAAGTGCGATATGTGTGCAACCTGCTAACAGTTTTCTGCTCATTGTACGTGAAAGTGGACACGAATGGAAAATAGGCAATTTTTATGCGTCCCCTTATACTTTTGTGGCCAGTTCCCCTGTGACCAGTTGTCCAGTCGCCAGTTGTCCGCCCTGTCTTTCAGCCAGAAAATCGTAAATATTTCTTAATGATAATGAGGTATAAGGGGAGAAATTGTACACACCGATTACTCAAGTAGGGGGAAATACAGGAATACTATTTTTTTTTTTCAGAGCGATTTTATGGCTATAAAACTAAATGTGGATAGTTGTCCTAAACTCAATGTAGGAACATTACGTCAGTTCTGTGAAAACGTCATTGAATACAGAAAAACTGTAAACGAATGAATGATAAGTTCAAGTCAAGTATGGAGATGCTTCGGCAGAAGAGCGATGGCTCAGTGCATTGCAAAGGAAACTTTGTGATTGATGATTTGGAACCACTGTTGGTGAGGCGTCCAGGTGAAGTTTCGGACAACTGGCCACAGGACAACTAACCACCGTACTACATTACTTTTTCAGCTACACTGTCAAAAAATTTCTGAAATTCACGGACAACTTTCCGTCATTTCTTTCGTGAATTAACGAAGCATATTTCTGATACAACCTTTTCCGTGAAATGACAGAAAGAGACCTGAATTTCGCGGATTTTTTGTACCACGGGAAAATTCTGAATTTTCAGAAACCTTTCCGCAGTTTCTTTCTTATATTGACGGTAAATTTCCGTTTTAGAGATGTGTTAACAGAAAATTCTGAATTTTCAGAAACCTTTCCGCAATTCCTTTCGTATATTAACGGAAAATCTCCGTTCTCACTTTTTTCGTATCCGTATGACGATAAATTACCGGTAATAGGAGTGAATCGCGAGAATACTTGAGGTTTGATTTAACTTTTAAATTTCAATCGTCTGTCGAATTTTGAAGTTCAGTAGCGAGATCGGATATTGTCATTTCATTTCATTTCATTTTACTATTTCTGCTGTTACAGGTTATTGAATAATGATAATAGCATATCGCATGGATTTTGTTTATTGTGGCACAAGATATTTCTTCTCCTCTCTCCTATTCTGTGCATCAGCTTTTTAATATTTATATTGTGTTACTGTAAGAAACCGGGTACTTAACTTATTGTACAGAGGGTTATACGATGTCTATGTATCAGTCTTTGGACAACTTAAGACAAAAGCTATTATAGCTATCAAGAGTAAATTTTATATTAAGTTTTTTGGTTTTTGTTGTGTGAAATAACACTATGAAAAATATACTTCACTTTTTTTACGCTTTCCAGCCGTAGGTTGAAGAAGCGTATATGCTCTAGCTTTGTCAGTCCGTCCGTCTGTCCGCACGATAACTCGCGTAAAAACAGTTCGATTTCGATGAAATTTTAGTATATAATAGGGAATCACCAGGGGACGAACCCTATTGAAAATGGGCGAAATGCGGTCAATGGTCATGACATAGGAGCAGGATGCAATCCATTGCCCTTATGTGTCATAACTTCCGTAAATATGGTTTGATTTCGATGAAATTTTAGTATGTGGTAGGGGACCACCTGGAGATTAACCCTATTGAAAATGGGCGAAATGGGGTCATAGGTCATCACATAGGAGCAGGATGCAATCCATTGCCCTTATGTGTCATAACTTCCGTAAATATGGTTTGATTTCGATGAAATTTTAGTATGTGGTAGGACACCACCTGGAGATGAACCCTATTGGAAATGGGGGAAGTGGGGTCAAAGGTCAGGACATAGGATCGGGATGCATTCCGTTGTCTTTATGCGTCCTAACTCACGTAAAAATGCTTCGATTGAGACAAAACTTTTTATGTTGTTCCGGAAGTATACTTTACCAGTTCTGTTGAATATCATCGAAATGGAGTCAAAGGGCGGGTCATAGGAGCGAGATTTATTCTACAGCCATTATCCTCATAACTTGAGTAATGATTTCTGGAATGTTGGAAAGCGTATCATAATCAATGCATTGCATGATTTTACAAACTTGTTTAAAGATAACTGAAAGTTATTGTCAGTATAAAAAAATCAAGTAGGAAACCATTTTGTTGCTTCGAAAAATCAGGATGAAAAATGCTTAATTTGTGAAAAGTACTCCTACAAAAAAAAAAAAAAAAAAAAAAAATTCTAGAGATCTATTCAGAAAAATAAGCTCCAACAGAAAAGAATGACTAAATCACTCACATTAATGACAAAAACAAAAATTTCATGGCCGCAGAATTTATTTTACGATGTACGTGACGTGGGTTGCTGAACGTTTATGGCTTACTTTTTTAAAGCGCGAGTTACCTCTTGAGCAAGCTCTAACGAAGGGGGCCCGATCCTGATTATCTGGAGCAAGTGCTGAAAAGTACAGGGTCCTGGATTTTGCGGAATTTCAGTTTAAATACGGAAAAACATGAAATGGACTTTTCTGAAATAAACGGAATTTCTGTATACGGAAAATCTGTGAAAATACGGAAGTTAGAATAAACGGGCACTTTTAAAAACGGAAATTTCTGAAAAACACGGATAACTACCGTCAATTTTGGTGCACGTTATTTTCAGCAATTTTCCGTGAAATCACACCACTTATGATTTGCAGTGTACTAATGACTTTTCATATACACATTGATAGTACGTTTGATTGTAATTCATATTCATTTATCCTGCTTACAGCTGCTAATTGCAGCATTTCTTGTGCATGCTTCATCATCACTCTTAATTTCCACAGATAAATGACCCGCGTATGTACAAACCATGTACTTTTTAGCTGTGAATAAAGCGATTTTGAAACATTAATCAGGAAAACTGAGCTGTTCGCAGGCACGCGGGACACCGACTGAGATCCTTCCGCGAACATAGTAGCTAAACAGCAACTTGCAGCTCCATACTGATCGACAGATATAAATGGAACTTTCCTAACTCGAAATTCGTACTTTTTAGCACGTCTTTTGTAAAAAAAATCGTGCTTCTGTTATCGGTTTGACCGTCCGTCCGTCTGTACCCACGATATCTCTGCAACTATTAGTCAGATTTCAAAAATTCTTTTTGCATTGGGAAACCTGAAATATGCAAATGATGATCCTTTATTTCGTTTTTTTTTTTTTTACGATGTAAAATTTCGCCGGTAGAGGGCGTAAATGCAGATGATGTCGAATTCAAAAATGCGTTTTATTCCACATACTTGCTTCTAAACATCCGATTAAAAAAATAATTTTATCTTTCGATTCCATTTATGTCGAAGAGTATTTTAGATATAGTTACTTTTTCAAATTACGCATAGATTTTCCGCTAGGGGGCGTAAAAGTAAATTACATTTTCCCCGATAACTCTTTTTCTAAAACTCCGATTTGAAATTTTTTTCCTTCAGCGTATACATCTCCTGATGGAAAATCTTTTGCATATAATTTCAAATTTTTGGTAAAGAATATTTTGGCCACCAGGGGGCGTAAGTGTTAATTTTTGCTTCTGATATATTTACCATAAAATCGGAGCTTCTAAAATATCGATTGAAAAAATTCTTTCGTGGACTGATGCCACTCACATCGATAAACCGTTTCGGAATATTTTCTTCTTAAGATATTCCACAGTTTCTCCGCCAGGGGGCGTACATGTACATCTTATTTTTGTCAATATCTCTACTTCTATGTGTCCGATTTGAAAAATTCCTTCTTTGTAGGATAGTGTTTTCCCTGTTACATGTTATTCATATAATTTCAAAATTTTCAAGTAGTTCATAGACTTTCCGCTAGGGGGCGTGGCGGTAAATTGCGTTTCCTCCTATACATCTGCTTCTAAATCTCCGATTTGAAAAATTCTTTGTGCACCGGATACAGCTCCTGATGGGAAATCGTTTGCACATAATTTCTAATTTTTGTAAAAAAAAAAAAAAAAAATTGACCACCAGGGGGCGTAAATCTTTATTTCCGCTTCTGTTGTATTTGCAGCAAAATATGAGCTTCTAAATTCTCGATTGAAAAAAACGTCGTTTGTTGACCGATACTACTCATGTCGACAAACCTTTCAGAAACATTTTCTTCTTAAAATAGTGCATGGTTTCTACGCCAGGGGGCGTAGATATGTATCTTATTTTTGTCAATATCTCTACTTCTAGGAGTCCGATTTGAAAAATTCCTTCTTTGTTGGATAGCGTTTCTAGTTGACATGTGGTTCATATAATTTCAAAACTTTCAAGTAATTCATAGACTTTCCGCTAGGGGGCGTAAATGTAAATTGCGTTTCCCCCTATATCTCTGCTTCTAAATCTCTGATTTGAAAAATTATTTCTGCGCCGGATACAACTCCTGATGGGAAATCGTTTTTACATAATTTCTAATTTTTGTAAAAAAATAGTTTGGCCACCAGGGGTGTAAATCTTTATTTCCGCTTCTGTTGTATTTGCAGCAAAATATGAGCTTCTAAAATCTCGATTGAAAAAAAGTCGTTTGTTGACCGATAAAAACCCGATTGAAAATCTTCTTTCTTTCGTCAGATCTATTGTTTTCCATACCGGTTCCATTGACTTTGAATAGCTTTGATAAATTTAATTTGCGTCAGAACGGATTCAAAAGACGTGCTTATTACACCCGAAAATTCGGTGTTATCTTTCTTGTTTTCGAATGCTTTCTTCAGTTTTTTCGAAAGTCCAGTGTGACATTTGCCAACTTTGTTCTGTGCAAGGACGAACTCAGAAAATTTAAAAGTGGGGGGCTATCAAAGTGAAACTTAAATTTACATAAATGGAATTGTGATGTGGTGAAATAACTGCGATTTGTATTTCACATCGTTTGAATAAAAACAAATTTTACTGATAAAGAGATTATTCATAACCTGCAACAAAACTAACGGAAACTATCAAAATTAAAATCATGGCAAAAAAAGGGTAGTATAATCTGCACAAAAAATGCATTTTAAAACTTATTTCAGTAAACTCTTAAAGAGTAGGTCATGGCCTCTATGTCCTCCTACTTCTATCTGTGCGTGATTCTGCAATTAGAATTTTCTATCCCTTGATGTGCTTATGCTTTCTCTTAAAGTTTTGACTTCGGTACTTCCACGACAAAACTGCGGGGCCCTTAATATATTGAAGCCCAGTAGCCCAAGGCATCACATAATGCATTTTTTTTTCATTCTATCTTTCCATGACAGAACTTTTTTTTTTTTCATTTTGACACATGATAGAATGATACAGAATGATAGAATTTTTGCCGTCGTTTTTCATGATAGAATTTTTACAAAAATAAAAACAAAAATGAAAATGTTTTATCAGTCACGTGGAAGATTTTTGTTTATCTTTCTTCGTAACACAACGCAAAAAAAGAAAAAAACAGCCACGCAATTTAATCTTATTCGGAATTTTGTACCTTTGTAAACTGCGCCATTTTTCTAGAGATGAACCAACATTTTCTCTCCGGCTGTTTTTATCAAAAGCAGCTGTCAGAAGTGGGATTCGAACCCACGCCCGGAGAACCGGACTGCGACCTGAACGCAGCGCCTTAGACCACTCGGCCATCCTGACGACGTGCACAGAGGGATGTGTATGGTACTTCAGTCTGATAAGCATGGTGAATATTTTTCCTCATTGTTTTTTCTTAGAACACACAAAACAAAAAAGAAATGACAAAGAAAACGAGTCAGTGAGACAACCTTTTTGAAATATAACTGCGAAATACGCCCAAATTTCAGAAAAACCTTTTCACTGCCTCATCCCAATGGCGGCGGAACCGCCCGGGCCCAGTCAATAATTTTAGCAAAGATTTTTATTTTAATTTCATTTGGCATATGTGCGATTTATTTATTTATTTTTTTTTTTTTTTTTTTTTGTGATGTGTCTTAGAAAGTTCCTCTAGGTAAGTGGTCAGGTGGTCCTAATCTCTAACAAAGCTCCTTAGGCATTGTTTTCTCCTGTTTGTTCCAGGAAGCGGGAAGAGGAGGAGTGCAGGGACTAATGGAATCTATGTCTATTTGCTTACTTCCATTGTAAATTAAAATTTCATTTTGCGTTCTTTATTGTTCGCAAAATTAATACGTGTCTTCACGGGCAATTTCTTGTTCGATCGATAGCGTAACTAACCCAACAAATTTCTTTCCCGGATTCCCCGGTAAAATAAAAATAAAAAATAGGAAGAAAAAAGAAACACGAATGCCATGGAAATGAATATAGTATGTCCTCTCATACTCTTGCTCCTGTTATCATTAGAAAATAGTCGACAGTTTCTACTTTTTATGCAAGCCGCCCTGCCACGGTGGCACAGTGGTCTAAGCTCTAGCTTGGGACCTTTCGCCCGAAATGGGTCTGGGTTCGCATCCCGATGAGGCATGGATGTTGTGCTTGTCTCACGGCACTGGCTCTTTCTCCTTTCCCTGGAACCAGTGACCCTAAATAAGAGACGGGCGACTGCTTACAGCCCACCGTATTGCTCACGGTGGTTGTTAAAACCACAACAACAGCAACATTTTGGCTTTGAGCATTGCTACTATTTGTGATGGAATAAGTGGTCTTGATGTTTCCACAGAAAGCCGGATTAATATAGAATCAGTTGCCGCCCTCATGTGTCACATGACTTGCCTGCTGCATAGGGACGGGCCAGGTTGATGGCAGTTTTTCTACAGAAGCGTAGTTTCCCATCTTCTCCTCATTTACAGCACGCTGACTTATCTAGTCTATAAGCGTAGGTCTCAGGTTTTCACTTTTTTTTTTTTTTTTTTTTTTTGGTTGGAGGTTTAACGACCACCGTGAGCAACTCAATGGGCTATAAGCAGTCGCCCGTCCCTAATTTAGGGTCACTGGTTCCAGGGAAGGGAGAGAGCCAGTGCCGTAAGACAAACACAACATCCATGCCTCACCGGGATTCGAACCCAGACCCCTCACGGACGAATGGTCAGAGGCCATCGCTTAGACCACTGCGCCACCGGGGCGGCCAGGTTTTCACTTACTCAAGGAATATAAGAATTCGCAATTATATAAAATATCGAAGTGGCAACAGAAAATAAAGTTACTTTTTTTTTTGTCTCATTTATTAACTAATTTTATTTATGAACTCTAAATCTTGGCGCCCTAGGCAGCCGCCTGGTTCGCCTAATCGTTCACCCGCCATAGGGGGGGGGGGGCATCACTATTCGAAATTTTGGGCCCGGTCAACGAACTTCACTTTCCGCCACCCCTGCCTCATCCCGTGCTTTTTGCAGAATGTCCCAGCATTTCTTAAAAGTTGCCAAGACTTAGAGTTGCAATTCAGTTAAAGTAACACAAAATGGCAGTTATATGAAGTGAATTGAAACTTATTTGAGTGATTACGTATCTACGCATATATATAAGGGTTATCCTTAGCAGTGGCGCACCGAGGATTTCTTTATGGGGGTGGCCCAGAATATAGAAGATATCAATAAAAACACAGAGGAGAGGACATGCCACAAAATATTGGGAAGCCATAAAAATATCGCCGCGACATTAAAGTTCGTTTTCAATGATACGTAAAACATATATTTAGAAGCACGTACAAACGTATTTAAAAATAAGCAGCGAATAACAAACAACGAACGACCAAGAAATGCCTCGCCGCCCTGGTAGCGCAGTGGTCTAAGCGATGGCCTCTGATCATTCGTGCGAACAGGGTCCGGGTTCGAATCCCGGTGAGGCATGGATGTTGTGTTTGTCTTACGGCACTGGCTCTCTCCCTTCCCTGGAACCAGTGACCCTAAATTAGGGACGGGCGACTGCTTATAGCCCATTGAGTTGCTCACGGTGGTCGTTAAACCTCCAACCAAAAAAGAAAAAAGAAATGCCTCATGGAGAGGGCTTGGACCCCGCAGCCAGCTCCACTGATTACACCACTGTCCTTAGTGATGGTTTAGAAGTAACTCAGCACGCTTTAGCCGAGCTAAAGCACTTTTTGTGGATAGACGAAAAGAAAAGCAGTGGAAAATATTTTTGAATGAATATGTATGGAATAATAAAAAAATACAACCTAATGTTCTTACAGCAGATATGGCCCTCCAGTGGTCGAGTCTTCTGAGGAGCTGGCTTCTGACCATTCGACTGAGATGAGCCGTGGTTCAAGCCCCGTATGAGCTGTTGTATGCAAAATTATTAAAATAATTTTTTTTTTTTTTTTTTTTTGGAGGTTTAACGACCACCGTGAGCAACTCAATGGGCTATAAGCAGTCGCCCGTCCCTAATTTAGGGTCACTGGTTCCAGGGAAGGGAGAGAGCCAGTGCCGTAAGACAAACACAACATCCATGCCTCACCGGGATTCGAACCCGGACCCCTTTCGGACGAATGATCAGAGGCCAACGCCTTAGACCACTGCGCCACCGGGGCGGCAAAATAAATTTGCACAACATACACGTGAATTTTGGTTAAGAGACAAAGGTTTTTTTTTTTTTTTTTTTTGAAAAATGTGGTTTGGTTCCCTGGGGTGCTTTATCTAATATTCAGTTGTGTTTGCTGTGATTTCTTGAGAAGATGAGGCGTAGCACGCTTTTAGGAGATGGAGGTTTTTCAGCCTCGACACTTCGGAAGTCCAGATAGACGGGTGACGGTCTTCGCATTCACCGCGCTAATCCTCTTTGTACGCACCCTTCTTAGGAGGAAGATTATTTCTTTGTCGGAAGGGTGCCGTCCTCTGATAGCCGTACCGCAATGCCTATAGTCGACTCGAGATGACGGTGTCCGGTTTCCTTGATTTAGGGTAATGACTAATGATAGCAAATGGTTGGGTCCGCGAGTCAATCCAATAGGCTGGTGAATTTCAGTGCTCGGCCTTTATGAGTTCATGAGTTCGGAAGACAAAGTTTTACTTGGGTCAGA
Source organism: Macrothele yani (assembly GCA_039090855.1). Classification (NCBI taxonomy): domain Eukaryota; kingdom Metazoa; phylum Arthropoda; class Arachnida; order Araneae; family Macrothelidae; genus Macrothele; species Macrothele yani. The sequence goes on from CM077026.1 coordinate 112,533,367, forward strand.
TCCCAGAAGTTCCCGAAGACGAAAAGTTGAGTGAACAGACTATGAAGCAGGCAAAGTCCCAGTTCAGCAAGAGAAAAAATGTTCCAGCTTCCCCGAAGAGATGACGAAGTCCAAGACTCATTAAAGCCCTCACGCAGAGCCCGACTTAAGACTAGTGGGGCCCTGGGCACAAACAACTTGGGGGCCCCCATCCCCGGTCATTGATCGTACTGTTAATAAATTAACAATGGTACTTGCGTGTTAAGGCAGAACCCCTGGTGTTTCGCGCAGTTATCCTATAATTGCTCGTATAATTGTGTAAAGCACAAATGATGCCTTAATACCCAAGTACTATCTACTTTAATAAATGCAAGAAACAATAAATGTTCAAAAAAAAAAAAAAAAAAAAATATGCCCTCCAAATTTTCCGAATTCCAAATTGCCATCTTTCAAATGGATATTAATAATCGATTTTTTGAAGCAACATATCGATGCATATTTGCGCTCGGTGAAAATTAACTGGTGCATGCTGCCGTTGCCGTTTTTGCTGCCCATAATAATAAAAATTAAATGTTAGTGCTTAAATTGGGGGCCGCCGCCCCGGTGGCGCAGTGGTCTAAGCGATGTCCTCTGATCATTCGTCCAAAAGGGGTCCGGGTTCGAATCCCGGTGAGGCATGGTTGTTGTGTTTGTCTTACGTCACTGGATCTCTCCCTTCCCTGGAACCAGTGACCCTAAATTAGGGACGGGCGACTGCTTATAGCCCATTGAATTGCTCACGGTGGTCGTTAAACCTCCAACCAAAAATAAATAAATTGGGGCCCTGGGCACCGGCCTCGTGTGCCCTTGCGTAAATCAGGCTCTGCCCTCACGTACATGGAGGTACTACCGCTATGCTCACGTAGCTGACCAGGAGGAAGGAGTACATAGTATTAACAACGCAAGACAATAGAGATAAATTATTTTTTGTCCTTTTAAAATACGTATACCGCAATTCATTCCCGCCATTATACATTAATAGCTTGAGTGAGACTATGGTATTTCAAACAGTGTCGAATTCCAGTTAGTTGGGCGATTAAGAGCAGGGGTGGATTGCCCGCCGGGGCCCCTTCCGTATATTTTGTCTCTTTCTTTCTTACTGTCTTAAAAATGTTTTCAGTTCAGTTGTTTTAAACACACAACTGAACCACAACACTTTTTTCATAAACGAAATACACATAATGTAATTATAACAAGCAAAAAAACTTCTATTTTGAATTAGGGAAAAAATCCCCTCACTAAGCAACTGCTAGAATCTCAACTACAATAGATGGGCCATGTGTGTTTGTGAACTTCTGGGTTCACTTAGTAGCTGAGGAACGAGAATGTATGTACCGTATGCTGTGGGAGGGCGAGGGTGTGTACAAGATGCTCTATATATTCCCCAACGAAGGGGGGTAGTTGATTTTACCCCCGTTGGTTGTATAGGGCGCATTAGTGCTGTGTTCATAAGAGCTGAGTTCGGGCTCAATTTTAAGAGCCCGAGCCCGAATTTTATATTGCAAGATAGAGCCCGGGCCCGAACGAGCCCGAAAACTATGATTAATCTGTTTAGGCATTAAAAAAATCTCCTCTTCCAAACTTCCACTTCTTATTAACCAATGCCTTTCTCAACTGCGGAGTGGGGAAGGGATGTCTATCTATTTCTATAGTTTCTTTGACCATTCATTTCATCCTGAAATGTTTCGAGGTGCCCGGCATCAGGAAAATCGGGAGGCATAACAATCTACGTATGTTAACAGCATTGGCCTGGGAGCTAAACAGGGCAAAAAAAAATTTCACTACTTTAGTTAAAGTAGTGAAAATACTCGCCCATGTTTGATAACGTTGTAGAACAATGCTAGATAATAGTTATTATGGGATGTACTATCCACTATATGACAATACAGAATTCAGAGTGAAAGCTGATAATATCAAGAACTTAATTTGAAATAACTGTAAGATTATTTGCGGGGGTGTTCAATACGATCCCTTTCCCCCGAAATGTTCTACCTACGCTGCTTGTGATAACTGACAACTGCAGATGAAGGCATTTACGGAGATATCCTTTCAACATGAAGTTGCAAAATGTTTTGTTTACGTTATTTAGTAAGGTGTCTTTACAATACATAACCGCAGCATAAAAGCACGTTTTGTAACTAAAACACATACAAATATATGATCACTAAATGAAGAATCTGTTCGCCACGTTATTTAGAAATCTTTAAATTTGTAACTGTGATTGTCCACAATAGAAAAATTACAAACATTGCAGTACAAATAGAAAATTTTACAGTGTAAAAGTTCTGTATTGTTTTTTCATTTATTTAAGCTTAAAAATCATGTCTTATGCGAAAGGATTTTTGGTACAACTCCAATATAATTTCGGTAGCAGCAGTCTCTCTCTCTCTCTCTCTCTCTCTCTCTCTCTCAAATATTTGCTGGAAATTTCAGCCCACTTCGTTGAAAATTGAAGAACTGGAAGCTCAAAGGTATGAAAATCAGGATTATTTTACGATCTGTCAAACATGAAAAAGCTATATAAGCAATTTTTTTTAATGTTCTTACTTCAGCGTTTTTAAGAGAAAATTTTAAACAAATGTAAATATTGAGTGTCCAAAATTAGAAGCTTCTCCGGCTCAATTACATACATAACTAACTAAACTAGTGATTTAAACCTGGTTATTCGCTTTTTTTGTGATTTAAACCTGGGATGTAAGGTCAGGTGATGCGTAACATCACAGCCTCTCCTTGACGAATGTCAACCCCGCCTTCTCGTGGTGCATCCTGTTCCCACTAAAGGGGCTCTGACGACCGCAAATAGCGGTATAACTATACCATCGGGATCAGAGGAAATGCTATCCGACACTCACCAACCCGCTTGGCCAGCGTGGTGAGTTATGGCCAAACACCTCCAAAATGACTCTACAACTTAAATCTTGGCCCTCAGTCTCCGGCAGCTGGAATGTACCTGGCCAAGGCAGCGGCCAGTGCGACATGAAGGCAGAGGGTGCTAAGAATCCCCGGAGGACCGGACTAGGCTGCCATTTGATGCTGACCTTGGCTACCTACAACGGACGCTCCCTATCTTCTGATTCAAGGCTTCTTGAATTGGAAGAGGAACTACAAAGGATCAAGTGGGACATCGTCGGGCTGAGTGAGGTAAGGAGAAAAGGAGAAGATCTCATTGAACTGAAAAGTGGACATCTCTTCTATTATCGTGGGACAGATACTGGCAGAACTAGTGGTGTTGGATTTATAATAAACAAGAAACTGAAGGATAAAGTGGTAGAAGTTGAACGTTCCTCTGACAGAGCTGCACGACTCGTTATCCAACTATCGAGAAGATACCAGGCTCAGATTATTCAAACTTATGCACCCACCACAAGTCATCCTGAAGAAGAAATTGAAGAATTTTATGAGGAAATTCGTGATCTAAATAATAAAGGTAAGCAGCACTTGAAGATAATTATGGGAGATTTCAATGCAAAAATAGGGCACCGGCAACAGAATGAAACTTCAGTAGGTAAATTCGGTCACGGCAACAGAAACCAGCGTGGAAATACTCTCGTTGAGTTTGCAGAGGCAGAAGGATTTTTCATCTTGAATTCCTTTTTCAAGAAAAAGCCACACAGGAAATGGACATGGAGACATCCAATTGGGACGACAAGTGAAATTGATTTTATTATGTGTAACAAAAAATTCGTCATCGAAGACTGCAGTGTGCTAAACAAGTTCAACACAGGTAGTGACCATAGATTGGTGAGATGTAAGATGCACCTCAACACTAAACTGGAACGTGGCAAGCTCATAAGACAAACAAAATGTATTGACATAACCAACCTTAAAAAACACCATAATACTTTCAAGTTGGAATTGAAGAACAGATTCTCTGCTTTAGAAGGCCTAACATCGGAAGAAGTGGATATTTCGGAAGTTAACAGAAAAGTAACCAAAGCTCTTATGGAAACAGCAACAAAATTAGCTGGGTCTAAGAACAAGTTGCATGTAAACAAATTATCAGGAAAAACCAAAATGTTGATGCAAAAAAGAAGAGTGATGAGGACAACTAAAGAAGATGTGACTTCCAAAGTGGAATATATAGAGCTATGCAAGACAGTACGAAAAAGTATCACTGAAGACGTAAGGAAATTCAACTGTGAGCTAGTGAGGAAAGCAATTGAAAACAACCAAAGCCTAAAGATAGCAAAGGGACATCTCAGTAAGGGAAGAAAACAGATTATGGCACTGAGAAAAGAAGATGGTTCTATAACAAGAAATAGAGGCGAAATTTTGACAAGAGTGAAAGATTTCTACTCCAAATTATATGAAAGGGATGATACATGTACTCCAGACATCATGAAAGGTACCAGAGTTCTTCCAGTCCTCCCAGCAGAAGTTGCTCATGCAATCAAGAACATGAAGCGGGGGAAAGCTCCAGGAGAAGATGGAATTACTATAGACATCATACAAGAAGCAAGTGGAGAAATCGAAACAGTACTCGCCCAAATTTTCACTCGATGTCTTAATGAAGGGAAGATTCCTGAGGATTGGAACAATGCTACAATGATCCTGCTACATAAAAAAGGTGACATTGAGGATCTCAGGAACTACAGACCTATCAGCCTCCTATCAGTGGTTTATAAAATCTTCACTAAAGTTCTTTCACACCGCTTGAAGGTAACACTGGACATGGCTCAACCGAGAGAACAAGCTGGATTCAGGAGTGGCTACAGCACAATAGATCATATCCATGTACTGAGAGAACTAATTGAAAGAGCGAGGGAATATGAACTTCCATTGTGCATGGCTTTTATCGATTATGAAAAAGCCTTTGATTCGGTGAAACCATCAGCAGTTACCACGGCTCTGAAATCCTGCGGTATTGAAGATGCATACATTAATATTATTAATAACATCTATGAAAATGCAAGTGCAAAGATTCGGCTGTTTGAAAATACAACACACATAAAAATTGGAAAGGGAGTGAGACAAGGTGACACCATATCTCCGAAGCTCTTTAATGCCACATTGGAAAATGTCTTTCAATCACTGAACTGGGAAAACAAAGGGATAAAGATTAATGGAGATTATCTAACCCACCTTCGTTTTGCTGATGACGTAGTCATTTTTGCAACTACCCCATCAGAGCTGCAGAGTATGATCCAGGAACTTGCTGACAAGAGTAAAGAAGTGGGATTAAAAATGAACTTTCAGAAGACAAAAGTGATGTTCAATGCTTTTACAAGAAATGAAGATTTATCGATTGATGGAGAAAAACTGGAGATAACAGATACGTATGTTTATCTTGGACAGCAGATATCAAGTGAGGGTCACATTGATGAAGAAATTAATCGGCGTACAAAACTTGCCTGGAGAGCTTTTGGAAGAAACAGCATAATTTTCAAGAGCAATATGCCATTATGTCTTAAAAGAAAAGTGTTTGATCAATGCATCCTTCCAGTGCTTACGTATGGTGCAGAGACGTGGACCTTAACTAAAAGAGACATACAAAGGCTGCAGACAACTCAAAGAAGCATGGAGAGGTGCATGCTTGGTATAACCAGGAGAGATAAGAAGAGGAACTCGTGGATCCGAAAAATGACGAGAGTGGAAGACATCATGATCAGAGTTAAATCCCTGAAATGGCAATGGGCTGGACATACTGCCAGAAGGACAGACCATAGATGGACAGCCGAAATTTTAGATTGGATTCCAAGGGACAGGAAAAGACCCAGAAAAAGACCACATGGGAGATGGGTGGATGAAATTCGTAAATATGCGGGAGTGACATGGAGGAGACTGGCACAAGACAGACCGTTGTGGAGGAAACTTGGGGAGACCTTCGTCCAGCAGTGGATTGATAATGGTTGACAATGATGATGATGATGATTCGCTTTTTCCACGTCGATTACGTGAGTTTGACACGATATTTAAATATTTTGAAATTTCTAACTGTGATTGTCCACAACAGAAAAATTGCAGTACAATTTTTCTGCAGTAAAATCTTGGCATGGGCCGATGAAAATTTTCCCGCAACACCCGCTTCAATTTAAGGATGACGGATATGCTTTTTTTAATCCCCCTCACCCAGTACTATGCTTGCCACTGTTTCCAGAGCAACTGTACTTTTTGTTTTGTTTCTTAAATAAAACAAGTGATTTTCAGTTGTGATACAATAGTACCGCAGAACTACAGCTGAACAGGCTCATTTGTGGAAATTTTCCCGGGCCTTTTGCGACCGCCAATCCGCCCCTGGTGCCACATCTAGATGTGACTTACTAAATGCTATCACATCGCACGTTTTTTCAATAATTTTATTAATTTTCGGAATGGAATCAAAATTTAAGTGTATCCATGCAACAGTCTGGAATGTTCATAATGATTTAAGCCACTTAGATGAAATATTATAATAATAATTTAGCTGAAAATTTTAACAGGATTGTAGATGCTGCTAATTTTTAATTCCGAAATACACCAGCAAGCTCACTCTGCAACGTTTTCAGCTAAATTAATGTTCGAATATTTAATCTAAATGGCTCGATTCATTCTAAACATTCCGAACCATAGCACTGATGGACACAAGTGAAGATTGCAGTTCAAAAATTAATGTTAGTAAGTCACATGCAAATGTGGCGCCATCTATTTGCTGTTCTGAATACCACCAAAGGAAAGTTTATTGAATTTTAATATAATTATGGTTACGTTTTAGAACATATTAAGTATACTAGGCTATAATATGAAGCTATTTTTATCGATGTTCAAATTTTAATCTTTGGGAATGCATTAATTGTGAAGAAAATGGCTACAAACGTTTGCCCTTTGGAAATACAAGGCAAAGATTTTAGCCCGGTGGCGCAGTGGTCTAAGTGATGGCTTCTTATCATTCGTCCGGAAGGGGTCCGGGTTCGAATCCCGATGATGCATGGACGTTGTGATGAATGTGACACTGTCTCCCCTCTTTCCTGGAACCAGTTGGCCTAATTTAGGGACGGACGACTGCTTATAGCCCATTGAGTCCCTCACGGTGGTCGTTAAACCTCTAATCAAAAAAAAAAAAAAAAAAAAGATTTTAGGTGGACCCGCTTTAAGCCTAAAACTTGAGCGTTCCGATACAACAGATAACAGTGTGTTATTATTATCTCATGCGCATGTTGAAGAAATATGATTTGGGAACTTTCTTTTTTCGTAAACCACGAAATTCTAAGAATATAATTAATCACAAAATATAACCAGGTATTCTTTTGTTTATATTTGTAAAAGAAATGAAAAAGAAAGAAAAGAAGGAAAGAAAAAAATTCTACTGCTCATGAACAACCAAAATATTTTAGCATTTGCAAGGCAAGTGCTCAATTCTAAGTCTCCCAAAATGCATTTACTATTTTCAAACCTTCCTGCTATTTGGCAACAGCAGGAAGCAAGTGTGAACGTAATTGGTCGCCATCTGCGTGATTTTTTTTTTTTTTTTTTTTTTTTTTTTTTTACGGTACAATGCGCGCTTTAGGGCCACTAAGCATTTCATGAAAGGTTTTGAAGGACGGGAATCACTGACAAGGCTTGCTTTCTAACGATTTCATAAAAGAAAAACTATGTTGGAAATATTGCGCCTGGCTGCTGAGATTTGCTTTCGAAATTTCAATACCTGCATACAAAGAAACATCTGATGAGCGGCAAACAAACACTGGCGCAGTGGTCTAAGCGATGGCCTCTGATCATTCGTCCGAACGGGGTCCGGGTTCGAATCCCGGTGAAGCATGGATGTTGTGTTTGTCTTACGGCACTGGCTCTCTCCCTTCCCTGGAACCAGTGACCCTAAATTAGGGAAGGGCGACTGCTTATAACCCATTGAGTTGCTTCCGGTGGTCGTTAAACCTCCAATCAAAAAAAAAAAAAAAAACACTGGGGAACTGCGACCGCTTGCCTACTCTAATTCGCAAATCCCTGCGTCGACCAATATACTTTTTTTATTGTTTTTTTTTTTTTTTTTTTTTTTTTTTTTTGAGGTTTTAACGACCACCGTGAGCAACTCAATGGGCTATAAGCAGTCGCCCGTCCCTAATTTAAGGACACTGGTTCCAGGGAAGGGAGAGAGCCAGTGCCGTAAGACAAACACAAACATCCATGCCCTACCGGGGTTCGAACCCGGACCCCGTTCGGACGAATGATCAGAGGCCATCGCTTAGACCACTGCGCCACCGGGGCGGCTTTTTTATTGTTGTATTGTTCATTGTTCTTATGTTCATGAAGCATACTTTCAGATTTGGACATCACAAAAAAAAGAAAACTTGGTTATTAAAAAGTACTCATCTTATTTTCCCTCGTCATTATTGACAGGCTTTCACCTAGTATAAATATATTTAGCTTGGTAGTATAAATATATTTATGTATTTAACTAGTATAAATATATTTAACTTGGTGAAAGCCCATCAATAATGACGAGGGAAAATAAAATTAGTAATTTTTTAAAAGTATGTTTCATGAGCACTACGACAAAGAACATCGCAGCAATAAAAAAATGTATAGGGTGTCCATAAATGAAGTGTAAAACTTCAGTATGCTATTGAAAAAAACAACAATTGCAATAAATAACAACTTACTTTTAATGTCAAAACACACGGTAACTGTGAAAGTTTTTTTCTTTTCTTTAAATGTCATTAAGTCTCCACATATGCTCCGTAGGGTGCTCACAGGATATTGAAACGATAGTCGAATTCCACCCACATACATTGCAGAATGTCAAGTGTAACAAGAAGGAAGGCTGCAGTAATGCGTTCTTTGATCTCAGTGATATAGATGTAACCTTTTTCTTGTACACAATGTCCTTAATAAAGCCTCAAAGAAAAAAATCGCACGGGGGTAACATCAGATGAACGGGGTGGCCATGCCGTCGGACCCCCACGTCCAATCCATCGCCCTGAAAAAGTGTGGTCTAAAGATGTGCGTGCATTCAAAGATCATTGCGGAAGCGCTCCATCTTGCTGTGAAATGATGTCTCGAATATCCTGGAGTTGTGGAATTGCGAATTAATCTAACATGTTCAGGTACATTGTACCAGTAATGATTGGTTCAGCGAAGAAAAAGGACACTATGCAGGGCTGGATTAAGACATTAGTGGGCCCCTAGGCTTAGACATTTAAATAGGCCCCAAGGCTGAGACATCTGAGTGGGCTCTCAACGAATTATAAAGGGGAATTATTATGAAGTCCGTTAAAACACAAAACTCTAGCAATATGCTTGTGGTAATGCGTAGTGCATTCTTCAAACTAATAAATTGCCTATAGAATTTTCATAATAAGCCACTGCATTTTTTGTTGTTCTCATAAGAACATGAGTTAAAAGCCTAAGATTCTTAGATTTTGCCTTAGATTCTTTAATGATTTAGCGTTGTGTACTTTTCTTAATACATCTTTTTTCTGTAATGCAATGAGAAGCCACGGGGGACTTCGACCGTTAACGGTCCGAAGTATAAATTGGGAGGTGCGGGTGAATGATAGTGAGAAAGCTGAAACTGTCTCGCCGATAACGCTCTACACAGCGATATGAAACCTTTACCCTTGGCGAACCACTGCCTTGAAATTTGTACGTCTTTCGGTCTTTGTTTCTGACCAAGTGGGAATCATACGAGAGAAAAGTCAAACTATTTTGCAAACCTCTCTATACCTATCTATTTATTATTTACCCAAATATTTCTTCTGGGCCTTTGGTCATGCTGGGTCTCAAGCAGCGGCGGATTTACCACTAGGCCGCTGCCTAGGGGCCGCAGGTGTAGAATCCAGAAAAAAGAGAGAACAGAACAGAAAAACTTAGGAAATGGGAGGTACCGTTATTTTAATTTACTTGAATAAAATAAAGTAGTTTTTTTTTATTTTATCTTGAATGATAACTGAAGAAATAAGAACGTAATAAACGTAATAATAGCTCTATTTCGAGCACGCCCGTGTTCGTACGAGTGCGATAGAGAGCGCATGCGACGTCTGACAGTGACAGGTGCAGGAGAGGAGTGGAGAGCAAATGAGCAACAACCCTGCGCCAGCGCCGTCACTCCCTACCTCAACCCCGTGCAGAGCCGTAGCGCCCAGGGCAGCAGGGGCGGCTGCCCTGGACGCCGAGCCGGAGGGGGTGCCATCGAGACGTAGTTTTTTTTATAAATGTAAAAAAATGTGAAATTAATTTATACGCGTAATTAAAAAATGTATAAAATTTGAACTTCTTTTTTTTTTTTTTTTTTTTTTTTTTTTGATTGGAGGTTTAACGACCACCGTGAGCAACTCAATGGGCTATAAGCAGTCGCCCGTCCCTAATTTAGGGTCACTGGTTCCAGGGAAGGGAGAGAGCCAGTGCCGTAAGACAAACACAACATCCATGCCTGACCGGGATTTGAACCCGGACCCCTTACGGACGAATGATCAGAGGCCAACGCCTTAGACCACTGCGCCACCGGGGCGGCAAAATTTGAACTTCATTATGGTTTAAGGATAAAATGGTGACCAGATTAACGCACCTGGCAATACTGTCAATAGAAAAAGATATTGCTAAAAATATTAATATGATCAAATAATAAATTATTTTGCTGCTATTAAAGCTCGAAAGGTACATTTGTAAATACAAAATCTTTCTGTTAAGGCTTAAGCATAATTTTAAACAAATGCTAATTGTACATATTTTTCAGTTGTTCATAAGCTCTTGAGGTAGCAATTAATTATAAATGAAAATTATTCTTCTTTCAAACTATGTACAATGTTTTTTCTTTCTTCTACAATCCCTATTGAAGCTCATATAATCACCACAGGCTATTGAATAGGATTACGTATATATAAGTTATTTAAAAAAAACATTATATTATGAGTAATATTTTATATAAAAAATTAACATTTTGTTACTATTTCATACAATTAGCAAATTATATACGGGACAATAATTGCAAATAACAATAAAAATCGCAATGTTTTTATTATTCAGATATTGTACTATATCTGCAAACAGGTATATAATAAAATCTGACACCGTCACCTGTTCCAATTGAACTGGGGCAGGGGGCGCCAATTTTACTGCTTGCCCCGGGCGCCGATATCTCTAGCTACGGCCCTGCCCCGTGGTGCTACTGTCCCAACCAAGGAGGTTATTCTAACCTCCTTGGTACCAACAACAATAAAAACAATAGCGCTTGTCTTGTTGACAGTTCTTATCTGCGTAATGAGTGTGAGCGTATAAGTGTAAAGAATCAAAACTAGAAATACTATTGTTTACTTTCGTGTTATAAGAATGCATCGTGTGTCGGGTTCAACTGTAGGTCTAAGGTTTCAAAATGTAAAGTGTTGTTTCTGGATAAGCATGAACCTCTTTGTCTATGTTTACAAATATTTTTTTTATAACCTTTAGTTTAATAACAAGTTTAAATCTAAATAATTTTCATTAAAACAATACTTATTTAACAATAAAATTATACTACCAATTATTATATTCTTAACTTAAAGATAAGTTTATTAGAAAATCTTATAGGAGCAAATTCAAACATGGGTGGCCTGATGGGGGAGGGACGCATAGAAAATTTGACTTAGGGCCTCAAAAACCTTAAATCCGGCACTGGCCCCAAGGCCATACCCTTGTAGACACACACCCCCTTCCCCCGTTAATCCAGCCCTGGCACTATCACTGTGCCTTCCATTAGGCCAGCTCAGGCATTAAACTTCGGGCTGTCTCTCTCGTGTGCTATGACCACATGGAGATTTTCCGTGTCTCAAATATAGCATTTATGTTTATTCACTCTGCCAGAAACATGGAATGTCGACTCATCGCTGAAACAGATCCGTGAAAGCAGTGTGAGGTCTTCGTCAATGCAATTAAGCATGTCTACCGCAAATGCTCTTCGACGTGGTTGATCATTTCGTCGAAGCTTTTGCACTAACTGCACTTTATGTGCATATAGGCATAGACGTTTATGCAGAATCTTGTAAACCGTTGCTGGCGGTATTTCGAATTCACGACTGGCGACGCGGACGGACTTCTTCGAACACCTTAGAAAAGCCTTACGCACGTCTTCTACCTTTTCGCCCGAAATGGAAGGTCTCCCAGTTCTTTTGCCTTTCAAGACACTTCCTGTTGCTTTGAATTTATTTACCCATTGTTCGATTCTCCTTCGCGTTGGCGGCTGTCTTTTGTACTCCGTTTTGAACTTACCCTGAACTGTTGCTAGAGATTTTGGCTGCGCAAACCAAAAGACACACTCTGCTTTCTCCACTGGGGGAGCTATGTCTGTTGTATGCCGTGTTTGACGAAATTTTTCATACACCTGGAGGCTGGCGCTATCTACCATCTGAATTAACAAACTTGCCACATCCCTTGACGTTTAAAATACGTATTTTTATATCATATTTTTTAAAGCATACTGAAGTTGTACGCTTCATTTATAGACACCCTGTATATTGGTTGAGGCAGGGATTCCACAATTTAAAGAGGCAAGCGCGCTTTCCACCGCGTCACCAAAGTGGGACAAACGTTCAGACAAAGGAAATTATATCGTTTGTGATAATAAGCAGCCAATAACAAGAATGATCGAAGGACCAAGTGATACCTCCTGTGGAGAGCCCAGGCTCCTGGACCACTCCCAGTGAGTGCGCCACTGTCAATTACATTATTGAAAAGTGGAAAAATTCACTGCGGCTTCAGTCTTCCTGTTCCAATACTGAACACACCATTCTCAGAAAAACGAGTTAATCCGCCAAACGCAGAAACTCTTCGATCATCTTCACTCATCATCGTCGATAACGGTGGCGCAGTGGTCTAAGCGATGGCCTCTGATCATTCGTCTAAACGGGGTCCGGGTTCGAATCCCGGTGAGGCATGGACGTTGTGTTTGTCTTACGGCACTGGCTCTCTCCCTTCCCTGGAACCAGTGACCCTAAATTAGGGACGGGCGACTGCTTATAGCCCATTGAGTTGCTCACGGTGGTCGTTAAACCTCCAACAAAATAAAAAAAGAATCGTCGATAAAATCTCCATGTTGACAAAACATGGACTTCGCTGCATGGATCATTATTCTGCACGAATTATTACAAAGTGAACAGCCGTTGAGCGAAAAAGTGGTCGTCATTAAAGGAGACCTCGCAGACGAACATTACTAGTTGTCGCACGAAGGACAAGAGCTGATGACGTCGAGTGCTGCATTTTATCGAGGGCGTTTCACCAATCTAACCTTGAGAACCAACATATGCGAAGCGTGCAACGTAATGCACTGAAGAAATGGCTGCTCAGCATAACATTCTCGACTGAAATACCTCCACAAATGATTTCGGACGGAAACCTCGTTGATAACATTTGCGAACGTTCGGGTAAGTTTAACATTTCGACATGACAAATTGTTAAACTTCATTATTAACAATTATTCTAGTTCTTTTATTTAATTTATCCATTTGATTTCCTCTTTTATAAAAGCAAACTACTTGCAAAATTCGAATGAAGAAAGTTTACTTAAATCTGTATCACATATTTCTTGCCAATTATTTGCATGCTTTAAAATATTACATTCCGTTAGCGTAAGCAAGTTCTAAGGATCCAAAAATGCGTAAGTACTGAGTTTTTTTGCATAACTATAAGTCTTACATCACTGTGTACTACTCCCCTTTGCTCAGTTAAAGCCAGGAATAAGTTCCCCGTGAAAAAATTTATTTTTAAAATGTTTTCTAGCATTTTATTGTCTAAGTTTCAATTCAATAGACCATCGGCAAATTTGAAAAATTCCATGATGATCCTTTCTGCAAAGCAGGACAGAAGTACAGTGCCTAGAAGAATTAGTGTGACGTGCTCCCTAAGATGTCCCTCACGGTTTTGTGACCAATCGTCATGAAATGACAGAGGGCGCTGGCATCGGAAGTTACGTTAGGATGCTTCATCGGCTTCTTGCTATTCAATGGTGGGAAGTTTGTTTGCCAAGGATTTGCTGCCTTACGAAACTTCAAATTTTCACAAAACAAAGGTTAGTGGAGGGACATCTTTTTGGCAGTACCTTTGCTAATTCGTTGTAGCTCGATCATAACAGTAATACACTAGGTAATTCAACAGTTGATCACTAAAACGCAATAGGCTTATTCGGGTGTTAGTGTGCTAGTTTTATTCAACTGTGGATTGTTTATAACGAAATTTATTTCCGAAATTAGTAACTTTTTATTCGTGAAGATGTAGAAGTTGATCAAGTATTGGCTGTCACGCGTTAAACCTACTGTGTGGTTAAACTTAAGTGCAGTACTGAAATCGATTGCAACAGTTATAAGATCATAGGGAAATAATGTCAGCTATGAAAGGACTGGGAAATTCTGCATTAGCAAATAATAAAAAACATAGAAAACGGAAAAGGCAAAGCAGCTGTTTTGTGCCAGGATTTAATACTGGCTATAAATCCTGCAAAAATAAAATATCCCTCTTTGCTGTCCCCAAAATTCCTGATATGTTGAGCAAATGGGATAAGGCAATTCCCAGAGCTGATAAGAAACTTGATGAAAGTTGTGTTGTACGTGCCTTGCACTTTGAATCTAATTTCATGAAGATGCATTATCGTTCCACTATTCAAGGTAAGGAAGTTCTGACATGCCGAGACAAACCATTACTCAAGCCTGACGACATACCTACTATTTTCCAAAATTTAAAAGGCGAACGGCTAATTAGTTTTTCCAATTTTTAAGGGGGGGGGGGCACATGCCCGACTGTGCCTTCTCCACGTTACGCCTGTGTGTATGCTTCATTAATAATTTCCTTTTTTTAAGGGTAAAAATAGTTTACAGGATCTGCATAAAATTATCCCATTTAGACAGACTCCATGAACACCCACTTCTTAATTTTTACCTTATTAAACTTTTTACTTAAGGTGCAAAAGAATTTTCCTCTCTTCACTGCAAACCAATTTGAATAGCAAATTTAATCACATAATTATTATAAGGTGAAGAAAAGTAAAGAAAAATGTTATGATTATTTTTCTTTAAAAGAATGTCATCATATACATTCAGTTTTTGTATATTTACTTCTGTCCAGTATGATTCATTTTGTTTATCGTATCACAGGCAAAGTTTTTTTAGGAATGATTTTTATAAATGGATTACAGCTGGTATATTATCAGAAAATAGACCAATTTAAAATATAGAAATCGGTTGCTGACTTACAAGACGTAATTGGATTATTAGAATGCAAATTAGAAAGCCGATGTCTCATTGAGAAAATATTTCCCCCTTCTTTTCAGGTGAGGTTTTGAGGGGCAAAACATCTTTTTTTTTTTTAATGCAGTTTACAATCACTGAAACATCAACTTACAGTTGATGTTTCAGTGATTGTACACTACATATTGGTGTCCAGTGTTTTTGCATAATGTAACCCATGTATGACTCTAAAACTTCCGAAATATCTAACATTAATGTTGACGATAGCACAATGCAAAGCTTAACTTAAACTACGATACCCTTATTAATGAATCTTGAGCACCCCGTTCGTTCTTTTTTGGGGGGTGGGGGTGAAAGAGATGTGTCAATTATTTCGTATATACTTAAGTTATCTGCTCATAAAATATAGTTCAAGGAGTACACATAATACTGGCGAGCTGGGTGTGTGTCATAGAAAGATGTGCGTTTTCGTCGTCCTTCGTCCCTGAAAAGCGACGTGACATCCGATGGCAGCGCCACCTACCGCTTTCATGATTGCGGGCAGCAATTTTTTCAGCGAGCACGACACACTAATTCTTCTAGGCACTGTAACAGAAGACCAGGAATTCGTATATTTTTTTCAAAATTTATCGAAGTGGGAAAGATATTGTCCAAGTTCTTTGTCGAAGTATAAAGTCAGCTGAAGTAGTTGAACTGAATTTATGAAATATGAACTGAACAGAACGTTTACAGTAGTCATAAAGTCAAAATTAACTTTAAGTATCCCTTCCAAGGCTTTCATTCTCTGCCTCTTGTGTCGGTCGTTAAAACTCCCAAAAGCCTCGCCAAGAAGCTTGTCTTCTTCACAGAAAATATAAAAACTAAATATAAAATGCTTCTAATTTAGAGCATTTAAGTATCTCCTAAAGCAGCGGTTCTCAAACTTCTGACAGTCTGGCACCACGGTATCGCGGAGCCCGTATACTCACTCACTCAAGGATGAGGCCCCAGTGGATCCAAATTGGGTAAGGGTGACTGCTTATAGCCCTTATAGAGTCGCTCATGGTTGTCATTAACCTCAATCCTAAAATTAATTATAATAATAAAAAATTTTCACGTCGAAATTTCTAAATGCACAGTTTTGTTTGGTAATTTATTGAGCTTTTAACGGCAGAAAAAATTGCGTTATTGTTTCGATAAAAGACAGCTCAAGAATTTAAATTCTTTATTTTATGACGTGCAGTTCCAGTTGAAGTTTTTTTTATTATTTTTACTGCAGGCTTAACGACCACAGTGAGCAACTCAACGCCTGTCCCGCCGCCCCGGTGGCGCAGTGGTCTAAGGCGCTGGCCTCTGATCATTCACCCGTAAGGGGTCCGGGTTCGAATCCTGGTCAGGCATGGATGCTGTGTTTGTCTTACGGCACTGGCTCTCTCCCTTCCCTGGAACCAGTGACCCTAAATTAGGGACGAGCGACTGCTTATAGCCCATTGAGTTGCACACGGTGGTCGTTAAACCTCCAATAAAAAAAACAAAAGAAAAAAACAAAAAAAAAAAACAAAAAAAACCGCCTGTCTCTAATTTAGGGCCACTGGTTCCAGGGAAGGGAGAGACCAGTGTCGTAAGACAACCACCATATCCATGCCTCACCGGGATTCGAACCCGGACCCGCTTAGACCACTGCGCCAACGGGGCGGCCCAGTTGAAGTTATATTAGTAGTTTAGTTGTAAACTATCAGTGTGTTTTCTACATGAAACTGAATTTCACCATAAATTTCAAGTATAACTCTGCGTTCAAAAATATATTCGCAGCCCCGGTGGCGCAGTGGTCTAAGGCGCTGGCCTCTGATCGTTCGTCCGTAAGGGGTCCGGGTTCGAATCCCGTCAGGCATGGATGTTGTGTTTGTCTTACGGCACTGGCTCTCTCCCTTCCCTGGAACCAGTGACCCTAAATTAGGGACGGGCGACTGCTTATAGCCCATTGAGTTGCTCACGGTGGTCGTTAAACCTCCAACCAAAAAAAAAAAAATATATTCATGTAAAACTATCGAAGAGCATCTAAAACCCTAAAGAACTCAATGGCGCATTTAAATCCGAAATTAAGTTACTTTCTCTTTGTGTGCACGAGGTGTTCATACTTGTATGTGAGTGAAATGTTGTTCTGCTTTAAGAAGTATTTCTCGAAAAGTAGCCGTACACTAACTACAATTCGGAAATACACTGCTGGCCACCCAAAATGCAACACCAAGAAGGAAGCATTCGATTGGCCCGAAATTCGCAGCATTCGTCGCCCGCGAGAGGACATGCAAACGATTAGCATTGCAGGGCATATGCAAATCATGTGCGCCCGGCACGTTACCGAGAAGCACCACGAGAAGAGTACACAGAAGGTGGGGTGTATGTTGTGGAAGTGTGTTGTGCTGCCGGACCTGTGCGTGGGAAGCTTTCTGATGCCGCGTCGCAGATTACGGTAGTCATTCCAGCACGTTTCGGAGTTCGAAAGAGGACGAATAGTGGCTTATCGCGACAGCAGTTTATCGTACTGAGACATCGCCACCCGTGAGGGACGACATCTAGCTACAGTGAGGTGAGTATGGATTCGGTGGGTGCAGGAGGGACGGACGGACCGACGTGAGCGATTGCTGCAGCCGCAGCACACCACGGAACGAGAGGACTGGCATGTTGTGCGGCGGGTATTGATGGCTCGCACCGCCACATCACGAACGTTAGCGCAGGAATTAGGGTGTGTTGCGCAACAACCTGTGTCAGCACGTACTGTTCGACGTCGTCTGCAGGAGCGGGGACTTGTCACACGGCGCCCATTGCTCCGATTGCCTTTGACGTTACACCACCGGCGACTGCGGCAGCAGTGGGCCGTTGAACGCCACACCTGGGCTACGGAATGGCACGACACTGTCTTCTCCGACGAATCCCGCTTCTGCCAGCAACACCACGATGGTCGGACCCGCGTGTGGCGGTACCACGGTGAGAGACTGTATGAAGCCTGCATTATGCATCGCCATACCAGTCTGTCACCTGACGATATGGTTTGGTGCGCAATTGGATATGACACCCGCATCCCTCTGGTACGCATCGCCGGTACACTCAAGAGCCACCGCTACATTTCCGACGTTTTGGAGCCTTTAGTCCTCCCTTACCTGCAGGACCTGTCAGCGCCCACGTTTTAACAGGACAATGCTCGCCCGCACGTGACACGCATCGTGCAACAATTCGTGTCACTGCTGCCGTGGCCCGCCTGTTCTCCCGATATGTCGCCCATCGAACACGTCTGGTCGCTGATCGGCAACCGAGTGGCCCGGCAAGCACCACCCTGATGAACTGTGGCAACGTGTGACTGATGAACTGTGGCAACGTGTGAAAGCAGCCTGGACCGACAAACCGAAGCCCACATCCAAAGCCTCTTTCGTTTCGATGCTGGTGCGTGTAGCGGCCGTTATTGCCAGCCATGGGGGCCACGCGAACTATTGATGTCTGCGTGTTCCGCAAGTCGCACGGGCCTGTAAGCTCAATCGCTTCATCTTTGTATCTGTTGTTATGTGTCTAGTAAATCTGGCTTTGCTATCTCGTGTCCTTCTTGGTGTTGCATTTTGGGTGGCCAGCAGTGTAGTTTCGTTTCGAAACCACAGAATAGTTTTCCTTGTAAAGCCCAATGCTCTCTAACTGTAATTTTAACTAACCACTTCTGCAAAACAGTTTTGTCAGATCCATATTATTTTGTCCCTATGCAGTCACTTCTGCTGTACGGTACATACTTCTGCTTCTATTACTACTCATTTGGAACATAAAAACAAAAAAGGGAATTGCAATATTCAAAGTCATATTTTATTTTATAAGCTGACGGACTGAGTTGAGTCACTAATCATTACTACATCGTGGTTTGGTCAAGTCAAGACCAGCAGCGTACAGAGACGTGAACTTATGTCAGCGAGACGGTTGAAGTGTAGGATGAAATATATGTTGTTTCTTTGAAAAAAGAAAAGAAAAAAATTAAAAATGATAAATGTTGTGTTGGTTCATAAAGTATCAGAAGCTCCGCGATACCGGTAGGTCAAGTTTAACAGGGTGTTTATGGAAGAAGGTAGCAGGTGACCGAAGTTTCGTTGACCGTAGTCCCAGTTTAAAATGTCAAATTGGTAAGTGGATTGCTGTAAAATAAATAATTAAGATATTGAATGGAGATATATAAAAACGAAGTCGAAGAAGCATTATATGCGTTGGCATAAATAGTATTGTTATTGTTAAAAGCTAATGTGAAGGTAACTTGAGATGCGCGTTGTGAACAGTTTATAATCACTGTTTGTTTACTTTGAAAGACTGATTTTTAAAGGGCCCTTGTTTCGGCGATAGGCGTAGTAAAAATGTATCCCGAATGTGACTGTTACGTTGTTTTCGTGTTGTAATATTAATCATATTATGCGGATGTATTTTTATGTGCGTGTTTGTATATCAGCGGCAACCACCGCCTTTAAATTTTTTTTTTATATTTTTGTTAAGGGTGCCTTTAAACTCTCCGTTACCTTCGGGAACCCAGTGTTCTAAAAAGTGGATAAGGCTTCCAGGAATTCTCGGAGATCATTTAGAAACTGGCAGGTAATTATGGAGCATCATTTAGAAATCACTGCCTTTTTAGATTTTACTTTCAATTGCAAAATGACTGTAGTGGAGTAAGATTTTTGTGTTTAGGTAGTAGTAGCATCTTGATTGTTAAACGTGGCTGGAACAAAATATTTAGGTATTCATCTCTGCTCCAAGAGTTGAAGTTATTCCTGATGAGTGCTCACATCCAAATTTAAATATTTGATATTTCTTATTATTTTGAAATATAATATTACAAGTTCAGCAATCAGGGTAGGCCCTGGCCACTTTCATTTCTTAAGGCCTGTGATATCTTAAAATACAAAAAAAGAATTAAAAAAAAAGTCTAAATTTGAGGCCCCCTGAATGTGAGGCCTAGGGCAAATGCTCTTGGCTCCTTGTAAAAGGCCTGGCCGCCCCGGTGGCGCAGTGGTCTAAGGCGCTGGCCTCTGATCATTCGTCCGTAAGGGGTCCGGGTTCGAATCCCGGTTAGGCATGGATGTTGTGTTTGTCTTACGGCACTGGCTCTCTCCCTTCCCTGGAACCAGTGACCCTAAATTAGGGACGGGCGACTGCTTATAGCCCATCGAGTTGCTCATGGTGGTCGTTAAACCTCCAATCAAAAAAAAAAAAAAAAAGGCCTGCCTGATGTACTGTGAATGACAGATTTTGAGAATGGTATTTTTCCAAGACTGTCAAGCTTGTAGAGAAATTTTCAGAAACTCTATGGCAAATTTACTATTGGGGAACGAAAATCAAACCTGATTCTTACTGAAGTAGGTCTCCACTACAACACAAAAGCCAATGTATGTCATTGCAACTGAAGTAGTTTTTAAGTTTTTCAGCCATAATGAACCATTGAAGAGGTGCTTCTTTCTCCTTGTACCTATTTAACCAGTAGACATTTATACAGCAAGTAAACATTCATGTTTATTCACCCCCTGCAAGTAGACATTCATGTTATCTTCAGTAAGAAAAGAAATATATAAAACACATACTTTTGCTTGGCTACTACAGTGTCCTTGTGTTAAGTGATACCTTGACTATGAGTTTAGGAGAAAAAATACTCTGCCAGAAAGTGATAAAAGAACACCATTAAAAATGGTAGCTGCATCTATGAGATTTATGTTGTACCAACAAATTATTGAGAAAGGAAAGTGATCGCACATGTGAAGTGATTTAATGTTTATTTTACCTTTTAATGTGTATTATGGCGTACAGAAGAGTCATTTTAACAAGGTGAACATTACACCTCCTCCAGCAGCAACATAAGTTTGCAATCGGTCGTACAAATGCTGGATATCGCGCTGAGGGATAGCGTTTCATGCGCTTTCAACTTGGACGCGTAATTCGGAGATTGTCGCTGCCTGCTGGAGTCTGCGGAAGAGTGTCCGATCTATTCCCAGCCATGCTCGATTGGAGACAAGTCCGGAGAGCGTGCTGCCCAATGGAGTTGATGCCAAGGAGGTTAGAAGAAGAAGAGGAGGTGAAGGGACCCGTTTTGAGTGAAGCCAAAACAGATCAGCTGTTTCTGTCCTCTCTGAGGTGGTGGGAGTCTGCGCTGCGGGAGTTCGGGAACGTGACATCACTTCCTGTGGCTTAAGCACATTTGCTTAGCGCATGCAAACCAAGGATGGAAAGAAGGGATATTCCAGACATCTTATTTCTTAACATTAGGCTTTTGGTTATATTTTAAACATGGTTACTTGCACATGGGCAGTAAGTAACCATGCGCACTATGTACTTCCGCTCAAAAAATCAATTTTTTTAAAGAAATACCAACACATATTTTCCTGTTTTATCTGGAAATTTTGTATTATGGGAATGAATATTTCAGCCTCAATTTTTTTCATGCCTGTTTGGGTAGAGTAAGGTTCCGAAAACCCCTTCAAAATCGTGATTTCCCCATAGAGATATACAGGAGATTCTTAGATTGGGCGCATTGGCGTAGTCAGCTGATAAAAAGCGGCGTCACGCCAGAAGCACAGGGAGAGGAGCTGTTGCCACCTCTTACTTCTAACCTCCTTGGTTGATGCACAGCCTGAATGAAGAGCATGTTGAGTTGCCCAGGCAGAGTGTGGGTGGGCGTTATCCTGCTGGAATAGCGCACTCAAAAATGGCAGGATGACTGGCTGCACAATGTTGCTGACATATGTACTGTTATTCCGTGTACCCCGTACAAACACCAGACTCTTACGAGAGTGGTAGCTAATTGCTCCCCATACTATGATGCCCGGCGTGGGGCCTGTGTGTCAGTGGCGGATGCACAATGGTTGAAGCCGCTCACCTCATCGCCTTCGGATGTGCACACAACCGTCAGACGCTCCCAAGCAGAATCGGCTTTCATCACTGAAGACCATTGACTGCCATTCTTCCCTCTGGTGAACTTGTCCTTGACACCACTACAAACGTACTCGACAGTGATCAGGAGTCGGTGGTAACCGTGCCAGTGACACACATGCCTGTAGTCCTGCTTCCAACAAACAATTCCATATCGTTTTGGTAGACACCCTTGCTATGACAGAGGATTGAATTTGCGACACTAACCGTCTTCTCTGCCAATGCTGCCCTACTGATACGCTGATCCTCTTGTGCGTCCGTAAATCTGTGTTGCCCGGAACCACATCTGTGAGTGTGCGAATGCTCTTCTTAGCACCAACGCCACCATCTTACCACGGATGATACCTCTTATCCCACTCAGTCTGCAATTTGACGGAAGGACTAACCTTCTTCCCGCAGACCCACTGCACGGCCTCGCTCGAACTCCGATAACTGAACAAATGTTGTGCCTGCGTTGTCCAGGCACGGTAGCTTCTTCAACAAGCACAACACGACACCAGAAGAATGACTTCATTCTGCACGCCCTAGTCCTTAAATATGCAGTACATTTGCATGTCATCTGCAGTAACTTCATTATTTCATCCAATGGCATTCCAACTTGAATCACAGTTTCTGCTGCCCTTAACAATTAACATATTATAATATGACATTCCAGGAACATCAAATAGAAGTCATTGCTCTTTCCACGTTTATAAGTGAGTCACAGAAAAATTCTCATCAGCCGGCACCGGGAATCGAACCCAGGGTCTTCCAGTTACGTGTCGGACATGTTTCCACTGCACCGCAGCGGCCTCGAAATTCTCCAGACTCGCTAACGACAAACTATCAAACCATATGGCAGGTTGCTTCTTTGGAGCTCCGCACAATGCTGGGGATTCACCAAAGATGAACAGCAGCAACTGAACAAATAACTAGAAGGTGAATGAGTGATAAATACACAGTTGACGTAGACCAGGAACATCAAATAAAAGTCATCGCTCTTTCCATGTTTATAAGTGAGTCACGGAAAAATTCTCATCGGCCGCCACCGATTTCGAGGCCACTGTGGTGCAGCGGAAGCATATCCGATGCGTAACTGGAAGACCCTAGGTTCAATTCCTGATGGCAGCCGATGAGTATTTTTCCGTGATTCACTTATAAACGTGGAAAGAATAGGCTTCTATTTGATATGACATTCCTACCAGAATTCCTTCTGAGTGTTCTTTTTTCACTTTCCGGCAGTGTATGTAAAACACAGTTTTGCTCATTTATTATAGTGTCTTGGTGTTAAGTGATGATGTGATGTCAAAACAATCAGGAACTGTTTTGACCTCAAGAATTTGCTGTGGCCATCCCAGTGGTCAAAGGCAGTTTCTGGCTGCCCCAGTTGTACAGTGGTCTAAGCGACGGCTTCTGATCATTCGTTCGAAAGGGGTACAAGTTCGAAGGCCGATGAGGCATGGATGTTGTGTTTGTCTTTACGGCACTGGCTCTCTCCCTTCCCTGGGACCAGTGGCTCTAAATTAAAGACTGGTGACTGCTTATAGCCCACTGAGTTGTTCACAGTGGTCTTTAAACCTCCAATAAAAAAAATAAAAATAAAAAAAAAGGTTTAGCTATGCAAGCAGGTCCTAAGTTCAAGTCCCAGGTGAAGGCATTGGTGGAGTGTTTGTCTTATGGCCCTGGATCTCTTCTGTACATGGAACTGGTGACCCTAAATTAAGGAGGGATGACTACATATAGAAAGTTGCTTATGGTGGTTGTTAAATGCCAAAACAAAAAAGAAAAGCTGCTGTGCAGGCACTTACTGATAGCCCATGCAACCCCGCATTGCAGGGGCGCACAACAGCCAAGAGTGCCTCTAGCCTGAGCAAAAACATTGTACAGAATCTTTTGCGGAAACTTTGTATGAATACATCAGTGCTGAGACGGGCCGAGCCCGAACCAGGCTCGGGCTGCCTAATTTTTACTGTGATTCAGGCTCGGGTGGGCTTGGGCTCTGAGGGAGAGAGAATTTTATTCTTTTATTCTTAAATGTGATTTCGAATGATTTATTTAGCATATTCTTACATTTTCAAGTTAGTAATGTGAATTCTTTGGTTACTGGGTCCGTTTATTCTGGGTTTGGATATTTATTCTAGGGTCTATTTATTCAAAAGGGCTATTTATTCTGTGTTTGGATGGCAAATTCCATAGGGATATGCATTAGTGGAATTCTGTGGCATAGAAAAAGCTTCAAGAATTATAGACACTAGACAGCTAGCACCTTGACGAAATTTTGCCCTCTGCCTCTACATTGCAGGTCTCTGCTAATTCTATTATATTAAGCCATTCGCACAAATTGCAGAGCCACCTGATCTTTCTGGATGTCCGGCAGCCCGAAGCATTTCAGGACGAAACGAATTGGTCAAAGAAAATGTACGACTATACTATAGAAACAGATAGATATGCTTTCCCCAGTTGAGAAAAAACATCGATTAATTACGAGGGGAAGTATGAAAGAGGAGATTTTTTTAAAATTAATGTCTAAACGGATTAGTAATATTTTTCGAGCTCGACCCGGCTCTGTCGGGTAATATAAAATTAGTGCTCGGACGGGCTCGGGCTCTTAAAATTGAGCCCGAACTCAGCACTGGAATACATGGGCTGCTCGTCAGATGAGGCGCCACCTCACCAGAAAGTTATCTCCGATGAAGAAAATTTTACATATGTCATCATAATCATCATCATCATCATTGTCAACCATTATCAATACACTGCTGGACGAAGGTCTCCCCAAGTTTCCTCCACAACGGTCTGTCTTGTGCCAGTCTCCTCCATGTCACCCCTGCATACTTTCGAATTTCATCCACCCATCTCCCATGTGGTCTTCTTCTGGGTCTTTTCCTGTCCCTTGGAATCCAATCTAAAATTTCGGCTTTCCATCGATGATCTGTCCTTCTGGCAATATGTCCAGTCCATTGCCATTTCAGGGATTTAACTCTGATCATGATGTCTTCCACTCTTGTCATTTTTCGGATCCACGAGTTCCTCTTCTTATCTCTCCTGGTTACACCAAGTATGCACCTCTCCATGCTACTTTGAGTTGTCTGCAGCCTTTGTATGTCTCTTTTAGTTAAGGTCCATGTCTCTGCACCATACGTAAGCACTGGAAGGATGCATTGATCAAACACTTTTCTTTTAAGACATAATGGCATACTGCTCTTGAAAATTATGCTGTTTCTTCCAAAAGCTCTCCAGGCAAGTTTTGTACGCCGATTAATTTCTTCATCAATGTGACCCTCACTTGATATCTGCTGTCCAAGATAAACGTACATGTCTGTTATCTTCAGCTTTTCTCCATCAATCGATAAATCTTCATTTCTTGTAAAAGCATTGAACATCACTTTTGTCTTCTGAAAGTTCATTTTTAATCCCACTTCTTTACTCTTGTCAGCAAGTTCCTGGATCATACTCTGCAGCTCTGATGGGGTAGTTGCAAAAATGACTACGTCATCAGCAAAACGAAGGTGGGTTAGATAATCTCCATTAATCTTTATCCCCTTGTTTTCCCAGCTCAGCGACTGAAAAACACCCTCCAATGTGGCATTAAAGAGCTTCGGAGATATGGTGTCACCTTGTCTCACTCCCTTTCCAATTTTTACGTGTGTTGTATTTTCAAACAGCCGAATCTTTGCACTTGCATTTTCATAGATGTTATTAATAATATTAATGTATGCATCTTCAATACCGCAGGTTTTCAGAGCCATTGTAACTGCTGATGGTTTCACCGAATCAAAGGCTTTTTCATAATCGATAAAAGCCATGCACAATGGGAGTTCATATTCCCTCGCTCTTTCAATTAGTTCTCTCAGTACATGGATATGATCTATTGTGCTGTAGCCACTCCTGAATCCAGCTTGTTCTCTCGGTTGAGCCATGTCCAGTGTTACCTTGAAGCGGTGTGAAAGAACTTTAGTGAAGATTTTATAAACTACTGATAGGAGGCTGATAGGTCTGTAGTTTCCGAGATCCTCAATGTCACTTTTCTTATGTAGCAGGATCATTGTAGCGGTGTTCCAATCCTCAGGAATCTTTCCTTCATTAAGGCATCGAGTGAAAATTTGGGCGAGTACTGTTTTGATTTCTCCACTTGCTTCTTGTATGATGTCTACAGTAATTCCATCTTCTCCTGGAGCTTTTCCCCGCTTCATGTTCTTGATTGCATGTGTAACTTCTGCTGGAAGGACTGGAGGAACTCTGGTACTGGTATCTTTCATGATGTCTGAAGTGCATGTATCATCCCTTTCATATAATTTGGAGTAGAAATCTTTCACTCTTGTCAAAATTTCGCCTCTATTTCTTGTTACAGAACCATCTTTTTTTCTCAGTGCCATAATCTGTTTTCTTCCCTTACTGAGATGTCCCTTTGCTATCTTTAGGCTTTGGTTGTTTTCAATTGCTTTCCTCACTAGTTCACAGTTGAATTTTCTTACGTCTTCAGTGATACTTTTTCTTACTGTCTTCCATAGCTCTATATATTCCACTTTGGAAGTCACATCTTCTTTAGTTGTCCTCATCTCTCTTCTTTTTTGCATCAACATTTTCGTTTTTCCTGATAATTTGTTTACATGCAACTTGTTCTTAGACCCAGCTAATTTTGTTGCTGTTTCCATAAGAGCTTTGGTTACTTTTCTGTTAACTTCAGAGATGTCCACTTCTTCCGATGTTAGGCCTTCTAAAGCAGAGAACCTGTTCTTCAGTTCCAACTTGAAGGTATTATGGTGTTTTTTAAGGTTGGTTATGTCAATAGATTTTGTTTGTCTTATGAGCTTGCCACGTTCAAGTTTAGTGTTGAGGTGCATTTTACATCTCACCAATCTATGGTCACTACCTGTGTTGAACTTGTTTAGCACACTGCAGTCTTCTATGATGAATTTTTTGTTACACATAATAAAATCAATTTCACTTGTCGTCCCATTTGGATGTCTCCATGTCCATTTCCTGTGTGGCTTTTTCTTGAATTAAGGAGTTCAAGATGAAAAACCCTTCTGCCTCTGCAAACTCAACGAGAGTATTTCCACGCTGGTTTCTGTTGCCGTGACCGAATTTACCTACTGAAGTTTCATTCTGTTGCCGTTGCCCTATTTTTGCATTGAAATCTCCCATAATTATTTTCAAGTGCTGCTTACCTTTATTATTTAGATGACAAATTTCCTCATAAAATTCTTCAATTTCTTCTTCAGGATGACTTGTGGTGGGTGCATAAGTTTGAATAATCTGAGCCTGGTATCTTTTCGAGAGTTGGATAACAAGTCGTGCAGCTCTGTCAGAGGAACTTTCAACTTCTACAACTTTATCCTTCAGTTTCTTGTTTATTATAAATCCAACACCACTAGTTCTGCCAGTATCTGTCCCACGATAGTAGAAGAGATGTCCACTTTTCAGTTCAATGAGATCTTCTCCTTTTCTCCTTACCTCACTTAGCCCCACGATGTCCCACTTGATCCTTTGTAGTTCCTCTTCCAATTCAAGGAGCCTTGAATCAGAAGATAGGGAGCGTCCATTATACGTAGCCAAGGTCAGCATCATATGGCAGCCTAGTCTGGTCCTCCGGGGATTCTTAGCACCCTCTGCCTTCATGTCGCACTGGCCGCTGCCTTGGCCAGGTACATTCCAGCTGCTGGAGACTGAGGGCCAAGATTTAAGTTGTGGAATAATTTTGGAGGGGTTTGGCCATAACTCACCACGCTGGCCAAGCGGGTTGGTGAGTGTGGGATAGAATTTCCTCTAATCCCGATGGTATAGTTATACCGCTATTGGCGGTCGTCAGAGCCCCTTTAGTGGGAACAGGATGTACCACGAGAAGGCGGGGTTGACATTTGTCAAGGAGAGGCTGTGATGTTACGCATCACCTGACCTTATATCCCTTTACATATGTAACATACACTATATTGACAAAAGTCACCGGACACCTAGAAGAGAAACATAACATAGCATTTATTGACATTCATTAGTACGGCGTTGGGCCACCTTTGGTCTTAATGCATGCACTCACCCTTCGAGACATGCTTTTGACAAGGTTTAGGAACACAGCACTAGGTATGCGCTTCCATTCAGTACATAATGCTGCCGATAGCTGTTGCTTAGTGGTAGGCCTTGGTTCCAAACTTCTTATGCGGCGCTCCAATACATCCCATAGGTGCTCCATAGGATTAAAATCAGGGCTCTGTGCTGGCCAGTCCACACACGATACGGAATATTGTCAAACCACGCTGTAACAGTCTTTGCTTTATGGCTCGGTGCATTATCCTGCTGGTACTCACAAGGCTCGGTTCCATAGTATTGCCACAGAGTTGGTAGGACATAATTGTCCAGAATATTGAGGTAGATGTGCTGGTTAACATGTTAATCCACGATAACCAAAGTCCCGGGACCGTACCACGAAAAACACCCCCACACGAGTACACTGCCAGCTCCAAACTGGACCTTTAGGAACAGTTCACTGTGGTAAATAGCGTTCCTCCAGCTGCTGCCATCCATCAGACTGATGGATCATGTATCTGGATTCATCAGTCCATAGGACCTGTTTCCATTGATCTACGGTCCACGATAAATGTTCTTTACACTGTGCTAAATGATGAGTAGCATTCTGAGTGGAGATGAAAGGCTTATGAGTAGCCGTGCAGCCATGGTAACCCATGGAATGAAGTTCTCTATGAATGGTATGTGTACATACCGAGGCTCCAGCATTTTTACTCGCCTGTACACTGAGGTCTTGTGTAGTACTCCGTCAATTAGCTGTGCCTCACGAAAATCCGGGATACGCCCCTGGTTTGCATAGGGGTATTTCGTGTAGTATACACATTTTATCACTGCACTGTACACCTTTCATATATTTAGACATAGAAAAATATAATAAACATGCAATGGCTTAGTAGTTACAATAGTACAGTATTGCCTAATGCCATTAAATGCATAAATAAATATAACCTTAAAAGTTCTCCAAATTTTCTTAAAACATCAACCAAATTTTCTAGCCAAACAATCTTTATTGAAAAAATAGCCATTTTTTTCAAAAGTAGTTTCTGTAAAATTTTAATAATTTGTCAGTATATTTGTCTCAGGCAGTTCATATGGGACAAAATACGCCAGCACGATAAAACAAATGATCAACCATACAAGAGCTCAATATCAACCGTTTTACCATCCCTGGTCTAGAACCACATGTTTGAATGTGTTGGGATAATGCAATGTTTTGATTCCTCTTCTCAATTGCTGCAAGATGTTAAAGTCTTTGTTTCAAAACTCTTGATGTCTGTCCAATATATATTTTTATTACAGGTGAATGGAATACTGTAAATGGCATTTCTTCTCATATTTGTCTTTTTTGGTGTTTGAATTCAATCTGTTTGCCAATTTTGTAATCTTGTTAGTGGCTGAAGTTGTAATTCTGGTTTGCGTGGGTTTCAAAATTTTGTTGATGCGTTAATGTGTTTGGCAGTGGTTTTATGAGGTTCCTCCTGACTGTTTTTTTTTTTTTTTTTTTTTCTCGTCTTACTTGGCATAACACTTTCAAAATTATTTTCTTTGGATAGTTGTTGTCTATCAACTTTTTAGCCATAATAATAACAAGGTTGCTTACCTTTTTTCACATTTCACTGCACGTGTTATATATATATTTTTTTGTCATGCTTGGTTCAAGCCTCCGTGCGGTGTTCTATATTTTGTCTTCAGGTTCTTTCAAATGTTCAACGAATGTCCAAGTCCATGAAGTGCATTGCTTTCTAGGTCCCCAAACTGTATCTTCCCTCCTTCGCACCAGTGTGTAAAACTCAACCTTCGTTGGTAAAAACCCCAATTCTTGAACTCAAAACCTTTTGATGTTATCAATGAACATAAACTGCCTATTTACATACATACAAAATGCCGAACAAAAATATTAAAAACATATATACAACTATTTACATGCGACTCACCTTATTCCCTCAAGTCCCCTTCTCAACACCTCATGAACAACCAGAACATTTATTCACCACACCCTAAGCCATTCCAACGCAAACTGCCTCAAGTACTTTCTACCCCCCCCCCCACGGGTTATCTTCAGAAGGTGTTCTAGATGCTTTTTCCTCTGCCACTGCAGTAAGAGTGAGTGATGCATTTGTCTTCCTCGCCCCTCCCCAACGTCATCTATGAAAAACTTCCACCGTAGCTCCATCTGTTTTTGACTTTAGTGAACTCTTCATTTTCTTCTGTGTTTTTGGTTTTTTTGTTCAATTTTTATTTTTTATTTTTATTATCCATAGCCATGTTGACCAATTGTGTTTGAAGTCTTGTGAAGACAGCTGTTGAACTCTTCTAATAAGATTTTTTGCTGTGTTGATTTTTATTGATTTTGTATGTGATGAATATGGTTCAGGACAGTGTTGGACTTTTTTTTAACTATGTTCAAATTTAAATTGGTTTTGTTCCCTTTGAATTTCTTACCTATAGGAATTATATGGTTCTATGCCACCCCCCCCCTCCTCTAATTCAAACCTGGTGTTAGTATCTAAATTATTGAAATGATTAAAAATGTAAACACAAAATATAGACACAGGGCAGAACACACCAAGAATAGTAGATGCAATGTTCAAAAACTCCGTTTATTGGTGTAACTAAATGAACATAAACATGCGAGCTTTCACCATCGTAAGGGTGGCTACATCAGGCAACAGTTCAGTCTGAAGAAATAATAACCCATTCTTTAGAACCTCTAATTCTTCAGATTGAACTGTTGCCTGATGAAGGCACCCGTCTGGTGGTGAAAGCTTGCATATTTATGTTCATTCATAGTTAATCAATAAACGGTGTTTCAAACATTGCATCTACTGATTCAAAATCTGTTCCTCTCATGGTAAGTTTTGAATAAATAAATATTAAGATGTCATTAAAGATTTTGCATATAATTGTAATGGCAGTAAGTTTTGATCAAACACAATCTACTCAAGAGCAGCCACACAAAACTGCCAACCTAGGGAAAATCTCCAAGCCAGTTGATAGTCCCCTTAACGTTGTTTATAAAGCTTCTCTTGGAACTTGGATAAGGTGGAACTGAAATACAAGTTTGAGGAGATACAGAAAATTGTGTGTATTAATGTTGTATACCTTGTAATAAACGTATGCCGTCCCGGTGGCATAGTGGTCTAAGCACTGGCTTCTGATCATTCATCTGAGATGGGTCTGGGTTTGAATCCCGGTGAGGCATGGATGTTGTATGGCTCTGGCTGTCTCCCTTCCCTGGAACCAGTGCACCTCCAGTCAAAACAACAAATAAAAAATAAATAAACATATTTTGGTTTTTTCTTCAAAGTAAGAATTTATTTTGATAAACTCCTGAGTGGAATGGAGGGGAACATATTTTTAATATCCAGGCTGATCATTTTGTAATACTCAAAAGCTATAAATAACTGTTAAGCACGATGCTAACTCACTAGGTACTAGATAAAAGATTATATTTATTTACATTTTAAAAACTACACACACATAATTTAAAAAACAAACATAGCCAGATGTTTCGGAGGTACTATACCTCCATCCTCAAGACTAGCACGCAGAAATGGAAGTGCCCCAAATATAAATACATTCACAAGTAATACCATCATGCCCCCAGTTGAGGAGAGTGCGTTGCCAACTGAAAAAAACATTATAAAGAAGACAAAATAGTAAAGTCATAGTTATGAGTTATTTATGGGGTACATCCGAATCATCAGGAAAGCAATTCTTCAGTAGGAAACTCCAAGGTGAAGGCACAGATAACAGTAACTCGTCGTTGCAACAGGAAGACAAGAAGCATTGAATATACAAGCTTTCTGTAAATAACAGAGTGAATTTATCAGAGGTGGCAGCTAGAATGGAAGATTCATTCAGGATAAAATTCTCCCTCAGCAACACTCCTGGCCAAATTTTTTCAGGATAAAATTCTCCCTCAGCACTTTTATCCTGAATGGAATAAATCTTCCATTCTAGCTGCCGCCTCTGATAAATTCTCTGTTATTTACAGAAAGCTTGTACATTCAACGCTTCTTTTCTTCTCGTTGCAACGATGAGTTACCGTTGTTATCTGTGCCTTCATCTTGGAGTTTTCTCCTGAAGAACTGCTTTCCTGATGATTCGGATGTACCCCATAAATAACTCTTAAAGTTCTATGACGTTACTATTTTGTTTTCTTTAAAATGTTTCTTTCAGTTGGCAACATACTCTCCTCGACTGGGGGCATGATAGTATTACTTGTGAATGTATTTATATTTGGAGCACTTCCATTTATGCCAGCTAGGCCTGAGGATGGAGGTATAGTACCTCTGAAAGGTCTCGCTATGTTCGTTTTTTAAATTATGTGTGTGTAGTTCTTAAAATGTAAGTAAATATAATCTTTTATTGAGTTTCTAGTGAGTTAGCATCATGCTTAGACAGTTATTTATAGTTTTTGAGTTTGGCAGTTTAGCACAAAAATTATTCATTCATCACTTTGTAATGTTCATTAATTTTGACAGCTTTTTATTTTGTTATTAGTTCCTTGGATTCTTTTAACACCCATGCACTTTTATTAACCTCCTGTTGAATTAATCTGTAAAAAGAGCTCTCTCAAGCTTATATATTGGACCTCCCTTAATGTGGTCACAATTGTGGTCAGATAGGATATCCTTGTTTATGGGTTTTAACAATCCCAAACAATTCTGGAATAAAGCTGCTATTAACCACCAACCAAGTCCTTCATACTCATTAATTTGGTAGCCTCTTTTATCTTCCATTCTATTTCCTCTGTGTTATCAACAATCTCTTAGTTATTAGGTGTGCAACTTAATTCTTCGGCCCTAACCCCAAGCAATCATAGAACGTCTGCAAATGCAAATAGCTGTGTGCAATAATGGCTAATTGCAGCACCATCCAACAGCTTTCCAAGCAACCGTAACCACTCACAGCTGTAGTGACAGAAGGGACGAAAGTTGACGGTGAAAGCAATATCATTCGAGAAGCAACATTTGAGGCACCGCCTTCTGTTTGCGTTTCAGCTGAAAAAAGTGCCGCAGAAGCCCAGCAAATTATCTGTGCTGCTTTGGGTAAGGCTGCTGTGTCCTACAGTACGTGTAAAAAGTGGTTTCAGCGGTTTAAGCAGGGAAATTTCGATCTCCGTGATGCAGAACGTCCGGTACAGCTGCAGAAAGTTGACGACGAGGAACTGGAACAACTGTTAGATAGATCCCTGTTGCACACAGTTAGAGCTTGCCCAGGAACTCGGAGTAACACAGCAAGCTATTGCAAAGGGACTGCACAAGCTTGGACAGATTCACAAAGAGGGCCGTTGAGTGCCCCACCAACTCACAGCTGCGGACAAGTCTAGGCGCCATGATGTTGCTGTGTCCTTGCTCTCCAGATTCAAGAAGAAGGATTTCCTCCACAACATTTTGGCCTGTGATGAGAAGTGGATCCCCTATGATAATCCTAAGCGGCGCAAATCGTGGGTTTATCCAGATCAGCCTACCACCAGTACCGCCAAACCGAATATCCATGCCAGGAAGTTGTTGCTGTGCATATGGTGGGATCAGCACAGTGTTGTACACTATGAGTTGCTCAAACCTGGTGAAATGGTCAATGCTGAGCGTTATTGTTAGCAACTCATTCGTGTGAGTGATGCAATGGAGGCGAAAAGGCCAAACACCGGCAAGGACAGAAGGTCGGTCATGTTGCTTCAGGATAACGCGCGTCCTCACACCGCGAAAACGACTTTAAACACGATCACCGACCTGGGATGGGAGATTCTGTCCTACCCGGCGTATTCTCCAGACTTCGCCTCATGGGATTATCACCACTTTCGCTCCCTGCAACATCACCTGAGTGATATGCACTTCACTTCAGTCGAGGAGGTTCACACAAGCATTGATGACTATCAACTCGAAACAGCCCTCTTTTTTCCGCAGTGGCATTTGGCAGCTCCGTGACCGATGGCTCAAATGCATCCAATACGATGGGGATTATTTCCCTGATTGGGTACATATTCGATTTGCTATAATTTGCTGTCAACGTGTTGTGCCTGTGGCCGAGAATTAAGTTGCACACCTAATAGAAAAAAATCCGTAAGTACTCCATGCATTTTGTCTGTGTAGTGTGTATTGTTCTTTAGATAATACCACCAACTCATTTGATTTATCCAACCATAGCCAGTAGATATTTGTGTTTGCATTCTTTTTTTAACTTTTTGTTGATTATTTTCTGCTTCATAGTGGATCCTTGCATTTGTTTTAACAAACTTGCTGATTTCTAACTCAACAGCAATTTCTTCTTCTAATGATGTGTTGTCCAACAGATTCCGTAGATCTGCTGTCATTCTTGTCTTATTCTATCTATTACACTCTAAGTTGAAAATGGGTTCTTTATGCAGCAATGTAAGGTCAGGTGATGCGTAACATCACAGCCTCTCCTTGACAAATGTCAACCCCGCCTTCTCGTGGTGCATCCTGTTCCCACTAAAGGGGCTCTGACGACCGCCCATAGCGGTATAACTATATCATCGGGATCAGAGGAAATGCTATCCCACACTCACCAACCCGCTTGGCCAGCGTGGTGAGTTATGGCCAAACACCTCCAAAATGACTCTACAACTTAAATCTTGGCCCTCAGTCTCCGGCAGCTGGAATGTACCTGGCCAAGGCAGCGGCCAGTACGACATGAAGGCAGAGGGTGCTAAGAATCCCTGGAGGACTGGACTAGGCTGCCATTTGATGCTGACCTTGGCTACCTATAACGGACGCTCCCTATCTTCTGATTCAAGGCTTCTTGAATTGGAAGAGGAACTACAAAGGATCAAGTGGGACATTGTTGGGCTAAGTGAGGTAAGGAGAAAAGGAGAAGATCTCATTGAACTGAAAAGTGGACATCTCTTCTATTATCGTGGGACAGATACTGGCAGAACTAGTGGTGTTGGATTTATAATAAACAAGAAACTGAAGGATAAAGTGATAGAAGTTGAAAGTTCCTCTGACAGAGCTGCACGACTCGTTATCCAACTATCGAGAAGATACCAGGCTCAGATTATTCAAACTTATGCACCCACCACAAGTCATGCTGAAGAAGAAATTGAAGAATTTTATGAGGAAATTCGTCATCTAAATAATAAAGGTAAGCAGCACTTGAAGATAATTATGGGAGATTTCAATGCAAAAATAGGGCAACGACAACAGAATGAAACTTCAGTAGGTAAATTCGGTCACGGCAACAGAAACCAGCGTGGAAATACTCTCGTTGAGTTTGCAGAGGCAGAAGGATTTTTCATCTTGAACTCCTTTTTCAAGAAAAAGCCACACAGGAAATGGACATGGAGACATCCAATTGGGACGACAAGTGAAATTGATTTTATTATGTGTAACAAAAAATTCGTCATCGAAGACTGCAGTGTGCTGAACAAGTTCAACACAGGTAGTGACCATAGATTGGTGAGATGTAAGATGCACCTCAACACTAAACTGGAACGTGGCAAGCTCATAAGACAAACAAAATGTATTGACATAACCAACCTTAAAAACACCATAATACTTTCAAGCTGGAACTGAAGAACAGATTCTCTGCTTTAGAAGGCCTAACATCGGAAGAAGTGGATATTTCGGAAGTTAACAGAAAAGTAACCAAAGCTCTTATGGAAACAGCAACAAAATTAGCTGGGTCTAAGAACAAGTTGCATGTGAACAAATTATCAGGAAAAACCAAAATGTTGATGCAAAAAGAAGAGAGATGAGGACAACTAAAGAAGATGTGACTTCCAAAGTGGAATATATAGAGCTATGCAAGACAACACGAAAAAGTATCACTGAAGACGTAAGGAAATTCAACTGTGAGCTAGTGAGGAAAGCAATTGAATACAACCAAAGCCTTAAGATAGCAAAGGGACATCTCAGTAAGGGAAGAAAACAGATTATGGCACTGAGAAAAGAAGATGGTTCTATAACAAGAAATAGAGGCGAAATTTTGACAAGAGTGAAAGATTTCTACTCCAAATTATATGAAAGGGATGATACATGTACTCCAGACATCATGAAAGGTACCAGAGTTCTTCCAGTCCTCCCAGCAGAAGTTGCTCATGCAATCAAGAACATGAAGCGGGGGAAAGCTCCAGGAGAAGATGGAATTACTATAGACATCATACAAGAAGCAAGTGGAGAAATTGAAACAGTACTCGCCCAAATTTTCACTCGATGCCTTAATGAAGGGAAGATTCCTGAGGATTGGAACAATGCTACAATGATCCTGCTACATAAAAAAGGTGACATTGAGGATCTCAGGAACTACAGACCTATCAGCCTCCTATCAGTGGTTTATAAAATCTTCACTAAAGTTCTTTCACACCGCTTGAAGGTAACACTGGACATGGCTCAACCGAGAGAACAAGCTGGATTCAGGAGTGGCTACAGCACAATAGATCATATCCACGTACTGAGAGAACTAATTGAAAGAGCGAGGGAATATGAACTTCCATTGTGCATGGCTTTTATCGATTATGAAAAAGCCTTTGATTCGGTGAAACCATCAGCAGTTACCACAGCTCTGAAATCCTGCGGTATTGAAGATGCATACATTAATATTATTAATAACATCTATGAAAATGCAAGTGCAAAGATTCGGCTGTTTGAAAATACAACACACATAAAAATTGGAAAGGGAGTGAGACAAGGTGACACCATATCTTCGAAGCTCTTTAATGCCACATTGGAAAATGTCTTTCAATCACTGAACTGGGAAAACAAAGGGATAAAGATTAATGGAGATTATCTAACCCACCTTCGTTTTGCTGATGACATAGTCATTTTTGCAACTACCCCATCAGAGCTGCAGAGTATGATCCAGGAACTTGCTGACAAGAGTAAAGAAGTGGGATTAAAAATGAACTTTCAGAAGACAAAAGTGATGTTCAATGCTTTTACAAGAAATGAAGATTTATCGATTGATGGAGAAAAACTGGAGATAACAGATACGTACGTTTATCTTGGACAGCAGATATCAAGTGAGGGTCACATTGATGAAGAAATTAATCGGCGTACAAAACTTGCCTGGAGAGCTTTTGGAAGAAACAGTATAATTTTCAAGAGCAATATGCCATTATGTCTTAAAAGAAAAGTGTTTGATCAATGCATCCTTCCAGTGCTTACGTATGGTGCAGAGACGTGGACCTTAACTAAAAGAGACATACAAAGGCTGCAGACAACTCAAAGAAGTATGGAGAGGTGCATGCTTGGTATAACCAAGAGAGATAAAGAAGAGGAACTCGTGGATCCGAAAAATGACGAGAGTGGAAGACATCATGATCAGAGTTAAATCCCTGAAATGGCAATGTGCTGGACATACTGCCAGAAGGACAGACCATAGATGGACAGCCGAAATTTTAGACTGGATTCCAAGGGACAGGAAAAGACCCAGAAAAAGACCACATGGGAGATGGGTGGATGAAATTCGTAAATATGCGGGAGTGACATGGAGGAGACTGGCACAAGACAGACCGTTGTGGAGGAAACTTGGGGAGACCTTCATCCAGCAGTGGATTAATAATGGTTGACAATGATGATGATGATGATGCAGCAACTGCACAGATTTTGAAATTTCCACATTTGAAATGTTCATAACTTTGGGGTTTGTGGATTTTTTTGTATTCAGTTACTTCACTGAACTTGCCCTATCAATCAAATAATGTAGTTTTTTTATTTAATGTTTTCCTATGCCTCCTACCTGATAGTGTCTTAAGTTGATTTCAATTCTATGTGATTTTCTCATAAATGTAGTTGGAGAAACCTCTAATTCAAGGCTATTTAGCTCTTCCTTAATTTTATTATTTAATATAATTACTTCATACTTCACTTGTTTGATTGAAATCTCTACCAGCTTTTTAGAATTGCTATATAAGAGTTCCTTGGCTTCCTTTATACACTGTAATGGTCCATTAATTTTCAAAGACTTTGAAACTAAGTCAAGGTTTGCTGCCCCAGTGGCACAGTGGTCTAAGCCGATGGCCTCTGATCATTCGTCTGAAAGGAATCCCGGTGAGGCATTGATGTTGTGTTTGTCTTACGGCACTGGCTCTCTCCCTTCCCTGGAACCAATGACTCTAAATTAGGGACGGGTGACTGCTTATAACCCATTGAGTTGCTCACGGTGGTCATTAAACCTCCAGTTAAAAAAAAAAAAAGTCAAGGTTTCTACAATGCCAAAAAGGTTATTCTATTTTTCTTTCTGTTCAGAGCAAAAAAAAAAAAAAAATCAGGTTCTTTAACCTTCTGAATTCTTTCCATGTTGAAGCCATTTTTCAAATTTACAATAACTGAAATTAAAAAATTAAGTTGGCTTATCCAAAGTACACAATAAATAATTCAGAAATAATACACTATAAATTATTTTTTTTATCTCTGGGTAGTTTACGTCCAGACGTATCATGCCCTTCGTTGTCTTCCAGACCACACTGTCAGTGCTTTACTGGTGTTATTTGTTCAGAAGGTTCTTGAACTGTGTCCATTTCCATTGCCATTTTCTTCTAAACAAATAACACTAGTAAAGCACTGACAACGTGACCTGGAAGACAAGAAAGAACACAATGTCTGAGCATGGAATAAAACAGAGGTTAAAAACAACAACCCTCTACTCTTTCAATGTAAGATAAAAACTGAGGATGACTGTTGTAGTTGATACGCAATTGTCTTTGATGTTGCATGTGATAATATGTTATGTAGCACACAAGATTGTTTTCATGCTTTGAATGTGCATCTATTGGTGCGTCTATCTTGTCCGTTGGACCAAAGCTCTCTGCCATGCTGACATTTGTTTCAAAAACAAATGTCAGCATGGCAGAGAACTTTGGTCCAACGGACGAGATAGGCACATCAATTTGTGGTGTTTACATTCTTCACAGTTAGGCTGACAAGCCAGTGTTGTTAGTTATTCTGCTGAGTTTGAATAAATTTTCTATTAAATGTTTGTATCTTAGATGAGTGCCTTTCTTGAGTATTCATTCATATGGAATAGAAGTTAAGGTTACAACAATGACTGACCTCCAACATTACTTGACTCTGAATTTACACTCATTGTCATCAAAATCTATGCACCAAGAAAAACCGTGCGATCAGGGCAAGATTTCATCTTTTTTGCTCACTAGCAAATTTTGCTAGTGACCAAATAGTTTGCTAGCAAAGCATTTGCATCACTAGCAAGTAAAACTAAATCACATCGTAACTTATTTTCTAATAAAGTTACACAGAAATTTAAATATGTGTATAAATATTTTGATTTACCTTTTTGAATAATGAATAGAATCTTAGATAAGTTTAGTGACTATCTTTATTATTAATTTCTAACAAATTCTCATACCACATGAATATATTTCACTGACATTCTAATTCAGGTTTCTTCCCATATGGTTTACACTCAGGGTGTCTGACTTTGTCATCATACCACTTTATAACTGCTGACCATGGATTAAAAATCTCTTCTTGTGGCCCTTCTATTTCAATTGTCATCAGAGCATTTAAAGTTTCAACAGACAAATTGTTCCTCCAATCCCCTTGTATT
The DNA here is from genome assembly GCA_039090855.1 of Macrothele yani. NCBI lineage: Eukaryota > Metazoa > Arthropoda > Arachnida > Araneae > Macrothelidae > Macrothele > Macrothele yani. The sequence goes on from CM077026.1 coordinate 112,572,960, forward strand.
CTTTTTAAAAAACTGAATCCCACCTCACAACATGCAGTACTAAGTGGAAGTATCGCACAAATTTCTGCTAAACTTCTACACACTTCATACACACTTCATATCTGCCAACTACCACACAATGCCGTTTCTACGGAATTAGTTGTCTGACTACGGAACACTATCAAAACTACGGATTCTACAAATTTTCATTTTGCTATTATTTTTATGATATACGATATACACGAGATTCTTACATGGATTCGCGGAATCCCGGGTTTTTTTGTTGTTTTTTTTGTCATCAGATCATTCTGAAGATCGATATTTGGGAGAAGGGGGGGGTCGTTTTCCATCTGGAGACGAAATTTCGTGCTTCAAAACTTTCGAACACAGTAGTGAAACGGAGTAAGAAAATTTTGCCGTTATCGCAAATTTTTCTCCCAATGTTGTCTTTGTGTCCGCGTTTTTAGTTAAATATCATTTTATTGCATAAATATTTGCATTTTAGCTTGAAACTGTGGAGAACAATTTGCAAAAATGGAAGTTGGCTGCTGCAAAAATTTTCTGTAATCTTCAGGCATGAGATTCTTCCACGAATTCAAGGAATTCCGGCTTTTTCGTTATTATTGGAATTCCGTCTTTACGAAACTAGAAAACGATAGGTCGACGGAATTCGGATTTTTTCCGTAATCATAATTTTTTTCTCACGATGTTGCCTCTGTCAAGTATTATTGCTCATTAACATATTACTGGATAAATATTTGTATTTCAGCTTGAAAATACAAGGAAAATTTCCAAAACCAGAAGTCAGACGAAGCAAAAGTTTCTTCCGTAATCGTTTACCCCCTCCACGAACACGTTCCGTAAAAAAGCGTCTGTCCATGCCATGCAATAAGGCTAGTTACTATGGATAAGACTTTTGCCAGTGTTGGCAGGCTATTTTCCAGTAACATTTTGGTTTGCTTCTTTTGGTTTTGTCTACCATCCGAATAAGTGGAATTATTCTTGCTTATTCATCACTGATCATTAGAGCGCAGTATTTGATGTATGCACGACTATCAAGACTTGTGGAAGTAGGCGATCGCTTGGCTTAGGGTATGACAGGAGTTGAGGACAAAGTTCGTGGGGCAAAAGAAGGGAGGGTGGCAGAGCAGGTGGTCAAACAACCGATCCATCCCAGAGCTCTGGGTTTGCACAGCAACCATTGCTGACGTCACGTTCAGTTTCTGTAATAGACCAATGAGGGCACGATGGAGAGGAGTTTCAATGCGCTTCTACGCATAGCTGATCTACGACAGTTTCCACTGGAAGGGATGGAAGATATGGGGATTATGGGTAATTAAGTGTCGAAAGGAAATTGGCGAAAGAGAATCGCTGATCGTCGCTGTTTTAACAAGTGATAATAGAAACTTATGTAAACTTCGTGGATTAATAATGATTTTTGGTTACTTTAAATAAAGAAATTACCTTACTAGCAATATTTGCTACTGCGCTTTTTTTCACTAGCAAATTTGATTTTTCGCTAGCTATTTGCTAGTTGCTAATCGGTGAAATCGCGCCCTGCGTGCGATTAACACGACACTCAACGAATAGCTACGGGGAGGGAAGACATGCAAATGATTAATGTTTCGTGTGATACCGCATGCCCATGCACCCAAGCCCGGTGCTGCAATCACAATCCTCAGCGTCACGCAGGGGACTCCACATTCATGCCGAAGTGCACGGTAAGAGTCAGGTGAGATCCCCGAGCGATAGACATGCCAAGCAGCTGCCGTAGATGTGCGTACGGGCAACTGATGGAGTGAGATGGGTAGGGTGACTGGCATGCTAAATCGGCCACCATTTTGGACAGTATGGTGCGATCGTGCTGGGAGCAATGGACACGGGAAGGCACCCAGACACAGCAGACTGGCTCTGGACGACTCAGACACACCACCAGCAGAGAGGACATTGGGATCGTGAGAGTGGCACGCACAGATGCAACAACGTCCTTGTCCAGTATCCAGAGACATGTGACAGCTGTACAAGGGACTCCTGTGTCTGCCATAACCATTTCCAGACGCATGGCAGAGGCGAATCTGCATTCTCGATGGGCCTTCGTTTTCTGCCATTAACACCTGAACATCGTCGGCGTCGATTGCAGTGGTGTCAGCAGCATGGAATGCTACGGGCTGGCGATGTATAGTGTTCAGCGATGAATCCCGCTTCTGTATGGGAACAGATGACCACCGTGTCAGTGTGTGGAGGACCGCAGGTGAGCTCTACAATCACAACCTCACTGTACAGTGTCGCACGTCCTGAACTGCAGGTGTGATGATCTGGAGAACCATCATGTTTGACAGCCAAACTTGCCTCGCAGTGATCTGAGAGACGTTGACAGCCCAGCGCTACGTACAGGAGATCCTGCGGTCCCGTGTGCTGCCTTTCCTGGTGGGGCAGCCCGAAGCCTTTTTCCAACCAGATAACCTGTCCGCACATGGCTTGGGTTTTCCAAGACACTCTACCTCATGCTTCGATGCTTCCGTGGCCTGCCAGATCACCTGATCTCTTGCCCATCGAGCGTGTGTGGGACCAGATGGGATGCCAGCTTTCTCCATGTACCAGTGTTTGTGATTTAGAGCATCACTTGCAAGAAGTGTGGGCCAATCTGTCACAGGATAACATGCAGCATCTCTTTGACTTCATGCCGAACCATATCACTGCATGTATCCGAGCACGAGGCAGTCCGACGCAGTACTAACACTGACCGCAATGTGTACCGTATGTCCACAGGAAATCATCTTGCTGCTGTGATATTGTAATCACTTTTGTCCTTGATATGTGCCACCTCACTACTAAAATCTCATTTCAATCCCACACCGCCGCCCCGGTGGCGCAGTGGTCTAAGCGATGGCCTCTGATCATTCGTCCGAAAGGGGTCCGGGTTCGAATCCTGGCGAGGCATGGATGTTGTGTTTGTCTTACGGCACTGGCTCTCTCCCTTCCCTGGAGCCAGTGACCCTAAATTAGGGACGGGCGACTGCTTATAGCCCATTGAGTTGCTCGTGGTAGTCAAACCTTCAAAAAAAAAAATCCCACACCACCTTCTTGGTGCACAGATTTTTATGACAATGAGTGTATTTGTTTTGGAAAGTTTTCAGATCATTGCAGATACAGGAATGCTGAATAAAAAATCCTATGGTGTGCTCATTTTTTTTTTTTTTTTTAACTAGTGTTCATCACTGCCAGCTTGTCTTTACAGTGGAAAAAGTGGAAATGTTTTAGGTGCATAAAAAATGGAAGAAAGGAATTTTAAAAAAAATGATATCTTCTTAGTTGTAGTTAATTCATATGCATCCTAGTGGGGAAATTTGTCATCGGGAAAGCAGTTAACATCATAGGTGTGCTGTTTGCCAAAGTCCAGTGTAAAATTGTTTTTTTCTTTGACTTGAAAATATATAGTATCTGCTGGCAGATAGTTCAACAAAACTATGGCATAAATGCATCATTTTCTTTTTATGTGTATATTGAAAGGCATGCCAAAGATGAGAGAAAGTAAAATGGAAATTGCTATTCAATCTATATGTCAACAAGCACTTTTATTTTCTTCTATTTTCTGTTCCTATAAATGCATAAATTTAGTTTTGTTGTTTTTGTGCTGTAATAAAATGTATTGCTCATTAGCAGGAACTTCATAGCGTGTGGCATATTAATACATCATGGACTGGCTGTTTTATTTAATATATAAAATATGTAACTGGTAAACAGTCATTATGTAAACTTCCCTTGTAAAATTTGTAACAAATTTTCAGGATGTTTAATTCAAGACCACATTGCTGTCCCCCTGATGGGATGCCTATGGAGCGCAGCGAGTCTTCAGCCGCATGGTAAGTTTTTGTGCAAAAAACTGATATCACAAAATCCTTATTTCTACGTGGTACAATTAGAAATATTTTGATTCTGTCATCTTCAAGCAAAAACTTGCAAACAGATTTTCTGGCTCAAACATTTTTTTCTAAATTGAAATGCTGTATTTTTCATTGTTTCATGTGCACAAATGATCATGGGAAGTTGTTTTTTGTTGTTGTTTGATCTTCTGTTGATTGAAGAAAGAAAGTTGTTGTTGAGAACATGAAGTTGATGACTTACCCCATAGCAGAAAGTTCCAGAATCTTCCTGGCGAGTCTGCGGCAGATACCATGGTGCCACAAAATGTTCTGCTGGTGGTCACTGGGCAAAATAAATACTAGATACGAAAAACGATTAAGATTCGTGCAGGAGGAAATTAAAAAAAAGAGAGAAAAGAACTGACCACCTTTTACTTCTACCTAAAAAGAATGTCTAATAAAATTATGTAATACATAGCAACAATAAAGGACAGAGGCATCCTTAAAATAAAAATTACGATTACAGGAGAAATCTTCGCTCCATCATACTTCGGTTTTCGGCAAAAAATTCTGCATTGTCAATCCCAAATACAAACATTTATGTAATTAAATGATGATTAAACAATGATACAGTTCAGGGTAAACCAGCGGGGGGGGATTTGATATTAAGGGAGAAATCTTAGCTGCCTTTAGCTTCTGTTGTCGAAAGTTTTTGTCTCCATCTTACGATTACAGGAGAAATTTTCACTCCGTCTAACTTTCGTTTACGGAAAATTTTCTTCCATTTCCAATCTTAAATACAAACACTTGTCAAACAAAATGACTTTTAATGACCATACAGGGTAGAGGAAACATCACGAGAATCCTCTTTTTGTAATATCGAGGGAACGTCACATGAAAAAAAAAGACGATTACAGGAGAAATCTTCCCTCCATTTAACTTTCGTTTTCAGAAATTTTGAAATACGGAATCTTGCATCCATGATCGGGAGTGTGCTGGAGGATTTAATAAGGTTCTGAGGATATTGTTTTAGTCTGCAGGATAAAAATAAATCTGCGATGTATGTCGCCCATCACCACGATCCTGCTATGGAGATGACTTGTACTTGATTTTTATTGAGTTGATTATTTCGGTTAAGATTCTTAGCATCTGGAATTTGAGGATTGAGCTTACAGTAATTATGTATTTCCAAAATTTGTTGGAAATACAAAATTTGTTGGAATCATATGGTGTATTTCCAAAATTTGTTGGAAATACACCATATGAAAATATTGCAACCTCAAATGCCAGATTTTAGATAAATACTTACCCATATAATATATCAGGGATGTAAGGTCAGGTGATGCGTAACATCACAGCCTCTCCTTGACAAATGTCAACCCCGCCTTCTCGTGGTGCATCCTGTTCCCACTAAAGGGGCTCTGACGACCGCCCATAGCGGTATAACTATACCATCGGGATCAGAGGAAATGCTATCCCACACTCACCAACCCGCTTGGCCAGCGTGGTGAGTTATGGCCAAACCCCTCCAAAATGATTCCACAACTTAAATCTTGGCCCTCAGTCTCCGGCAGCTGGAATGTACCTGGCCAAGGCAGCGGCCAGTGCGACATGAAGGCAGAGGGTGCTAAGAATCCCCGGAGGACCGGACTAGGCTGCCATCTGATGCTGACCTTGGCTACTTACAATGGACGCTCCCTATCTTCTGATTCAAGGCTTCTTGAATTGGAAAAGGAACTACAAAGGATCAAGTGGGACATCGTGGGGCTAAGTGAGGTAAGGAGAAAAGGAGAAGATCTCATCGAACTGAAAAGTGGACATCTCTTCTACTATCGTGGGACAGATACTGGCAGAACTAGTGGTGTTGGATTTATAATAAACAAGAAACTGAAGGACAAAGTTGTACAAGTTGAAAGTTCCTCTGACAGAGCTGCACGACTTGTTATCCAACTCTCGAAAAGATACCAGGCTCAGATTATTCAAACTTATGCACCCACCACAAGTCATCCTGAAGAAGAAATTGAAGAATTTTATGAGGAAATTTGTCATCTAAATAATAAAGGTAAGCAGCATTTGAAGATAATTATGGGAGATTTCAATGCAAAAATAGGGCAACGGCAACAGAATGAAACTTCAGTAGGTAAATTCGGTCATGGCAACAGAAATCAGCGTGGAAATACTCGTTGAGTTTGCAGAGGCAGAAGGGTTTTTCTATCTTGAACTCCTTTTCAAGAAAAAGCCACACAGGAAATGGACATGGAGACATCCAAATGGGACGACAAGTGAAATTGATTTTATTATGTGTAACAAAAAATTCGTCATAGAAGACTGCAGTGTGCTAAACAAGTTCAACACAGGTAGTGACCATAGATTGGTGAGATGTAAGATGCACCTCAACACTAAACTTGAACGTGGCAAGCTCATAGGACAAACAAAATCTATTGACATAACCAACCTTAAAAACACCATAATACCTTCAAGTTAGAACTGAAGAACAGGTTCTCTGCTTTAGAAGGCCTAACATCGGAAGAAGTGGACATCTCTGAAGTTAACAGAAAAGTAACCAAAGCTCTTATGGAAACAGCAACAAAATTAGCTGGGTCTAAGAACAAGTTGCATGTGAACAAATTATCAGGAAAAACCAAAATGTTGATGCAAAAAAGAAGAGAGATGAGGACAACTAAAGAAGATGTGACTTCCAAAGTGGAATATATAGAGCTATGCAAGACAGTAAGAAAAAGTATCACTGAAGACGTAAGGAAATTCAACTGTGAACTAGTGAGGAAAGCAATTTAAAACAAACCAAAGCCTAAAGATAGCAAAGGGACATCTCAGTAAGGGAAGAAAACAGATTATGGCACTGAGAAAAGAAGATGGTTCTGTAACAAGAAATAGAGGCGAAATTTTGACAAGAGTGAAAGATTTCTACTCCAAATTATATGAAAGGGATGATATATGCACTCCAGACATCATGAAAGATACCAGTACCAGAGTTCCTCCAGTCCTTCCAGCAGAAGTTACACATGCAATCAAGAACATGAAGCGAGGAAAAGCTCCAGGAGAAGATGGAATTACTGTAGACATCATACAAGAAGCAAGTGGAGAAATCGAAACAGTACTCGCCCAAATTTTCACTCGATGCCTTAATGAAGGAAAGATTCCTGAGGATTGGAACACCGCTACAATGATCCTGCTACATAAGAAAGGTGACATTGAGGATCTCGGAAACTACAGACCTATCAGCCTCCTATCAGTAGTTTATAAAATCTTCACTAAAGTTCTTTCACACCGCTTGAAGGTAACACTGGACATGGCTCAACCGAGAGAACAAGCTGGATTCAGGAGTGGCTACAGCACAATAGATCATATCCACGTGCTGAGAGAACTAATTGAAAGAGCGAGGGAATATGAACTTCCATTGTGCATGGCTTTTATCGATTATGAAAAAGCCTTTGATTCGGTGAAACCATCAGCAGTTACAATGGCTCTGAAAACCTGCGGTATTGAAGATGCATACATTAATATTATTAATAACATCTATGAAAATGCAAGTGCAAAGATTAGGCTGTTTGAAAATACAACACACGTAAAAATTGGGAAGGGAGTGAGACAAGGTGACACCATATCTCCGAAGCTCTTTAATGCCACATTGGAGGGTGTTTTTCAGTCACTGAGCTGGGAAAACAAGGGGATAAAGATTAATGGAGATTATCTAACCCACCTTCGTTTTGCTGATGACGTAGTCATTTTTGCAACTACCCCATCAGAGCTGCAGAGTATGATCCAGGAACTTGCTGACAAGAGTAAAGAAGTGGGATTAAAAAATGAACTTTCAGAAGACAAAAGTGATGTTCAATGCTTTTACAAGAAATGAAGATTTATCGATTGATGGAGAAAAGCTGGAGATAACAGACACGTACGTTTATCTTGGACAGCAGATATCAAGTGAGGGTCGCATTGATGAAGAAATTAATCGGCGACAAAACTTGCCTGGAGAGCTTTTGGAAGAAACAGCATAATTTTCAAGAGCAATATGCCATTATGTCTTAAAAGAAAAGTGTTTGATCAATGCATCCGTCCAGTGCTTACGTATGGTGCGGAGATGTGGACCTTAACTAAAAGAGACATACAAAGGCTGCAGACAACTCAAAGAAGCATGGAGAGGTGCATGATTGGTGTAACCAGGAGAGATAAGAAGAGGAACTCGTGGATCCGAAAAATGACAAGAGTGGAAGACATCATGATCAGAGTTAAATCCCTGAAATGGCAATGGGCTGGACATACTGCCAGAAGGACAGATCATCGATGGACAGCCGAAATTTTAGATTGATTCCAAGGGACAGGAAAAGTCCCAGAAGAAGACCACATGGGAGATGGGTGGATGAAATTCGAAAGTATGCAGGGGGGACATGGAGGAGACTGGCACAAGACAGACCGTTGTGGAGGAAACTTGGGAGACCTTCGTCCAGCAGTGGATTGATAATGGTTGACAATGATGATGATGATGATGATATATCACTTGTCATGTCAAACCCAGATTGTAATTAAACACCCCAATTCATTATCAGTCTCAGTTCACCGCTGGATGAAAGTCTTCCCCAAATCTCTTCAACAGCCCTGTCTTGGACAATTCTCTTCCATGTCATTTTGGCATGCTTTCAAATTTCATACATCCATTTGTCTTCCACGTGGTCTTCTTCTGGGTCTTCTATCTGTTGGAATCCAGTCTAGTATTCTAGTTGTCCAATGGGGATCAGTTCTTTTAGCATTATGTCTGGCCCATTGTCATTTAGGGGTCTTTACTTTGATCATGATGCTATCCACTCTATAGTCATTTTTCTGATCCATGAGTATCATTTCCTGTCTTTCTCGGTTACACCAAGCATGCATCTCTCCATTCTTCTTAAGTGGTCCTCAGCCTCTGTATGTCTTTTTCAGTTAAGCTTCATGTCTCACATCCGTAAGTAAGAACTTGATATATGCATTTATTAAACAGTTCTGTTTTAAGAAACAATGGTAAATTGCTCTTCAAAATTGTACTGTTTGATCCAAATACATTGGTGCTCATGTATCAGCCAAGTTTTATATGCCTATTAATTTCTTTTTTGCTGTGGCCTTTTGATATCTATTATCCAAGGCAGATGTAGGCATAAGTGAACTCTAAATTTGCCCCTGTCAAACTCTAAATCTAATATTTATTGAATATGTATCAGTTTTGTCCCCACCCAGCCAGTAAAAATAATACACCCAATTCTCTCATAACTGCAACATTAGTCTCACAGTTAAATGGCACTGCAATAGTAAATATTTTTACTCTACTCAGTTTGGCCTCGTTGAACGGAGCTCTCTTTACGAGACTCGAGACAATTAGTTGTTCAGGCATAAGTACGAGATCACACATCCGATTACCATGAGTTTTTGCATGTGATTGAACATCGTCCATGGTCAGGTTTTGACGCCTTCCGATTCCCCAAATTTCGTATCATTGATGAATAATCATCCAAAAACTTGCATTTTTAGGGGTTTTTCCGGGTTTTTAACGGGGTCATTTGTTACCTATCTCCTCCAAAGATCTTCAGCTGATCACGGTGACACTTGCAACAGAGAAAGGGAAGGACATGGTAAGTGCCATGGTGTTGGTATCATGGTGATTGGTCTTGTATAAAAATAATGACCATTAAAAAACTGACCAATTTTAACAAAAATTGAAAAAATCCACTATCTATACGAGACTCGGGACAATTAGTTGTTCGGGCATAGCTACGACAGGACACATCCGATCACCGTGATTTTTGGCATGTGATTGAACATCGTCCATGGTCAAGTTTTGACGTCTTCCAATTCCCGAAATTCCGTGTCATTGAGGAATTTCAATTAAAACTAGATGGCCTTTTACTTGACCCGTTTTATGTAGGTCGGCTCACTAACATTAATTTTAAAAAATCGTTTGAATTGAAAAACAAAGAAATGGAAAGACTTCGTCTGTTAGCTCAACACTTGCTTAATCTATAACAATAAAATGAAGTTTATGTATGTGTCTGTCTTTCGCGATACAAAATGAAAAACGTGGTTCCTGATCTGAGTGTGTCTTTCTGCTTTGTTTACATGCAAACTGATCATAACCAATGTGAAGGCGTGAAGGAAAGTAGTTCATGATAAATTTTAGGCATTTCTTTTTTATAATTCGTTATAATAGACTCCTTAATGAGCTTAGATTTTGCAATAGCTTCGCTCAAAATTTGTCAACTGTACTCGAGTTATTGGTTATCGTTGGCGGCTTGTCCTAGTATCTGTCTATATTGCTTTACATTTCATCATTTTAATTACTTGTTTAAGTTCGATCTTTCTTTGAACCCGTAAGTAAAATCTAGCATCGTAACTTGGATTTGGAATGTCTAAGTTCTCATTGAGAAGCCATCCTCTGAATCACATCTAGCAGCTTAGTATTATGTATGCACATACACTCAGTGGACAAAACATCAGAGATACCTACCTAATAGCATGTAGGTCCTCCTCTATCATGAATAATAGCCTACTGAATGTTATTCTATCATGAATAATAGCCTATGAGGCATCGACTCCACCAGATGCCAGAGGGTTTCTGGAGGCAATGCCAGCCATGCCTGTTGCAGCATTGTCCACAGTTCTGTTCGAGACATTGGCCCAGGATCCATGTATCTGATGCTCTGTTCCACTACATCCCAGATAGCTTCCACAGGGTTTAAATCTGGGAACCTTGGGGAACACTGGATAGTTCTAAACTGAGATGAGTGTTCCTCGATCCATGTCTGGGTGGTTGTGACCTAGTGGGGTGGCACATTGGCCTTCTGGAGCAGATCATTGGCCACAGGATGCGCAAAGACCATGAAAACATGTAGGTGATCAGCTAACACATGTTGGTAGCACGCAGCCATTAGTAACCTCTCCAGACACACTAAGGGACCATAGGCCGTAGGATGCCCGAAGGCCATGAAAGTGTGTAGGTGATCAGCCAGCACATACTGGTAGCACACAGCAGTTAAGAACCTCTCCAGACACACTAAGTGACACTAAGGCCGCAGGATGCCCGAAGGCCATAAAAGCATGTAGGTGATCAGGCAGCTCATTATGGTAGCACACAGCAGTTAAAAAGCTCTCCAGACACACTAAGGGACCATAAGCTGCAGGATGCCCGAAGGCCATAAAAGCGTGTAGGTGATCAGCCACCACATGCTGGTAGCACGCAGCAGTAAAGATCCTCTCCATACACACTAAGCGACCGTAGGCCGCTGGATGCTCGAAGGCCATAAAGCGTGTAGGGGATCAGCTAGCACATGCTGGTAGCACGCAGCAGTTAAGAACCTCTCCAGACACACTAAGGGACCATAGGCCGCAGGATTCCCGAAGGCCATGAAAGCGGGTAGGTGATCAGCCAGCACATGCTGGTAGCACGCAGCAGTTAAGAACCTCTCCAGACACACTAAGGGACCGTAGGCCGCAGCATGCCCGAAGGCCATGAAAGCATGTAGGTGATCAGCCAGCACATGCTGGTAGCACGCAGCAGTTAATAACCTCTCCAGGCACACTGAGGGACCATAGGCCATAGGATGCCCGAAGGCCATAAAAGCGTGTAGGTGATCAGCCACCACATGCCGGTAGCACGCAGCAGTAAAGATCCTGTCCATACACACTAAGCGACCATAGGCCGCTGGATGCTCAAAGGCCATAAAGCGTGTAGGGGATCAGCTAGCACATGCTGGTAGGATGCAGCAGTTAAGAACCTCTCCAGACACACTAAGGGGCCATAGGCCGCTGGATGCTCGAAGGCCATGAAAGCGTGTAGGTGATCAGCCAGCACATGCTGGTAGCATGCAGCAGTTAACACCTCTGCAGACACAGTAAGGGACCATCAGCCGCAGGATGCCCGAAGGCCATGAAAGCGTGTAGGTGATCAGCCAGCACATGCTGGTAGCATGCAGCAGTTAAGAACCTCTCCAGACACACTAAGGGACCATCTGCCATAGGATGCCCGAAGGCCATGAAAGCATGTAGGTGATCAGCCAGCACATGCTGGTAGCATGCAGCAGTTAATAACCTCTGCAGACACAGTGAGGGACCATCGGCCATAGGATGCCCGAAGGCCATGAAAGCGTGTAGGTGATCAGCCAGCACATGCTGGTAGCATGCAGCAGTTAAGACCTCTCCAGACACAGTAAGGGACCATAGGCCGCAGGATGCTCAAAGGCCATGAAAGCGTGTAGGTGATCAGCCAGCACATGCTGGTAGCATGCAGCAGTTAAGACCTCTCCAGACACAGTAAGGGACCATCGGCCGCAGGATGCCCGAAGGCCATGAAAGCGTGTAGGTGATCAGCTAGCACATGCTGGTAGCATGCAGCAGTTAACACCTCTGCAGACACAGTAAGGGACCATATGCCGCAGGATGCCCGAAGGCCATGAAAGCATGTAGGTGATCAGCCAGTACGTGCTGGTAGCACGCAGCAGTTAAGAACCTCTCCAGACACACTAAGGGACCATAGGCCGCAGGATTCCCGAAGGCCATGAAAGCGGGTAGGTGATCAGCCAGCACATGCTGGTAGCACGCAGCAGTTAATAAACTCTCCAGGCACACTAAGGGACCATAGGCCATAGGATGCCCGAAGGCCATGAAAGCATGTAGGTGATCAGCTAGCACATGCTGGTAGCACGCAGCAGTTAATAACCTCTCCAGGCACACTGAGGGACCATAGGCCATAGGATGCCCGAAGGCCATGAAAGCGGGTAGGTGATAGCCAGCACATGCTGGTAGCATGCAGCAGTTAAGACCTCTGCAGACACAGTAAGGGACCATATGCCGCAGGATGCCCGAAGGCCATGAAAGCATGTAGGTGATCAGCCAGTACGTGCTGGTAGCACGCAGCAGTTAAGAACCTCTCCAGACACACTAAGGGACCATAGGCCGCAGGATTCCCGAAGGCCATGAAAGCGGGTAGGTGATCAGCCAGCACATGCTGGTAGCACGCAGCAGTTAATAAACTCTCCAGGCACACTAAGGGACCATAGGCCATAGGATGCCCGAAGGCCAGAAAAGCATGTAGGTGATCAACTAGCACATGCTGGTAGCACGCAGCTGTTAAGAACCTATCCAGACACACTAAGGGACCTAATGTGTCCCATGAAAAAGCTCCCCAAACTATCACAGAGCCAACCTGGCACGACGAGGCTGTCAATGCCACACTAGCACCCTCGGCATGGCTGAAAATGGGATTCATCTGACAACACGATGTGCTGCCACTCTATAGAGATTCAGTTTTGATATTCCCAGCACCATAATGTCTGATGACAAGCAATCAACAGTGGCACACGAGTAGGGCATTGACTCTCATAGCCAAGGGTATGTCATATTGTTTCCTCGCTGACTGTGCTTGGGCCTCCAACATTTAATCTGCATGTGATTTGTGCTGCTGTTGCCAAGTGGTTGGTCTGTATGAGCCTGGATAGTTTACGGCAACCCTGGTCATCAGTGGCTTGTGGTCAGTCACCGCTTGCTCTCTTGGCACTGGTATGTCCGTCAGTGGTATATTCCTGGTATTTCCTTGATATAGTTGCCCTCAAGAACTCGAGGGTTCTTACCGCTTGTGCTAGCAATACATCCACGATCAAAGTCGTTCAGAGCTCCACATTTACTAATGTTCGTCGATTGTGATTCACTGTTGGGGAAACTGTGCTGTCCACCTATTTATCATCTATGTTCGGTTTGGGTTTGTTCCACTCTGCATGGAGGATGCCCATGTCAACTGCCCATCACCCCTATCTCTATAATGTTTTGACTACTGAGTGTACATGCTTAAATTCTACGTACTCCTCATCTGCTCTCAGTAAGGGTGCAGCCTTGCTTCTTGGAATATCTTTGAAGCCTTTTTGACTTGAACTGTTGCTCTTATTCACTCATTTGCTTTGTGTGTGTGTGTGGGCATATGTTACTGTGTGCATCCTTCTGAACAATTTCATTTCTGCAGTGTTTAGCTACTCCTAATACAGAGATTGTTTCACGTTTATAGTGACAAAGTAAAATGCGCATGACATGAAAATCGTGTGTGTCATGATTACATGACCATGTTTATCGTGCAGTAGCAGCCTTCCACTGTAAGAGCATTTGTAATTTTGCTTCGGTAGTGTTAAGATGCCTTCACGAGTGATTTCATATTGGAAGGGATATATAGTTGCCCTTTTCCAAAGAAGGTTATTTGTATACAGCAATAAAAAAAAAAGGTGCAAAGAAAATAGTTGTGTGATTTCTAAAAATGGCATATGTCAAGTAATTAAGCGTGCGAAAGAGAACTTCGCAGCTTGCTCGAGTGGCGCACTAACGCCACGAAAAAACACCCTAACCCAAAGACGACCACTTAGGTGGTGCAAAGTCAAGTCTCTTGTAAAGAAAGGGAATCCAGCAATGCAATAAAGCACTGCACAGCATGTAGGTGTTTTACAGGCAACTGTAAACCGCGTTATCAAATCTGAGCTACACTTAAGAAATCAGTTTAGGCCTAACGTCCACAAGCTCCTTCCACGCCACATTTCAAAGTGGATGACGAACTGTAGGCAACTGTATGGGAGACACCTAACAAGGGACAGGGTGGAGGGCGGGTGTTAGCAGGGTGTATACATCGCCAAGTGGGTTATGCAAGTGTGCTGATAGCTTTAAAACTGAAACAATAAGAATTTTTAGCAATCATTTCCACAATTCAGACTGTGAAGATGATATGAAAAATCGCTTCCAGAACGGAAACTTCTGAAACTACAACTGTGCCAAGTTTGAACCAATAATGCGTAAGATGAACCAATGTACTAGATAATGCATGAGAACACAGGCAAATGAAGAGATGTATTTGTCGAAATGCTCTGCATCGTACGACGAAACTTGTGCTAAAAATAGTTGTGACGTGCCTGCACCGCAGGACACACATGAGATAAAGGCATAAAGGCAGATAACAGTGAGAGTACATGTCCGTGTTGCTCAGTTAGGAGAGTGACTTACTACAGAATGAGGGGACATGGGTTCGATGCCCGGCGCAGACAAAAACGAGTTCGTATATGGTGCGTGTTGAGGAAGATGTTACTACTGATGAAAAGTAGATTTTATATATCAGTGAAGAGCACTCGAAATTTGCAACGATTACAATTGCAGTGCACTTGCAATTGTAATCGTTTGTATCTAACAAGGATTTTATTACACTATATCAGAAAATGAAATACATAGTACCCTAATAAACTTAGCACCCATTTTCACAGTATGTTCATTGAGTTTCACGAATATCGGAACACAAAAATATGAATGCAGTTCCTGTAAAAATATTTTACGATGCACACGGATTTCCATGTTACGTTTGCTGATTATGAAGCGCAACGTAACCAAGCACTATGTTGCCGCTGCCGAACCGCCAATAAAATGTCCGGGTGGCCAACAGTTGGCATCCCATCAGTTGTCATATGCCACAACAGGGCCATCAATTATCCATCACAGGCAGTAGCTGCCACAATTGGCCCTTCAGCGGCCCTGGAAGCACGTGCCAGAAATGATGGCTAGCCTAATGTGGTCCGCTAGTTTATCGGTAGTGGCAGTCGGCAACAATGTGATGTAACTGATGGCTTGCCTAATCTTGTCTGCCAATTTCCCACTAGTAGTCATTGAAAAAAAAAAATGGAGGATAACCGCAGTTTCCCAAAGCTACAACTTTTTTTTTTTTGCTCCCCTTATGAAACTTGTGAATTATAGCACTGCACTGGGGAAATTTTCTCAACAGACAGGAAAAACGCTCATTTGGATCTGCGTGGATAGAACCAGGGTTCGTTGGCATGGTAGGTGAGCTCTCTACCGACCGGACTAATTTGCCACGCATGGGTGTGTGTTTGAAGCTGTCTGTTTCGTGCGGAATGTGTAATTGAATGGTTCTCTCTTTCATTTTACAATATTGCGAGGTATTTCTCATAAAAGTCAGTTTCATATAATTCATAAATTTATTTTTTCAACGTAATGATAGTTTTTTTTTTTTTTTTATCTTAAGGGAACTTTACTCATTTTCAAGGAGTGTACCAACTTAAAGTCGCTTTCGAAAGTTTTGTACTGTCCTTGTCATCTTGAAAGGCGATTGTTGAATTAATATATATTTACCTGGGTTCATGTCGCATTCTGTTACATTTTTAATGTTGTATCTTTCCTTTCCGTTGTCCGAAGCTACATTTGTTTTAAAGAGGAAAGATATTTTATTTTACTTCTCATTATTTTTAGAAGTGAATTCCTCCCAGTCTTGTGTATTCAACCCGTGGATGAGTACATTATATCCACATAGCGTTGCTTTTTTTTTTTTTTTTTTTTTCAAAATAATTAATGAATTTTGTACGCGTATAATTCTTTTTTTTTTTTTTTCAGACAAACTTTTTTTAATGTTTTTCCAGGACATTTGTTTCAAGCGGTTTAAAATTTTTTATTCATGGCAATGGAGTGGGTGTATTTCATGGCTTAATTTGATATCTTCATCAACGTGGAATTTCATTAGGAAATTAATTCGCCTCTCTACATATGGATTTTTTTTCTTAACATCCATATTAAAATAACATGATGGCGATAGCGTCGTCTTCAACTAACTGGTGCCATGAGAGGCACATCAAGTGTTGCTTCTGCGCATGCGCAGTCCCGTTGCTTCCACCTGCTGTTGGGGTTGCATCGATTGTCAGCAACGGGCCACTAGTGGCACTTGCTTGGGGGCCCACAATTCACGGCGATGCTGCAGGGCCATCAATGGCTCGCCAACTGATAGCGCTGCCACCAACGGACTGCTACCGGGCCGTGAGCGGCAGATTTCAACCAGCAGTGACCCATCACTGCCAGCTGGTGGCCAGCAGTTTCCTAGCACTTGTGTTTTTGCTGGGAACTGTTAGTGTCACATTTTTATAGGAAATGATTACTGTTGCTTTCGTAGTTTTGGAGTTCGATATTTGCAAAATTCGATAAAGAATGTATTCCTATCTGCTTTACTGTGGTAAAATCGTTATTTCAAAAGTAACAACACTTGTTGAATCGGTTGAATCATTTTAATTAGCATTGGCAGGGGTTGCCAGAATATTTTCACTGGGTAGTGAACATATGAAGTCTGAGTGGTCTTACCGGTTACACGTCAATTCGTTGTGCCCAATTCGTCGCCAACTCAGTTCGTCGAATGCAAATTTGTCGCAGTTACCAATTTATCGCAGGCTCAATTAATCGCAGGCAAATTCATCGACTATTCAATTTGTCGTGGACAAATTCGTCGTATTTCGATCCCCCTCAGTGAAATACTTTGGAGTTTGTAAGAGGTTTTTGATCTCACCAACGTGAAAAAGTCCTTTGGGGGTTGGGCTGCTGTTACGATTTTGAATGTTGTATAACTTGCGGATCTTTCATGTTCCATAAGACATATCTCCTCCTTCCTGGGTCCCGGTGAAGTCTTTTTGAGGGATATAGTGGATCAGGAGGGTGGCAGCCCATGTCCCTTGGTTGCTCTTGCAGTATTAAGTTTAATTCTTGTACATTGCACTGATTTATTCTTAGTGTTCTTTACATTGTTCTGCAGGTCCATGACACCTCGGGGATTGCAGGATGGAGATTTATAAAGCCTAATGAAAGTGATTTGTCCGCATTTTTTGTGTTTACTGTTGTATCATGTAGCAGGCTCTACTTGTGGGTTTGCTCTTCCCTCAGAAATTTGAAGTCTGTAAGAGGGATCTGAGGTGCTTTGGTGGGCTGGGGGGGGGGCTGTCCCCAACATTTTATTATTCTGGACCGCTAGAGTCGGTCAGTGTGTTCCGCCTGAAGCATCCGCAAGGTTTGCGAACTTTGGAGGGCTCCCTCCTCAAAATGGTAAAATGGACGTAGAGCTGTAAACATAGGCACCATGCTTCATATGATGATTCTGTACACGACCACAAATTTTCAGGACGGTGGGTTGATATCAGCCCCCTTCGCCAGGTTTTTAAGAGCGGAGAAAAGGTGTTCAAGGTAAGTTATGTTCGCAAACACTTCATGACATGCTCATCCTTATTCCTATGCCCAGGTCATGTGACACCCATTTTCCTTCCTTCTGAATCTTTCTCATTGCGCATAAACGATTGGAAATAGTTTGGGTTACCCCCAGTTGTTCAGCTAGTTCTTTTTGCGTTTGAGACGAATCTTCATCCAGCAATGTTTGCAGTTTCTCATGTGAAACCTTCTGTGGGGCACCGCTACGTTCTTGATTGCTAACATCAAAATCGGTAATCGGAAAACTCCCCACAGGAAAAGCCCCCCCCTCCTTCAGTCAGGGATCATGCACAAATTGCATTTGACCCAAAATATCAAACGTGGGAGAGATTTCCAGGGTCATCATTTTCATTTCCATGCTGTTTAAAAAAGATGCAGGCAATCAACTTGCACAAATATGTGAGGGAAAATTCCGGGGTCGGCATTTCAAACATTTATCGCTGTTTATAGTAAAAAACTGTCTTCCAAGTAGCGGATGAGGTGGGGGAAATTTCCGGGTTAGTATTTCTACTGTTACCACGCTTCTTAGTGAAAAATGGTCTTGCAGGCTGACAGGGTGAGAGAAAATTCAGGGGTCGGCATTTCGACTTTTAGGATGAGGTGGGGGAAATTTTCAATGTCATCATTTCTATTTTCATCCACTTTAAAACATCATTCAGCCATACAAGTAGCACAAATATGTGAGGGAATTTCCGGCATCGGAATTTCAAGCCTTTATCGCAGTTTATAGTACTGCAAGTAGCTGGATGAGGTGGGGGAAATTTCCGGGTTAGTATTTTGACTGTTACCGTGCTTTTTAGTGTAAAACAGTCTTACAATAAGCAGGCTGACCGAGTGGGGAAATTCCGGGGTCGGCATTTCAAACTTCTACAATTGTTTACGGTAAAAATCTGTTTACGATTAGCGGGGGTTGGGTAGGGAAAATTTTCGGGTTAGTATTTCCACTCTTACCGAGATTTTTAATGGAAAATGTGTCTTACAGTCAGCAGGCTGACAGGGTGGGGGGAAATTAAGCAGTCGGTATTTCAAACTTTTATCGATGTTTATAGTAAAAAACTGTCTTGCACAAGTAGCTGGATGAAATGGGGGAAATTTCCAGGTTAGTATTTCCACTCTTACCACAGTTTTTAATGGAAAACGGTCTTACAATAAGCAAGCTGACAGGGTGGGGAGAATTTCCGGGTTAGTATTTAGACTGCTACCGCAGTTTTTAGTGAAAGATTTTCTGATGCACTTCGGTAGATTCAATAGAACGCTGTGGACAGAAATTTTCTGACAGCATTTCATAAATACGAAAAATTCACGTATGTTTATCTCAGTTTCCTAAAATCTTAGAGGGCTGCCCTCAACATGTGTTCTAACTTCGTAGAGATTTTCTTTTGGCAAGGGTTAGTGGTGAAGTGGGGTGGCTCAAAAAAAAAGTTGAATGTGATGAAGCCCACCGTAGAGCACCCGTAGCGTCGCGCACGTGCTACACATTGACCATGACATTCTTGCAAAACACTGAGGCATCAGGCCTTTTCAGTAAAATGTTTGTTAGTTATAATGTTTGATTTGTAAACGTTATGAATATGAAGGCAATAGATCAGAAACTGTGAAAAAGGCCTAAGTACACATAATGTTAAAAAAGGCCTGTTTACATAATGTTTGATATGTAAACGTTATGAACATGAAGACGATAGATCAAAAACTGTTAAAAATGCCACGTATTTTTGCTACTTGTAGGGCTGCATCTTGTTTTGATGTGCATGAAAATAGAAACGGTAACACCGGAAATTTCCCCACCCCATCCAGCTACTTGCAAGACAGTGTTTTTCTATAAACTTTGATAAAAGTTTGAAATGCCGACCCCGGAAATTTCCCTTACGTAACATATTTGTTCTACTGGTACGACTGCATCTTGTTTTAAAGTGGATGAAAATAGAAATGATGACACCAGAAATTTCCCCCACCCCATTCTAAAAGTGGAAATGACGACCTCGGAATTCTCCCCCATCCTGTCAGCCTGCTTATTGTAAGCCCGTTTTCCATTAAAAACCACGGTAAGAGTGAAAATACTAACCCGGAAATTTCCCTCACCCAACCCCCTGCTAATTGTAAACCGACTTTTACCCTAAACAATGGTAGAAGTTTGAAATGCCGACCCCGGAATTTTCCCTCACCCTGTCAGCCTGCTTATTGTATTGCCATTTTTCACTAAAAACCGCGGTAACAGTCAAACTACTAACCCAGAAATTTCCCCCACCTCATCCAGCTACTTGCAGTACTATAAACTGCAATAAAGGTTTGAAATGCTGACCCCGGAAATTTCCCTCACATATTTGTGCTACTTTTACGACTGAATGTTTGTTTTAAAGTGGATGAAAATAGAAATGACACCGGATATTTCTCCCACCTCATCCTAAAAGTCGAAATGCTGACCCAGGAGTTTCTCCCTACCCTGTCAGCCTGCTGTGATTGCAAGACCGGACAGATCCAGTTCTGTCCGCAACTGGGAGAAGAAGAGTTTTAGGGAGAGATTAGGTAAACACTCCCTTTGGCAAAAAATTCAGGAACTGGGATTAGTGAATGAATATAACAATAACGAGGAGATAGGCAACACCTTCGAATGTGTGCTTCACTGACCTATCTTTCTGTGGAAAATGTAGGTGCTCATTGGATATGCATTCAAGAATCTAGTCCCATTAATGAAAACCTTCAGAAATGTCTTAAATAACTGGCTGGAAAATCTGGTAATAATTGTAGAAATGTGGAACTGCAACAACAAACGACACAGAACAAATAATGCCGTCGAAGTCTGGATGGAACCATCGGTTAAATGCAGCTTTCAAAAATCCTCATCCTAAAGTCGCAAAGTTAATAACGTGCTTGAAAGATTAAGCGAGGCACAGCGACTTCTTGTACGACAGAAAGCGCCTAAAACTCAAGGGCAAGAAAAGACAAAAAGCAACAATCAAATTGGAGGAGCGGATCAGCAAAACTATGGCCGAGTTTTACACAACTGCGAATATCCGACGTTGTTTGAAGAATCTATCGTTCATTCAGAAGTTGGAATAATGAAGAAGAAATCAACAGCTACATTCAGTTTCGTAATTTTATTTTGAAACTGATATACAGTATAATTTTGTTTTTTATGAGCATATTTGTGTAATCTATTTTAGTTTTTGTTTTGAATTAAAACAGGCAAAATAAAATAAAACAGATCAATAAAAAGTAATAACTTTTTCAGAAATAGGGGTTGAAAAAAGTTATAGCTACACTGGGAGTTCATTCTCATAAATGGACTGGCCCTGGCTATATACATATTGTATACATTTATGTTTATACACTCTACGGTTTTCTGTTGATGACCCACAGTAGCGTGCAAAAACAAAACAAAAAAACATACTTTTTAAATAGGTTAATGAGAAGATATGTTGCGGACAGAACGGGGATCTGTCCGCAATTGGCACTGTTTTCCTATTGTCCGCAACTGGGACGTCCGCAATTGGAAAGACACCCTTGGGGTTCATCCCCGCTCCCTTGAAAGCACAGGCCCTCGGCACTCATTGTTTGCCTGTGGCGGAGGGCTTCAGTAGTCTAGCTGTGACCCGAACTATTCCCCTTCTTACCCCTCCTGAAACAATTAGCGACGGCCCAGAGAGAAGTATGAAGTAAAGAAAAGACTTGGGCTTAGTGTTTAGCACCATTTTGCTGAGGTTTTTACATCCCTGCATTTGACTCCAACACCATCTAGTGTTTCTTTGCTGTTTTGTCTCCTTCTCCAACAGCCTTAAGTGCCACAGCTTTGGAAAATCAAGCTTTTAAAACCATTCTCAATTATCTTGAGAGCCAAAAATCATCTAAGATTCATAAGGATGTGCATAGTTAGTCCAGTTTTGTTCATTGAAGATCTATGGATTAATATCTGAATCAAATGCTTTAAAATATCAAAGGTATTGATTTTTACCTTCCTCCTAGTGTTATGTAAAATTTTGCGCTACAATAAAAGCACATGATTATTATCCCAATTTGGAGTGCTGCCACTCAAATGTGTAGCAGCATTCTGTTAGATATTAAAAATTTGATTTGGACTCTTTCATTCAAGCATTTTTATTTGTTGTTATTTTTCCTTTCCAGTAGTGTTATACCACTGGAAGATGCGAAGCCAGGAAAGATGGAATTACTGCGGTCACGTACACCTGGAGCAGGTAGCTGCACTACAGAAAGACCTCCTTACAAAAATCATTTGCATTCACAAAAAGCATTTGAAGTAATGAATATATTACGAAAGTAAGTTATACTTCTGGCGCTCAAAGTATTTTTCTTATCTACTTCACAGTGATCAGTTAGACAACACTGATGCTGTGATCAAGCCGAAGACTTGTATTTATGTATTTTATATTTATTTATTGCTTATTTGCAGCAAACAATCAGTTGAAAGTTATACCATAATCATGTTAAGGGGCTAAGCCAAACTCAGTTTTTTTTCTAGTGGTTTATAAAATTATATAGTAAGTATGTGTGTGGGAAAGACTTGTTAGTAAGATTTGTCTCGACAAATGACAAATTTGTGGAGTTTTGAATATCATGAAAAATTTGTGTTTACATGTAGGGTATTTCTGAGATGTTCCAATTCTGATTACATGTAATAACTTGACTGCTTAGCAACTACAGTTGAACCTGTATATAACGAAGTTGAAGAGAAAGTAAAAAACATGTAATATATGTGAACTTCGTTATAGCCAGACAAATAAAAAATGGTTATTTTTGACATAATGCAACTATGAATGATTAAAACTAGTCAATCATAAACTGTGTATCAATTAATTGAAAGTAAATAATACTTGATTGAAAACTATAACTAGCCAAATAATATGATTGAGATCTACAATAAGCAAAATAATTAATTATTCTGAAAATGAAAGTAACTGCCAAAAATTTGAAATTTCATGTGTTGCATGTTACGCCAGCTATATGACCCAATTGTTGCTTGGGTTGTGCTTATCATGATAGTTGGTTTAAATGTATATCAACTTCCCCTGGTGCGGTGGTTAAGATGTTTCTCTTAGATATATGCAAAAGTTTCTGCCGTTTTAAGGAGAAAGGAGACAGGTACAACCAAGAAATTATTACATATTTATTCAACAAAATATTGGCCGTTAGCATTAATGACCTTTTCTCATTTTTCAGGCAACAAATGAATGCCCCTCTGATAGGACTCTAGTTTTGAGCTGAAGAACACAGTAACAAAATTTTCCACCTTTAGAACTGTGGTGAACCGCTGTTGGGCGAGGGCATGTTGCATAGAGCGAAACAGTTGAAAGTGATGGTGCAATGTTCAGGGAGTAAGCCGGGTGCAGTGAAACCTCCCGGTGTAACTGTTCAAGGGTGGATTGCGTGGTGGCACCGACATGTGGTCTGGCATTATTGTGTAACAGGATGACTGGGCGGCGTCCTTTACCTGTCCATGGGCATTTTTGCTCGATTGCGGCGTTCAGTTTCATCAACTGATCACTATATCGTTTTGCAGTGATTATTTCGCCCAGTTTCAACAGTTCGAAATACAGCACTTCATGCATATCCCACCACACACACAACAGCACCTTTTCCCTGTGGATATTCTGTTTTGCAGTGGATGTTGATGGCTGGCCTGGGTCGACTCAGGATCGCTTGCATATGGGGTTGTAGCAATAGACCCATTTTTCATCCCCGCTGACAACCTTCCTCAAGAAATTCTTTCCTTGAAACCTCATCAGCAACGACATGCAGATGCCCAACCATTGACCAATATTACGCTCCGTTAAAGTATGCGGAACCCACTTACCAATCTCCTGGATCTTCCCCAAGGCCTGTAGACGCCGTACCACCATCGATTGAGCCACTTTCAAACGTTTCGCCAGTTACGTGGTCGATTGTGCAGCATTCTCTTGCAGCGGCGATTTCAGCTCCTTGTCCACAAGTTCCTGCGGTCTACCTGCACGTGGATTGTCTTCCGAGCTTAGATCACCTTTCTTAAACCTGGCAAACCATTCTCAACACATCCGCTCATACATAACCGTTTTGACATACGCCTGACATATTGAACCGTATGCTTCACCTGCACTTTTCTTTAAGTTAAACATGAATAACAAACAGTGTCACAAATGAACTTTATCGACCGCCATGCTTAGCTTCATGTACGAACTGACAGCATGGGGTGCTGGCCGGTTAAACTCCAACGGTGCATGCTAGCGGGGCAGCAGAAACTTTTGTATACCCCTAATGGATGCTAAATAGAAAGGTGACTAAGGCAGGGGGATAAAGGACAGCATTTACTCAGGAGACATATTTTTAAGAAGCATGGCATGGGGAGAGCTGATGGTAGTGAAAAAACAAACAAACAAAAAAAAAAAAAAACGATACTTTCTTCTTCTTTGAATAAATCTCATGTTGAAAAATGGCTTCCTAGTTTAATTGAATTAATACTTTCTTGTCCTCATGCAAACTAACTTAATACTTTTTGTCCTCATGCAAACTAACCTGCCTGCAAGGGGTGTTATCAACAGCAGGTAATTCCTAGTTTTCCAGTAAAAGAGGTAGTGTTAAAAACTGGGTGAGATTGCCACTTATTTTGTGTACTGAACTTTGGTATACAGTAGATTCCAGTTAATTGGGCCATCAAGTAATGGGGGCCATTGTTTTTTTCTGACAATTCTTAAATATTCCAAATGAGATCTTTGGGATAAAGCTTTGTATAATCGGGACAGCTGCTTAATTGGGCCAACGGTTTGTAGTCCCAATTAACCAGAATCTACTGTATGTGGTTTCTCCAAAAATATATTGTTCATAATATGTGATTAAAATAATGAGGGAAAATATTACAAAATTCAAGGGATCTACAAAAACTTTGATTTATGCAGAACTTCATATTACTCAAGCTTGTTTTATGTGTGTTCTACTGTTTCATTATACAGGGTAATTGTAAACTCCTTCAACAAAACAAGAGGGAGTGATAGTACACATCAAGATGAACAATTTTTTGCAATAGAACCTAGGGCCGCATTCCACTCCTAGTGCCAGAAAAGAGTAAAGTTACATATCCACGTTGAGCCTTCAACAGTGAAATTAAAGAGACATACCTATTTTATGAGTTGCACAATTCCAATCGCATCAGAGAAAGACTCAAATGAGCTGCTCAAACTGGCGTCCAGGGGCGTCATTGCACAGTCCACACTGACGAATGAAGGACTGTCGCACCCTCTCGTAGATTCCCGGTTTGGTGTTGATATTGTCCGCAGCAACAGCGATTCACGCTACGAGATCTTCCATGGAGTCCAGAGGTGTCTCGTACACCAATGTTTTCATGTGCCCCCAGAAGAAGTCCAGTGGATTAGGTCCAGGGAGCGTGGAGGCCAAGCCACAGGTCCACCGCATCCAATCCACAGACCGGGATATGTCGCATTTAGGAAGTATCGGATCTCGGTGGCAAAGTGTGCTGGGGCCCCATCATGCATAAACCACATGTCCCTCCGTGTTGTGAGAGGAACATCCTGCAACAAACCAGGTAGCACTTGCTCCAGGAACACACAGTATGCTGCACAGGGCAAATGTATACGTCAATTCTCATGTGATGTTCACACAGTAATATCGCTGAACGGGTTTGGCTGCATTTTTAAGTGTTTGCTCCTCATCGTCTACACATGTGTTCAGCACATCTGATTTGCATCTTGTGCATCTCATGCACTTGTTGGAACTCAGTGTGTCTGCTGGATGTTTTTGAACATGTTCCTTTCTGGCACTAGGAGTGGAATGCAGCCTTAGGTTCCATTGCAGATATTGTTTGTCTTGATGTGTACTATCACCCTTGTTGTTTTGTTGAAAGAGTTTACAAATCACCCTATACATTGCCTTACCATTAGTACTGGGACACTCCCTCTATTGATAGTCAATTTGGTTCTCATGTCACACACCACTCAACAATAAATTTGTTCATAAGGCAAGGCTGTGATGTGACAATAACAAGACTGAATCCAATGTGTCTTAATCGGCAGGGTTAACTGATTTCCGTTGTGGATGTGTAATAGGATTCCACATAAGCATTCATTCTGTAGGCTACAGGACATTTCAGCGGCATTGAAGATCTCTAGGTCAGTGCTTGGTGGTTTAATATGCAAATTGAAGTGGACGGGGGCTGAATCTGCCAAGAAACTTCCCAGACATTAGGATCACCTCAATCCTCTCCTTTTCATCAATGCTATCTTCAGATACCTGCAACAAACAATGGTTATTTCAACTTTCTGTGTTGATAACTTGTAAACCACAACACATATGTCAAATCTGATCACAGCAATCAATGTCTGAGAAAATTCTGGTCTTCTTTGATATGCTATTTACGACCCCCTTACCATTTGAAAAAATTGACCATGATCCAACATGGCGGATTTTAAAATGGCGGTCATGTTCCGGAAATAGCTTAAAAGATAGGCCCCCTTACCGATTCTTTGCTGGAGTATTTAGATATTTCATTTCCCGTCCCGTCTTTGAAATACAAGGGTGTCCGGTGACTTTTGACGCACCCTGTACATGAACTTCTATAAATATACATGAATGTCTTTCAATGGTTGCACAGTGTACATGATGCCTGAGATTTCTGGGATTCCCAAAAATGGCAGATTTGATAAAATCTGTTGAGTTCAGCAACTTGTCAGAAATGCTCAGATGAGAATTCAGGATCTGTGGTTTTAGACACCAAGTACTTTCAGAACTGCAGTCTACTTAAAGTCAATTTGCTTTTTCTGTTGTTGTGATCTAAAAAAGTAGAATTTCTGTGAACTAATCATTTCTGTGTTATGATCTCCTAGAAGAGAATTTTTTTTTTATGTATGCAACATTCTAGAAGAGAGATCATCTCTTTCTTCTGGAAGAGAGATCATAACGTAAAAATATAGACAGTAAATGTCTGGCCTTTGAAAATAGTGCGATGTATAGTATGCTGTGTCAACAAATGGTGGTGCTGGGGTTATTTTGTGTATGTACACTGAAGAGCAATTGAATAAGAGATACCTTTCTAGTAACGTGTAGCACCACCTTTCGCCCTGATGACAGCAGTGATTCGTCTCTGCATGGTCTCGACAAGACACCGGAAGTGTTGGGAAGCCATACGGATCCACGACTCCTGAACAAGCTCCCACAGTTCATGAAGATTTGATGAGGGGGAGGGGGGAGGGGTCAGACTCTCGAACATATCTCTCAATGGCATCCCAGATGTGCTCGATGGGATTGAGGTCAGGTGACCTAGCTGGCCAAGGAAGCGAGGTTGCATCGGTGGAGTGTTCATCCAACCATTTAGATACAATTCGGGAGCGATGGCATGGTGCATTGTCTTGTTGCAGGATGAGGTCCCCAGTGGGATGTTGAAGACGCACAAACAGGAGCAAATGGCCGTCCAGGATATCCTGGTATTGTTGACCTGTGAGGGACGATGTCACACATACCAGGGGTCCCATGTCAGTCCACATAAACAGTACCTAGACGAGAATGCCACCCCCACCAGTTCGAAGAGTACCCTGCTGGCAAGAAGGATCCATCACTTCATGTGGTTTGCGCCATACTCGTATCCTGCCATCCGCATGTACCAACGTGAATCTCTTCTCATCAGTCCAGGCAAAATTTTTCCACATGTCTAGGGTCCAGTGGCGATGTTCCCACACCCATGCTGATCTTTGCACCCTGTGATGTGCAGTCAGCAGCGGTATCTACGTGGGACGATGGTTTCTGTACCCCATGGTAAGGAGATGGTTCTGGATGGTGTGGCTGCTTACACATTTTTGTGCACCAGCGTTAAATTACCAAGTGATTTCTTGCACTGTGGCCCGTCTATCCGCTGTTACAATGCGAGCTAGCCGACGATGACCATGCTCATCCACACGCTGTTGTCCACGGCAGTTGGTCTTTGCAGGGATGATTTTACCAGATTCGGTGCACCCATGACACAGTGGCTCGTGAAAATCCCAATGCCTGCATGACTTCTGAGATGGAGTGACCCATTCGTCAGACCCCGACAATTTCCCCACAATAAAATGCACTTAGATCCTTCGTCTTACCCTTACTGCGTCCGACTCTGTTTCCCATCACATCACTCCTTATATTGTCGGATCGCTGCATATGTCATGTCGTTTCCGTTTACAGGGCCGCCCACAGCACCACATTTGCGTAACGCCAACTGTCTCTAATTCAGTTGCTCTTCAGTGTATATGTGCCTTGCTTGGCTGTTAGTCATTCCCTCCCCTTCCAATAATTTCATTAATTTTTCTAAAGAATGTATGTTTTGAAGTAACATTTTTTAAAAGTGAACGAGTGTGTGCAATTTGTTTTCCTGTATAGCTTGGATATGAGTGTTTTTTCTGACAAGCATGCCTAAACCCATGTGAGTATGTCTTACAGGGCTCTCTGAAAATGGAGTTTACAAAGAAATATTACATACATAAAAAAACTGTGACAGCAGCAGTTAATCAGTGTCAGTGAAAAAACTTAACCTTATTTGCAATGACACATGTCATTTTTTTAAGTTGTGTGGTTTATGAGAAGTGTGATTTATATAAATGAAAAAGTCAAACAATTCTTCAAGGCTGTGATTTTATTCTGTAATGCTTTTGAATGGAATTCTTATTTTCTAATTCCACCTGGCTAACCCCTTGTCACACCTAGCACAGCCTCCCACCATTAGTCAGTGGATCAAGATGTTTTCCCTACTTTCTCATTTAACATGACCTCCCTGCTTTGGTCAATGGCCCTAGGTGTGTATTACTACCTTCACACATAACAGAATTTCCCTGCTTTGGCCAGTGGGGCAAGATGTTGTTCTCTACTTTCAATACTCTGTTATCTTAAATTGGTGATATAGTATCTTGAAAGTTCAAACAGTGATGAAAAATGAAGTGTAAAAGAACTTTGACAAAGTGCAACATCAAAGTGGCAATGAAAAGTAATGCCTCCTCCTTGTGAAATTTTGAAGTGATTTTAATAAAACTGCACCGACACGTACTATGATATGTTACTAATGTGGGAACAAAAATGTTTCAAAATCGGAAATATAGATCACGAATGACAGAGAAAAGCAGCGAGCCATAATTGAATTCCTGGAAAAAAGGCTCCAGAAATCCACAGAAGACTCCTGGTGATGTGTGGAGCTGCCACAATTGATAACAGTAATGTCCGAAGATGGATGAAGAGGTTTCGACAGGGAGAAAGTTCAGTGTCGGGCGAACAATGGAGTGGGAAGACCCACAACAGCAGTGACTGCCAACAGGCAACGAGTGAAACGCCTCATCACAGCTGATCATTGTGTCACCATCCAGGTGCTGTGTGATGCAATTCATTGTGGCCATGGTGCTATGGAAGCATTAATTAGGGATCTGGGCTACACAAAAATTTGTTCAAAGTGGATCCCAAGAAACCTAACCCGTGAACAATGTGAGCAAAGGGTGGACATGTGCCAGAACCTCTTGGACTGTTATGAGAGGGAGGGTGAGGGTTTTTTCTCTAATGTTGTGACGGGGGATGAAACCTGGGTGTCCTTTCATGACCCAGAAACAAAACGTGCATCAAATGAATGGCACCGCACATCTTCACCTCAACAGAAAAAGGTGAAAAGAACTTGTTCCGCAGGGAAAGTAATGGTGACAATTTTCTGGGACAAATTTTGACTGATTTCCTTGAATGGGGTGCAACAATAAACAGTGCTCACTCAATATGTGTTAGCATTGAAGAAGCTAAAGGAAGCTATCAGAAGAAAAAGACGTGGCATTCCACTTTACAGTGTTGTTTTACACCATGATAACGCACGTCCCCACACCTCAATGGAGATTTCACAGGCTATTGCCAAAATGAGATGTATGGCGATGCCCCAACCCCCCTACAGTTCTGATTTGGCTCCCTCAGACCTTTTCCTGTCTGTTCCTTTGAAAAACACCCTTCATGGAGAACATTTCAACGATGTGACAAACATTAAACTGGCTGTGAACTCATGGGTGAAATGACAACTTCAGGAATTTTTCCAAAATGGATTTCACCAATGGGTTCAAAGATGGTGGAAATGTATAGAAAGTGATGGACAATACTTTGAATAGGCTAGCATTATTAACAATATGTCCAAGTATTTTGCCACAAAGTTTCACATTTTTGCTGACAAATTAAAATCTTATGAGAGACGAAGGATTACTTTCAGGATGCCCTTTGTATCAATAAAATATGGCAAAGCCATGAATGGCATTTGTAGAAAGTTTGTGCCAGAACACATGTAATACTTTGTAGTTTCAAAGACAAGGAGAGAAGTTAAAAATATATATATATATATATATAGTGAAACTTGCAACTCAGGAAGGTTTTTCACAGAGTAAGGTAATGATGGTTTATAACAAGGCAGCACTTCTGAACAAGAACAGTTCCAATATGAAGAGGGGTTTGCATTGTAAAAATAAAATGAAAGGTTCTATTTGTGATGTTATCATAAGCTGTATGAAAAAGTGAAGAAAAAGAGGAAGTGCAGCATTAATTCTATTGTTTGTCAACCATTTATATTATCTCACTTTCAAACAGACACATTATTGATCACAGCAGAAATGGCAGAGATTTCACTTGAAGACATTTTAATGATCTGATCGAATGTCTTCTTTCATCTCACTTTTGGAAGTCACCATGTCTCAACATCGTCTCTACTAACACTCTGACCTGACTACTAACTTCCACCCTCTCATTTCAGCACCCAGGCCAGTGCTGAGAATTGCTCTTTTACATTTTATGTTCTTTTCTTTAGACATGGTGAATGAATTATCAGAAATCTAAACCAGAAGCACCATTTTGGATTCATGCTCACATTTTTTAAATTGAAGCTATAATGACAAGGGACTGTACACCAAATGTGTGGAAAATAGTAAAACTATACTAGTAATCCAGTTTTTTGACATAAATATATATCATCATCATCATCATTGTCAACCATTATCAATCCACTGCTGGACGAAGGTCTCCCCAAGTTTCCTCCACAACGGTCTGTCTTGTGCCAGTCTCCTCCATGTCACCATTGGTGGCTCCTTGGTAGGACCAAGGTTACAACAATATATTGCATTTATTGGTGTAAAGATATATATTTGTTTATATATATTTATGAAAAAGCCTTTGATAAATATATATAAACAAATATATATCTTTACACCAATAAATGCAATATATTGTTGTAACCTTGGTCCTACCAAGGGCCACCAATGTAACGACCGTGGCTGAGCAATTATTAAATTTTTTATCCACGGTTATTCGACGTTGTCCTTGGTGCGAAGACTGTAATTTATGGGCACACACTTAAACAATCAAAACCAGTCACACTCGTACACATAAATATGTCCTGCAAATGCCCTGACTGCACTAAACATAAACGTTTAATAGGCTATAAAATAAAAATGGTACAAATACATATAACAATTAGTTGACTGCTGATCTTAAGTGCTGGGTCATCTTTGACCGAAATTTGTTCCCATTATAAAGTTTTTGCGTACTTAAATCCCACAGTTCTGTTCTTAACAATTTACTAGTTCAATTCACTATAAACTGTAATTTTGATTGGTTTATACATTCCTAACATTTTCTCGACTATCAGCGTATCAGGTGTAACAGCAATAAAGAAAATGTTTTTACTTACATGAGGCTGTTAACTGTAATACATGAGGCTGTTAACTGTAAATCCAATAATAAGTTTCACATGTAAATTGATTAGATAACACCACCACACTTCTTTTATGCTGAAGTTTTTTTTTTTGCATGGGCTGCCTTCCACCGCAATCCCACGTAGGGGTTGCACTGCTGCAGTGTACACACACACGCACATCTTTTTGTTGATGGAGCCTCACTTCGCCTTGTAAGAGGAGCTAGCCTCCTTTGTTGCATACGGGTAGGTGATGATAATGACGTTGGTTCTGCACCGCTATCGTTGGAGTTCCCAACCTGAGTTTCATTCTTGGCTTCGCTTCTCCTTGGAGCCAGAGTACTAACAATGTCAACTCGCTGACTTTTTAATTTCTCCGTAGCTTCAACTTCTTTGCTGAGCCATTAAGTCGCTAATTTCCATTCATCTCACAGTACAGGAATTACTGCTTTCTCCTGCGGATACAAACATTCCGCTGTCTTAATGGCAATCTTGCCTATCCAGATATGTCGAGTTGCTAATCTCCGTTTCTTTCAAAATGTGGTAGGTTTGCTGCTTCATTTTTCCAAATAATATAGCAGCCCAAAGATATCTAGTCTTTCACGTCGGAGAGTGTTCAGGCAACTGAAATTTCTTTCTGATTTTCAACGCCAAGTGCGCAATCTTGCCTACCGACCGGACCACACAAAAAGAGAGCAATTGTACTTGAAAATGCTCTTAAACAATCGACGAATTTATGATTATTTGCTCACCCTCTTGTCCCCATCTTAATTTAGTTCCACAAGTGGTTCTTAATGTCCCGCTTCAATCCATCCCTTCCTCCCATTGTTTAGTCTACCCGTCAGCTGCGACCTGTGATTTACGACTTCAAAGCGCTTGAAACTACGACCACCCAACCTGTGTGAGAATTCTTCCTCTCTTTTCTTTCCTAACCCCAGATAAAACTTCCTCTGCTCTTTACACTTTTTAATCCCAATAATATATTTTTAATCCCGAATTTAAGTAATACCTAATTAATTCCATACATACACCACACCCATTAATTCCAGAATTAATGGCGGGGGTGGGGGTCGTAACAATATATATATAAACTTATGTATCCTGCATCTTTATATACTATGCTAAAGAGAAATACTGACAAAACCCCCTCTGTCCAGTGAGACAGGTGTTTATGCGATCCCCCTACAATAGCCAGATGGCTCCAGGCAATACTACATAGATATCAAATTGTAAACACGTGGAATAATTAATATAGACATAAATCAAGCTGTTCTTTCCATGTAACATAACCACAGAAATTTGAAAATTTAATCTTCCTGGAATGGGAATCAAACCCACATCTTCTGATTGGCACTCGAGTATGATAACCATTACACCACCCAGGTCAGTAAAATCCAAACAACTGAGGCATTAATCTGAAACATCAGACTGTGATTTCACTGCACCATCGAACAATGTGTCTCATCGTAGTGCTAAGTTAGATCACCAGCAAATGAGTAAATATAAAATTTAATCCTCCTGGAGCGGGTTTGATTCCCGTTCCACAACAATTAAATTTTCGAATTTCTGTGGTTGTCACATGGAAAGAACAGCTTGATTTATGTCTATAATACTACATTGAAATGACCAAGCATTCATTTAGAATCAGAATCAATGAGCATAAAAGGGACACAAAATACTGTAAAGTAACCAGCGCCCTATCCAGAGAAGTCAAATTCAAGTCTGGTACCCCTATGTGGGATGACAAAGAAATTAGCTATCAATTCTACCTCTAAATGTACAGCCATTCAAGAAACTGTCCTTCATTGGACCAAGCAGGTGGAAGTTGGAGGACATCAGATCTTGGCTGTATGGTGGATGAGGGACTGCCAACCAGCTTAATTTGCTGTTCGCCTAATTTGTTGCCAAAAATGTGTGGGGCCTCACATTGCCATGGTGAATGTGGACCTTTTTCAGATTCTTGTTCTTTCTCTTCCTCCTTATGGCTTCTCTAAACTTTTTGAGTGTGTCAATGTACCGCTCGCTGGTCATGGTATGGTCATGTTCCAGAAGATCAAGGAGAATGACACTCCTGTCATTCTGAAAAACAGTCACCATGGCTTTCTGTGCCGATCGCCGGCTCTTGAACTTCTTAGGCCTTGAAGCTCACAAATTGTGACTCGTCTCTCCGCTCGAATCAATTCATCCACTCACTGATGATTGGTGTCAGTGGTCGCAGATGATGGTCTCCCACTGCGTGGTTTTTCTTCAATGCTGGTTTCCTCTTCTTTAAACTTCTTCATCCATCTGTGCACATTGCTCTTGTCAATGGTGTCATCTCCATAAACATTGTGTAGCCTTCTGTGGATGTCGGACAGCCTGCACCCTTCCTTCGTCAAGAACTTGGTGATGGCACGTTGCTTCTGCTTGGAATCCATTATTTACCTGCAGTGAAGAAGAAGGGTTACTATGGAGGAAGAGTTACTCTGCCAACTTTTACAATTTGAACAACCTCTGTCAGTTAATAAAAAAGTTATGCCCACTTTTTCATTACTTTCGGTACAACCCTCGTACATTTCTTCTACATGACAATACTGCTTATCCCGCCAAGTGAGGCTGTAGAACAAAATCTTCAAGAGGAGACCGTTGTCGATATGGATTAGCATTCCACTTCTATATGTGATCTGCTCCTGCAATGATTCTGAACCATATTTTCCTGTGGGATGATCCAGCAGTTCGAAGAAGTAAAGAAGTAGGAGAAACAATCTTCTTATTAAAAAAAATGACTGTGTGTGTGTTTGTTGCTTTCTAATGAATAAAAAGTAAAAATTGTGGGTTTTTTCAGCATTACCACAGTTCTGTAGTTAAACTTGACAGTTGCATTGTTATATTCTGTAGTACGCAATTCCATAATTAAGCCTGTGGCACTCACGAACGTGTGGGACATTGAGCTTCCCACGGCATGTGATCATCTACAAGAGCAAATAAATACCACCTTTGTTGCATTGTATTTTCTATCAAAATGCTCGTATGTAAAAAACAAAAAACTTCCCAACTATGTGCAGATCTCATTGTGCCTTGTTATGTTTTTCTGTTGTGAATGCATTTTTAATACTTTTCCAAATATATGACCTCCCTTGACAGTTGCAGTGCTGATTTTTTTAAAAATGAAGTGCTGCAAAAAGTTTTTTTTTGTAAGCTGTGTATTATTATTTATAGAGCTTTAATTTATAACTTCCTTTACAGTTAATCCACAGATATCTCCATGGTGGCACTGTGGTCTAAGTGCTGGCTTCTGACCATTTGTCCGAGATGGGTCTGGGTTTGAATCCCAGTTAGGCAGGGATGTTGTGTTTGCCTAATGGCACTGGCTGTCTCCCTTCCCTGGAACCAATGGCCCTAAATTAGGGACAGGCAACTGTTTATAGCCCATAGAGTTGCTCACATGGTTGTTAAATCCCCAAACAAATAATAATCCATGGACTATGTGATGGAAATTATGGCACGTTTCTGTGTGTACATTTAGTATGCAAACAAATTCAGATTGTGTATGTGCATGCATGTACTCTTTCATATTTATACTTTGTCAGAAGTTACACATAGATTTTGAGTTATTATTATTTTTAATTTCAGACAAGATCTCCTATGTGATGTTACTTTAGTTGCTGATGGTGTGGAAATTGCTGCACATAAGATGGTCTTAGCTTCTTGTAGTCCTTACTTTTATGCGATGTTCACTAGCTTCACTGAGAGTAGAGCTGATAAAATAACCATTCAGGGTGTTGACGGGCAGGCATTACAGTTACTTGTAGATTATGTTTATTCTGCAGAAATTCATGTCACAGAGGACAATGTACAGGTATGAAACAATCCATCACTGTTGCTACATAATAACCTGTGTGTTATTTTATAAACATAGAATGTGTATTGAATCCTTGTGTTTTGCATCTTCAAACAACATTGGAAATGTGCAGAAAAGTGAACTATAGTGAAATTGTAATATTGTCTAATTCAGACCAACCCAACTCCAAAAACGACCAGTGCCATGTTACTGGCCCAGACCTGCATAATTATATTTCCAGGGATAGGAATTCTGCAACAAAAGGAAAAATCTTGGTTTGTCATGCTGTAAAAGAAAAAAATTGCACCAAAACCACTACTGTTTTCACCATAGGACTTTGCACCCACAAATTCTTCTCTCCATACTACTTGCCACTGAATCAACTCAGTGTGGCAAGAGCAAAAGTCTTATGAGAGCAGAGATTAGCTTTTCAGCTTTTATTTCTCCCATGCCTGGTGTCAAAGATCTGTTGTGGTTCTAGTTGGCCTATTAACTCAGGGTAACTAGCAATCACAAAAACCAGCTGGGAAAAGGGAAGAAGAATTTTCATTCATCTGAAAAAATTGGAGAAAAGTCGGGAAAGCTTGTGGTATGTCCATCCACCAGCCAAAACTGTTGGTAATCTACACTTTTGAAGGTTACTCACCTTTACTAATATGGCACCGGAGTTCCACTTCTTTTCAATACATTTCCAGCATGTATATCATTTTGCTGTCTCCTGTCTGTGGTTCGAGGAAATGAATCTTCACATGCCATTTTTCACAATAAACTTCAATCTTTTAAAAACACCTCATCAGCCCTCATATCAAATTCACCGGTCTCTTATTGGTACGTTTTCTTGCATATTATGATATTATGATATTATGATGCCTCTCATATATTCTCAAATGTGAAATTCCCTTTCTCATTGAAAACCATTCAAAAGAAAGACAAAACAGCTCTTGAGTACTTAAAAATAGACCATACACTGAACTAATACACTAACCCTAGACACAGTTGTAGTCTACAGAAATGGGAAATGTCAGCTCTAAGGGGGGATTAAAGTGTTCTGTGATTTTCTCCATTTTGAATTTTCGTGACAAAGTTTGTTTTGTTTTTTTCTGTTCCTGAGTATAGTTGTCATTTTTAATTGTTTTTTGATGAACTCTCCAATTGAGTGGCTCTCCATATTTTCTTAGTTTTCTTAAATACGTGCTAGATTTTTTTAAAGTAATTTTCTAGATTTTCCCTAATATTGGGTTGGAAGTATTTTAGAATTAGAATCAGAGGAAGAATATACCACATATTATTTCGGCATCTAAAGTTTTTTTCAATATTTCAGGATAAGTTTGGAAAAGTGTAGTGAGCTTTTGGCATTGATTGAGCCATATATGTATATATATATATAAAGAAATAGGACGTACAAAGTTTCTAAAATGTATATCAGTAGGGAAATGATTGGTGGTAATGCTAAAATGAGATTTTACATGAAATATGGACATAAAATAAAATGACACTGATAACTAAATTGTAAAAATGAAAATAAAATAATATAAAAAATAGTGCATGTGTGGCGATCCTATAGCAGCAATATGTAGTAATATACAGATGCAGACCTACCAACTGTTACGATTTTATCGTATTTAGTGCAATAAATCATGCTGCAGCACGACATGATAATATGATTTTGCCACCAAAAATACGATTTTTTTTTTAAAAAGTCCCCCATATTCAGATAGAAGTAGGAGAAAATTTAGGTGTAATCTGTTTTTTCCCCTTCAAAAGATTGTTTTCTCAGAGAGGTCTGATTTCTGGATGCTTAATTTTATTTTTTAAAGAAGAGTGTTCTAATGAAAATATAAAAAAAGATTGGTGTTTCTTCAAGTATGGTTCTTATACCATTCCAAAACTGGATCATTCAAAATCAGAAAGTTGTAAATCCAATGAAATGTTAAAGAGGAAAAATGTGAATTTGACTTCTGTTAATAAGAAATTTAAAAGGACTGCAGTTAAACACCAAACATGATAAAAAATCTCAAACACATGTAATTAAAAAGTGACAAGAACTGCATAAAAAAACTTGTAAAAAATGTGTTAAATAAGCAAGAGAGGATTTTTTTTTGCCTTGAGTTCAACTGTGAATCAAGCTTATGCACTTTTTCTTTGCTATGCTACAAAAGTTTTTGAAAAATGCAATATAATGTTTCAGCAGGTGGAACCTCGTGTGCATACACTTAAATCCAATATTTAAAGTCTTTTTAAAAAACTAATTAGATTTGCAAAAGTAAGTGATATTAAGCAAGCAAAATCAACATTTCATGTTAAATATAATGAAACAGAGAACCAAAATGACAATGCAGAGTTATCAGTCAGTTTTGAAACCAAAGAATTGATTAAAACAGTTAGCACTGAGGAGCAGAAAGAATTTTTTTCTGAAGTTAAAAATTATTTTATTAAGGGCTGCTGCGACTATATAATTTCTAAATTTCCATGGAGTTTGGAAGTGTTAAATCATGTCCAAGTTACTGATATTTGTAGAAGAGAACAGTAATTTTTCATCAATTCAGTATGTAATAGATATGTTCCCATGTCTCCTTTTAAGGTGTGAGAATGAAGCAATTCCTGAAGCTGTTGATGCCATAGAAAGCAAAGTTTTGAAATTTCAAGTAGCATCATTAGCAAATAACATTTTAAATAGCAAAAGTATTAGTGAACAATGGCATTTATTATTAAAAAAAAAAACTCTTGTGGCAAATTTCTTTATAGCAGACTTTGTAAAGTCATGTTAGGGATTTTAACTTTGCCTCATAGTAATGCCTCAAGTGAAAAAGTTTTTAGTTTAGTAAGTAGAAATAAGATTGATGTACAAGAGGCTCTTTGAGTACTTCAACACTTGAATTACTTTTAATTGCAAAAACCAGTATGTCTGGACCTTGCTTTCAGCAAAAATATTCTGTTGGATTTAAAGAAAAAGCAAAGTCAGAAACACATGTTGGTTTAAATAAAAGTTAGCTTTCTTAATGGTTGTCATATGTGAAATTTAACGTTTCCTTGCTTTAATGGAAAGCAAAAATTCATGAGCTACACTATAGTTTTTTTAATGGTTTCATGTTAATACATTTTCCTGTACAATTAGGATTTTTGTTTAAATTTAATTAATGTTTGAAATGTGAAATATTGAATTTAATAATTAACAACATAAAAGTGTTTGCTGATTAGATTTAATCAGTTTCTCGATAAAATTTTGGTGTAGGGAAAAAAATCCCTGCATTCTGATCATCAAGAATTTATATAGCTGAAATAGGCTTCAAAAATTATCAGCAGGTGTTGTGTTAAGATTTTTTATCTGAGTGTTACGTGTTTTGGTTCTGAGAGGTTGGCAGGTCTGGGATGCTATTTTTCTTGTGTATGTATTTTTTAAATAAACATTTTTATTCATTGTGAAAAGAATAAAGTCATATTTACTAACTAGATTCAATGAAATTTTCTGTCACATGTTTTGTTTCATCTGTATCATAGTATTAATGTTTGTGACTAATGTACAAAATAGAATTTGTTTGCAGTCTTGATTTAAGTTTTTATCAGCCAACATTTCCAAATCAATTAAATTTACAGCAGAAGCAATGAAAGTGCTAATATCACATGGATGTGAAGAGCTGGATGTCTGATGATGCAATAAAGTAAACAGCTGAGATAGGTGAACTTGACCACATATACAACAGTTTGAAACATATTCATCAAAAATATTCTCAGCATGGAATGCTACAAAATTCTGTTCCTTTCTTATCCAAAAGGTTGATTCTATTCCAGTGTAATGTGCTAGCTTTCATTGGAAATTGTGATTATAATTTTTTCCTCTTAGTTTCCATTCTGACAGTTCATTTCATAGGGTGTGGCTGCTTTTACTCTTCTCAAAATTTTGTTTCTGTTTTTCGTTGCAGTACCATCTTTGTTTTTTGAGTGCCATAATTTTTCTTCCATTACTAAGGTGACTTTTGTTTTCTTCAAGGTTTGGTTGTTCTCGGTTCTTTTTTTCGCTAGTTTACAATTACATTTCTTTTTCTTTGGTGATACTTTTCCCCCACCATCTTGCATAGTTCTATATATCCCCCTTAGGAAGTTACGGTATTTTTATTTATTTTTATCTCCATTTTTATAACAGTATTTTTGTTTGTTCTGATATTTTCTTCATGTGGCTTTTGTTCCTAGGACTGCCTGTTTTTGTTGTTTCCAGAAGGGGCTTAGTTCTTTTTTATTTTAACTTTGAAGTTAAGAGCTCTTGTGCTGAAAAAACTGTTTCTCAGTTCCAATCTGATCTTTTTATGTTTTTTTAAGATTGGCCATGTCAGTACTTTTCATTAGTTTCATGAGCTTGTATTCAAGTTTTATGATAAAGTGCATCTTATACACTGAGTGGCCACTTTATTATGACCACCCGCTCAGTACTTCGTTGGGCCCCTTTTGCCTTTAATACTGCGTCGATTCTTTGTTGCATGGACTCCACGAGACGTTGATAGGTGGTTTGTGGGATATGAGACCATGCTTGATGAATAGCACTTTCCAGGAGTGTGAGATTGCAGGGTTGTGGATCCAGCTGTCTGATGGCTTGTTCAACTTCATCCCACAAATTCTCAATGGGGTTGAGATCTTGATATTGTGGGGGCCACCTAAGCAAAGTAAACTCGCCGGCATGTTCCTGAAACCAATCCTGTACAATACGAGCACTATGGCAGGACGCATTATCTTGTTGAAAGTAGCCATCACCATTGGGATAAACCATCCACGTGACAGGATGCACTTGGTCCGCAACAATGTTTAGATATGATGTGCCAGTCAGACGTTGATCAACACGAATTAAAGGGCCCAAAGCATGCCAGGAAAACATTCCCCAAACCATAACGTTGCCTCCACCAGCTTGAAGGGTTGTAGCAATGCATTTGGGGCCCATGCTTTCGTGCTGTTTTCGCCAAATTCTCACTCGGCCATCGGCATGGCACAACTGAATACGTGATTCATCGGACCACATAATTTGTTTCCAGTTATTGACTGTCCAATCCTTGTGCTCCTGTGCAAACTGGAGACGTTTTCTCTTGTTAACTGCAGACAGCAAAGGTGTTCGAACAGGCCTTCGGCTGCCATATCCCATCCGATGCAGTGTACGGCAAACAGTGCGTGCAGAGATCATTTGAGGGGATCCTTGATTAAGATGGCCTGTAATTTGCTGCACTGTTGCCCTTCTGTTGTCTGTTACCAGCCTGGACACTCTCCGTTCCGCCCGAGCAGTCACTAGTCGATGGGGACCACACGTTGCACGTAGAGACCCAGTTTTTTGGGTGACAGTCCAGTCTTTAAACACTTTAACAACAGCTGCTCTGAAACATTTCACGAATGCAGCGGTTTTGGTGATACTTGCTCCATGGCTCCGAGCTCCTACAATCATCCATGTTGAAAGTCCGTCAAATCGCATTTTTTACCCATCTCGTCACCAAAAAATCACTTCTACTGCTGTCGCAAGCACTAAGCTTTCCCTTTTTATACTAGCCTCGGCCTCTGGCGGCAACAGCATGCAGCCGTAGCTCATTTGTTTAAAACTGTTAGATGGTCAAAATAAAGTGGCCACTAAGTGTATATCACCATTTCATAGTCAGTTCCTGCAGTGGTATATATACCTTCATTTAGCAGTGGATTGAAAATGGTTGCTGATGATATTTATATACAGTATGTATGCAGTATATATGCACAGGGTTACCAACCACTCCACAAAAAAATAATTAATTTACTTACCCCACTTACCGTATTTATCAGCGTATGACATGCACTTTTTCCCCCTAAAATTTAGGGCTGAAATTCTACCTGCATGTTTATGCGCATATACTACTTCTTTTTATTTAAACTCGGTAAAATGAATACTGCTGCAGAGTACAACGCATCTCGACGTTGCCAAATGTTAACGCTTTGGTATCACTTTACTCTTAACTGCAGATGCTTCTCTAATGCATATCTCTTCTGTTTTCTGACGGATCTTGTTAAAATTGGTATCAATACAATCTTCAGTTCTTTGGAAAGAAGATTCGCACAAAAAAATTGAGATAGATTCCCAATTTACCTTTTTTAAGTGCCCAAAAGTAATCTCACTCGCTCCAGCAGCGAATGAGAGCTGCCATGTTAAGCCTAAGCGTCTGCTCTCATTAAATTGCTTTCATGGCACAACCTGCTTAAGCAGCAGCTGCTCAAGGGAAAGATGATGAAATTTCTGGTGTCGTCCGAACTCTGTTGCTGACGGTTGGGGATAAAAATCATTAGCATATGTGTGGTCTTGTCGTGCTGGTTCAAGGGTATAATTCCTTGCGACGATAACCATGCATTATCGGCAAATGGCATTGGTTTAAGGAACCCAGACTTCTGGCTGTTTTTTATTTTTTAGTCTGTCTCATCACTTTAAAGATAGCAGTGTTTCTGATTAAAATTTTTGTAACAGGTCTAATATCCAAGTTTTTTCATTCAAACAGATGCTTTTTCTTTCGTATTATTTGCCTTTATAAGTGGTATAAATATTAATAAACATATGTGTTGAGTTATCTAAAAAAAATTCAGAGCTCCCAAGTCATTTAAATTTTTTTTTTTTTTACTTAAACTTCCTCCTTAAAATTAGGGTGCGTGTTATTATGCCAATAAATATGGTAATTAATGCGATGTTCTTGGATTTGGTAATAATTTCTTACACGGCTATCCTAGACTTAATGAACTACAAATATCTCAAAATTATGGGTTTTTATTAAGGAATAAAAGGATATTTATTTATATTTCAAATTTTTGCGTTGTGCCCCTACCCTTCCTCAGGACTACAGCTGCAGTAGGTGTTGCCATTCATGAGGTAAATTCCAACCTTTCAAATCATTGAATGCTGTGTTTCTTCTCTCTATTTCCAGTCCTGCACACCAACAGCACTTTTTCAAAAGAAAATTGGCAAAAGGACTGGAAATAGAAGAGGCACAACATTAAATTATTTGAAAGGTTAGAATTTACCTCATGATTGGCAACACCTACTATAGCTGTAGTCCTGAGGAAGGGTAGGCAGACTACCTGAAAATTGTACAAATAAATATCCTCTTATTCCTTAGTAAAACCCCATAATTCTGAGATGTTCTTTGCAAATATTAAAATTTTCCACAACATGCAAATTTTTCCAAAGTATGGCATAGCTGCCAAGTGTCCCAATTTAATCAGATTGTGTCCGGTTTTTGAAAGCAATGTCCGGGAATCCGTTTTTTTTTGTTTGTTTGTTGTTTCTGGTTTTTTTTTTATAGAAAACTTTTGGTTTTTGTTTAATTTTAATATGTCGTTATTGTTTTTCCTTTGTTTGTAATAAGTTTGCAGTTT
Source organism: Macrothele yani (assembly GCA_039090855.1). Taxonomy (NCBI): domain Eukaryota; kingdom Metazoa; phylum Arthropoda; class Arachnida; order Araneae; family Macrothelidae; genus Macrothele; species Macrothele yani. Next base: position 112,615,672 of record CM077026.1, read on the forward strand.
ACTACAAGTGCTATGGATTCTCCGTAGTTACTACGACAATAATTTTGACCCTACGAAGTACAGGAAACTTTGAATTTACTACAAAAATCGCAGTGAAATAATGTTAGTCAACATTTGTGTAAAGTTTATTTTCATTTTGTCAAGATTCTAACATTTATTAAGCATTTTTGGAATTGCTTATTGAATGTTTTTAATGTTGTACAATGTTGTATTTTTTGGTTGCCTTAATGCCATCTGCCTAGCCGAAAACCTTCAAAACTACCAGAAATGATGCCAGCAGGGATTAAAATGTTCTATGAATTTCGGAATTCGGTATTTTTCTGACCAAGCTGCATTTTTCTCTCATTCCTCTTCCTGATTGCATTTTTTATTTTTTTAAATAGTTTTCTGATCCATGTTCATTTTTAATATTTTTGGTAATGAAAAAGAATGGCTTCATATTTTTTAAGAATTTTTTTAAATCTTTTTTTCTTTTTCTATCAGTTTCTTCTTCAAAACCAATCAGTAGAGCAAGCATTTTTGGCCTTTCCTCTTTTTTTAAAAGCAAAATGAAATTCTGAAATTGATACCTAATGTGTCCATGATGGAATCTGAACCACCCGTAAAATTGTTTTCATGACTGAGTAAGGAATGCAGTACCAATTTTTTTTAATTTAATTTCACTTTAAACATGCTTTTGCATTCTTTAGTCACTTATTACTATATAAAGGTGCTGAGGAAGCATTGTTTCTTTTGTTTAAAGCAAAATTAATGTTAAAAAATACTCCTGTGAGCTCACAGGTCAGAGAAACGACTTTACAAGAAACAAAAGCCTGTCTGCTCCTAATCATTTCACCCCGCCTCTAAAAAAAATAAATAAAAAATCTTTAACTGGTAGTTCTGTGTCTGGCGCTCTTTGGCCAAACCTGGCCCTTGCGCCACTAAAATCAATTAACTAACTAACTAACCAAAAGATAGCAACAGAGTTGAAGTTCTGATTCTGAATTTCAATTTTTTTTTAAACAAAAGGAAAACTGTTTGCTGTTTTTGTCTGGTGATACAGCAAGAAATGACTATACAATGGTAAACCATGCATTTTAAGAGAAATTAAACTTTAAAAAGCAATTACGTCATTTTGTTAGTAAAATCAAAAATATGGGAGGTCAGTGTTTACCACAAACCTTTTGGGAAAAAGCAAAATTTGCAGCTACAGTGGTTTTCCACAAAATCATTCAGAAAAAATAAATGTTTATAAATAATAAATATATTCAGAAAAATGATGTTTAATTAGTGTTTATTATGGGTAATTAAAAAAACTTTTAAATACAGGGTGTTCGGAAATGATGTATACAATTTCAAAGTTGATTAGTACAAAAAGTATTTGCGATGCGAATTATTTACGTTTAGTCCAAGTTTAAGCAAGTTCTAAAGTTTTATTTTTCCTTTGATAGGTGACGCTAAGTGCCTGGTAGTACAGTGTGACACAACATAGCAAAAATGGCAACACCACAGGAAAAAGCTGCTTGCGTGATGTGGTTTGCAGAGTCCATATTGCTGACCCAAGTCCAGAGAAATTTCAAGAGGAGACCTCCAACATGGAGGAGTATCCAACAGTGGGTAGACAAATTCAAAGCTACCAGTAGTGTGTTGAAAGGAATGAGCAGTGGCAGACCATCTGTGTCGGAAGAATCAATGGAGGTTGTGCGTCCGGCGTACCAACGGAACCCATCAACATCCATTCGTTTAGCTAGTCGCGAACTGGGGATACTTGCCACAACAGTTCACATAGTGCTACACAAATGCCTTCATCTTTACACCTACAAAATGCAGCTGGTGCAAGGGGTGCATCCCAATGACAGAGGCATCGTGCAGCGTTTGCCATAGACATGCTTCATCACATTGATAGCAACCCCACATTCCTGTCCAGAATCTGTTTCAGTGATGAGTCAACATTTCATGTATCAGGTACCGTCAACAAGCATAATTACCAAATTTGGGCTTCAGAAAATTCCCATGCTGTCCTGGAAAACACACAAGACACAACCCCAAAGTTAATGCTTGGTGTGTCATTATGCAGGACAGAGTGATTGGACTGTTCTTGTTTGCTGAACGAACCATAACTGGCGGCGCATGCCTGGACATGTTACAACTGTTCATCATTCTTCAACTGCAGGAGATTCGAGATAATTTTTTAGCAAGATGGGTATCCCCCTCATTTGTCATCAGACACTCATGCATGCTTGGATCAGCACTTTCCTGATCAGTGGATTGGACACAGAGGTCCAATGACATGGCCTACCCATTCACCAGACATAACCCCCTGTTATTTTTTATGGGGTTCCTGAAAGACATTGTCTACCGGACAAAGGTTGCCCCCCCCCCTGATGACCTGAAGGAGCGCATCACCGCAGCCTTCCTCCACGTCACCCCAGACATTGTGCACCATTCTTGGTCCGATATTGACTACTGCCTTGACATTATGCGCACTACGAATAGGGCTTATGTGGAAATGTATTGATTGCAAAGCTAAAAACTTTAGAACTGGCTTAATCTTGGATAAAACATAAAACATTTGTATCACACATACTTTTTGTACTAATCAACTTTGAAATTGCATACATCATTTCCGAACACCCTGTATAATAAAACAATCGAAAAGATGTGCTTTTCTGATATCCTCATAAACCCTCTGCTAATGCACACTCATAAACTGAAAGTTTCTGTGATTGATCCTCGTGGTTTTATACAATGTTGGCAACCCTGCTTGTATACCAGCCTTAATTTTTGGTTTATAATGAGCATATTTTAGTTGAGTCATAGCAGGTGTATTGTTTGGAACATATTTTAATGCACGTAGATATTTTAAAGTTTCTTTCTAATATTGTAAAGTAATAATAAAAAAAAAATTCTTAGCCATGAGGAACAAATTGACCATGTTCATTCAGTTCTAAAAGAATTTTTTCAGTCCAGCTTGTATTAGAAATTATCCTGAATGTGAATATACATGAATGCCACCTATTGGAAACATTCTGCATAACAAAAGATGGAGAGTTTAAAAAATTGTGGTCGTAGTCATAGTAATCATTGTAAAAAGAACACCTCTTAAAGATAGAAAACAATGCATCAGAAAATTAGAAAATATGTGCATAATTTTGATCATGATTGAATCCTGGGAGATGATTTTTAAAATTCTCCCACTGTGATTGGTATGGGCTGAAATTATGTTGAACCAAAAGCCTTACACTTGAAAATGAAGGGAAGGCTAATACGTGCGAAAACATTTTTCATCCTGTATACCTAGATTTGATGCTGACCTTGGCTACCTACAACGGACGCTCCCTATCTTCTGATTCAAGGCTTCTTGAATTGGAAGAGGAACTACAAAGGATTAAGTGGGACATCGTCGGGCTAAGTGAGGTAAGGAGAAAAGGAGAAGATCTCATTGAACTGAAAAGTGGACATCTCTTCTATTATCGTGGGACAGATACTGGCAGAACTAGTGGTGTTGGATTTATAATAAACAAGAAACTGAAGGATAAAGTTGTAGAAGTTGAAAGTTCCTCTGACAGAGCTGCACGACTCGTTATCCAACTATCGAGAAGATACCAGGCTCGGATTATTCAAACTTATGCACCCACCACAAGTCATGCTGAAGAAGAAATTGAAGAATTTTATGAGGAAATTCGTCATCTAAATAATAAAGGTAAGCAGCACTTGAAGATAATTATGGGAGATTTCAATGCAAAAATAGGGCAACGACAACAGAATGAAACTTCAGTAGGTAAATTCGGTCACGGCAACAGAAACCAGCGTGGAAATACTCTAGTTGAATTTGCAGAGGCAGAAGGATTTTTCATCTTGAACTCCTTTTTCAAGAAAAAGCCACACAGGAAATGGACATGGAGACATCCAATTGGGACGACAAGTGAAATTGATTTTATTATGTGTAACAAAAAATTCGTCATCGAAGACTGCAGTGTGCTGAACAAGTTCAACACAGGTAGTGACCATAGATTGGTGAGATGTAAGATGCACCTCAACACTAAACTGGAACGTGGCAAGCTCATAAGACAAACAAAATGTATTGACATAACCAACCTTAAAAAACACCATAATACTTTCAAGTTGGAACTGAAGAACAGATTCTCTGCTTTAGAAGGCCTAACATCGGAAGAAGTGGATATTTCGGAAGTTAACAGAAAAGTAACCAAAGCTCTTATGGAAACAACAACAAAACTAGCTGGGTCTAAGAACAAGTTGCATGTAAACAAATTATCAGGAAAAACCAAAATGTTGATGCAAAAAAGAAGAGAGATGAGGACAACTAAAGAAGATGTGACTTCCAAAGTGGAATATATAGAGCTATGCAAGACAACACGAAAAAGTATCACTGAAGACGTAAGGAAATTCAACTGTGAGCTAGTGAGGAAAGCAATTGAAAACAACCAAAGCCTTAAGATAGCAAAGGGACATCTCAGTAAGGGAAGAAAACAGATTATGGCTCTGAGAAAAGAAGATGGTTCTATAACAAGAAATAGAGGCGAAATTTTGACAAGAGTGAAAGATTTCTACTCCAAATTATATGAAAGGGATGATACATGTACTCCAGACATCATGAAAGGTACCAGAGTTCTTCCAGTCCTCCCAGCAGAAGTTGCTCATTCAATCAAGAACATGAAGCGGGGGAAAGCTCCAGGAGAAGATGGAATTACTATAGACATCATACAAGAAGCAAGTGGAGAAATTGAAACAGTACTCGCCCAAATTTTCACTCGATGCCTTAATGAAGGGAAGATTCCTGAGGATTGGAACAATGCTACAATGATCCTGCTACATAAAAAAGGTGACATTGAGGATCTCAGGAACTACAGACCTATCAGCCTCCTATCAGTGGTTTATAAAATCTTCACTAAAGTTCTTTCACACCGCTTGAAGGTAACACTGGACATGGCTCAACCGAGAGAACAAGCTGGATTCAGGAGTGGCTACAGCACAATAGATCATATCCACGTACTGAGAGAACTAATTGAAAGAGCGAGGGAATATGAACTTCCATTGTGCATGGCTTTTATCGATTATGAAAAAGCCTTTGATTCGGTGAAACCATCAGCAGTTACCACGGCTCTGAAATCCTGCGGTATTGAAGATGCATACATTAATATTATTAATAACATCTATGAAAATGCAAGTGCAAAGATTCGGCTGTTTGAAAATACAACACACATAAAAATTGGAAAGGGAGTGAGACAAGGTGACACCATATCTCCGAAGCTCTTTAATGCCACATTGGAAAATGTCTTTCAATCACTGAACTGGGAAAACAAAGGGATAAAGATTAATGGAGATTATCTAACCCACCTTCGTTTTGCTGATGACGTAGTCATTTTTGCAACTACCCCATCAGAGCTGCAGAGTATGATCCAGGAACTTGCTGACAAGAGTAAAGAAGTGGGATTAAAAATGAACTTTCAGAAGACAAAAGTGATGTTCAATGCTTTTACAAGAATGAAGATTTATCGATTGATGGAGAACAACTGGAGATAACAGATACGTATGTTTATCTTGGACAGCAGATATCAAGTGAGGGTCACATTGATGAAGAAATTAATCGGCGTACAAAACTTGCCTGGAGAGCTTTTGGAAGAAACAGCATAATTTTCAAGAGCAATATGCCATTATGTCTTAAAAGAAAAGTGTTTGATCAATGCATCCTTCCAGTGCTTACGTATGGTGCAGAGACGTGGACCTTAACTAAAAGAGACATACAAAGGCTGCAGACAACTCAAAGAAGCATGGAGAGGTGCATGCTTGGTATAACCAGGAGAGATAAGAAGAGGAACTCGTGGATCCGAAAAATGACGAGAGTGGAAGACATCATGATCAGAGTTAAATCCCTGAAATGGCAATGGGCTGGACATACTGCCAGAAGGACAGACCATAGATGGACAGCCGAAATTTTAGATTGGATTCCAAGGGACAGGAAAAGACCCAGAAAAAGACCACATGGGAGATGGGTGGATGAAATTCGTAAATATGCGGGAGTGACATGGAGGAGACTGGCACAAGACAGACCGTTGTGGAGGAAACTTGGGGAGACCTTCGTCCAGCAGTGGATTGATAATGGTTGACAATGATGATGATGATGATGATGATACCTAGAAATAGAAATATACTATATATGAATATACTTTTATACTACCTAAGAAAAGTGAAGATTTGTTCCACACAGCTGTGTGCTGTGAAAAGCAGAAAATGCATGGAATGCTACAATGATCCTGCTACATAAAAAAGGTGACATTGAGGATCTCAGGAACTACAGACCTATCAGCCTCCTATCAGTGGTTTATAAAATCTTCACTAAAGTTCTTTCACACCGCTTGAAGGTAACACTGGACATGGCTCAACCGAGAGAACAAGCTGGATTCAGGAGTGGCTACAGCACAATAGATCATATCCACGTACTGAGAGAACTAATTGAAAGAGCGAGGGAATATGAACTTCCATTGTGCATGGCTTTTATCGATTATGAAAAAGCCTTTGATTCGGTGAAACCATCAGCAGTTACCATGGCTCTGAAATCCTGCGGTATTGAAGATGCATACATTAATATTATTAATAACATCTATGAAAATGCAAGTGCAAAGATTCGGCTGTTTGAAAATACAACACACATAAAAATTGGAAAGGGAGTGAGACAAGGTGACACCATATCTCCGAAGCTCTTTAATGCCACATTGGAAAATGTCTTTCAATCACTGAACTGGGAAAACAAAGGGATAAAGATTAATGGAGATTATCTAACCCACCTTCGTTTTGCTGATGACGTAGTCATTTTTGCAACTACCCCATCAGAGCTGCAGAGTATGATCCAGGAACTTGCTGACAAGAGTAAAGAAGTGGGATTAAAAATGAACTTTCAGAAGACAAAAGTGATGTTCAATGCTTTTACAAGAATGAAGATTTATCGATTGATGGAGAACAACTGGAGATAACAGATACGTATGTTTATCTTGGACAGCAGATATCAAGTGAGGGTCACATTGATGAAGAAATTAATCGGCGTACAAAACTTGCCTGGAGAGCTTTTGGAAGAAACAGCATAATTTTCAAGAGCAATATGCCATTATGTCTTAAAAGAAAAGTGTTTGATCAATGCATCCTTCCAGTGCTTACGTATGGTGCAGAGACGTGGACCTTAACTAAAAGAGACATACAAAGGCTGCAGACAACTCAAAGAAGCATGGAGAGGTGCATGCTTGGTATAACCAGGAGAGATAAGAAGAGGAACTCGTGGATCCGAAAAATGACGAGAGTGGAAGACATCATGATCAGAGTTAAATCCCTGAAATGGCAATGGGCTGGACATACTGCCAGAAGGACAGACCATAGATGGACAGCCGAAATTTTAGATTGGATTCCAAGGGACAGGAAAAGACCCAGAAAAAGACCACATGGGAGATGGGTGGATGAAATTCGTAAATATGCGGGAGTGACATGGAGGAGACTGGCACAAGACAGACCGTTGTGGAGGAAACTTGGGGAGACCTTCGTCCAGCAGTGGATTGATAATGGTTGACAATGATGATGATGATGATGATGATACCTAGAAATAGAAATATACTATATATGAATATACTTTTATACTACCTAAGAAAAGTGAAGATTTGTTCCACACAGCTGTGTGCTGTGAAAAGCAGAAAAATGCATGGAAAGGTTTGCTCTTTGATACACCTACCTAATGAAGATAACAAAAGTAAAAATACAGTCTTAACTTCTAAAAGTGTAGGTATGAGGGGCAGTCAAAAACTTAGTTGCATGCGCCCACAGTTGTTGTTTTTTTTTTTTGTATAAAATATATTTGGATGTAATGTGAAAGAGCCACTTGTGCTTCCTCCTCGAAGCCACCATGTTAACTTATGATGATGAGACAGGGTGCTTTCAACATTTCAACATGATCCAGCATCAAAGAGGTAAATCATGGAGTAGAGGGCGGCACCAAGTTCACCAAGACCCAAGAAGGTTTGCCTGCAGAAATCGAAAATCAAAGCAATGCTGATCACATTTTTTGACATCTGCGGCATCATTCACAGGAAATGGCTTCCAGCGGGTGCAACAATCACCAGTGCCTTCTACCTGCAAGTTCTTGATTGCGTACGGAAAAGAACTCGTCGTGTGTAGCCGAACCTGCGAGCATGTGGATTTTCGTTCCTTCTGAATGACAACGTACCTGCCCACTCGGCACTGTTGGTGACACAGTTCCTCACCAAGTCCGGAGTACCCAGGCTCAACCATCTGCCGTACTCCCCGGACTTCGCTCCCGCCGACAAGTTCTGTTCCCGAAAGTGAAGTTGGGCGTTGAAAGAACGACATTTCATGACTGTTCAGGACCTCAAGAAAATCATTACAGCGGAAATGAACAGTGTTCCAGTAAATGAATTCAAAAAGTGTTTCACACATCTAGTGGAGCGATCAAAATGGTGCGTCGATAAGAAGGGATACTACTTTAAGAAACCATAACCAGAGTTGGACTCAGCACATTAAACTTTCCTTGTAACAGGAGCTGTCCTGGAACTTAATTTAATTGTCCGATAGTGTAATCTCATGATTTAATACTTTCTAAAATCAGTAAAAGGAAATGCCACTGAAAATATGATTTATCATACACACGCATTCCCATTCGTAAACCTGCCCTTCCATGCAACAATGTGGCCAGCCCAAACTCCACAGGGGATCTATAAATAAACCAGATGCCTACGTGTTTTACAGTGTGAGTGTGATGGGTAAACATAGCACTCTGAATGAGCTTATATGAGCAAATGGTCAGTGTGAGAAAGATGGAACAGCTATCCCAGTGATCTGAGGTGCTAGTTTCTGACCATTCATCCAAGATGGACCCTGGTTTGAGTCCCAGATGAGGCATGGGTGGTGTGTTTGTCTCATGGTCTGGCTTTCTCCTTTCCATGCAGCCAGTAACTCTAAATTATGGACAGATGACTACTTGTACCCTAATAGGTATTTATGGTGGTCACTAAATTCCAAAACAAAACAAACTAGTCAAATCATGCAATGCATTGATTATGATACACTTTCCAACATACCAGAAATCATTACTGAAGTTATTACTCAAGTTATGAGGATAATGGCTGTGGAATAAATCTTGCTTCTATGACCTGACCTTTGACCCCATTTCCATGATATTCAACAGAACCGGTAAAGTATACTTCCGGAACAACATGATAGTTTTGTCTCAATCGAAGCATTTTTACGTAAGTTATAACGCATACGGGCAATGGAATTAATGTATCCCGCTCCTAAGTCCTGACCTTTGACCCCACTTCACCCATTTTCAATAGGGTTCGTCCCCTACCACATACTAAAATTTCATTGAAATCGAACCATATTTATGCAAGTTATGATGCATAGGAGCAATGGAATGGATCCCGCTCCCATGTCATGACCTTTGACCCCATTTTCAATAGGGTTCGTCCCCAAGTGGTCCCCTACCACATAGTAAAATTTCATCAAAATCGAACCATTTTTACGCGAGTTATCATGCGGACAAAGCTGGAGCATTTACGCTTCTGCAACCTACGGTTGGAAAGCGTACAAAAGAAAATGGAATGCTCCATCTCCACATCTGCAGAACATCTGGGATTTCCATGTGTGACTCAAGTGTGTGCATACCAGGACTACATCAAAATGGGTATGTAACGATTGGTCGACAAACGGTTGTTCGACATAACGATTGGCCGACAGAAATATTAGTCGACATAATGATTGGTCGACAGTAACTATTGGTTGACAGCACGTTTGATCGACATAACGATTGGTCGACAGTAACGGCTGGTCGACATTGATCGACATAAAATGGTCAACGGAACTTGGAAAAACAAAATTTGAATAAGTGCAAACAGTTTGGTGGAAAATTGCCCCACCGGAAAATTGCCACACATCTTTCAGCAACCCGGAAAATTGCCACACACAGAAAAATTGCCCCACCAGAAAATTGCCACATGGTTTTCATTAAGGAGACGAGCACAAATCGCCGTTCGTCCGAGAAACGCTTTGAATGTGTGGCAATTTTCCAAGTTTCCGAATTATGTGTGGCAGTTTCCCCAAGGTGCCTATACCTGAAGTGCTCCAGGGCTCTTTCGGAAATGACATCGTTCAGAAGGCCCTCTTTATAGATTTCACTTAGAGTACAAAAGATGACACCGAGGTGGGGGGGTGCTATTTGAAAATAATATGTTATAATGCTGTACGTTCTGAGGACTACATTCTAAAAGATATTATTTCCAAAAAGGAACGTTACATTTTGAGAGGTCAGTACGTTCTGAGTGGTGCTGCTGCAAATGTAAACCATAATCCTCTGAACCAATGGTTATCTGGACCAATCGTGCGACACCACATCAAAATTGGCAAAACCAGGAGTCGCCATAGGAAATATGGGCTTAAATAGGCCAGAGATGTTTGAGGTGAGGGTTTTCCATATCATAATATGTGAAATGGAGGGCCACAGTGGAGATCAGAACATCAGCATTTAATAGTGCATCATCTACGAGTGTTTGAGTAAAGATATTCGGTGTTGTATGACATCTGATGCACACATTGAGTATCCTTTATTAACAATACTTCACTGGACTATGAGGTTGTAGTGGGTAAAACATCATTGCCACTGTACTATGGAAGACTGAAAATGGGTAATTTGGTGTGACAAGTTGAGGTTCTAACCAACTGGAGGATGTGTATACAGTGTAGACCGCACACACACACACACACACACACACACACACAGCGTTGTGGACCCCAAGTGTCAGGTCGTGGTCTTACAGGCCAGAGGAGATGGTATAATGCTCACAATCATGTTTACATGGGCCATCTTAGGGCCCTTGTACCTATCAAGACCATGATCACCTCACAAGGCTATGTTAACATACAGGGTGTTCCAAAATTATTATTACAACTCTGACCCTCAATAAAACCTAAACGAAATAAGATAGCAATGTTTTGTTTTTTCTACATGTAACAGCAACGCATAAAGTTTGATTGGTATGCAAAAGGTTTTTGTTTACTTTCAGATATGAAGCTGAACTTGTGATGGATACTCCACAAGAAAAGGCTCAGTGTGTTGCATGGTTCATAGAGACGAAGTCCGATACACAAGTCCAAAGAAATTTCTGTACCAAGTACTGACATAATCCACCATCCAGACCCTCAATACACGAGTGGCACAAGAAGTTTATGGAGATTGGTAGTGTGCTTCATGAAAAGGGTGTTGGCGGGCCAAGCACAAGTGAAGAGGTAAGGAACATGTTCGACAAAGTTTCCTACGAAGTCCTTTCGTATGGCCTCCAGGCAGTTGGGGTTACCACCTACAATGATACACTGGGTGCTGCAAAAGCACTTGCACCTGACTGCCTACAAAGTGCATTTGACACTGGCACTGCACCCCGGGAATAAACCGAAACATTTCAGTTTTGCTATTGGTATGCTCCACAGGATTGATGAGGAGGAAGGCTTCCCGAAACGTGTTTTGTTCAGCGATGAGGCAACATTTCATGTCTGTGGTTGTATCAACAGGCGTGACTGTAGAATTTTGGGGTCTGAAAACCCACATGCCATCAGTGAGATTGAATGTGACAGCCCTAAAGTTAACATCTGGTGGAGTCTCCTTCATAACAGCATCGGCCCATTCTTTTTCGCCAAAAACACAGTCACGCCTAATGTTTATTCATACGTGCTGAGTGAGCTTGTTTCACTGGATCTTACCTCCCTAGACTTTTTTCTGTGGAGCTGTGTGAAGGATATTGTGTACCGCTCAAAGGATGTGGTTGAGCTGAAGCACAGGATTACAGCTGTGATCACAACAATTCCTGAGGACATGCTCGTGAGAACATCGCAGGAAGTCGAATATCATCTTGATGTTATTTGTGCAACCAATGGTGTGCATGTGGAGCTCTACTAGCATTCCAACAAACTTTGGAACCTGCTATTCAATATGCAATAAACAGATTTTTGTTCTCTTATTTCATTTCTGTTTTATTGAGGGTCAAAGTTGTAAAGATAATTTTGGAACACCCTGTACTTGCCAACCACCTGCAGCCATTCATTGTTATTTATTTCCCACAGCAAGATGCCTTCTTTCAACAAGGCAACATACAATCATGGCCAAAAGTCCTGCACCAGTAGACTGAAAGTAAAATTTTTGATGTTTGAAGTCAACTTATACAGTGTAATTGTAAAATCAGGAATACATGTTATACATCATTTTAAAGGAAATTTTATGCTGAATTCAAATATTTTTACAGAATGTTATTACCAGTAATAGAAGTGAAGTTACAAGCAAAAGTACAGGGTCTGGTCATAAAAAGCAAAATATAGTGGAATATGTTAAATTAGTGTACAATGCATTTAACGTAAAATTACTGTACAGTACATTATTGAAACTTGCAGGACACTTAAAATAACTTGCCAACAAGCAAAATATGCTTTAACATATAATTGGATAACCACGGTTTCCTAGTAACAAAGTCTATTAACTTTAATTGAGTCTGTAAGGGCCGTATGGCACCGTATTATCACCAATGGACAACTAGCGAAGCTCATTAATTCCATGCCAAGAAGGTGTCCTTTGTCACTAAGAAACCGTGGTTATCCAATTAGACATTAAAGCGTATTTTGCTTGTTGGCAAGTTATTTCAAGTTTCAATAATGTACTGTACAATGACGATGATGGGCAAAACATGTAACAATAATAACAAATAAAGGTAACTTGATCATGCTAGTTACGTTTCATGAAAAAAAAAAAAAAAAAAAAAAAACTTTTACAAGAAAGTTCCCAAGTTGGGAGCTTTCGACCTTATCTTAGGTCTTCATTGTGCTGATGGAGGACTAAGATTGTTGCCAGATTCTGCATTTGAATTTTTTCCATTTTTGTTGCCAAAACTTAGAATTGATCTCCAGATCATCGGGATGTTCGTAAGTTGGGATCTGTAAAAACAGCTCCCAACTTACGAACTTTCTTGTAAAAGTTTTTTTTCATGTAACGTAACTAGTGTGATCAAGTTACCTTTATTTGGTACTGTACAGTAATTTTACATTAAATGCATTGTACACTAATTTAACAAATCCCACTATTTTTTGCTTTTTACGACTAGACCCTGTACTTTTGCTTGTAACTTCATTTCTATTACTGGTAATAACATTCTGTAAAAATATTCGAATTCAGCATAAAATTTCCTTTAAAATGATGTATAAATATGTATTCCTGACTTTATCATTACGCTGTATACGTTGACTTCAACCATCTAAAATTTGACTTTCCATCTACTGGTGAAGGACTTTTGGCCACGATTGTATTATACTCCTCCAACCAGTTGCTTGACCCTTTTGGCTCCAGTGAGTTTGCAACCCTCAAATGGCATTCTCACTCTCCGGATTTGAACCCAATTGAGCATATGTGGAAAAAAGTGGAGCTACACATTTGAGCATGAAACCCATCTTTGTCAGCCTTTGCACTGCTTGGGCAGTTGTCATGATATCATGTAATGTTGTGCCACCGAGTCCATGGCATAAACTGTTGCTGCTGTTGTGAGTGCCAAAGGTGGACTCACATGCTAGTCAGTGGGTGCGTAACATAAATTGTTCTTTTGGTGTATGTCTTATATCCTTTTACACAATTTACTGGCAAATCAATGCAATGAAATAAATGGATCGTGGTCTGTCCATTTTTTTGCTAACAACTACAGCTTGTTTGCTGGATTGCTGTATAAGGACATAATTTTGTGAAGCTGATTCTGTTTTTTTTAGCAATTCTGAATTCAGGCTATAGTATACAATGTACATAGCTCACAAGAGATTCAATTTTCATGTGTACATGGTTTTTCTGAAAAATCAGCATATTAAAGTGCCTATGATTGTCAGTATAATTTTTTTGCCAATTTTGGAAGGTTTTTTTTATTGGCTATGCATATCATATAATTTTTCTTTAATGTTTCCTGACATATTTTTAGATTACATCTGTGAAAACAGTTTGTACAATGTTACATTTTTTATTAACCTTATTATTCAAGGTGCTGTTACCTGCTGCTCACTTGTTGCAACTGACCGATGTCAGGGATGCATGCTGTGAATTTCTTCAGGGTCAACTTCATCCGTCTAATTGCTTGGGCATTAGAGCATTTGCAGACCTGCATGGCTGCTTGGAATTATTGAATTATGCTGAGTCCTATACAGAGCAACATTTTGTGTATGTATACTATTAAAAATATTTCCTCTCAACAATATAATTGTACTTTGCCAGAACTGAAAGGTTTTAAGTAAAATGTGAAGCAATGGGCTGGAAATCATTCACAACCAATGGCAAAAAGTAGCAGTTCCAAATTTGCTGATAAGAATGTCACCATTAGCCCTGTCCGAGTAACGATTGGTGTCCAAAAATCACTGTTACATCATAGTTTTGGTTACCATGTCCCTACATCTAAACAATTTGTCTCCTTTTCTGTTGAAACATCATAGAGGTTGCTAGTGATGTCAGCTTTCTTTGTCTTCTCTTTTCCCCATGGTTAAGATAGTTTTGTTTTGGCTTTCACTCGTAAACAAAAGATTCAGAGTGAGGCAATTGTAACAGTGATTTTGCCACTGTTACAAGCGAGACTGTGACTCATCCTTCTGTTACTGCTCAGTCACTTCTCCTGTAAACAGTTATTATGTCATTGCTACAAGTAAGACAGTGACTCACAGTTCTCACTTATTTACAACTTTGTCACCATTGTAAACTGTGATTTTTGTTGCCATTGCTTCCATGGAACTGTCACAGGAAAATCCCTGTTAAGCTATACCTCTAGCAGCTATTGATGTTTGGAGTACTTGAGTTACTTTCTTCTGTCTGTATTGGTGCAAAACAAAGTTAACTGAAATATTTGTACAAGGGCAGTTCAGAAAATAGCTTCTGATAGGCTATTAAAAATACCAGAAGTAGAACAAAAAGAAATTATTATATATACAAAAATGTCTATGTAATTTGTTCATGTGAAACTTGTTCTTAGTACCAGCTATTTTTGTTGCTGTTTCCATAAGAGCCTTAGTTAACAGAAAACTAACCAAGGCTTGTATGGAAACAATAATAGCTGGAACTAAAAATAAGTTGCATATGAACAAATTATCAGGAAAAACCAAAATTCTGATGCAAAAAAAGAAGAGAGATGAAGACAGCTAAAGGAGATGTGACTTCCAAAGTGGAACATGTAGAGCTATGCAAGACAGTACAAAAAAGTATCACTGAAGACGTAAGGAAATTCAACTGTGAACCGATGAGGAAAGCATTTTAAAACAACCAAAGCCTCAAGAGAGCAAAGGGACATCTGAGTAAGGGAAGGAAAAAGATTGTGGCTCTGAAACAAGACGATGGTTCTGTAACAAGAAATAGAGGCAAAATTTTGACAAGAGTGAAAGATTTCTACTCAAAACTATATGAAAGGGATGATACATGTACTCCAGACATTACAAAAGGTACCAGAACCAGAGTTCTTCCAGTCCTCCCAACAGAAGTTGCACATGCAATCAAGAAAATGAAACGGGGAAAAGCTCCAGGAGAAGATGGAATTACTGTAGACATCATACAAAAAGCAAGTGGAGAAATTGAAACAGTACTCGCCCAAGTTCTCTCTCGATGCCTTAATGAAGGGAAGATTCCTGAGAATTGCAACAATGCTACAATGATCCTGCTGCATAAAAAAGATGACATTGAGGATCTCAGGAACTACAGACCTATCAGCCTCCTATCAGTGGTTTATAAAATCTTCACTAAAGTTCTTTCACACCACTTGATGGTGACACTGGACATGGCTCAACCAAGAAAACAAGCTGTATTCAGGAGTGTCTACAGCACTATAGATCATATCCACGTACTGAGAGAACTAATTGAAAGAGCGAGGGAATATGAACTTCCATTGTGCATGGCTTCTATTGATTATGAAAAGGCCTTTGATTCGGCGAAACCATCAGCAGTTACAATGGCTTTGAAATCCTGCGGTAATGAAGATGCATACATTAATATTATTAATAACATCTATGAAAATGCAAGTGCAAAGATTCAGCTATTTGAGAATACAGCACCCATAAAAATTGAAAAGGGAGTGAGACAAGGCGACACTATATCTCCCAAACTCTTTAATGCCACTTTGGAAAATGTCTTTCAATCACTGAACTGGGAAAACAAAGGGATAAAGATTAATGGAGATTATCTAACTCACCTCCATTTTGCTGATGACGTAGTCATTTTTGCAACTACCCCATCAGAGCTGCAGAGTATGATTGAGGAACTTGCTGACAAGAGTAAGGATGTGGGATTAAAAACGAATTTTCAGAAGACAAAAGTGATGAACAATGCTTTTACAAGAAAAGAAGATTTATCGATTGATGGGGAAAAGCTGGAGATAACCAATACCTTCATTTATCTTGGACAGCAGATATCAAGTGAGAGTCACATTGATCAAGAAATTAATCGGCATATAAAACTTGCCTGGAGAGCTTTTGGAAGAAACAGTATGATTTTCAAGAGCAGTCTGCCAATTATGTCTTGAAAGAAACTTGTTTGATCAATGCATCCTTCCAGTGCTTATGTATATTGCATAGACATGGACCTTAACTAAAGGAGACATACAAAGACTGCAGACAACTCAAAGAAGCCTGGAAAGGTGCATGATTGGTGTAATCAGGAGAGATAAGAAGGGGAACTCGTGGATCAGAAAAATGACAAGAGTGGAAGACATCATGATCACAGTAAAATCCCTGAAATGGCAATGGGCTGGACATATTTTCAGAAAGACAGACCATCGATGGACCGCCGAAATTTTAGACTGGATTCCAAGGGACAGGAAAAGACCCAGAAGAAGACCATGTGGGAGATGGTTGGATGAAATTCGAAAGTATGCGGGAGTAATATGGAGAAGACTGTCACATGACATACCGTTGTGGAAGAAACTTGGTGAGACCTTTGTCCAGCAGTGGATTGATAATGGTTGACAATGATGATGATATACTTTTTTACATAGTCGCCACCTGAAATATGGCATTTGTCATATCAGGGAATGAGTTTTTGAATTCCCTCATCAAAGAAATCAGCCACCTGTGAGCTGATTCTTTGATGAGGGAATTCAAAAGATAGTTACTCATGTGACTGTACACCTGTTTTTAACTCTTCATTGTCACTGAAGTGCCTGGGTACCCAACCAGGTTTTTCATGTTATTTGGAAAGGTGATAGTCGCTCAGAGCAAGATCAAGGCTGTAAGGCAGGTGATCAAATAATTCCCATTTGAAATGTTTCAGCCAAAGACATTGGAGGAGAATTGACTGGCAAATGCACACTAGCCCTTCGGAGGCAGCGAGCAGCAATTGAGATAGCAGTGCCATCTGTAACTGCGAGGAGTTGGTGGGAAATACATAGCTATTGGAAAGGTACATACAGTGTTTGATTCAACGCATAATATATTGTATAAATAGCGCAGAAGGAATACTCGAGTGCGAATGCAAACTAACAAATTTCTAGATCAAAATTTAATTAGCAAGTTTTCAATTTCGATGAAAGTCAGCTATGAAATAGAAAATACATACAACGAACACCTGATACGCTACATACAACGAACAATTTTAAATAAGGGAAAAACCAAAGTTATGGTTTTTGAGAGAGGAACTGGTAGCACTGCCGCCCCGGTGGCGCAGTGGTCTAAGGCGATGGCCTCTGATCATTCGTCCGAAAGGGGTCCAGGTTCGAATCCCGGTGAGGCATGAATGTTGTGTTTGTCCTACGGCACTGGCTCTCTCCCTTCCCTGGAACCAGGGACCCTAAATTAGGGACGGGCGACTGCTTATAGCCCATTGAATTGCTCACGGTGGTCGTTAAACCTCCAATAAAAAAAAAAAAAAACTGGTAGCACTGAATGTAATATAAGTCTAAATGGCACAGTGATTGACCAGGTGAATGAGTTTGTGTATTTAGGAAGCCTGTTTGGCAGAGAGAACAAATTAGATGGTGAAATTAGTAGGCAAGTGAATTCTTCATTGAAAGTCACAGCGGCTTTGGGAGGTTTTCACAGGAATGATGGGTTCTCTAGAGAGTCCCGCATGGCCGTGTATGAAAGTGTAATTGTTCCTACTCTCATGTATGGCAGTGAAACCTGGTTACTGCAGAAGCAACATAGGAGTCGTTTGTGTGCTGGAGAAATGCGTTACTTAATAAGACACGGTCTGATTGTGTGAGGAATGAAGATGTGTTGCAGTTGTGTGATGTGAAGCAAAATGTTGTTAGCAAGGTGGAGACCAATATGCTTCAGTGGTTTGGCCATGTTGAAAGAATGAGTGATGAGATGCTTACTAAGAAAATCTTTTTCGCCCAAGTAGCAGGAAGGAAAGGCAGAGGAAGGTGAAGGAAGACATGGGCAGATCAAATTCAGGAGTGTCTGCATGAGAAAAAGATTATGAGTATGAAGTATAAAAGATCTTGTGTACGGCGTGTAATGGATATCAGTGAAGCCCGAGTTGTATGTCAAGATTGCTCTAAATGGAATTTTGATACGACAACAGTAAGTAATAATATCTGGTAGTTTGTATTTCTTTTTGGAGCTAACCTCTGAATCTCAGAAAACAGCTTAGTGATATGTATGTAAATATTGTTCCTAATTTGAAAGTGATTTTCATGCTTGCATTACGTAAGAAAATACTTGGAGTATATGTCAAAGCTAGTTAATGGGAGCCTGAATTCTGATGCCACTAGCTTCTCCAAAAAGAAGCCAATCTAAAGCAAACTTCACTTGAAATGCTGCTGCATTGGGATGTCTGGAGGAATGCTGGGAATTTATTTAAAATATGTGGATAAGTATGGAACTGTTTTTAAAAACAGCTGTAATTCAGTAGCAAATTCTGTGTCATTTCAACTATGACAGATCATTCAAGGCATGCTTAAAACAGTTAGGGGATGTTGTGTTATTAATTGTGTATGGATAATTAAAAGGTTGGCTTACCCAGATTAGACTATAAGTAATTCACAAGAAATAATACCCGAATTATTCCATAGCTCGGGGTTGTTTCTATGTATCCATAGATGTTTCGAGCCCCTAAATGACCATTGGGACATGTTATCATTGTGAGGGAGAGTGGTGGCAGGAGTTATTAAAAGTAAAATACCTAAAACTTAAATGTCAGGTAATGAAACATGACAAAAAATGTGCATTGCAAAGGACATTTTATACAAATGTGATGCATATTATTAGTTGATGTATGCTGGCACCACGCAGATATCCTCAGGAGGCTTTGCATTTTAGACAGGCATTGTTTTGCTCAAACACACCATGCATTCCTGCTAGAACTTCATATTCCAATGCAAGACATGCTGTGTTTGACCTTTCAGCACTGGTTCCTTCTCTTTCATGGAACCAGCAGCTTCACGTTAGGAATCAGTGACGTCTTATAGCTGTAGATGCTAATTGATACATTAAATCCTTAAACAAACAAAAACAAATTTACATGTGGTTCTGTTAAAGTACTCATGCCTAAGCACTAGGATGCATAAATTAAGGAAGTTTTCTGTTTTTTTTTATTGTTATTATTTTTAGAAATGAAAATTTTTTCTGTCAGCATATATGGGTTGTTGTTTTTTTTTATCTTCTGGTGGAAACAGTTTCCATCACATTTTCTAACACATTCTTTGTTTTGAGTTTCAGAGTAATTATTTAATTAAAATGTTTATTACACATGATTAATATTAGAAATGAAAATAACATAATAGCCATAACATGTGAGGGAGATACATGACAGGGGTTAAGAGTAAAGGTAAAGTTGATGAAAATGGCATTTGAACAGTGTAGTACACAGCAGGAGCAAAACGTTATAACCTCTTCTGCCCTTCCCATCTGACTTTCAACCGTTCCTGACTCCTCACATTGTGGTGCACTCAGGCCAAAGTCAAGAGAGATACTAAACATTCTGTGTGTCCAGCCGCTAACTTGGTATTTAAATAAACCATTTTTGCACCTACTACTTCACTGTGACTTTTATGTGTAATTTAATAATAAAAAAAAAAAACTTTTCGACAACTCCAAAAAACTTAACTGCAGAAAGATGAAAATGAATCATTGCCTCTTTTGGTACTTTAAGACTTTCACAAATGATTGTTTGAAGTTAAATGAAAATCGGACTTATAAAGGGGATACATTGACGAATAGAATGCAAATCGCTACTGTTCTAATTTTCATTCTCGATCACTTTCTGAAAGCAGCGATGTTTTGGCATGCCTGCAGAGTGAAAAGGATTTTGTTCCTACCTTATCATTAGATCTTTCATGCACTGAATTTCACCACCGAGAGACAAGTAAGTGCCTAGTTGTTGGTCTTTTATGAATTTATTATTTTCAAAACCAAAATTTTATTGGTTTTAAAAATAATGTGGTATGAAAAACTTAGCTGTTCAACCTACTCATGGAAAACTTAGCTGTTCAACCTACACATGGAAAACTTAGCTGCTCAACCTGGGAGAAAGAAGCTTTGGTGTTGAAAAAATTATGGGAATGAAAATTACAAAAGAGTGAGTAAGTCGTGTGGTAACATTGTATGGTGAAAATCTATTTTTAAACCTAATTGAGTGTCTGTGATAAGTGGAGCCCATTTATCAAGACCTGAAGGAAATTTTAAACTGAAGATTTAAAAAAAAAAAAAGAAAGAAAAACATTTTTTGTGTTCCCAAGATTTATGAATATTTGAAGGAAAAGCATTTTGGTCTTTGTAATTTTTTTTTATTAAAAATCACTACTTGGATTCACCTAGGATGCATGGCAGTTCTATCCCCCCCAAAAAAAGTGTTTAAAATATATTTTATAGCATTAAGTTTTTGAAACTTGCAAACAATGATAAAATTTAATGTTGAATATGTTGTGTGAAAATGTGTAAAAATGATATATATGAACTTTCTAAATGATTACAGGGAAGTAGTAGAGAGTGAAGAATTTTTGTCCTTGTCACCTGCTCATGTGTGTAAATTAATATCCAGTGACAGGCTCGCAGTGCCATCTGAAGAAAAAGGTGAGAAAGCCCATAAAATCTTTGTGAATATTTCTTTGCTGTAATTGTTTTATAGCATTATGAATCAATTAGATGAAAACCTGCCAGTAATGACAGGGTAAAATAAGATATGTAGAGTAATTTTTTTAATAGCCAGGTATTTTTTTCCTTTTTTGTTTGTGATGTCCAAATGTGAAAATATGTTTCATGAGCAACAATAAAGAAAAAGTACTACGTCATACAGTTTTTATGTCATATGCTGAGATAATTTGCAGTTTCCATTCATGGATGTGCCTGCCCGAAAACACTAAAAGCTATGTGAAAAGTCACAAATACTTCTTTCTCAATTGGTGCTATGGTGATGTGACATCACATAATTATTTCTGGAAAGCAGTTTCCATTCACTGAACACCTGCACAAAAACACGATAACTAAGCATGTCGTCACCAATATTACTTTCTCAGTTGTTGCTATGGTGACTCTTTTTGCTGTGCCACAAAAGTAGGACAGATGTCAAGACAAAGGAAATTATATTGTTTTAGATAAGTGTTATGACAAATTCTAGTAATCTGCCATTAAAGTACCAACAAATTACCCTTGCAAAAGAATTCTTAAAAGTGATTGGCGTCCAGTTTTCTTGATTGTTACATGCGAGTTGTTTTCGGCTTTATGCTGAAAGTTTGGTTATTCATATTTGCGAGTTACAACAGCTATCTGTATGTTTCACAAAAACTGAAATTGTTGATTTGAAACTTGATGGGAATGTAAAAAACAGTTTCCCTCCAATCAGATTTAGTTGGAAAATTAAAATTAATTTTAAATATATATGAAATGTTCTATCCTATCTTTATCTCAGTGACATGATTTTTTTATGTTTGTCACTCTTTACAGCTGCTTACATTAATTGGTAACTTTTAATTACAGTGTCTGGTACCCATAAATTTTAAATTTAATTACTGTTATTATTCAGACATTTTCTTCTAAAAATGCTGTGATGTGTTGATCACATTGCCAAAAAGGGTTAAAGTTTATTTTTAGAAATTTTACTCGTACAGGCAGGGACACGAGTTAGGATATTTACCGGATGTTCAATAAATGACCGAACACTTAGTTTTGTAATAACTTTGAAATACGCACGGACAGACAGACAAAGCTGGAGCATATACGCTTTTTCAACCTATGATTGGAAAGCGTAAAAAGCTCTCCTGTGAGATGCAGTTTGCAGGACGCAAGGCATGGGTCTCCTGGCATAAAGCCAAGGAAGACCCATAGCTTGTGTATCCATGACATTAAGCCTTTGATATATATATCATCATCATCATCATTGTCAACCATTATCAATCCACTGCTGGACGAAGGTCTCCCCAAGTTTCCTCCACAACGGTCTGTCTTGTGCCAGTCTCCTCCATGTCACCCCTGCATACTTTCGAATTTCATCCACCCATCTCCCATGTGGTCTTCTTCTGGGTCTTTTCCTGTCCCTTGGAATCCAATCTAAAATTTCGGCTGTCCATCGATGATCTGTCCTTCTGGCAATATGTCCAGCCCATTGCCATTTCAGGGATTTAACTCTGATCACAATGTCTTCCACTCTTGTCATTTTTCGGATCCACGAGTTTCTCTTCTTATCTCTCCTGGTTACACGAAGCATGCACCTCTCCATGCTTCTTTGAGTTGTCTGCAGTCTTTGTATATCTCTTTTAGTTAAGGTCCATGTCTCTGCACCATACGTAAGCACTGGAAGGATGCATTCATCAAACACTTTTCTTTTAAGACATAATGGCATATTGCTCTTGAAAATTATGCTGTTTCTTCCAAAAGCTCTCCAGGCAAGTTTTGTACGCCGATTAATTTCTTCATCAATGTGACCCTCACTTGATATCTGCTGTCCAAGATAAACGTACGTGTCTGTTATCTCCAGCTTTTCTCCATCAATCAATAAATCTTCATTTCTTGTAAAAGCATTGAACATCACTTTTGTCTTCTGAAAGTTCATTTTTAATCCCACTTCTTTACTCTTGTCAGCAAGTTCCTGGATCATACTCTGCAGCTCTGATGGGGTAGTTGCAAAAATGACTACGTCATCAGCAAAACGAAGGTGGGTTAGATAATCTCCATTAATCTTTATCCCTTTGTTTTCCCAGCTCAGCGACTGAAAAACACCTTGCAATGTGGCATTAAAGAGCTTCGGAGATATGGTGTCACCTTGTCTCACTCCCTTTCCAATTTTTATGTGTGTTGTATTTTCAAACAGCCGAATCTTTGCACTTGCATTTTCATAGATGTTATTAATAATATTAATGTATGCATCTTCAATACCGCAGGTTTTCAGAGCCATTGTAACTGCTGATGGTTTCACCGAATCAAAGGCTTTTTCATAATCGATAAAAGCCATGCACAATGGAAGTTCATATTCCTCGCTCTTTCAATTAGTTCTCTCAGTACGTGGATATGATCTATTGTGCTGTAGCCACTCCTGAATCCAGCTTGTTCTCTCGGTTGAGCCATGTCCAGTGTTACCTTCAAGCGGTGTGAAAGAACTTTTAGTGAAGATTTTATAAACTACTGATAGAAGGCTGATAGGTCTGTAGTTTCCGAGATCCTCAATGTCACCTTTCTTATGTAGCAGGATCATTGTAGCGGTGTTCCAATCCTCAGGAATCTTTCCTTCATTAAGGCATCGAGTGAAAATTTGGGCGAGTACTGTTTCAATTTCTCCACTTGCTTCCTGTATGATGTCTACAGTAATTCCATCTTCTCCTGGAGTTTTCCCCCACTTCATGTTCTTGATTGCATGTGCAACTTCTGCTGGAAGGACTGGAGGAACTCTGGTACTGGTATCTTTCATGATGTCTGGAGTGCATGTATCATCCCTTTCATATAATTTGGAGTAGAAATCTTTCACTCTTGTCAAAATTTCTGCCTCTATTTCTTGTTGCAGAACCATCTTCTTTTCTCAGAGCCATAATCTGTTTTCTTCCCTTACTGAGATGTCCCTTTGCTATCTTTAGGCTTTGGTTGTTTTCAATTGCTTTCCTCACTAGTTCACAGTTGAATTTTCTTACGTCTTCAGTGATACTTTTTCTTACTGTCTTGCATAGCTCTATATATTCCACTTTGGAAGTCACATCTTCTTTAGTTGTCCTCATCTCTCTTCTTTTTTGCATCAACATTTTCGTTTTTCCTGATAATTTGTTTACATGCAACTTGTTCTTAGACCCAGCTAATTTTGTTGCTGTTTCCATAAGAGCTTTGGTTACTTTTCTGTTAACTTCAGAGATGTCCACTTCTTCCGATGTTAGGCCTTCTAAAGCAGAGAACCTGTTCTTCAGTTCCAACTTGAAGGTATTATGGTGTTTTTTAAGGTTGGTTATGTCAATAGATTTTGTTTGTCTTATGAGCTTGCCACATTCAAGTTTGGTGTTGAGGTGCATCTTACATCTCACCAATCTATGGTCACTACCTGTGTTGAACTTGTTTAGCACACTGCAGTCTTCTATGACGAATTTTTTGTTACACATAATAAAATCAATTTCACTTGTCGTCCCATTTGGATGTCTCCATGTCCATTTCCTGTGTGGCTTTTTCTTGAAGAAGGAGTTCAAGATGAAAAACCCTTCTGCCTCTGCAAACTCAACGAGAGTATTTCCACGCTGGTTTCTGTTGCCGTGACCGAATTTACCTACTGAAGTTTCATTCTGTTGCCGTTGCCCTATTTTTGCATTGAAATCTCCCATAATTATTTTCAAGTGCTGCTTACCTTTATTATTTAGATGACAAATTTCCTCATAAAATTCTTCAATTTCTTCTTCAGGATGACTTGTGGTGGGTGCATAAGTTTGAATAATCTGAGCCTGGTATCTTTTCGAGAGTTGGATAACAAGTCGTGCAGCTCTGTCAGAGGAACTTTCAACTTCTACAACTTTATCCTTCAGTTTCTTGTTTATTATAAATCCAACACCACTAGTTCTGCCAGTATCTGTCCCACGATAGTAGAAGAGATGTCCACTTTTCAGTTCGATGAGATCTTCTCCTTTTCTCCTTACCTCACTTAGCCCCACGATGTCCCACTTGATCCTTTGTAGTTCCTCTTCCAATTCAAGAAGCCTTGAATCAGAAGATAGGGAGCGTCCGTTGTACGTAGCCAAGGTCAGCATCAGATGGCAGCCTAGTCCGTTCCTCCGGGATTCTTAGCACCCTCTGCCTTCATGTCGCACTGGCCGCTGCCTTGGCCAGGTACATTCCAGCTGCCGGAGACTGAGGGCCAAGATTTAAGTTGTGGAATCATTTTGGAGGGGTTTGGCCATAACTCACCACGCTGGCCAAGCGGGTTGGTGAGTGTGGGATAGAATTTCCTCTAATCCCGATGGTATAGTTATACCGCTATTGGCGGTCGTCAGAGCCCCTTTAGTGGGAACAGGATGTACCACGAGAAGGCGGGGTTGACATTTGTCAAGGAGAGGCTGTGATGTTACGCATCACCTGACCTTACATCCCATATATATATATATATATATATATATATTACCTTGATACTGTAGTATCAGTAGCAGTAGAGAGCTCCAAAGACAATTGCTGAGCTGCATAGGACCTATGACATTGTGCAGTTAAAGGCTGGCCATTAAAACAACATGCATGTCCTCACAAGTTGTACATCTTGGATGACCTTGGCTGGGCCTTCATGACACCGTACCGGTGTTGTGAATTGCTGCCGTAACTGTGACACCAATGTGTGGTGGATATTCACATCCCTTGTGACCTGGGCCTGAGACTGTCCTGCTTTCAGTCATCCTATCGCTCGCCACTGTATGGCATCTGATACACATGTATGATGCACAAGGAAAGCATTTGCAACCACCGGAACGCTTCTCACATGCACTGTCAGTTAGAAATGCCACTGTTGTTTTCCTTTGGCTTTAAATGCATAATTTAATTTATATATTGGACAACATTTTGCTCCTTGATATGCAAATTTCACTGCTGGCATTTGTTTCTCATGTCCATTTGCATATGTCCTGTGAACATTGTAATATTTCAGTAAGGACTTTGGATGATTTGCCTACTATTGCCTTTCGGACTTTAATTTTCGACACCAGTGTACTTAATTACACTGATGTTTCACTCAATCTATGGTCAAATAAGCTTCTGACTTCTCATTCAGCTGAGTTTAGATCTTGGGGATGGACAGGGATGTTGCTACAATCGATAAAGGAAATGTGCAGATTCCAGTATGTATATCAGAATGTACATACTGAATTAGGAGAGAGAGAGAGAGAGAAATCTGATGAGAATTGCATCTCATTAAGGAACAAAGCATTTCATTCTTATGTGGTATACTTTGTTGTCAAAAGTATTAAGGCACCTAGGTCAAACAGAAACAAGTGCATTTATTAGTTGAAATCAGTACATAGTTGCCACACTTTTCAGTGTTAATGACTGCATAACCCTTTTAGGCATGCTTTGCACAAGATGCCAGTAGGTCTGCACTAGAATTCACTCCTGCAAAGCTTCTGCTAGAGCTGCCATAGAGGAAGGCCATACCTGCCAGGTTCGGATTTGGCATTCCAGCTCATCATTTGGATGTTATATTGGATTTAGATCAGGATTGTTGGCTGCCCAGTTCAACACTTAAGATGTTCCACTGGACAGACCTTGCAGCATGGAAGGTTGCTTGATCTTGTTGAAATGGGCAGGGGGATCTGTGCCAAACTACTGCAACAGCATAGGTAGTGCAAAATTGTTTAGAATGTCTTTGTACCTGGTGGCCATCAGGCTGGAGGGAATCGCAATCAAAGGAATGAGTCCTTTCCAGCAGAAACAGCTCCATACCATCACAGATTCCCCTCTAAGCTTCACTGTAGGGACAGTGCAGTCTTACTGACATTGTTCCCTGGCCAAATGTTATACCCAAATACGTCCGTCAGAAAGAATGAAAAAATGAGTATCATGATTCATCTCCCCACATGACCCTCTTCCACCTTTGTCCATGAATGGTGAGCGAGACACCACTGCAGTCATCAGTTTGCATTGCCTGGAGTGATGTAGGGTTTGTGCACAGCTGACCTAGTAGTGTGATAACCATATATGCATGCTGTTCCCAATGGACTGTTTGATGCAAATATCTGTTACATTAGATAATGTGACTACACAGTCCAGGTCTGTGGCAGAGGACATGCATGCCTGCTTCACATTCCACAGCAAATTTTGCTTGGCACAATCACTCAGTTTGTGTATCCTCCAAGAGTGTGGTTTTGCTGTAGTGGCACCGTTGCTGTAGTGGCACCTTTTTGCTGTAGTTGTTTTGCTGTAGTGGCACCATGTGTTTTCCATCAATGAAAAACATCCCAGATAGTGGATTTGGAGAATCCTGAAAGGGCAACTAAGCTATGCACTGGTTGCTTACTCTGGTGGCATCCAACCATCGTGCCCCTTGAAGGTCTGTCAGTTCGTCTCCACATATGCTTCTAAATCATGGTTACAGTTAACCTTGATGGTTACGATTATTTTTCACCATAAGTTCGCAGATGTTTGGCAGGGACAAACCTCTGCGTTAGTTTTCGAAGAAACTTTCTGAAAAGAAAATTAAAAGAAGGAACAGAAATTGAGAAGAATCAGAATTCCATCATCAATGACAGCAGAGGTTTGTCGCTGCGTAACATCTGGCAAGATTTGGGGGAAAATAACCATAATCGTCAAGGATAACTGTGACTGCGATAGTGACTGTGAAAAAAACAAGTGACAACAAGTGATGCCTGATGAAGGAGAAGACTTTTCTCCAAAAATTTGCAAATTATAATTTAAATTACTAGAAAAAACACATATTGAAAGTTGAAGTATATTTTTAACATCTCAGTAAATATAACAAGTTAGTAAAATCATGCAATGCATTGATTATGATACACTTTCCAACATACCAGAAATTATTACTCAAGTTATGTGGATAATGGCTGTGGAATAAATCTCGCTCCTGTGTCCTGATCTTTGACCCCATTTCGATGATATTCAACAGAACCGGTTCACTATACCTCCGGAACAACATGATAAAGTTTTGTTGCAATAGAAGCAGTTTTACGCAAGTTATGAGAATAATGGCTGTGGAATAAATCTGGCTTTTGTGCAATGACCTTTGACCCCATTTCGTTGATATTCAACAGAACCAGTTCACTATACCCCCGGAACAACATGATAAAGTTTTGTAGCAATCCAAGCATTTTAGGTAAGTTATGATGGACAAGGGCAATGGAATGGATCCCGCTCCAGTATCCTGACCTTTGACCCCATTTTGCCCATTTTCAATAGGATTCGTCCCCATGTGGTTCCTTACCACATACTAAAATTTCATCGAAATCTAACCATTTTTATGCAAGTTATGACGCATAAAGGCAATGGAATGAATCCTGCTTTTATGCCCTGCCTGACCTTTGACCCCATTTCGCCCATTTTCAATAGGGTTTGTGCCCAGGTGGTTCCCTACCACATACTAAAATTTCATCGAAATCGAACCATATTTACGCATGTTATGACGCATAAAGGCAATGGAATGGATCCCTATTTTATGTCCTGACCTTTGACCCCATTTCGTCCATTTTCAATAGGGTTCGTCCCCATGTGGTTCCTTACCACATACTAAAATTTCATCGAAATCGAACCATTTTTATGCAAGTTATGAGGCATAAGGGCAATGGAATAAATCCCGCTCTTATGCCCTGCCTGACCTTTGACCCTATTTCGTCCATTTTCAATAGGGTTCGTCCCCAGGTGGTTCCTTACCACATACTAAAATTTGATCGAAATCGAACAATTTTTACGCAAGTTATGACGCATGAGAGCAATGGAATGGATCCCGCTCCTATGTCCTGACCTTTGACCCTGCTTTGCCCATTTTCAATAGGGTTCGTCCCCAGGTGGTCCCCTACCACATACTAAAATTTCGTCAAAATCTAACCATTTTCGTGCGGACGGACGGACAAAGCTGGAGCATATACGCTTCTTCAACCTACGGTTGGAAAGCGTAAAAAAAGGAAGAGAAAGTAAGGTAACTATTGCATTTTTCTTTTCAGCAGAAAGTTTCATTAGCTTATTTTTTCTTAAAAACTAAAGTTACGGTATTTCCTTTTCTCTGACTGACCACTAGAAGTAGGGGGGGGAAGGTTGCACAAGCATTCCAAATCAGAGTGATGCTTGCAGCATGAGTTATCATTTCTTGCTTTCTCACAGCGTCCGACTGAAATCGGAGAGAAAAAGAGCTTTCCATTTCAATCAGAAAAATGCAATAAATTAAGATAAATTACAAACGGAAGCAATCATTGATTTTAATTGAGAGTTACAATTCAGAGACTGACAAAGTGAAAAATTACTGCCTTTGCTAGCTGCTGGTCATTGCTGCTCTTAAAGCTCATGCATCATTGGTTGTCGACACGATTGTCACCAGTCAGTCAGTTACATGACAGTGATGTGTTTCAGGGATTTAATCGTTGTGAGATAAATGGCGCGCACCCGTTGTAGTTCTGGCAGCTTTGCAAAACCAGGGGGGAATGTCACCTCCTGGGTCTTGAAATGATCAGAAGGGGGATGCATTAATATATGACATCTACAACTACAAACAGACCCTTAATGTTTCCATCAAATGGAAATTTCCATTTCAGTGGCTTTTGAACAAGTTTTTAGTGAATGGAGTATTACATTCCGTATGCTTTTGGAATGGTTTCTTATGAGCGTAATATTGCACTCCACATGTTCAGATCATGATCAAATTTAAGGCAGCGTTTTTGTTTTTTCCTCGTTGAGAAATTTCAATGACCAATCAATAAGAAAGAAAGTCAAGGTTCGAAGTTCTGAAGTAAAAAGTCTCATCTTATATGCTAAAAAATATGGCAACCTAAATTTAAAACTGACGGAAGGTAAATCAGTTACATTTAGACAATATTTTACATTCAGCTTAAGAGCAAAAACTTCTCATAAAATTACTTTTTCAATGCATATCCTTTTCAAAAATCCAGAATCAAAAACAATGCAGTAGCAAGTATTACCTTACGAGAGGGTGCTGATAAGTTCTTGGCCTCACCAAGAAGGAAATTGGCTGGAGCCATGAACTTTGGGGTGAATTCCACATATTCACCCCAAAGTTCAACACACTTGGTACAGCATTTCTGGAGTTTCTTTAACCCTGTCAAAAAATTCTGAGGTCTGATCACTCAAATACTTCTCTGCTGCTGCTATCATCTCCAAATCATCCAAAAAATGCTTCCCTTTCAATTTTTTTTAAGGTTTGGGAACAGGAAATAGTCCGATGGAGCAAATGCACTTAAACCCGAGATCCCTCAAAATATCCATTGTCTTGTGAGCCAGTGCATTGTCCTGCAAAAAAAGAACACCTTTCCACAGTTTTCCTCGCCTTTTTTCCTTCAACGCCTGCTTTAATCGTCTCAGCAAGTTGGAATTGTATTCATTATTTATTGTTTGCCCCTTTGGGAGATAATCAGTAAAACATCTTCCAAATCCCATTTCCATGACCTTTCCTGCAGACCTTTGAGTCTTGAATTTCTTTGGCCGTGGAGAACCTGAGTGCTGCTACTGCAGGGACTGTTGTTTCATCTCTGGATTGTAGTAATGTAACCACTTTTCATTGACAGTGACAAGTCGCTGCAAAAAATTATCAGCGGATCGCTCAAAATGCTGCAAAGCCGATTTGGAAGTGTCCACTCGTTTTCATTTCTCATCGTTGTTCAAACATTTGGGCACCCACTTCACTGACATCTTCTGCATATCCAAGTGCTCATGAATTATGAACGCAACACATTCCCTGGATATCTCCAGTGTCTCAGCTGTTGTTTTAGCTGAGATTTGCCGATCTGACGAAATCAAGTCATGAACACGATCAACAATTTTGGCTGTTGTCACTGTTGAAGGCCTCCCAGATCTTGCTGCATCTTCGATCTCAAAGTCTCCATGCTGAAAGTTGGCACACCATTTCTTCACAGTGGAATATGTCATTTAATGTTTGTGTCATATACTCATAAAATTTCCTTTGCAGATTCTTTTCTGCAGGAACAGAAATTTCATGGCAGCCTGGAATTCCACGTTCAAAAATTCAACACTTTGCATTGACATGATTCATTTCAAAATGTCAAGCCACTTCACAAAAGAACTCTTTTGAGCTGCAGTGACAAAGTAATGCTACAATTATAGTAGGAAGTGGGCTAAGCTGAGAACTTTTAAGCAAACCCTCGTAGTAGCTGTTATAGTGGTACTGATTGTTTACAAATTCTGTGTATGTACTGTTTTACAGTTGCTCACAGTTAATAAAATCATTTGCCTTGGCACTGTGTTTTTTTTAAATCATCTTGCTTGCATGTAATGTGTGTGCCATGTTTCTCTCTCCCTTTGTCATAAACATTATTATTCATTTGTAGGTTTTTGAAGCTGTAATGGCTTGGGTAAATCATGATCTTCCAAACAGACAAGACTACTTAGCTCAACTCATTGAACATGTAAGGCTACCTTTATTATCCCAGGAATATCTAGTACAACGAGTTGAAGAAGAGCCTCTTCTAAAATCTAATCATCTATGTAAAGACTTTCTTATTGAAGCAATGAAGTATCATCTTCTCAAGGGGGAGCAGAAAGTAATGTACAAAACGCCTCGTACAAAACCACGAACACCGATTGGAAGACCCAAAGTAGGTAGAGATGTATGTTTTTTTGTTGTTATTTAAATTTTAGGCTGCAATCTTACATTTTTGAAATCTGTAAAATATTTTCTGTGGTATTCAATTCTGAGTGTTTATATTATATTTTACTAAGGATTCACCAATTAACAGATTTGATTGATATGATTTATTAAGTAAGACATCTTTATTTCTGACTGATACTAATTAATAAGTCACTCACTTTGTTTGGCAAATATCATTTCTAAAGAAATGCATGAAACTCTCAGGACTCTTAATGTACTCACTAGACATGTACAGTGATAATGGGAAGATATTTGTTAACTCAATTTTTGTCATGAACAAGAAACTCTGAAGCAGTGCTTTAATAATTACATAATAATTGTAGTAATTCACTGAGAATCACTCTGTATTTACAGTTTTTCAATTTATCTTATAACACTTGTAAACCCAGTTTTTGTCTCACGGAACATTCATTGTGTTTCTAACCTAACTTTTTATGCTGATTCAAAAATGAAATTAGAATTTTCATTGTTTCTAACCTAACTTTTTATGCTGATTCAAAAATGCAATCAGAATTTTTCTATCTCCCACAGGTTTTGTGTGACAATGCCTTTTTTTAGTATTGGTTATTGAATTTTTATTCATTACCTCTACAGAAATAATGTACATAAACATGATACATAAAATGTGTTTAAATTGTAGATAGTGTAGAAGAAATATTCTTCATATCATACGTGGAAATTCATCTGAATTATTAACACAGCAATGGAATATCTGTGCGCTGCATGTATTTTAATGTTTATCACGTACCTCAGTCATGTCAGAAAACTTGAAAATTACATCAAAATTGTAACGGAGAGCATGCTTGAACGGAAATCGGGAGATGTGGGTTCGTTTCCCATTCCAGAACAATGTAAATTTCAAGTTTTCTGACATGATTAAGGTACGTGATAAACATTAAAATACACACAACTAAGAGACACGTGATTGCTGTGTTAATAATTCAGGTGTTTAAATTGTTTGTTGTATTTTATTTTGCATGCAATGGGGGGGGCAGTCTGTCATTATTATATAAAGACATTAGTGTATGTACTTACCCACTGTCAGGAATGATACAGGGTGTCCACAATGTCTTGTTACCCCCTCTGTAATAAGAAATGTAAGTGAACTATGTATCTGTTGTATGATGTATATGCTGAGTTATGGTCTGTATTGTGTTTATTTACAGATTAGGTACCGAAACCATGTGTGATACCAACGAATACACCCTGGAACAGTGGATTGTTGTCAGTGTCTGGGTACACGAACGTCCGTACACAGGGAAGACTGCGTGACATGCGTGCCGATTTCCAACAATGATTCGACAAAGAGGCCCCTCCGAAACAGACTCTTCTGCGGTGGGAACATAAACTTTTCGAAGCAGGCAACATCAAGGATAAACCACAAACAGGAAGACCATCAACCAGAGTGCAACAGTTTCAAGCGGTCGAGGAATCGGTTATCAGGTCACCGATTAAGTCGCTCCGCAAACGATCAGCGGAGCGTGGAATACCACAATCGACACTGCATAAGCACATGAAGAATGACCTGAATTTGCACGCATATCGCCCGATGTTCGTTCAATAGTTATCAGACGTCGATTTAAACCGCAGACAGGATGCATGTGCAATGATGCTTCAGACATTTGCCACAATCCCAAAACGTCGAAAGGTCATTTTCAGTGATGAATGTGCGATATACCACAGCTGTCGATCATGGAATGTTGTGTTCTGCTCCAAGGAAAACCCACATTTTGTTGAAGAATTGGAACATCATCCTCTGCATGTCATGATATGGGCTGCAATGAATCGTCGACATCTGTTTGGACCATATTTCTTTGATGGTGCAGTGAATCAGACAACTTATCTGGACTGGCTGCAAACCTGGTTTGTGCCACAACTTGGAAATCTTGGCATTCTGAATGACGTATGGTTCCAAGAGGATGGGGTACCCACCCATTACGCAATCGCTGTTCGGGAATACCTTGGTGAGGTCTTTCGGGATCGTTGGATTGGCCGAGGCAGTGCTGCCCGCTCCACTTGAATGGCCACCTCGAAGCCCAGATCTCTCAACGTGTGATAATACCCTTTGGGGTTTCATAAAGGAGGTTGTTGCACAGCAGCGCTACCAAATCACTGATGAACTTAAACAAGCAGTGAGACGTGCTTTCTCTCATATCACCCCGCAACTGCATCGGAAAATGTCCCACAGAACATGGCGTAAAATTATTCTCTGTCACGAGAATGACGGAGCCCAAACGGATCCACTGGATGTTTAAGGATGCCTCAACGTATAACTCAAAATATACATCATACAACAGATACATAGCTCACTTACATTTCTTATCGGGGGGGGGGGGGTAACAAGACATTGTGGACACCCTGTACATACATACACTGACACGGTTTTTACTTTCAGGATCCAGGTTAAAAGGACAGACTCTTCTTCACTGAAATTCTAAAGTATGTTTTTTTTTCCCACAAAAAAAAAAAAAAAAAATCGCAAGAAAGAAATTTTGTAACGATGTTTTGCTCTGTAACAGAAGCATTGCATCATAACATTGACCCAACAGAGTGAAACATTTTCATTGACTCCTGAGGTTAGCTTGAAAGCTGTGCTTCTTCACAATGGAAAATAAGGCTTGATTGTTTGCAGTAATAGAAATTGCCTTTGTTTACGTGATCATGAAGTTTAAAAAACTTTATTAAGTAAAAAAG
Source organism: Macrothele yani (assembly GCA_039090855.1). Taxonomy (NCBI): domain Eukaryota; kingdom Metazoa; phylum Arthropoda; class Arachnida; order Araneae; family Macrothelidae; genus Macrothele; species Macrothele yani. The sequence goes on from CM077026.1 coordinate 112,650,128, forward strand.
AGGTTAAAAATATACATTAGATCTTTCAACCCCGCAATGGGATCATCGTCAGATGTTAAAAACGACATATTAAAATTCTGGTGAAAGGTATAATACCTCATAAAAATGCTGAAATCCGTTTTATTGATGTAATATTAGAAACACTAGTGCAAAAACGCTAGCTTTCACCACCACGGGTGGCTTCTTCAGGCAGAAGTATTCAAATGCAAAAACAAACAAAAACAGAGTTCCAGTTATGAATTCAAAAATAGAAGTTTGCTATACATATTATAGAACGTGCACGTCATATTCCAGATGTGTGATTAAGAGCGTGCGCCATACATGTGGGAGGTCCATTGACGTTTCCTCATTGCATATCCTGTGACTGGATAGGATTTCTATAGTTTCTCTGAGGAGGGTAGCTCTGGCGGTTGTGTATCATGCTATTTTCTTTATTTGTCCCCACAGAGGTGTTGCAGAGTTGTTGGTGACTTCACGCGCTAGGAAGATGCGGGAGTATACACTATACCCCTCTTGTACCCGGACGGAACAAACAAGAACTATGTGGGCATGACCAAGAGGTCTCTGAGGCTAAGACTCCAGGAACATCAAAGAGATGTCAAAAGAGGACTTCTCACTACGGCACTAGCGCGTGAAGTCTCCAACAACTCTGCAACACCTCTGTGGGGACAAATAAAGAAAATAGTACAATACGCAACCGCCAGAGCCACCCTCCTCAGAGAGACTATAGAAATCCTATCCAGTCACGGGATATGCAACGAGGAAACATCAATGGACCTCCCACATGTATGGCGCACGCTCAATAATATGCGCGCTCTTAATCATACACATGGAATATGATGTGCACGTTCTATAATATCTATAGCAAACTTCTATTTTTGAATTCATAACTGGAACTCTGTTTTTTTGTTTGTTTTTGTTTTTGCATTTGAATACTTCTGCCTGAAGAAGCCACCCATGGTGGTGAAAGCTAGCGTTTTTGTACTAGTGTTTCTAATATTACACCAATAAATCGGGTTTAAGCGTTCTTATTAGTATTACTGGTGTATGTCTACCCAATTCTTCCGGTATAATACCTTTCACCAGAATTTTAATATGTCGTTTTTAACATCTGACGATCATCCCATTGTGCGATTGAAAGATCTAATGTGTATTTTTAACCTCTTTTTTACTTAATAAAGTTTTTTAAACTTCATGATCGTGTAAACAACACCAATTTTTATTACTGCATGTTTTGCTCACACGAAATCAACTCATCTGTGGCTTGATTGTTACTGTGGCCTGGGTCTTGTCATTCAGCGTTGACAGTAATTTTAAATGGTCATGGTATTATTTATTTGAAGTGTTTTAAAAGTTTCAGATGTTATTTTTATAAGAATTGGGGCTTATAATAATCAAGTTTAAGATATCTCCCCTTTTTATGCTGTAAATATATTTCGTTTTTTAGTACAGTAAAACCTCTGAACAGCAGTCACTGCTCGGACCTGGAGAAAGTGACCATTGTTGGGAGGTGGCCGTTGTTCGGATATTAGGCCTAAGTTAACATTGCTGACCATTGCATTTCTGTAAAAGCAGAATAAATATATCAAGCTTCTGCACAATAAAGAAAATGTTGCAGTGCTTTACAAGTGCTGACTTCTAAATAAAACTGAATATAATAATTAAAAAGTAATTCACGGTGTAGAGGATTTTAAGAAGTCAGTGTCTGGGTGTTAAACAGAACTTAGAAATAGCAAGGTAAAAGATTGAGGTTAGGGTATGCTGTAGGAAAGAAAAAAAGAATGTTAGATAGTAAAGTGTAACTGCCAGCGCTCCGTTAGCAGGGACAGAGCCCACAGCGACCAAACCAAGAGATATCACCCTGAACGGGCAAAATTTCAGGCCCCATCAACCTCCCCTGTAGCCCTCATGGGTGATTCAAACATATACTGAGAAGCTGCATATCGCCTCATGTAGAACTAAACTTTTAACTCCTTTCTTTTCACTTAAGTATACCACTGTACCAGCTGTAATCCAACTATTATGCCTTTAGCAATAAATGTTCTTTGTCACTATCTTATCCTCTTGCTGAAGTACCAAAAGAACTATGTAAAATACAATGAACAGTGTGTCCATTAGTTCTACTTTGGGGCAGACTGGCGTGTCCATTGACCGCTGTTAAGAGGTGTTTCGTTGTTCGGAGGTTATCGCTAATGTTAATCATATGGAAGCTGTTTGATGCCAACCAAAACTTGCCGTTACCCTGAGGTGTCCATTAATGGAGGTTTGACTGTTTTAACTAACCTTTGTTAATATTGGCTGAATGTAAGTGAAATTAATTCACTAATGTGAATCCTATGGAAGTTGTTTGGTACCAACCAAAACTTTTTGTTGCTTGGTGGTTACCGTTATTCAGAGGTGTCCATTAATGGAGGTTTCACTATATTAACTAACCTGCATTTATATCTGCACTGTCGGTGATGGGAGCAGGCTCGCATAGAGTGTAGCGTACTTTATATGTATACAGATTTGGGGGTAAGTTTTCTTTGCTTTGAAATTGACTATTAATTTTTGGGTTGTTTCAGTGTTGTCTGTTACAATTCTAAGAACTGAGAATTAAATCCCAGATGAAGCTTCCCAGCGGAGGGAGAAATCTCGGCAAATATTGAGTGTTTTCTTTACACCATTAAAGGAAATTTTAGACTTACATGAGTCATATGTTAATATACAGTATAAATGGTGTAGAGTTTTTGATAATTTATTTATGGTAAGTGTACATAAATATGTTATTTATTCAAACTTAAACTGTGTGTCACCAAAAAACCTTGCATAAAAAAAAATAATAATGGAAAAAAACTAATCATATTTTAATTCAGCATAAAAAAATCCTATTAAAATCCTATATTATTTCTTGTGGGACAATTTTATTTATTTATTATGTATGGTATTTTCTTCCCTCATTAATGATATCAGCGATAATTTTTCTCCAGTGTCAACGCTGTCTGTGGGAGTTGGTAACGAATGGAGACAAATGTTTTTTTTGTTAATCCACAGTACTTAAAGCGCCGAAGTCGTGAGCCCCCTTGGTGGTAGCAAGACAGTCAGTGACTTGCAAACTTGAAGTACTGGTTTATGATGGCGCATCCACGGCGCTTGTGCGGTGCCTCGCGCAGGGATGGGATTTCTGTGCCAATATGTGCCGAAACAAAAATCTAGCACCATCTTGCTACAGAAGGCAGATTGTGTGACAGAACAGCAGTTCCACATCGTCATCGTCGGGACTTCGGCACAGTAAGTTCTCCTTACAAGCCATTCCGTTTGACACTGAGTAAGACCTCGCGGTTGGAAGAAGATTAAGAGACTCTAAGTTCTACAGATTTTACGTTGTTTGGAAATCGTCAGTCCGCTATGGACTATGGAAACCATCGAGTGTGCTATGGAAATCAAAAGTGTCAGTAAAATAATGTTGTTAAACATCTGTGTAAAGTTTATTTTTGTATTTTCAAGATGTTTCGATTGAAAAATCGGGGAAAAAAAGTCGTCGAATCTTGCAAGCGATCGTAACCGCACCGAAAATGACTGCTGTAGCAGCAATGAAAATGTCACATCGTTTTCCGTTTTTGCACATTAATTTTTTTCCGATTTTCCTTTTTTTTTTCTCTACCTGATTATATTTTTAATTTTTGATGTGTGTGTATTGTGATATCATGTTCCTTGTTTTTAATATTTTTAGTAATAGTGAAAAGGAGTGATTTCGTATTTTTTAAGAATTTTTTCTAATGAAATGCATGTTTCCCTCTTTCTAATACATACTTCTTCAAAACTAAACAATAGAGAGCAATCGTTTCACCCCTTTGACTTTAAGTAAACGAAATTACATTTCTAGATCGGTATTTAGTCTGTTCGTCGTGGAATCTGTGCAGGTTCTGTGCCCTGTAAAATTGTTTTACAGCCGAGTGAGCAACGCAGTGTCGATTTTTCACATTTAATTTACCAAAAAATTCGTGTTTTTTAATTTCATAGAGACTTCTTACTCATACATGAGATTCTTCCTTGAATTCGCGGAATTCTGCTTTTTCTGTCTTCATTTCAGCCATGCTCCAGATCGATGTAAAACTGAAGAGAAGCTGGGGTGGGCTTGGGGTGGGTGGGTGGGGAGGGGATCTTAAACCTATAATATATAATTTCATTATTTATAAAGTGTAAATATGCTCACCGCTGAACGCGCGTTGTTGTCCTGGTTTTCGCTTTTGAAAAGTTGGCAGCTCTGGCATTGAGTCCAATTCGCATACCGTGCAATACTTCTTGCGCTCCACACTCCCTGTGCGCGGGGAGATGATGCAGTATTGCTGGGTGTGCCGCCGCGTTTGACTCGGTCTATCTCGGCAACCGTGAGCACAACACAACTGTGCATGGTATTGTTTTAAAGCTCTCGATGAGATCTGTTCAAATATATGAACATTTTGCGGTGGTTTGAACTGAACATTTAAAAAATTGTTTTCTTGTGAACTGGTGAACACTCTTGACAATATTACGGTTTATCTGGACAACCGTGAGTGGAAAACAACTGTGCATGGAATCGTTTTAAAGCTATCGACAAGATCTATTCAAATATATAAAGAACATATCACAGTGGTTTTAACTAAAAATTTTAAACATTATTTTCGTATGATCGGGGTAACATTTTTTACAATGTCTCGGAATTTGCAGAATGAACTCCAGCAAAAGTGGAGAAAATCAAAATGAGAGGCAAGAAGAAGTGATGAGGAATGTAAGAAGCCCAAGAAGACTGCAGCTCAACGAATTTGTAGAGTATATAGAGGGCCTGAAAGCAGCCGCCACCAAACAAAAATCCAACACAAACGGATTGAACCCCTAGCTGGCCCATCTCAAACTCTGTTTTGTGTTCGCAATGTATCCAGCATTATTTGAAAAAATTATGTAAGCTGCTTTTCATGTCATAGACCTGTGTTGGCTATAACAAATTAAATAAACGCTTTGAAACCGTACTCTACTAGCTCATTTCAACTCTCCGATCTGCAAGTCATAGTCCTACGTTCCAAACTGACGGCTCAATCAAAACTGAGCCTACCTGTATTTTTTTGTTTTTGTTTTTTTATATAACCAGTTCTGGTAATTACATTAATTTGTTTTTTGGGGTCATTCCATATGAATTCACCAGGTGCTTGTAGTTGTGGGTTTTTTGATTTTCCTCATTTTTTTTTTTTTTATATGTTACAGTACAACAAAAAAGTACCCCAAAAACAAAGTTTGCGATTTATTTTACCAACCCCTTTGGAGATATGGATCTTCAAACCCCCCAAAATGAGCTAAAGTAAGGGTTATCGTTAGTTAACACAAATTGAGTAATTGTGGAGATAATGACACTTAATGGGTGCCTGAATATAGGTAATAACCCGTACATTCACATGTAATAACCTCATTTCCATAGCATAATAATTCGTCAGGTTGTACAGGGTCAAAGTTCAAGGTCATAGTGCCAATTTCGCCACTTTTCGGCAGCATTTTTATGCCAGAAGGGTATTTAAACACAAAATGAATATTTTTTCAGGCAATCCTCATATGTTGCTAAGAATGTTAAAGGATATTTCAACTTGTGTTATGTTTCCTTTTTTTTTTTTGTACAGAAAATATTTCATAACTGCAACGCTGCCAAAATTTCCATTTTGGGGATACAATAAATCAAAAGGGGTAGCAGATAAACACCTTATTTTTTCTGAGGACTATCTTCTATTGCATATCTACATAAAATATTCTCAAAGTTTTGTTTTGTGTTTCACAATAGTTTTTGAAATAATGATAATACAAATTGACCCATTTCAGTCTACAAAAATGTATATGTCCACCATAGAAGTAGTTCACCTGTTTATACAACATAGTACAAAGTTAACATGAAAAACAAAATTATGGAACAGCAAATTAGGACATTCTTTCAGATGTGTTTTAAATGGCCTATTAGCAATTGCATCAAAGACAAAGACAGTTTTGGGGTAATGTTGTGTCCTCTTCCAGTAGCAGTGGTGTGAGGACTTTTAAATTGTTGGCCTATGGAAACCCTTGCTTGGTCATTGGTTGACAAAGAAAATGATGTTCCTGGCCCTGGTGGATGAAAAAACTGAATTTTGAAATCTCTCTGTTCTTCAGAACATTCTTTGATAATTCCAAGCCACTATTTTGATTCATACACACATGCAATGTAATCACCATTTTTTTTTTTGGATTCTTCTGTAAGTTCTGTATTTGCAAAAACTTTAGATATGTTAACAACTTCATATTTCTTGCTCCTTGACACAAGTTGAATTCTTAATCTATTGTTCCCCATTGGAATAAAGCAATGATGAATTCTAGTGTTTGCTATTTTTAAAGCAGAAGCATATCTATCTGCAAGTATGACATTTTCTTCATCAATATCTTATTGTGATACAAAAAGGAATGATATTCCTTTTATTTTTTTCTGTGCGATATTTGAACAGGCCTTCTGGTGTTAAAATATGTTTGTCAATAAGTTGTTAGGATGCCCTTGTTACATGTCACTTCACAGTACCCCCTATTCCATCGCATGGCATAGGGGGTACTTCACAGTACCCCCTATACCATCACATGGCCCTTTTCCACGAGAAGTGGCAAAGAAATGCATTCAGCTTCAAATCTTTCTTATGGTGAACTAGGTTAACAATTTTTTTTTTTTTATATATTGTCCTCGAGCACCATCTATAAAATAAATTAACCTTTTCACATTGGGAAGATGGTCTTTTAAGATGGGTAAAAGTTTTTGTATAAATGTATGTATTGATGTTGCATTGTGTGTCATCGAATCACTAATTACACAAAAACTTGTAATTTGCCATGAGCTTTAAAATAACAAACAAATGGGTGAAGAGTAGCTTGGCTATTTACCCAGTGGTATGATTGAATTTCATCTTGTACCACAAAAGTAAAGTTTTCTGAAAAGTCACAAAGTAGTATACACTCGTCAGAATTTAAGAGTGCTTTCTTTGTCTTAAAGGAAATGTGATTGCTCTGTTGCTATGTAATGATGTTTTTTAAAAGTATTAGTTTTCCAAGTAAATTTGCCTTGAATTCTGCATAGGGCTCCACAATTGTCACTAAAGTGCATCGATCTGTTGTAACCCACTGTTTGTAAGTTATTTAGAATATATCATCTTGGAATGAATCCAAGCATTCTATAACAAAATAGTGACCAGGGCAGAGTGGACATCCATGAAGCATACACAATTCATTGTTCATGCTACAAACCATCTGTGAAAGCAATTCCTTGCAAGTATAATTAAATTTTGCCTCATTAATCATCTTGACATTCTGATGTATACAGCACACACATACTGAATGTGTGCCTGGTGCCCCAGCTAGCACACACCATTTTGGGCACAACAAAATCTTTTATTCCTGGACACAGTCTGCTGCATTCATCATCGTCATAAAAACTGATTACTTGGAATAAGGTGTTATCTGAAATCTTCATGCCACTTTGTTTTTGGTGAGTGAAACTTGGTAATACACCATGATTTTGTACAATTCTTCTGTGGAAGCAAGCTAATAATCCTGACCTTTTCTTCAAAACTAGTAATATTATTTATCTTTGTTTTAAGGTTTGAAATTAATGTTTCATATGCATTCTGTTGTTTTGTCTCCTTTGATTTTGAAGTACTGGATTCATTATAAACCTCAAACGAATCATGCAGTTTTTGTGAAACATTACCAGATATTTGGGTAACTTTTTTTTTCTATGGCAACATATCTCCTCTGTGCTGGCAAAGTTTGAACTTTCACTGGAGAAATTCCTAAAATTCTACATGCTTGATTAACTGATTCCAATTTAACATGTTTTGGTTCACACAAGCTATTCTCACCAGTTTCATCATCATGGTCTGAAATATCACATTCAGAGTATCTTTCCGTGTAATTTACTTTCTTGCTTTTTCCTGTTCTATGATGAGTCTTGTCACTCTTAGTGACCATTTTTTGACAGTTAGAACATAGAGACTTCCCAGGCACAAGCTATAGTTCTAGATGTGAGTATTCAGCAAAGCTGACTGTTATCTCATGCAATGATTTCTTTATTATTTTTTTATGGATACTGTATGGATCACAACATGTATTTCCATATAAGTGGTGGTATTTATCCAAATATTTAATTTTATGGTGCTAACATACACTTTGAATATTGTCTTTAATTCTCATTTTTAATAATTTCTGTTGCTCAGGCAAATACTCACAAATTTGTCACTTTTATTAAAGAGCTGCATGATGCATTAGTACAGTCTTCCTCAGTCAAGACATCAACACAACACTGCATTACTGAATACACTTATGATACAAATAATTTCTGAATTTGTAGCATTAATCAAAAAATCGGATTACACAACTTTAGAACTTATTCAGCAAATCTTATTTGCATAGAAATTGTACATATTTACCACACTGATATAAATTTGAAACAAAGCTAAGAGACTTGGATGTTTAACCCTCAAAGGTTCCAAGCTGACTGAATTGACAGTGGAGTTGAGTTCTGCTACTTGAGGTGGAAGTTGCAACATCTGATTGTATTGCATCATCCAACGCTGAAAGCCTTTAAAATGGACATATCAGACCGCCATGAATGATGACATGTTAGTTTATGATTGCATCACTTTTCTAAAACCCTTAAAACTGGGCAAGGACATTATATTTTAGCAAAAAGACCTACAACATGAATGCAAATAAGAATTTGTTTGGAACATTTTTTGGAAACAAATGGGGGGAAGGGGGTATTTGCAGTTGCATGGTAACAATGACTGGCCTTATTACTTTGCAAAACAAGTATCTACATTTTTAATGTATTAAAGTAAACATTTATTAAATGCATGCATTACTATTTCATGTTAGATTAAATGCTACAAATATGCCCATATTGCATACCACGAAGGGCAAATTTGCATTATCATTATTTCAAAAAATATTGTGAAACATAAAACAAAACTTTGAGAATATTTAGACATGCAATAGAAGATAGTGCTCAGAAAAAAATAAGGTGTTTCTCTGTTACTCCTTTTGATTTATTGTTTCCCAAAAACTGAAATTTTGGCAACGTTGCAGTTATGAAATATTTTCTGAATAAAAAAAGGAAACATAACACAAGTTGAAATATCCTTCAACATTCTTAGCAACATATGAGAATTGCCTGAAAAAATATTCACTTTATGTTTAAATACCCTTCTGGTATAAAAATGCTGTCGAAAAGTGGCAAAATTGGCATGTTGACCTTGAACTTTGACCCCTACAGCCTGACAAATTATTGTACTGTGGAAATGAGTTTATTACATTTGAATGTACAGGTTATTGCCTCTATTTAGGCACCCATTAAGTGTCATTATCTCCACAATTACTCAATTTGTGTTAATTAACGATAACCCCTATTTTAGCTCACTTTGGGGGGTTTGAAGACCCATATCTCCAAAGGGGTTGGGAAAATAAATCCCAAACTTTGTTTTTGGGGTACTTTTATGTTGTACTGTAACATATAAAAAAAAATGAGGAAAATCAAAAAACCTACAACTACAAAAAAATTTTTTTTTTTATCTGGTGATTTCATGTGGAATGACCCTTTTGTGCTATTCCATGGGAATACATATGTAGAACATGGCTTAGTAGTAATAGATGTAAATATTGAATGAAAAACTTCATGAAGAGTCAATCATAGCATTTTGTGTGCTACGATGTGCCAGAAGTGTCCCATGATGTGGTTATCTGTCACTGTTGCAGGAGGTGTCTCAAAAATATTAGTTACAAGGAACCTACATGATCATGTATACCACAGGAGCAATTTTTCTCTTTCTTTTTCATTTTTGGGAAAGAGAAAGAGAAAACCAGCCTGGAAAATGAAGAGAGAGAGAAAGCAGAAAAAAAGTGAGAAACCCCAAGAAATATATGAACTTCAAGCATAAAAAAGAAGAATTGACAAAGAAGCTTAGAAGGAGATAAGAGAAAGACAGAGTAAACTGGAGGACATACTAACAAGCATTCAGTTTATCAAGTATCTGATGCATTGCTTAGTTAAATGAAGATCATGGTGATTGAAACTCTATGAAGTTGCTTTTTATATTAGTGAAGTTCAGTGGTAAAGTATGTGCATTTATAAAATTCAGTGGTTTTTTTTTTTTTTTTTTTTTTGTGTGCCCAAAGTGTATTGTAAGTTTTATACAGCTCGTTTATGTCCAAGTTGTATCCAGAAAAGTTGTGATTTCAAAGTTGTGTAGTATAATTTTCATGTTACCATAATTTTAATGTTGATTATTACTTCATAGTTTTTCATGTTTTTTATAGTGTGTTATGTTTACATCTTAAGTTATGTCCACCTTTAGATCTTCAGTTGGTGTCATAGTATGCTATGTTCTTATCTTAAGTAGGCATCGAACCTGTGAGGCAGGTTTTTTATTTTTATTTTCAGTAGGACATGCTATGTAACATTCTAAGTAACTACATTATTGCAGTTCGATGGTATACATTTTTCTTATTTGTATATCTGAATTGTGTCCTAAGTTGTACGGTACAGTTTTTATGTTATCTAAACTTTGATTTTGATGTTCTCTCCTATATTTGGTAGTTGATTTCGTTTGTTGTTACAAAACTAAGCAGAATCACTTCAGTATTTCTGCTCAATTGTTTCTAGTTTTTCTTTAAAAAAGTAATCTGGCTGAATTTTGTGCCAACCTTACCTCAGAGATCCATTTGTTTATTCCCCTTTTCCACTTTATTTTTTCACTAAATTGATCATCACTCCACCTTCTTTTAGGACATCCTCTGCCTCATTTCTCTACTTTTGGAATCCAGTTCATTAGTATGGTGGTCCATCGCTCATTTTTGGACCATGTTGGTGGACTGGCAACCCACAACATGGTCAAAAACCCTGATGGGACTGATGTACAAGGCATTACTGGTATTTCAGAGGAGTTTGGCGGGCCGTACCTGGAAAGTCTTGGTATCACGCCTTCACGTGGACCCCTCAGAAAACATGATGTTGAAATGAGCCATGGCTCAGTTGATACTGAGTAAAGAGCTGGTAGAAAGCTATAAAATGCATCTCCCAAACCGTTTAGTATCCAGCGTAGGAAATTGGGCCACAACCTCTCCAACATAATGACAAGAGAAATGAGTAAAGGTTAGCAAACGACATACCCTAAGGATTATTTTTGTGTTTGATTTATTAAAATTTTCTCCATCCAGTCCTGAGTAATGCTCATGGAGGCATTACTTTCCGTTCAACCATCGTATCTTGCATCCAGTACTTTGGGGGAGGTGCAGGACATTGCGTATGCCTGAAGAAATTTAATGCTCACCATGAGTGAGCAGTAAATATACATGTGAGTCACACAGGAATGTATCTGCTTTTATATTTATATTACATAATTCACTGAAGAACAGTCATGCACAGACCATAAATGAGATAATCAGGAGTACAGTTTATAAAACAAATGATTTAAACTAAGATTTTGTTGGTGCTTCTGGAGATAAAAACCCTTTTGAGGCAATGTTTTTTCATTGCATGATCACAATGGGTATTAGATGTAAGGAAAATCAATTTCTGTATTTTTCATGTTGAACATTTGGCCAAATGAGCTGTAACATTACTGAGCTAATTTATTTTGAAAACACAAAGTTGGTCAAAACCTTGCATCCCATAATGAGAGCAATCAAAAACTTGAATATCCCATGAAATATTGATTTACTCAAAGGCATTTTCCACCCAGTGTGGATTTTTTTTATTTCTGGCTTCATGAGTGTGTTACAATGCCTGTTTTTGTGATAAAGATAATTCCATGAGTAATGACTTCTTTCATTTCTAGTAAGTTTTGGAAACTTTTTCTCATCTTTGCTGCATAAGCAGTGATGTCCTGCTAAGTTTTTATTCATGTAAAAAGGTTATCTTCATGTATTCTATGCTGTTGTAGTGGTTTACTAAAAATTGTGTTTGAAAGAAAACACATAATTTTGTGCTTATATGTTTATGTATTTCTAAAAATAGTACAACTATAGTAGGAATCCAAATTTCTTGGCGTAGAGCAGAAATGAAAGTTTCCGAGCTTTCTCAGATCAACCAGATGGTTTTTTCAAGGAAAGTAGACAGCTAACTGCAAACTGGATAATAGAAGACTTCAACAATTCGAACACTGTGACTTGACTAAACAATAAAGGCATAGACGCAGATGTTGTTATTCACTTAAAGAAATGAGAAGTCACATTGGTTGGGTGCGTGGTACCGTAGGGGAAAACACAGTATTATTTGAAGAATTGATTCCAAATGCATGGCAACTCTAGAGAGACGTTTTCTTTGCAAGCCTCGCTGCTGGTCAAGATTTCCAAGGTTTTGCGAATGGCAGTAGATTTCAAATAATGCTGCATGTTCTACCACAGTACCGCATGCCCGACCAACGTGACCTCATTTCTTCGAACGAATGATCACATTTGCGCCTATTCATTTATTGTCTAGTCAAGTCACTGCGTTCAAATTGTTGAAGTGTTCTATCATCCAGTTTGAAGTTAGCTGTCTACCTTCCTTGAAAAAGTCATCTGGTTGATGTGCAAAAGCTTGGAAACTTTGTTTTCTGCTCAACGACAAGAAATTCAGATTCCTAGTACAGTTATACTATTTTTAGTATTGTTGGTGCATAGTTCCATATTATTTATTGTAATGTTTAAAAAAAAAGAAAGTCTTCATGGTTTATGATTATTATTGCTATTCCTCAGATACTCTTGGTAGCTGGAGGGCAGGCACCAAAAGCTATCCGAAGTGTTGAGTGTTATGACTTCAAAGAAGAAAGGTGGTATCAATTAGCAGAACTTCCTACACGACGATGTCGAGCTGGGCTGGCTGTGTTAAATGGCTTTGTATATGCCGTTGGTGGTTTCAATGGTTCTTTGAGGGTGAGGACTGTAGATACCTATGACCCTTTAAGAGATCAGGTAATTTCCACATTATAAAAATAGTAAATTCATTGTTCATATGCACCTGTTTATTTTATGCTCTGTAATCATTTTTAGTTTGTTTTAAATTCTCATCGTGACAAAACTGAGAGAAGGCACTAAAACATCACAGCATTCCATTGTGTGCCGCCCCGGTGGCGCAGTGGATGTTGTGTTTGTCTTACGGCACTGGCTCTCTCCCTTCCCTGGAACCAGTGACCCTAAATTAGGGAGGGGCGACTGCCTATAGCCCATTGAGTTGCTCACGGTGGTTGTTAAACCTCCAATCAAAAAAAAAAAAATTCCATTGTGTAATAAAAGCAGTGATTGGAAAGCTATTTTTTAAAAGTAGTTAGCAACAACTACACTTTTGAAAAAGTAGCTTGCCAGAGCTACAACTACTTTTTCCAAAAAGTTGCTAGCTACACTACTTTTTCTGAAAAGTAGCTTCTTTCACTACTTCTTTTTTTAGTATTAAATTAAAAATGCAAATTCTGAAGATCTTTATATGTACATTCTTACATATGGCATTCAGAGCTAAATACCAAGATAAATTACAATAGAAATATATGTATGTACATTTCTTACATATGGTTGAGTTAAATACCCAGGTAATTTTTGCACATTACGTGACTTATATTTAAGGCTAGCTGATATGCTCAGGGAATTCAGATGAGAAAACTATCAGAAAAAAGTACATGCACATTCTCATTTTCTTTAGTATTTTCATTTTCTTTTGTTTTTTAAGCTTTTCCATAGTGCAAAATTTTTAAATCACAAAGTGGGAAGAACAACTGAAAAATTAGCGCTAAGTTCTTGGCATTCAATTGCTTGTTTTGCGAGGAAATTGTTGTTGTTCTTATTAGTGTGCAGTAAAAAACGGGATGTTTATGTATTTACACATCCAGCCTTCGGTAAGCTTATAGTGAGTGCTATGTTCCAATGGACGGATGAGAAATTTTGGAAATTATTATATGCAGATAAATAACTCACCTTGAATGAGGTTATCTAATAAAAGGATGAAAATGAGAGGGCGTTCTTGAAGGTACAGTAGGCACCGCTTAATGTGATCACTTCGGTGCGTTGGTAATTTGATAACATTAAGCATCATCGAAAAATGTTACCTTATTTATAGGTACTGTAATATACACTGTATTGCAATTGACCTTTCTTTAAATATTTTTCAAATTCGTAATTATGTTATTGGAATTTCATTGTACATTTTGTTTTCGCCCAAAATCAGGATCATACATAATAGAAAGGATATACTGTACATAAATTAATCATAAAAAAATTAATTTTTACATACCTTTGTGATATTTTACACTTTTCCAAAAAAAAAACATGTTAATTGTTGTTTGTTTTACTGGCGCTAGTTTTTTTCCCCGATAAAGTTTTGCAGACGGTAAAAATCTTCATAATTTTCAGTTGTTGCACCATTATGTTCTAAACACCGACGTATAACGCTAAGGGCCTCACGAGTTTCATTTGAGGTGTTGTATCAGGCTGCATCTCAACATCTTCACTTTCTTCCTCATCTTCCACCAGATCATTCATGGTTTCATGAACGATATCATTATCAGTAAAGGGTGCAGGCATGGATAAAATTTTCATCAAGTTTATCCACTGCTGAAATTCCTCACTATCCTCTTCATCACCACTTTTTTCCGTGATTTCATTTTCTCATTCGTCTTGCAATCCTGCTTTAGCAAAACAGTTGACTAGAGTGTTCACGGTCACACATTTCCAGGTGCTTGCCAACATATGTAGCGCATCTAGTACGGATATTTCTTTTTTTTTTTTTTTTTTTTTGCAATTTCCGCCGCTGTAACTTGATTGCTGGAATCAATTACTTTAATGTTTTTCCTCTTCATTTCTCTCCTGTATAGAGTTTTCACTGTTTTAATTACGCCTTGATCTAGAGGCTGAATGAGAGATGTCCTGTTTGAGGGCAAGAAAACCATTTTAATGTTCCTTGGCTGAAGATCGCTAGGATGTGCTGTGCAATTATTGAGAATCAATGCAATCTTTTTCTTTTTCATTTCTATTTCCACATCCCATTCTTTGGTGAACTTTGAGAACATCGCCAAAGTCATCCATGCAATGGAATTCACTTCATAGTCTACTGGTAAATGTTTAACTCCTTAAAAACATCTTGGGTTCTTGTGCTTTCCAATAACAAGTGCTTTCCACTTGTCCATACTTGCCATGTTGCAGTTTAACAGAACAGTTAATCTTTCCTTCTGCTTCTTTCCTGCTGACTTTGAAGAATTTTTAAAATCCAAGGTATGGTCTGGAAGTGCTCTGAAATATGGTCCTGTTTCATCCGTATTGTAGATTTCCTGTGGTAAAAGTTCCTTGAGAAACTCGGGAAAGGTTGATGCTAACCAGACGTTCGCAGCGGGTTTATCAGCATCTTGCATTTCACCATAAAGTTTCTTAAAGACGATGTTGTTCCTATGTTGCCATTGTGTCAGCCAACCATCTGAAAATTTAAAATCTGTCTCCCTTAATTTCTCTGAGAAATTCATCGCTTTCTCTTTCAAAAGACCCGGACTAATTGGATCATTTTGCAGTCTGGCTTGTTTAAACCAACACAGAAGTGCTTCTTCCACATTTTCATTTTTTGCCACATCGCTTTCGTTTTCTCTGTAATTGCTTATTCTCTATCTCAGCTGATTCAATTTCCTCCCTTGGCTTCAGAATTTTACACAACAATGGCTGGGAAATTTCGAGTGTAACTGCAGCCGTTCATTGGGGGCGTTTTCCTATAGCATCAAACTTCTGCAAAATTTCTTTGTTTTGTCTTATTGTCAAATCCTTTCGTATCAAAGACATTGAAATAAAAAAGACGAAAAAAAGTGCCTTTCGAAGATGAACAAATTGTACCTTAACAATTTAAGTGCCAGCGTATTTTTTTATCACAGCAAACAGAGCAGAGCTAACACAGGTGAATGCAGACAGGACACTGCTGCACTCTCTGAACTGCCCCCTCAGACTGCCGATCCATCTCACTGTGAAGACCGGGGAAGTCAGAAGAGGGTAATTCCGGGAATCACTTGATCACTTGCACATGCTTCAAACCCTTTTGTTCCCAAAAGCTCGATGGGCTGTGTGTGTGTGTGTGGGAGGGGGTCTTCATGCTTATCAGAGTTGCTTTTCTATAAACATCCTGTCCGTTGAGTGCCCTAGGGAAAATCATTATTGTTTCACAAATAGAGCCTGTAAGGAAAGTTTTGACAAGGAACACTAGATCCGTATGAGATAAATGTATGAGTCAAATTTCTGATAACATTAAGCTGTGCTTTGATAACAATAACCGGTGATTTTAACATAGTTGTAAATACGTTTGTTTGGGTTTTCGCGATTCGATAACATTAAGCGGTGCCCACTGCAGAGGTGTCAACCATTATGGATTTTCCGTAATTATTACGGTTTCGGCAGCCTGATTACGGAATTACGGACAGGTTGGAAGAATTACGGATTTCAGTGTATTTCATAAAAGTTCTGAATTTTGTGTCTTTTTTTTGTTTGTTAAAATCATGGTTTAAACTGCGATTGCATTTTGGAAATATATTTATAGTTCTTTTCGCATAAATGCGAAAACGTTTAATTGGTGGTGTTTCTAAGTAAACCATTGAAATTCATGTATTGAATTCATCAGCATAGCCAATATCGGACAGATATTAGGTGAAGAACGGCAAGAGGATATTAGATGCATTGGCAAAGCCGATATCGGGTGAAGAACGGCAAGGCGATATTGCAAATGTCGGAAAAGTCAATATCGGCACAATGGCGTCCGCATACCTGCCGAGTATTTCAGATTTCCCGGAAGTTTTACAGATTTTGGGGTATTTTTACAGTTTTATGGCTAGAAGATAGTTTCTTCTGGATTTTCACCAAAATAGCTCCTGAATTTTTTTTTATTGATGGAAATTGATATCGCTGTTATTGTCGCTTAGTGTAAACTCCTGTTTTTGTTTTATTATGATCTCGTAGCAATTGAACCTTATGTTATCTCATGTTTCTAGAAGTAAGTGATATTTATTTATAGATTGCACACAGCCCCCTCCCGCCAATCCTTCCAAACTCCCTCTCTCTCAGTGTTGGAATAACTGCCTTAATTGCGCCGAAGTGTGAAATTTTTTTTAATTCTGCGCCATGCAGAATTCACCAAAATGCGTAGTTATGCGTCTAGTACGCATCAAAAAGTGTTTACATAACGAAATTTTACAAACGCATAAAATACACACCAACGCGTAAAAATATGCATCAGGACGATATTTCGTCTTTCAAAAACGGAAGTAAGTGTAATAAAGATGTTTTTCTGTAATCGTAATTTCGTTTTCCTGTGATGTTGCCTCTGTCCAGTATTGTTGTTTATACATACATACATATCACTAAGCTGTTCTCTGAGATTCAGAGGTTAGCTCCAAAGAAATATAAACTACCAGATATTTTTACTTATTGTTGTCGTATCAAACTTCTCCATTTACAGTGATCTTGACATACAGCTCGTGCTTCACTAATATCCATTACACGCCGTACACAAGATCTTTTATACTTCATACTCATAATCATTTTCTCATACAGACACTCCTGAATCTGATCCACCCATGTCTTCCTTGGCCTTCCTCTGCCTTTCCTTCCTGCCACTTGGGCTGAAAAGATTTTCTTAGTAAGCATTTCATCACTCATTCTTTCAACATGGCCAAACCACCGAAGCACATTGGTCTCCACCTTGCTAACAACATTTTGCTTCACATCACACAACTGCAATACATCTTCATTTCTCACACAATCATATCATGTCTTGCCACAAACCCCCGTAAGTAACGCATTTCTCCAGCACACAAACGACTCTTATGTTTCTTCTGCAGTACCTAGGTTTCACTGCCATACATCAGAGTAGGAACAATTACAGTTTCATACACAGCCATGCAGGACTCTAGAGAACCCATCATTCCTGTGAAAACCTCCCAGAGCAGCTATGACTTTCAAAGAAGAATTCACTCGCCTACTAATTTCACCATCCAACTTGTTCTCTCTGTCAAACATGCTTCCTAAATACACAAACTCACTCACCTGGTCAATCACAGTGCCATTTATACTTACATTACATTCAGTGCTACCCGTTCCTCTCTCAAACACCATAACTTTGGTTTTTCCTTATTTATACTCAGTTTGAATTTCATGCAAACTTCGTGCATCCGAGTCAACATACTCTGCAACTCACTTTTGCTCTCTGCCAACAGGAAAGTGTCATCAGCATACAGCAATCTGCACACACGAATATCACCAAGACATAAACCACTATTATCTATTTTGGCATCACATATGCATGCATCCAGAAATGTATTAAACAGCCATGGTGACATTACACAACCTTGTCTAACTCCTGCACCAATGGAAAACCATTTTGATAAAACACCATTCACTCATACACAAGCTCTACTACCAGCATACATGGCTTTTACACTATTAAGTAGATTCCCAGTAACACCATATTCATTCAATACCTTCCACAAAAGTGTCCTATTCACTTGGTCGTAAGCTTTCTCTAAATCTATGAAGGCAGTAAAAACTTTCTTCCCAACAGCCAGATACTTTTCAATCATCGTGCGTAATGCAAAAATCTGGTTAGTGCAGCCTTTACCAGGCATAAAACCACTCTGAACATCCCACACTTTCAATGATGCAAGACCCCGTACTTTTTTAATAACAACCTTACCAAGCACTTTCCCTGGCACACTCAGTACGCTAATACCACGATTGTTCTTGCATTCAGTCTGATCACCTTTTCCCTTATACAGGGGAACAATGATAGCATCCTTCCAATCCCGAGTGACCATTCCTAACTCCCAGCACAACTGGCAAATTTCAGTTAACCAGTCAATTATAGATTCACCACCATATTTCAACATCTCTGCAGTTATGCCATCAACTCCCGGAGCCTTGCCATTCTGAAGAGATTTTAGAGCTTTACACACTTCTTCTGTTGAGATCCCTCCTGTGCTTTCATCCCTCATTGTGACATCATCTGTGTCTGTCTCAGAATTATCTTTGCTTTCCTGATCTAATAACTTATAGAAATATTCACCCCATCTGTCAGTTAACTCATTGGGCTCCCATATCATTTCCCCAATCTCATTCTTCACACAACTTACAACTTTGTTTCCCCTATTTTTCCTGAGTCTCATGTACTTCCAGAATGACTTCCTATCTTTCCAAAAAGCCAGTTCATGCCTTTCCACTTTCTCCTTCCTATCTTTTGCCTTATTGTGGCGAACCAGCTTAGCAGCTTCATGCTTCTTACAGCGATATTCATCCACAGAGACTCTACCTGGCAGCATCCCCAAATAGGCTTCCTTCTTTCTCTTTACTGCCTCTTCAGTCTCACTATTCCACCAAGCATCGCCTCTATTGTTACCCACTATTGTGGTGTCATTCCAAAAATATTTGTATTTCAGTTTGAAAATGGAGGAAAAATTTCTGAAAACGTAAATTTAACGGCGCAAAAATTCTCCTGTAATCTTCAGGCTTGAGCGTGCAACGGCTTCAAGGAATTTCTCTTTTTCCGTCATAATTTGAGTTATCCTCGAGATTGATGCATAATTGAACAGAAATTTCGGGGCAATTGGTAGTGATGTTTTTCGCCTGAAACTTTCAAAACTTTCAAAAATGGAAGTTAGACGTAGTGAAGATTTCTCCCGTAATCGTAATTTTATGTTTCACACGATGTTTTCTCTGCCCTAGTACTGTTGTTAAATATCATATTATTTCATAAATATTTTTATTTAAACTTGAAAATGGAGGGAAAACTTCCGAAAACGGAAATTGGACGTAGCAAAGATTTCTCCCGTAAATGTTTTTTTGTTTTTCCAACGATGTTCCGAACATGTGTTCTTAAATACCCCCCCCCCCCCCCACACAAAAGGTTTGCATTTCAGCTTGATAAGGGAGGGGGGGGTCAAAAACGAAAGTGATGAAGCTACAAATTTGTAAGAATTGATGTGCATGGTGTTCAAAAGTGTTCTTATTCTCAAAGTTACACTATTCATCTTTTATCTATAATAGTGCTATCATGCATTCATGATGGATAAAATTGTCGTCCAAGGGCATTAAAAAAAAAAAAGAAAAAAGACCAATGTCTTGTCGTTGCTTAAATGAAATCAAGTTATTTCTAAAATTGCGTCATTCAATTTTTAAAAAATATGAAACCTTGAAAATCAGCACAATTTCCGAGCTCCATCTATAAGTGACTGATACAGAAAAATAATTGAAAACAAGTATCATCAAGCATACTGCTAGCACATCCCATACATTACAACTCTCCCCTAATAATAGATAATCATGAATTAACAGTTCTGGTACTGTCTTAAATCTTCTTGATTTAGTAAAATTTGGTTGGCAGGTATGTGTCCAATATTAACTGAAATTCAGCCGCCATAACCAATATCAGCCCGATATCTAGCCGATATTCATTCCCACCTAGGTTATTACACATTTCGCACATTAATTTCTCATGAAATACACTTCCCACTCGTGAAAGATGAGGCTTTGTATGGTGATTACTGTTAGGCACCTCTCCCACTGTATATATTTAATATAGGAGCACACACAATGAATAGAAAATAAATTGAGTTTCTAACACTTAAGGAAGAAATAAACTTGCAGTTGGTGTAGCATTTGAAGGATAAGCATGGGAGCATCAGAGCATGGCATGCAATTAACAACTTGCAAGAAAACATTGCAGCTCAAAAAGATGAATGCTATAACAGAAGCCACCACAAAGCATGTGAAAGCTCATGAACAGAAGCGAGTTTAATTTTTCTCAACCAGGGGTTTTTCTACGAGGTGATCACCTGTCACTTTTAGCACTTAATGCCGGGAGAAATCATAAACAACTTTTTCTCCACACTTGGGAAAAATGTTCCCAGTGAGCAGGAGTCCCATATCAGTCCAAGTCCAGTAACTTCTCACACTGTTCCTTGGTAGTGGTTTTGTCATAATATCCACTGTCATGTCTTTGGTTTTGCAGTACTCCAATTTCAGTGTTGGCTGCTGTGGAGGTCTCTAATGAATTTGAGCTTCACAGCTGTGTGTTTGGAGTGAGTGCTCATTTTTGATGAGACTTATGCATGACATATTGTCTTCATATATTGTTGTTTACTCTGTTTGTGGATAATGCAGATCATCCAGTAAAGTTCAAATCTAGATCAGTTCTTGACAAACATGTGCTGCAGAGATATATTCTGATTCTGTTGATGAAAGAGCAATACAGTTCTGCTTCTTAGAGTTCCATGATATGGTGCTATTCCCTAGTTGGAACACATCTGCTGAATATTCAAGCAAAGCAAACTGAATTTGCTTGTACTACTTACTGGTCATCCATGTAACACTTCTCACAAAACTTGAAAATTTCAATCGTCCTGGAGCAGGAATCGTACCCAGCATGTCCCGATTACCAGTAGAGCATGCTAACCATTACACCATCCAGGACGGTGAAGTTCCAAGCAACTGAGACATAGGAATCTTAAAGTCCTCAGATTCGCACTAGTCAAAGCATCCACGCTTCCTCATAGCACTTTGACCCAATTCCCGTCCGGACGGATTTAGGTTGTAGGTCACCAGTACCTCAGAAAACTTGAAATTTTCAAGTTTTCTGAGAAGTGTTGCATGGATGACCAGTAAGTGGTACAAGCAAATTCAGTTTGCTTTGCTTGAATATTCTGTGAATTTTCCATTTATTATGAAGAATAGTTCTTCCTTCATTGACATATCTGCTGGTGGATTTTCAGTCCTTGACATCACCTGCCCAGTTTGTCTCAGTGTATCCCTTGAGAATGAGTTGGTGTTTTGCACTGAGGTGGAGTCTCATGCCAAGTGTTGTTTTCAGATAATTAATTACATTCTTATAGCTTTCCAATCTTGTGTTGAATTCACTCATTTACTGATTTCAGCATCTAATCTACACTGGCGGAAAATGAAAAAAGAACACCAAGAAGAAGACGTCTGATACCAATGAAATTTATACAGCATAATAACAGAATACAGAGGATAACGTGATCAAAACATTATGGCAAAATACTGCTGTATTTGCTGGTAAACTGAAAAATAACATTTCCATGTAACATGGTTAGTACGAGGTTGAACCGCCATGAACTGCGTCACACTGTGCAATTCTGGCATGGAGTCTGTCGTACAGATGTTGGATGTAAGTTTGGGTTATTGAGTTCCAAGCATCCTCAACCTGGACACATAAATCGGGGATGGTCGTGGCAGGCCGTGGAGACCAGATAAGTCGTTGTCCCATAAAATCCCACACTTGCTCGATGGGGGACAAATCCGGTGAACGTGCAGGCCATGGGAGTTGTCTCGCACCCTGAAGTGCATGTTGTGTTGCACGTGCCGTGTGTGGGCGTGCGTTATCTTCCTGGAAAACACCATGATGGACCGACCTTACAAATGGCACAACAGGCTGAATGATGTTGTTGATGTAGGAGGTGCTGTTTAACGTACCCGGTACAAACACTAGTTGTGTACGGGAGTGATAGCTGATGGCTCCCCACACCAGGAGGCCAGGTGTAGGCCCTGTGTGTCGCTGACGGATGCAAGAAGGGTGGAGATGCTCCCCTGTGCATCTGCGAACACGCATACGGCCATCGGAGGCTCCCAAGCAGAATCTGCTTTCATCGCTGAACACGACAGATCGCCATTGCGTTCTCCAGTGCAGACATTGGCGACACCACTGCAGCCGTTCCTGACGGTGGGTTAGAGTCAGAGGCACACATGCACGTAGTCCTGCATCCAGTAGACGGTTGCGCACAGTCACCTCAGGTGCAACGGCAGCTCAGATTTGTGTCGCAGTGGATGTTCTGCTTGACAACGCCGCCTTTCTTATGCGTTCATCGGTCTGCTCATCTGTCCGTCTGTGACTCCCGGTTCCACGTCTTCTCGTGTGGGAATGTTCCTCGGACCATCTATGCCACCATCGTACCACCACCGATACTTCCCGTCCAATTCGCTCCGCAATACGATGATACGACCACCTGGCCTCGCGGAGTCTGGCTAGACGACCTCGCTCAAAGTTCGATAACTGCTGAAATCGTACACGTCTTGCATGTCCGGGCATTGCAGCTTCTTCAGGGTCTTCACACGTGTCCGTACGCCGACGACTGATTACATTCACTTTGCCGTACTCCTTAAATACCACCGACGATAATTTGCATATTATGCTGTGCTGCGGCGTATGGCGTAAGTGCTCACCAGTTGGTCCCAAAATTAACATCACACCTACGTAAACTTGACACCATTAACATATGTAAATTTCATGATCGTCCGCCAATTCCTTCTTGGTGTTCTTTTTTCACTTTTTCGGCTGTGTATGTTCTATGTCAAACATGTTTCCTAAATATACAAATTCATTCATCTGGTCCATCTCTGTTCCATTCAGACTAATTAAATGGTACCTTTGATACTTAAAATTTGATTGTGAAGGTAGACAGAAGGATGTATAACAAAAAAAGAAACAAAGAAAAAAAAAACTAGTTGGTCTAAAAATTCTGTACTATCATATTTTTTTATCTGCATTAGAGTCAGGCAGTAGATAAGGGTAAATGTGATAAATTCTGAACTACTTCAACACTGAAAATTATATTGTTTTCAAATCAAGGTTCCTGTATAGTTAATGCAAAAAATGAACACATTGATGTGCAGTGTATAGAGATTACTCACCTACAACAGGGTTCCCACGCAACCTAGAATTCTCTGGGAATTCGAAAATGGTTCCAAAAATCAGAGAAACCTTAAGAAAGATTGCCCCCCCCCCTATTCTTTTTTGTAAAAATCAGGGAAAACTCGGGGAAAATTGCTTTTTTTTTTCTGTTAAAACTTATGTCTCATTTTTGGTTAATAAATTGAATTTAGGCTGAAGTATGAAAACATATGTATTTGAAAGCTGTGCATTTTGCCGCAACCTTAAAATTTTGTGGATTGTACAAAATGTTATATTGATAATCATTGTAAAGGGACCTGTACAATATTTTTTATATTTGCTTCTTATATGTGTGTATCATAATTTTTATGCCAAGAGCTGTGGCTCTGATAGTTAAAAAAAGAAAAAAAATGCAAAGTGCCTGCTCTGTATGCTGGTGTGGCACTTACCCAGAATTTTTTTTTCTAAACACTAACTCAGCAACAGTTTTCTTTTTTTTTTTTTTTTTCTATTTCCTAATGGGAAAGAGTTCTATTTAGTAAATATCTGTTGAAGAATGTACAGTAAGTTTCTTTTGTGATTCCCGTATCATTTTGATAATATTAATTAGTAACATCAATGTAGTTCCTCTGTAATGCTAAGTTGCACAGGACCTTTATTCTATATCATACTGAAAAAGTTAGTTCACCAGTTTGAAGTATGTATCTCAATCTCATATTTTTACATACAGCTAATTAAATTATGTGGAATATTATATGAGGGGTGTCCGATAAGTATCTGGATTTTTATTGTATCAATACAAAATTGTGTGTATGATTGTATGTATGCATGAAATTATTATGACTTCTTTCAGTGAATGCTGTAAAAATGGAGTGGCATGATACTAATGTTAGGTGGTGCTGTTGATCAAAAACAATAGCAGCTACGTTAAGTGTTCAGTTCGAGCAGCGAATAGTACTGAAATTTTTAAAGAAAGAAGACTTAAAAAGGCTGTGGTTACAAGAAGACTTCGGACGGTGTATGGTAATGCAGCTATGTCTTGTTCCAATGTTTATGAATGGGTTACGAAGTTCAAAGCTGACCGCGAGAGACTTGAAGATGAATCACGGACAGGTAGGCCAAACACAGCGGTGACTGATGAAACGATTAAATGGGTTGATGACTAGATTAAAGATGACAGACGCATTCGTGTTCAGGATATTGCCATGGAATTGGATATCAGTAAAGATTCTGTTTAATGACTAGTTCATGAAGATCTCAACTGTAGGAAAATCTGTGCCAAATGGGTACCCAGAATGTTTACAGTGGTGCATAAACGCCAAAGCAATGAACTGGCACAGCGCCCATTGAGGAGGGTGAAGCAATCCTGGGATGCATAATCACAGGCGATGAAACGTGGATTCATCAGTTCGAACCGGAGACAAAATGGCAAAGTATGCAATGACTTCATCCGAACTCGCTCCCATCAAAGAAGTTCAAAGTTGGTTCATCGGCATCCAAGGTCATGGTTACTGTCTTCTTCTGGGGCAAACACAGTATCTTTCTGGTTGAGTACTTGGCAAAAATGAAATAATAAATGCGAAGGCCTATGTGAAGACACTGAGGAAACTTGCGCAGTTATATCCGGACCAAATGGCCAGCATTGAAAAATAATTTAGTGTTGCTTCAGCATGATAATGCTCGCCCGCACATTGCTAAAGCAGTACAAGAAGAAATCACAAAACAGAGGTGGACTGTTCTTCCTCACCCTGCTTACAATCTGGATTTGGCACCTTCTGATTTTCATGTTTTCGGTCCCTTGAAAGATAGTCTTCGTGGTCATCACAATGAGAGCATGGATGATCTGCAAGCAGCTGTTCTTCAATAGATTCGCAACACCCCTACTGATTTCTTCGCTATCGGAACGAATCAACTTGTTGATCGGTGGAGGAAATGCATTGTGCTGAACAGAGAATATGTGGAAAAGTGACTTTGACTGTTTGTTCCACTGTATTACATATGTGAGTATCATATTTATGCATCTTGTATTTTTTATTTCTCTCCTGTAATTGATAGGAATAAAAATAGGGATACTTATTGGACACCCCTCATAATTGAAATGGTAGTGAAATGGTTGAATGCTTTGTTGGAAGTAAAAGATTCACCAAGTTCAGTGAGTAATCGAATCATTGCCTATGAGGAATTTTAGCATTCTGTCCTTACGGTAGTGTGACATAGACATACATTGCTGTTACACAAAACAGTCTTTAAAAAACTGTTGAAAATAACATCCATGAGTTTCACTATAGACAGTACACGTGCTTGAAAGAAATTTTGTAAGAAAATTGGGATTTTTTTTTATACTTCCTTTTATCTATTAATTGCATCTTTCTTTTTTAATAATTAATGTCATTGTGGCACCTCTAATTATTAATCTACAGTAAAAAATTTTAATTATGGGTTTTATAGAAGTAATTTTCAATATATTTGATTGTCAATTTTTCGAACTAGAACCTAATTCATCATCGGACTACGTCATTAGAGTAGTAGTTGCCATTTGGTTGAGTTGCCCAAGCACACACTTAACGATAATTGCGATTTGGCATTCCCGACAGAATGATGACTACTGCTCTAATGACGTAGTCTGATGATGAACTAGGTTCTAGTTAAAAAATTTGACCACCAAATATACAAATATATTAAGAATTGCCTCTATAAAGCTTGTAATTAAAAAATTTCACTGCATCTTTTTTTTTTTTTTTTACAGGAAATATGTTTCATAGGAAATGGATACTAACATTTCTCAATTTATTTGTACTCAAAAACCTTTTTGGCAGCAAAAATGAACTGTTTCTCTTGAAAATAGTATTGCAATTCGTGCTATGAAAATTTCATTTAGAAGTTGGAATTCACAATCATCATCATCTGAGAAGGACTATTACCCACAAAAACACAAACAAAATGATGAAAAAGAATTGACATTTCCAATACCATCCTGCATTTTATTTTTATATTATCTCATTGCAAAATTATTGGAAATAATTTCATAAGATATTATGAGATTACATAAAAATAACCAAAAATATACTGGAATGTGAAAATCCTCCAAATACATGGCATCAGTAAATAAACAAATACATCGCTCTTTCCACTTTCTATTCCCTGGTGGTGACCGAATAACAATTTTTGTGGTTGCTTTTATGTTTCTGGAAGGTGGAAAGAGCGATGTATTTGTTTATTTAATATACTGAAAGTTCAAATAATGATCCAAATATGTTACACTATTATTTATTGAAGCATTTACATCAGTGGCTATTAGATTACAAAATATTGGGCTGCAGCATGTACACTGATGTGGCTCCTACAAAGGATTTGTTTCCTAAATAGCAATATTTTTCAGGTGTGTTTCTCAGCTCTAAAATTATAACGTATTTGTTTGCTGATGATTGCGTTTTTTGATCTGATCTGTATTTACCTGAAATATGTACGTCATTCCTATTTTAGTGGTCACAAGCTCCTAGTATGGAAGCTAGGCGAAGCACATTAGGTGTAGCTGTGTTGAACAGCTGTATCTATGCAGTTGGTGGATTTGATGGATCTACAGGTTTAAACAGTGCAGAATGCTACGATGTGCGAACTGGTGAATGGAGAACTATTGCTCCAATGAGCACTAGAAGAAGCAGTGTTGGAGTTGGTGTCTTAAATGGTAATTTTGTGTAC
This sequence comes from Macrothele yani, assembly GCA_039090855.1. NCBI lineage: Eukaryota > Metazoa > Arthropoda > Arachnida > Araneae > Macrothelidae > Macrothele > Macrothele yani. The sequence goes on from CM077026.1 coordinate 112,677,504, forward strand.
ATAATATGCAATTAAAAATAGAAGCTTCATAAGTATTTTGTATATACGTTATGTTTTTTTTTTTTTTTTCAATCTGTTTTGGTAGTTGGAAATATCCAAAAAGTCAGCAACATAAGAACATGACGAAAGTTAATTTCATAAAAATTAGTGAAGAGAGTCTTTCCCATATTATATTGACGTACTTTCTTTTTGTTGTGAATAATTAGAAGAAAAAAATAAGTAGAGCACAAAAGATTGACCTAGTTTTTATTTTCTGTTTCCTATTTTGTTAACAAACAAAAGAAAGCTAGCAATGTAAAGAAATTAAGAGATATTGTCTACTTGACGTGTGAACAATATTAATATTTAACAATAGTTATTCCATCAACAAGGACTTCAGTTTGAGTTGCACATCTTTTGAGATACTCAGATTTAGAATATTATAGTCTGAAGGAACTTGACCAGTGGTGAAATGCCCCAGATAAACAGTAATAGAGTTTAAAATGAAATAAAAAAAAATAAGCAAAACATATTCACAAAAAAAAAGCAGTGAAAAAGAATAGATAGGCAAAACATATTGAAAAAAAAGCCATGAAAATGAAAGAAAGGATAACCAAAACGTGGGAAAAGCATTTAAAAAAAGGGATAAGCAAAAGGTATTTGGAGAAAAAAAATTAAAGAAAAGATATGCAAAAGATTAAATGATAAACAAAATATTAAAATAATAACAATATTCTAGAAACTTATTGCTTACCTATGCATTCCACTTCTAGAGATGATTTACATTTCATACACATTGTTAAGTCCTTGTTGATGTCTTTGTCCTTTAGTCTGTAGTATATAACACAACACTCGCTCATTACACACTCTTCCATTTGGGTAGAAACTAGATCCTGACCTTTGGACTTCAAAAACTCCAACTAAATAACCATTATTGATGCTCTAAATTTTTCGCCCAGCCTTTGGGCATCTTCAGGAGCGTGGCAATGTCCCCACCGATGTTTGTGGTTCTTTTTATCACCAATGGCGTGTGATACTCCGATGTTGCCATTCGTGGGAGACTCAATCTTATATACGCTTCTTGAAACCATGCCGTCTATGTTTCACTTTTTTTTTTCCCCTGTCGCCGATGCTTTCTTTATCTTCTTCTTTTCTTTTTCTTGTGCTACTCCCTGGTCTTTTTGCCGTATTTTTTGGTGGTGTTCTGTTTCTTTCCTAATTAGATCTTTCCAGTGACTGGATAATATATTGGTGTCATTATATGGTTACATACCCTCATTTTATTTTTATAGATTAAGATTGACTCCTCCATTCTCATGTCTTTCTGATCTTTTATTTCTTTTTAGCATTTTTATCTCTTCTAAGTTTGGTTGTCCATACAGAATTGTACTAAAGCTGTTTTGGCTTTTTCTTTTTTCTTTTTTTTTTTTTTTTTTTTTTTGCCAATTTGATATATGTTGTTTTAGCCTTTTTTTTTTTAATTTGTTTTCCGTGCTTCTTATGTACGTTATTGGAGGGATGTGAGCAATAGGAATTTCATATGCTCCTGACTCCTCTAAAATCTTGTTTCCTGTTTTGTTGTTAATAATCATACTCTTCATTGAGTTCACTGAGCTCCCTAATTGCAATCCATATTTTGCACATTGTTTGTTAATTTCTTTACTTATACCTTCAATGTATGGGGATGCTCCAATAGATTTTAATCTTTTCTTTCTCTTTTCTTTGACCTCGAGATTTGTTATCTTCCTGGCCGTTATTTTCCCTAGCCATATGTCTTTTAATCTCATACATCCATTTTTTTACTAGCTTACCTGGGTAACTGTAATCAAGTGCAATTTTCATTATATACGCCAGTTCTTGATTCTTTAGCTTGTTATTTGATGTATACGTATATGTTCTTCTAATCAAGTTTGCTATACTATTTTTTTTTATGTGTGACAGGATGGTGTGAAGAATATGGGATAAGTACTGGAATATAGGTATCCTTCCTAAAAACTGTGTAGTCAAAATTTCTTTTATTCTTCATAATCGGTACGTCTAAAAATGACAGTCTTTTATTTTTTTCCAATTCGATGGTTAATTCTATGGAGTTACAAATTTCTGAGAACCGTTTTGCCAGACCTTGTAACTCAGTTTTGTTGAGTTTTGATATTATAATAATGTCATCGACATATCTAGCATATAGGAGGGGTTTCTCAGGTAATGTTTTAATTACCTTTCCTTCTTCTATGTATGCCATTATCACTTCTGCATACAACGCTGATAATGGTGACCCCATTGGGCCTCCTTGCTTTTGTTTATAGATACATCCTTCAAATTGGAAGATGTTATCCTTTATGAAACACAAGATATTCTTTAATTCTGTAATTTGAGTCCTATTTAAATAATTATTGTTATTTAATTGTTCCATAATCAACCCGATAGCATGATCTACTGGTGTACTCGGGTACAACGCCTTCGCGTCCATTGACGCTAAATTAAATTCTGACAAATCCTGATTTATCTCTTGGATCTTTCCAATAGAATCATAGCTGTTCTTTAACGCATATTTATTTTTCATATATATTGGTGCCAGGTAGCTATATATCTTTTTTTCCAGTTTTTTTTTCTTTTTTGATAGAATCAGCCTTAATGGTGTGTTTTCTTTGTGTTTTCAGCTTAGAGAAATTTTTTGGCAAACTAGCACCCATTGGTGGGTTTGCATTTTTATTTCAGCTGGTAACATACTATGATTTCTAACGGATGCTATCCGTTTCTTGACACGTTAATTGTGTCATTTCTCTGAAATGTGTATTCCAAAAGAAAAGTTTTGTTTCCTCATGAATTGAAACCTGTTTGTCTAGCAGAATAAATCAAGTACATTGATTACCTGAAATAGGAAATATTTTTTGCATGGAATGGTATATGTACAAAATAAGCTGTCTATACATGTGATAAAAGCAAACCACGTCTTCAATAAGCAAATTAAAATCAATTTATTTACAAATTAAAAGCGGGTTAAAAGCAGACTAGCGCTTTCGGGGATCTCCCGTCCCCATCTACTGGTCAATGCGCCACGGGATCTAACAGTCAACCCTTATATTCTTGATAACACAACCCATCATGTATGGTCTGTTGGTGACGTGGTGCACGATGGGTCGTGTTATCAAGAATATAAGGGTTGACTCTGTTGGATCCCGTGGTGCATTGACCAGTAGATGGGGACAGGAGATCCCCGAAAGCGCTAGTCTGCTTTTAACCCGCTTTTAATTTGTAAATAAATTGATTTTAATTTGCTTATTGAAGACGTGGTTTGCTTTTATCGCATGTATAGACAGCTTATTTTGTACATATACATTGATTACCTGCCAGGGAAAAACTGTCCGATGATGGAATCAACACCTCAAAGTAGTATTCTGAGGGAAAATGGTATTTCCGTCAAAATAAATATTCCAGAATGTGGTCTGCCAAATGGATTTCTCGATTCCCCTCTGTTAGCTTATGCTTGAGTGGACACCAATTGCTATCCACATCATGATATCAAGAGGAATATGAGGATTAGGAACCTCGTCCTAAGTGTACGAGAACACAGATCATCGTTCTGTGAAATGTACTTCTTTGGATACCTGAATTGTGCAAAAGATGACGATTCTGTCAGAATTAATATTCTGGAATGTGGTTTGCCAAATATATTTTTGTGTTCCCCTCTGTTAGCGTACATTTGAGATGATGCCTATTACTCTCCACATGATGATATCAAGAGAAATATGAAGAATAAGGAACCACATTCCAAGTGTACAGGAACACAGATCTGAAAAATGCTTGAAATGCGCTTCTTTTGACACCTGAATTGTCCAAAATGATGAGACAAATCCACTCGAAGAGTCATTTGGTAACCCTTGGAACATCTTGACATCAGAAGCAATCTCTGCCATTCACACTATGAAATGCACATATCCTGATCTCTAGCAATTTCATTTTAAAACCCCTTCCAATTCTACATCCTACAGCAAAATAATGCTTGCAAACTGAGTAAAACAAAAAGAAAAAACGGCAGCAAAGCAACTTAAAGGCTTCCACTACAAAACACGCACAACAAACACACTAAAACTAACGGGTAGGAGTGAGCACTAACGTGCTGCCTTCTATTGGTTGATCTGTTATCACTATATTGCACATAGTGGGCCAGAGTTGGAAGTATAGCCAAAGTTGTAAATAAATAAATAAAAATTATATGACCTGGAGAATGTTGGAATAAACACATGCATTAGGAAGTGTTAGCATTCTGTTGGGAACTAAAGTAAGTTTTTAATGCTAACTTAAGAATTTTTCTTTTTTTTTGTAATGGAAATTCAGGTTCACATTTGTACCAACTCTGTTATACGTCATGGTCCAAAAGCCTTACCCTATTTTTAGAAAGCTATTAAAAAAATAACTATACCACTTACACAGATATGCCAAGTACTACGGATCTTCCATAGTTTCTACAGATATCATGTTCAAACTACGGATTTACAGAGAAGGTGTGAAAAACTACAAATTTTTCCAAAAATCTCGATATTTCCAAAAACTTAATATTTTTCAAAAAAATGTTGATTTTTCTGAAAAACTATACCATATATACTGACATCTGTTTTTTTTTTTTTTTCATCTTGTGTATAAATCAACCTTCCTACCACATTTTTTTCCACAGGAATTGTGTCCCATTTCTGTAAATAACAGATCGGTTAGTGCCATTTCTGTACAGTTTCACTGCACCTGGTATCAGATGTGGAGAATGCTAAGGGGAAAAGTAAATGCTGATCCCCTGTCGAATTCCTCCGACATCAAATGTAGTGATTTTTTGGTAATGTCATGAAGCAGTCACATGGCAAGCATGGTTGGCTGCCCAACAGGCAAACAGAAATGTTGCCATGGAAATCTTTCTGTATGATCACGTGACTTTGTTACCTGGCTTGATGTGGGATGGTGTTTGCAACCCACAACGTCTCTTAACTTTCAGGGAAACCTTAACCGAGTCCTGAACTAACATAAATCGTCGAACTTATATTTGGTGGAAACACCACTGGCTCTGCCGCCATAGGTCACAGTAAATCTTTGGAGTGATGTCACATACAGGCAAGCACAAACCAAATTATGCAGTTGATAAAACAGTAAGCTTGTATAATTGATAGATTATTAAATCCATCATTTTATCTGTCTATACGCCTCGAAGCTTTTGTTCCATCGGTTTCAGTAGTTTCAAAGCAGCTTCTTCACTAGATATGACGTCACCTGCAGCACATGTGGTGACTTGTGGCAGCCAGTGCTTTGTGGATAGGAGTGGTGTTTCCAACTAATATAAACTTGATTATGTAAACTGTCGGAGGTAAACTTGATTCCACGTTGTTCTTTTTTTTTTTTTTTTTCTTTTTTTAAGTTGCAAGTTTGCAAGTTGATCAGTTGTGGTTAGACGTGAACCACAACTGATAACTACAGCAATCTTTCATAATAATACAATTATGAAAGGTTGCTGTAGTTCATAATTGTATTGTTATGAAGCGTATGCTTCAGTGGCTTTCTATTCCAGCGGTGCAAAATGAATTTAAAATTTACAGCAGTACAAGGAATGTTATTCGTTGGAATTTCAGTGTTTACAGCATTCGCTTGTTTCCGTGAATCATTTGTTTTGTAGCGTGTGCAATTGTGATTTCTCTGTGGCTCGTGGTGGATAGGACGATTGCCAGAGGCATGTAGTTTCAAAAAACATTAACAATATGGTTTATTGAGAGAATATTGTCCCCCATCCAGATTAAAATGTTGCTAAAAATGTAGTAGTGTACTCTAGAAAATACGAATGCTTAGATATCAATTAATACACCTAATACAATTATGGAAGCTTTTTTTCCGTTTTTATAATTGTAAAGAACAAAACATTAATTACGAAGCTTTCGCTTGTCAACAGACAGCTTTTTCAAGGTATGTTACAAATAGAATGCATAGAATTAAACAAACAAACTACGTTTATTCACATGTTTTTTCACATGGCATCATATTATAACATGACGGACGTGTTAAACAGCGTTCACTATATGCTCTACCTAGTATAATTTCATATGAAACCTCTCCATATTTGGGGGATATCGCATGAAACATTTTCATTACATGCGTCCTCTCTTCCCATTATCTCCATTGACTCACGTATTGAAAATTCTCTGTGTGTAGTGTACCTAGCTATACATTTAGCACCAGGCCATCCAGGTATAGCTGTATTATATAGTACCACTCTAGCAAGTGCTGTGTATGGCATTGCATCTTTTTCATTTCTACTATGTTCCTTAACTCTAGCCTTAAGAGACCTTTTCGTCAGTCCAACGTACACCTTCTGTGTTCCATCAGCGTATCTTAGTGGAATGGTGTATACTCCTGCTTTGTTCATCTCATCAGATTCCTTATAATCAGATAACGTTTTACTAATTAATTTTGTCATTTGTATTCCCACATCATATCCTTTACTACGTAGTAGGTTTTTGAAATAATAAGAGAAACCTGGGATGTAAGGTATCTTACCTACGAATTTTATGTTGCTCTTGTATTTAGCTGTTACATTCCCTCTTAGTTTGCGTTCTATATTTTTACTAAGGTCATCTTTTTGAAGCTGTATCCAAGATCAAGGAATTGTCTTGTTATCGTAGATACACTATCTACCAACAAGTAATTGTACACCCCTGCAATTGAAGATATCTGCGGTCCTGATACACGTCACCGCCGCCGCCGTTAAATATCGTTTGGGAAACAGCAACGCAACTAGTCGCATGCAAGATGCCACACAGTTCGGAGCTCTCTGATTTCAAGAAAGGTGTAATCATCGGGTATCACAGAAATGGCCGATCCATACGTGACATATCCAGCGAGTTGAATTACACAAAATTGACAGTGGCCTACGTGATTGGCAAGTGGAAGATGAGAGGTGACTGTCGGAATGTGCCCCGACCCGGCAGACCCACAAAACTGGGAGTTAGAGACCGACGGGTGCTGGCCAGAGAAATTCGGAAGAATCGCACCAAATCGATGGGCCACATCCGTGAGGAGTTTCAACAGGCATCCGGGAGTGTTCTTTCGATGAACACCATCCGTAAGGAAACCCATATGCTCGGTTATCATGGACGTGTTACCGCCCACAAGCCTTTGATCACCAAGTCCAATAGCGCTGCTCGGCTAACGTGGTGCAAAGAACGTCAACAGTGGACCGTTGAACAGTGGAAACAGGTTCTCTGGAGCGACGAATCAAGGTTCACACTCTACCGTTCGGATGGCAGGGTCTGGGTTTGGCGTCTGCCTGGAGAACGCCTCCTGCCGGAATGTATTGTGCCAACTGTGAAGTTCGGCGGCGGTGAAATTATGCTATGGGGGTGTTTCTCCTGGTATGGCATGGGACCCTTGGTTGCAATTCCTGGTAGACTCAACGCTGAGACCTACTGCACCATTTTGGATGACCATGCGCTTCCTACGTTGTGGCAGTTTTACGGGGTTGACCCATGTTACTTTCAGGATGACAATGCCACCTGTCATGTTGCGAGGTCCACCATGGCTTGGTATGGTGACAATGGGGTTAATCGAATGGACTGGCCTGTGCAGAGCCCGGACCTTAACTCTATCGAGCACCTCTGGGATGAGTTGGTGCGTCGACTTAAGGGGTGCACCCACCTTCCGAAATCGGTGAAGGAACTGACCTGTCTTCTCCAAGCCGAGTTGAAGAAAATACCGCTAGCCGTCATACAAAGCCTGGTTGAGAGTATGCCCCGGAGGGTCGCAGCTATAATCACCGCTCGTGGAGGTTCCACCAACTATTGAATATGAATAAACTTCGTTTTCCTTTGCTATCACAGTTGTCCAATTACTTGTTGGTAGATAGTGTATTTTGTTTTCCCTTTCTCTTATGTCTGAACAAACAACGTAAACTCTGTGTATACGTGATCGAAATCCAGCCGTTTTATATGATTTTGGTGCATGCATGGGACCTTGGGTTTACATGATTTTTTACTGCTGTAGGCTTGTAGTACACTGTTGTACTCACTTTTCCATTATCTGCCCAATTGATCATCACATCTAAAACTGCTAAAGTCCCTCCTTCTTCTCACTTCATTTCAAATTTTATATTATTATTCAATGCATTTATTTTTGTAAAGAGCTCATTCAGACTCCTCTTTCCATGTGGCCATATAAAATAAATGTGATCCACGTATCGTAAACAAATAGTAGTTTTTGAGCAAATTCATTTATCTTTTCTTCCATAGTTCTCAATATAGCCTCGGCTAGGACCCCTGACAAGGGTGACCCTATTGGTGCCCTGTTGTTTTGCTTGTAGACAGTCTCATTAAAACGGAAGTAATTATAGTTTGTAACCACATTTAGAGTGATTTCAATGCTCATTAATGCTGTCCCAGAAAACTGGTTTGATTCTTGCATCCAGTTCATCAAGTTGGTTTTGTCCTCATTTATTGTCATAGATGGGTGTAATGAAACAACGTCCATACTTCCCATAACATCTCCATCACTAAGCAACCAGCTTTTGCTTTTTCGTACGAATTCTTTTGTAGATCCAATAACTTTTGTTGAGCCCTTTAGGAAACTTGACATTGCTTTCTCTAAAAAAGATAAGTAGAGCCTTTTCTTTTTGACACTATCTATCGGCCTAAGTGTTTGGCCAGGTTTATGGTGCTTGAGTCTACCAAGTATAACAGGAATCTCGGTACCGGGTGGTACCCTAGCTCCCTTGGTCAATATCTCCAGTAATTCCGGTAGCATTTTGGTTCGCATAACTTTTGCTACTAGTGAGTTGAGTGAGTTTTTAGTTAGTTGGGTTGATTCTGATTCCATAATGATACTATATATTTTGTTGTCATACTCTGTTTTATCTGTGATAGTAAACCGTAGTGATTCATTCTTTTTCATATTGTTTGAGATGCTCCTGCTTTTTGCTTTCGCATGGTATTTTGTTTAGTCAATACTTTCTTTAATTTTGCTGCCATTAACAACCAGATTTCATCTCATATTAATTCAACATTTGTCGAAAACATTACGTGGTTTCAGAAATTATTAACTATATGTCAACAAAATAGTTTCCATATCATCTACTGTTTCGCACGTTACTAGAAATTCGAGCACGGGAGGAAAAACGTCCATATAATAAGAAAATTTTTATTTCAACTTGTCACTAATATTCCTTTTTTTCTTTTTGATGTTCTTTATAATAGTTTAGAATTTTATTATGAAGATTACAAATTTATATGAAAAAATGTTTTAATATGTGCAGTCAAATGCATCATAAGTTGTCAAAGTCCTCCAATACGTAGAGACAATATGTATTAAAAGATTAATATTATTCCAGTTTTTTAAGTCATGATTTACGAAATTAATACAATAGAAAAGAACTTTCGAACCTTTTGATTATGATGCGTTGAATCAGTAATAAACCATCTTGTTATCGAAGAAGGCATGATTTTCCTTTCCTGTGGTATTAGCTTCCAAGTTGAACTTCGATCTTATAATTTCTTATTATAGATGATGGTTGCATGTTTTATTTTCCGTGGCTCAATATCCCAAACTAGTTTCAATTCCTTCTTTTTGGAATCATCTTCAGTGGGTATTATGATCTTCTCATACATGTTGTGTTTCGGCCACTTATTGATTCTACTGGCAGCGTCCGACTTTTCACGGCAAGTTGTACTCTTGCGCATGCTATTTTTGGTATTAATGCACGTTCTTAGTCGTGTTTTGATATAACCGGATGACATGAATTCCGACTCCAAATTAATTGGTGTTGCCATTCGTTTGTTGAAAATAATTAATAAGGTCTTTTATTATATTTTTTATCGGTCTTTTATTATATTTTTTTTATATTTTTTTTAACGATAAAAAATATAATAAAAGACCTTATTAATTATTTTCAACAAACGAATGGCAACACCAATTAATTTGGAGTCGGAATTCATGTCATCCGGTTATATCAAAACACGACTAAGAACGTGCATTAATACCAAAAATAGCATGCGCAAGAGTACAACTGCCGTGAAAAGTCAGACGCTGCCAGTAGAATCGATGTAAGTGGCCGAAACACAACATGTATGAGAAGATCATAATACCCACTGAAGATGATTCCAAAAGAAGGAATTGAAACTAGTTTGGGATATCGAGCCACGGAAAATAAAACATGCAACCATCATCTATAATAAGAAATTATAAGAGATCAGTTCAACTTGGAAGCTGATACCACAGGAAAGGAAAATCATGCCTTCTTCGATAACAAGATGGCTTATTACTGATTCAACGCATCATAATCAAAAGGTTCGAAAGTTCTTTTCTATTGTATTAATTTCGTAAATCATGACTTAAAACTGGAATAATATTAATCTTTTAATACATATTGTCTCTACGTATTGGAGGACTTTGACAACTTATGATGCATTTGACTGCACATATTAAAACATTTTTTCATATAAATTTGTAATCTTCATAATAAAATTCTAAACTATATAAAGTACATCAAAAAGAAAAAAAGGAATATTAGTGACAAGTTGAAATAAAAATTTTCTTATTATATGGACGTTTTTCCCGTGCTCGAATTTCTAGTAACGTATGGAACAGTAGATGATATGGAAACTATTTTGTTGACATATAGTTAATAATTTCTGAAACCACGTAACGTTTTCGACAAATGTTGAATTAATATAATTTATGGAAACTGGAGATTTAAAAAGGCTCATAATGTTGATTTTATTGGAGAGAATCTGAAATTCGCGGCTGAAATCATAATATATACGAACTAAACAAAATGAATATCACGAACTTTAAAAAGAATAGAATCCAGTTGAGCAAAGAAGTCGAACATTTAAACTTTTTGACAACTTGTAAAAACAATGGAATTACACCTAAATTTTTACAAATTAGAAATAAACCAATGAATTATAAAGATAAAACCATTTTACAAACTTGTGAAATTAAAAGATTAAGAGCCTCTATTAGAGAAAAGCGAAAAGACATTGATAGATTGAGTAAGAAAAACTACAGATTATATAATCAATGCATGCAAGAGAAAGATAAAGAAGAAATAAAAATAGCATTAATTAAAATATTTGCTATTATAGAAAGACAACAATTTAAAGACAGAAGGAGACACTTTCATAAAATTGAAAACCTCATAAGAGAAAAGTATAATAACAAAGAAGGAAAAGAAAAACTACCAACATTAGAAGACAAACCACTGTTTATTAACAAATCTAATAATGAATTGACATATCTACAAGTTAAAGCACTCAATAGAGGAACGAGATATGCATATAAACAAGAAATTCCGAAAGCCGAGATAATAATCCCATATATAGAAGACGTCATCAAGAAACTACCAAATAAAAGACAAAACCCTACAAGATTTAAAATATTAAGAGCAATCAATAACAAAGAAAAAGAAGAACAAATACCAGCTATAAAATATGAGAGACAAGAGCTAATGAACCTCAAGAACAACCCAGCAATTAAATGCGTAAGCGCTGATAAAGCCAAACAAATTATTATATTAGACAAAGATGATTATGATATAAAAATGAAAACGGCTATAGAAAAATTGGATATCGAAGAAACTACACTTGACCCAACAGATACAATTCTAAGAAAAATGGCTTATATAAAAACCATGGACATTTACCTGATAATATTAAAAACAAAGCCATTCCGCCACGTTGGAGCGTCTATTCCAAGCATATTCAGCAAAATCAAAACGCATAAAAAAGAAGAACCATTAAGACCAATAGTAAATAAAACAACGTCTCCAACAATTCTCCTTGAAAAAGAACTATTTAAACATTTAAAACAGTATTACTTTCAACATATTTATACAATTAACAACTCCATTGAAGTGATTAAAAAAGTTAAAGAACTAAAAACAACCGATTTTCTGATGATCAGTCTAGATATTGTTTCCCTATATCCAAATACACCTGTTTATGAAGCAATTCAATTGTTAAATCAGAAGTTAAAAGATGAAAAAATACCTGAAGCACAAAGAATTAGTATTATCCAGGCATTGAAACTAGTAGCTGATAATAACTACTTCACATATAATAAAAAAATATACCGACAAAAACAAGGTGCACCAATGGGATCACCAATTTCGGGACTTCTTGCTGAAATAATATTACAAGACATAGAAAATAAACTTTTGGATTCATTCAATCAAAAACAACTAATACTATACGTAAGATACGTTGACGATATCCTTATCTTCTGGAAGCAATCTGAAAAAGAACTTGAAACATTTGTAAACAAATACAATAGTTTTTATCCTACAATACAAGTTACTATGGAAAAAGAAGTTAAGAGACAACTAAACTATTTAGACATTTCTTTATTCAGGCGAAATAATATGATTGAATACGAAGTATATCGAAAACCAACTTATACTCCAACGATAATTCCGATTGATTCAAATCATCCTTGGAAATATAAAAGAGCAGCACTTCAATTTTACATAAGAAGAGCATTAACCCATTCCTGTAATAAACACAAAGAAAAGATTGAGATTAACTGGATAAAAAGAACTGCTATGAAATTTGGATACAAGAAAAAGATCATAGATGATATACTTGAAAATATAAAGAAATCTTTAAATGAAAATAAAAATAAACAAAAAAATGAAATAAAATTTGCTGGTAAAATTCCCTACATTCCTCCAATAACAGATATCTTAAAGAAGGAATGCATTAAAGAAAAAATGATATTGGCAGAAACCGTCATAGATAACGAAACTATATTAACTAATGGAAATGAAAGAAGATCAATGCTTGATAAAGCCGGAGTATATTCTATACCAACAAAATATTATACAGAAATAGAAAGAAATGAAAGAAATAAAGTATACATAGGAAGTACAAAAAGAAGATTTAAGACCAGATTAAAAGAACATATATCGAACTGGAATAAAAAGAAAACAAAACATCATTAATAAATCATTGTATTGAAAATGAAGCTTATCCTGTTTGGTATGATGCAAAATTAATAACCTCACATAAAACTAAAAATCAAATATTAACCTCAGAAGCGATAATGATTGAAAAAACTAAAGAAATGAATTGTAATAATAATGATCCAATGAATCTACCGTATGCTTGGAAATATTTTATCGAAAAAGAAATTAACGATAAAAAATATAATAAAAGACCTTATTAATTATTTTCAACAAACGAATGGCAACACCAATTAATTTGGAGTCGGAATTCATGTCATCCGGTTATATCAAAACACGACTAAGAACGTGCATTAATACCAAAAATAGCATGCGCAAGAGTACAACTGCCGTGAAAAGTCAGACGCTGCCAGTAGAATCGATGTAAGTGGCCGAAACACAACATGTACGAGAAGATCATAATACCCACTGAAGATGATTCCAAAAAGAAGGAATTGAAACTAGTTTGGGATATCGAGCCACGGAAAATAAAACATGCAACCATCATCTATAATAAGAAATTATAAGATCGAAGTTCAACTTGGAAGCTGATACCACAGGAAAGGAAAATCATGCCTTCTTCGATAACAAGATGGCTTATTACTGATTCAACGCATCATAATCAAAAGGTTCGAAAGTTCTTTTCTATTGTATTAATTTCGTAAATCATGACTTAAAAAACTGGAATAATATTAATCTTTTAATACATATTGTCTCTACGTATTGGAGGACTTTGACAACTTATGATGCATTTGACTGCACATATTAAAACATTTTTTCATATAAATTTGTAATCTTCATAATAAAATTCTAAACTATTATAAAGAACATCAAAAAGAAAAAAAAAGGAATATTAGTGACAAGTTGAAATAAAAATTTTCTTATTATATGGACGTTTTTCCCGTGCTCGAATTTCTAGTAACGTGCGAAACAGTAGATGATATGGAAACTATTTTGTTGACATATAGTTAATAGATTTCATCTCTGCTTTCCATAGGTAATTGCGATAAGGCACCTTTCATAAGGGGGATAATGTCTTTCGGTGTTAACATCTTCTGTAAACAGAACTTAGGTCCCCATTCCAGAATACTCCTTTCTTTAACACTACAATTTACTTGACATATGTTAATGAAAGGCACTTGGTACTCAGGAGGTCTATGTCCTTGCAATTGTATTAGTTTGCTGAGTATTTTCATGCTTCATTGCATTCTTTTTGTAACATACCTTGAGAAAGCTGTCTGTTGACAAGCGAAAGCTTGGTAATTAATGTTATGTTGTTCTTTTCTATAAATATAAAGACAATAAAGCTTTCATACAGTAATGCGCATGCTACCCTGCAAATTTCAATGTGGGAACTTGACTTCCCTATGGAGAAACTATGGGCGCCACTCATATGGACTACTGATAACTTTCTTCAGATGTTGGCATCTCTGCTTATAAACATAAGATTTGCTGCATTTAGAAAGTAAACATCTAGAGTTTTTTTATGATACAAACTAATACACTTCTATACGTGCCCCCTTTATTATAATACATAGAAGATGCCTAACATACACTCCATTTCTCACCATGTCCGTTGTAATAAATCCATATCAACAGCAGCAGTGGCTTTCATGATCTGTCTCTTTAGGTCCTTTAAATCATTTACCTTTGTTCTGTGTACTCTTATTTTTGACAAATTCCCATAAAAAAAAAAAAAAAAAAAAAAGTCCAACGAGGTTGTCAGGTGAATTGGGCCATGGAATCAAGCCATCTCGGCCAATCTAGCATCCTGGGAACACAGTATCCAAGCAGTTGCTAACACTTGTTTCACAGTGGGGAGGAGCTCCATCTTGTTGAAAGATTACTTGTGGCATGGCAAAATTTTGTGGCATATCTAATTTGACTTTCAGATATTTTTACTAAAAATATCTGGAAGTTTGTATAGTAAAAATATCTGGAAGTTTGTATTTCTTTTTGGAGCTAACCTCTGAATCTCAGAGAACAGCTTAGTGATATGATACAATGTATGTCTAATTTGACACCTGCGTTGACAGATTTTTTCATGAAGAAAAAAAGGACCACTACTCTAGTCATTTGTTCCACACCAAACATTAACTTGTTTGCTGTAACAAATATGAGTTTGCGGGACATGTTAATTTTCTGAACCCCATGTGCACATATTGTGTCTATTAACTGCTCCTGATATACATGAAATGTTTCTGGAAGTACATGAGAATCAAGAAAAATAGGGGAAACAAAGTTGTAAGCTGTGTAAAGAATAGGGCCGGGGAAATGATATGGGAGCCCAATGAGTGAAGTGAAAGATGGGGTGAATACTTCTGTGAGTTATTAGATCAGGAAAGCAAAGGGGATTCAGAGGCAGAAGCAGATGATGTCACAGTGAAGGATGGAAGCACAGGAGAGATCTCAAGAGAAGAGGTGTGTAAAGCTCTAAAATCTCTTCAGAATGGTAAGGCTCCAGGAGTTGATGGCATAACTGCTGAGATGTTGAAATATGGTGGTGACCCTGTAATTGACTGTTTAACTGAAATTTGCCAGTTGTGCTGGGAGTTAGGAATGGTCCCTCGGGATTGGAAGGATGCTATCATTGTTCCCTTGTATAAGGGAAAAGGTGATAGACTGACTGCAAGAACTATCGTGGTATTAGCGTACTGAGTGTGCCAGGGAAAGTGTTTGGTAAGGTCGTTATTGAAAAAGTATGGGGTCTTACATCAGAGAAAGTGTGAGATGTTCAGAGTGGTTTTATGCCTGGTAAAGGCTGCACTAACCAAATTTTTGCATTACGCATAATGATTGAAAAGTATCTGGCTGTTGGTAAGAAAGTTTTTGCTGCCTTCATAGATTTAGAGAAAGCTTATGACTGAGTAAATAGGACACTTTTGGGGAAGGTATTGAATTAATATGGTGTTACTGGGAATCTACTTAACAGTGTTAACGACATGTATGCTGGCAGTAGAGCTTGTGTGCGAGTAAATGGTGTTTTATCAAATGGTTTTCTATTTGTGCAGGAGTTAGACAAGGTTGTGTTATGTCACCATGGCTGTTTAATATATTTCTGGATGCATGCATACGTGATGCCAAAACAGATAATAGTGGTTTATGTCTTGGTGATATTCGTGTGTGCAGATTGCTGTATGCTGATGACACTGTCCTGTTGGCAGAGAGCAAAAGTGAGTTGCAGAGTATGTTGACTCGGATGCACGAAGTTTGCATGAAATTCAAACTGAGTATAAATAAGGGAAAAACCAAAGTTATGGTCTTTAAGAGAGGAACTGGTAGCACTGAATGTAATGTAAGTATAAATGGCAAAGTGATTGACCAGGTGAGTGAGTTTGTGTATTTAGGAAGCATGTTTGACAGTGAGAACAAATTGGATGGTGAAATTAGTAGGCGAGTGAATTCTTCATTGAAAGTCATGGCTGCTTTTGGAGGGTTTCACAGGAATGATGGGTTCTCAAGAGAGTCCCGCATGGCTGTGTTTGAAAGTGTAATTGTTCCTACTCTGATGTATGACAGTGAAACCTGGGTACTACAAAAGAAACATAGAAGTCATTTGTGTGCTGGAGAAATGCGTTACTTACAGGGGGTTTGTGGCAAGACACGTTCTGATTGTGTAAGGAATGAATATGTGTTGCACAGCAAAATGTTGTTAGCAAGGTGAAGACTAATATGCTTCGGTGGTTTGGCCATGTTGAAAGAATGAGTGATGAGATGCTTACTAAGAAAATTTTTTTAGCCCAAGTGGCAGGAAGGAGAGGTAAAGGAAGGCCAAGGAAATCATGGGAGGACCAGGTTCAGGAATGTCTGCTTGAGGAAAAGATTGAGTATGAAAAAAAGGTCTTGTGTGCAACATATGATGGATGTCAGTAAAGCAGGAGTTGTGTGTCAAGATTGTTGTAAATGGCGATGTTTGATGCTCCAACAGTGTGAAATCTAGTTCCATCAGTTAAGTGCTTACTTGGCAGATGATCTTTCTTTGAGGAGCTAACCTCTGAATCTCAGAGAACAGCTTAATGATATGTATGTACGTACGTAATAAATCATAAGCGTGAAATTTTCCTTCATTATTGAAGTCCTTTGGACCACCCTGTACTTCTACCATATGTTAGATATGCCAAGATCTCCGCTTTAAGTGGAGTTGCTCCATTTTTTGCAACTAGATTCACACACTCCACACAAGGCTTTAAAACTCTGTTCGTTAGAAGTTAATTAGTTCATACGTGAGATTTTTCCATGGATTCATAGAATTCCGTCTGTTTCGTCATCATTTGGATCATTCTCGAGATCGATGCAAAACTAAAGAGAAAGGGGGAGTGGGGTGCAAGCTGTTTTCCGTCTGGTGACAGTATTTTGTCTTTCGAAAACAAGATTTCTCCGATAATCGTAATTTTTTTCTCGCAATGTTACCTCTGTCCAGTGTTGTATTTAAATATCACTTTGTTGTATAAATCCTTATATCTATAACGAGAAACACGATAAAAAGTGAACTCTGTTTATTAGGCGTATAAACGATGAGAAAATAGAGGGATAAAGAGATGCTAGCTTTCACTACCTCTGGGTAGCTTCATCAGGCATTTAGTAGCTAAAGATCGCAGAAGCAACTGGAAAAAATAATATTTCTAGGAATATAAGTAAATTCAAAATAAGCAAGACACTTGCACGATGTCACTAGTTGTTTGATCCCAGGGCCGGGTGGTCACGTGTAACTTCAAGAAGCCGGTGCCATATCAAAGGAAGGCTCATGGTTACATCCTTGTTACACACATTCCGTCGCATGATGATCTCAATGGTTTCGTGAAGCGCAGTAGCTCTTGTGCTGCTGTAAGGTGCTAGTTTCTTAAAATCTCTCCATCTGGGTATCGCCCCTCAGTTGCAACATCACAGGCTAGGGCTGTCGTAAGTTTTCCAGCCTTAACGTGCGTTTGGTGCTCCGAATTACGGATCTGGAACAATCTTTTTGTCGCCCCGATTGCCTAATAAACGGAGTTCACTTTTTATCATCTTTCTCATTAATTGGGCGTACAGAAACCCGTTTCTTCATCGTTCATATATATTTGTACCTTATATCTATATATTAATTCTGTAAGGTTTTTTACTGTAAAACCAGTTGTGAGAGAACGGCTGAATGAAAAGATATGGTTGAGGTATCAAAATAAAGGTCTTTCCGTGTAGATGTGCCAGTCGAAGAGAAAAATGAGATTGGGACAACGGTTCAGTCGTTATGGGGTGGCAAAGTTCCCATGTAAAGTCAATGGGAGAAACGTGTGGTTGACTCGCGCTGTTGAAGGCAGAAGTGTGGAGGGACTCAAATAGTCTGAAGTCTCTCTTCTCAGCAAACTATTGTGCAAAACAATGCTAGCAGGAATTTGTTTGAAAGTTCTTATCGGAACAGCTAACACTCGAAGACCTGATTCCGTTGTGCCATTCGACTGTGTGATGTATATATACAATTTAACATTCATTCGATCCGGTTTATTCATGTAGGTAAGACGTTTCCCATTATGTAAAGATGTAAATAAACGTTTCATATGAGTTTATTCTTTAAAAAAAAAAAAAAAAAAGAACAATTCCGACGGGTTTCGTTTACCGGGGAAACAAACAACAACTATTCATAGATTCCGATGGGTTTCATCTTCCGGGTTCAAATCCAGTGAGGCATGGATGTTGTGTTTGTCTTACGGCACTGGCTCTCTCCCTTCCCTGGAACCAGTGACCCTAAATTAGGGACCGGCGACTGCTTATATATAGCCCAAGCGTTGGCTTATGATCATTCGTTCATGAAAGGTCCGGGTTCGAATCTCTGTGAGGCATGGATGTTGTGTTTGTCTTACACCACTGGCTCTCTCCGTTCCCTGGAACCAGTGGCCCTAAATTAGGGACGGGCGACTGCTTATGGCCCATTGAGTTGCTCACAGTGGTCGTTAAAGCTTCAGTCACAAAAAAAAAAAAAAAAAAAAAATCTCGAGCTTGTACTATTGTCTTTACTGAAGTGGTTGAATTAATTTGTCAATCAAATAATATTTACATTTGTTGTTTCATATGAGTTTATTATTTTCAAAAAAAAAAAAAAAAAAAAAACTTCCATCAATTCCGACGGGTTTCGTTTAGTATCAGCTTGAAACTGTTAGCAACAGTTTCCAAAAATGGAAGTTAGGTATCGCAAAAATTTCTCTGTAT
Source organism: Macrothele yani (assembly GCA_039090855.1). Lineage (NCBI taxonomy): Eukaryota > Metazoa > Arthropoda > Arachnida > Araneae > Macrothelidae > Macrothele > Macrothele yani. Next base: position 112,696,621 of record CM077026.1, read on the forward strand.
TCTTCAGGCATGAGATTTTTCCACGGACTCGATGAATTTCACCATTACTGTTATCATTTCGATTATTAACAAAATCTATGAGCTACTGAACCCCCCTTTTTTTTAATTGGTGGTGGTCTGTGTGTGTGTGAGTGGGAAGGAAGGGTAAATTTTTGCGACGGTTGAAATTCCATTTTTGGAAAGTGGAAGGTAGGCAAAGTGAAGATTCCTCCTGTAATCATATTTTTTTTCTTGCAATGTTCCTTCTGCCCACTATTGCTTTTAGATTCCGTAAATATTTGCATCTCACCTTGAAAATATACCATAAATATTTGCATTTATTTATGAATAAATGCAAATATTATGAAATATTTCATAAATAATTTAATATTTATTTCATAAATATTTGCATTTCACCGTGAATATGGAGAGAAAATGTCCAAGAACAGAAGTCAGACAGAGAGAAGAATTTCTCTGGTAATTGTAATTTTTTTACTCGGTAATGTCCCCACTCTCCTGTGTTGTTAAATGTTTGCATTTAAGCTTGATGAGACAGGGAATTTTTTCCGAAAACGGAAGTGACGAAGTTAGAAAATTTGTAAGAGCTGATGCATGGTGTTCAAAAGTATTCATGTTCTCGATGTTATACTGTTTATCTAAGGTGGTGAAAACTTTGAGATCATGCATTCAGTAGTTTGCTAACAAACTGCGGTGCTACCCTACAAGATTTTTGCTGCCCTAGCTGGATGAAAAGAACAAATAGAACTTATGTGTATCTAAAAGGAGCAGAAGTGCTTGTAAACTTCAAAGTAATTTATTTGGTATTTTCTTGTATGATGTGCATTGTGCTTGTAAAAATACATGGGCATTTGTCCACATGAAAAATTATTACGACGAGTGCTTGACGCTGCTCCTAACAGCCTCTTTTAAAAGTTGGCAACACGTCTGTAGCAGCTGGCATGTTTTAATGTTGTTAGATGCATAATATATTCTGTTGTATCTCACTTAATAGAGTGTTTCATTCACATAAATTTCACTTCTGGTAATGAATGTTGTTTTGTACTAACTGCTGATATATTTACAGGTCTCCTTTATGCTGTTGGTGGTTACGATGGTGCCTCTCGCCAGTGTCTAAGCTCAGTGGAATGTTACAATCCGGAATCTGACACGTGGTCGTTAGTTGCCGAGATGTCTGCGAGGCGCAGTGGTGCTGGTGTTGGTGTTTTAGATGGACTTTTGTATGCTGTAGGTGGCCATGATGGTCCGTTAGTTCGTAAAAGTGTTGAATGTTACAATCCAGAGACTAATTGCTGGACATCTGTAGCAGACATGATGATGTGCAGGAGGAATGCAGGTATAAATTGGATAGCAATTTGTACATACAGTTTTCTACCACACATTAATTACGCTGTGCTAGAGAGAAAAAAAAAAAAAAGAAAAAGAAATTGCAACACCAGGAAGTAATGGCACAAATTCTGCAAAACTTCCTAGATGCTTTGAAAATAAACGAGGACCAAGCCATTGTTGCACGATATATAAAGGTGCAACAATGGCTTGCTCCTCATTTGTTTTCAAAGTATAAAGTGCACAAATATTTCTCAAGTCACCGACTTACTGGATGCACAAGGTAGTAGATATGCAAGAAATTATAACACTTTTAGAGAAAAAGAAAAAAAGTAATGCTGAAAAACCAGGCTTAAAAGGTCACACTGGTATGAGATAGGCACTCCCTAATGGACTGTGCATTTGGCTACCCTCCAGGGAATAAAGTTGTACAGATGTTGTTTTGAGTTCTGAATCACTGGCCATCACGCTTCACCAAGATCATGTCTGACTGTGTCTGTTGTTGGAGGTGGTTGACACAGAAGCTCGAAACCACCTCCAGAAACTCCCAGGCCTGCCCTAATGGCAACAAATCAGGCTGGCCAAGGTAGCCTGTAGACATTGCTTCTATAAATTTGCAGTGTGTGTGTGTGTGCGCGCAGGCATTATCTTGATGCAACAATGTGTTGTCTAACCTTGCCACTAATGGTATTACCACAAGTTTGAGAATATTTTTGACATACCAGTAAGCTGTCAGAGTTCCTGGAACAAACACACCAAACTGGGGTATGAATTATAAGAGATAGCTTCCCAAACCACGATGATTACTATTTCGTGGGTAGATATCATTCATTGACATTTGCTGGATTGTTGCATTGACCACATTTGCTTCATATGCGTATTGAATAACTGTCTGGTTGAAGGCAAAAGCAAGATTCATTGCCGTACGCTACACGTCACCCTCCAATTCAGCTTTCTTGGAGTGGTACCACTCCATATGCTGATGGTAGACAATGTTATGGACTCCATGCATGCAAGCCTATTTCTATTAGATGGTTTGAAATGGTTTTGCCATGTGCATGGGTGGCTATTTTTCAGCATCGCTCCTTTTCTCGTGGCTGAGAGTGGGCTATCAGTTCTGTAATGGCCTGTTGCCAGATTAGCCTTCTTGTCTTGTAGTTTCTGTAGGCTTACTACTTGAACTGATGGCTGGCTGTGCATGCCTTTTCTTGTCCACCATGTTGGACAATGAAGAATTGTGGTGACAGACATGTGACCCAATATGTTGAGTCAACTAGTAGTTGGGGGTAGGGGTGGTATTTCTTTTGGTCAGGGACGGTACTTTCAAAACTTTTGAAAAGGAAAGTTAAACGGAGTAAAGGGTTTTTCTGTAATCATTTTTTTTTTCTCGTGAAGTTACTTTTGCCCAGTATTATTACAATTATCTGATAGTTCGTATTTCTTTGTGGAGCTAACCTCTGAATCTCAGAAAACAGCTCAGTGATATGTATGTACAAAAAATCAAAGTTATGGTTTTTGAGTGAGGAGCTGTAGTACTGCATACAGGATAAGTCTAAATTGCACAGAGATCGACCAGGTAAAGGAGTTAATATATTTAGGAAGCAGGTTTGACAGAGAGAACAAATTAGATGGTGAAATGAGGATGTGAGTGAATTCTTCTTTGAAAGTCATTGCTGCTTTACAATGATTTTACAGGAATGGTGGATTCTCGAGAAATTCCTGAATGGCTGTATATGAAAGTGTAATTGTTCTTTCTCTAATGTATGGCAGTGAAACATGGCTACTACAGAAGAGACATAGGTGTTGTATGTGTGTTGGAGCAAAATTTTGTTAGAAAGGTGGTGACTAAAATTTTTTAGGTTTTTTGGCCATGTTGAAAGAATGAGTGATGAGGTGCTTACTAAGGTAATTTTTTCATCCTAAGTGGCAGGAATGAAATGTAGAAGAAGGCCAAGGAATTCATCGGAGGACTAGATTCAGGAATGTCTGCATTAGAAATAGATAATGGGTATGAAGTACAAAAGGTCTTATGTGTGATGGAAGTCAGTGGAGCTTGAGCTGTGTGCCAAGATCGCTGTAAATGGTGACGTTTAATGCATCAACAATAAGTAAAATCTAGTTCTGTCAATTAAATGTTTAACCGGAATATGATCTTTCTTTGAGGAGCTAACCTCTGAATCTCAGAGAACAGCTTAATGATATGTATGTGTTTGCTACAGATTATTAACAGAGCTATCAGAATAGCCAAAATTGCCCAAGTTACTGTTCGGCATGTAACATTATTTTAGAAATTACATCACCCTGGACAGGAAATCGAACCTGCATTTGTCGATTTCCGTCTGGTATGCTATTTGTTACACCATTCAGGACAACTAAGTTCCAAGTACCTTAAGAATACTTGGAACTTCATTGTCCCGCCTGGTGCATCTAAATAAAGAATTCTTGGAATTGGAACTTCATATTGTCCTGGGTGGTTTATCAGATCGCATGCTCGAACTGAAATTGGGAAAATACAGGTTCAGTTCTAGCTCCATGTAATTTTCAGGTTTTCTGATATGGTGTTACCTGTTTAACCGTACACTGGGCTATTCTGATTGCCATGCTAATAATCCAGTGGTAATGTTAACTCAGTCTGGTTTAGCTTGGGAATGTGTGGCAAAGAATTTTTTCCAGATATAAATTTTGATACAGAGGGATCCCCTTCCCTCCTCCATTGTAAGCTTAGTTATTAGTGGAAACTTCAACAGTTTCAGAGGAGAGAATGTTTCCATCCTGTATATTTAGAAATGATTTTTACATCATTCCTTATATGTGCAAATTCATTAATAAACTATAGAACTGGTGCTGTTATTGACAACGAATTTGCTGCTATTAGCTGCTTTAATTTAAATATTTTGGCTCATAAAAGCTGAAAATATCTCACGTTAGTGTGCTGCTAACAATAATAGTCACAGAGCTGAGTCTAACCTTAATGTGATGACTGTTCCAATTTAACTTATACATATGTGTATAACCCCAGTGATTCTGCAGGCTGTATCAACTTTCCTGTTCCCATTATGCACTAACTTGAAGCAGTTAAAAACATATAAATGCATAAGAGCTTGTTGCGATTAAAACCCTTGCATAACTTGATTTTTTTAATTAAGGCAAATGTGCCTGAATTACATCTCACCAAGCATAAGCAAAATCATGTCAAAAATTTAAACTACATACTATATACAAAACATTAAAGTTCAAACACTTAAAATTGCAAAAGCACAGAATCTATATACACTGCTGGCCACCCAAAATGCAACACCAAGAAGGAAGCATTCGATTGGCCTGAAATTTGCATCATGCGTCGCCAGCGAGAGTACAGGCAAACGATTAGCATTGCAGGGCGCATGCAAATCATCTGCACCCGGCACGCCACCGAGAAGCACTATAAAAAGGGTGCACAGAAGGTGGGGTGTAAGTAGTGGAAGTGTGTTGTGCTGCCGGACCTGTGCGTAGGAAGCTTCCTGATGCTCATCGCAGAATACAGCAGTCATTCCAGCATGTTTCAGTGTTCGACAGAGGAAAATAGTGGCTTATCGTACAGGGACATCGCCGCCCATGTGGGACGACATCCAGCCACAGTGAGGCGAGTCTGGATTCGGTGGGTGCAGGAGGGACGGACAGACTGACGTGACCACAGAACGAGAGGACCGGCGTGTTGTGCGGCGGGCATTGACGGCTCGCACAGCCACATCACAAATGTTAGCGCAGGAATTAGGGTGTGTTGCGCAACAACCTGTGTCAGCACGTACCGTTCGACGATGTCTGCAGGAGCGGGGACTTGTCGCACAGCGCCCGTTGCTCCGATTACCATTGGTGTCATACCACCGGCGAGTACGGCGGCAGTGGGCCATTCAACGCCGCACCTGGACTTCGGAATGGCAAGACATTGTTTTCTCCAACGAATCCCGCTTCTGCCTGCAACACCACGATGGTCGAATCCGCGTGTGGCGGCACAGCGGCGAGAGACTGTATGATGCCTGCAATATGCATCGCCATACCGGTCCATCGCCTAACGTTATGGTTTGGGGCGCAATTGGATATGACACCCGCACCCTCTGGTACGCATCGGCAGTACGCTCGACAGCCACCGCTACGCCTCCGATGTTTTGGAACCTGTAGTCCACGCCCACCTGCAGGGACCTGCCAGCAGGCACGTTTCAACAGGACAACGCGCGCCCGCATGTGGCACGCATCATGCAACAATTCTTCACGGCCCACCAGGTGTCACTGCTGCCGTGGCCTGCCTGTTCTCCCGATATGTTGCCCATCGAACACGTCTGGTCGCTGATCGGCAACCGAGTGGCCGGGCAAGCACCACCCGCGGCTACGCCTGATGAAGTGAGGCAACGTGTGGAAGCAGCCTGGACGGACATACCCCAAACCCACATCCAAAGCCTCTTTCGTTCGATGCCGCGGCTTGTAGCGGCCGTTATTGCCAGCCATGGGGGCCACACGAACTATTGATGTCTGCGTGTTCTGTAAGTCGCACAGGCCTGTAAGCTCAATCGTTTCATCTTTGTATCTGTTGTTATGTGTCCAGTAAATCTGGCTTAGCTGTCTCGTGTCCTTCTTGGTGTTACATTTTGTGTAGCCAGCAGTGTATTAAGGAAATGGTGAAGTTGCATTGCAAGAGGTGAAAGTTATGTCACGAGAGCTTATTTTTTATGTAGATTCGACCTCTCTTTTATTAACTTTTTTGTAGGACAAGAACTGATAATGAGAAAACAGGAAGCATTACATTGTTGCTTAAGTGCCTCTGAATAATCATTGTGATACAAAATTCAGTAAAGCTTTGCTGTACAATTTTACTGTTTTCCATGAAGCTGCGCTTCAGAAAACTTGAAAATTCACGATCCAGAGTGATGTATTTTTCAAGTTTTTTGAAGGATGGCTACATGGGAAATGGTAAAAATGTGCAGCATTTATATACCAACAAATCATACATATAACTTCAGTGAAGTTTTGATTTCCAGTTAAGTTTCACAGTTATAGAAAAAGTGGTTGTCCATATAGTAGTTTTGACTGCTCTCTGCAAAACAGGTATTGAATGTTTACTTCCCATTTTGTACTTCATTAATTACATGCAAAATTATATTTATTCTACTTGAATTGTCTTGATTGTGTTTTAGTTGCCATGTACATGTGGATCTAATCTCCAAAAATATTGTGCTGAAACCCAGTTCAATTACCTTCAGTGCATAGCATACACAGTGTAGTTATTGTGCTAAGTGGGTGAAACTGGAGTTTTCTTTACAAATATCATGGTGTCTAGGTTGCTCACAGTCTTGCACTGTTTCAGAGTTGAACCTGCTTTCATTCTCGCATATTACTTTGCCGAGTGTCATGGATTTTACAATGGTCAATGTGAATGAGCAGTAAGCATGCTTGAAGTTTTGCCTAAAACTCAGAAAACAGCCACAGAAACGTTCAAAACATAGCAAACAGAACACGTGGGGAGAAGTTCTAAGTCATTCCCAAACCTCTGAATGGTTTAAGAGATTTAAAGACTATCTCAAACATCGACTGAAGATAATTCTCACTTTGAATGCCAATCAGCTTCAAAAACAGACTATTCTAGCACCCATGTGAATGAAGTAATCAGAAGTGATTGACTACTAGGATAGCATACCTGCCAACCTAAGAAAATTCAAATGTGTAAAATTGTGCACAAATGACATTTATAATTATTTATTTTAACTATGCGCAAACAACATTTATAATGAATTTAGCTATGTACAAGTAAAAATTAATGCAAATACACTGGCGGAAAGTGAAAAAAGAACACCAAGAAGGAATTCGCGAATGATCATGAAATTTTTTACATATGTTAATGGGGTCGAGTTTACGTAGGTGTGATGTTAATTTTGGGACCAACCGGTGAGCACTTATGCCACAGCACGTCATAATATGCAAATTATCGTCGGTGGTATTTAAGGAGTACGGCGAAGTGAATGTAATCAGCCGTCGGCGTACGGACACGTGCGAAGACCCTGAAGAAGCTGCAATGCCTGGACATGGAAGATGTGTAAGATTTCAGCAGTTATCGGACTTTGAGCGAGGTAGTCTAGTCAGACTCAGTGAAGCCGGGTGGTCGTATCAGCGTATTGCGGAGCGAATTGGACAGGAAGTATCGGTGGTGGTACGATGGTGGTACGATGGTGGTGTAGATGGGCTGAGGAACATTCCCACACGAGAAGACTTGGAACCGGGAGTCACAGACAGACTGATGAGCGGACCGATCGACGCACGAGAAGAGCGCCGTTGTCAAGCAGAACTTCCACTGCGACGCAAATCCGAGCTGCCGTTGTACCTGAGGTGACTGTGCGAACAATCCACAACCGTCTACTGGATGCAGGAAGGACTACATGCACGTGTGCCTCTGGCATGTGTACCTCTGACTCCAGCCCACCGTCAGGAACGGCTGCAGTGGTGTCGCCAACGCCTGCACTGGAGAACGCAATGACGATCTGTCGTGTTCAGCAATAAAAGCAGATTCTGCTTGGGAGCCTCCGATGGCCGTATGCATGTTTGCAGACGCACAGGGAAGCGTCTCCACCCTTCTTGCATCCGCCAGCGACACAAAGGGCCTACACCTGGTCTCCTGGTGTGGGGAGCAATCAGCTATCACTCCTGTACACAACTAGTGTTTGTACCGGGTACGTTAAACAGCACCTCCTACATCAACATCATCGTTCAGCCCGTTGTTGTGCCATTTGTAAGGTTGGTCCATCGTGGTGTTTTCCAGCAAGATAACGCATGCCCACACACGGCACGTGCAACGCAACATGCACTTCAAAGTGTGAGACAACTTCCATGGCCTGCACGTTCACCGGATTTGTCCCCCATTGAGCATGTGTGGGATTTTATGGGACAACGACTTATCCGGTCTCCACGGCCAGCCACGATCATCCCCGATTTACGCGTTCAGGTTGAGGATGCTTGGAACTCAATACCCCAAACTTACATCCAACATCTGTACGACAGACTCCATGCCAGAATTGCACAGTGTGACGCAGTTCATGGCGGTTCAACCTCGTACTAACCATGTTACATGGAAATGTTATTTTTCAGTTTACCAGCAGATACAGCTGTATTTTGCCATAATGTTTTGATCACGTTATCCTCTGTATTCTGTTATTATGCTGTATAAATTTCGTTGGTATCAGATGTCTCCTTCTTGGTGTTCTTTTTTCACTTTCCGCCAGTGTATATGTGCATTTGATAATTTTTAGATGTTTATAATATAAACCAATTATCACATTTTGTTACCATACTTGACGTTTTCCGTCGTCTGTAGCAGCCCGAAGATTTCCATAGCATACTCGACATTTTTCGTCGTCCGCAGTGGACCGACGATTTCCATAGCATACTCGATGTTTTCTGTCATCCGTAGAGGGCCGACTATTTCCATAGTAACTACGTAAAATCCGCTGAATCTTTCTTCCCACCGCATGATCTTTATTCAGCGTCAAGCATAACAGTGTGCACGGAGAATTTACTGTGCCAAAATCCCGCCGATGACGATGCAGCATGGTTGTTCTGGTGCACAATGGCACAAAATTCCCTTCTCTGTTATATATTTTATTTATAGGGATATTTTTAAGAAAAATGCAGAAAGTTTTAAAAATCCGGAAGAAAAGTTCTTCCAGCCGTAAAACCAGAAGACTATAAAAAAGATGGAAAACTTCTGCAAAATCTAAAGGAGTTGGCAGGTATGATTTAACTGAAACATTAAAAAAATATTTCTCAAGGAAGATTTATAAAAAAAAAATTTTTTTAAATATACGGAAATGCATAAAAAAAACGTGATCTATGCGTAAAATCGTAAAGAACAGTTAAAATGCGTAAAAGTTGGCAGGTATGAGATAGTGAAACTGGCATCTCATTTGGGTCAAGTCATGTGATTTTGATGGAGGATTTGGGGATATGTGAGAAAAGTAACAGCAAAGCTTTTGCCTAGGATTCTCACACACACATGTTCAGAGGGAACACTGCATTGCAGTTTATGACCTTAAAAACCATGCAGCAATTGTCACATTTTATAGAAAATATTATCACAGGTGACAAATTCTGGGTGGCCTTTACCCAGAAACAAAATCCCAGTCATATAAATGGAAGAAAAAATCCTATCTTCAGCCCAAAGAATCCTGACAAATAAAATGAAATGCAAAAGTTTTGACTTTTCTTGCAACAATTGTCACATTTTATAGAAAATATTATCACAGGTGACAAATTCTGGGTGGCCTTTACCCAGAAACAAAATCCCAGTCATATAAATGGAAGAAAAAATCCTATCTTCAGCCCAAAGAATCCTGACAAATAAAATGAAATGCAAAAGTTTTGACTTTTCTTGCAACAATTGTCACATTTTATAGAAAATATTATCACAGGTGACAAATTCTGGGTGGCCTTTACCCAGAAACAAAATCCCAGTCATATAAATGGAAGAAAAAATCCTATCTTCAGCCCAAAGAATCCTGACAAATAAAATGAAATGCAAAAGTTTTGACTTTTCTTGCAACAATTGTCACATTTTATAGAAAATATTATCACAGGTGACAAATTCTGGGTGGCCTTTACCCAGAAACAAAATCCCAGTCATATAAATGTGCAGTGCATTTTGAAATTGCTCCAACTGGGCAGGCTGAATCAGGCTTATTACAGAGGTTTTGAAAAAACTAAGGAAAAAAATTTGGTGTAAAGTTTTGACTGCCGAGTCATGATGAAGCACCAATACATTCAGCACTGTTGATCTGCGAGTTCCTGATCAAGGACCAAATCTCAGTGGTACCACACTTGCCTTATTCACTTGATTTTTTGCCTGCACTTCTTTTTTGTTTCTCAAATTGGAAAGTCTTAAAAGTTTGAAGATCTAAAAGTTCAGGCAGGATCCTGAGGAATGTGATGCAGAGGCTAAACATGATCCCAAGACAACACTTCCCAAGCTACAGGTTCAAAATACTTATACCGTAATATAAATCCATTTATCTAATGTCATAATACAGTACTTATAAGTTGCCAAGCCATTTATTTAATACCATGATAAAGTGTATATACATTATATAAAGTGTTCGGACACTACCAAATATTTGCATTAGTGCAAAGAACAGATGTGTGTGTGTAGGAAGGTGTGCTGTGCGTGGGGAGCTACATATGTGAAGCTGAAATATTCTGTGGTGTTATCAGTAACTTTGAAGCGGGTATGCTGCGTGGAAGTGAACTTTCCGAATTCCAGCATGGGATGGCCATATGAAGTCAGTGAACTTTCCGAGTTCCAGCATGGGATGGCCATATGAAGTCAGTGAACTTTCCGAGTTCCGGCATGGGATGGCCGTAGGATGTCATTTGAATAATGTTTCCATACAGAGCATTGCAGCTAAAGTAAACATACCAAAATCAACTCTAAGTGATGTCATGAAAAGATGGAAGCAGGGTGCTGCAGCTACTGGAAGGAAAATAGTTCAGGAAGGTCACACAAACTGACGGAACATGACAGAAAAGCCATGGTAAAAAAGTGTTGAGAAACCTCGTTCTTCCTCTGCCGTTTCCACCATAGTTGAAGTAGAAAATGCTTCTAATGGCTCGGTTAGTACCATAATTATCTGCAGAGAGTGGCACAGTGTGAGTTATTATGGTATAGCAGTGGCACACAATCCCTACATCACAACCGTGAATCTGAAGCGCCATTTGGAGTGGTGTGTCTCCTGTCGTTCCTGGACTGTGGGCAGCTGGAAAGCTGTTTCTTGAAGTGATTAGTCGTGCTTTTCACTCTTCCAATATGATGGGCATATTTGGATTTGGCAACAGCCCTGCTAATGATTTTTGTCAGACTGTGTTCTTTGATGACGATACATATATTCGTTGCCGAGCTATTTATTTAGTGGTATAATAGAAAATATATGTATACATATACACTATATTGACAAAAGTCACCAGGCACCTAGAAGAGAAACAACACATAGCATTTATTGACATACATTAGTACTTTTGGCCTAGACGTGTCTTCACCAGCTCCGTTTTTGAGTGCTTCACATATACGTGTTTTGTGTGTCCCATTGTTGTTCTTCTGTGTGTGTGCCAAAGTTAAAGGTCTGTGCTTTCGTTTAAGATCCCTCACGAGTTGGTGAGTGCTTATTTTCTTTCATTATCAGAGTTTTAATTTCCAGACTGAGCTGGTAGTTTCCTTCGTTAACCTTTGCCATTGATTATGGCATCTGCCGACGAGGGCGCTATTCCCGCCCGCATCGCTGCAGCTCCTCCCGTCGCCTCCTCAACATCAGTCGCAGCTGACCAATCATCTTCGCTTGCTTGTGGAGAGCCTCTTCATCTTCCTCCTGTCATTTGCACCTCTTCTTCTCCTGCCCAAGTCTCCAACTCTGCCGTTGAGAGCGTGGATGTGACGTCACTGGCCTCTGCTGAAGATGATGAGTTCATGGATGTCTCTTATGGCGTCGCTACTCTGCCCTCAGCAGTTTCTGCTGCCTCTGCTTCCAGTACATTGCCTCATGCTGTGTCAATGCCTTCCAGAGGAGGCGCATCTGCACGCACGTATTCTGCGGCCGCCTCTGATGTTCCACCTGCTTCCTCCTCGTCCCGTCTGCCCCCTATGGATTCTTACGTTACTCTCAACGGTGATACCATCTTATTTGACATTCCCGAGAACTCTCCTGCTGGTCAACGTCTTCGTTTGACCCTCGAGTTGGGAGGTTTGTTTTGATGCGCTGCCCAACACTCCTTTGAAGCAGTACAGCTCCGCTCTCAAGAAGATGCTTCCTTCAGGTGCAATCACCCACCTCACCCGTAAGCCACAACCGTGATTGTTTATTTTTTGAAGAAAGAATATGCCGAACTTGTCTTGTCTCAGGGCCTATAAATTGGCAATCGTCACCTCTTAGCTGAATCCATCGCCCAGCATCCTGTTCTTGTCTCTCTACATCCGGTACCCCCGGAGATCTCCGTTGATATGCTGTGTCCTGCACTTAGTCGATGCGGCAGAGTAGTTGGCCCAGTGAAGACTCTCTCCTCTTCCTCCCTCTGATCCCGATGATAAACATATCTGTGGCTTCCGTAGAACTGCTCGCATCATCTTCCCGTCGGAAGAGCATCTCATAAAGTTTCCACGGTTCCTCGATGTTCGTTGCAGTAATGAGCACCGCCAGATTGAACTCCTTACTTCTGCTCATTGCTCACGCTGCAAGGCTTACGGCCATCAGCAGGCTCATAGCCTCCATGCAGCACCACTGACTCCTGCAGCTCCAAGGCAGCTTTATACCTCTTCTTCCGTTTCTGCTGCCATGCCTCCTCCTGCGTCTGCACCTCTTGGGCCCAGTTCTGCTGAAAATCTGATTAAAGCCTTCGATCAACGCGCGTCTTCTGACGTTGCTTTCTCCACTCTGTTGGATTTTCCTCCGCTTGACTCCTCCTTGCCTTCCTGTGTTCTCTCTCCATCAGAGGACATCACGGTTGATCTTCAATCTTCATTCACCGTCGGCACTTTTGCTCTCGGCGATGAAGTGGACCGTTCCTCTGATTCCACATCTTGTGTGGCATCGATCCACTGCAAACGTCTCTCTACTACCAGTACCTAGGCCCAGAGGAAAAAGAAGAAGTCACCTTCTTCGACTGGCAGCCCATATCGTTCCAATCGTATAGCAAGCTCCAACTCTCCCCTGTCATGTTCACGTTCTTCCTCTTCAAAGTCCAAGGGTCCTCTGCCGACATTTGAAGATTTCTCGACTCTGCTTACCAATGCATCTCTTCCTTCAGAACCTGTCTCCTTTGAAGATCTTTACGAGTTTCTCACTCATAAAACAAGTCGTAAGGCTTCTCTCATCTATTTACAGCAGTTTGAAGCAGTTCTCCTTGAGGTCTTCGACCAAGCAGCCTCCATCCTCAAATTCCTCCGGCATCATGCCAAGCAACCCGACTACGTCTTGTGGAGGCGCATTATAATCAATCGCCTTGACACATTCCAGAAAGCTGCCGTAGCTGCCCTTCATCTGACGTCGGATTTACCCATTCAAGGTCACCATTCTGAATTGTAGGGGGTTTGCTAACCCCCTCGCAAACGCTCTCATTCTGGAAGATCTCTCGCCCCTTGGGGCCAACTTACTCCTTCTGCAAGAGATGAACTTCCGCTCCTCGACACTTTTCTTAGATGGCGCACTTGGGACTTTACCTTTCACCATGCTTTCCATTACTCTGTTCACGGTGGTCTCAGCATTGGTGTTCGTCATCAGTTTCGAACCACCCTGTCTTCACTCTCCATCCGCAATCTCTGCCGAGATCTTCTACAGTGAATCTCCTTCACTCTAGCTGGAATTCGTTTTCATGTCTTCAGCATCTACATACTATGTTCCTCTACGCACCTATCCCTGGTCTTCACAAGCCTCCTGGGAGCCCTCTCTCAGGTTCCTTCCTCTGTTAGAGTGCTTCTCGGGGGTGATTTCCACTGCACTCTCAACCCATCTTTTGATCTCCTGCCAGTGTCTCATGAGTGCCACACGGACCTAGTCGCCCTCCTCCAATACCTTGTCTCGGACTTTTCTCTAGTTGGCGTCCACTGTCATCTTCATCCTGCGGACACCTCCTACACCTGGCGTTCGTCTGGGACATGAGCTCCCTGACCACTTGCTTGAATCGCTATTTTGCTTCGCCATCGCTTTTTCCGGCAGTGACAGATTCTCTACATCACCCCACAGCGTCTGCTACAGGATGGTTCTCTGTTCACCGCAATAGAATCCGTCTTAGAAGCAATTAACTTATAAATTATCGCTTGTTATGCTTTCGATTAATGTTTTCTTTAATAATATGTTCCTTCTATGTTATGCTTTTTTTCTCATGTAGAGACCTTTCCTTTTACCAGCTGCCTCGCACATGTTCGCTGATCTGCCGCCAACACTTCGAAACGGCGGTGCGCTTTCTCTTTTTCAAGTGGTTTGACCTACTTTCATTTACTGCGCACTGAGCAGTTACCGCCGGGCGCGCTATTTACAGAAGCCTCGGACGTCACGCTACTCGTCTGTGTGCTTATGTCCCCATTCCATCCCCATGCAAAGGGCGTTTGAGTCAGGCATTCCTGTTCTCCCCCACTTTCCCTCCTAAACCAACATCAGGACAGCGGAGTTATTGTCTAACGTATGAGTAGAAAGGGGGGGGGGACATGATCACAGTCGAGTCGAGTTCGTGAAAAAAAGACGTGGTTTGAAAAAATTTACTAAGCATCTGCATGAAAAAAAAAAAAAAAAAAAAAAAGGGAGGGAAGAAAGTCTTATCGAAAACAAATTCGGCATAAGATCCGCTTCGGCATAAGGGCCGCACACCCGAAAAATTTCACTTTTAGTAACGTAAGAGCCGCGGCTCTTAGCCCAAAAAATATGGTATGTCCCAATGTTTAGATATAACTATAATTAAATGAACTTTTTGACTGTTTGTTACAACTTATTTTAGTGTTTCATGAAAGTTCTTATTGGACATGAATATAGTCTTGAAAATATTTTATGAGTCCTTGAAAAGTCCTTGATTTTTTTGGTGGGAAAAGAGTGGGAACTATGCAAAACAGTTGACTTGGGTATGTTTAAATGCCTCTCGGTTTCTCTTATGGTTAACCCACTAATATAACACTCAACAATCTTTCCTTTCTCAAAGTCAAGTTCTCTCCTGCTGCGACATTTTCACTCAACCTCACAGTGCGATATGATTGCGGTCAGCTGCAGGCTTGTTTTTATACCTTTTGCAACTGTACCGCGCATCTTAACAATGCAGCTGATCCTTTCATTCACTTTTGAATGGGTGTCCGGTGACTTCTGTCAATATAGTGTATATATATTTCCTTTGTCTGAAAATTTGTCCCACTTACGTCACAGGTCATACCACACTCACATGGTTGTTGTCAATGTTGACGAAGCTGCTTTAAATCTCGGAGGAATAATATTCATCCACCGTTTTTATTTTGGAATTTCCCAATCTGGTTTTGAGTGGAAATTTGATTGAAAGCGAACTCAAGAAATTTTTATGAACTTTGCAAATTTCTTTTTGAAAAAGCAACGATAAGGTTTGGATCAAGATGGATTCAAACCCTAGAAGTTTAGGTGGCAGTCGCATTCTCCACCAATGTGGCCATGTAGGAGATTAATGGTGAAAGTTGACTCACTCAAACATGTACTTACATGATTTTTACAAGAATGCGTGGGGTTTACCACAGTGTCAGAGAATGATTACAGCACCATTTGTTGACCCATTTAGGAACAAATAAATCATTTAAAAAATTACTGCAAATATCTTTATTTTTTTCCCCATTATTTTTGACGGGCTTTCACTTCGTTTAATGTCATAATAGAGTATATATAAGTTGCCATGCCATTATTTAATGGCATAATATAGTACATATAAGATGCCAAACCATTTATTTAATGGCATAATAGATTATATATAAGTTGCCAAGCTTCTAGAAGCTCTCCACTTGGAGGCATTTTCAAGGCTGTGGTTAAAAACATAAAGTGGTTAGGCATTTTGTCCCTAACCACTTCCTTGAAAAAATCTCTCATTGGAGAGCAAAAGCTTAGCAACTTACATTTACTCTATAAACGGATTTACACTATGCTTTATAAGCATTTTGAACTTGCACAGTTTAATGTACTCTTAACTGATATTTCCAAATCTGCTTTGTGAAGTGGCAGTAATGCTGAAAGCACTGCATATGCTCAGAAAGAGAGTATTTTGATATATATATATATATATATATATATGTAGCCCTTATACCCTTTGAACAGATCTTGTCCATGAAAATTAAAACTCTTGTTATTTCATATGATATGAAATTGTTATATTTTATTTTTCTTTTATAATTCAGTTATCTCCAAGTATGTGTGAAATATATAATAATTGAAAAATGGACAAACTTCAGAGATTTTTTTTTTTTTTCATTTATTAGGTGTGATATCAGTTGAAGGTTTACTGTATGTTGTTGGGGGAGATGATGGTTCCTCAAACCTTTCATCTGTTGAAGTCTATTGTCCAAAAACGGACTCCTGGAAGATGTTGTCTACGTTCATGACAATTGGGCGTAGCTATGCAGGTGTAGCCATCATCGACAAGCCACTTTAATTGGTAGTCTAAATAAAAGAAATTAATGTGATAACTTGTACACACATTAGTATATTGTTGTATATATGTTTATATAAGTACTTGTTTATATCTTGTGCAGTGTCCTGTAGATCTGGGTCATACTTAAAGCATCCTGACTAGTTGCTTTTGATTAGTCAGCATGATAATGTTTAATTAGTCGCTATACTTGACACTGCTTCCGTTTAATATTTAATAAATCTGTAATATTGTTAACGCAATGCTGTGTTTAACTGCCTTTTCTTTTTAGCGCACTCTAGTAGTACATCTCTGTTCCAAGAATATTTGTTTCAGTGGTTATGTTATTTCCTTCTAGCTATTTTAAGCTCTGTGATATTGTAATTTCCATTTACGATATTCAATATCATTCAATCTGTTTTTGCTCTGTCACATATTCTTAAATTGTAGTTGTTGTGTTGCCATTTTTAGTCTATGTTTTCTTGAATTATTAATGTGTACAAGCAGAACCACATCAAAATGTCTGCTCCTCGATTTGCTTTATTTATGGAAGTTAAAGCAATGCAGTTTGTTGATCATTTGCAAAAGAAAATGTACTTAATTCAGTCCTGTTTCCATAACTGTGTTATGAACTAATTCCTAGCTATTTTAGAATAATGGTGAACTCAAAAGAATTCTGTTTTATTGGGGCACCATGTCTGAATGATGAAAATTTTCATATAAAATGAAATTTCTCTCCAAAAGGGAGAGCAAGCTGATTTTTTGATAAGAAATTTTTTGACATTTACTGTATCATCATGATAAAAAAAATTTAATCAGAGAATTAGGAGCACCTTCCATCATTAGATAGACGTGATTTGTAGACTTATACAACTTTTTTTTTTTCGTATCTTGGCAGATTTATATGATAGCAAATGGACTGTAGCTGCATGGAAGATAGAAATTTTGTATATCGTAGACATGTTGTGTAATTTTTTTTAGAAGTATTTCTGTGTCAACTAAATATTCATTTTTAAGAAGTGAATTTATTTGTGGCAAATGTGTGCCATAATAAAGATGAATTTGATTTTCCATGCTGACCAAGTTCCTGTGAAGGGGAGAAAGTCTGTGCAACAGATGGACAGATTCCCTCTCTCCCCAGCATCATCATCCAAATATCTTTATGAAGGATAGTCAATCTGTCTGTGAGAGTGGTGAGCAGGGTGTATGTAGAGACCCTCTCCCCCTCCCCAAAAGTTTCATTTTTTCATGTTTTTATTTAAAATGTGACTTACGTTAGAAAAAAAATGCTTACATTTTTTCTGTTATTTTCCGTTAACTTTTATTTTGCTCTGGTGGATTTCAAAAACTTCCGTTTTTTGTTGCCCCTCCCCCCCCCCCCCCGAAAAAATTCTGTATATGTTCTGTAGCATTCTTTACTATTTGAAATGTTAAGAACACTACTTAAGATTTCTCTCAATTTGAAACAAAGTCATTCAAATAAGTTTCAGAAAAACTTAGTTTACTTGTTCTTTATTCCATCAGGTAAGCACTTTGCTCCAAAATACATGAGAAACTAATCACAGTAGTAGTAATACTTCAAAACTAATTAACAAATGTTAGTAAGCAGAAGAACTCTTAAATGCTAAA
Organism: Macrothele yani; assembly: GCA_039090855.1. Taxonomy (NCBI): domain Eukaryota; kingdom Metazoa; phylum Arthropoda; class Arachnida; order Araneae; family Macrothelidae; genus Macrothele; species Macrothele yani. Next base: position 112,714,693 of record CM077026.1, read on the forward strand.
TATTTATAACACACAACCTTCAAATAGACACAACTTAAAGTAAATGCAGCTTCCACAATTATAACATCACACCACCTCACCACACTTTTGGCTGCTGCTTCAACATTATATATCTCTAGTTCTTATCTGTCATATGCATGTGTCACACTCTCTGACCTCAGAATTATTACCAACCCCTCATTTCGTGAGAGAGAAGATATAACGTTAAGGTTAAAAATGCTAAAAGAGAATGAACTCAAATTTATGTCTTGACAGCAGCTAAAAATGAAAGTTAATTCAGAGCATATGTCACAGTTCCTGGTGGTGAGTTATTAAGAACTAAATTAGCATGTGCCATTTCCTTCCCATCAGAGTCCACCAGATGGCAGATTATTGTGTTGTGCATTTTTAAGGCTAGCATATTGTGGCCAGTTTTCTGTAAATGAGGGAACTTACAATATAGTACTGTGCTCAGAGACATGCAGCAGAGGATGACTCACAATACAGGCAGTACCCAACTTCGGTAAAAAAAAAAAATCTCACCACAAAATATTCTCATTCACTGAAGCAATTGATGCACTAGGTACTAAATTATCACCAAGCTAAGAGATTTTTGGAAGAAATAAAATATTTATCATTCAATAAAGAATATTCCAAAGGCATGAGATGAAGTAACAAACAACTCAATGAAAGGTGTTTGGAAGGAAATGTGTCCACAGTTCTTTCCTGATTTCACTGACTTAGATGTTAATGAAGGATTTGAAGCAATGACTGAAAAGATTGTGATGCTTGCAAAGCAGCTAGATCTTCAAGTGGATGGTGATGATGTTGAGGAGATGATTGATTCTCATTCTGAACAGCTATCCAATAGAGATCTTATTGAGCTGGAAGCTGCAGAAGAAAATGCTGAAGCTTTGGAAGAGGAACCAGAACCAAAACGATTCATAACAAAAGAAATGTCACAAGCATTTAAGGAAATTAATTCGGCCTTGTCTCATTTTGAGCAAATGGGCCCAAATACCTCTTGTTTTTTAAAAGTTCGAAGAATGGTAGATGTCGTTGTTGCTATTTATAAAGACATTTATGAAGAAAAGTAAGACACTGTCCAAATCATTCTGGATAGATTTATGAAAAAAATTGAAACACCTTCCACCAGTCACGAATCAGCTGTTTCCTTACCTGTTGCTGTTGGGCAGCAAGCTTCTGAAGAGTCTGATACATATTGATGACCTCAATACTCAGGCCAGTATTTACCATTAAGCAAAGTAAGCAGCTGCTTAGGGCAGCAGGTAACAAGAGGTGCCACATTTCCCTCAAATTATTTTTTTTTCATTTAAATAAAATGTTACAAACATTGTGACTCGAATAAGACCTGAAAATCTTACTGAATTTTTTTTTCTTTCAAGGAGCATGCAAGTGCCATTTTTATTTATTTATTTGTTTGCAAGAATAAAATACAGAGAATGTTGAGAACCAGTTCCACTCTATCTGAGGGAGCCTAAACAATGCCCAACTCTCTCTCTCTCTCTCTCTCTCTCTCTCTCTCTCTCTCTCTCTCTCTCTCTCTCTCTCTCTCTCTCTCTCTCTCTCTCACACACACACACTCTCTCTCTCTCTCAGTATTGTTTTGCTCGTGTTAATTGGGATTATATACAACAGGTCACAGAGAATGCTAAGCTTTTCAGAAATTTCTGCACACAATTGTGACTGGTTTTGTAAGATGGAAACAGCTGAGATGTGCAAGATCACATCATAGCAAGAATTGGTTTTCTAGTTAAAGTAACAGTAGAGAGTCTTCCCAGAAGAAAAAAAAACCTATGCTGAACAAAGCCAACTTTTGTAAATATAATTTGAAAATATAAATATCTTTATATTATACAGAGTAATGCATTAACTCATTTGTGTAGTTATTATAGTTTTCAGTGAGAATTTTTTTTTCTTAAATAAAGGTCAGTGGAGCTTGTATTAGTTTTGCTTTCATGTGCTCACTTTCGTATTGGTTTCATAAGCAGATTTTTTTTTAAGTAACATTAAGTTCCAGCGATCCCATATATAATATATTAGAAGTCTGCATTGGCAGGGCGGGGCTTTTTCCCAGACACTTGCAGCCGGGTAAAGTCGACCCATTGTTTTTATTACAGTGGTAAAGAAAAAAAGTAGTGTTTCCCAGTTTCCTGGTCTGTTTTAACTTACTTCCACGATATAGCCCAGGACATAATCATAGAGGAGAAAAGCAAGCAGTGTTTTTACCATCTGTAGGTATTAAGGTGGTAACACCACTTTGGGGCTTGTTGTCAACAAAAAGATTCGACCCCAAACGAATGTGTGTGTTGTGGGAAATCGGGGGAGGGGGTGTATGTGAAAGAGAGAGAAAGAGTGGGATGACATCAATTGTTTCTCCTATCCCTAATCTGTATTGACTTTTGTAGTGTTACCGCTTGCTAGTTCAGAGAAAGGGAGATTTTGAATGCTCCTAGTCTTCATTTTCATCTCTCTCTCTGTAAAGGTTATGTACTTCAATAGTTGCCAAAGTTTAGTTAATATTTTTAGGCTTACATTCAACTAAATATTTTCAATAATATCTCGTTTCATTGTTTAATTTTCACAATTTAATAAAATACAATAGAAAGACAAAATAATACAAAACTGGTTTTCATAAATGTTTATGAACTTATCCAGATTGTGTAAAAGTGTAAGACATCAGAAGGTGTTGTAACAAGGCAAATATAGTGTTCAAACTTTGTGTTTCCCTAAAAATGTCTATTACCAAAGTCAGGAGGGAAAATCCTGAGCTTGTGGCCTGAAATCAGTAATGTGTATCCAGACCTGTTTGTAATCCGGGTGTAGCCCGGAATTCCGGGTTTTTGTCACATTCCAAACCCGTAAATCCGGGTTTTTAAGTTTTAGAAGAAATTGATATGCTTTGGACATTTCATTTCTAAAAATGCTACAAAATGGTAACTAAACTTCAGGTTCCATTTTCTTTGGGAATTAGTGTTTGATTAAAAACACTGCATGTCCGTGCGAATGGTGAATGTAAACGATTTGTGACACCTTGTGCGTTTCTTTTGTTATCAAACAAGCTCTCAAGATAACAGCCTGCTGAAAGGAAGGCTTCTTTTCATTATTTTGAAAGTTCAAATAATTTGATTATTTTTTCTAACTACTTTTAGAAATTGAATGGAATCCACTGTAGGCTTTTGAGTTCAAGTAAAACTGGTCTACATAGATTGCTCAATTAACATATAATATGAAGTGCAAAATTTGATTTTAAAGATGCAATGCCTGAAGGATTTTGCACAGTGAAAGAAAATTGGGTACAAGAAAAGATGTGAAGTTTAACTGCACAAGCACTAAGGCCTATTTGTTGTGTAGCTAGTTTATATGTGCGTATTATACATTATATGTATATTGGCATTGAGCTGAGAGTTTCAGGGTTTCTTGTGTCACCTCACAATCACCCCTTTGTGTATCTCCAGATACCCACACATTCTTTTCAGTCTTGCATTCTCATACAACATTGGTGCACCTTGTTTCCACAGCCCCAGGTGTTTTGTGCTGTAGAGTTCCTAAATTCATTCTGAAATGTGTAGTAAATATGTTATCTGTCCAGCCCTTTGGAAATAGACATGAGGAATATTTTGACAATTCAAGAATATATTTCTTAACTACTTATGGTAGTCATTTTAAATCTTGTGCATTTTTTAGATCACTAATAAAACAGATTTCATCTTTGGAATTTAAGAAGTATTTACATTCCTAGTGACGTAATTATTATTTTATATTTAATTTATAGGTAAATTTCAGGGATTGCTGGGAATATTTTACTTAACACTATTTTTCAGATTTTAACGTTTTATACTCCAATGAATCACATAGGGGCTGAGTCAAGGGACTAGATGACCCCCTTTGAGTTATTAATTATTGCTCCTCCTCCTCTTTCAATTTTCACACCTTCCTACTTCCTTTTCACAGAGTGCTTCTGGAAAGAGAAAAATTTCTGGAATCCCAGTTAATGGAATGTCCTGCATTTTAAATATGTCTGCTGTGTAGTCCAGTTTTGCTGGTAACATTTTATCATGTGGTCTCCCCACCCCCCACCCCCACCCCTTGTTGATAGCACAGCCAATAACTTCTTTGTTAAGGATAAACCATAGTGTTTTCATTGAGTTAAACATGTTTGGCTGAAAGTAGTGTTTGCACATTCAGCACTGGTAACAGTCCTATTCAGCATGCCATCTCCCTATTCCTGGGGTGACAGAGTTGTTTGAACACAAGTGCAGTGCAGTGTGTTTTTGCATCCAGATTTTAATGCCTGAGCATACATCACATACAGTATATTCACAATGGGCCGCCCCGGTGGCGCAGTGGTCTGAGCGGTGGCTTCTGACCATTCGTCCATAAGGGGTCTGGGTTCGAATCCCGGTGAGGCATGGATGTTGTGTTTGTGTTACAGTGGCCCTAAATTGGGGATGGGCGACTGCTTATTATAACCCATTGAGTTGCTCACGGTGGTGGTTAAACTTTCAATAAAAAATAAAAAATATTCACAATGGAATTAAGTTTTTAATGTCTGTTAGAAAAACAGACCTAAATATGGTGTGAAGGTGAAGCGTGTAAATTTTAAAGTTGTCATGTTTAAAGGGATTTGTATATGTATAATTGACTTCCACTTTCAAACTAAATTCCATCTATTTTTCATATTCACATTACTTAATAGCCCTTGATATGGTTATGACTGTTTTTTTATACATCAGTGACACTTCTCATGATTTTTATTAAGTGGGTGAGTGTAAGAATAGGTCACACATAATTTTCTCAGATGTCCTCTGTAAAGGTGATGTAGAAAATCCAAGTATTGTGTGAACACATATTTTAAATGGCTGTGTATTGGTTCAAACATGTTTCATGGGGCTTTTGTTTTAAGGAAGTAGAAAGAAACTACTCATATAAAGTACAAACTGTAGTAAGTGTTTCGAAATATATACAGACCTATGCAGGAAAGTAAAATAGTAAATCGCACAGTTTGTGTCGTACTGTGAATTTGTCAGAATGTAGCCTAAAATATTTTTCCAAGTTTTTACTCTACTGTATGGATTATTGCATTACATGTATCTCACTGGGAACAAATTCTGACAAGATAGAACAGTTTGTGTGAAATAGGTAAACAGAAGTAGAGGAAGAGAAAATAATTTGATCATTGCAATAATTATGTATATCGAGTAAATGTATCTATGAAAGTTTTTCCGAAATGTTTCACTTATTTTTTCCTTCCTTTTACAAAAGCAATCTGTGTAATATTGATTTTTTATTTTTGTTTTTTTCCATTTCTGAAATTAGTGTTCACTGCCCCATGACATCTGAAATGAACTGAAATAGTCCGAAATAACAAAATGAAAATCAAGTCAGATAACTTGGTCTTATCATCATTTCTGAAATTAAAATTACATTCATACATATCACTCAGCTGTTCTCTGAGATTCAGAGGTTAGCTCCAAAAAGAAATACAAACTACCAGATAATTTTTACTTACTGTTGTCATATCAAACTTCTCCATTTACAGCGATCTTGACATACAACTCGGGCTTCACTGACATCCATTGCACGCTGAACACAAGATCTTCTATACTTCATACTCATAATCTTTTTCTCGTGCAGACACTCCTGAATCTGATCCTCCAATGACTTCCTTGGCCTTCCTCTGCCTTTCCTTCCTGCCACTGGGGCTAAAAAGATTTTCTTTGTAAGCATCTCATCACTCATTCTTTGAACATGGCCAAACCCCCGAAGCATATTGGTCTTCACCTTGCTTACAATATTTTTCTTCACATCACACAACTGCAACACATCTTCATTCCTCACACAATCAGAACGCGTCTTGCCACAAACGCCCCTGTAAGTAATGCATTGCTCCAGAACACAAATGACTTCTATGTTTCTTCTGTAGTGCCCAGGCTTCACTGCCATAAACGAGAGTAGGAACAATTACACTTTCATACACAGCCATGCGGGACTCTCTTGAGAACCCATCATTCCTGTGAAACCTTTCCAAAGCAGCCATACTTTCAATGAAGAATTCACTCGCCTACTAATTTCACCATCTAATTTGTTCTCTCTGTCAAACATGCTTCCTAAATACAGAAACTCATTCACCTGGTCAATAACTGTGCCATTTAGACATATATTACATTCAGTACTACCAATTCCTCTCTCATATGATATAAAAACTTTTCTTATATCATTGATAATGATATAAGAACTAAGTTTTCCACAAAGGAGGCTGTCTTCTAAATGTTGTTTAATTCTTTCAAAGTTTCTGGTGGTCTTTTGTGTACTTCAGCAACATACTTCTTCAAATGTGGTATAAGTTCAATTGCTCTTTTCATGACTTCAATATTTCCAACCCATCTTATAGAACAAAATTTGGGAAGAAACTTAAAAAAACCAGTAATGTTTGAGAAGGTTGCCCTCCTTGACAAAAAATCTTTCATGAAGTACCAGATCGCCCTAAGAAACCCATAAACATTCCAACCACTTTTATTGTGAGCGGTTTTCAAAGCTCCGTGCACTGAAGTAAACAAGTGCCACAATTGAACATCTCTGGTTGATAATCTTCATCATATAGAAATGCTTGCAAATCATGCAACACCTTCAAGTTGACATTTGGGCCATCCATTGAAATTTGAATTATGTTCTTAGATGACAAATTCAAACTATTCAGACCCTCCAAGAAACTTGACTGTAAATCAGCAGATGTGGCAGAATTAAGAAACTCAATGTTAAATATCTTGTTGATGCACACTGACTTTGTTGATCCCAGAAACGAACCACCAAATCCATTTGTCCTTTTTGGACAACTTTGTTCAAACTCTCATCATATGATACACAAAATAATTCAGCTTCCATAACTTGGTTAGCTAGAAGATTCTGGAAATGAGGACAGAGTCCATAAGTAATTATATATGACATCGTATCCTTGTGTAACTGCATTTTTTTAGCAATCGTGCTATCAAAAAATGTAATATGGAATAATTCTGTCCTGTTTCCAGAGCTTCTCGCTGAAGAATGAAATATCACTTTATTCATAGCCCTAATAATTTCAGATTTCATTACCTCATCATTAACAAAAAAAAAAAAAAAAATTTCAATGAGCTGGTTTTAGAACTCTCTTCAACTGAAGTTCTAGGGGTTGTAGTAGGAGCAAGTGATGATAATAAAATTCATTATTCAAATTCTCTTGAGATGAAACTTTTGATTTTGATGACACTGTTTGTACTACAGCAAAAGGTAGCTTACTTTGTTGCCTTGAAGCTAATGAAGGAACCAGTGCTGAGCGTCTCTTTCCTCTTTAATGCATTTTGACACATGAAATACCACTGGCACTAATATCAGTCACATTTGCACACAATTCACCTTGCTTTATTTTTATTGTTTTCTACTGGTTGAAGCCACAATTTCCAGTTCTTTGAGTCATCATGATGAAGCCAGTTTTCATTGAAACTACACTTCCCAGGCATCTTGAAAAAGTTTATGAATCAAACCTTTCAGTTTTCAGTATCTGAAACAAAAAATATGGACATTGGTAACAAGTGTGTAAAAGAATATACATATAGAATATATCAGAGTACAACTATACTAGTTATCCGAATTTATTGGCATAGATAAAATCAAGGTTTCCAAGTTTTTGCTTATCAACTAGATGGCTTTCTCAAGGAAGGTAGACAGCAAACTGGATTATAGAACGTTTCAACAATTTGAATGTGGTGACTTGACTTGACTTGACAATAAACGAAGAGATGCGAACATAGTTATTCAATAAAAGCGTGAGGCATCATGTTCGTTTTGCATGCAGAATCCTTGGTGGGAAACAAAAGGCATTCATTATTTGAAGAATTGGTTCCAAATTCGTGGTAATTCTAGTGAGATGCTATCATTGCAGGCCTCATCGTTGGTAATGATCTCCAATGTTTCCCGAATGGCAGTGGATTTAGGAGTAGAGTAGGCAGATAATTTCTTTATGTCATCCCACATAGAATCAGCAGACTTGAACTGGACTTCTCTGGATAGGGCCGTGGTTAATTTGCCGTTCTTTATGTCCCTTTTATGCTCGTTAACTCTAATGCTAAATGAACGTTTGGTCATCCCAATGTAGTATCGTTTGGAGCCATCCGGATATTGTAGAGGGATGGCATAAACACCTGCTTCATTGAAAAGTGGAAGCTCATCAGTATTTCGCTTAAGCATAGCATATAAAGATGTCTGAGATCTTATGCCAACACCAAGGTTCATCTTTCTGAGCGCGTTTTTGAGTTTATAGGAAACATTTGGTACGTAAGGAATAGGTCCCAGATAGCGTAGCCGCGGCATAGAAAGATCGGCGTGCCTTTTTTTTTTTTGTTTCTTTTGATATATCTATGTACCATGTTCGGATCGTATCCTGCCTCAGTGGCCTAATTGATAACGTTCTTTAATTCACTTAGTGTAGAAGGAACATCGGAGGAAATATTGAATGCTATTCTGGTTCGAGAACGGAAGAAAGCTGTCTTGTAATCAGCGAGGCAGAATGAGCTACGGAGCATCAGGTTTGGAACAGAAGTGGGTTTGTAATAGTCTTGTGTATGGAAGTGATTTTCAGGCGATTTACTTAGTAAAACATCCAGATAAGGCAATGCATTATTGTGTTTTAACTCCATAGTGAAATTGATCGTAGTGTGTATATCATTGATTTTATCCAGAAAAAGCGGGAGAGACTCCTTTCCATGAGGCCATATGAAAAATAAAATACATCATCAGCATATCTGAGCCAAGTGGTAGGTCTTGGGGTAATGCTGGTGAATATGTGCTGCTCGATTGGGCGAAGGATGGCTTCCGCGAGAATTGCTGAAAGTGAAGATCCCATCGGAGCGCCATTTGTTTGTTTATAGATTTTTCCTCAGAAACTATAGTAGCTGGAATTTGAGACTAAGTCTATTAATTTGAAGATGCTGCTGCAAGATTCTTGTGAAGAAAGTGCCTCTTTTAACATTCTGATGGCTTCCTGCACGTGGACCAAAAGATAAAGAGAAACCACGTCGAAACTGCTGATAATGTCACGCTGTTGGACAGAGATTTGCTTGATTTTCATGATGAAATCTTGAGTGGAAGTTATTATAAAGTCTGATTCAGGGAGGTGATTGGCGAGAAATTTGCAGAGTGCCTTCTCTAAATGGTACGTCGGTGCGGATCTCCTCGACACGATGGGTCTCAATGGATTATCGGGCTTGTGGTGCTTAAGTCTTCCGAAGAGCTTCGGGATTTGGGGGCCTGGTGGTAATTTGGCGGCTTTGTTGAGATCCTCTGGGATAGCGGTTAACCTAGCAGCTCTTTGTACCTGTGCAATCCAACAATTTAAAGGGTTCCTTCGTAGTACTATAGATCCAGAAGCGGAGATGAAGTCCTCAAGTTTCTGATTGTAGTCTGCAGCATCCATAATCGCTATCTGACCGGATTTGTCCATTAGGGTTAGTATTATATTACGGTCATTTCTAAGGTGCAAAATCGGTCTCGAAATTTTAAATCCATTGGACAATTGTTTTGGATTGTACAGCGATCGGAGCCTAGAGCAACAGAGTTGGCATAGTTCGTTCGTCTTTGGTGTTTTCTGGAGCTCGCAATATAACGCTCTCCAACTTCGAAATGACGATTTTTGGCTTCGGTCTCATTCGGAAGCAGAACTTTGGTCCAAGTTCCAAAACTTTCTTTTCTTCCAGTGTGAGCGTCCGGTTTGAAATATTGATGAAGTGAATAGAGATATGTTTAGGTTTTGGATTCTGGGATGATTCCAGGTAATCCAACTTCTTTTTATGTCTGGAGGATAAGGAAGTTTGGAGTCTTTTGACTAATATGTCCACTCGGATGGTTAGGTTGTTGAAAGTGATTGGGTCAAAAAGTCTATATAACTTCATATGTAGGGCATAGCACTTAGATTCCACTGACATGACCTCCTTTCTTTTCAGGTTCACTATTCTTGATACGGTCTGACGAAGAAATTTGTCCTTCTTCTCGAACCATGATCCTTTTACCGGTGTCTTAAAATTAAGGAATACCTTAAACTACTTTTCTACCTGCTGCCATTATTGAGGCATTTATCATATAACAGAGTACCAAAAACTGGTGCTCTGTTATGATATGCCATTATTGAGGGATTTATCTTTTATAGTTTCTGCCATTATTGAGGCATTTATCATTTATTGTAACAGAGCACCAGTTTTTGTATCTCCTCATCTTTGAACGAGGCCGCCTGTGAAGTCTGCTACTTTTGCACTGTTCTTTTGACTTCATCATTGTCAAAGAAATGTTGACCAGCAAGGAACTTTCTTGACAAATTTTGAAGATGACAATCCGATTTTTGGTGTAAATGTGACAAGGATGGAAAGTCAGATAATATCCCAAAACTTGAAAATTTCATCGTCCAGGAGCGAGACTTGAACCTGCGTCTCCCAGGTAGCGCCCGGATATGCTAACCACTACACCACCCAGAATGACCAAGTCTCAAGTTTCCAATTAATTTGAATATAACCATCACAGGATTCACTAGTCGAAGCAACTGGCATTCATGTTTAGCGAACCTGTAGGTTGAGAATCCCATCCTGTGATTGCCCGGAAGGAGCAGATAAATCAAGAAAGAAATACGGGATTACACCATATAATACAAATTTTGAAGATGACAATCCGATTTTTGGTGTAAATGTAACAAGGATGGTAAGTCAGATAATATCCGAAAACTTGAAAATTTTCATCGTCCTGGGTGGATTAGTGGTTAGCATACCAGGCACTATCTGGGAGACGCGGGTTCGAGTCCTGCTCCAGGATGATGAAATTTTCTAGTTTTCGGATATTATCTGACTTCCCATCCTTGTCACATTTACACCAAAAATCGGATTGTCTTCTTCAAAATTTGTATTATATGGTGTAATTCCGTGTAACTTTCTTGAATTCAAAAATTGAGTTATAGACTTTATCTCACAGTCAACGGGCCACTCAATCTTCTTAAGCATTAATTACTATTAATATTTTTTTATTTAATTACTTCTTAAACATGCAGAACAACATACAAACATGATCTGATGTTGGCATCTGTGGCTTGTCCACAAATGAGGGAAGTCAGCATCATGCATGCGTGATATCATGGCTGCAGTACTGCATCAAAAATATTCGCAGGCGTACTTACTTTCGCAATGTGTCTTGCGTGTTGGTTACATTTTTACTTAAAGCCAAGAGAGCGCTACAGAACTCTAAGGGGACCCCCCCCCACACACACACACACACACTCTCTCTCTCTCTCTCTCTCTCTCTCTCTCTCTCTCTCTCTCTCTCTCTCTCTCAACTCAAGTTAGAGGCCAGAAAAGCTGGTTTCTGGCCTAATTGTCAAAGATGGGCCTGAGTTAAAGTTTTGTCCTGTGGCATTGTCTCTCTCCCTTCCCTGGAGCCAGTAGCCCCAAATTAGAGATGCGTGACAGCTCATAAGCCATAAAAGTTGCTGTGCCTTTTGTATTTTGGGATTCCTATCTCAGAATAAAAGGATTAAGTGTGGTGTGTTTCTGTTTCATAATTTGATGAATCCCCCGGTGCTTATTATAGCTATGAGGGATGGTAAATTCATTTTGCTTTGAGGTTTAAAATGTTCATTTTAAGAATATATAGAATTCAAATAATTAAAAACCATATGAATAAACATGAGATTTCAACAGCACTCTACAAAAGCACTGGCACAATAAGTTCACAGCATGATGCTTTGTTAAATAATGAGTTATACTTTAGTGGTACAAATTTGTGTTATGCCCTCACTTCAGAAAGCAAATGTTCCGCTTGTGGTGTTTTGGTTGTTTGATGGGTGTAAATGAGTGCATAGTGAATTAAAATGTGTTGTATCATTAATGAACTGTTAGGAAAAATACCATTCTCTAAGTTTGGTAGCTCAAATTTTTCAGAGAGCCTCATGGAACTCAAAGTTGAACACAAGGAAAATAACTGATCATGTAGCAGATACCTTAATGTGTAAATATTTGCCCAAAGAGCTTTTAGTTAACTAAATTGACTGGCTTGAATAGACTGTAGTACTTTTGTGGCATTCGTTTTTTTTTTTTTTTTTTTGGAATAAGACCAGCACCTAAATAATGCATTTTTCTTATGCAATAGAAGTTATATTTCTCTGTGTAAATAACTATTTTACAGGTCTCATAGAGGTAATTATTTAAAAGAATTGGTGGTCAAATTTATGAACCAGATCCTACTTCACCATCAGGACAACGTCACTGGAGTAGTTGCTACCACTCAGTCAGAAGTGCCCAACCATAATTATCATTAATTGTGGTACTTCTTCTTCTCGCTATTTCCATCCCTTATTCTAGCTTCCTCTTTACTAAGTGTGATTGGTGGACGATGATTTTTACTGAGACCAATTTATGGAGTGCAGGGTTCCCACGGTCCTTGAAACCTCCTTGAATTTAATTTTTCTTTTCAAGGGCTCTTAAAAGTCCTTGAATTTTGTAAGAGTCTTTGAAAAGTACTTAATTTTTTTCCCCCTCCAATTCACCAAATTTCAGAATAGCCGCATTTCATTTAAGAGAAGCTATCTCCAAAATGTCACAGTTGGTAGCGCTGTATTGTGGAACGCTCTCTTGGAATCGGGAGCATGTACGTAGCTGTCACATTTCCAGTTTTCACGCGGTTGTGATTCTGAACTACAATAAGCGAAGGAGAGGGGAATTCTTCTGAACTACAATAAGTGAATGTGAGTGAGTGTAAGGTACTAGCGTCTCAAACAGGGTTTGTTATTTGCTGAATACTTTTAGCCCAGGAATCCAGTCTAAAATTTAGGTTGTCCATTGGTGGTCTGTCCTTCTGCCAGTGTGCCCGGCCTGTTTCCATTTCAGGGATTTTACTCTGATTATGATATCTTCCATATATACAGTATATATATATATATATAAAGGGATACTTTATACATCTGTGTAGCTCTGTGCAAGAGCCAGAAGAATTTCAAATGTAACTGAAACCAAATATGCATTTTATAAGTCATTTTATAAGTCAGAATGGATAAAAGATGAAATTTTGGCATAGAAACTGTACTTACAACTTGATGATGCTTTGGGCTTTAAGTAATACTAATGAAAATTAAATTTCTGCAGTCAAGTGTTGCTTTTTTTTTTTCTAGTGTTTTCCTTGTGTTTTCTGCAACTGATGACCGTATTCCATAGTGTCCAAGGGGATGTTGCTTTGAATTTCTTATATTTTATTCTTCACTTAGTTTGACTTTAATGGCAGATATTTTGCTTTTAACTGTTTTGTCAAATGTGTACCACATTGTGTCAGTGATAAGGAAACCTGAAATCTTATGGAACAATAATACCTCACCAAGGTATGCCCCTATGTTTAGTTATAACTGTAATTTTAATTGAACTTTTTGTTTGTTACAACTTATTTTAGTGTTTCATGAAAGTTCTTATTGGGCATAAATGTAGTCTTAAAATTTTTTTGAGTCCTTGAAAAGTCCTTGATTTTTTTGGTGGAAAAAGAGTGGGAACTATGGGAGTGTCCTCTTGCTTGTACATGTCTGTCTAGCCCTGTTTTGTTGCTAATGTTCCTAATAGCTGCCTGGTGTTCTTTCAACTGGACCTTAATACTCCTTCCTGTTTCTCCAATAGCTTAATATCTGTCAAGTAATAGAAAGCCTGCCACCCCTGTGGTACAGTGGTGTATGTGCTGTGCCTTCTGACCATTCATCCAAGATGGGTCCTGGTTCAAATTCCAGTGAGCCATGGATGCTGTGTTTGTCTTATGGCACTGGCTCCTTCCTTCCCTGGAACCAGTAACCCTAAATTAGGAAAGGGTGACTGCTTATAACCTTCTGAATTGCTCACAGTGGTCATTAAACCCTCAAAAAGGGGATGGGGTGGAAGCATGTATATAAACTATTATTTCCATTGCTTGATATATCAAGAACTTTGCTGCTGTACTTTAAAAAAAAAAAAAAAAGATTGGAGGGATCAGCTAACCCTGATTTACACCCAGAAATTCAGAATATGCCATGTACATGCATGTTTTGTTTGTTTTTAATGAAGGTAGGGTGCTTCTTCCTTTTCTAGTAGCAAAAGTAGCATAACTGAATCAACAACTGGCAGAAACTGTATTTTTGTGGTATCTGCTTTTCTTTTCTGCCAGGGAAACAAGCTCTTGCAATAAGACCAGCATCTAAAGTATACCAATATCAAATGGTTACACCATTTGCACACAATAAAAAACTCAATAGGACCACAGTCCTTACGAGTTAAAATAACTTTACTAAAAGCTTAAAATAGATACAGGTTAAAAAACTACACGAGATTTTTCGAGATCCACAATGGGCTCATCTTTAGATTTTTAATATCTAGGAAATGTTTGTGCATGTGCTATAAATATCACAATAGACCATATCATCATCATGATGTGTCAGATCACCTGTACATCCGCCCAACAATCCGTTGGGAAATCGACAGCATGCAGGAAGAGGAATACCGTAACATAGCTATGTTACTGTATTTGGTCTTCTAAATTAGAACTGTGGTCCCTCTGAAAGAGCATTTTCCAGACGTGCGGGATAACATATGGAATAGAGTCATTACAACATATATGTTCTTCAGCAAAGATACACAAACTCCGTAAATAAGAGTGATAACATGCTAGAAGGGATGGTGAGGATTTTGGCTTCACTCCAAACAGGGTAGTATGCCCCACTTTGCGTTAGATGTGCTAAAATCAGTGGAGGCTTTTGGGAGGAGGCAAGGGAGGCAGTGCCTCCTCAGAATTTTAAGACTCTTAGTTAGAATTATTTGTTTTGTTCATTCAGTACTTTTGGGTATAGTAAAGCAAACGTTTATGCTAGTTAACTCTTTTGAATGAAATGTCGTCTATGCGTTCATTCAGTTTTTAAATTGACGCTTTTCGAAGCAAACTGCCTCTCATACATTTTGCGCCAAACCTGTTTACTCCCAGTGAATCAGTAGATACGAAGGTAGGCGGTGGAACTTCCAACACAAAGAGCGCATGCGCACTTCTTGTGGCAGATGTTATCTTGCCTCATGGGAACAGCTGTTTCCCTGTAGGCAGCTAGTGTTAACTCCTCATTCTGACAGCTTCGAGCGTCATTACATAGCGTCTTCTTCTTAGTTGCTTTTCTTTCACACTAATGTTTGTGTAACTAATTTTATTTATGTTTTATGAAGAGTTGTTCATCAGACCATGGCCTCTGTTTCAAACATTTCTAATATGGTGGATAGCTTACTGGAAAAGCCTTTCAGTAGAAGAGATTTTGAAGAAAAGAATCAAATTAAAAATGATGGTAAGCCTACACCTGAAATGAAAAAGATGACTTCAAAGGGCAAAACTTCAAACAGAGATTTTAATATTGACTGGTACAAAAAAGAACAATGGCTAACTGGTAGTGAATCAACGAACAAACTATATTGCTGGCCATGTTTGCTATTTCCTGTGAGTGGCAATGAAGTCTGGCAAGAGAAAGGCTTCAATGATTTGAAAAATTTACCACGTGCTTTGGACAGGCACAAAAAGTGTAAAGATCACATTCTGGCAGTTGTTAAATTAGAGTTGCTAGGCAAAACAAGGATAGACTACTCTCTCAACGAAGCGAAGAGAACAAGTGACTTACGTCATAATGAAAAAGTAAAAACTAATCGTGATGCAATGAAGAAGTTGGTTGATATTACAACACTACTGGCACGGTAAGAGCTCCCATTTCGTGGACACGATGAGAGCGAAGTCTCTGAAAATAAGGGAAATTACCTCGAGATGATTGATTTACTCTCCAAGAGGGAAGAAACATTGAGAGTGTTTATGGAGAATAGTACAACATTTTCAGGAACTTCAAAAACAATACAGAATGATTTAATCGAATCAGTTGCTCATATAATTAGGAATGAAATCAATGCAGATATTGAAAATGTCCAGTTTTTTTCTTGGCAGATTGATGAAGCAACAGACATTAGCTCCCATGCACAAGTATCAATTATAGTTCGATTTGTGAAAGATGGAGTACCAGTAGAAAGATTTTTGGGATTTTTTGACATAAGTTCTGATTGGTGTGCTACTTCGCTTAAAGAATTACTGGATCACAAGCTGGAAAGATTTAGCTACAAAGAAAAACTAGTTGCACAGACATATGATGACACAGCAGTGATGGCATCAGAGCTGAATGGATTGCAAGCAAAAGTGAAGTGTGATGCCCCTCAAGCATTATTTGTTCACTGCTACGCACACAGGCTGAACTTAGTTTTGAGCAGAGCAGCGTCAGTGTTGAAGAAATCACGTTTTTTTTTTTTTTTTTTTTTTTTTTTTTTGCAAATTTAAATGCAATCTGTACATTCTTTTCCAAATCGACAAAGCGTATTCATTTACTAGAATCTGTTGGTGGACCCAGACCACCTCGTGTATCTCAGACCAGGTGGAACTTCAAATCTCGTTCAGTGTCTACCATAGCTGACCACAGGTGCTTGCTAATTGAAGTATTTGAAAAAATTAAGGATGATTCCAACTATGATGATGAGACAATTCACGAAGCAGCAGGACTAAAACGGTGGCTCCAAGACTTTAATTTCGTTTTTCTTCTCTTCACATATAAAAAAATATTTGATTTAACTGAGGGTACTTTCTCTGTACTGCAATCAAATAGTTTCGATGTTGCATACTGTAACAAACGAATTACTGGCTTATGTGAAAAATTGTTGTAT
The DNA here is from genome assembly GCA_039090855.1 of Macrothele yani. NCBI lineage: Eukaryota > Metazoa > Arthropoda > Arachnida > Araneae > Macrothelidae > Macrothele > Macrothele yani. The sequence goes on from CM077026.1 coordinate 112,731,435, forward strand.
TTTCGAGATCAGAGACAGTTTGATGATCTCTATCATAACGTGTGCAGTGAGGTTGGTTCTCCAAATAAAAGATTTAAAGGAAGCAATGATATTCCAGCCACCGTGCAATACAGAAGACTGTATTATGAGGTAATAGGCAATGTTACAACTCAGTTAAAATGCTGATTTTCTGACATTGAGAAATGAAAATTTCTTCAGCTGGTCGATGTACACTGCTTTGAAGCTCATTCCAGAATTTTTCCTGAACACTGATTTAAAGCTCTGCTTCAAACTTATGAAAAATACTGTGACAGCACCAAACTGCATAGTGAGCTGCAAGTTCTGTATTCAGACAGAGATCTGTGGAACAATGCCAAAAGTACAACAGAACTTCTATCTGCCATATACAATAATCTAGCACAGGCACTGCCAGTGCTATTTAGACTTATTTCCCTCGTAGTAACAATTCCTGCAACATTGGCCTCTGTGGAACAGTTTCTTGTGCCTGAAGAGGATAAAAACTACAAGGGAAACTCCACTGGGCAAGAAAGGTTGTCAATTTTATCAGTTCTGTCCATCGAGAAGGCGCTTGTGAAGAGGATGGAAGCAGAACAGACATGGTATGACCATATAATAAATCACTTCGCCAAACAGAACGAAAGATAGATCTCATATACAAGACAATATAAGCGTAAGGTAAGCTTTCTCTCTTGCTGTGTAGGTAAACGCTGTGTTCAGAAGTCTTCAAGACGTTTTTTTCTTTTGACGTCAGTGAAGGCAGAGGCGTACATACAATAGAATTTCATTTGAGATGAAAAAGATGTATAGTTCAGTCTTGCTTTTTATCTTCTGTTGATCTCTTTAATAAAAATCTATTTCAATGCAATATATTTTATATTCAAACTGGCTCAACAGTTCCCAAATAGTCCAAGAGGGCAATTCAGACTGAAAAAAATATACATAAACAGGTTTTGTGTTGGTAAGTCATGTAAAACGTGTGTTTACGGTGAAATTTTATAAAACTTTTCACGGGTCACGTTACTTATTTCATACTTTGCACATGAGAAAGTAAATAAAAAACATTATATTGTAAAAAAAAAGGTATTAAATTGGATAAATATTTATCATGAAAGATATACGGGATTACGCCATATAATACAAATGTTGAAGATGACAATCCGATTTTTGGTGTAAATGTGATATGGATGATAAGTCAAATACTTATTTCATACTTTGCACATGAGAAAGTAAATAAAAAACATTATATTGTAAAAAAAAAGGTATTAAATTGGATAAATATTTATCATGAAAGATATACGGGATTACGCCATATAATACAAATGTTGAAGATGACAATCCGATTTTTGGTGTAAATGTGATATGGATGATAAGTCAGATAATATCCGAAAACTTTAAAATTTCATCGTCCTGGATCGGGACTCGAACCCGCGTCTCCCGATATCACCCGGGTATGCTAACTACGCCACCAAGAACAACCAAGTTTCCAATTAATTTGAATATAACCATCACAGGATTCGCTAGTCGAAGCAACTGGCATTCATGTTTAGCAAATCTGTAGGTTAAGAATCCTATTCCGTGATTGCCCGGAATAGCAGATAAATCAAGAAAGAAATACGGGATTACACCATATAATACAAATTTTGAAGATGACAATCCGATTTTTGTCGTAAATGTAACAAGGATGGTAAGTCAGATGTATCCGAAAACTTGAAAATTTTCATCGTCCTGGAGCAGGACTCGAACCCGCGTCTCCCAGATAGTGCCCGGGTATGCTAACCACTAATCCACCCAGGACTATGAAAATTTTCAAGTTTTCGGATATTATCTGACTTACCATCCTTGTCACGTTTACGCCAAAAATCGGATTGTCATCTTCAAAATTTGAGAAAATTTATTTGAATTCAGGCTGAAAAGTAGTTTGCCTCCTCAGCAATTTTGGTCACGGGCTGCCACTGGCTAAAATGTTAGTCATTGCTCCGGTTAGAACATTATATGTGTGCTCACCAAGTGTAATCCTGCATGCTATCGATTTCCCAACAAATTGTTGAGCATGCATGCAAGTGATTTGACATGTCATTATGATGATATGGTCTATTGTGATATTTTATAGCCTGTGCACAGACATTTCTAGATATTAAAAATCTGAAGATGAGCCCATTTTGGAGCTCAAAAGGTCTCATGTCGTTTTTTAACTTGTATTTATTTTAAGCTTTTAGTAAAGTTATTTTAACTCGTACGGATTGTGCTCCTATTGAGTTTTTTATCAATAACCATATGTAATATTTTTTAACCATTTGATATTGGTATTTAACAGCTGAAATTATAATATTTTTTAACCATTTGATACAATGTATTGATATTTAACAGCTGAAATTATAATATTTTTTAACCATTTGATACAATGTATTGATATTTAACAGCTGAAATGAACTTTTTCATCTAAAGTGTACTTTTTATTATGCAATAGAAACGTTTCCATCAAGTATGAGAAAGCATGTTTCTAAACTGTTTCTTTCCATTGTATAATATCTCAAGAACTTTGCTACTGTACTTCTTGAAAAAAATGATTAGTTAGGGAAAGCAGATAGCCTATATTTGCTCCCAGAATATGATTTATACACAGTTTTTTAATGAGTGTGTGTGGGGGGGGATTAGGTGCTCCTTTCTAGTAGCAAAAATTGAAAGTAAACTTCCTACCATGCATGACATATCACTCTCAAAAGAGTTGCAAATACACCTTACCATTATATCCATTGCACACCATAAAGGGATAAAAAAAAAAAAAAAACTGCTTATGAAGTAAGGATGTATCTAGAGAGCATGCATTAAAGAAAATTTGATCAAAAATTACAAAAGTTTAGTGAAAGACAAACTTAAACTGCTGCAGTAAAATTTATAGCCCCAGTAGCCAAGTGGTATCTAACTTCATATCATTTGACCAAGATGGGCCCAGTTCACACTCCAGATGAGGTGTGAGTGGTATGCTTGTCTGATGGTGCTGGCTCACTCCCTTTCAGTATTTGTCATTTTCTTATAGGACTTCCGTCCACAGTGAGTAGAGTTTAGGTCCCAGCCACCTACAGCGAGATCGCCTTTTAGGCAGGACACAGAAACGGAAGGAATGAGAGCAAGTCTAGCGACTTTGACAGAACAGTTTGTAGTGAGATTAGAGTACAGTAGATGGCGACATCGTACAAGTATGATGTTGCACACAGAGGGGTGAGAGAATTTCAGGGGGGGGCATAGGAAAGGATACCCATTTAGCCAGTGGGTCCAGCCTGGGGGCCGTCACTTAACGTACTTGTCCGATGCACGGCGGATATTCAGCGATTGTTAGTAAATCACACCATCTCCGAAAGATCAGCCCAGGCTCGAACCTGAGGACCTTGCAATTATAGTCTGACTCGCTAACCACTAAGCCATCCGCGACTCCTTCAATCCCTTTCCTGGAACCAGGGGCCTTAAATAAGGGATGGGGACTGCTTATAGCCATAGGAGTTGTTTGTTTGTGGTGGTTGTTAAACCTTCTGTCAAAAATGGGGATTTTTAGGACATGTTTTTAAGTTTGTTTTCCATCATTCTTATCACAATAACATTTCAGTGTTACTCCTGAAAAAGTTGAGTTTTGTTGATGTGCCAAAAGATTTGGTGAAAACATTTCTTGAAATGTATGCTTCCCTTTCTCTTCCTCAGAAATGTTCTTCCTTTTATATATTTTACTCTCCAAAACTGATAATCTCTTCTGTCCATGTATGTGAAGGATCTTCCAAAAATGTTATTGTTATGACTGTCTAAATGCTTCCCAAATCTAAAGGCATGATGCGTGAACTAGCAGTTATGTGTTTTCATATATTTCCTCATATTTTAATATGATATATTTTTTGCCATAAAACTGCAATCTTTCTTGTGCAATCATGATATGACAGGAGAGATAAATCAAGTTATCAGGGTAGCTACTCAGCTGGCATTTGTCTTGCAATTCATTTATTGTGAAGTTCTTTGTGAAAGAACTGCTGGATGTTAATGCACAGTGTGGTGGTATATCATCCTGCTGGAAGAATGTAGTCATGTGCTGTGATGATATACTTGGTTGTATGACTAATGTCCTCTGATTGTAACGTGTCAGATGTCACTGCCTCCCCCCCCCAATCCCTGTTTAACAGAGGCCTCCTCCCTAAAAATTGCTTTTGGAAATGGCCTAATCGTTAAACTTCTGTTTATTATTATTGCTTATTATTATTATTATTATTGTGAAAGTGGTATTTTATTTCAGCGGTTTTGTTGCACCCTCTTAACGGTCAATCTCCAATGCTTTCATGAAAAGAGTGGTTCAGTTTACACAAAAAACTGTCACAGTGCTGTTTTTTCTCACTACTACTGAACTCCGTTATTCAGATTTCTCCGTCAGGAGATTGCAAGGTTCAAACAATACTGTAGACATCAAATAAAATTTACTGGAAATAAAGGTTATTTTGTGGCTGATAGGAAATTATTGTATTCAGTGGTTTTATTTTATTTAGTCCCAGGTGATAAGAGCTTAAGTTCTAAAAAATTGAGATATATGCTTTAATATATTACTCCGAATATAAACTCTATATATGCATTTTATTCATATGTAGAAAGCAAAGTTCCATTCTGACGACAGTAACCAAATAACGAAAAAATAAGTTGTGAAAAAACTTCTGACCATACAGCAAGGCTAATAGTAAAACTGCTGAAAAAAAAAATATGATAATATATATATATAGGTGTAGCACCTTTGTGGTTCATGTAGGGCAGAAACAATTCTCTCAAAATAGTTTATCAGGAAAAGGTCTTAAAAGTGAAAACAGTTTTAAGAATACCTCAGTTTTAAAATTTTAAACCTAAAAAACTTTGAAGTTAAAAGGACTAAATAGTATAAAAACATATATTCATACGCCATTGCAAATGTCAAATGTCATCTAGCTGCTTAATTATTCACGTGCCATTTAGACATAATCTATATTTTGAGGTTACTCACCTTTATTCCCTAAATCTTTTAGGAGGTTTTAGTCTCTACACATTTCCAACACGTATTTTTCTTATAAAAAAAAACGAGAAGGGCAATTCGGATTTTGAATCCGAATTTGGTCATAGGGAGAAGAAGGGAAGGGAATGAAGTTAGCGTGAGTTGAAAAAGTTTTTTTTTTTTTTTTTTTTTTGCGGCCTTGAACCATGATGTAAATAAGAAAAATACGTGTTGGAAATGTGTAGAAACGAAAACCTCCTAAAAGATTTAGGGAATAAAGGTGAGTAACCTCAAAATATAGATTAAGTATAAAAACAGTTGAGGAAATAAAAGTTTACTTGGCACAAATGTAGAAACTCGGCATCACCACATAGTTCTAGGCTAACCCATGGTTTGTTAAGAGTCCTTAATTTTTTTTTTCCCTCACACATGTCCAGAGACATCACCTCTTTCCTCAAAATTCTCATCAACCTCTCTCTCTCTCTCTCTCTCTCTCTCTCTCTCTCTCTCTCTCTCTCTCTCTCTCACACACACACACACACACACACACACACACACACACACACACACACAAGCCCCTAGACATCTCCAACACAACTTGAAACAAAACTCCACTCTTCTGTTTCCCAATCACTGAACTCTCTGCTCTGGCATCTCAAAATCAAAAGTGTTACCTTTTGCAGCCACAAATTCTTCTGCCATAAAACTAAACCCATGGGAACCACTTTTGACTCTAATTGGATATGCTGGCCCTAAAAAAGCAATTTTCTGTTGCAAATTGTGGCATCTAACATCTGCTAGAATCTGACCAACGCCCTGACTAATTTGAAAGACTTGCCGAACCTGAAAAAGCTAAGAAATATCTTCCTTTAAAAAAAAAAAAAAGCCACTTACTGGTTTAAGTGCTGGCTTCTGACTATTTGTCCAAGATAGGTCCAGGTTCGAATCCCGGTGACGCATGGATGTTGTGTTTGGTGACAATGGCTCTCTCCATCCTGGAACTATGACACTAAATTAGGAACAAGCAACTGCTTTATAGCCCATCAAGTTGCTCACAGTAGTCATTAAACCCCAAACAAACAACAAAAGAGGTCTTATAGCTTCCAACATTCAAAACATTCTTTAAATGACATGTTCTTAATTATTTGCGCATTAATAACTAAAAGTTTCTAAATGTTTGCAAGACATTAAAAATTCATAAAATTAACATTATCCAATAGCTTGTTGTTACATTAAAAATAATTAAATATTATTAACAATTACCACTATTACAAAATCCTTTGTTACTCTTCTTTGAAATTGCTACCTCACTTCAAGATCACAATCAATTTTACTTAGAATTTATTACAAATTCTAAGATTATAAAAAAATATTAAATTTGTAGAATATTAACTTTTGCAACTTTTCAGCTATTACACAATCAAGTTTGTATATATAGGAATGTGATATGAAATAGCTTCCTCGTTTGATGCAAAAGTTCAATAGAAGGATATATGAATGAGTATATATTTTATAGTGTGTATCACTCAGCACTCAGTGTTGGTGAAAGATTTTGTTTCAATGGGAACCTCACCTTTTTGCTGGCTGTAGGCCCCTGGGTGTTTTAGTCAGTTCATGAGATATTTACAAACTTTGTGAACGTTAACATTATCAAAGATGTTTCTTCCATTAGATTTCTTTTCCCTTCCTACAACAAGGAAAATTTCCAGTTGTATGTTACACACATTGTTATTCAAAAACAAATGAAATATTTGACTATCGAATGCATTCAGTAACAGTAGACATTTGTCAGGTTATTTAGTAATCTCATTCTTAACATAATAATAGTTGTTTTTCAGGTTAATGAAAGAATGTTTTAGTGTGTACGACATTTTGAGATCCTGTATTGTTTCAGTTATACTCATATTGATTAATGTTGCATTTCATTTTGCTTTTATTTTTGTAAATACTTTGAGGGAGAAGTGTTTTTTTTTTTTTAAATCTCTCCCATTGTATATTGTTTGAAACTAAACTGATGATTCACAAAATTTCTTGTAAATAGTTTTTGTGTACTTTTGGAAATGTATTCATGGCACTAACCATGGAACTGTGTGTGTGTTTGTAAACTTTGGGATCAAGTTTTTATCAGGAAAGTGAATTTTACCATTGCGAAAAGACTGAAAGAGTACCGTATTTTAGAAAACTGATTAATGTGCCATTTGTGCACCGTTGGCTTGGTACTTTATGGTCAGTTAAAATGTAGTGAGGCAACTCTTAAGTTATTGCCACGAATGTAATGTGTAGCCTGTATTGTGTTATATGCGCGTCATAGTGCCTGACCCTGTGTTCTTTTTGTGTTGCATTAAATGTTTTTGATAACTGAAGCTAAAGCAGCATTTTTGTTTTCCTGTGATGACTGTATACACAAGAGAGACATACACAAAAAACATATTTTGAAACCATGGTGAAACAATTACAAAATAATTTCATAGTTTGTGAAAGTGCATATTTCATCTAGATATATGTAGTTGAACCTCGTGTATATGTTTTTCATGGGACCAAGTAAGATTAAGACAAACGAAACAGGGAAATTCAACGAGAAGGGCAATTCAGAATTTTTGAATCTGCGCCATTTTACGTGCAAATAAGAAAAACGTATAGTTTAGGTTCTACTGTAAGCTTTTCATTTTTTTTTTTTTTACTTTGTTAAACATATGTGAAGCTAATCAAGAACGTATCGAAATTGCCCATCTTTAATAGTAACTTATTGGATAATTGAAATTTCATCACTTAAACACTGCAATAGCCGCCCCGGTGGCGCAGTAGTCTAAGCGATGGCTACTGATCATTTGTCCGGGTTCAAATCCCGGTGAGGCATGGATGTTGTGTTTGTTTTACGGCACTGGCTCTCTCCCTTCCCTGGAACCAGTGGCCTTAAATTAGGGACGGACGAGTGCTTATAGCCCATTGAGTTGCTCACGGTGGTCGTTAAACCTCCAATAAAAAAAAAAACACTGCAATAACTTCATCTTTTAATTTAATTGTTGTCTATGTAGAGGTATAACCATCACTGTAAGCAACTCGATGGGCTAATATGCAGTCTCCCATCTGTGTCTAAGGGTAATTTAAAACCTGGGGTCAGACACTCCCTTCCTAAAATCCTCTAAATTTGATCTGATCTGAGTTCTTAAACTCTTGAAAGCTGGCGTAGTGGCCTAAGCGTTATCTTTTGATCATTCGTCCGGGTTCGAATCCCGGCAAGGCATGGATGCAATTACAACTAAAGCCATTATGAACAGCCATGAGGAAAATATTTAACTTGTGAAATTGTATCCGTTCATGTCCGCCATATTCTTATATCCATATCTAACACAGTCATCATCATTATCAATCCACTGCTGGGCGAAGGTCTCCCCAAGTTTCTTCCACAACGGTCTGTCTTGTACCAGTCTCCTCCATGTTACTCCCGCATACTTTCGAATTTCATCCACCCATCTCCCACATGGTCTTCTTCATGGTCTTTTCCTGTCCCTTGGAATCCAGTCTAAAATTTCGGCTGTCTATTGATGGTCTGTCCTTCTGGCAATATGTCCAGCCCATTGCCATTTCAGGGATTTTACTCTGGTCATGATGTCTTCCACTCTTGTCATTTTTCGGATCCACGAGTATCTCTTCTTATCTCTCCTGGTTACACCAAGCATGCAGCTCTCCATGCTTTTTTGAGTTGTCTGCAGCCTCTGTATGTCTCTTTTAAAAAGTTAAGGTTCACGTCTCTGCACTATATGTAAGCACTGGAAAGATGCATTGATCAAACACTTCTTTTAAGACATAATAGCACATTGCTCTTGAAAATTACGCTGTTTCTTCCAAACGCTCTCCAGGCAAGTTTTGTACGCCGATTAATTTCATCAATGTGACCCTCACTTGATATCTGCTGCCCAGGGTAAATGTAGGTATTGGTTATTTATAACAACTATTTAAAGCACTCTTTGCAACACGCACGTGCCGCCCCAGTGGCGCAGTGGTCTAAGTGATGGCTTCTGATCATTCGTCCGAAAGGGGTCCGGGTTCGAATCCCGGTGAGGCATGGATGTTGTGTTTGTCTTACGGCACTGGCTCTCTCCCTTCCCTGGAAACAGTGACCCTAAATTAGGGACGGGCGACTGCTTATAGTCCATTGAGTTGCTCACGGTGGTCGTTAAACCTCCACTAAAAAAAAAAAAAAAAAAACACTGATGGAAGTAGCTAGGTATTTGCCAGTCTATTCTCCAATGTCTTTGGTAATCAATTATTTTATTACCAAGGAGGTTAATACTTCTGGAGATGCTCTCAGTCTCTTAATCGTGAAGCCGCACGGTGTGGGAATTTTGCGTTGTTTACATAATGCCTGTAATTTCAACTGTGTGTTTTTTGGATTTGCGTGGCTTGGCGTTGCAGAAATCGTATTAATATCAAGCCGGAATTATGAAAGAAATACGGGATTACGCCATATAATACAAATTTTGAAGATTACAGTCCGATTTTTGGCGTAAATGTGACAAGGAAGGTAAGTCAGATAATATCCGAAAACTTGAAAATTTTCATCGTCTTGGAGCGGGACTCGATCCCACGTCTCCCAGAAAACGCCCGGGTATGCTAACCACTACACCACCCAGAACGACCAAGTTTCAAGTTTCCGATCAATGTGAATATAACCATCACAGCTAGGATTCGCTAGTCGAAGCGATTGCATAACCGGGCGTTTTCTGGAAGACGCGGGTTCGAGTCCCGTTCCAGGACGATGAAAATTTTCGGATATTATCTGACTTACCATCCTTGTCACATTTACGCCAAAAATCGGATTGTCATCTTCAAGCCGGAATTAATTATACTTGTTACACGAGTGAAGTTTTCAATTTTAACGTTATGTTTTGTTTAGAATTCGCACTAACGTTCCTGTATTTCAATTTGAAATAAAAATGGGAAACAGCTTCAAAATAATTTAGAACTTTATGAATTCAACATTTTCTGATACATTGTCAGCAAGTTACGATGCAAAATTGGAAACATTTGCGACGAAAGAAGGCAATTCGGCCAACACAAAGAGCATTTCAACAGCCTTGAAAACCATGAGCTTTCCCACACTTTGACGGCCGTCGCTCACGGGTTTAGGCTTCACGCAAAGGGATGCTGCTTCATTAACAAGGGTATATCCAGATATCTTATTCTAAACTCCTTAGTAATAACACACTTATAGAAACAATGCAGTTTTATGACAAAAATTTGCATATTTATTTTGAGTATGTCGTGTCCCCAAATGATCTGCTGGCGCAGTGGTCTAAGGCGCTGGCCTCTGATCATTCGTCCGTAAGGGGTCCGGGTTCGAATCCCGGTCAGGCATGGATGTTGTGTTTGTCTTACGGCACTGGCTCTCTCCCTTCCCTGGAACCAGTGACCCTAAATTAGGGACGGGCGACTGCTTATAGCCCATTGAGTTGCTCACGGTGGTCGTTAAACCTCCAATCAAAAAAAAAAAAAAAAAAAGAATAATACTTCTGGAGATGCCCTGAGTCTCTTAACCGTGAAGCCGCAAAGTGTGGGAATTGAAGTTTGTTTACATGATACCCATCGAACCCATGTAGTTTCAATTGTGAGATTTTTTTTTTGATTGGAGGTTTAACGACCACCGTGAGCAACTCAATGGGCTATAAGCAGTCGCCGTCCCTAATTTAGGGTCACTGGTTCCAGGGAAGGGAGAGAGCCAGTGCCGTAAGACAAGCACAACATCCATGCCTCACCGGGATTCGAACCCGGGCCCCGTTCGGACGAATGATCAGAAGCCATCGCTTAGACCACTGCGCCACCGGGGCGACTGTGAGATTTTGGAACTGCGTGGTATTTGGTTGAAGAAATTGCGTTAATATCAAATCGGAATGAATAATACTTCATACACGAGTGAAGTTTTAACGTTCCGTTTTGTTTTGAATTCGCACTAACGTTCATGCATTTCAGTTTAAAATAAAAATGGGAAGGAGTCTCAAAGTAATTATAAAGAGTAGTCATTTTCCTAGGATTTCGAACACATGAGAGGATGTGTTTTTCGTGTGCTTGTGCATATATAATGGTGGAGGTAGGATCAGCAAGTCAGGGAGAGTGTCCTGGAAATTAAAGGGCGTACCTAGAGCCCAAAAAAAAAAAAAACTCACTGAGATCCGGAACCGTATAGTTTTGACTTTTTGGGCAGTTTTTGGAACAGAATTTCATAGTACAAGGTTTTCAATCAGCCAGTTAGGATTTACACGATGCATGAACATGAATATATATTTTGTCGCAAAAAACGAATTCGGGAAAATATATTAAATGGTAACGGTTTATAAGACTTCATAATCACCCATTTTACTTTCCCTTGTTTCTGAAGTGCTTGATTTTTTGTAAAATACCTACTTTTAAACTTTGAACAGTTGACGTGCTTAACAAATCTCATTCTTTTCATCAGAAACTACACTTAACTGGTTCTGCGGCAAGAAGAACTGGTCGACTTTTGGAAGTTTCTTCACGCGCTCTCCCTCTTTTTTCTTTCGCTGATACTGTGCTCTTCTTAGATGCTTTTCTGGCATTTTGCGAGTAGATGTAGTTTTTTTTGGGGGGGGTTGGAGTTTTAACGACCACCGTGAGCAACTCAATGGGCTATAAGCAGTCGCCCGTCCCTAATTTAGGGTCACTGGTTCCAGGGAAGGGAAATAGCCAGTGCCATAAGACAAACACAACATCCATGCCTCACCGGGATTTGAACCCGGACCCCGTTCGGACGATTGATCGAGGCCATCGCTTAGACCACTGCGCCACCGTTGCGGCATAGATGTAGTTTGCCTGTATATTAAGGTTTCCATACGGTGAATGAGATGGACATACTTTCTATAAGGAAGACTTAAAAGCATAGCAAAGTGTAATTTTTTGTCCAAAACTAAAGTAAATCACTTGAAGAAAGGAACCTCTTATATATAGCAGATCTGCGGCAACTGTGAATAAATGTTGGCTCCTGTGGTGTAGGTAATTCTAGGTAACTGTCTGTTTTACCACATCCTCCACGAGGAATCACCATGTGGCCTCCTACTTTTCCTTAGTAAAGACCTTAAAGGTATTTCTTTCCTTAGAAGCGTAGAGAGAGGGTGACTGGAAAAGCGATCGTATTATTTAAAACCGATTGCAGAGCGATCGTATAACAACCTGGAACCGAATAACTTCAATTTGTAGGACATCCAGTGTTTAAAAGTGGAACTTGACATTTATTTCGGCAAAGCTAAATATGCCTTAAAGGAAAATAAGAATCGTTGGGCAAATTTTTGTTTTGTGCGTGTTCGGATTTTGTTCATAAAACTATAACTGGCAGCTACCCCCTTCTTCACCTGAGACCCCCCCTGCAGCTGCGGCGGTATTAGTGTTACGCCACAGTTGGGGAAATAACTGTGCACTGAAAGTATTAATATTTACCATGTCGAACTGTTACTTACAGGAGATGTTGGAAATTGGCCTCACCGACGTCCATACACGTCTGCACACGCTTCTGCATGTTGGTGCAGACTTTTCTCAGGGTATGTGGTGTGATTTGTTGCATGTGGGTCATTATTGCAGCCTATAGCTTTTGAAGTGTATGCGGATTAACGGCGTACACCATCCCTTTTAGTACCGCCCCCACAGAAAAAAAGTCGTGCGGTGTCAGATCCGGTGGCGCAGTGGTCTAAGGCGCTGGCCTATGATCATTCGTCCGTAAGGGGACCGGGTTCGAATCCCGGTCAGGCATGGATGTTGTGTTTGTCTTACGGCACTGGCTCTCTCCCTTCCCTGGAACCAGTGACCCTAAATTAGGGACGGGCGACTGCTTATGGCCTATTGAGTTGCTCACGGTGGTCGTTAAACCTCCAATCAAAAAAAAAAAAAAAAGAAAAGATCCGGTGGCCGGCAGGCAATAGTCCCCGGGAGGCGTATTTCACAAGTGAATGTAGGGAATTGCGATTAAGGCCATTTCCGCAACGCGATTGGTTCAGAGCTACTGTGGAGATTTCGAGTAGGCGGGGCCTATGAAGAGAGTCATGTGAAGGAGACATTTTTAGCTTTGCTGCATTCGCCATAAGACATTTTAATGTTTGGATGTTTTCTTTGCAACAGTGGTCACCTTCAGTTGTTTTACCTGTACAGTCGGAATGCGACAGGAGGTAAATAGGAAGTGAACTTTATTGGTAGGGGAGCTTTTTAGTTTTTATTTCAACACGATTCATGGACTTATGACTTGTCTTCCGAAGTACCTACCCTTTACTTTATATAGTTCTCACAGAGCCGACAGATGTCAGCACGTCAGCGCTCACTCCTCCTGTAGTTCAGGTAGTTCAGGATTAGTACTGATGTGTTTTATATTGAGAACCCACGAGTTGTTTAACGTTTTTTTATAATTTCTGGGGAGAAGAGGGGTTGAAATGTGGAATTGAAGGAATTTTTGTTGAAGTTTGGAGGGACAAAAATTATAAGGAATTTCCTAAATATTAGAAAAATATATATGTGACAGATCACTTACTATTTTATCAGACACAATATATGGCAAACAACATTCTGAAGTATTATTCCAATGGAACTGTCTTATTTCAACAGAACACTGTTTTGAGGTCTTACTTCGTGTCATTAGGTAGTTCTTTGCTACTACAAAATCACTCGATTTGATTTTTTTGTAGCTAGACCTCTTCACATTCATGAGGAAAGAAACTTGGTCGTCAGAATAAATTTTTCGTGATCGGTATAAGGTAAACGTGCTGCCATCTATTGGCCGATATGAAGTATTGTTGCCGCCCCGGTGGCGCAGTGGTCTAAGCGATGGCCTCTGATCATTCGTCCGAACGGGGTCCGGGTTCGAATCCCGGTGAGGCATGGATGTTGTGTTTGTCTTACGGCACTGGTTCTTTCCCTGCCCTGGAGCCAGTGACCCTAAATTAGGGATGGGCGACTGCTTATAGCCCATTGAGTTGCTCATGGTGGTCGTTAAACCTCCAATCAAAAAAAAGTGTTGTATTCAACTAGAAACTGCCGCCCCGGTGGCGCAGTGGTCTAAGGCGCTGGCCTCTGATCATTCGTCCGTCAGGGGGCCCGGGTTCGAATCCCGGTCAGGCATGGATGTTGTGTTTGTCTTACGGCACTGGCTCTCTCCCTTCCCTGGAACCAGTGACCCTAAATTAGGGACGGGCGACTGCTTATAGCCCATTGAGTTGCTCACGGTGGTCGTTAAACCTCCAATCAAAAAAAAAACAAAAAAAAAACTAGAAACTGCATATATTGCTAATGGTATCGTGCACAAAATTACTTTACCTTCCTATTCAATATGATCATTTGTCACATATGTTAAGTAATCTCACAGTGAATTTCTTAGAAAGCAGAACTTTCCACGATAAACTTTCCAGGATATAATTCAATATGATCATTTGTCACATATGTTAAGTAACCTCACATGAATTTCTTAGGAAGCAGAACTTTCCACCATATAATTCAATATGATCATTTGTCACATAGCGTATGTAACGTCACAATTAATTTCTTAGCAAGTAGAACTTCCCCCGATAGAAGACAGTGTTCCTGTTACGTGACTCTCCTTATAGGCCCCGCCTACTCGCACTCTCCAAAGTAACTCTGTACCAATCGCGTTACGGAAATGACCTTAATCGCGATTCCGTACATTCACGGGATTGCAATTAAGGCCATTTCTGCCATGCGATTGGTTCAGAGCTACTTTGGAAATTGCGAGTAGGCGGGGCCTATGAGGAGAGTCACGTAACAGGAACATTGTCTTTTATCGGGGGAAGTTCTGCTTGCTAAGAAATTCATTGTGAGGTAGTTATTTAAGATATGTGACAAATGATCATATTGAATTATATCGTGGGAAGTTCTGCTTCCTAAGAAATTCACTGTGAGGTTACTTAACATATGTGCCAAATGATCATATTCAATTATATCATGCAAAGTTTTATCGTGGGAAGTTTTGCTTCCTAAGAAATTTACTGTGAGGTTACTTAACATGACAAATGACCATATTGAATAATACGGTAAAGTAATTTTGTTCACGATATCATAAGGAACATCTGCAGTTTCTCAGATGAATACAAGTCGAAATCTATCTTAATATTAAAATTGAGGACGACTTCAATAAATAGCTAGTTGAACACCATACTCCGTATCGGCCAATAGATGGCAGCACGTCAACCTAGTACCCATCACGATTTGTGCTGTTGTGAAAGTGCGTACATAAGGATATTAAAAGTACCCTTTTAAAGGTCCTTTCTATTACCCTTAAAAGGACCTTTAACAATTAAAAGTATGTCTTAACACCGATCAAGTTTTTTTCCTCATGAATGTGAAGAGGTCTAGCTAGGAAAAAATCAAATAGAGTGACTTTGTATTAGCAAAGAACTACTTATAATGACACGAAGTAAGACATCAAAATAGTGTTCTGTTGAAATAAGACAGTTCCGTTGGAATAAATACTCCAGAATGTTGTTTGCCATATATTGCGTCTGGTAAAATAGTAAATGATCTGTCATATATATATTTTTCTAATATTTAGGAAATTCCTCATGTTTTTGTGCCTCCAAACTTCATCAAAAATGCTTTCAATTCCACATTTCAAACCCCCTTCTTCCCGAAAAAAAAAAAAAAAAAAAACGTTAAACAACTCATGGGTTCTCCATACAAAACAGATTAGTACTAATCCTGAACAATAGTGCCTGGAAGAGATAGTGTGCAGTGCGTTAATACCTCACTGTTTAAATTTTTTCCCCATTTTTCATGAAACCGCGAGATGGCGCTCCTGCGAGTTTCCATGCTATGATTTCTAAGCATTAGCATGCTTTTCTATGGCGTGTTCGATGGATAGCGATTGAAAATGCGATTTATTTGTTAGATCGGTCATGAAAAGCAGTAGTAATAAGTGTAACTTTGAGAATGTTTTTCGTATCTAGATGTAACAGTGGTTACAGGTTCTGTAAACAATAGGTAACTATTTTCCGTGCCGAAAGTTGAAGCAAGGTGGCACGAATAGAATTTTTTACTTGTCCGAAATCAAGTTGCCAGCCACTCAGTAACTACTTAGTTTAAATGTGCCACTTTTTTTTTGTCTTTTAGTTTTTTATATATTGTCCTACTTTGTCTAAAATTATTGAAAGTGGGTGGGGGAGTTTTTTTTTTTTTTCCAAAGTTCAGTAAACTTTATCATGGGAAGATTAGGCCTAGGTTATAGCGTCTAAAAGGGGAAGTGTGCCGTGCGAACTCAAAATCTGCGTTCGAAATATGTCCCACGCCGCATCGCGGCGCTGCAGACGGCGTCTGTGTCAAAGGTGTGTGTACAGTTGTGCAATGTGAACCAAACAACAGGGGTTGGATTAGGATATGTACGATTTTCTTAAGTGTGTGATTATGGAAACACATTTTATGGTTCAGTGAAATGTCTACGTCTGGCGCAGAGTGCAGCGTCGGCAAATGTAATTGAAAGTATAATTATGCGTGATTTAAATTGATATGCTACCTCCTCGAAGAATGCCTACCAAAAAGGCTAACAAATGGCTTGTATGTGCCAAGTAAAGAAGTGCTGTTTGGAAAATTTAAATGTATGTCACTTAGTAGCGGCTAGTGGTAAGCTGAGTCGAATCTGACGAAAAAGACAGGCTACGGTGCGAAATAGTCACGTGCACAACTTAGTGCTGTCGCCAAGTCAATCGGTTGAACAGCCATTGCGTTTCATTGTTGGTTCACATTTGTTTGTATTGAGTGAGTGTTCCGTTTATTGCCATTTGGATACACGTATAGTTTTGTAAGGTAGGTATTATTATATTTCTAAGGTAAGGTTAATTCTTAGTAAACGTTTTATTTAGTTTTAGTAATAATTATAGGTTTAATGAGTAGATCTTAGTTTCACACGTGTTGAAATCTGTTCATGTCTCGTGAATAGTGAAGTATAAAGAAGTGAGTTATTCTGTAGTGTTGAATTCTTATTTCAAATAGAATAATTAATATATTTTGCCAATGCCGATTCACATAGAGCTTGAATATTACCAGAAATCAGGGCAACTTTTCAGGAAATTAGCCTTCGTAATTTGTATAACATTTGCATCTCCAACAATCGTTAGCCCTTTCTTTACGAAATTAATGCTTGAACTGTTGTTGCATTGTAATGTGTCTCTGAATTAAAGAGTACATTTTTTAATTTCGTAACTTAATGCAACTGTGATATAGCATTTGTCTGATTGAATTTACTAAAGCTGTCTGAACAGTGTGGACAGATTATGTTGAAAAACTTGCATGATCAACTTTATTCTAACTGTACAAAACATAGGGAACTACTTTCGATTAAAAATTTCATATCTAGTTCTTCACTTGTATTAAAAGGTGTAATTCTTTTTACAGGAATTGCCAAAATTTGCCATGCCACAGTGTTGCAGTGTTAGTGGCTGCTAGTTAAATTATAGAAGTCAAAAGGAGACTTACAACTTTTGCCATACCAATTGTCTTATACAAAATCTGCTGCATACATTTAAACAGACAAAGTTCTGATTTTAGATTTCCTTGTTCATTTTCCGTGGAATGTTTGTGTATGAGTAGCTTGAAAACTAAATAGGAAAACATAACTCTCCTCAGCTGGAAAATACTCTTGAACAACTTAGTGAAAGCCAAACATGACAACTGAAATTATTTGAAATCACGTGAAAGGAAAATTAAGAAGTTGAAAGTCTGAACGCTTAGTTTTGTGTGCCTCTCCTTAGTGCATAGTGTGCACAGAGTAAGTCCTGAGATAGGAAAAAGAGTTCAAACTTATCAAATATTTTATATGCAAAAGTGTATAGCCAGGTTGGTTAAAGTATTGAAATGTATTTTTCTTCTGTAATAAATGAAGATAACATTTCTGAAAAGTTATCTTTGAAACTGGAAAGTAAAGATCCGTCATATTTGGTTTAATTTTATTTGAAACTTGTATACCAGGAAGCAGTACTTCAGTTAGCTTCTCGTAACATATTTCCAATCTTTTTTCTGCTTCATCACATATTCACACAGTGATGCGGAGTGGTTGGTGGCATTCTGTACTGAAGATTTGTATTTAATATTTGGTGGTGTCTTTTTTTTTTTTCAAATTGGAACTAATACTGTTTGTGCAGTGGTTGCCCGTCTTCAAAATGGACCAGAGGTCCTCATTTACTAGCAGGTTTGATTTCATCTGTCAAAATTCATTTGAAAATCTATGGACTATTTTCTTTCCGTGGAAGATGATGCTGTACTCCTTCGCGTCATGGGGTCCGGCTAGTCCCTCAACGACACCATACCCGTACGAGTTCCATGTCACTTATTTTCAGATTAATAAATGTTAGCAGTAATATTGTAGCATTTTTGTTTATGTTTCAATACTGTACCAAAAAATTCCAGGAAATTTCTCTTATTTTTCATACTTACCACTATGACTTCATTGCCATAAAATTTTTGATAAAAACACCTGTGAGAAATTAACTGAAGTGTTACTGTGTGTGTGTGTGTCAGAGCTGAGTTCGGGCTGAATTTCAAGATCCTGAGCCTGAAGTATGTCAGCTCGAACGAGCCCGAAAACTATGATTAACCTGTTAAGCATTGAAAAAAGTCTTCCAGACTTCCACTCTTTCCTACCCATGCAATTAACTGATGTCTTTCTCAACTGCGGAGTGGAGAAGGGATGTCTATCTATTTCTATAGTTACCTTTAACCATTCATTTATTCCCGAAATGTTTTTTTGGGGGAGGGGGGGGACATCTGGAGGCACAACAAACTATGTCGTATGTTGCTCAATAGAATTAGCAGGGAGCTGCCCCTTTGAGGTAGGGAGCAAAATTCCGTCAGCTTGCTATCTACTATCTATGCTTCTTAAAACTTATCCTTGGCAGAAATCCTGTAATTCATGGCCTATGGTATTTTGTTATCCAAGCCCGGAATGGATAGCCCTGCAGAATTCCTACTCCCCATTTGACCCAGTTGCTGAAGAATTCTCTTTCACAACTAGAAAGTGTAAAAAAAAGTCTCGTGTGCTAAATTATATAAAATCACATTAAAAGAAAAAGGAAGAAAATTCTTCCCCTCTCTCCAAAGCCCGAACTCCAGTAAGTATTACACAGCCAGCGCCCGGTTCGGGCTACAGTACGTCTCAGCACTGGTGTGTGTGTGTACTAGTGCTTAGCTTGACATTTATAGTAGGTATATTGAAAGTAAAAATTTAATTTTACTATAATGAGCAAATTTGGCTTCTAGTAAAGAATGTTAGTAAAATGTATAAATTCCCTAGTGTTATGAAAAACTACTAACCAATTCTGCTTAATTCCTTTAGAAATGTGTGGGAAATATTTATTTATACTGTTAAAATGTTGTCTAATCTAAAAAGTGATATCAAATATGTTTTATAAAAAAGTAGATCACAGGTATGAACATTACAAGAGTAGATTTTAGGTAAAGAAAATAATTGACATAACTCATACATAAAATATTCAGATGGTAACACACACTGGAGGATCTAAAGCTGAGATAATTTTGATGTAACTTGTGATGATTCAAACTATTTGAAACAGATGTCTTAATTTCTGCCATTGGTTAGCAAGAATTCTTTTTTTATTTTGTTGTGTGTATCTATAACTTTGTTGCAGATGCTATCACATAAAGGAAGTTTGGGTAACAATCTGAAGCTGAATACTGTTTAGCTTGTGATGACTTCCCTTCTTTCAAACTATTTGAAACAGACATTTGAGGTACATTTATGTAAAAGAATGGACCCATTTGTTTATTTTTAATAGTATTTTTTACTTTGTTCCGCTTGAAGATACAAGACAAATTCATAGTCAATAGGTAAGTTGATACTTTATCCAAATGTAGTATTTATGCTAATTTTTAAAACAAACTAAAAAATTAATTTCTGAATTGTAGCAAAGTGCTTTAATAATATGAGGGTGGATCAAAAAGTTAGTTACACTGTTGAATAAAAAAATCAAGGATATACTCAGGGGATGTATGTTGGTTTACAACATTAATTCATTTTTCGACATAGTCGCCTAAGGACTGTAAACATTTATCGGAACGTGCGATTAACTTTCCCATACCTGTACAAGAAAAGTCCAGTTTGGTGCAACTAGTTAAGGACCGCACTTTTCACAGCCTCATCCGTTGGGAATCATTGTCCACTAAGCTCCTGTTTCATTTTACCGAACAAATGGTAGCTGCATGGGGATAAGTTGGGGCTATAAGGTGGATGCTGCCACAATTCCGACTTGAATTAATGCAGCAATTCCCTTAGTTTTCCGTGCTGTGTAATGTTCTTGGACATCAGTGTGACACCTTCGCTCAACTTACCCCGGCATCTGTCCTTAATTGAATTTCGCAAATTTAATGGTGTTTGGCAATATGAGTCACTTGATGGTTGTCTCTTTTGACAGAAATTCTGTGTAAACAACAGATTCACAGTCATCATGACCACTCCCGCAGACAGAGACAGTTGGACTTTTCACGTCTTCCTTGTTGGGGAGGTGACATGTTTCCATTCCATGGACGATCGTTTGATTTCAGTTACGTAACAGTAAATATGTGATTTCAGATTGCTTATAGAGATATATTTCCCACGTATAATAAGAAGAAATATTTCTTCCCCAGTGTTTACCTGTATAACTGGGAATTTGCTAAGCATCGACCTGACTCTAAATAGCTGAGCTACGATGAAGCAAGGCTCGCTTTGACTGGCGAAAATCTGATATGAAATGTAAACTAGAACAATCTGTAGGATGCATAATGCTGTATTTAGTTCCAGAACAGTCTGCTGATATACCAAATGTCTTCCACATATTCCTGGTCCAAGAAGCCCCATCACACGTAATGAAATTAACAAACAGACCTGCATTTTCAGTGAGAATAACAGCTTTAATAATTAATTTTGCTAGCAAAGTTCCACTTATATTGTTACTTGTGGCAAAAACACCAATTATTTGGGTCCAATCTCCATTTAATGGCTGAAACACCATTACCAGTCCGTGATTACATGGGGTATACTTAACAGTTTTTGAAGTGTATGGCCCAATATGAACAAACCCTAATATTTCACCAGATGATTTTGCATGCAGTTTTTCTGTAAGCTTCACTTCATCTATTAATATACCACCATGTCTTGCAAAAGGCTCCATTTCACTTGTTTTCTTTGAAATAGTTTCAAACGTCAGTGCATTGAATCCAAAACTGCTGTTGTAATTTGAAATATACTTTCTAATAGTTGTTCTATTAGGTAGGATCATGATTTTGTGTTTCCGTATGTGCTCGTACAATTTTGGACTTTTTATGTGCATTAGTAAGCATTCAAGTAACCATTCTTTGGTATATGACATACCTCTTGCAGATTTCTTTTTTGCTGCCTTATAACAATGAATAACCATTTGCTGCTGCTTAATGCGTAATTCTGCTATTTTTTCATTAATGGAAAGTTCTGTAAAATTCCTTTTTTTTTTTATTTTTTTTTTTTTTAAGTTTAATTAGAGAGCGAAATAACTAGTTTCTTCAGCCTGTTGATTTTCCGAACTGTATTTTGATACTTATTTTTAAATGTAGCCTTTCTTCTATGATAAGCTATTTTGTGCAAAAGTAAGCCCTGCAGATACTTACATCTGAGGCAAGTCTTTGTTGTTCCTTTCGTTACACAATTTTTGCTGTACAAATTATTCTAAAAAATAACTCCACTTTCAAGGTACTTCATGTTATTTTCAAATTCTGAAATGGAGCCTGTGCCATGACATACTGTTAGCCTATCAGTGTCTCGAATAATGGATTTTGATTCATCTTTAGAAGTAATATTAGAAACTGAGTTAATTTTTATTCCACGTAAATACACTTTACAGGTAACCTCTGGTTAACTTTTGGTAACAACAACCAGTTTTTCTGTTGTCAATGAATTTGACAATTCACATTTGAATGAATGAACATGGAAAATTATGCACTTTGAATTATTTGCAGGAATTTGCTTACCCCAAAATACTGAAGGCTGTGATATTCAGAAGGCAGTTCCGTGTAACTCTTTGGGAAGTGAATTCCAAGCTATTTAAATTACCATCAGGCTTATCATCGGTTTCCCTAACTTTCCTGTATTTTGCCAGAGTTTTTGACAAATAATGGGGAAGGTTTGGAAATATTGTTGGAATTGCATCTGGTGTCAAGATGGGCCGATCTCTGGGTATTAACACAGTCTCCTCATTTATTTTATGCACAAAATTTCGAACCACAAATCTCTCAAAGTGCAGTTCACATACAGCACTAAATTTGTCGTAAGTTTTTATCTGCACATCTGCACCGGGAATCAATCTTTGCCACTGCTGTAAAAGTTTATCATTTTTGGGTATTCCAAAGAGTGACGGCTTACTGTTTTTGTACTGAGTATTGCAACCTGGCACAAAACTATGGTTATTTCTCTTCCGCATAATGAGCTAAGTATAACTTATATACAATATTTAGGTAATCCACATTCCTTCTAAAACCTAAAACATAACACGTTTTCGTCTAAATTACCGTTCTTTTTCACAGTAAGCAACACGAATTTAGTTTCCCGCTCCCATCACAGTAAGAAAGAGGGAAGGGAAGGCGATCGAAGCGCCATCTACGAAGGGGACAAATTTCGGTATCCACGCCAATCATTACGTACGCTAGGCGCTCGGCACACTTTCCCTTCTAGACGCTATACCTAGGTACAGTATCGTGTGATGCCCAATTAAACATTTTGTGTCCTGTAGTGACGTAGAGACAGAAAACAGTTGCAACAGGATCGGAAGAGAATTCAATACGATGATTGTTTAGGCAAAAATCCCAATAATTACGGAGAAAATTCACGTCCAGTAATGTATTTGTACTAACTAGCCTTGTGAAACGTCGATTCAATGAGGATGTAGCAGACACATGACTCTCAGCATCACAACGAACCTAAGTAACGTAAGTGAAGTACAACCAGTCCCGTTGAAATGATCGCTTCTTACTTTGAAACTTTAACTTCCGAGTACAAATGCGGTATTTGGAAAAAATTAAAAAGATTGAAGAAAAAGATCCTTATATGCTGAACGCAGGTATCTTCGAAGGTGATGCGAAAAGTTTTCTGAAAGTGCAAATAAGAAATAATTTCGATTACTTCGTCTTTGGTCGAATTGCCGTTACTGCAGAACAGTTCGAGGCATATAATAGTTTCGAAGTATATAAAAATTTCTCGTCGTCGGTATTCTTTTACAGGGCAATTTAGTACGATCACAAATTCGTGAGTAATCAGTAATTTATGGAGAAAATAGGTACGCTGTCTTAATAAGCAAGGTTCTCTTCCCTTGCAGGTGCGGAGACCTGAGTAAAAAAAGGTTTTCTTTCTTTACAGGAATCGCTGATTTTGAATGAAACTCACCCTTGAAAATTCTATGCCTTTTTGAGAGTTTAACTCTTCAACAAAAAGTGTCTTTCTAAGCTTTGGGAAGCGATTTCCAAGCCTTAGAAAAATGAACAAGACCTTTTTTTTTCGTAAAATTGTGGTGAAAAAACAAAATAATTTTGCTGGGATTTCTGCCCTATAATTTATTTATCCGTAAATAAATTTAGCAGCATAACACCAACCTGTAAACAGACATAGACAGCAAAAAGGATTTTGTTTGAACAATAATTTTAGTCATTATTTGCATTTTTCTGCAAAAGTGTGCTTCAGCTCTAAGTAAAAATCCAAGTGTACTAAAAATAAAAATCAACGGTAGTTTGGGGAGGAAATATCATATAGAACAAAGTAGTAAGCTGAAAAACCCCAACGCCGAAGCCAAATAATCTTAAAAGTGAGAAGCAGAAAACTCGCAAAAAACAGTGAGTTAGGGGAACGGTGTGATCGAGATCTAAAACATACAGAAGAACCAGAGATTTGATTCTGACTAAAAGTCAAATTAACTAAAAAAATAACTTTAAGCCCAATAAAAAGTTTCAATACCCCCTAGATCAACCAGGAACCTTCTGAAAGAAGTCCCCGGAGAGAAAAAAACCCAACAACACCTGCACAGAAGTTCCGATTGGGGACCGAAGCGTTTATTTAAGAAATATTTTGACTAAGAGACAAACTATAAAAAGTGTTCTATAAAAAAATAGTCAGTAGTGATAAAACCTACGAAAAAAAACAAACAAACAGCCAACAGCTTCTAAATTCAACTTGAAAACTTTGAATCAACTAATGAAACGCCTGGCCCAATAAGTGAAAGCACTTCACTCCAATAGCGTTTTTTTTTAATTGGAGGTTTAACGACCACCGTGAGCAACTCAATGGGCTATAAGCAGTCGCCCGTCCCTAATTTAGGGTCACTGGTTCCAGGGAAGGGAGAGAGCCAGTGCCGTAAGACAAACACAACATCCATGCCTCACCGGGATTCGAACCCGGACCCCTTACGGACAAATGATCAGAGGCCTTCGCTTAGACCACTGCGCCACAGGGGCGGCCCAATACCGTTTGAAAAAGTAAAAGATTGATTCTCTGCTTTACCAGAAATCAGTGATTCCTGGATAAAACTAACATTTAAGAGGTTCTGTGCTTCCGTAGAGTCTAACTCTTCAATAAAAAGTGCTTTCTAAGCTATGGGAAGCGATCTCCTTTCGTTTGGCATATAAGCGAATTTTTTCGGTACTGCCTTTAGAGACAGCCGCTAGTAGCCTAAAAAAGATTTACGGTCTCGATATCCTCTATTATCGCAATTTATAATGCCACAAAATCTAGGCATTTTGGCTTTAAATTTTAATAAACACCGACCGCTAATGACTGCACTTTTCACACTAAGTGCAGGATAGCTGGCTATGCTTGTCCTCAGAAACTTGCAGGGACTGTTGCCACTTCACTGAAACTTCACGATGACGTCACGTGCTACATCCTCATGCGAGATGATGCATTTTCCGAATAAAGTTGACGAATCTTCCCCAAAACACATCCGGGTTCACTTATACATATCCATACATGACTTTAATCACTTCTAGTATAACTGCAGGATAAAAAAAAAAAAAAGAGGGAGATTTTGGTAAAATTTTTGTGAAATTCCTTTACCGCACGGAAAGGGAAGCACGTATATCTTTGAGCATTTAAGCTGTGTGCTGCGCCCACTATGGTTTCATGATTTCAAGAACCCGTCTGCAGAAGCTCACGACGCACCATCTCTTTTAGCCACTATACCTGAACTAAAGGAGAAGGGAGTGCTGACATCTCTCGGCTCTGTGAGAATTTTATAGAGTAAAGGTACTTTGGAAGATAAGTCACAAGTCCAACTCAAACGTTCCCCTACCAATAAAGTACACTTTCTATTTACCTCCTGTCGCATTTCGACTGTACGGGTAAAACAACTGAAGGTAACCATTGTCGTAAAAAAGAAAACACCCGAACATTAAAATGGCTTACGGCGAGTGCAGAAAAGCCTACATGTCTCCGTCACATGACTCTCCTCATAGGCCCTGCCTACTCGGAATCTCCAAAGTAGCTATGAACCAATCGCGTGGCGGAAGTGGCCTTAATCGCAGTTCCGTATATTCACTTGTGAAATACGCGCCCCAGTGGCGCAATGGTCTAAACGATGGCTTTTGATTATTCGTCCAAAATGGGACCGGGTTTGAATCCCGTGAGGCATGGATGTTGTGTTTGTCTTTCGGCACTGGCACTCTCCCTTCTCTGGAATCAGTTACCCTAAATTAGCGACGGCCGACTGCTAATAGCCCATTGAGTTGCTCACAGTGGTCGTTAAAACACAATAAAAAACAAACAAACCCTGAATAAAAAAAAATGCTTCCAGGTTAATTGGGACATTTTTTTTATTGGATTTTAACGACCACCCTGAGCAACTCAATGGGCTATAAGCAGTCGCCCGTCCCTAATTTAGGTCACTGGTTCCAGGGAAGAGAGAGAGCCAGTGCCGTAAGACAAACACAACATCCATGCCTCACCGGGATTCGAACCCGGACCCCGTTCAGAAGAATGATCAGAGGCCATCGCTTAGACTACTGCGCTACCGGGGGCTAATTGGGAACATCAACTGTTGATGTTGCAGTTGATGATCTCAGTAAGCCGTGCCAGGGTGAGGGACCTGAAAATCCTGGCCACCCGAAATGTTTAAATATGATCATATAGGTAGAAAATTTCTTACAGTAGCAAACACCACAGTACTCTTTAATGTGTATGTGTGTGTGTGATTGGAGGTTTAACGACCACCGTGAGCAACTCAATGGGCTATAAGCAGTCGCTCGTTCCTAATTTAGGGTCACTGTTTCCAGGGAAGGGAGAGAGCCAGCGCCGTAAGACAAAGACAACATCCATGCCTCACCGGTATTCGAACCAGGACCCCTTACGGACGAATGATCAGAGGCCAACGCCTTAGACCACTGCGCCACCGGGGCGGCGTACTCTTTAATAATCGCAAAACCAATGCATTTACGCATTTAAACTTCAGTTTTTTTGTTTTTTATCAATGGTTTAACGACCACCGTGAGCAACTTAATGGCCTATAAGCAGTCGTCTGTCCCAGTTGCGTAACCATGCTTAAAAAATCTGGAGGGGAGTCCGATCATACCTACACACATTATATATCATCATCATCATTGTCAACCATTATCAATCCACTGCTGGACGAAGGTCTCCCCAAGTTTCCTCCACAACGGTCTGTCTTGTGCCAGTCTCCTCCATGTCACTCCCGCATATTTTCGAATTTCATCCACCCATCTCCCATGTGGTCTTTTTCTGGGTCTTTTCCTGTCCCTTGTAATCCAATCTAAAATTTCGGCTGTCTATCTATGGTCTGTCCTTCTGGCAGTATGTCCAGCCCATTGCCATTTTAGGGATTTAACTCTGATCATGATGTCTTCCACTCTCGTCATTTTTCGGATCCACGAGTATCTCTTCTTATCTCTCCTGGTTACACCAAGCATGCAGCTTTCCATGCTTTTTTGAGATGTCTGCAGTCTTTGTATGTCTCTTTTAGTTAAGGTCCACGTCTCTGCACCATACGTAAGCACTGGAAGGATGCATTGATCAAACACTTTTCTTTTAAGACATAATGGCATATTGCTCTTGAAAATTATGCTGTTTCTTCCAAAAGCTCTCCAGGCAAGTTTTGTACGCCGATTAATTTCTTCATCAATGTGACCCTCACTTGATATCTGCTGTCCAAGATAAACATACGTATCTGTTATCTCCAGTTTTTCTCCATCAATCGATAAATCTTCATTTCTTGTAAAAGTATTGAACATCACTTTTGTCTTCTGAAAGTTCATTTTTAATCCCACTTCTTTACTCTTGTCAGCAAGTTCCTGGATCATACTCTACAGCTCTGATGGGGTAGTTGCAAAAATGACTACGTCATCAGCAAAACGAAGGTGGGTTAGATAATCTCCATTAATCTTTATCCCTTTGTTTTCCCAGTTCAGTGATTGAAAGACATTTTCCAATGTGGCATTAAAGAGCTTAGGAGATATGGTGTCACCTTGTCTCACTCCCTTTCCAATTTTTATGTGCCTTCTGAAAGTTCATTTTTAATCCCACTTCTTTACTCTTGTCAGCAAGTTCCTGGATCATACTCTACAGCTCTGATGGGGTAGTTGCAAAAATGACTACGTCATCAGCAAAACGAAGGTGGGTTAGATAATCT
The DNA here is from genome assembly GCA_039090855.1 of Macrothele yani. Lineage (NCBI taxonomy): Eukaryota > Metazoa > Arthropoda > Arachnida > Araneae > Macrothelidae > Macrothele > Macrothele yani. The sequence goes on from CM077026.1 coordinate 112,759,071, forward strand.
CCATTAATCTTTATCCCTTTGTTTTCCCAGTTCAGTGATTGAAAGACATTTTCCAATGTGGCATTAAAGAGCTTCGGAGATATGGTGTCACCTTGTCTCACTCCCTTTCCAATTTTTATGTGTGTTGTATTTTCAAACAGCGAATCTTTGCACTTTCATTTTCATAGATGTTATTAATAATATTAATGTATGCATCTTCAATACCGCAGGATTTCAGAGCCGTTGTAACTGCTGATGGTTTCACCGAATCAAAGGCTTTTTCATAATCGATAAAAGCCATGCACAATGGAAGTTCATATTCCCTCGCTCTTTCAATTAGTTCTCTCAGTACGTGGATATGATCTATTGTGCTGTAGCCACTCCTGAATCCAGCTTGTTCTCTCGGTTGAGCCATGTCCAGTGTTACCTTCAAGCGGTGTGAAAGAACTTTGGTGAAGATTTTATAAACCACTGATAGGAGGCTGATAGGTCTGTAGTTTCCGAGATCCCAAATGTCACCTTTTTTATGTAGCAGGATCATTGTAGCATTGTTCCAATCCTCAGGAATCTTCCCTTCATTAAGGCATCGATTGAAAATTTGGGTGAGTACTGTTTCAATTTCTCCACGTGCTTCTCGTATGATGTCTACAGTAATTCCATCTTCTCCTGGAGCTTTTCCCCGCTTCATGTTCTTGATTGAATGAGCAACTTCTGCTGGGAGGACTGGAAGAACTCGGGTACCTTTCATGATGTCTGGAGTACATGTATAATCCCTTTCATATAATTTGGAGTAGAAATCTTTCACTCTTGTCAAAATTTCGCCTCTATTTCTTGTTATAGAACCATCTTCTTTTCTCAGAGCCATAATCTGTTTTCTTCCCTTACTGAGATGTCCCTTTGCTATCTTTAGGCTTTGGTTGTTTTCAATTGCTTTCCTCAGTAGCTCACAGTTGAATTTCCTAACGTCTTCAGTGATACTTTTTCGTACTGTCTTGCATAGCTCTACATGTTCCACTTTGGAAGTCACATCTTCTTTAGTTGTCCTCATCTCTCTTCTTTTTTGCATCAACATTTTGGTTTTTCCTGATAATTTCTTCACATGCAACTTGTTCTTAGACCCAGCTATATATATATGTATGAGGATCCTCAATTCTGAAAATCTGGGGGTCCTGACCCCCTTCCTGGCCTCCCAGTGTTTAGGCCTATGGCCCGTCCCTAATTTAGGGCCACTAGTTGAAGGGAAGGGAGAGAGTCAGGGCCGTAAGACAAACACAATATCCATGCCTCACATACAAATTATAAAATTGATGTTAATATTTATTGTTTGACGTTGAGGTCTGCAGTGATGGGGCTATGTCGTTCTGTCATGAAAAAAGTGAAACATAATGAGGTGGAAGTTTAAAACTAGTTTAACCGACCAGCTTTTTAACTATGTTTTGTTAAAAATCGTGCTTTAAGAAGAGTTGTTTTTTGAAATCTTATTGAGTTTTTTTTTTCAATATTTACATATATGCAGTTTTTCTGGGAACCCCCTCATCAAACAAAAACCTGGATATGTGCCTGCCGTATGAATTGCAAAAACAGTAATCTTGTGAGCCTATCGTGTATTTGCGGATGTTAGTCTGCTTTAGTAGCTATTTTGTTATGTTCTTTTTTATCAAAATTCGGTGATAATATTGGCGGTCATTTTAACAACGTTTCCTAAAAATTGCTAATCTGTGGTTTACTGTGGTTGCCAAAGTTGTGAAATCCTGTTGCTGAAAGTTCTTGCTGTTATGAACTCGATGGTTATGAGCACCCTTTGTTTACTATTTTATGAACCTTAACCCGCAACCGATGAAGGGGCATCTGAAAATGGCGTTCGTATGTGAGGTGAGTACGTTTCCTAATTTAGTTTAATTTAACTTGTAAAGTAAGTAACAAAATTTGTGCTCAGTCTAATGACATGCAAATGTTCTATATGAAATTTGCTTATAATTAAGTTCTTGATATGTATGGTAGCTGTAAGTATCTGTTTCTGTATTATTTGTAGTGGAGATTTCATCTTTAAAATGTCCTGAAATCCGCAGAAGAATGTTTATATGACTTGGAGGAACGTTTATTGAAAATATGCTGTAGGTTTTCTCCCGTTTTTGCTGTTAGGTGATGTAGTGTTTTGTGATTTATATGTTTGCCATTATGTAGCAATGTGTTTTTGTGGTAATGCAAACATCCAAATAATGAAAATTAGCCATGCTTCTGTATGATTAATGACGGTCATCAGAGGAAAATTTTGTAGCAGCTTATAGCTTATTCAAGTAACTTCTCTTGTTCTGCCACCCTGTTATTTAATTATTTTATGACTGAATTTTATTTCGTTCCTAAATGTTTTGTTTTAGTACTTGTATAGTTACATTTACTCCTAAGTGCAGTCGCAAGATGTCGCTTTTAAGTAAAAGGAAGTTGGAATCTATGGCAAACAGCTGTCACACCGAAAGCAGGATGCAAAGTTGATAGCTTACCGTTAGTAGGAGTCATTATTCAAACAGTTTAGAAACTAAGTGTCAACGTATAGGTGGTTGGTCAATAATAGCTGTGAATATTCATGAATTTTTCCTTTTGGAAAATTAAGTGTTGCGCGCCAGAAAAACGAATTAGTTGAGGCTGCTATAAAGTATACGCACAGGCATATACTGTATATATCAGTGGCGTACCTTGGGTCAGAGACCTGGGCTATTCCTCCCCCCCCTCCCAGTACTGTGTTTTTTTTAAATTGCGAAGTTTAATTTTTAATTGCTAAGTAATAGAAGCAACTTTTTTTTCTAAATTTTAGGTACATGATATTGCTAACATGATACCAAATAATTATGAGGATTTGAACACTTATTTGTACATGAACTCCATTCTTCTTCTGAATACTTTATTTGTACATGAACTCCATTCTTCTTTCCTTTTGTGTGAACTTGAGTGTTACATATTTCACAAAAATGTTTCTTCCGAGTACTTTTTCACATTTAAAAAGAATGTTTTTTCTCTATTGACAAATCAGCCAAGTTGCTCGAATGTGCATGTCCTTGTGTGGCTCAAAGATATATCTTGATTCTTTTTCATACAGAGAAACTTCTTTCAGCAGTTGCTGGTGGAAAGTTTAACATTAGGTCTGCTAATTTGTACACCTCAATAAACACAATTTATTCAACTTTATGTAACAAGTAATGTCTTACTAATTTGTTTTGTATTCATCAAGGGAATAAAACACCTTAAGTTCATTTTTGCAGTGGAACTGCATCAAAATTTAAAGCATAGTTAAATTTTAAGTTCTGACAGTAGATGTTCAGAGGAGCTTTCACGAAATTTATCAAAACATCCAACAAAGCCACGAATTTAAGGTATAATATCACTGATTTTAATTCATTGACACTTCACACAAACTGAAACAACTCTCGCGAAAAACATGCGGAAGAGTGACTGAGATAGTCCAAGCTTCTCTTTTTCTGTGCGAACCGTTGTGCAAAGCAATGTTTAATTCACCTCCATATGCACATTCATGTTGTCATGAAAACGCTAGCAGTCGATTGCATCGAAGCTCTTTGCACCAGAACAGCGAAGATTCTCGAAGGCATGCTTACGTTTGCAGTTGGTCATCGCTGGCCAGACTGATTCTCATAGTCGAAAGAAGCGAATCCGCTCGTGTTTTTTTTTCGCACCGAAAGCATTGACATATCTTAATACCGTTGATAATTGACTTTTATTTGTGCATTGTCTGGGCTTTGCATCTAGCTTAGAATATATACCACTGGTATATTATGGTTTTTAAAAAATTAGATTTTTTTTTAATGAGATGTGGCTGTCTAAAGTAGATGTAGTGAAGGAAAATAAATTTAAGTAGCAATACATTATTGAAGGAAACCTCTCCAAAATCAAATGTGGAATGCCATGGTCAGAAACTACCAACGACTTGCATGTGTTGAAATACTTGTGTGGCAGTTTTGCACTTCAAGGGAAAAGTATGATGAGCCTAGTTAAGAATTTTCAGGAGATGCAATAAGCTGGTTTTGGTTATTCATAATACAAATTAGGGATCCCAGATACATTGGAAAAAAATACGGGACACTTACAACTGAGGGTAAAAGTTTAGTATGCGTGTCCATCACATATGCCAGTCTTGTAAAATGATTCTAACTATTCTTATTAATCAATATTCTTATCAATCAATCAGTCTTCCTCACTCCTGCAAAACAGTGTACGGTTTGTGGTGGTTCAACAAGCCACCACAAGCCGTACACTCCACTTTATCTGTCTCGCCCCATTTGGTAGATTTAAAAAACAACAGATTCAGTTTTTAAAGCGTCTGTAAAACCCCACTTCCTTTTCGGCATTTTCAACGTTCAACAGGGCCACAGGAGAATTGAAAAACCATACAGTTTAACAGCAGCTCCATACAGTAATTAATACTCTGCAAGCACCAACCTGTTTCTCTCGGAGCAAGCTACTAAAATTAATGTTATTGCTTGCCAGGAAGCGTGCAGGAGTTGTGGGCCGATCTTTTACCCTAATCATCATAGGAATACATAGCATTTATGATTTCATCGGTGCTAAATCTGTATTTATCACAATTATTGTTAATTAATTACTTTGAGTAGATGTGTGGTATTGAAGTTCCAGAAATGTTGGAAGTTTCTCCACAAGCAAGTCAAGTCTTTTTAATTTAGAAGGAGACTAAAATTTATAGTGCAGCTGTGTGTCAGACTAGGATCAGTTCAATTCTTACTTTTTTATATGGGGTGAAATCGTTTTATATCGAACTATTGGACAGATTATTCAACAAGTGAAGAACGTGTATCCTCCTTTAAAGTCCGAACAGATGAAAAATGATCGCTAATTTATCCTTTAATATCAACAGAACTCTGGCAGAGCAAGTTCTTTACATTATATATGTGCGCCGCCATGTTTATATGTATAAATGGCAGCCTGCATGAAACCATAGCAATCGCGCATTGATAAATATTTCGGGGTTTTTTTTTCCTAATAAAAAACAAACTATTGACCGCCGCTTTAACTTGCTGTTCTACATATGAAAATAAAATTATCCTAGTATGGAAACAAGAAATGCAATGCGTGCCCACTAATCAATACAATTATCAAACATAAATATGCATATACACTATCTACCAACAAGTAATTAGACACCTGTGATAGCAAAGGAAAGCAAAGTTTATTCATATTCAATAGGTGGTGGAGCCTCCACGAGTGGTGATTACAGCTGCGACCCTCCTGGGCATATTCTCAACCAGGCGTTGTACGACGGCTAGCAGTATTTTCTTCCACTCGGCTTGGAGAAGACATGTCAGTTCCTTCACTGATTTTGGACGGTGGGGGCACCCCTTAAGTCGACGCTCCAACTCGTCCCAGAGGCGCTCGATTGGGTTAAGGTCCGGGCTCTGCGCAGGCCAGTCCATTCGACTAACCCCATTGTCACCATACCAAGCCATGGTGGACCTCGCAACATGACAGGTAGCACTGTCATTCTGAAAGTAACATGGGTCCACCCCGTAAAACTGCCACAACGTAGGAAGCGCATGGTCATCCAAAATGGTGCAGTAGGTCTCGGCGTTAAGTCTACCAGGAATTGCGACCAAGGGTCCCGTGCCATACCAGGAGAAACATCCCCATAGCATAATTCCACCGCCGCTGAACTTCACAGTTGGCACAATACATTTCGGCAGGAGGCGTTCTCCAGGCAGACGCCAAACCCAGACCCTGCCATCCGAACGGTAAAGGGTGAACCATGATTCGTCGCTCCAGAGAACCTGTTTCCACTGTCTACATTCTTTGCACCATGTTAGCTGAGCAGCGCTATTGGACTTGGTGATCAAAGGCTTGTGGGCTGCAGCACGTCCATGATAACCAAGCAGATGGTATTCATCGAAAAACACTCCCGGATGCCTGTTGAAACTCCTCGCGGATGTGGCCCATCGATTTGGTGCGGTTCTTCCGAATTTCTCTGGCCAGCACCCGTCGGTCTCTTAACTCCCAGTTTTGTGGATCTGCCGGGTCGGGGCACATTCCGACAGTCACCTCTCATCTTCCACTTGCCAATCACGTAGGCCACTGTCAGTTTTGGGTACTTCAACTTGCTGAATATGTCACGTATGGATCGGCCATTTCTGTTATACCCGACGATTACACCTTTCTCGAAATCAGAGAGCTCCGAACTGCATGGCTTCTTGCATGCGACTGGTTGCGTTGTTGTTTCCCGCACAATATTTAACGGCGGCGGCCGTGACGTGTATCAGGACCGCAGATATTGTCGATTGCAGGGATGTCCAATTACTTGTTGGTAGATAGTGTATATTGCTATAATTGATGACACCCCACCTGACAGGCACGAAAGTGCTTGTTTATGAATAGCTTCAGCTTTTGTTTTTTCTATTCCAAGCGAGACAGCATTCTTAAAACACTAGTACTGCGTCCCTTTCCTCCCATAAGAAAGCATAGGTTGTGTTGAGTCGTCAGCCCTCATGTTGATCGCGCCATCCAGTGACAAGTGACATTAACAGACGATTTTTGTTTTCAGAGTTGTACCACCAAACTATCATACACCGTGGCCAAAGTCTTAGTCAAATTAAAAAATCTTAGCTAGTATTAGTGGTGTAAAAATTGTTACAAAAAAAAAAAAAAAGGAGGCATATCAGAATGTATAAAATAAAACAGGGAAAATAAATCATGCTAATTAACACAGCAATCAGACATTGCCGAACTGACTGTAATTACTGTTTCACACGTAAATTAAAACACATCAGAAAACTTGAAAATTTCATTGCCATGGAGCGGGAATGGGACCCGCATCTCCTGATTACCGTTCGAGTGCGCTACCTATTGCAACACCCGCAACAGCAAATTCGCAAGTATCTGTGTGTTAAGAGCATCGGAATATTCTCCGACCTCATTGTTATTCAGTGCAGATTCTGCTGCCATCTAACAACGTTGTTAAGTAAATCTCCAGTTGTTTAGGTATTCAGATTTGAAGATTTATTCTTCTCCTAATACGTGGTAATGCATTTTTAACATCCTCTGTTTCGTTTTCAAGGTCGTATTACGTGGTATTCTGGAAGTTGATGATCTCATTTCTTTTATTATTATTTTCTTCCAAAAAGTTTAATCTTAGATTGATGATGTAAACAGTTTTTTGCTTTGCATGAACCATTGCTGTTTTTCTCACATTAATTTTATGGGGTTTATATCAATGAAAATGCCGCCCATCACATTTCCACAAATTCACTAAATTTTTCTTAAAATTCACAAATTGGGTTTCAAACAAAAAATCTTATATGGACCCCTGTTTTACAAATCAAGTTAAATGTGACAAAATTACTGTTGTTTCCAAAGTTGACAAGCCCCCACCCTCCCAACACAGTCACCTAAATAATCACATTGTGAGTACTAGCTAGTACAACTTTATTGCTGCAGGAAATAGTAAGAGCAGAATGTCTATCAGGCAAAACATCCTTCGAAGGAGGAGTTAAAAGTTTGATGAATTAAGTAAATGCAGAATAAAAAAAAATGTGGATTTTAGACTATTTATTATTATTTATACTTTCTGACCATTATTTTTAAAACCCCAAATGCATTTAAAGAATGATGTTTAAGTTCCGAATGAAATAAAGCAGTTCGTTTCTCTCACATTTCTTATCAGGGAAAAGCTAGTTTGACTATTTCAATTAAATAATTTTCGCTATCATCAAAATCTCAAATTGACTAATTTTTTAAAACTTTGCTTTGTCGCAATGCAGAACAACAAATTTTATGGCAGAATTAACATTTAGGCATCCCTTAAAACTTTACTAAAAGGTCTACAGTTTTTAGGTTTTCTTTCTACGTTGCAGAGTTCTGAAAAAAATTCTGTTCCTGGGCACATAAGAAAGTTGAAATAAAAATTTTTGCGGCTAGTTTATAAAGTTTTTAACCGATTCACACAAAATTTACATACATGAGATTCTTCCGCTGATTCACAGAATTCCGCTTTTTTATTGTTGGCATCACTTGGATTATTCTTGAGATCAATACAAAACTAAAAATAAATTTTGGAGGATTAGTTGGGGGGGGGGGGGTAGATTTTTGGTCTGGGGATGGTGTTTCGTTTTTTCAAAACTTTCGAAAACGGGAGTTAAACAGAGTAAAATTTTTTCCCGTAATCGTGATTTCTTTTTCTTGTGATGTTTCTTCGGAGCTGTATTATTGTTAAATGTAATTTTATTCTATAAATATTTGCATTTCAGTTTGAAAAGGGAAGAAAAATTCCGAAAACGAAAGTTGGCGGAAAAATTTCCCTGTGATCTTCAGGAATGAGATTCTTCAGTGGATTCGAAGAATTCCTCCTTTTCCGTCGTCATTTCGATGGTTCTCGAAATCGATGCAGAACTGAACAGAAATTTGAGAGGGATTGGTGGTGGGGTCGTTTTCCGTCGATAGGCGGAATTCTGACTTTCAAAACTTTCGGAAACGGAAGTTATACGGAGTGAAGGTTTCTCCCGTAATCGTAATCCATTTTTTCTTGCAATGTTTTTCCTACCCAGTAGTGTTGTTAAATATAATTTTATTCCATAAATATTTGTTTTGCAGCTTCAAAATGGAGGAAAACTTTCTTAAAACGGAAATCGGACAGAGTGTAGATTTTGCTGATACTCTTAATTATTTTCTCCGTGATGTTACATTTACCCTGTGTTGCTGTAAAGTGTAAAATATATATATCATCATCATCATTGTCAACCATTATCAATACACTGCTGGACGAAGGTCTCCCAAGCTTCCTCCACAACGGTCTGTCTTGTGCCAGTCTCCTCCATGACACTCCCGCATACTTTCGAATTTCATCCACCCATCTCCCATGTGGTCTTCTTTTGGGTCTTTTCCTGTCCCTTAGAATCCAATCTAAAATTTTGGCTGTCCATCGATGGTGTGTCCTTCTGGCAGTATGTCCAGCCCATTGCCATTTCAGGGATTTAACTCTGATCATGATGTCCTCCACTCTTGTCATTTTTCGGATCCACAAGTTCCTCTTCTTATCTCTCCTGGTTACACCAAGCGTGCATCTCTGCATGCATTTTTGAGTTGTCTGCAGCCTTTGTATGTCTGGAAGGATGCATTGATCAAACACTTCTTTTAAGACATAATGGCATATTGCTCTTGAAAATTAAGCTGTTTCTTCCAAAAGCTCTCCAGGCAAGTTTTGTACGCCGATTAATTTCTTCATTAATGTGACCCTCACTTCATATCTGCTGTCCAAGATAAACGTACGTGTCTGTTATCTCCAGCTTTTCTCCATTAATCGATAAATCTTCATTTCTTGTAAAAGCATTGTCTTCTGAAAGTTCATTTTTAATCCCACTTCTTTACTCTTGTCAGCAAGTTCCTGGATCATACTCTGCAGCTCTGATGGGGTAGTTGCAAAAATGTCTACGTCATCAGCAAAACGAAGGTGGATTAGATAATCTCCATTAATCTTTGTCCCTTTGTTTTCCTAGTTCAGTGATTGAAAGACATTTTCCAATGTGGCATTAAAGAGCTTCGGAGATATGGTGTCACCTTGTCTCACTCCCTTTCCAATTTTTATGTGTGTTAAATTTTCAAACAGCCAAATCTTTGCACTTGCATATATATATGGGATGTAAGGTCAGGTGATGTGTAACATCACAGCCTCTCCTTGACAAATGTCAACCCCGCCTTCTCGTGGTACATCCTGTTCCCACTAAAGGGGCTCTGACGACCGCCAATAGCGGTATAACTATACCATCGGGACTAGAGGAAATTCTATCCCACACTCACCAACCCGCTTGGCCAGCGTGGTGAGTTATGGCCAAACCCCTCCAAAATGATTCCACAACTTAAATCTTGGCCCTCAGTCTCCGGCAGCTGGAATGTACCTGGCCAAGGCAGCGGCCAGTGCGACATGAAGGCAGAGGGTGCTAAGAATCCCCGGAGGACCGGACTAGGCTGCCATCTGATGCTGACCTTGGCTACGTACAACGGACGCTCCCTATCTTCTGATTCAAGGCTTTTTGAATTGGAAGAGGAACTACAAAGGATCAAGTGGGACATCGTGGGGCTAAGTGAGGTAAGGAGAAAAGGAGAAGATCTCATTGAACTGAAAAGTGGACATCTCTTCTACTATCGTGGGACAGATACTGGCAGAACTAGTAGTGTTGGATTTATAATAAACAAGAAACTGAAGGATAAAGTTGTAGAAGTTGAAAGTTCCTCTGACAGAGCTGCACGACTTGTTATCCAACTCTCGAAAAATACCAGGCTCAGATTATTCAAACTTATGCACCCACCACAAGTCATCCTGAAGAAGAAATTGAAGAATTTTATGAGGAAATTTGTCATCTAAATAATAAAGGTAAGCATCACTTGAAAATAATTATGGGAGATTTCAATGCAAAAATAGGGCAACGGCAACAGAATGAAACTTCAGTAGGTAAATTCGGTCACGGCAACAGAAACCAGCGTGGAAATGCTCTCGTTGAGTTTGCAGAGGCAGAAGGGTTTTTCATCTTGAACTCCTTCTTCAAGAAAAAGCCACACAGGAAATGGACATGGAGACATCCAAATGGGACGACAAGTGAAATTGATTTTATTATGTGTAACAAAAAATTCGTCATAGAAGACTGCAGTGTGCTAAACAAGTTCAACACAGGTAGTGACCATAGATTGGTGAGATGTAAGATGCACCTCAACACCAAACTTGAACGTGGCAAGCTCATAAGACAAACAAAATCTATTGACATAACCAACCTTAAAAAACACCATAATACCTTCAAGTTGGAACTGAAGAACAGGTTCTCTGCTTTAGAAGGCCTAACATCGGAAGAAGTGGACATCTCTGAAGTTAACAGAAAAGTAACCAAAGCTCTTATGGAAACAGCAACAAAATTAGCTGGGTCTAAGAACAAGTTGCATGTAAACAAATTATCAGGAAAAACAAAAATGTTGATGCAAAAAAGAAGAGAGATGAGGACAACTAAAGAAGATGTGACTTCCAAAGTGGAATATATAGAGCTATGCAAGACAGTAAGAAAAAGTATCACTGAAGACGTAAGAAAACTCAACTGTGAACTAGTGAGGAAAGCAATTGAAAACAACCAAAGCCTAAAGATAGCAAAGGGACATCTCAGTAAGGGAAGAAAACAGATTATGGCACTGAGAAAAGAAGATGGTTCTGTAACAAGAAATAGAGGCGAAATTTTGACAAGAGTGAAAGATTTCTACTCCAAATTATATGAAAGGGATGATACATGCACTCCAGACATCATGAAAGATACCAGTACCAGAGTTCCTCCAGTCCTTCCAGCAGAAGTTGCACATGCAATCAAGAACATGAAGCGGGGAAAAGCTCCAGGAGAAGATGGCATTACTGTAGACATCATACAAGAAGCAAGTGGAGAAATTGAAACAGTACTTGCCCAAATTTTCACTCGATGCCTTAATGAAGGAAAGATTCCTGAGGATTGGAACACCGCTACAATGATCCTGCTACATAAGAAAGGTGACATTGAGGATCTCGGAAACTACAGACCTATCAGCCTCCTATCAGTAGTTTATAAAATCTTCACCAAAGTTCTTTCACACCGCTTGAAGGTAACACTGGACATGGCTCAACCGAGAGAACAAGCTGGATTCAGGAGTGGCTACAGCACAATAGATCATATCCACGTACTGAGAGAACTAATTGAAAGAGCGAGGGAATATGAACTTCCATTGTGCATGGCTTATATCGATTATGAAAAAGCCTTTGATTCGGTGAAACCATCAGCAGTTACAATGGCTCTGAAAACCTGCGGTATTGAAGATGCATACATTAATATTATTAATAACATCTATGAAAATGCGAGTGCAAAGATTCGGCTGTTTGAAAATACAACACACATAAAAATTGGAAAGGGAGTGAGACAAGGTGACACCATATCTCCGAAGCTCTTTAATGCCACGTTGGAGGGTGTTTTTCAGTCGCTGAGCTGGGAAAACAAAGGGATAAAGATTAATGGAGATTATCTAACCCACCTTCGTTTTGCTGATGACGTAGTCATTTTTGCAACTACCCCATCAGAGCTGCAGAGTATGATCCAGGAACTTGCTGACAAGAGTAAAGAAGTGGGATTAAAAATGAACTTTCAGAAGACAAAAGTGATGTTCAATGCTTTTACAAGAAATGAAGATTTATGGATTGATGGAGAAAAGCTGGAGATAACAGACACATACGTTTATCTTTGACAGCAGATATCAAGTGAGGGTCACATTGATGAAGAAATTAATCGGCATACAAAACTTGCCTGGAGAGCTTTTGGAAGAAACAGCATAATTTTCAAGAGCAATATGCCATTATGTCGTAAAAGAAAAGTGTTTGATCAATGCATCCTTCCAGTGCTTACGTATGGTGCAGAGACGTGGACCTTAAGTAAAAAGACATACAAAGGCTGCAGACAACTCAAATAAGCATGAAGAGGTGCATGCTTGGTGTAACCAAGAGAGATAAGAAGAGGAACTCGTGGATCCGAAAAATGACAAGAGTGGAAGACATCATGATCAGAGTTAAATCCCTGAAATGGCAATGGGCTGGACATACTGCCAGAAGGACAGATCATCGATGGACAGCCGAAATTTTAGATTGGATTCCAAGGGACAGGAAAAGACCCAGAAGAAGACCACATGGGAGATGGGTGGATGCAATTCGAAAGTATGCGGGAGTGACATGGAGGAGACTGGCACAAGACAGACCGTTGTGGAGGAAACTTGGGGATACCTTCGTCCAGCAGTGGATTGATAATGGTTGACAATGATGATATATATATATGAATACAGTGATGTGCTCCAGCTTAATATTTACGTAATAAATTTCAGCGAACAATTTTGTGAAAATAAAAAAATGGTGTATTATATTACTGAAAATATTACTGAAAGTTTGTGTTCCGTTACTGAAACATTAATGAAAAATTCCCTATTGATTACTGATATGTTCTGCTAGAGGTTGACGCCTGTGCGCACCTTGAAAAAATCTTTCTTTCCTTTTTTTTTTCTTTTTCCTTCTTTTTTATTAGACTAGAGCAATCAGATTGAGGAGGTTAGAACACAGATATCATATAAGGGGCTAGATTGGTGTCCGCTTGATTGAACATACGCTTGCTCTGCGAGAATCGCTAAGCCACATTGAGCTGGCCAAGGTGCCACAGTGTGGCACATTACGAAGGATGGTTTGTACTCGGTCATTGTGTAAATCATGGTGAAAGCTTGCTCAGATATAAATTGTGCGCTGAAAGATGAAAACATCATTGCGCTTACTTATTTGCCTTTTCCCCAACGCCGAAAAATATAAATGTTTGGAAAGACATTAGTTAAGATAAATTTAAAGCTGGTATATGGTATGCAAATATGGAAAATGACTTCAAAATATGTTAAAGATGATAAAGCGGCAAATACTTAAAATAATGAAAAAGCAAACAATATACAGTAAAACCTTGAAAATCCGGCATCGACGGGACCGGATGAGGGATGGATTTATGAAAATCCCGGATTTCTGAAGCTATCGAAAAATTGCGTAACGAGCGTTGGCGTAAAGCGCGTACTCACACATAGCAGGTCACTTTAACGAAAAGTTGCGTGTGGCGTCTATGCCTTATAAATAAGTAGGGGTCGCGCTGCTAATCGCATTCTTTGCAATTTGCGAAAAAAAAAAAAATTGCGGTGGAAAAAAGTTTTGGCGAAAATATTAGCAATTACCTTTTTGTACTATTTATTATAAAACTGTCAAAAAAAATTGAATTTGGCGAATGGTTTGGCAAACACTTGAAAAAAGCCAGAGCAACTCGTAGGCCTGCGCAATGTATTGATTCATCATGAAGAAACAATGTGAATTTTACATTGATGTTATAGTTTTTCGACTGACGAAACTAAGATACATCGTGAAGGCAATTACCACAGTGCATCATGAAGGCCGATGTAGATGTCATTACCATGATCGAATCCATATACTACCATCACCAAGCACATATCATCATCACACGTTCAATTCGTCATCTCATTGGTCTGCGTCACTTCAGTGTGGCCTAATGAGATGACGAATTTGAGAAACCTCCTGATGTTGCACGTAGGTGGCTAGTGGCAATTCGCACGCTGAGATCGGATGATTTCGCTATGTGTTGTTGAGACGGTACATCGGGAGATTTGCATGGTTATTGGTGAAACATCGGATGTTCTTATGATGATCTCATCAAAACGAAATCAGTCCGTTTTGAAGTTGCCTGATTCTCGAGGTTTCACTGTATTTGAAATCAATAAGTAGCTATTAAATCTAGGAAACTATTGAATTGAACCCCAAAAATAATGGCTTCCACATGCTGTATGTACATAGGAAAGCTGAAATAATGTGAATATTTTTTTCTTGCTTGCTGTCACCAGTGTCATTCTGATTTATTTATAATGCTTGCTAAAAATATTAGTTTTATTAAAAATGTTGATATTTGACCTTACTATGCACTAAGGAAATTTCAGTTTTTATCATTTGAAAGCATTAAGGCAAACATGAAACCAAATGAAGAAAACACATTAAATGCAATCATTCATTGACAAAAAGCCTCAAAATTCTGTTATCTTGCAACAAATTAAAAACAGTGTTATTTTTTAGTTTTTGAACAGTAAATTGTGTGCAGAATTGAAGGCCAGGTAGAAGCCTTGCCATTCTCCAGATCTCCTATTTGCACAACCACTAGGCCACCATGCTAATAATCAGTGAAGACTCGGCACCCAAATTCTAAATTTATATCTGAGTGTTTACCAAAAACAATGCATGAAATGATATGTTTTAATATCGGGAATGGCAGTCGAAATCTATAATGTTACTGAAAATACATATAAGCCACACCTAATTGAATACAGCAGCGTTTCAGAGCTGAATGTTTGTATTCGTAAAACTGAATAACAACACAATGTTGCAATCGGAAAATACAGTATATACACTGAGATGCAAAAAAAAAAAAAAAAAAAACTGGGACGGGTGCAACCATTGCCATTACATACCACCATGCGGTAAATGGTATCATCCGCGAACGATGTATAAATAGAGGCAGATGTCTCTGCAAGCTCAAGTAATAGCATTCGCAGTTCAGATGGCAGCTTTTCGGGATTTGAGCGATTTCGAATGTGGATTTCGATTTCGAATGTGGTATGGCAGTCGATGCCTGGGAGATAGGACACTCTATCTTGGAAATTACCACAAAATTTGGATTTACATGGCCAACAGTTTCAAGAGCATACCTAGACTACACAAACTCGGGGAAAACTTCCAGCATGTGAGAACCGGCATGGCTGTAGAAAAGCCCTAGACGATCGTGGACAGCAGCATCTGGCATGTATCATAATATCCACCCGGAGTGCAACATTGCCGCAAATCACAGCGCAATTCAATGCTGGGGCCAGTAATAGCATCAGCGAACGGACAGTGTAAAGTTCCCTGTGTTCTGTGGGGTTCCGAAGCCAACAACCCACCAGAGTGCCATTGCTGACCCGACGATACAAAGCAACGCGCCTCGCACGGGCTCGGAAACACCGCCATTCGATGCAAGATGACTGGAAACGTGTAGCCTGGTCTGGCAAAGCGTGGTACCAACTGTTTTAGGCAGATGACAGACTCCAGGTGTGGCGATAACCCTATGAGGCAATGGATGCGAAACTACTGAAATTCCTACTAGCCAATGTGACTAATGTAATAAACATTTTACTAACCAAATGACAAAATATACTGGCCTTGCAAAGTTAAAATAATAATAATAATAATAATAATAATAATTCAGTAACTTCTCTACTTTACATTTCTATGAAATTAAATGGGTGCATGTTTTTTTTTCTTCCTAATGAAGGAACCCTCCCCCCATTAGCTTCATAAAAACAGATGCAGAGAGAGCTGTTACTGCAGAGAATCATTAAATTAACTGCACATATTGCATATGCTTTAGTTCCAAAATGATTGATTTTTTGACAATTTCTTTTCAATGCTGTAATATAATTACTCTTGAATGGAATACAGGATTACACCATGCAATACAAATTTTGAAGATGACAATTCGTTTTTTGGTGTAAATATGACTAGGGTAGTAAGTCGGATAATATCCAAAAACTTGAAATTTTTGGTAATAATTGATGTCATGGCTATTCCTGGACTTGATACACTTTAAATTTCACTAAATTATGGGCTTTACACAGGAATAAAGAAAATTACTTACAGTCAAATGTTTGGGTAGCACGCACCCCTACCCTTCCTCAGGACTACACTATAGTAGGTAGGTGCTGCCATTTATTAGCTAAATTCCAACCTTTCACATCATTTAATGTTGTACCTCTTCTCCAGTCCTTCTGACAATTTTCTCTTGAAAAAGTGCTGTTGATGTGTAAGAACTTCTACATTGCCCCAAAGCACTTGATGTCCTGTATTTTGAACATGTCTGTCCAAACCTGTTTTGTTTGTCAAATTTCTAATTGCAGCTTTATGTTCTGCTAATCTGGTCTTAAGCTGTCTGCCTGTTTCTCCCACGTAGCCGAGACCACACTCACACTTTATGTTGTAGACCACTCCTTCCTGTAACAGGATGCTTTCTGCTTTTTGCTTTAATTTCTAATTTTATTTTGTAATCCTGGAGCCAGTCTGATTAGAAATTTCTCGCTAATCCTCTGAAGTTTTTCAAACAGTCCTTTATTCCCGCTCCAGGACGACAAAATTTTCAAGTTTTCGGATATTATCTGACTTACCATCCTTGTTTTATTTACACCAAAAAAAAAAAATGGATTGTCATCTTCAAAATTTGTATCATTACTCTTACTATCATATCTTAATTTACACATATGTAATTTATTTTTCGAGAGGCCATTGAAGTTAAATGTCCGGTTTCTTTAATATTTAAAACAAAGAAACAAAAGCTAGGATATATATACATAAAGTGGCACTAATAATATTAATACAGTTTACTGCCAATGTGTGCTGTGTCTGATGTTCCCATCAGAGGTATCTGCCCACCACAATTGAATAGCATTTTGAGGATCAGAATCTTCAATTGAAGGTTCGTTGCATCTAATCATCATTAAGTCATTTAATGTCACTATTCAGACATGCCCGATTACTCATTTTTATGAGGTTCATTGCTGAAAAGCCAAGCTCACAAGGAGCAGTACTACATGGCATTATATGTAGCAGCTGCATCATCTTAAAAACATTGCCATAACAGTTTGTTTCCTTTTGCTCAGCATATATGTGGCTAAACAGCGATTCAAAGATAATTCTTTTACCTGTAGATGATATTATACTCTGAGCAAAGTATACCATGGCAAATATACATTATACCACGGCAAAGGTTGCTTTAGTAACCTTGACCCTTTGGTCGCTCCAGGCTGATACATCAGCAGATTAAGTTTCTCTCGAAGCCCACCTTGACTTCCGTTCATTTTTGAAGCAGCTGCAGGAACACAGGCAAGAAAACTGAACTCGATACTCGATATTCATTCACAAGTGGGGGGGCAAAATAGTTGCTCACTTGGTGGAAAAAACTCTACTGGTCATCATTGGCTACCATATTAAAAAATGTACTAGCCACTACAAAATATCTGGTCGCCATTTGGCAGTTGGCTACTGACATTCGCTACAGCTGAATAGATCCCACGTTTCTACAAGGGATAGTGCAGACTGGCCGTAACTCTGTTATGGTGTGGGGTGTTTTCAGCTGCCACGTATCAGGACCCCTAATATGTCTGCAAACCACTCTCTGGTGGAGGCTACATAACCATCCTTGGGGGATCAATTGTACCCGTTCATATCACACACACACACACACACACACACACACACACACACACACTTGTTGTTGCTGATAGACAAAATAAAGGATAACCATTGCAGATTTTGTGTGCATATGTTTTCTTATCAAAAGCAGAAAGAACAAATATATTCTGTCTAAGTTTTAGAAGCAGGGTTGTCATTTTGCAGAGAGGTCAAGCGATCCACCCTCGGACACATCTGAAATCTTGTGCTTATATTTCCCTACCTGATAAAGAATTTTTGCAGTCTGATATTCTGAAGTGGTATAATGTTTGCAGACATAGACAGGCAAATCAAGAGATGAACTTGACTAAGATCACACCTTTTCGTGTATGATTTGTATGTAGCTAAGAGTTAGAAATGTGACAAATTTAGTCTGCGAAGAATCAAAACAACATCCTTTTCTCTCCCCCACCAAATATTACACATTATGAAAATTGCTACAAGTATTTGTAATGCATAATTTTGCATTTTGTGTGTATAAGTATTTTCTAATCATTTATGTTTTCCCCTCTTGATTTGTTGTAGAATACAATGAACACTGTTGAATCTACAAGCAGTCACATAAAAAACGATAGTGTTATTAATGATGAAGAAGATGATGAAGAATTAGCGCAACTACGCATGGCTGCTCTTCTTTCAAGGAAGTCTGCAAAAAAGCATCATAAACAAGAGGTACAATTTTTTTATACATGAACTGTGTTGTACATCGTTCAAGTCTCAAATAAAGGTAACTTGATCACACTAGTTACGTTAAATGAAAACTTTTACAAAAAGTTCGTAAGTTGGAAGCTTTCGACCTTATCTTAGGTCTTCATTACGCCAATGGAGGACTAAGATTGTTGCCAGATCCTACATTTGAATTTTTCCTATTTTTGTTGCCAAAACTTAGAATTGATCTCCAGATCATCGGAATGTAGAGAGGAGATTCGGAATTGTAAGTCATTGAGTTGAAAATAATTTCCAGGCTTTCACGGTAACGGAGGGCAAAACGATTGTCAAAAGAAGCAATTCGTTTTGCTTCGTTCCAGTGGGGAACTGCAGAAGTGTCTTCCATTGTCAAAATAGACAAGGCAGTATTAGGATTGGCTTTCGAAACATCTTTTTTATGTTCCAAAATTGTATGGCTAATGCTCCTGTATGTGCTTCCAATGTATAAGTTATCCCCAGTAGAAGAAGAGATAGGAATGCAGTAAACTCCTGGGAGGTTCAGGCTTTCAACTTTGTCCCTATCCCTTTGTAGAAGTTTCAAGATGTTTGGGGTAGATTTAATGGCAAGATGGTAACCAAAGAATCTGTAACTTATAAGCATAGGAAAGATGGTAAGGAACAGAACCACAGAATTTCAGGTCTTCTTTCTTATGAAGGAGGAGGCATTCGATTTTCGAATGGTTTTTATATTTCTTTTTGAGGGAGTTGACTGTAACAGCAGGGAAACCATGGGAGAGGGCTATTGTAGAAATTTTGGAAAGTTCTTCTTGAAGAGAGAGTTGGTTGTTGCAAATGATATGAGCCCTGTGGATGTAGGACTTTAATGCTGCAAGCTTGTAGAGATGCAGGGTGAAAGATTTGTAGGGAATGATGTTAGTGGCCGCAGAAGGTTTACGATAGACGGAACGAGTAATAGAGAGATCAGCGTTTCTGCAGATAGATACATCCAGGAAATCAATTTTGTGGTTTACTTCCTTAGATATTGTGAGATTAATGGAAGGAAATTTTCCGTAATGGAGTTGATCAGTGTCTGTAGTTCAGACTCGGAATGTGGCCAGCTAATGAAAATGTCGTCCACATATCTTAACCATAGGGAAGGTTGAAAAGGGTGTTGAGGAACGATGGAAACTTCAATATGTTGCATGTAGATTTCTGCAAGCAGAGGGGAAAGAGGTGAGCCCATGGGGAAACCAGATTGTTGCCTATACACAATTTTGTTGAAAACAAACCAACTATGTTGATGAATAGTGTGGAAACAATCATAAAGATCTTTGATAATGAATAGTGTAGAAACAATCCTAAAGATCTTATCAGCGATCTTTATGATTGTAAAGATCTTTGATAATGAATAGTAAAGATCTTTGATAATGAATAATCATAAAGATCTTTGATAATGAATAGTGTAGAAACAATCATAAAGATCTTATCAAAGATCTTTATGATTGTTTCCACACTATTCATCAACATAGTTTTGTTTTCAACAAAATTGTGTATAGGCAACAATCTGGTCTCCCCATGGGCTCACCTCTTTCCCCTCTGCTTGCAGAAATCTACATGCAACATATTGAAGTTTCCATCATTCCTCAACACCCTTTTCAACCTTCCCTATGGTTAAGATATGTGGACGACATTTTCATTGGCTGGCCACATTCCGAGTCTGAACTACAGACACTGATCAACTCCATTACGGAAAAATTTCCTTCCATTAATCTCACTATATCTAAGGAAGTAAACCACAAAATTGATTTCCTGGATGTATCTATCTGCAGAAACGCTGATCTCTCTATTACTCGTTCCGTCTATCGTAAACCTTCTGCGGCCACTAACATCATTCCCTACAAATCTTTCACCCTGCATCTCTACAAGCTTGCAGCATTGAAGTCCTACATCCACAGGGCTCATATCATTTGCAACAACCAACTCTCTCTTCAAGAAGAACTCTCCAAAATTTCTACAATAGCCCTCTCCCCTGCTGTTACAGTCAACTCCCTCATAAAGAAATATGAAAACCATTCGAAAATCGAATGCCTCCTTCCTCATAAGAAAGAAGACCTGAAATGCTGTGGTTCTGTTCCTTACCATCCTTCCTATGCTTATAAGTTACAGATTCTTTTTAGAAGTTTTGGTTGCCATCGTGCCATTAAATCTACCCTAAACCTCCCAGGAGTTTACTAGTTAGCCTGAACCTCCCAGGAGTTTACTGCATTCCTATCTCTTCTTCTACTGGGGATAACTTATACATTGGAAGCACATACAGGAGCATTAGCCATACAATTTTGGAACATAAAAAAGATGTTTCGAAAGCCAATCCTAATACTGCCTTGTCTATTTTGACAATGGAAGACACTTCTGCAGTTCCCCACTGGAACGAAGCAAAATGAATTGCTTCTTTTGACAATCGTTTTGCCCTCCGTTACCGTGAAAGCCTGGAAATTATTTTCAACTCAATGACTTGCATTTCCGAATCTCCTCTCTACATTCCGATGATCTGGAGATCAATTCTAAGTTTTGGCAACAAAAATAGGAAAAATTCAAATGTAGAATCTGGCAACAATCTTAGTCCTCCATTGGCGTGATGAAGACCTAAGATAAGGTCGAAAGCTTCCAACTTACGAACTTTTTGTAAAAGTTTTCATTTAACGTAACTAGTGTGATCAAGTTACCTTTATTTGTTAATATTGTTACGTGTTTTGCCCATCATCGTCATGTTCAAGTCTCCTCACATGTTTAATTAAATTCCACCATGAAAAAAGGGTAAACTTGTAATTGCTAAACACTCATTTTTATGTTTTCACATCTTGCTTCAGTACTGTGCCACATGAAATATTTTGCTACTTTTATCCATTCCATCATCAACATTTTTGCATATTTTGTATTTTTTTAGGGGGTTGGTTGGAGGTTTAATATCTACCGTGAGCAACTCTATGAGCTGTAAACAGTTGCCCATCCCTAATTTAGGGCACTGGTTCCAGGAAAGGGAGAGAGTCAGTGCCGTAAGACAAACACAACATCTGTGCCTCATCAGGATTCGAACCCTGACCCTTCTCAGACGAATGGTCAGAAGCCAGCACTTTCACCACTGTGCCACTGGGACGGCATTTTGTATTTGTCTGATAGTTAACCAGGGATTGGAGATAGCATTCTAATAGCATGGTTGCACGGCTCCTGGAATCTTGCAAAAGTGCTAGAATTTGATTTCCTTGTTTTCCGGGCCTGAAAGGTCTTTGATTTTTCATATTTTTATGAAAAGTACTGGAATTCTTTCTTACAATGAAAAAAATAAAAAAAGAAGTTTTAAATGTTTAAATTGATTGTATCACTTTGTTCTACCTCTCTGCGGTGTCTGCTCGTGATGACATGATGTCATCTCTTTAATCTCTTGATGTGCCGCCCCGGTGGCGCAGTGGTCTAAGCGATGACCTCTGATCATTCATCCGAAAGGGGTCCGGGTTCGAATCCCGGTGAGGCATGGATGTTGTGTTTGTCTTACGGCACTGGCTCTCTCCCTTCCCTGGAACCAGTGAACCTAAATTAGGGATGAACGACTGCTTATAGCCCATTGAGTTGCTCACGGTGGTCGTTAAACCTCCAATAAAAAAAAATAATAATAATCTCTTGATGCTGCAGCGCATTTTGAGTGCCATGTGATCATAGTTTGTGTTATATCATGTGTGTGAAGTTGGAGTCGCAACAGTGTGTGGAGACTTTCCTTGTGAGTCTTAAAATGGTCCCTTCCTTCTGGCATACATTTTTATAACTGAAGAAGATTGATATCTGGTCTCCCTGCAGCCAGTGTGTGTGGGAATAGATGACTAAGGAATAGGGAATCTTCATTGCCAAGGCAAAATTGTTTTGTATTGTTATCATTGCGCTGAGTTCTAGATTTTTTCATATAGGTTTTGTATAGAGCTTTTTATACAGGGAAATTTTGCAACTTTATTGAAGATGTAACACACACTGAAGAACACTCTGTAACAGCAGTACCCATAGGACTTCATAAGAATTCTAAATGCATAGTAAATTTCACCCGATTTGCAAAATTCTAGACAAAGCACTATGATTCTAGTAAAAATTTAAGCTCCTGGAATTTATTTTCTGTAAATGTGTATTAACCTGATTATAAGTAATAATCTTTAAATAAGCTTGTTTCTTACAGCCCAATGTTATGCTATAAGCTTTGACAGCCCGTTACGTTACGTTAATGAGGTCCTGCAACCAGTGGCCCTATCTTCCCTGAATGCTCACTCCGGTGCGATTTTCCAACAGGACAAAGCTCATCTGCATACTGCTGCAGTCCTGAGATCTTGCCTTCAAGGCACTTACACTCTGACATGGCCAGCTGCATCACTAGACCTATCGCTGACTGAAAATGTGTGGGATGCTATTGGATGCACTATCCACATTCCACCCGTACCACACAATCTGCAGGATCTGTGTGACAAGATTTAAGCTTCATGGGATGGTTTATCACAGGACACTATTAGGAACCTGTACTGCCATCCTAAGAAAGAAAGCAGTAACTCCAATTTCGAAGATTCGAGAAAAACCGCTTCAATGTTTCTGCGGCTGGGCCACCAATTGAAATCTGATTTTCATCGTGATAATGACACGTTTGATGCAGTATGACACACATTTCAATGTTATTGCATAAAAAAGTATTTTTAAAATGATTTAGATAAAAAAATGGTGGTTATTGCTTTTCAGTGTAGTATATTGTCAGCATGTTAGTGGTAAATACTAAGCTAAATAGCAGTAAAGGCATGCACTGCAATTTAGCTATGCATCACCAGGGTGAAACCCACTGTTGTGCAATAACATTTAATCAACACTGGCATGAAATGTTATGATGAAAGGAGTACGTTTAATTATTATAAAACCTGGAATAAAATTGAAATAACAGCCATTGTATAAAATCATGTTCATGATGTAAAAAAAGTGGTCAAATAAAGATGAAATTTAAACAGTGAACAAATGTCAGAAGTTGTTTTATTAGTGCCAAATCCCAATAATGTGAGAGATAAATGATTGAATTATCATTGACCTGAACGAGTGTATGTGTGACAAACCTGTCGGGAATTCTATAAAACCCTTTTTAATATACAGCAATAGTAAAGAAAATAATCTAAGAAAAAAAAAAGCAAAAGTAATACAGAATCCTGTATTAAATGTTTCTAAACAGTTGAGGCAAAAGGGTGTGAGGGTGCAAGAAACGGAATCACTCCTCCAATTCCACTCGCAGCATCATTATTGAGTGAGAGTATCAAGTGCTGCAAGATCATGTTTTTTCTCTGTTCCGTGATGCCTCTTAGAGTTGCGATGGTTGGTGGTTTTCCAAAGTTCCTACTGATGGCCTTGAGTTTCAAAAAATTAAAAACATAGAAAGCATCTGCAGTAAAGCTGGTTCTGTAGGCCACTGTGTGGTTTCCTTGCTCGGCGACAACTTCGACCATGTCCTTTAAATACGGCCTGGGATTGATGCGATTAATTTTATATGAAGATGAATTATCCGGCCAAACAAAAAAAGTCTTCTTGCTTCAGCTCCTTGACATTGAATTTTCCAGAATTCGATGTTTGCACACAACTAACGAAATCGGCGAAATTGTGTACTCTCTTCTTTCTTTAAAGAGAAAGTTCAACTTGGTGGTGGAAACTGTCAACTGACATAAAAGTATGACCAGCCTCAAAGTATCATAGAGTTATCGACTGTGCTGCTATTTCATCCGAGTTAATAATATAAACCAAGTAAGAAAACAGGGTCCAGTTGTTTTTTTTGACCAGCACAATTGTCCAGCCAGAAAATGTTTTGAGAATCGTGCATGTGTAGCAGAAAAGCGTGAAATATGCTTATGAGGTCCTTTTCTCCGTCCAAAAATACATTCATGCCACAGTCATGCAAAGGTTTTCAGCTTCTGTTTTTTCTCCACTGGTACAAAACTCTCATTAAAAACTATAATTATTTGGCAAAAATTACCCTTTTGAACATGTCAATCCGTGGTAGCATAATTATCTTTTCAAGATCAGCTGAGAAGCACACAGCATTGGGCCCTATATCATCGGTATTACACCTGTACTTCTCGCGAGCCTCTTCAGCTTTAGTTTTATGTACTCTCCAAGCACTGCAAATCAGGGGATAAGGAATTCGCATCATGTGCTGGATTATGCAGCTTGAAACTCTCGCATTGCTCGCACTCTTCATGGCCCAGGGATGTCTAAATGACCTTGTACGCTTACTGTTTTTACTTTTCGTACGCCTTCGTTTAATGTCTGCAGCAGATACGCCGGAAAAGACAAAAATCCGCCTTTCCTGCCAATTCAAGGACCAGTACTGATTATTTATTAATAACATTATGACGGTCATCGGATATTTTCCCTTGCACACGAATCTGCAGTTTTCACAACAAGCCCGAACACCATTATTTCTTCCTTTTTGCATTAATTTATCTTGTTTTCTTTCTTTCAAACTTTTCTCATATTTTCTTCTTTTCCAAATTTCTCCCTTTTTAGTACATTCTTCATTTGTTGTGATTCTGCAAGAATTGGCGGTTATTTCTGCTTCACGTCCTTGATTTTCTGGCCAAGTTGACGAATCTTGTGACCTGTCAAACTTTGTTTTCACCTTTTTGGGTGCCGGTTTCAGATCATCAGGAGCAACATTTCATTCCTCTGAAATTTCGCTTCGTAACAAATCTGGGTCATTAAACGAATCATGTGACTGTGGAAAATCATTACCAGCTGAAGTTTGATATTCTTTGTCATCAAATCTACTAAACAATATGTCCAAAAGTTCAACTTCAGCATCTTCTCACTCAGATAATTGCTGATGCTCCTCGTCGGTAGTTCATCTATAATTTGCGTTGATCGACATGTTTATCACGCCATACTGCAGCAGTTCACTACCAACACTTTGATTTAATTCTAGCTGCGCAAGTTTGACCATTTCTTTGCCACTGTGAAATGCCATTGTGACGCGTAGTAAACTCTTTCAAACCTCAGCACAGGGACTGAACATATGACAAATGGAAAAAACAAGTTGGCGTAAGAGGATATACAGCATTTCTACATATTATTTCTACATAGCATGTATCTACTCACAAACAAAACACAGAATCCTTCACCTCCAATTCGTTGAGCTGCCATCAGCAATTAATGAACCTCGACAGTAATTATTAGACAAAATAAAAAATGGCGCAGACGGAGCAAATGGTAATAAATACGGGTTCTGTAAAAAACATGCTATGGTCTCATGTGGCTAATAACAATTTGAATGAGGGACAGTTCATACATCTTTACAGTAGTTTCTTGGGTCACACAATCATCAGCTTTCATAGCCTAAAACGACTGTCACACACAACTACCAGAAAGAATGGAAACGTAATTATTAATCACTGTTCTGTAAGACTCACTGTGATAACTACGAACAACAAACACACAACTGCGTAATCAAACTACTGCGTCGTAATAAAACATCCCTAGCATTCCAAGGTCATCATGGGGCTCATCCTAACTAAAATGCAGTGGATCCCACAAACGTGGGAGATACTGCATTCAAGCTTAGTAATGCCCGCTCATGCAGGGAGCAAGCGGTCTCATCCTACACTACCAAGCAGTAAATCCCACATTCACTGGACGTACTACGTTCAAGCTCAGTGAATGTCAGTAACTGCTTTCTAGCTATGTTCTCAGCTGTTTCAGTGCCAAATACTGCAAATGTTGTAGACAATTTCGATAGGAACAAGGTCTTTTACTTCATTCTAGTGTTGCAGGATGTTAGATTTAATGATATAGAACCTGCTGCAAGCTTTAACTCCAAATTGCTAAAATTGGAGTTATTGCTTTCTTGCTTAGGACGGCAGTGTACAACTCCATGCCGAGACATCTGGCGTGCTCTGTGAGCAAACATGGCGGCCCAACGACATACTAAGAGACACTACTTATTGGTGTGTAGCTCAATAAATATTACCCATATCAGTCTCAAAGTTTAATCATTTATTGTTCCTGGTAACCTTTACTTTCCTCCTGAATAGTATTGCAATCCAACATGTCCTTCTGGGTGCAACTATTTTTTTTGACGATGAGTGTATATGAACTGAGTAATGGGAAGCAATGAGAACGTAATGTGTGATGGTTTAAATGTCTGCCATATAGGTCTGCACAGGCCTCTGGCCCTACCAGTAAATCCTAAAGTGCCGGGTCAGGCAAGTTTTTTTTTTCAAGTAAGTAAAAATTTCCTCACTCAGGCCAAGCTGGGCTAGGCTCATACTTTTGAAGGTTTAGTGGTTTTACTCCTGGTTTTAAAGAAAAATATTTCAACTCACGAAAGAAAGACCATCTGGTTAAATAATAATCAGATGGCAAAGATTGCTGAATGACAAAAGGCATGGAAGTACATCGTCACTGGATGCATCAATTAGTTATAGCTGAAATTGACAATTTGGAGTGTAACATAAGTTTGAAATAAATCTATTTCTCGTAAGGCTGAAATCAAATTCCTTCTTCACTTCATTGGTTTTAATTCCTTTAATGCAGCAGCGGCCAACTTCACTGCTACAAGTGTTTCATGTAAAATACGATAATTACATGGGATTTAATGTTAGCCACGTCTTTCAATGTCATACAACACCTTACCATCATTCTGAGCGAAGTTCATGTACGCAGAGTTAGTGACTAAAACACATGGCTTTTTTTCTTTTCTGAGAAATATTTACATAAATAGACTTCTCAGGTTCACAAAACTAGATTGTGCTTCTGGTGCAGTTTAGTTTGTTGCTGCAATTGATGAGGAAGTTGTTTATGTATTTTGAGATTGAGGCTACTATCTGAGTGTGTAAGAGGAAATATGTTCAACATTTGTAACTGAAGTAAGGAATTGGATCTAAACCTCCTCTGTGCGAGGAATTCCTACGAGAAATGGTGCATCTCTCTGCACAACAGTTACATTCCGTTTGTACAACTGAGGTACTTCAGTTCAGTAGAGTGGCTTAATTTCTCCAGAGGATGTCTTATATTATTCATAATAAGTGGCTAGAGAAAGTGGGATGAAAGTCTGAAATGGGTCAGGTTGTTGAACTGGTTAGCCAGGGCTCGAACCCCTAAGGTGGGTTTCATTTCAACTCGGGCAGGTCTCAGATTTCACTGGGTTCCATTTCACCATCATGGTCTCAGATTTCTCTAAAAAAATATTAAGGGGTGTTCCTTGACTGAAATAAGGAGACCCATATTTTTTCTTTTGGCAAGAAATTTTCCCTTTGAGATAGAGGGTTTCAAATCTTGCACCGTCAAACAAGCTCTCTAGAAAACGGTTATTTCCCCTAACTTTAGCTAGTCATTGTAGCGGAAATAAAAAATATATCTTGTTCTGCTTTTTTTTACATTGTGTGTATAACATATAATAATATATGATGCTAATATTTTTTACACATCGTATGATAAACATTTTAAAAAATCACAAACTTCATGATTAAAAAAAAAATTGAATTTTTTAACAGGTTCAAATGGAGTTTTTTCTATACAATTTTTTTTTGTTAAAGACATACAAATGTACACTTTATTTGCAATTATTTATATGGCTATGAAACTGCTAGTTTCCGTGTTTCGGCAGCGTTAAAAACAGCCAATTTTGAAAAAAACCTAATTTTGCCAACGATTTTTTCAAAACCTAATTTTTTAAAATTCTGAAAATTAAACCACTGTTTTATCGTCAACATGAGAATATGTGTGTAAATTTTCATGTACCTAAAAATGCCCGTTTCTGAGTTAGACACGTTTGAATTTGGTTTAAAAATTCTACGATTTCCTGTGTTCTAAAGGTGCCATTTTGGAAAAATCTCAAGCACAAAGTATTCCCTTCCCCAAATGAGAGTGTTGAATCAGCTGGTCCTGGTTGCATTCTTCCATCTCACCCTTTTCCAAGTGATTAACATGCCTAAAAAATGGTTTTGGAAAGAAAAAAACAAAAACAAATCTATATATAAAATTCAATGTTTGTTTGTATGTCCGCCATACAAATCTACAGTTTTCAATTTAGAACCACCAAATTTGGTACGCTATCTCATGCTACCCTAAGGAAGGTGTTGGAGCCCGAGGTCAAGAGCGACCCCCCCCCCGACCCCCCCCCCCCCCAAATTGTTTTCATTAACATCTATAGTTTTCAATTTAGAACCACCAAATTTGGTATACTATCTCATAACTTAGACCGTAGACTGTTTTGGAAGGGGTTGTAGCCCGGGGTCAAGGGGCCCCCTACAAAATTTTCGTAAAATCTACAGTTTTCAATTTAGATCCACCAGATTTGGTATACTATCTCATGGTACCCAAACTTAGACTGTAGGTGGATTTTGGAAGGGGTCAGGGCCCGGGCCCCGTGTAAGTTAGGATAACGTGAAGTAGTTATACCAGTTTGCTGGTTCTAAATTGAAAACTGTAGATTTCGCGAAAATTTTGCAATGGGGCCCCTTGACCCTAGGCTGCGGCCGACCCTGTGCCCGACCTTAAACTGCCTATGGTCTAAGTTAGGGTACCATGACAAAGTGTACCAAATTTGGTGGTTCTAAATTGAAAACTGTAGATTTTACGAAACTTTTGTATGGGGGCCTGTTGACCCAGGGCCTCAACCACTTCCAAAAACTGTCTGCATCTAAGTTAGGGTACCATGAGGTAGCATACCGAATTTGGGTGGTTCTAAATTGAAAACTGTAAATTTTACGGGAATTTTGTGTCTGACCGCTTGACCCCGAGCTCCAACCGACCCAGGGCTCCGAACCCTTCCAAAAACCATCTGCAGTCTAACTTAGAGTACCGTGAGATAGTATACCAAATTTGGTTGTTCTAAATTGAAAACTGTAGATTTGTATAGTGGATATATACAAACAAACAAACATTGAATTTTATATATATAGATTTGTTATTTTTTTTCCAAGACCGTTTTTTAGGCATGTTATCACTCGGGAAAGGGTGAGATGGACGAATCCAACCAGGACCAGCTGATCCAACGCTCTCATTCAGGGAAGGGAATAATTTGCGCCTGAAATTTTTCCAAAATGGCGCCTTTAGATCACAGGAAATCGTAGGCTTTCAAACCAAATTCAAACGTGTCTAACTCAGTAACAGGCATTTTTAGGTGCATGAAAATTTACACAGATATTCTCATGTTGACGATAAAACAGTGGTTTAATTTTCAGAATTTTAAAAAATGAGGTTTTTGAAAAAATCGTTGGCAAAATAATTTTTTTTTTCAAAATCGGTTGTTTTTAACGCTGCCGAAACACGGAAACTAGCAGTTTCACAGCCATATAAAAAATTATAAATAAAGTGTATATTTGTATGTCTTTAACAAAAAAACAAAAATGAGTATAGAAAAAACTCCATCCAAACCTGTTAAAAAAATCTTAAATAATTCAATTTTTTTTAAATCCCGAAGTTTACGATTTTTAAAAATTTTAGTCATACGATGTGTAAAAAATATTAGCATATATTATTATTATGTTATACACACAATGCAATAAAAAATACCAGAACGAACAAGATATCTTTTTTATTTTCACTGCAATGACTAGATAAAGTTAGGAAAAAAATAACCATTTTCTAGAAAGCTTGTTTGACGGTGCAAGTTTTGAAACTCTCTATCTCGAAGGAAACATTTTTTCTTGCTTTTTTCAGTCAAGGAACACCCCTTAATTTTTTTAGAGAAATCTGAAACCGTGATGGTACGACCCTGCCAGAGTTGAAATGGAACCCATCCGCTAAGGTTCAGCTATGGGCCAAGCGTTCCAATTTGATGCCCATTCAGACCTCTGGTCTGTTACACGGAATATAACATACTGTACATTCGTAAATATTCAGCTAGCGCTAATTGATATTCATGGAGTTTACGTGGGCTGTTCATTAATTATCTCAGTAGCTATTCAGTAGTAAACAAACTTCTGTTTAGCACGTTATTGATACGGACTTCTCACTTTGGAATTGTTAAAGAAGTTTGATAAATGTCTTCTGGAATTGGTTTTAATTTATACTATTTGTCACATTGAAGTTGAGGGATTATTGACAGTTGAGACCATGAAAGTATTCGGACATCACATGAACATCAAGATTCCGAACAGGGATGGAACGAAATAGTAGTTTGTTTTGAACAGAACTGAATATGAATGACCAACAGCAATAGACAAGGTGAGCAATTGCGTATATATTTTGAACTAATTAATAACAACTTTGAGCTCATAAAGATCTATGGCAAGCCCGTGACCAAAGTGATAAGTCCCTATCAATAACGTGTTAAACAGAAGTTAGTTCAGTACTGAATAGCTACTGAGATAATTACTGTTACACGGAAATTGGTTACTTAGCCAAATGTTTTATTTTGTGACAGGAAACAGATCAAGTGGTTTTGAAGGTGTAAAATCACCCATTAATGACCAAGAAAGCAATATGTTAGAAGTTGAAAATAGAGAGGTAGAAAATATTTTCCTTTGTGCAGACCTGCATCAACATTTTATTTTTCCGTGGCAGTTTTTGTACGAGGTGTGTTCTCCGTGCAAGTGTCTCGCCCATGACATGTTGCCTAGCAACTAGCCAGATGACAAACAATTCTTTGCACCATAACAATTCTTTGCACCTGTGTGATGAAACTCCATACATCTATTTGTTTGTATTTAAAATGGATGTTTTTTTTTTTTTCCAGCTGTGTTGACGGGTGTCAAACAACAATCAGTTATAGAGTTTTTAACTCATGAAAATGTGCCTCACAAAGAAATTCACACTAGAATAGTGACAGTTTATGGTTCCAGAACTATGGACGTAAGTGCTGTTCGTTGTTTGGTTAGAAAATCAAAGGACAGTGGGGGAATGTTGGCTGTAAAGGAGTGGGAGGCCAGTAATTGCACCTTGCGATCTGAACTGGTAAAAAGTAAATGAGCTCATCAGGGAAAATCAAAAGAATAACTCAGAGAACCATAGAAGGAAACCTGAACATTAGTTTAGGTAGTGTCAATGACATTGTTAATGTTTTAGGGTACAACAAAGTGTGTGCTCATTGAGTACCACCACATCACCTAACCACTGAAATGAAGAAATCAAGACTTGAAACATGCCAAAGGTTGCTTGCTCACTATGAAAAATATTTCTCCAAAGCATTATTGCTCACTATGAAAAATATTTCTCCAAAGCATTATTGCTCACTATGAAAAATATTTCTCCAAAGCATTATTGCTCACTATGAAAAATATTTCTCCAATATTTGCTTTGGAGAAAAAATATTTCTCCAAAGCAAATATTTCTCCCAGAATTTCTCCAAAGCATTGTGACTGGTGATGAGAGTTGGGTTCACACCATTATGATGTCAGAAATCAGTTGCTAGAATACTGACACCCATCTCAAGCGAAAAAGTTGAAAATTCAGATTTCTGCCAGAACACGGTCACTGTGTTCTGGGACTCTAGAGGCATGGCTCGTCAGGAATACATGGTCAGAGGTGCGACTATCAACTGTGAGAGATACATGCATCCAGTGGCGGCTCGTGGCAACTGAAGCAGGTGGGGCCAGTAGCCGAAGTCAAGCAATGAAATAAAAAAAAAAAACTGTCATTATTAGGCCAACTATTCAGACCCCACCCCACCCCCAAGATTCCTTTACTCTGCCTCTGTTTACCCCCTTGACTCACAATGTACAAATAAGGTAGGAATGTGTCAACTATTGTATTGCACACGAAAAAAATTTCCTCAGAATAGAATGCATAACTATTAACAGAAAAATGTTAAAACTCCTTAAATAAAATTTTTACCTTAAAACATATGAGCACTAATTTATGTTAGTTGTGCTTTGTGTTTCTTCAGATTTCTCAATTGAGGAATAATCACAGGATTCACAGGATAAAAAAAATGTAGAGAAAAAATAATAACTCCAAATATATGCAGGGAGGGAACGTTTCATGAATTTCGTACCAATATAGAATGAGTACCTACTACCATTTGCATTATTTGAAAGGTTTAGCCTTTTTTTTAAAGAACTTGCGAAACCTGAAAACATATATGTATTCATGTGCAAATTATACTTACATGTTTTCTCATTTATTTATTTATTCTTAACATAGAAAATCATCTTAGTTAAAACTGAAATTAGTTCTGCAAAGCGTTTGCAAACTTCATACTCTTGGAAACTCAAATTCTTGGGCTGATAAGCACA
The DNA here is from genome assembly GCA_039090855.1 of Macrothele yani. Taxonomy (NCBI): domain Eukaryota; kingdom Metazoa; phylum Arthropoda; class Arachnida; order Araneae; family Macrothelidae; genus Macrothele; species Macrothele yani. The sequence continues at coordinate 112,791,765 of CM077026.1, forward strand.
GAGTTTTTTTAAGTGAAGCTTTTCGACTCAAATTCTTGGGCTGATGAACAGTTTTTTTTTTTTTTTTTAAGTGAAGCTCAAACTAAACATTCTTGGGGTGATAAGCACTGAGTTTTTTTAAGTGAAGCTTTTCTTCCAGAGATTTAAAGCAAAGAACGGAGATTTTAACAAAATATCCACTCCATTCATTGTACTCGACAAGCAAAAAAGTCACGACACGAAGGAACAACACATCACCGAGAGAGGCACATGCAGAAAAAACAACTAATTGAACTTTACTACGACATTTAAAACCCTCCCGCCACCTTTGAGCTTGGTCAGGGTAAGCTTCTCTGTCAACCCACGGCGTTAAGGAAATGGATACACTCCCTGCCAATCAAATTAGCGCGGGCCAGATAGATCTGGCCCCACAGCTTTTTTTGCACACACAGTTAAGACAGTGTTGTATGTAGGTCTTCACACTGAATGAGACGGGAAGGAAATCATCTCCTCTTCGCTTGTGTAGTGATGTTACTGGGGCCTGTTGGAGCTGGCCCCAATAACCTCACACTCTGAACGGGATCTCTTTCCTCAGGGAATAGTTTTTCGTTTTTGAAGGAAACTTTTCCCTTAGGTAATGGTTTTTGAAGGGAAAAGTTTATCACCATGTAGTTAAGAGAAAGAATAAGAATCAGGACAAAAAAAACAAAACAAAAAAAAACCCAATTATTTCTAGAAGTAGAAATTTTTAGGCGGGGCCCGGCCCCTCTGACCCCTAATGACGAACCGCCCCTGCATGCATCCCTTAAAAAATTTTTAAAGAAAAGAATAAACCATGTGTATTGGGAAAAAAAATCCTTTGATTCTGCAGCATGACAATGCCAAACCCCATGGCAGTGCTTTCACTTCAGACGCCATACAGAAAATGGGTTTGAAGTTCTTGAATACCCTACCTACAGCCCAGCTTTAGTGCCATCTGACTTCTGGTTTTCTGCTCTCAAGAGACATCTGAAAGGAATTCATTCACCTGTAATGAAGATGTTCAAGCTGCTACAAGGAAATAGTTTTGAGAACAACATGAAGATTTTTACTGAGACAAGTTTAAAAAACTTGTTAAATGTTGGTGTATCTGTATCGAGCATCGGGGGACTATATAGAAAAAGAAAATGTGCGAATTTTAGTAGATATTCTTGAGCTTTGTACTTGTTTTATTTCAATTTGATACCTTGCCACTGGGCTTGTATATAAATATGGAGGCATTACTTTCTGAACACCCACTGTACTAATAACATGTCAGAACACTTTGTTGATATGTAGGTATAAGATGGTAATGATGATGTACAATTCCCCAGAATTTGTTGTTGATTCACGTATGTGTACAGATAATTTCATTAATTTCAATTGTGTTTTGGTCACATTTTTATGTTTGTGTTGAATTTGTGTGGGCATTCATGTATTGCCTAACTTTACATTTTCCCACATCTTTGTAAAACTGGTATTCAGAAAATTATTAATTAGGTTGTTCTATAAGAAATATAGCAGATTATATGAATACCCATAATGTAATCTATTTCTTGATTTTCAATAGAGTGATGAATTTCCAATTTATTTGTGAGATTCAGTGCATTAAAGGATGTTTTATAATTCTAAGATGCACTTTTGTTTAATATGTGAAAGTATGATATGTCTTACTTAATTGCAATAAACTACTTTCAGAGTTTTCTGAATTTTCTTTTGTTTTTCAGTTTGAAAATGACAGCAGCCTCCCTCAGTCATCATTCATACAGACACAAACTGGTACATCCAGGAAAGGCTGGGCAGGTCGAAGATGGGGTGTCAGTTGTCAAGTATGTTGTGACTTTCCTTTTCATCAGTTTAAACTTTGAGAACTTACTGTTCATTGCTTAATTCAATTTTTTATATATGTATTTTTTTGCATGATTTACATTTTTATAGTTTTTTTTTTCGAATGCTCAGTTTTTCCAGGTGAAAAGGCTATATCTTTTGATAAATGTGCACCGTGATAGGATTATTAACATGGCAATTCAGGCTATTCTGACTGCCACGTTAATAATCATATAGTTGTGCCATGTATTAGGTGTACAAATTAATTCTCAGCCCCTAAATACAATCCACCGTAGCACTTATGTAAATTGAACGTGTGGTGCTGCCATGTGAGGGTTGCGCAAGACCAATGGATGAATGACACCATAAAACCTGACTCTGCAGCTGACAGAACCTCACAAAGCAGGTGAAAAGTGGAGTAAGCACAATGACGTCCGATAAGCAGCATGTGAAGCATTGCATGCTTTTCGCGTTCCAGCTAAAAAAAAAAATGCTAGTGAGGCTAAGGAAATTATTTGTTCAGCCTTAGGGGAAGCTGCTGTGTCCTACAGCATGGGTAAAAAGTGGTCCTAGAGGTTTCGGAAAGGAAATTAACTATCTTGCAGATGATGCACGTCCCGGTTAACCCAAAAAGGTGGACGGCAACAATTTAGAAGGGTTGTTGGCCGAAAATTCATGTCAGATGCACTTGGGATAACCCAACAAGCGATCTCTATTTGCCTACAAAAGCTGGGGATAATTCACAAGGCAGGCCGTTGGGTTCCTCATGTGCTCTCTCCTGACAACAAAGAGCGACGCTATGACATAGCTGATTTCCTGCTATCCAGGTTCAACTGAAAGGATTTTTGTACAGAATAGTGACTGGCGATGAAAAGTGGGTGTTGTATGACAGTCCCAAAAGGCAAAAATTGTGGGTCAACCCTGGTGGAGCATCGACGTCGACTGCAAAACCGAATATTCATCGCAAAAACTCTTACTGTGCATTTGGTGGGACATAAAGGGTGTATTGTCTTATGAGTTGCGTAAATCCGGTGAAACCATCAATGCTGTGCATTTTCAATGGCAACTTCATCATTTGAGGGATGCAATTTAGCCGAAATGACCTTTTACCGGCCATGGGACTTGGCAAGTGATACTGCTGCAAGACAACGCAAAGCTTCACATGGCGAAAACCACCAAGGACACCCTAACTGCATTTGGTTGGGAAGTTCTGGGAGCACCTGGCGTATTCTCCAGACTTAGCCCCATCAGATTACCATTTGTTCCGGTCCCTCCAGCACCATTTAGTGGATTCACACTTCAAAACCACCCGAAGATGTCGCTCAAAGCATTGCTGATTTCATCGACTTCAAACCACCATCCTTTTACCAAGATGGGATCCAGCTGGTAAAAATCAGCCACCCAATCGTTGGCAGAAGTGTATAGATGCCGATGGAGATTATTTCGCATGTTAAAATTTAAGTTAATCATTACAAAATAAACACTTGACATTGTAGAAGAAAGGCTGCAAATTACACCTAATATTTGTGAAGAATATTTCTTCCATAATTTCCATGTACAAGTTAGTATAGGCAGCAGCACATTTACTTAATTCTATTTTAACTTGAAGAACTTTCAATTAATCTAGATATCTTCTGAGTTCTTTTGTTTTTACAGATGTTTCTGGCCTCTAGATTTTCATCAGGGCCTGTTCTTAACATATAGAAACAGTATTAAAAGATTTTTGTTTACAGAGGAAGAATTTGAACATTGCTTCCAAGTCCCCTTGCAGTTATTAAATTGAAATCTTTTCACTATGATTTTAAAAAGTCTATTATTTTTTAATTAAGTTGTCGAAAACACTAAATGGAAATTATTTCAATTTAATAACTAGCAACTGCATGAGGAACCTGGCAACAAAATTGAAATTCTTTCTGTGTAAACAACAATCTTGCAATACTGTTTCTATACAATGAGAACAGGCTTTGATAAAAATCTAGAGGGCCAGAAATGCCTGTGAAAACAAAAGAAGTCTGAAAATGTGAAAATTAAGTGAAAGTTCTTAAAGTTAAAATAGAATTAAGCAGCTATAGTGATGGAAAGTTTGCGCCGAACTGCAGCAATTTCATTACCTTGCGCCAAATTGCTACAAATTACGAAAAAAATTAACATTTGCTCCCAACTGCGCCGAAACAGCAATCCACAGCAAAAACTGCCAAGCGAGAAAAATGTTTTCACGGCATGCCGTTTTAAATGGCAAATTGAATGACACTTTTTTAAGGTTTATGTGTATTTTGGTTAAACTTATAACGACATTTAATCAACAAGTACAGCCAATCCCAGCATTTCGGAATGTTTTTCACCTACCTTCTAATTCGTTGTTTTTTCGGCATAGTGACGAATAGGTTTCCGCGATGTAGGTAGAGCTTATATGTGTACGCTGTATGCGTGTACTTCTACGTTCTGTTACTCTGATTATAGGTTGTACCAGAAACAAATTAAACAAAAGGTTAAATCAACAGGTGACTAACTGGCAAAAAAAAAAAAAAAAAAAAAAAAAAATATGGTATCATTAATTCAATGCTGTTTGAATGAGCATAAATACACAGAATTTGAAAGCACAAAACTTATTAGCACACCCCAAAATGAGTTGAATTATGATATTCAGAGGCTGTTGCAATAGAAAAACAAAAACTTAACTACTTGTAATGCCCACGATTCACATACCATCCCAGAGCCATGGAAAATGTTAATTAACAGGGAAACAAATTTGAAAAAAATAAATGATAGCTTTATGTGAAATATAATTTTTAATGGAATTGGTCATAAATGGCAGCTCATAATTGTGCTCCGTAGGTGTGATGATGGCATCATTGAAGTATGGACGTGCATCACGAGGAAAACTTTGTCACAATTGAGGACTTCATGTGCATGTGTTCACCGTCAAGGGACTTCATGTAGAAGGTAGCTCCGGAGATGTACATGCTCGTGTGAAAAGATTTAGCAAGGTCTAAGGTTAATTCAAAGGAGTGTTTCCACTAAATAGTGTAGATATTGTGTAGGTTGTTAATTTGTAAATATTTTTACTTCATTTTAATTTAATCAAGTTCTGTGTTGTTGCATGCATGGGCCCAGGTATGGCAATTTATTTTTAATTGAAAATGGTTTGGTTCCATGTTTTAATTGGTTTGGGTTCAGTAGCTGGATTCAGGGCTGTTTGTGTTCCGGGTCTAACCCAGGTTTCCGGGTTTGGGCGATCTTTCGTGCCTGGAATTCCGGATGTTTAGCTTTGAACACATTTTTAAGACTTGTTAAATTTTGAGTTCTAATAAGCGACAAAGCAAACAAAAAAATAAAATTAAAACGATTCATGGCAAAAGTATTTACTAAAAAAAATTGCTTTTCACCAATGAATTAATGGGATAATATTGTCTTCCTCGCCAATGCAGCTGACTCGAGCTTGACACACGAAGGCGGCAGTTCGTGCTGTGGTTGTCCGTTGTTCTGTGGGAAGCGCATGCGCGCAAATTCTCAGTCATTTCGTCGGCTCTTCTGCTCCTCAATGCAAAAAAAAACAAAAAAAAACAGGTTTTCGCTCTGATGAGTGATGTGGTATTGGAACTTGGAGATGAAGGGGAGGGAGCGAGTTAAAGCAAATAAAGTACGTCACTCATGTGTCTGCACCTATGCGCGGGAGCAGCCTGCCTCATTGTATTAGTAAGTCAGTGACGGAGAGGAGGTGTCTTTGTTTCCTTGAGGAAACGTTTGTGGTTTTTTGTTTAGGCAAAAGTGATGGGTTTTTTTTTGTGTGTGTGTGAGATGTATGAATGTTTTTAGGAATTTGAAAGTTTACACGGTTTAAGTTAAGTTTGTCATCAACGATGAAATTTTTAACCAAAACTGACGATCTCAAGACATTAGAGGCTTCAGTCAAAAATAAATTCCGGTGGGATTGACTAGGAAAAAAGACACCCAAAAGGAGAAAGCTGGGATATGGTGTCGGAAAATTGATACAGCTGGGTCATGTTTCTGCATATATAAATGGAGTATGTGCTACAGTTCTGCCTCCAAACCCTGTTGAAGCAATTATAACGGCTACTTGTAATAGTAAAGGTTCTTCTTCCTCTTCGGTACACAAGCAAGACACTGCAAATGAAGGATGTTGGGAACGTAAGCGTCAGCCTGATAGCATCTCCGCTAAAAAACAAATGAAGATAACACACTTTTTTAAGAAATAGTGTTATTTTATTAGTAAATATAACTTTAGATTAACACCACACCAGACTGATGGTTTTTTTTTTTTTTATTAATAAATGGAACTTAGATGAACATCCAATTTGCTAAATATACTGTTATTTTATTAGTAAATAGAACTTTAGGTCAATACCACCTGACTGAAACTCAACGACTAACATTTCTGTTAAAAAAAAGATCAATATCCTATGAAAAAGAGGAGTTGCCCTTCTAGTAACATAAAAACTTGACTGCAGATTTTCTTTTATTTATTTGCCAAATGGGTAATTTTGCAATTGGAAAGAAAGGCAAAACTTTTTTAAAAGGTATGTTATGTGTGTAACTGTTTTATTTTATACAAATGCAAAACTTTTATTAACGTTCTTAGTGTGGTATATGTTAAAGACAATATCATGTAGTTGTCGAAATCAAAGTTACTTAAATTTCACTGAAGGAATTTATTTTTTAGCAACAAATTAATACCTCAAGCTCAACCCCAAAATAATTTACTGTTCTGAGCAAAAGGTATAGGTAGGTAGTAAGCAATTCCCAAAGTGAAACCATTTTATCTTTCAAAGTATCAGTAACAGCTTTGCTGATAAGTATAATAACTAGAGATACTAGTAGTATAGTAGTAACGGAAATACTTTTGTTGTGTGTGTGTGTGTGTGGGGGGGTGCCCTCACATGTTCATTTATGTCTCAAGTTTATGTATTGGCACCATTGGGAGACGCCGATGATTTCAGGGTTTCCTGCCTTGCCTTGCAAACACCTCTGTGGATTACTTTGTATAAGTTGAACATCCCTTCCATGATAATAAATAACCCTAACCAGAGAATGTGCTTTTTGGTCAACAGAGTGATGAGCATGAGGTATGTAAACAGTTTAAATTATTGGTTACATCGTGCTCTAACTTTATTGTATATTCCTTAAGGATATAGCGTGTTATATTGCCATACTTAGTCTAAAGACTTAGTGCAGTAAAATTTAATGCAGTAATGGAAACTTTGCGCTGAACTGCGCCGATTTTATTATCTTGTGCCAAACGGCTACAAATTACGAAAAAATTCAATATTTGCACCGAAATGGCAATCCACAGCAAAAACTGCCGAGCGAAAAAAGATTTTCACGGCAAAAAATAACGTTTTAAACAGCGAATCAAATGACGCTCTTTTAAGGTCTACACATATTTTGGTTAAACGTATAAGGACGCTTAATCAACACGTACCACCAATCCCAACATTTCGGAATGTTTTCACCTACCTTCTAATTCATTGTTTATTCGGCATAGTGACGAATAGGTTTCGCAATGTAGGTAGAGCTTATGGAGGAGGATTTTTGTTGTAATCATGTGGTATGTAGGAGAAATGATACTGTACATTATGAAATCCTGTTGAAAATTGTTTACAGATAGTAGGGTGGTCTTTCGGAGTGTTGTGCAATTGATATTGTTTATATGTCATTCCCTGCTCTTTAGGATGGCTCAGTTATTTCATTCCAGGTGAGGTGCGTGATTACGTAAATACAGTGTAAGGTCAGTCGTTAGCTATTTTGTTGACTCAGAGGACGACTGAAAATGGCTCTCTTGTGGCAGGATACGATGGTTCTGTTTCTAAAGGATTCGTAGGTATTCAGAGATGCCAACTTTTACAGATTTTCTGTAGTTTGTACGGATTTTCACTCCATCTTACAGCTTTATGGAAGTCACCCAAAAAACTACGGAAAAGCCCACGCAAGATCCCTGCATGCAATTTTCTGTTTTTTTTACCGTGTTTTGTTCGAAAAAACACACTTTACAGGTAGTCCCTATACGCCTTTGATGTTCTGACTTCCCCTGTCAACGGAGGCAACACTTTTTCTCATATGCTGTTTGCCACGTGATTTCCCATACAGCCATTTGAGAGTGCCGTGGTACGTAAAAGCCAAGAGGGAGCTCTGCTCAGCGCCTTTTGCGAACTCTTTACATTGATTACATGTGGCTTTGTGTTGTGAAAATTTCAGTGCAAACGTTTTAACCCTTTCCACTTGACTGTCGGGTGATACCCAACATTAAAATCGGCGAATAGCTCGACTCCTGCTTTGCCGATGACGCCTCTGTAGCTTGCATATCGGCGCTTGCGAGAAATTCCTTTTTCGTCGAATAGGTTGGGTGTCGCTCGCCACGCCGATGACGCCCCTATCGCTCGCATGTCGGGTCTACTGAGACATTTCTTTTTTAAAATAGAAATGTCATCGGCTTGTCAGGTGTCACCCCCACGGCGATGACGCCTCTAATGCTTGCATGTCGGCGCTCGCAAGGAATTTCTTTTTCTCCGAATAGCTCGCATGTCGGGTGTTATCCGCCGCCCCTATGACACGTCTATAGCTTGCATGTCGGCACTCGCAGAGAATTTCTTTTTCGCCACAAATGGGTTGCGTGTTACTGCCACGCCCATGACCCCTCTATTGTTCGTGTGTCCGGGCTTTCGAGACATTTCTTTTTTGCTGAATATCGTGCGTGTCAAGTGTCACCCTTCATGCTGATAACGCCTCTATAGTTCGCATGTCGACGCTCGCGGGACATTTATTTTCCACCGAATAGCTTGCTAGTCGGGTGTCACCCACCATGCTGATGATGCCTTTATAGCTCATATGTCGGGATTGGTGAGCCAAAGCTGAGCTTTCACTGCTAAGTTGTGGCCTCTACTGTAGGAAAAAAAAAAAAAACGAGTGCTGGTTAAGTATGGGTGAAAAGTTATTCGAGTGGAAAGGGTTCATTTAGATTAAAAAGAAATAAAACATAGCAGTGAAACAGCTATGGCAACAAAAAGAACGAAGTCAGGTAAAACTTATCGTTAAGTGTATCACGATATATATAGTAAAGAATGGTCTTTTTATGAAGAATCTAAAGTTTTGTCGAATCACGTTTTGTAAGCCATGTGGCTGCAATTTTAGCCTAGTGTATGGCTGCCACGGTGATTGTAGGCATCATACGGAGAGCAAGAAGCACAAAGATCATGTCAAGAGATTAAATGAAGATGTGAGTAAAATTAATGTAACCAAAAAAACTTCTGACAGCTTATAAAGATCGTGGAAAAAATATCAAGATCGGATTAGTGCTGTAAAAATGCAGCAAAATAAGTGAAAAGGAGAAAAAGAAATTGAATGTTCACAAGGGGATTTGAAACAGGAAGAAGCTGAACTTTTGCAGCAGTTGGATTCCTCTCATAAAGTGATAAACAATGCTGAGATGAACATTGAATGTGGCCTAAAAAAAGGGGAGACATAAGTGCAATAGAAAGTGGACAGGTACTATTAAAAGAAACAAAACATTACTATCTTAAAAAAATGAAAAATAAAAATGAGCAACTAAATATTGAGAAAAGCAGCAACAAATTAAAAAATTAAACATTTTTTGTAAAATAAATGATTAATTATAGAATCCTGCTATGGTTAAAAATTTTTTTATCTATTTGAAAACTAAAATCTTTGCATATATGTGTGTGTGTGTGTGTGTGTGTATTTCAATGCAAGATGTTTTAAGTTTGAGTAGGTTGCATCTATGTAGTTCCAAAAAAAATTTTGCTTAAGAGTTTGTTCTATCTACTAATATTTTACCTGCTCTGAAAAAATGTTTTCTTACATCAAAAATGTATTTTATCTGCTCCAAAAATGCATTTTGTTGCTCCAAAAATGTATTTTATCTGCTCCAAAAATGCATTTTGTTGCTCCAAAAATGTATTTTATCTGCTCCAAAAATGCATTTTGTTGCTCCAAAAATGTATTTCATCTGCTCCAAAAATGTATTTTGCTGCTCCAAAAATATATTTTACCTGCTCCAAAAATGCGTTTTGCTGCTCCAAAAATGATTTTACAACTTTCCATCACTGTTTAATGGAATGTCACTGAGAAATAGATCGGTTCATTGACATGAAAAGATTAATAATGTATATATTAGATTTAAATCTGAGATGACTGCCTTTGCTAAAGGATAACTTAATGAAAACGTAACCTGATGTGGGCTTGTATGTTATATGAGAAATGGAATATCACTTTAGCACCTTATATTCTAGAATCATAGGCTACAGGCCAACGTCTAAACTAGGATCAAGGTGAGTTAAAAATATAAAGTAATTCATTAGTGATTGAGGTCATAGCATAGCAAAGGCTGAAAGCTTGAAATGGACTGAAAGAAATGGAGAAGGTTCATAACAAATCAGCTGTGGTGGTTTGCTACGAACCTTCACCATATTATTTTTTTCTTCTGCATTTAATCATTTATTTTAAAACAAATCAAAGTAAAACAAATAAATTTATTGATATATTTAATTGTTTTACTTCAATTTGTTTTGTTACTGCAGCCTCTGTTTTGTGTCATTTTGTCCTTAGAACTACTATAGTATGCAGGTGTTTTATTTTTCTTTACAAATGCTACTGAAGATAAGGGTAATTCTGCTTGAATTTGTAGATTGAACCGTAGAAGTAAAAACAATATGTAGCATGCAAAGTCTTGCATTTAAATTTTTCTGGGGTGTGTTAAAAATAGAAGTTACTAGTTTCTGAAGGCTGTTGTAAACATTTAAAATACACTGCCAGAAAGTGAAAAAAGAACACCAAGAAAGAATTGGCGGACGATCATGAAATTTACATATGTTAATGGGGTCGAGTTTACGTAGGTGTGATGTTAATTTCGGGACCAACCGGTGAGCGCTTACGCCACAGCACGGCATAAAATGCAAATTATCGTCGGGGGTATTTAAGGAGTACGGCGAAGTGAATGTAATCAGTCGTCGGCGTACGGACACGTGCGAAGACTCTGAAGAAGCTGCAATGCCTGGACATGGAAGACGTGTACGATTTCAGCAGTTATTGGACTTTGAGCGAGGTCGTCTAGTCAGACTCCACGAGGCGGGTCATTGTATTGCGGAGTGAATTGGACGGGAAGTATCGGTGGTGGTATGATGGTGGCGTAGATGGTCCAAGGAACATTCCCACACGAGAAGACGTGGAACCGGGAGTCACAGACGGACTGATGAGCGGACCGATCGACGCATAAGAAGAATGGCGTTGTCAAGCAGAACATCCACTGCGACGCAAATCCGAGCTGCCGTTGCACCTGAGGTGACTGTGCGAACAATCCGCAACCGTCTACTGGATGCAGGACTATGTGCATGTGTGCCTCTGGCATGTGTACCTCTGATTCCAGCCCACCGCCAGGAACGTCTGCACTGGAGAACGCAATGATAATCTGTCGTGTTCAGCGATGAAAGCAGATTTTGCTTGGGGGCCTCCGATGGCCGTATGCGTGTTCACAGATGCACAGGGGAGCGTCTCCACCCTTCGTGCATCCGCCATCGACACACAGGGCCTACACCTGGTCTCCTGGTATAGGGAGCGATCAGCTATCACTCCCATACACAACTAGTGTTTGTACCGGGTACGTTAAACAGCACCTCCTACATCAACAACATCATTCAGCTCGTTGTTGTGCCATTTGTAAGGTCGGTCCATCGTGGTGTTTTCCAGCAAGATAACGCATGCCCACACACGGCACGTGCAATGCAACATGCACTTCAGGGTGTGAGACAACTTCCATGGCCTGAACGTTCACCGGATTGAGCACGTGTGGGATTTTATGGGGCAACGATTTATCCGGTCTCCACGGCCAGCCACGACCATCCCCGATTTACGCGTCCAGGTTGAGGATGCTTGGAACTCAATACCCCAAACTTACATCCAACATCTGTACGACAGACTCCATGCCAGAAGTGTACAGTGTGACGCAGTTCATGGCGGTTCAACCTCGTACTAACCATGTTACATGGAAATGTTATTTTTCAGTTTACCAGCAAATACAGCTGTATTTTGCCATAATGTTTTGATCACGTTATCCTCTGTATTACGTTATTATGCTGTATAAATTTCGTTGGTATCAGACGTCTCCTTCTTGATGTTCTTTTTTCACTTTCCGCCAGTGTATAACTGAACAGATTTTTTTTTTTTTTTTTTTTTTTTAGGAGCTCAAAATAGGAAAAAAAGATTGCCTGATGTAGGGCATGATGACTGAGGTGTGGCAGGATATTCTATTATTTGCTGTTTTTAAGAGCAAATGAAAAAGGGAGTGCAAAAGGAAAAAAGCCAGCAGTTTTGTTTGTTTATTACCTTATCTGAGTTTGTTGTTGATGGTTTTGGTTATGCGTATACACATTGCTTTACCGGAAAGTTAAAATACAAAATCATTGTAATTTTAAGTTAATGTACTTTTAATAGCATGTTGTCCTTTGACATGTAGAATATTTCTTTCTTGATAATTCACAGAAACCAAGTCACCGATCCAACTTAATTGTCATCAATCCTGTTACGTTTGAGGGTTCAGGCAAAGGCAGTGAAACTGAATCTTACCCCAAACTGGTGCTTCCGCAACACCGGTGGTGTGCCTCCAGCAATGAAGATTCCATGTCGCCTAGCTCTACAAATTTTAAGAAGAAAGGTAATGTGACTTATTGTGTTTAAGGGTATTGAATACATTTATGCACTTAGATATTCATATGCATAAGGTTTTTAAATTGACAGTAGTGTGAGCATGTACTCAGGATTTTTGATATTCTCTCTATATAGGGCATTTAAAATGTGTTGCTTTGCTTTATTTTTATGAACTGTAGCTGATTCATAAGCTGAAGTACACTCATGTGCAAAGGTTAAGTTATAAAGACAAAAACCAACATTTTGAGAAAATGGTGAGAGATATTTCACCGAAGTGAGTACAGTATGTGTTGTTGTTCATGTGTTATACATGGTCAGACCACATTATTGTGACCACCTCCTACTTTTAACGTCAACAGCACGTAGCCAATGAAAAAAAGCCACTTGTCATGAGCTGGCTTGGAGGGTGTATAAGGTGTGCTGTAGGCATTCTGAAAACATATCAGCCACTGATGGCTTAGTGGTTAGCGAGTCAGACTATTGATGCAAGGTCCTCGGGTTTGAACCTGGGCTGATCCTTCAGAGATGGTGTGATTTACTAACAATCGCTAAATATCCGCCGTGCATCGGACGAGCACGTAAAGTGACGGCCCCCAGGCTGGACCCACTGGTTAAATGGGTATCCTTTCCTATGCCCCCCCTGAAATTCTCTCACCCCTTTGTGTGCAACATCGTACTTGTACGGTGGCGCCATCTACTGTACTCTAATCTCACTACAAACTGTTCTGTCAAAGTCGCTAGACTTGCTCTCATTCCTTCCGTTTCTGTGTCCTGCCCAAAAGGCGATTTCGCTGTAGGTGGCTATGACCTAAACTCTACTCACTGTGGATGGAAATCCTACAAGAAAATGACAAATACTGTGTGGCTGAAAACATATCACTCGTTGTTGTCATGGATAGAATTAGCAATTTATCAGATTTACAAAAAGGGATGATTATCGGCTTTCGGGCCAAGGGCGAAAGTATTTCTGAAACAGTGCAGTTTGTGAACTGTTTGCGTGCTGCTGTGGTTAAAGCGTATCGTGATTGGTGAAATAGCACCATTGCGAATAAGTGATGTGGAAACTGCGGAGCACTAAGTGCTATTGATGTGAGAGGTGAACGTCAGCTTCCAAGGTGCGTGAGGGCCGATCGATACACTACAGTGGAGCAACTCACTAGCCGAATGAACCAGGGGGCTACCGGAAGTGAGTCTAAAATGACAGTTCAGCAAACCTTGCTGTGTATGGGGCTCCAATGAAGATGGATGGCCACTGCACCTATGCTGTGCATTGACAGAAAAGGCTTACATTTGTGTGACGTATCAGAATTTGACCTCTGCTGATTAGCAAAGGATTGCGTTCTCCAATGAGTCATGTTTTCTGCTTCATCGAATGGATGGATGTTGGCGTATACGGTGAGAAACATCGGAGAACAAACACTCTTCAACCATTGCTGGAAGAACACAAGCTGGTGGGGGCAGCATTATGGTCTGGGAAATGTTTTCCTGGCATTCCCTGGCTCCACCCATACCTGTGGAAGGCACTATGGACCAAATTCATTATGAATTCATCCTTGCTGATCACGTACACCCATACATGCTGATTGTCTTCCCTTGGGGCGGATGGGATCTTCCAGTACAACAATGTGCTGTGTCACACAACTAAAAATGTCTGAGAGTGGTGTTGGAAGAGCACAATGAAGAATTCAAAGTACTTCCCTGGCCCCCTAATTCTCCAGACGTAAACCCAATTGAGCATCCGTGGGACCACCTCGATCGTGTTGTTCGCTCTATGGATCATTCACCACGCACCCACCAGCAGCTGTCATATGCACTGCAGTCAGCATGGCTCCACATACCTGTGAACACCTTCCAGTACCTTACTGAGTCACTCCCAGCCCATCTAGCTGCTGTCTGCTTTGCACAGAGTGGTTACTCTGGATATTAGCTGGTGGTCACAATAATGTGACTTGGCTGTGTATCACACCATGAACAACTACATGTACTGTACTCCAAAATGAAGATAATGCACTGAATGCATTTCAAATAAACCATGTTATTTGGCAATAAAATGTAAATTAATAAACATACTAAGGCATACTTTGGCCTTAATATGGTATACGATTGTCGCTCATGGGGACACGTGATTGACAGCATCACAGCATGCTATCCAAAAGAGAGTCAATAAGTTCTGAGGACAGTCTGTCACACTGCTGTACAAGAGCACTTGCAACTCCTGTACATTGCATGGTTCAAGGGTCTTAGAGCAGCCACCCATCTCCGTAAAGCGTCCCACAAGTGTTCTGTAAGATTAAGGTCGGGAGATCTTGCTGGCTACTCCATGACTGCAACACTTTTACTTTCAAGGTATTCCAGCACTAGATGAGCAGTATGGATTTGGCATTGCCCTGCATTAAAACAAATTCTGGGCTGACAGCAGCTGCAGACATAAGGTGATACGATCTTATCTCGATAACGGATCAAGGCTTGAAAAATGCCATGCCAGAGATGCCCCGGGGCATGTAAATTATTGGCCTGGGCAAGCAAAAAAAAACTAGTTGGCCGGTCTAGGTAACTAAATTTATTTATTTATCTTTTATGGTTGAGAGTTTAATGACCACCATGAGCAACTCGATGGCTGCAAGCAGTCACCCGTCTTTAACTTAGGGCCATTGGTTCCAGAGAAGGGAGAGAGCCAGTGCCGTAAGACAAATACAACATCCGTGCCTCATCGGGATTTGAACCCGGACCCAACTTGGATGAATGGTCAGAAGCCTTAGACCACTGCGCCACTGGGACAGCAACTAAATTAAAAAATTAAAAAGTTTGGATAATAGTATTTCCTACTACAAGAAAAAAAAAAGGCAGTTGTCGCATGTCGTGTTTCATTTTACTGCTAATCACAGGAAGTTATATTATTGTTACAGAGTGTCAAGGACAGAAGAATATCACTTCTTTAATTATATTATGCTCTAGGTCTAGAAATTGGAACCATAAGAAGTTTTGCTCCAAATGTTGTTTATAGTCAGCAACAGGATGCATGCCTCTGATGGAACTAAGTTCCTGTGTTTAGTGACAAAGGACGAAAACTTCAACGAAAGGAACATTGCAGAATCACTGAATTTCTCAAATAACAATTTCATCTTAATATCATTTGCTATCCAAAAGAGAGTCAATCAGTTTCAGCATCATCCTCTTAAAACTTGAGATACACGCATTCATGTATTGAACATTCCAAATACAGACCCTTAAAATCAGGGGTGAAAAAACCCAACCCAAATGGGTTTTTATTGGGCTTTTTGGGTTTTATTGGGTATTTATGGGTTTTATGGGGTTTCAACGGTGTTGGGTGGGGGCGGAGGGGGGTATTTGGTTTTTATATCCTTTCATTAAGATTTCAAATGATTAAATATTATTAATGAAAAATCCACGCAACTTACCCATTGGTTAACAAAAATCTCCTTTTTATGTAGTCTGTTGAAATAATTTTATTTAAATGTACACAAAGGCTAAGATACTTTACACACCATTCACTGGAATTTATAAACTAGTATTTGATCAAACTCTGAACTCTCATCAAACATTTCTGAGATGTTTAATTAAATTTGGGTAAAACCACAAATTTCAATATTTTTTGTGACAAATTTACTGTTTGTTTTTTAAATATTTGTGGATCTTGACAAGTTTCTGTGCTTTATCAACACCTAAGCGATTGCAAAGTTTTGACCAGACTAGTCTACAAGTAGAAAATATCCTTTCTACTGCATATGAACTGGCTGGGCAACCACATAGACTTGACATGTATGAGCAGAAATCTTTCAGGGTTCCAGCTTTGGTCACACTTGCATGTTGCTCCATCAGGTGCCATCATTTGGCAGCACTGAAGTTTTGCACAACATCATTTACAAACATAGACTTTGGATAGTACTTTGTGTCACATATTTTAAAACCTATTACAAAAATTATCCATTCAGGTTTCTTTTCTAACACCCAGTTATCAGCAATTTTTTCTTGCTCAGGGCTCATTCTCTTTCCCTGGTATTTTGGATTCATTAGGTTTGCCAAATAGTGGCAAGGCTAAAGTGCTTGATCCATACTTTTTTTTTTTTTAAATCACCGGTGTGTACGGTTCAAGATCTGCATTTTCCATAAGATCTTACCACAGTTCCACTGCCTCAGAAATGTTTGTTCAGCCTGGAGAATGTCTAGTACTCTAGTAACCTCTTTTAGCTGTTTTAACATGTGTACTGCATCTTTGTAAATGATTACATTCTCTAGAATTTTATTTATGTTTGGGGAAATTTGCAGATCATTTGAGTGCTTAACAAACAGGTATAATAATGCATCTATGTAATAATAAAAGCAAAATAGGGATAATTAAAAAACAATTTGAGAACCAAGCTTTCTTATTTTAAAATGTTACTTTTGAAACTCTTGGAAGAAAATATTCCAAAATTGCAGTAAAATTCCAAAGTGTACTTCAGTTTAAAAAAAAAAATGCCTGGGTTTTTTTTTTTTTTTTTTTTTTTTTTTTGGCAGGTAGGTGGGTAGACAACCCTGCTGGACAGTGACCATAAGGCTTCAGGAATGTGGCTTTAAACCAGAAAACCTATGGTATGCATGCTGCTAACATCTTCCCACAAGAGATTGATATGTTAGGCTTGGGAACATGTGCACTGGGCACGTGAACAGCGGTCTAACATTCTGTACATGGACGAGTCATTTTTCTCATTGCAAATAGCTCCTCGGTAAGTATTTACCTAGAGAAAACATGGCATGTGTTACCATCAAACACCCGAGAGAGGGATACATATGGAGGCACTGATTATATGGTGTGGGTAGGCATAATGCATATCACATGAACCGACCTGCACCTGTTTTCCAGGGTTCCATTAATGCTGTCCGCAGGGCTTGAACAGCATCTGAAAAGTTACATGCCCAGCTGGGCATGTGCATGAATTATTTACCTGCCAAGGAAATAAAAGCTGGATGTCCAGGAAAATTTATCTTCTAAGATAACAAATCAAAACCCTCATTTTTTTTTTTTTTTTTTCTTAAGTTAAAAAATATGATGAAAGTTTTTTTATATATTTTGCATTTCCATTTTAAGCAGGGTTGTCTACCCACCTAAGCGCCAAAAAAAATGTGGGCGAGTTTTTTTTTTTTTTTAAGACCAATAAAACCCACTTTGTAGTGGGTTTTATTGGTTTTTTTTCTTAAAACTGCAGTATACTTTTGAGTTTTACTGCAATTTTGGGATATTTTCTTCCAAGAGTTTCAAAAGTAACATTTTAAAATGGGAAAGCTTGGTGCTCAAATTGCTTTTTAACCCTTTAAGTGGCCGATGTATCTGAACCAAATGATGCCCGAAATTTTCTGTGCCTCCTAAACAGAAATGTTCATACAGTTGCGGCGTTTTACAATATCTAAGGTAAAACAATTCCTTTCCCCTTTCATCTCAGCAGTATAAACCTGTCTGGTGATAAGGGCTCTCTCCTAGTACTTTAAGGGGATTTATTTAATATTTATATATTAATTACTCTAAATGTTTACATTTTTAGAATAATTAAGGCATGAAGGCTGAAGAGCTACTCCAACTGACATAAGCATCATGCCACTAGGTAGAAACAAGTCTCTAGTTTCAGGTTTGTCGTTATCGTCATAGCTCTTTCAATAAATAATCACTCAAGATTAGTGTCAGTCATCCCCCTAAATGACCACTTCGAATAACAAAACTGAGGGGAAAACAAACCTTTCTGATGTCCAAGCCACTTGTTCCAGTTGCGATGGCACACTTCTTAGATAGCAGATATATTCGTTCGAGCAGATTTCAGTCTATTTCGCTAATCCCGAGTCAATTCGTTCCAGCCGGTAAAAGGGTTAATTATCCTTATTTTGCTTTTATTATTACATAGATACATTATACCTGTTTGTTAAGCACTCAAATGATCTACAAATTCCCCCAAACATAAATAAAATTCTAGAGAATGTAATCATTTACAAAGATGCAGTACACATGCTAAAACAGCTAAAAGAGGTTACTAGAGTACTAGACATTCTCCAGGCTGAACAAACAAACATTTCTGAGGCAGTGAAACTGTGGCAAGATCTTATGCAAAATGCAGATCTTGAACCTTACACACCGGTGATTTAAAAAAAAAAAAAAAAGTATTGATCAAGCACTTCAGCCTTGCCACTACTTGGCAAACTTAATGAATCCAAAATACCAGGGAAAGAGAATGAGCCCTGAGCAAGAAAAAATTGCTGATAACTGGGTGTTAGAAAAGAAACCTGAATGGATAATTTTTGTGGAATAACTTTTTTTACGGGTCTTTTAGAGGTTATTTTTAATGAAAGTTGGTTGTCAAATTTTCGAACTAAAGCCTAGTTCGTCATCAGGACTATGTCACTGGAGTAGTTGCTGCCACTCAATTGGAAGAGACCATCCGCAATTATCGTTAATTGTGGTACTTCTTCTTCTTGCTATTTCGATCCCTTCTTCTAGTTTTCTCTTTACTAAGTTTGACTGGTGGGCGATTATTTTCACTGAGTCCCAATTTATGGAGTGTCCACTTGCTTGTACATGTCTGTCTAGCCCTGTTTTGTTCCCAATGTTCCTAATAGCTGCTTGGTGTTCTTTCATTCGGACCTTAATACTTCTCCCTGTTTCTCCTATATAGCTGAGTCCGCAGTTACAGTCGATGCAGTAAATTACTCCTTCTTGCAATTGGATGTCCAATTCTTTCTGCTTTAAAGCTGGCAGGAATTTCTTTATTTTGTTATTAAGATCTGGAGCTAGCCTGATATTATATTTTGCTCCGATCCTTTTCAGTTTCTCGAAAAGTCCCTTGTGGTACGTAATTTTGCTGGTGAATTTGAAGTTGGTTTTTTCCTGCTTCTTTTTTGGCACTTGTTTAAATATTTTCTCAACATATGGGGAGGGGTAATTGTTTTCTGCCAACATTTCCTTTAATTCTTCTTTGTGAAGATCTTTTGAGAAGCTGAAGAGACCAGGATTTCAATTTTTTCCAAAAATTGTCTCGCTGTATTCGATTTAATATAATCAGGGTGGAATGAGCAGAAGTCTAACATCTTCCCTGTGTTGGTGGGTTTTCTAAAAAGCTGAGTGAATATTTTCCCTTCTCTTGAGGTCAAGGTTAAATCCAGGTAATTGATGCTATGGTCTTTTTCCTGTTCCAGGGTGTACTTCAAGGTATTCTCTAGTAAGTTAAATTCTTCCAGAATCTGAGAGGGTAGAGATTGGTCCACAGTATCTACTATAATTAGGACATCATCCATGTACCTTACATAGAGAGCAAACAAGGAGGGTTGTATAAGGATTTTTGCCTCTAGTTTACTTATATAATAATTTGCTAGCAGAGGTGCTAGTGGAGAACCCATTGCAAGTCCTGAAGTTTGCCTGTAATATTTCTTTCCAAACTGGAAGAAATTATTCTTGAAGGAAAATAGGAGCAGTTCATATATGCCAAGTAGTATTTCTCTATTGTGATTATGGAATACTATTTTTTCTGCCAGGTCATCTGCAATGAATTCCAGTAGGAGGTCCAGGTTAATGTTGGTATACATAGAGACTATATCCAGGCTTGCCATTACTGGATGAATTAATTCTGGCAAGTTGTCCAGTTTTCTTTTTAGCTGCATGGAATTTTTTAGTAGGTAGGGAGGAGAAGGGAAAATATCTCTGAGGTGACCAAGCAAATAATAATTAATGTTGGAGAGTGGCGAATTTCTAGTGTCTATTATAGGTTTTATTGGATGGCCTTCTTTGTGAACTTTTATCTTACCATAGATCTGTGGAATTCTTGACTGAATTTTGGAGAAGTTTTTGAAGAGCTCATTAAGCTGTTTTTTATTTCTTAAAGAGCTGATTAATTTCTTAAGATTTTTTACAGTTTGATCTATAGGATTACCATTGAGTTCTTCATAATAAGGCTTGCTCAATTCAGCTTCCATTTTATTGTAATACTTCTCTTTTTCTACCAATACCAAAACTTTGCTCTTATCTGCTCTCAGTGCTACTACTTTATCATTGGCTTTGAATTTTTTAAGGTCAGTAATGGCATTTCTATTAAAATTGTAATCAACTTTTACTGGCTTTTTTACAAATTTTGAGACGTAGTCTGAGAATTCTTTCCTTAAAGTAACTGCTGTATTTTCATCTTCTCTTTCTACCTTACTACAGATGCTTTCTAAATCAATCAGTATACGTTTTTATCAAGTGTTGCGGAGGAAAGGTTGTAATTATATCCCTTATTGAGGAGATTAATCAGGTTTTCATCTACTCCTTCTTCCGTCAGATCTATGACATGTTTGTTAGTGGTGGATGGTATTAACTGTGGGCCAGTTGCTGTAGACATTAACTTTGGACTTAACCATTTATTTTCTTTAATTCTCAATTTTTCCTTAAACTTTTTGTTTTTATCTCTCACTGCTTTAGCTAACCAATTATCAATATTTTTCTTTTCTGCTTCCGGAATTTCACCTAATGAAGAGGTCCAAATACGAGCTTCTATTCGTTCGCATTGCTCAATAGTTTTGAATTTATTACGAATCGCGCCATTCACCGTTTTTAGTTCTATTTTTCTAATAAAATTTCTTGACAGATTTTCCGCGATGTTTTTCGTGAGTCTCAAAGAAGGTGGAACAAAATTAGCTCTTATACATTTCTTAAGAAAATACAGTTGTGACTTACATTTGTCGCTTTTGCACTTACTCCTTTCTATCTTTCTGATGTTTCGCCATATATCCAGCCCGTATGTGGTTTTAATCCTAGTTGTAAATGCATTTATGGCACCTCTATTCATAGTGATTGTGGAATAACTTTTTACGGGTCTTTTAGAGGTTATTTTTAATGAAAGTTGGTTGTCAAATTTTCGAACTAAAGCCTAGTTCGTCATCAGGACTATGTCACTGGAGTACTTGCTGCCACTCAATTGGAAGAGACCATCCGCAATTATCGTTAATTGTGGTACTTCTTCTTCTTGCTATTTCGATCCCTTCTTCTAGTTTTCTCTTTACTAAGTTTGACTGGTGGGCGATTATTTTCACTGAGTCCCAATTTATGGAGTGTCCACTTGCTTGTACATGTCTGTCTAGCCCTGTTTTGTTCCCAATGTTCCTAATAGCTGCTTGGTGTTCTTTCATTCGGACCTTAATACTTCTCCCTGTTTCTCCTATATAGCTGAGTCCGCAGTTACAGTCGATGCAGTAAATTACTCCTTCTTGCAATTGGATGTCCAATTCTTTCTGCTTTAAAGCTGGCAGGAATTTCTTTATTTTGTTATTAAGATCTGGAACTAGCCTGATATTATATTTTGCTCCGATCCTTTTCAGTTTCTCGAAAAGTCCCTTGTGGTACGTAATTTTGCTGGTGAATTTGAAGTTGGTTTTTTCCTGTTTCTTTTTTGGCACTTGTTTAAATATTTTCTCAACATATGGGGAGGGGTAATTGTTTTCTGCCAACATTTCCTTTAATTCTTCTTTGTGAAGATCTTTTTGAGAAGCTGAAGAGACCAGGATTTCAATTTTTTCCAAAAATTGTCTCGCTGTATTCAATTTAATATAATCAGGGTGGAATGAGCAGAAGTCTAACATCTTCCCTGTGTTGGTGGGTTTTCTAAAAAGCTGAGTGAATATTTTCCCTTCTCTTGAGGTCAAGGTTAAATCCAGGTAAGTATTACAATAAAATGGAAGCTGAATTGAGCAAGCCTTATTATGAAGAACTCAATGGTAATCCTATAGATCAAACTGTAAAAAATCTTAAGAAATTAATCAGCTCTTTAAGAAATAAAAAACAGCTTAATGAGCTCTTCAAAAACTTCTCCAAAATTCAGTCAAGAATTCCACAGATCTATGGTAAGATAAAAGTTCACAAAGAAGGCCATCCAATAAGACCTATAATAGACACTAGAAATTCGCCACTCTCCAACATTAATTATTATTTGCTTGGTCACCTCAGAGATATTTTCCCTTCTCCTCCCTACCTACTAAAAAATTCCATGCAGCTAAAAAGAAAACTGGACAACTTGCCAGAATTAATTCATCCAGTAATGGCAAGCCTGGATATAGTCTCTATGTATACCAACATTAACCTGGACCTCCTACTGGAATTCATTGCAGATGACCTGGCAGAAAAAATAGTATTCCATAATCACAATAGAGAAATACTACTTGGCATATATGAACTGCTCCTATTTTCCTTCAAGAATAATTTCTTCCAGTTTGGAAAGAAATATTACAGGCAAACTTCAGGACTTGCAATGGGTTCTCCACTAGCACCTCTGCTAGCAAATTATTATATAAGTAAACTAGAGGCAAAAATCCTTATACAACCCTCCTTGTTTGCTCTCTATGTAAGGTACATGGATGATGTCCTAATTATAGTAGATACTGTGGACCAATCTCTACCCTCTCAGATTCTGGAAGAATTTAACTTACTAGAGAATACCTTGAAGTACACCCTGGAACAGGAAAAAGACCATAGCATCAATTACCTGGATTTAACCTTGACCTCAAGAGAAGGGAAAATATTCACTCAGCTTTTTAGAAAACCCACCAACACAGGGAAGATGTTAGACTTCTGCTCATTCCACCCTGATTATATTAAATCGAATACAGCGAGACAATTTTTGGAAAAAAATTGAAATCCTGGTCTCTTCAGCTTCTCAAAAAGATCTTCACAAAGAAAAATTAAAGGAAATGTTGGCAGAAAACAATTACCCCTCCCCATATGTTGAGAAAATATTTAAACAAGTGCCAAAAAAGAAGCAGGAAAAAACCAACTTCAAATTCACCAGCAAAATTACGTACCACAAGGGACTTTTCGAGAAACTGAAAAGGATCGGAGCAAAATATAATATCAGGCTAGCTCCAGATCTTAATAACAAAATAAAGAAATTCCTGCCAGCTTTAAAGCAGAAAGAATTGGACATCCAATTGCAAGAAGGAGTAATTTACTGCATCGACTGTAACTGTGGACTCAGCTATATAGGAGAAACAGGGAGAAGTATTAAGGTCCGAATGAAAGAACACCAAGCAGCTATTAGGAACATTGGGAACAAAACAGGGCTAGACAGACATGTACAAGCAAGTGGTCACTCCATAAATTGGGACTCAATGAAAATAATCGCCCACCAGTCAAACTTAGTAAAGAGAAAACTAGAAGAAGGGATCGAAATAGCAAGAAGAAGAAGTACCACAATTAACGATAATTGCGGATGGTCTCTTCCAATTGAGTGACAGCAACTACTCCAGTGACATAGTCCTGATGACGAACTAGGCTTTAGTTCGAAAATTTGACAACCAACTTTCATTAAAAATAACCTCTAAAAGACCCGTAAAAAAAGTTATTCCACAATCACTATGAATAGAGGTGCCATAAATGCATTTACAACTAGGATTAAAACCACATACGGGCTGGATATATGGCGAAACATCAGAAAGATAGAAAGGAGTAAGTGCAAAAGCGACAAATGTAAGTCACAACTGTATTTTCTTAAGAAATGTAAAAGAGCTAATTTTGTTCCACCTTCTTTGAGACTCACGAAAAACATCGCGGAAAATCTGTCAAGAAATTTTATTAGAAAAATAGAACTAAAAACGGTGAATGGCGCGATTCGTAATAAATTCAAAACTATTGAGCAATGCGAACGAATAGAAGCTCGTATTTGGACCTCTTCATTAGGTGAAATTCCGGAAGCAGAAAAGAAAAATATTGATAATTGGTTAGCTAAAGCAGTGAGAGATAAAAACAAAAAGTTTAAGGAAAAATTGAGAATTAAAGAAAATAAATGGTTAAGTCCAAAGTTAATGTCTACAGCAACTGGCCCACAGTTAATACCATCCACCACTAACAAACATGTCATGGATCTGACGGAAGAAGGAGTAGATGAAAACCTGATTAATCTCCTCAATAAGGGATATAATTACAACCTTTCCTCCGCAACACTTGATAAAAAACGTATACTGATTGATTTAGAAAGCATCTGTAGTAAGGTAGAAAGAGAAGATGAAAATACAGCAGTTACTTTAAGGAAAGAATTCTCAGACTGCGTCTCAAAATTTGTAAAAAAGCCAGTAAAAGTTGATTACAATTTTAATAGAAATGCCATTACTGACCTTAAAAAATTCAAAGCCAATGATAAAGTAGTAGCACTGAGAGCAGATAAGAGCAAAGTTTTGGTATTGGTAGAAAAAGAGAAGTATTACAATAAAATGGAAGCTGAATTGAGCAAGCCTTATTATGAAGAACTCAATGGTAATCCTATAGATCAAACTGTAAAAAATCTTAAGAAATTAATCAGCTCTTTAAGAAATAAAAAACAGCTTAATGAGCTCTTCAAAAACTTCTCCAAAATTCAGTCAAGAATTCCACAGATCTATGGTAAGATAAAAGTTCACAAAGAAGGCCATCCAATAAGACCTATAATAGACACTAGAAATTCGCCACTCTCCAACATTAATTATTATTTGCTTGGTCACCTCAGAGATATTTTCCCTTCTCCTCCCTACCTACTAAAAATTCCATGCAGCTAAAAAGAAAACTGGACAACTTGCCAGAATTAATTCATCCAGTAATGGCAAGCCTGGATATAGTCTCTATGTATACCAACATTAACCTGGACCTCCTACTGGAATTCATTGCAGATGACCTGGCAGAAAAAATAGTATTCCATAATCACAATAGAGAAATACTACTTGGCATATATGAACTGCTCCTATTTTCCTTCAAGAATAATTTCTTCCAGTTTGGAAAGAAATATTACAGGCAAACTTCAGGACTTGCAATGGGTTCTCCACTAGCACCTCTGCTAGCAAATTATTATATAAGTAAACTAGAGGCAAAAATCCTTATACAACCCTCCTTGTTTGCTCTCTATGTAAGGTACATGGATGATGTCCTAATTATAGTAGATACTGTGGACCAATCTCTACCCTCTCAGATTCTGGAAGAATTTAACTTACTAGAGAATACCTTGAAGTACACCCTGGAACAGGAAAAAGACCATAGCATCAATTACCTGGATTTAACCTTGACCTCAAGAGAAGGGAAAATATTCACTCAGCTTTTTAGAAAACCCACCAACACAGGGAAGATGTTAGACTTCTGCTCATTCCACCCTGATTATATTAAATCGAATACAGCGAGACAATTTTTGGAAAAAATTGAAATCCTGGTCTCTTCAGCTTCTCAAAAGATCTTCACAAAGAAGAATTAAAGGAAATGTTGGCAGAAAACAATTACCCCTCCCCATATGTTGAGAAAATATTTAAACAAGTGCCAAAAAAGAAGCAGGAAAAAACCAACTTCAAATTCACCAGCAAAATTACGTACCACAAGGGACTTTTCGAGAAACTGAAAAGGATCGGAGCAAAATATAATATCAGGCTAGCTCCAGATCTTAATAACAAAATAAAGAAATTCCTGCCAGCTTTAAAGCAGAAAGAATTGGACATCCAATTGCAAGAAGGAGTAATTTACTGCATCGACTGTAACTGCGGACTCAACTATATAGGAGAAACAGGGAGAAGTATTAAGGTCCGAATGAAAGAACACCAAGCAGCTATTAGGAACATTGGGAACAAAACAGGGCTAGACAGACATGTACAAGCAAGTGGACACTCCATAAATTGGGACTCAGTGAAAATAATCGCCCACCAGTCAAACTTAGTAAAGAGAAAACTAGAAGAAGGGATCGAAATAGCAAGAAGAAGAAGTACCACAATTAACGATAATTGCGGATGGTCTCTTCCAATTGAGTGGCAGCAACTACTCCAGTGACATAGTCCTGATGACGAACTAGGCTTTAGTTCGAAAATTTGACAACCAACTTTCATTAAAAATAACCTCTAAAAGACCCGTAAAAAAGTTATTCCACAATCACTATGAATAGAGGTGCCATAAATGCATTTACAACTAGGATTAAAACCACATACGGGCTGGATATATGGCGAAACATCAGAAAGATAGAAAGGAGTAAGTGCAAAAGCGACAAATGTAAGTCACAACTGTATTTTCTTAAGAAATGTAAAAGAGCTAATTTTGTTCCACCTTCTTTGAAACTCACGAAAAACATCGCGGAAAATCTGTCAAGAAATTTTATTAGAAAAATAGAACTAAAAACGGTGAATGGTGCGATTCGTAATAAATTCAAAACTATTGAGCAATGCGAACGAATAGAAGCTCGTATTTGGACCTCTTCATTAGGTGAAATTCCGGAAGCAGAAAAGAAAAATATTGATAATTGGTTAGCTAAAGCAGTGAGAGATAAAAACAAAAAGTTTAAGGAAAAATTGAGAATTAAAGAAAATAAATGGTTAAGTCCAAAGTTAATGTCTACAGCAACTGGCCCACAGTTAATACCATCCACCACTAACAAACATGTCATGGATCTGACGGAAGAAGGAGTAGATGAAAACCTGATTAATCTCCTCAATAAGGGATATAATTACAACCTTTCCTCCGCAACACTTGATAAAAAACGTATACTGATTGATTTAGAAAGCATCTGTAGTAAGGTAGAAAGAGAAGATGAAAATACAGCAGTTACTTTAAGGAAAGAATTCTCAGACTGCGTCTCAAAATTTGTAAAAAAGCCAGTAAAATTTGATTACAATTTTAATAGAAATGCCATTACTGACCTTAAAAAATTCAAAGCCAATGATAAAGTAGTAACACTGAGAGCAGATAAGAGCAAAGTTTTGGTATTGGTAGAAAAAGAGAAGTATTACAATAAAATGGAAGCTGAATTGAGCAAGCCTTATTATGAAGAACTCAATGGTAATCCTATAGATCAAACTGTAAAAAATCTTAAGAAATTAATCAGCTCTTTAAGAAATAAAAAACAGCTTAATGAGCTCTTCAAAAACTTCTCCAAAATTCAGTCAAGAATTCCACAGATCTATGGTAAGATAAAAGTTCACAAAGAAGGCCATCCAATAAGACCTATAATAGACACTAGAAATTCGCCACTCTCCAACATTAATTATTATTTGCTTGGTCACCTCAGAGATATTTTCCCTTCTCCTCCCTACCTACTAAAAAATTCCATGCAGCTAAAAAGAAAACTGGACAACTTGCCAGAATTAATTCATCCAGTAATGGCAAGCCTGGATATAGTCTCTATGTATACCAACATTAACCTGGACCTCCTACTGGAATTCATTGCAGATGACCTGGCAGAAAAAATAGTATTCCATAATCACAATAGAGAAATACTACTTGGCATATATGAACTGCTCCTATTTTCCTTCAAGAATAATTTCTTCCAGTTTGGAAAGAAATATTACAGGCAAACTTCAGGACTTGCAATGGGTTCTCCACTAGCACCTCTGCTAGCAAATTATTATATAAGTAAACTAGAGGCAAAAATCCTTATACAACCCTCCTTGTTTGCTCTCTATGTAAGGTACATGGATGATGTCCTAATTATAGTAGATACTGTGGACCAATCTCTACCCTCTCAGATTCTGGAAGAATTTAACTTACTAGAGAATACCTTGAAGTACACCCTGGAACAGGAAAAAGACCATAGCATCAATTACCTGGATTTAACCTTGACCTCAAGAGAAGGGAAAATATTCACTCAGCTTTTTAGAAAACCCACCAACACAGGGAAGATGTTAGACTTCTGCTCATTCCACCCTGATTATATTAAATCGAATACAGCGAGACAATTTTTGGAAAAAATTGAAATCCTGGTCTCTTCAGCTTCTCAAAAGATCTTCACAAAGAAGAATTAAAGGAAATGTTGGCAGAAAACAATTACCCCTCCCCATATGTTGAGAAAATATTTAATCAAGTGCCAAAAAAGAAGCAGGAAAAAACCAACTTCAAATTCACCAGCAAAATTACGTACCACAAGGGACTTTTCGAGAAACTGAAAAGGATCGGAGCAAAATATAATATCAGGCTAGCTCCAGATCTTAATAACAAAATAAAGAAATTCCTGCCAGCTTTAAAGCAGAAAGAATTGGACATCCAATTGCAAGAAGGAGTAATTTACTGCATCGACTGTAACTGCGGACTCAGCTATATAGGAGAAACAGGGAGAAGTATTAAGGTCCGAATGAAAGAACACCAAGCAGCTATTAGGAACATTGGGAACAAAACAGGGCTAGACAGACATGTACAAGCAAGTGGTCACTCCATAAATTGGGACTCAATGAAAATAATCGCCCACCAGTCAAACTTAGTAAAGAGAAAACTAGAAGAAGGGATCGAAATAGCAAGAAGAAGAAGTACCACAATTAACGATAATTGCGGATGGTCTCTTCCAATTGAGTGACAGCAACTACTCCAGTGACATAGTCCTGATGACGAACTAGGCTTTAGTTCGAAAATTTGACAACCAACTTTCATTAAAAATAACCTCTAAAAGACCCGTAAAAAGTTATTCCACAATCACTATGAATAGAGGTGCCATAAATGCATTTACAACTAGGATTAAAACCACATACGGGCTGGATATATGGCGAAACATCAGAAAGATAGAAAGGAGTAAGTGCAAAAGCGACAAATGTAAGTCACAACTGTATTTTCTTAAGAAATGTAAAAGAGCTAATTTTTGTTCCACCTTCTTTGAGACTCACGAAAAACATCGCGGAAAATCTGTCAAGAAATTTTATTAGAAAAATAGAACTAAAAACGGTGAATGGCGCGATTCGTAATAAATTCAAAACTATTGAGCAATGCGAACGAATAGAAGCTCGTATTTGGACCTCTTCATTAGGTGAAATTCCGGAAGCAGAAAAGAAAAATATTGATAATTGGTTAGCTAAAGCAGTGAGAGATAAAAACAAAAAGTTTAAGGAAAAATTGAGAATTAAAGAAAATAAATGGTTAAGTCCAAAGTTAATGTCTACAGCAACTGGCCCACAGTTAATACCATCCACCACTAACAAACATGTCATGGATCTGACGGAAGAAGGAGTAGATGAAAACCTGATTAATCTCCTCAATAAGGGATATAATTACAACCTTTCCTCCGCAACACTTGATAAAAAACGTATACTGATTGATTTAGAAAGCATCTGTAGTAAGGTAGAAAGAGAAGATGAAAATACAGCAGTTACTTTAAGGAAAGAATTCTCAGACTGCGTCTCAAAATTTGTAAAAAAGCCAGTAAAAGTTGATTACAATTTTAATAGAAATGCCATTACTGACCTTAAAAAATTCAAAGCCAATGATAAAGTAGTAGCACTGAGAGCAGATAAGAGCAAAGTTTTGGTATTGGTAGAAAAAGAGAAGTATTACAATAAAATGGAAGCTGAATTGAGCAAGCCTTATTATGAAGAACTCAATGGTAATCCTATAGATCAAACTGTAAAAAATCTTAAGAAATTAATCAGCTCTTTAAGAAATAAAAAACAGCTTAATGAGCTCTTCAAAAACTTCTCCAAAATTCAGTCAAGAATTCCACAGATCTATGGTAAGATAAAAGTTCACAAAGAAGGCCATCCAATAAGACCTATAATAGACACTAGAAATTCGCCACTCTCCAACATTAATTATTATTTGCTTGGTCACCTCAGAGATATTTTCCCTTCTCCTCCCTACCTACTAAAAAATTCCATGCAGCTAAAAAGAAAACTGGACAACTTGCCAGAATTAATTCATCCAGTAATGGCAAGCCTGGATATAGTCTCTATGTATACCAACATTAACCTGGACCTCCTACTGGAATTCATTGCAGATGACCTGGCAGAAAAAATAGTATTCCATAATCACAATAGAGAAATACTACTTGGCATATATGAACTGCTCCTATTTTCCTTCAAGAATAATTTCTTCCAGTTTGGAAAGAAATATTACAGGCAAACTTCAGGACTTGCAATGGGTTCTCCACTAGCACCTCTGCTAGCAAATTATTATATAAGTAAACTAGAGGCAAAAATCCTTATACAACCCTCCTTGTTTGCTCTCTATGTAAGGTACATGGATGATGTCCTAATTATAGTAGATACTGTGGACCAATCTCTACCCTCTCAGATTCTGGAAGAATTTAACTTACTAGAGAATACCTTGAAGTACACCCTGGAACAGGAAAAAGACCATAGCATCAATTACCTGGATTTAACCTTGACCTCAAGAGAAGGGAAAATATTCACTCAGCTTTTTAGAAAACCCACCAACACAGGGAAGATGTTAGACTTCTGCTCATTCCACCCTGATTATATTAAATCGAATACAGCGAGACAATTTTTGGAAAAAATTGAAATCCTGGTCTCTTCAGCTTCTTAAAAGATCTTCACAAAGAAGAATTAAAGGAAATGTTGGCAGAAAACAATTACCCCTCCCCATATGTTGAGAAAATATTTAATCAAGTGCCAAAAAAGAAGCAGGAAAAAACCAACTTCAAATTCACCAGCAAAATTACGTACCACAAGGGACTTTTCGAGAAACTGAAAAGGATCGGAGCAAAATATAATATCAGGCTAGCTCCAGATCTTAATAACAAAATAAAGAAATTCCTGCCAGCTTTAAAGCAGAAAGAATTGGACATCCAATTGCAAGAAGGAGTAATTTACTGCATCGACTGTAACTGCGGACTCAGCTATATAGGAGAAACAGGGAGAAGTATTAAGGTCCGAATGAAAGAACACCAAGCAGCTATTAGGAACATTGGGAACAAAACAGGGCTAGACAGACATGTACAAGCAAGTGGACACTCCATAAATTGGGACTCAGTGAAAATAATCGCCCACCAGTCAAACTTAGTAAAGAGAAAACTAGAAGAAGGGATCGAAATAGCAAGAAGAAGAAGTACCACAATTAACGATAATTGCGGATGGTCTCTTCCAATTGAGTGGCAGCAACTACTCCAGTGACATAGTCCTGATGACGAACTAGGCTTTAGTTCGAAAATTTGACAACCAACTTTCATTAAAAATAACCTCTAAAAGACCCGTAAAAAAGTTATTCCACAAAAATTATCCATTCAGGTTTCTTTTCTAACACCCAGTTATCAGCAATTTTTTCTTGCTCAGGGCTCATTCTCTTTCCCTGGTATTTTGGATTCATTAAGTTTGCCAAGTAGTGGCAAGGCTGAAGTGCTTGATCAATACTTTTTTTTTTTTTTTTTTAAATCACCGGTGTGTAAGGTTCAAGATCTGCATTTTGCATAAGATCTTGCCACAGTTTCACTGCCTCAGAAATGTTTGTTTGTTCAGCCTGGAGAATGTCTAGTACTCTAGTAACCTCTTTTAGCTGTTTTAGCATGTGTACTGCATCTTTGTAAATGATTACATTCTCTAGAATTTTATTTATGTTTGGGGAATTTGTAGATCATTTGAGTGCTTAACAAACAGGTATAATGTATCTATGTAATAATAAAAGCAAAATAAGGATAATTAACCCTTTTACCGGCTGGAACGAATTGACTCGGGATTAGCGAAATAGACTGAAATCTGCTCGAACGAATATATCTGCTATCTAAGAAGTGTGCCATCGCGACTGGAACAAGTGGCTTGGACATCAGAAAGGTTTGTTTTCCCCTCAGTTTTGTTATTCGAAGTGGTCATTTAGGGGGATGACTGACACTAATCTTGAGTGATTATTTATTGAAAGAGCTATGACGATAACGACAAACCTGAAACTAGAGACTTGTTTCTACCTAGTGGCATGATGCTTATGTCAGTTGGAGTAGCTCTTCAGCCTTCATGCCTTAATTATTCTAAAAATGTAAACATTTAGAGTAATTAATATATAAATATTAAATAAATCCCCTTAAAGTACTAGGAGAGAGCCCTTATCACCAGACAGGTTTATACTGCTGAGATGAAAGGGGGAAAGGAATTGTTTTACCTTAGATATTGTAAAACGCCGCAACTGTATGAACATTTCTGTTTAGGGGGCACAGAAAATTTCGGGCATCATTTGGTTCAGATACATCGGCCACTTAAAGGGTTAAAAAGCAATTTGAGCACCAAGCTTTCCCATTTTAAAATGTTACTTTTGAAACTCTTGGAAGAAAATATCCCAAAATTGCAGTAAAACTCAAAAGTATACTGCAGTTTTAAGAAAAAAAACCAATAAAACCCACTACAAAGTGGGTTTTATTGGTCTTAAAAAAAAAAAAAAACTCGCCCACATTTTTTTTGGCGCTTAGGTGGGTAGACAACCCTGCTTAAAATGGAAATGCAAAATATATAAAAACTTTCATCATATTTTTTAACTTAAGAAAAAAAAAAAAAATGAGGGTTCTGATTTGTTATCTTAGAAGATAAATTTTCCTGGACATCCAGCTTTTATTTCCTTGGCAGGTAAATAATTTATGCACATGCCCAGCTGGGCATGTAACTTTTCAGATGCTGTTCAAGCCCTGCGGACAGCATTAATGGAACCCTGGAAAACAGGTGCAGGTCGGTTCATGTGATATGCATTATGCCTACCCACACCATATAATCAGTGCCTCCATATGTATCCCTCTCTCGGGTGTTTGATGGTAACACATGCCATGTTTTCTCTAGGTAAATACTTACCGAGGAGCTATTTGCAATGAGAAAAAGGACTCGTCCATGTACAGAATGTTAGACCGCTGTTCACGTGCCCAGTGCACATGTTCCCAAGCCTAACATATCAATCTCTTGTGGGAAGATGTTAGCAGCATGCATACCATAGGTTTTCTGGTTTAAAGCCACATTCCTGAAGCCTTATGGTCACTGTCCAGCAGGGTTGTCTACCCACCTACCTGCCAAAAAAAAAAAAAAACCCAGGCATTTTTTTTTTTTTAAACTGAAGTACACTTTGGAATTTTACTGCAATTTTGGAATATTTTCTTCCAAGAGTTTCAAAAGTAACATTTTAAAATAAGAAAGCTTGGTTCTCAAATTGTTTTTTAATTATCCCTATTTTGCTTTTATTATTACATAGATGCATTATTATACCTGTTTGTTAAGCACTCAAATGATCTGCAAATTTCCCCAAACATAAATAAAATTCTAGAGAATGTAATCATTTACAAAGATGCAGTACACATGTTAAAACAGCTAAAAGAGGTTACTAGAGTACTAGACATTCTCCAGGCTGAACAAACATTTCTGAGGCAGTGGAACTGTGGTAAGATCTTATGGAAAATGCAGATCTTGAACCGTACACACCGGTGATTTAAAAAAAAAAAAAAAGTATGGATCAAGCACTTTAGCCTTGCCACTATTTGGCAAACCTAATGAATCCAAAATACCAGGGAAAGAGAATGAGCCCTGAGCAAGAAAAAATTGCTGATAACTGGGTGTTAGAAAAGAAACCTGAATGGATAATTTTTGTAATAGGTTTTAAAATATGTGACACAAAGTACTATCCAAAGTCTATGTTTGTAAATGATGTTGTGCAAAACTTCAGTGCTGCCAAATGATGGCACCTGATGGAGCAACATGCAAGTGTGACCAAAGCTGGAACCCTGAAAGATTTCTGCTCATACATGTCAAGTCTATGTGGTTGCCCAGCCAGTTCATATGCAGTAGAAAGGATATTTTCTACTTGTAGACTAGTCTGGTCAAAACTTTGCAATCGCTTAGGTGTTGATAAAGCACAGAAACTTGTCAAGATCCACAAATATTTAAAAAACAAACAGTAAATTTGTCACAAAAAATATTGAAATTTGTGGTTTTACCCAAATTTAATTAAACATCTCAGAAATGTTTGATGAGAGTTCAGAGTTTGATCAAATACTAGTTTATAAATTCCAGTGAATGGTGTGTAAAGTATCTTAGCCTTTGTGTACATTTAAATAAAATTATTTCAACAGACTACATA
Organism: Macrothele yani; assembly: GCA_039090855.1. Classification (NCBI taxonomy): domain Eukaryota; kingdom Metazoa; phylum Arthropoda; class Arachnida; order Araneae; family Macrothelidae; genus Macrothele; species Macrothele yani. The sequence continues at coordinate 112,826,017 of CM077026.1, forward strand.
AAAAGGAGATTTTTGTTTAACCAATGGGTAAGTTGCGTGGATTTTTCATTAATAATATTTAATCATTTGAAATCTTAATGAAAGGATATAAAAACCAAATACCCCTCCGCCCCCACCCAACACCGTTGAAACCCCATAAAGCCCAATAAAACCCACCTGGGTTGGGTTTCAAAAAAAAAAAAAAAAAACAGGTTTTTTTCAACCCTGCTGTCCAGTTAGGTACTTATCGTCCAGTTGCTGCTGTCAGCTCTGAAGCCAGCTGATGAAAATTAAGGCAAGAAAGCGGTCGTTGGGGACAGAAGCTGACCTTGAATGTTGTGTATTGCAGTTAAGGCAAGAAAGCGGTCATTGGGGACAGAAGCTGACCTTGAATGACTTGGTACAACAGGTTGTCTACGAACACTTTCTGTATTTTGGAATTGTCTCCAGAGTTTGTTGACAACCATTTTTTGAGACACACGAAGCCAGCTTGCCACCTCTATTTGGGATTGCCCGGCATCCAGTCTCCCAATTGCCCACCATTGTATATCATTGCTTAAACAGTGTCCATGTGACATTTTCAGGACAAGTTTTCCATTACATGCAGTTTCGCAATAGCGAAGATCTTTTGTACCCTTGTTCCTGTTGACTTTTAACAACTATTGGCTTCTATGTGCAACACCCACTAAAATGTCATACGCATGTCATCATGTGGTAGTGCGTGTTGTTACGTACTTGTCACAGTCTTGTTATACTCCCTGTAAAAGTGTGAGGCCACATGTTTCATTTCTTTTTGAACTACGATCAAAAAACCCTTTGTAACTTAACTTTTGCACATGTGCGTAGTTTATGCATTTTGTTTACTGTGAGTCTTCTTTCTCTAATCTAATTGTACTTGAACATGAGGGCAACAATGAGCTTACCATCATGAAAAAGGACAGTTTTCATTAAACTAAATGGATGAAAATATGAAGGAGTGCTACCTACAACAGGAGGTACACACACAGCAAGTGTCCAGCATGATACAGCACAGTTCTGTGTTTCTTTTCAGTGTTTGCAAGTTATTACATCATCCTGTGTTATTGTGTCACAGAACATATGGATGATGATGGCAGTTTAATTACATTTTTCTTTTTTTCAAGTTTATTCCCAGCAATCAAATTCTAATACTGAATAGCTTGTAATGTACTGATCACCATGTAACATCTCCTCAGAAAACTGGAAAATTACATCTCCCTGGATTGGGACTTGAACATGCATTTCATTGAACAGAAATCAGGAGATGCAAGTTCTACTCCTTTTCCAGGACGATGTAATTTTCAAGTTTTCTGATGAGCTCTTCCATGGTGATCAGCAAAATACAAGCAATTCAGTATCAAAATCGAATTGTAGATTGTGACTTTGTTGCACGAAGTCTTCTAGCTTGTATATGCACACAGATGAATTTTTGCAGATTTCAAAAACATTTAAATAAAATTCCTCTAAATGTTTTGACATATCCATCTTTATCACAGAAGCAAACCAACAAATTGTAGATTATAAACTCTACAAATTGTAGATTATGAGCCCGGGAGTAGAAACAGCGTGATACTCGTCGCAAATTCTCGGAAAGGTGTGCAGACTGTGTTTCTATTTGCTTCACATTCATTGTTTTTAAGATTTCTTTAAATTTTAAAACAAAGGAAGGGTCCTGCAAAAAGAGAACACCTTTCTACAGTTTTCCTCGCCTTTTTTCCTTCAACGCCTCCTTTAATTGGCACAGCACGTTGGAATAGTATTCAGCATTTACTGTTTGGCCCTTTGGGAGATAGTCAGTCAGTAAAACGCCTTTCGAATCCCCCCCCCCCCCCCCCACAAACATTGCCGTGACCTTTTCTGCAGACCTTTGAGTCTTTACTTTCTTTGGCTGTGGAGGACCTGAGTGCCGCCATTGCAAGGACTGTTGTTTCATCTCTGGATCATAGTGATGTAACCATGTTTCATCAACAGTGACAAGTTGCTGCAAAACCGATTTGGAAGTGTCCACTCGTTTCCATTCCTCATTAGCATTCAAACATTTGGGCATTCACTTCGCTGGCATCTTCTGCATATCCAAGTGCTCATGAATTATGAACCCAACATGTTCCCTGGATATCTCCAGTGTCTCAGCTGTTGTTTTAGCCGAGATTTGCCGATCTGACAAAATCAAGTCGTGAACAGGATCAACAATTTGCATATCCAAGTGCTCATGAATTATGAACCCAACACGTTCCCTGGATATCTCGTGTCTCAGCTATTGTTTTAGCAGAGATTCGCCGATCTGACAAAATCAAGTCATGAACACGATCAACAATTTGCATATCCAAGTGCTCATGAATTATGAACCCAACACGTTCCCTGGATATCTTCAGTGTCTCAGCTGTTGTTTTAGCCGAGATTCGCCGATCTGACAAAATCAAGTCTTGAACACTATCAACAATTTGCATATCCAAGTGCTCATGAATTATGAACCCAACACGTTCCCTGGATATCTCGTGTCTCAGCTATTGTTTTAGCAGAGATTCGCCGATCTGACAAAATCAAGTCATGAACACGATCAACAATTTGCATATCCAAGTGCTCATGAATTATGAACCCAACACGTTCCCTGGATATCTTCAGTGTCTCAGCTGTTGTTTTAGCCGAGATTCGCCGATCTGACAAAATCAAGTCATGAACACGATCAACAATTTGCATATCCAAGTGCTCATGAATTATGAACCCAACACGTTCCCTGGATATCTCGTGTCTCAGCTATTGTTTTAGCAGAGATTCGCCGATCTGACAAAATCAAGTCATGAACACGATCAACAATTTGCATATCCAAGTGCTCATGAATTATGAACCCAACACGTTCCCTGGAGTTCTCCAGTGTCTCAGCTGTTGTTTTAGCCGAGATTCGCCGATCTGACAAAATCAAGTCATGAACACGATCAACAATTTGCATATCCAAGTGCTCATGAATTATGAACCCAACACGTTCCCTGGAGTTCTCCAGTGTCTCAGCTGTTGTTTTAGCCGAGATTCGCCGATCTGACAAAATCAAGTCATGAACACGATCAACAATTTGCATATCCAAGTGCTCATGAATTATGAACCCAACACATTCCCTGGATATCTCCAGTGTCTCTGCTATTGTTCTAGCTAACATTCTCCTATCTGACAAAATCAAGTCATTTTTTGAACACGATCAACAATTTCGGGTGTTGTCGCCATTAAAGGCCTGCCCAGATCTTGCTACATCTTTGGTCTTAAAGTCTCCATGCTGAAAGTCGGCACACCATTTCTTCACAGTGGAATATCATGGACACTTGTCACTTAATGTTTGTGTTATACACTCATAGATTTCCTTTGCAGCACTCTTCTGCAGGAACAGAAATTTCATGAAAGCCCGGAGTTCCACATTCGAAAATTCAACACTTTGCGTTGACATGGTTCAGTTCACAATGTCAAACATCTGCAAAAAAAAAAAAAAAAAAGAAAAAAAAAAGAGCTGTTAGTGTGAAAATTGGCACTTTACAAAACAAAATAACACTCTTTTGAGCTGCACTGACAAAATAATGCTACAATTACAGGAAGAGGGTTAGGCCGGTAACTTTTCAGCATCCCCTCGTATTCACGGCACTTTTCAATTTCTCACCAAAGTTCAGCATTTTTGTTTTGTTTATCTGTCTTCTGTATGAGGTATTGAAATCATGCAGCATTGTGTTACAGGATTCCCACGGTCCTTCTAAATCCTTAAAAAGTGCTTAATTTTTTTCAGGGTTTTAAAAGTACTTACTTTTCATAACTGGCTGCATGAAATCTAGAAATTATAATGTAATGCCTAAAACTTTTGCTTCTGATTAGCTATGTTGATGTCACATAATGTCAACACAGAGTCCACGGAAAAGCACAGAACAGTATGAGATAAGTAATTCGTTGAAAAAACTGAAGGACCATGGGCTCTGTAAATAACATATATCCAGCAGGTTCTGAATATTGTTGTTTGTTCAAGTCCCATCACCATCTCTTGGAACTGGCAACTCACTTTTGTATTTCCTCTTTTCATATGTGAAAGTAATGATTATTCAGTTATACCGAGAGAAAATGAGTGCAAAATTGAAATCTTCAACTCATAAATTTGACTGTGGTTTTGCAATTTAAACTATGAGATGATTAAGTGCAAAATTCAGATTTTGAATTCATAATTTTAACCACAGTTTTATAATATGCACATCCTTTATTGCATATGTGATTATTTTCTCCAATAGGAAAACAGATTTGACCAGCAGAACTCTCTTTTAAATTGCATAAGTTCAACTTTATTATATCCTCTGACTTAAATTATATAGAAAAATATGGCAAACTCAGTCAGCATACTTCAATTTGCATAGTTAAAGTATTTGGTCATATGTCTTTGTTGTCTATGCACTTGGTAAAGTCTTTAAAAAATTTGGCAAGAGGTGCTTAAAAAGTTCTTATTTTTTTGCGGGAGAAAATGAGTGGGAACCCTGTGCTATTTTGCATTTTGAATTTGTAATTTGTCCAATACCAGTATCTGTATTTTTATTTGTTTCTTTTTAAATATTTCAGATGCCTCAAGGTTTAGCAGGTTCGAATCTGATTCGGATAGTGAAAGCGACTTTGATATTAAAGTCCCCAGTAGTTCTAGTGAAGAAAGCGATGGTGAAGTTCAAGCCTGTGGTGAGCCGAATCCCGAAGATGAAGTCCAAGCCTGTGGTGAGCCGAACCCCGAAGATGAAGTCCAAGCCTGTGGTGAGCCGAACCCTGAAGATGAAGTTCAAGAGACAGTATCTACCTCTCCTAAAATGCCAAGTCCAACATTAAAAGAAACTGCAAGTGCATTTGATTTAGTGGACACAGATGATTTGTGTAACCATACGCATAGTGAAACTGTTGAAACAACTGAAAAAGCAAACACTTCGGACTCCTTTAGTGCTTATAATGCTTCAGAATCGTCTGAAGATGATGCTACTGAAATGTGTAAACCTCAAAACCAAAAAGAAACATTTCTGAGTGAAGATTTTGAAGTCCAGGATAGTGCCAATATTATAGATATTCAGTGTATCAGTCAAATTCCAGCAGACTCAGTTTCAAGTGATCTTCATGATGAAATTGTTGCAGATGATATTCATGTGCATGAAATGTATCCGTCATTTGCAAGCTCTTCCATCGAGGCTGTGTCCAAAGAAAATGATCACTTTGAGGCAGAGGATTCAGAGGGTGATTTAGTCTCAAAAGATGGTGATTCTGTGACCGAAAACTGTGAGGTTAATGAACTGACCAATGGTAATGACATATGCAACTCTGAACTGGTTAGTTTACAGAATAGTGATGTGAATGTAGGTGATGAGGTTGAACAGTCTTTATCAAAAAATGATTTAAGGCATGAGCTAAAGAAAAGGAAGCAGAAGAGGGACCGAAGAAGTCGTATCGATCGCTACTCAGAGTACACAAGCAGCTCTGAGAGTGAGAGTGATTCAAGTAGCAAGTCTTCGTACAGTGAGCGGCAGAGCCACCATAGTTTGAGTTTGGACAGTATGAACAGTTCGGACCAAGGAAGTAGTGATGAGAGTTTAAGTCCTCCTGTGAAGTCAGTACTTAGTGTTGTTAAGCCTATTAGCTTGGAAAATCCAGATCTTCACAATCTAACTAGTAAAAGTTTCCATGAAACTTCCCTTAGTCAAGTGTCAAAGGGGCATAAGGACCAAAAGTGTTCCCAAAAAGTTGAATACCATTCATCTATGGAAGACTTGTGTAACTTTCATCCACAGACCTCCAAACGAAGACGGAGTAGCTCATCCAGTGTAGAAAAGATTACAAGAAAAGCACAGATGACCACTTTTCTGGTAAGCTTGAAAACTTTTCTTTGGATTGTTAAGTATGTTAATGCTGAAGATGAGATTCTTCCAAATGTCCATATCAATTTAAAATACATTTCATTTACATATTGTCATAATATTTACAATGAAAGTTTCTCCGTAGCTGTAATATTGTAATCTTGTAGATGGTTGTTATAAGAATGCTATATTTTTTTCTCCATATGAGCAGCACTTTTTTAGACTAAAAATTCTCATTTGCATATTTGGTAGCAAGTTGATGTACTGCTTATGTATTAATATTAGCCAAATTTGTTTTAAATGGTAAGTTAAATGTGTAGTTTGGAACAGTTATGAAATGCAAATCCTTTAAACATAAACAATATATTTCCTTAGCATGCTCAGAATTTTAAGCATTTATTGTTCAATGAAAACTTTATTGTTCTTGTTCAAGGAAACAAAAGAGGAAAAGAGAGAAAGAAAAAATTTTGCACCAAAAAGTCAAAGAATCTGAACTGTCTTTTTCCATACAAAAAACTTTCCAGATGTCTAATTTTATCACCATACTGTTTAAATATTATAGTAAGGTGAATAATTCAGCTGGTAAGCTGAATTAAATGGCATAATTCAGCTAGTAAGCTAAATTATGCTCAGCTCTTCCCTAGCACGGCATTAAGATACAATCTGTACATTCTGATTTTTTCTGTAGTGGATTATGTTGTGACTACCATCTCCTGAACCTCTTAAAAAATATTTCTTTTTTATGCACTCTATATATGTAAATCTCGTGAGCAGTGCAACATTAAATATTTTTGGACTACATGAATATGGAAAAAATTGTAGTTAAGTTTATAATACCTCTGTATAAACCACATTAATCATCTTTCACATACTTTCTTTCAGTCTTGAAAATCATAGAAGTACACAGTGTGAGGGAAATCAGCCTACAGCGGACAGTTCTAATAGGTCATTCCACTTAAGGGTTTTTTTTTTTTTTTGTTAGTACTACATGCAAGAGCTATTTAAATGGTACACAGATAGACCAGGCAAATTATCAGTTCAGGTGGTTTTTCATAATAAAAACTTAAACAACTGCAGAACTTTTCATAACATGTTTTATTCATGGAAATAAGCACCCTCACAATCTAAAACTCTTTTCCAACTCTCAAGATATAAGTTTGTAAATTCCGCTATTACGAAACATTTTTTTCTTTAGAAGTAAAAAACCTAGCAGCCTCTGCTTCAATCTCTGTTTTATTGTGGAACTGTCTATTTCATGTGTGATTGTCTAGCACCAAAAAAAAAAAAAAAAAAAAAAAAAAAAAAGGTACTAATCACTTGGTGAAATATCAGGAGAATATGGAGGATGAGTATAGGTGCAAATTAGCACTTGCCACTCGCCAGATGGAGATTAACTGGCGACTTTGGCAATTAAATTTATTTTACTGGTTGCCAGTTTGACCATTTGTTATTTTTAGTGCCATTTACAAAAGTATAATAATACAGAAGTAGAGGTAAAAGAAAGTGAAACCAGTCTTAACTACGGATGGCAAAAAACCTCGATGTTTTTGAACATCGAAGTTTTGCCACCGATAAAAAATTGATGTTACAGAACCCCTTTAGTGTGACGGCAATTGATTCATCAGCCTGCGCGTGTTGTGCTAAAAGCGCGGTGAGCTTGAATGAGCAGCCCTTGATTTTGACCCGAGTAGTTCCCGTCAGACAGCAGTTATCGGTGTGAATGATCATATCATTTATTAATCATATTGTTTTGAAATGAAATCTCCACGAATTATACCATCAAACAGCAATATTATTGAAAAAATCATTAGAATACACAGTCTGCAGGCCTGCTAACCCTCCGAGTGTAGGCCGGCACTGCCGGATTTCATTACATTTCCCGGAATTCCAGATTATAAATTAATATTTGCTGGATTCCATCATGATTTCGGTAGCGTAAATTAAAAAGTAACTAGGAAAAAAGTATGAAGTTCTCCAAAGCATCAGAGAACTTCGATCATTACCGTAGCGTAAATTAAAAAGTAACGAGGGGAAAACTTCGAAGTTTTCCAAGGCATCGGTTCATTAGCGAAGAAGCGACCTTTTCCCTCTGAGTCAGCAGTTGGCAGCGATGTTTACTCTTCTGTCTGCTAATGATCTCTGGCGCTGCAGGCATGGAGCAGGAACAGGCTTGGCGTTGGCTGTACGTACGGACGCAGATTTCTCGTCTGTCGACGGTATCGGAAGCACGTTTTGGTTTGTTTGATGTATTTCATCTCTCTTAACAGGAATTTCTGATAACTTTTCATGCACTTGTTTAATCATGCGATGGCTGGTAGAAAATATCAGTCTGTTTTTAAGAAGTGTTATACGACAGATTATCCGTGTATAATCGAATCAAGGAAGGGCCAACAATTTGCCTTTTGCTCTATTTGTAGATTTGATTTTTCCGTTGTCCACAAGGGCAAAGGAGCTATCGTTAATCACATTCGTATGCAAAAACACGCAGACAATTCTAATTGTGTAGAAAATAACAAACCATAAATTTTGCTCGAGATAGTTCCTCTTCCGATGCCATTATCCATGCTGAGTGTTTGTTTACTTTATTCCTCGTGTAACATAACTTACCTTTAAGCTGTGCTGAGCATGCAAGTGTGGTTTTTAAGAAAATGTTCCCAGATAGTAACATTTAAAAAAAAAAATATGCATGTGACAGGACAAAAACATCGTGTGTTGTTGCCGAAATAAGGAAATCTTCAAAAATGGACTTTCATACTTGCCAACTTTTACGGATTTCTGCTTAATTTTACTGATTTTTCCAGCACACAAATGTCTTTTATGTTTCTTCTGTAGTACCCAGGTTTCACTGCCATACATCAGAGTTAGGAACAATTACACTCTCATTCACAGCCATGCAGGACTCTCTTGGGAACCCATCATTCCCGTGAAAACCTCCCAAAGCCGTGACTTTCAATGAAGAATTCACTTGCCTTCTAATTTCACCATCTAAACTCATTCACCTGGTCAATAATCACTGTGCCATTTAGATTTACATTACATTCAGTACTACCAGTTCCTCTCTCAAAAACCATAACTTTGGTTTTTCTCTTATTTGTGCTCAGTTTAAATTTCATGCAAACTTCGTACATCTGAGACAACATACTCTGCAACTCACTTTTGCTCTCTGCCAACAGGACAGTGTCATCAGCATTCAGCAATCTGCACACACATATATTGCCAAGACATGCATCCATAAATATATTAAACAGCCATGGTGACATTACACAACCTTGTCTGACTCCAGCACTAAAGAAAACCATTTTGATAAAACACCATTCACTCGTACACAAGCTTTACTGTCAGCATACATGGCTTTTGCCCTATTAAGTAGATTCTCAGTAACACCATATATATATTCAAAACCTTCCACAAAAGTGTCCTATTTACTTGGTCCATAGCTGCCAATCCTTCCGATTTACCCGTAAAGCTTCCGATTTTGGGGCGTCTTTCCGATATTCCGATCGGAAAGTAATTTCTTCCAATTTTTCATTCTCTTACTAAAAATCCCTAAAAAAATAAATAAATAAATCTTTATTCCACTTCAAAAAATCCTTAACACGAGATGATTAAAAAGAAAAATTCTCCTTATTTCCGCTGTATAGAGAAAGTGCGAGCGGCACGGTTTCTGCTTACACGTGGATTTATGGATGGATCAGAGTACCTTCCCCTGCGCAAGTAGCCAGCTGCGTAATGTAAGGTTACAATCACATTCTCTCTCTTGCTGTTTACCCCCTCCCCGTTCTCCTTTTCAGATAACGCATTGTTCGTCCTTGGGGGCGCAGCTTCTCAGAGGCCAGCGTGGGTGTGTCTTGCATTCCAGCACTCCCAATTCGAAATGCTATTTCAGAACGTAGTTATCGTAGAAAAAAATTCAAACGGATTTTAAGTCTGTGGAATTTTTAAGCCCAGATCGATACCCAACATGACGAAATTAAGCAAAAGCTGCCAGTTTTGTGAAATTAAAAATGCGTTAGGCATGGTTTCGTAATTTCTTCTGCGGCAATAAATTTGACCTAACAAAAGAATGCTACTGTAAGAGGAAGTTGAAAAAAAAATAAAAAAATCCAATGTTCATTCGAGCCTTTGCTTCTCCAGCAATGATTTATTTTGCTGGTCTATTAGTCAGTAAGTTTTCAACCGTGCTTTTTTTTTTCGTCCCTCGATAACATGCATAAAAATGTCTTTTCTTGATTCAATGAAATTAATACGTTGGGGTACTATTTTTTCCCCTCTGCAAATTGCATCTCTTTAAGCTGTTACTGTTTTACTACAGCAGTTTTACTCGCATTTTTTTTCAAGTGTCAATAAATTTAGTATTAGTGATTCGCTTTGAGCAGCAATATGAAAGGGGGAAAAAGTACTATCAAACATTCCGTGATGCGTATTCTGCGGAATTCCCGTGTATTGCAAAATCTTCAAAAAATGAAAAATATGCATTTTGCACTGCGTGTCATGTAATTTCAGCGTTTTGCGTGGTGGAAGGAATAAATTATGATATTACTAATCATATTTCTAGTGCCCAGTTAATGTTGACTGCGTGGAAAAAAAAATGCGAAATTAGCTTCCCTTGTTAAAAGTTTTAATGAACTGCATGCGATTCGTGCAAAATGTTTGTTCACTTCGTCTTTAGTTGAGCATAATTTATCAATTAGTGTCACTCATTTATTTCATTTTTTTTATTTGACTGTCTGATTGTACGTCTCTCCGTAAGATAATCCTTCCATGAAAATGGTTTGTTTTTGAAAGCATTTTAGTTTATTCCGTGACAGCGTGGGATACGATTCTATTGGATTTGTGGGTCAAAGGGTGTGGAACATTCTTCCCTTTAGATGCAAGCTTCCGTAAAAATAAATTTTTATCTCTTTATAGATCATAATGATATAGCATAGTAATTAGGAATTCTGTATGGATAATCGAAATAAACGTGCCGATAAATTCAAACATCTGTAGTCATATCAATTAAAAGTTGATACTTGAGTTAGGTAACATATCGTTTTTAATCGATATGCTCAGTACATTTAATCAATATGCACGACAAGTAATTTCATTGGATATATCGATTAAAAATTTCATCGAATATATCGATTTTTTTTTTTTTTTTTTTCGATTTTTGGTTTCTGAAAGTTGGCAGGTATGTTGGTCGTAAGCTTGCTCTAAATCTATGAAGGCAGCAAAAACTTTCTTACCAACAGCCAGATACTTTTCAATCATCATGCGTAATGCAAAAATTTGGTTAGTGCAGCCTTTACCAGGCATAAAACCGCTCTGTACATCCCATACTCTCTGTGATGTAAGACCCCATACTTTTTCAATACTGACCTTACCGAACACTTTCCCTGGCACACTCAGTAGGCTAATACCACGATAGTTCTTGCAGTCAGTCTGATCACCATTTCCCTTATACATGGGAACGATGATAGCATCCTTCCAATACCAAAGGACCATTCCTAACTCCTAGCACAACTGGCAAATTTCAGTTAACCAGTCAATTATAAAGTCACCACCATATTTCAACATCTCAGCAGTTATGCCATCAACTCTCGGAGCCTTACCTTTCTGGATACATTTTGGAGCTTTACACATGTCTTTTCTTGAGATCTCTCCTGTGCTTCCATCCTTCACTGTGACATCATCTGCTTCTGCCTCAGAATCACCTTTGCTTTCCTGATCTAATAACTCACAGAAGTTTTCACCCCATCTTTCACTTAACTCTTTGGGTTCCCATATCATTTCCCCAATCCTATTCTTCACACAACTTACAACTTCATTTCCCCTATTTTTGTTGAGTCTCATGTACATCCAGAAAGTGTTCCTGTCTTTCTAAAAAAAAAAAAAAAAAAACAATTCATGCCTTTTCACCTTCTCTTTCCTATATTTTGCATTACTCTGGCAAACCAGCTTAGCTGCTTCACGCTTCTTACAGCGATATTCATCCACAGAAACTCTACCTTGCAACATCCCCAAATGAGCTTCTTTTTTTCTTTTTACTGCCTCCTCAATTTCACTATTCCACCAAGCATCACCTCTATTGTTACCAGGGTGGGAAATTAGAAAAATATCCTAGGAGCAAAATGGCTCCTATAGCTGAAATTCTAGGAGCCGTTCCTTGCTGGGCTCCCCCAGCCAGCCCAGCAAGAAACCGGCTCCCGCGGTAGCACATTCCCCACCTTGTTCAACTATGGAACTAGATAAAAAAAAATCGGGAAGCTATCTTCACGAATTCTTAATAAAACTGGCTGAAATTTTTATACACAGGATAAGTAGATAATAGAAGCCCACCGTGAAAATTCATGTGAATCGGTAAAATACTTTCTTAATTACCCACAAAAATTTTTATTAAGTACCATATTTTTCAGCATATAATCCGCAGACGGCAAAATTCAGCGTGATAGAAAAAACGTCGGTGTATAATCCGCAGACAAAATTCACAGTAAAAGTTAAAAAAAAACCAGATATGTAATCCACAACAGAGTTTACAATATATATAGTACAAAAAAGTAATCGCCAATATTTTCACCAACACTTTTTTCCCCATCACCAAAACGATTTCTTTTTCGCAAATTGCAAAGAATGCGATCGGCAGCGCGACCCCTCCCTATTTATAAGGCGTAGGCGCACAATTTTTTTTTTTTTTTTTTGAATTGAAGGTTTAACGACCACCGTAAGCAACTCAATGGGCTATAAGCACTCACCCGTCCCTAATTTAGCTCCACTGGTTCCAGGGAAGGAAGAGAGCCAGTGCCATAAGACAAAACACGAAATTTTGTTAGTGACCTGATCGTAGCTCCCGTTACGCAATTTTGGGATGGCTTCAGAAATCCAGAATTTTCATAAATCTGGCACTCGTCCGATCCCGTCGATGCCTAATTTTCGAGGTTTTACTGTATAAATATACTTTCTTTCCATTTAATGAGTTTAAAAAACTTATAAAATCGTGAAATTTTTTGAAAATTTAAAAAGTTTGTTACGATACCCCGCAACTTTCAAACGGTTGAGATATGTATTTTTCATTTCTGTGGCAATCGCGCTGTAACTCTGAGTAATGTTTAAAATTACATCAACAACTGAAACACTAATTTTCAGATCGTAAATAATTTGTAATGGTGTCGAAGTTCCTCCAGTCTCGGAGCTGAAAGGAAAATAAACAAGTGGGGTTGGAAATTCGGGAAGAGAGAGAGTGTGTGTGTGTGTGTGTGGGTGACATCACGGGTCAGAGCGGCACGTCTCAATGTTTTATGGAATGGAAACCGCACTCCGCTATTCAAGGTCAACACGCTTTGCTGAAGGCAATGTTTCCTCCTCTTAACTTTTACAAAGCAGCAATCCCTTCCCAGAGAGGAAATGTATACACACAGACAATTTTGCCAAAGCCAAGGGGCAAGCCGAGATATGTTGATGGAGTGACACTGCATATTATCGTTGAACACGTGGCGACATTCTTAAAGCTTCATTTTTAAGTTTACGGGGGGGGGGGGGACTCTGTATTATCCGCACCGTCGTATAATCGGCAGCGTCTAGAATTTAAACTTTTAGGAACAGATAATCCGCGGATTATGTGTCGGAAAATACGGCACTTTTATGCACAACAAATTCTTAATAAAAATTTCCATGCCTAGTTTAAAAAGTATTTAACCAATTTAGGAGCAGTTTGGTGGGCCTTTCGTATCAATGATTTATGGTGTTTGTAAAAAATTCTACCAGTTACGTGGAAAATTCACATAGATATTTTTTTTGTTTTTTTGACAGGCTGTTTAGTTAGAATGGCAGGAAATGCCAAACACCCCATATCCCATGCTGATACTCCCCTTAAACGGCTGCTCTTCTTGTCCCCCCCTCTCCTCCCCCCACACCTGAAGCTGATTTCCCCATCCCTTTCTTAAGGCTTGCTCCCCTTCCCCACCCCCAGTAGTGCCATCGAAAGTCACAGTAGCACGCACCTGCATTCCTCACGGGACTTTTACGTACACTCCCTAGTTCAACACATGCTAGCAGCGAGGTTAAACTTATTTCCCCCTACCCCAATATACTTTTAACCACACACCACTGGGAACTTTTAAAAAAAGAAACATAAATACTGCATTTGAAAATTACTACGTACGCATGTTAAAAAAGAAAAATCAAAAATTTATGCAGTCGCGAATTGGCTCCCAGGTTTAAAATACTGGTCGCAAAACGTAAAATTGTGGTCGCATTTTGCTCCTGGCGACCGCTAATTTCCCACCCTGATTGTTACCCACTATTGTGGTGCCACAGACCTCTTCAGCAGCAGTTACAACACAGTTCTTAAAACATTTCCATTTCTATTCTACATACTCTCACAAGACTTCAGCTCCTTCAGTCGTTCTCTGAGTATGTCAGAATAATGCTGTTGATTTTAAGGGAGCCTTTCAACCTTTATTCTTTCCATCCTGTGCCTCTTCTTATTCCTTCTCATCCAACCAACATTCAGTTTCACTCATGACACTATCAAGTAATGATCAGAACCAACAATTCCGCACCTCTCAAGACTCGAGTGTCAACAACAAAGTATTTCAGACGCTGATCATAGACAACAAAATCTATCACTCTTTTGACCAAGGGTACGATTTTCCCACGTATATGTGTGGATGTACTTGTGGTTTAAAAATGTATTAGATACACACAAACCATTCTCAATGCAGAGTTCAATTAATCTTTCTCCATTATCATTCACACAAGGATAATTAAACTTACCCAGAACATTGTCAGAAATTGCATTCTGCATGCCTACTCTAGCATTGAAATCCCCAGCTATTATAACTTTCTCTTTAGCAGCAAAATGGATCTAAATAGCTTTTAGCTCATTCCAGAAATCTTCCTTCCTATCAGAAGGTTCCGAGTCACAAGGAGCATACACTACAACAATTACTATTATGTTGTGTTTGTCTTACCGCACTGGCTCTCTCCCTTCCCTGGAACCAGTTACCCTAAATTAGGGACAGGCGACTGCTCATAGCCCATTGAGTTGCTCACAATGGTCGTTAAACCTCCAATAAAAAAAAATATCACTTTCAAACGAATCCGAAGAATTCTCTCACTTATGCAACTATAGTGAATCAAGTTGTTCTTCATCTTTTCACTTAAAATCACACCTACACCAGCCTGTCCTCTCACATTATCCAATACTCCAGACCACACACTCACCATTCCATTCACTTCTTTTATCCCTATTTCCTTCTTTTTGGTTGCACTTACACACAGCACATCCAATCTATATTTATTCATCTCCTCAATCATCTCATTCATCTTGCTATTTATACCTCCAGTATTCCATACACCAATCTTACACTCACTCAGCCGAGATCTCTTTCTGATTCGCCTTTTATCAGTTCCAGGTCGATGCCATGGCGGACCATCCTTCTCAAGTGTGGTAGGTCCACCATATCCCACACTTGAGTCAGTTTTTACATTTCTTGGAGTCGTTTTATTAGGTAAGTACACCAGTGTGAGGAATTAGCCCACAGCTGATGGTGAATTAGCCCACAGCTATGGTTCCAGTTGGTCTGGAACAAAACCCAGTGAGTTGGGGTCATTTTCACCAATGTCACACAGAACTAGCGGGCACCTAGTTCTATGTGCCAGCTAGTTCTGTGACATTGGTGAAAAGACCCCAACTACTAAGTTTTGTTGTTGTTGTGTGTGCCATTGTTACCACGGAGCATCCCAAGGAGGCAGGCAAACCAATCTCTCACTTAGATTGGCCGCAAGGCAACAAGACAATTTTGCTCCTAGATAATGTGCCATCACATCCAAGTGAAGAAGATCTTAAGGTCGGAAGTGTGAAAGTGGTTTTACTTCCGCCCAATGTTACTTCAGTTATACAACCTATGGGCCAAGGGGTAATTGGAAGTTTTAAGAGAAGATACCGTCGGAAATTACTGAAAGCACTGTTAGAAATGATTGTGTGATTGTCAGACTTAGTGACTCGATAACGGCTATTAATATCAAGGATGTGGTGTACATGGCTGTCTCAGCATGGATAGAAATAGCAACAGAAATCGTACCGGTAACTAATTCCTCCCAAACAGCAAGAACTCAACACACAAAATCCTCGGAAGTGATTGAAGAAATGCCAGCATCAGAACTCGTAGCATCAAGCTTCATCAAAACTTTTAAAGAACTTCAGGGACGCATTGATATAACAGAAGAAGATGTGGAAGAGTGGATGACAGTTGACGATGAACTGGGTTTCGAAATGCTGTCTGATGATGACATAATCACAGCTGTCACCGACTTGTTTGAAGATGACACCGAAGATTTGGATGGTCAACACAGATTCACCCGTAGATTCATGGGTTTCCCATACCAATGGAGTAAAGGCATTAGAAGTGGCTCTTTGTCATGTGGAACAACGATCAGTGTCCACACCAATAGATGTGATGTTGTTATAGAAATGGCAGGACTTTGCAGAAAAAAGCTGCTCTTTATGTTCGCAATAAAAAGAGTAACATAATTCTTTAGGAATACCTGATGTAAGTGATCTTATTAACAGTGCATATGTATGCATACATGCAGTTCTTTTCAAATTTGAAGTACCTATTTGCTCTATAAAACATAACCCCATAATTTTTAATTGTAATATACACTGCCGGCCACCCAAAATTCAACACCAAGAAGGACACGAGATAGCAAAGCCAGATTTACTATACACATAACAATAGATACAAAGATAAAACGATTGAGCTTTCAGCCAGCCCATGTGACTTGCGTAACACACAGACATCAATAGTTCGTGTGGCGGCCATGGCTGGCAATAATGGCCGCTACACGCCGCGGCATCGAACGAAGGAGTCTTTTGATGTGGGCTTGGGGTATGTCAGTCCAGGCTGCTTCCACACGCTGCCACAGTTAATCAGGCGTAGCCACGGGTGGTGCTTGCTGGGCCACTCAGTTGCCGATCAGCGATCAGCGACCAGATGTGTTCGATGGGCAACATATCGGGAGAACAGGCGGGCCACGGCAGCAGTGACACCTGGTGGACTGTGAAGAATTGTTGTACGAGGCGCGCATGTTCCTGATGAAATGTGGCCGCTGGCAGGTCCTGCAGGTAAGGGAGGAATACAGGCTCCAAAACGTCAGAGATGGTGCGGTGGCTGTTGAGTGTACCAGTGATGCGTACCAGAGGGGTATGGGTGTCATATCCAATTGCGCCCCAAACCATAACGCCAGGCGACGGACCGGTATGGCGATGCAGGCGCCATACAGTTTCTCGCCGTGGTGCCGCCACACGCGGATCCGACCATCGTGGTGTTGCAGGCAGAAGCGAGATTCGTCAGAGAAGACAATGTCTTGCCGTTCCATAGTCCAGGTGCGGCGTTCAACGGCCCACTGCTGCCACACTCGCCAGTGTTATAATGTCAATGGTAATTGGAGCAATGGGCGCCGTACGACAAGTTTCCGCTCCTGCAGACGACGTCGAACGGTACGTGCTGACACAGGTTTTCGTGCAACACACCCTAATTTATTCCTGCGCTAACGTTCGTGATGTGGCGGTGCGAGCCGTCAATGCCTGCCGCACAACATGTTGGTCCTCTCGTTCGGTGGTGTGCCGCGGCAATCGCTCAAGTCGGTCCGTCCGTCCCTCCTGCACCCACCGAATCCATACTCACCTCACTGTGGCTGGATATTGTCCCACACAAGCGGCGATGTCTCGGTACGATAAACCGCTGTCGCGATAAGCCACTATTCGTCCTCTGTCGAACTCCGAAACGTGCTGGAATGACTGCCGTATTCTGCGACGAGGCATCAGGAAGCTTCCCACGCACAGGTCCGGCAGCACAACACACTTCTACTACTTACACCCACCTTCTGTGCACCCTTCTTATAGTGCTTCTCAGTGGCGTGCCAGGTGCACATGATTTGCATATGCCCTGCAATGCTAATCGTTTGCATGTCGCGAATTTCAGGCCAATCGGATGCTTCCTTCTTGATGTTGCATTTTGGGTGGCCAGCAGTGTATTTGCCTAATTTTATAATATAGTAGTACTCTTGTACTGCAATATTTCACTATAGAGTACCCAACAGATTTAATATACATAATTATAATTTGCACTGGTTTGAATCTCCCTCGTTTAACCAGATTTTCCCTCAACCAGCTTACCCTCAATCCCAGTTAGACATTTTAAGAGAGGTTCTACTGTACTGTTTTTGTGAAGATACTGCCTGGATTGATCCCTGGTATGAAGGACAAGAGAAAAATGTCATTAGTCCCTGTTGAATTTGCATATACTGGCACTTTTCATCTATGATTGTCTTAAGTTTACTATATATACATTGCTTGAGATTATGTGTTTCCAACTGAGTAAAAATAATTTGTTTTACAGATGAAGTGACTGATGGATGGTACAGAAAGAGACTTCCTGTCCACATGAGGCTGGGTGTTCCAGTGAAAAGAAGGTTTGCTGAAACTGATGAGACTGGACAGTATTCTAGGCAGAATAAAATAAGTGGTAAATTTAGTACAAATGATCCTAAGAAAACAAATTTTAGAATTGAAGTTTCTGATAGTTTTGATAATGAGGACAGTGATTTTAAGCAGACACAAGCAAAAAATAGTTGGAGGAAAGAGCGATTGTTAAAGGACGAGCCCCAAAAGAAGAGGAAAGTCACCTGGTGAAGCCTGCAAGCAAGTGAGGTAAAATGCTTACAAGGTAGCTTCTTCTTAATACTTTTTGTGATATTTGTAAATACATGAAGTGTGTAGCAAAACTTGTACATTTGTAAGATAGAATATTTTATAAAAATGAATATTCATAATTATTTTTTAATGAGCTTGAAACATATTATCTGCACAATGTGCAGCCTTGTAAATGTGTGCATAATTGTAGGAAGTTATATTTTCATATGTTTTTGTATCATGTGTATGTCACATTGAAGGTACTACACTTTCAAAATTAAAAAAAAAAGCATAATTGCTTCCACACTTGTATGTTGCTCATTCTAGCAGGAATTTTCCTCCCCCCCCCCCCACTTTGTTTCTTGAAAACCTCAAACATAATTTTGAATTTTAATATTCCTCTTAGAAATAGATAGAAATGTTTGTACAGATTCAGTTCAGTCTTCTTTGGTTTTACAATTAAGAAATGTGAATTGCAGTCAGTTAGAAATTACATTTCTTGAGCTTGTACATAAATGAAGTGTTTTTATACATGCATGTAAATTAGGTGGTGCTATGTATAACTTTACAGGTCATTTAACTTGCTTTTAGGTGCTATTTTGCTCATAGTGTGCTGCCAAAATTGTTTTATTTAAAATTCTGTGATGTGTCACAGTGAATGTTTATCAGTTTCTTGGATGTAAGCCATAAATACCAGATTAACAGTTTGAGCATCAATTACTGAATGAATAATGTAACTATAGAAACAATTACTGAATGAATAATGTAACTATAGAAACAAGCCATACTTGAAACATGAGTTACTGTAATCTGCTTAATTTACTGTCATTTCTGTTTACCAGGGTGTTAGATTTTTGTGCATAGGTGTGAAAAATATTTGACAGTTTTGTTATTTATATCTTATTTTATTATATTCATGTCATGTACTGTTTTGACTGCACAGTAAGATGTGTCATATTCTGTAATATTGTTATCCTAGGTTAGTATGTAAGGAAACATTTTTTGTAATTTGAAAATGGATCTTTTTTGTTTTTCATTTCATTCATTTGCAAGTACTTGTTCAAATTTAGGGCAGAGTTTGCCAAAAAAATTTTAAAGGAGTATTTTTACTCCTTTGAAAAAAATTAGGGAGTAATTTTCAAAAGTCAGGAGTATTTTAGAAAAATTAACAGATGAAATAAAATACTTACAAAAATGCTAGGCAATTATGAAAAATCAATCCAGATTTTTCATATAAAAATATTTCACTACTGCTCAATGTATTTAGAATTTGGATCCATTTGTTTCTTGTTTTAGAAAGAAATATTATTCATATTTTAAAACAATAACATTAAATTTATTATGTTTTGTAATGACCACATGGAACAGCAATGTGTTCAAGAAGTGAAAACATTGCAGTTTTGAGGTTCTTATAGGCATCCAAAAAAAAACAACAACAACTAATAAACTTCTCAGCAAGTTCCACAAGCCACATTTGTTTTTCTGCAGCTGCATAGCATCCAGTGTTTAAATTTTCATTTTGCTGATATCTTTGTTTCCCTTCCCATTTCTCTGTCGTTTTCTTTTTTAATGCCCTTGGATGACAATTTTATCCATCATTAATGACTGATAGCTTTCACTATTTAGATAAAAAATGAATAGTGTAACTTTGAGAAGAATATGAATACTTTTGAACGCCATGCATTAATTTTTACAAATTGTTCAGCGTCATTTTTTTTCGTTTCGGACTCCCCCCCCCCGTTTATCAAACTGAAATGCAAAACTTTGGGGGGGGATTATTTAAGAATACAGGATACATGTTGTAATCATCGTTGAGAAAAAAATTACAGTTACAGGGAAAATCTTTGCTACGTCCGATTTCCGTTTTCGGACATTTTCCTTCCATTTTCAAGTTGAAATACAAATATTTATGAAATAAAATGATATTTAACAACAATACTTGGCAGAGGAAACATCACGTTAAAAATAAAATTATGATTACGGGAGAAATCTTCACTGCGTCTAACTTCCTCTTTCGAAAGTTTCGGGCGGAAAACATCCTCCACCACCACTAATTGCCCCAAAATTTCTGTTCAGTTATGCATCGATCTCGAGGATAACCCAAATTATGACGGTAAAGGAGAAATTGCTTGAAGCTGTGGCACTCTCATGTCTTAAGATTACAGCGAAATTTTCTTGCCGTCGAATTTCCGTTTTTGGAAATTTTTCCTCCATTTTCAAACTGAAATACAAATATTTATGGAATAAAATGAAACAACAGTACTGGACAGGGAGAACATCACAGGAAAAAGAAATTACGATTACGGAAAAAATCTTTATTTCGTTTACTTCCGTTTCTGAAAAACGAAATACCGTCCTGATGCGTATTTTTATGAATTGGTAAAATTCTTCGACGCAAAGTTTTACGCGCCAAAAAAAAAAAAAAAAAAAAAATTCCCGAAGCTTATTTTTACACGAGAAAAATTCCAGATGCTTTGTTTTACGCTTGGTAAAATTTCGATGCATAAACACACTCTTCAATGCGTACTAGACTTGTAATTACGCATTTTGGCGAACTCTGATTTAGGGTCACTACTAGCGATGCCTGATTTTGAACTGAGTGATAAACAAACAAGTATTAAATTCTTGGTTTGGTTGTGCTCTTCATAACCAACCACTACCAAAGATTCATTGTCAGAGTCTTGCTACGTCCTGAAATTTTAATGGAAGTTTTATGAGGCAAAAGCCCTTGTGAAGTTTGTTTTAATGTTTTTTAATAGCAATATTCAACTTGGGGTAGAGCCAGCAAAACCATAGGTATATAATACAATGTATTTTAAGTAGCTTCATCTGGCTGCCTGATGTCTCAAGTCATGATTTAAATTGCATGCTCAACTAAACTGTGCTGGGATTTTCCAGAAATGGTTTTCCTTCTTGCAATACACAAATGTGGGTGTTAATTCCATACTTTAAATCAGTCCTGGGTAACTTTGTTCCCAATCTCTTTCTTCTTTTAACATAATATTATTCCAGCCAGTGGTGCTCGAAGTTTCATAGGACTTCTCTTGGTGTTTGTGATAGAAAACATCAGACAGCTATTCCCACTCCTGCTAAAATGGATGTGTGAGCTAATTGATTAAAAAAAGAAAAAGTTAGTCCATCAGAACTATCTATTTTTTTTTTTTTTTCATTTTTGATTCTACACTGAGCTATCACTGAATTATGACATCCCACCTAATACTTTGTAGGTCCTACTTTTGCTCTCAGTACAGCAGCTATCTGATGTGGCATTGATTGAACATACACTGAGTGATCACTGAATATTATGTCCACCTACCTAATACTTTGTAGGTCTTCCTTTCGCCCTCAGTACAGCAACTATCTGATATGGCATTGATTCCATAAGATACCAGAAGCAGTCGGGACGAATGACTGACCAATCTGTGTGTAATGTGGCCTTCAATACAGGTATGGAGGTGATTGGTGTATCCAGACTCCTGATATGCCATTCCATAGGGTCCCACAAGTGCTCAATGGGATTGATATCGGAGAATTTCTGAGGCCAATCGTTATGCTGGAAGTCTCAATTGTGTTCCTCAAACCATTCCTGCACAACATTGGATCTGTGGCTTGGCGTCATCTTGGAAGACACCGTCGCCATTCGGGAAAAAGTACAATATTGCTGGGTGTACAGAGTCAGCAAGCAATTCATGATAGTGGGCACCAGTCATACATTGTTCCTCATGCTCAAGGAGTCCAAGTTCCCACCAGGTAAACATGCCTCATACTATACAACTGCCTTCACAGCTTGCACTGTGGAGACCATGCAGGATAGATCGAGTGCCTGAAGTTATTTGTGTCATGAAATTTTGTACACCCATGACGAATAGCAAAGGCTTCCTTCTCAATTTGAGGATAATGCTGTTGTGCAGATGTTAATGCTTTGGTAGAATATGCTATTGGTCTACCATCTTGGAGAAGTACAGCATCCACTGAAACAACCACAGGTTTGTTTATATCATAATAAGCCAACTGTGGTGTATTTTGAAGAGCTTTTAACTTACAAAGGGCTTTTTCTTGGTCAGAAGACCACTCACATATCACATCTTTCTGTAGGAGTCTGCACATGGGCTCTGAAATAGTTGAATAATTAGGTATGAATTTAGAAACATAATTAGTCATACCCCTAAATCTCTGTAACTCAGTGACACAAGTAGGTACTTTTAATTTTCCAATGGCCTCAACCTAGAATGGGTCAATTTCTATTCCATTTGGCGCAAAAATGTGACCTAAGAACTTAACTCATGTTTTCTCAAATTCACATTTTTCTTTATTCAATTGAACTCCACTATCTTAAAAGTCGATCAATAACCATTAATGTTAAACTGTAATATATAACTCCTTGAGGGTGTTTGCCCAGATCAGAATATCATCCATTGAGCATTCAGTATTGTCAATACCCTGCAATATTGACTCCATAACCTCTTGGAAAATTTCGGGTGCTGAAGCAAGTCCAAAAGGCACTCTCAAAAACGAGTATTGAGCCCAGGATGTATTAACTGTTAAGTAATCCGAAGTACGTTTAGTGACACGTAATTGCCAAAATCCCTTTTTGCATCAAGGAGGGACAAAAAAATGTGACATTCTCTGATTCACCCAAACACCCCCTCAAATTGTGCGTTAAGGTGTCAGGACCAAATTTTTTTTTTTTTTTTTTTTTTTTAAATCGGTTTAGATTTCAGGGTGCGTCAAGAAAAATAGTGAATGAAACTGTGTTTTCCGTCTTACGTTTAAGGTATTTAGCATTTTTGCTGATAACTTGGATATTTCTAAAGATATGATGATGATTTTGGTGTCTTTGCCTAGGTTTTTGGGGTCTACTAATACACAGGAGTATAATATGACAATAGAGCATATTTGGAAAGGTTTTTATTATATAATAATTAATATAAGCCTTATATTCAGTCTTTTCCATTGTGACATTACTTGTGTTTAGCATTTTAAAAAGGCTGCAAACAAACCATTAATGATATGGCAGTTTTCTAGAATGAAAGATGTGTTTCTGCCTAACTCCTATGACCCAATAACACTGCATGGTAAGAATTGTTCTGAAACAACTTTGCAGATTTCAGATTTTTTTGGGATACACTGAATATCTCCAACATAAGTGAAGATCCTCACCAGGATTTCTCTAACGTTCTAAATGCTCTATTTGCTGTGTGCCATCTTCACATTTTCCCACACACTTTCCAAGATACCACTCTCTTTTATCATTTTGATCCCAAATAACCACACACATTTCATTTATCAGAATGTCACCGTCATCAGGTGTTGAAGAAGTCATCAGGTGTTGCTTGTGTCTCTGGTACTTGTGGCTTAAACGAATACTCAACTTCAAAATTGTCAAAGAGTGTTGAGGGAATGATTTTTCAAATCTTCATATAGTTGTGGAAGAATTTCTAATAAGTCAGTTTGTAACGAATGCTCAACCATATTTAAGAAAGGCATTGTTACTTTGTATGTGAAATGTCCAAGAACTTTCAGTCCCATTATGATATAATCACAGTCAATGTATATCTGACATGCTTGCGCTAATTGATTGTTACATTTTGTATTATGTAAGAAGTTGCAGTAATCGTCAAGGTGATATATGATGCACGCAGCAGTATACCCCAAAAGTCCAAAACACCTTTCTTTGTATTGAGAGTGTTTGTTTGTTCGACCTGAATGTGCAAACTGTTTCTCAAATGCTTCCCATTGTGAAGATTTATGGCCATCATTTGATACTAATTTAGTCAAGGCCTCAAGTGCTGCCTGAACAATGCATTTAGTCGGGCAAAAATGATTTCGGAGCAGGCATTCTAGCAGTGACAGCCTCTCACAATCCCAATTTATTTTCACAATGTCGAAGAACCAGTAAATTACCTTTGTCAAGCACTTCACAAGTATGAGAAACACACAGAAAATGTAATGGAATGTGGGTAGAGAAGAGTGTCATCGCAATACCATTTTCTATATGAAGGTTCTTGGATACTGAATCAGTCATCAGTGCAGTAATACTTTCCCATAAATCCTTAGAAGTTGTGTTGTCAACAATGGCTAAATGACTGAACTGCTCCACAAGAAGTGATGAGATATTCTGACGATTTTCGACAGCAAATGACAGAGGCCTCAAATGGTAAGTTCCACCAGAGCTTAGATTAACAATAATAGAAGTCCATTCACCCCTTATCCGTCGTTGAGTGGTGGAATCATAGTGGATATTTATTTTATCATCGGGAGTTGTGTCTAAGATAGCCAAAGCACAGTTATGTTCTTCTTCAATTGCTAGCAAATGCTTCGTTCTATCAATAACTGTTGCTGATGGTAACACATACTTATAACTATTATAATCTTGAGCTGTTCTTGGTCTTTTATTTACGCCTGGTAAGGGTGCCTCCTGAACTGACAAATATAATGTTTCATTAAAAAATGTGCTTGCTATGAATTTGAAGGCATTTTGTGCCTGTTCAGTTGTAATTCCTGTTCGACTACTGCATACTGCAAGAGAATTCTTAACCTTTGGGTCAAAATTTCTAACTTTTCTGATAGGTGTTGGCAGTTTGGAATTTTCTGGATCTGTCTGTGTTTCAGCATTGGTCATAACTTTTGTAGCATGAACAAATCCAGACCTGTGTTTGGCTTGAAACTGGGTATGCTGCTCCCCAGATTGTTCTCCAGTATTGTCATCAAGGAATTTCATTTCATTTTCAAATAATTCACTCAATCCAGTATTTTTGGCAGACACAGTTGCATCTTCAAATTCAATATCAATTTGATTGCTTGATGAGACATGCCAAGGTTCTTTTTGATCGAAGTAAAACAGTTTTTCTTCGTTGTCAAATGTATTTGGGTCTGAACTTGGCTTCAGTACGTTCAGTAGCTGAGGCTGAGATGCACTTTGACGCCAATCTCTCACACTAGACCTGTGGTTGCCTTTCTTTTTCTGAACTTCATTGCAGTAGAAGATTAGCTGCTGATAATTTTTTTTTTTAATTGTTGTTAATGTAGCAACATGGTTCTTTGTAAATGCCTTTTGCCACAAATTCTCCAATCCAAGTGCAAAGGCATGTGCTGTTTTGTTTGTTTGTTTGTTTCTCACTTTGATGTGTAGGAGAATAGCTCACGATGAACATAACACATTCACTAATGGTTGGCAGCTTGTCCATAAAAACGAATTGCAACTGGTGATTTGTGATCTTCCTTTGCTGTACTACTGGGAAGCAGTCTGCATGTTTATAGAATTAAGATGACTCTGAAAGAAAAACAAAATGTACTGAGCGTAAGATAGGCTGCTTTCTATTTTAAAACAATGTTGTACAGGATATATTTAAAGTAATAAAATCCTAGTTTATAGGACAAAAGTATAGTTCAAGATGAGAAAACAGATATACATAATTGTGGCATCCAATAAAATCTTCCGTATCTTTTAATATATGCTCAATCTGAGTGCTCCTGTGTATTGGTAGACCCCAAAAAACCTAGACAAAGACACCAAAATCATCATCCTATCTTTAAAAATACCCAAGTTATCAGCAAAATTGATATATACCTTAAACACGAGACAGAAAACGTAGTTCCGCTCACTATTTTTCTTGACGCACCCTGAAATCTCAACCGATTAAAAAAACAAAAAAATTATGTGGTCTCTGACACCTTAACACACAATTTGAGGGGGTGTTCAGGTGAATCGGGAAATATTACATTTTATAGTGTACCTCTAATTTAAGTCAGTAGAGGCTAAACACAAATGAATATTATCTTGTTTCTTAACTATTACTAAAGGGCTTACTGCAGGAGTAGGATTTGAGACAGGTACCAAAATTTTCATCTTGACCATCATGTCAATCTCTTTCTTTACCTTCTCACGAATCGCATATGGTATTTGGCGTAGTTGATGTATATTTAATGAAGCACTTTCTTGCAGCTCTATATCATATTTAAAATTCTTTATGCAACCAATACCTTGAAAACTCTTTTCTGGAATAGGAATTCCAACTTTATGGACTTGTTTGAAATCCTTATTTCTTACTATTAAACCTAAGTTCTCACAAGCATAGCATCCTAAAATGCAGTTGAAATTACCCCCAACCGCTAGAAAATTAAGTGTAACAGGTTTGTTTTGTATAGTACACTTAGTGTTTATCTCATCCAGAACTGGTGTATTTGTATTATTAAAATATCTCGGTTGTTTAACTTGTGATTTAGAAATTTTCAGTCTTTGCCAATCCTGCAATTATGACATTCTCTTCTGCACCAGTGTCAATCTTAAAATTAGCACAAATTCTGTTATCTGAGATATTAACCAATTCATTTATATGTAAAGCATCACAGGTATGTTTAGTAATGACATTCAAAATCACCATCTGACTCACTTATCTCATTGACTTCCTTATTCCGTGACTTAAGGGTTTTCATATTCACTTTACATTGGCGTGCGTAGTGTCCCTTCTTGGAACAGGAATTACATGTCACACTGAAAACAGGTCAATTCCGAAATTAGTGCACCAAACCACATTGCCAATACACTTTTTGCTTTGATGTCCACTTTGGACTTTGATTTTCCATGCGTTTCTGACCCATTTAATTCTCTAGTGACCTTTTGTTTGTTCATTCTTAACGAAAGGACCCCTTTTTCTTTATTCATTACTGTCCTCATTTCCTGAAGTTTTATTAGTAGCTTGTTCATTGGCCCGGCAAATATCAATTGCTTAATTCAATGTAAGCTCTCTTTTGGCTAATAGTAATTCACGTACTGTATCAGAATGTATACCACACACAATCTGGTCACGTAACAAGCTATCTTGTAAATTACCGAAAGCACAATCGCTAATCTTCATTCGAAGTTTGGTTAAATAAGAATCAAAATTGTCTTGCTCACCTTGAATACAACTGAAAAACAAATAGCATGTACATGCGTCTCATTATGTTTTGGGGGAAAATAATAATCAAATCTTTTTTTATCACTGCTATATCCTTTTGCTCTGCCTCAGTTAAATTAAACGTATTAAAAATCATAGTTGCCGAAGTTCCTATTGCTGACATAAATGCAGCGGCCTGTGCCTGCGGTGGTTTCTCAAAGAGCTGTGTAGCAATTGCGTAAAACTCAAACATCTGTTTCCACAGCTTCCATTTTGTAACCATGTTGTCAGCTGTCACTTCCAGCTCAAGAGGAAGATGAGTGTTAGTTGAATCCATGTTACTTGATACTATAATTTTAGCACAGTCGATTAGAATTAGTCATAACACTATGAAGTTCAGGATCCTGTCTGATACCATGTAATAACAAACACAGTGATCACTCACAAGGACTAAGCTGCCATTACAGATCACAACAACCACTGGAATCGTGGGTGTTGCCAATCTCATTCATTCATCTACAAATTACCCATATGAGAATACAAGGAGAATATGACAGAGAACAGCATTTTTTTTGCAGCCCAAATGCATGCTAAAAAGGGGAAGAGTTAACTTGTAATGAAATCTAATAGATAGCTCTTTTTTTAATGACTTTTTTTTTTTTTTTTTTTGAGGAAATTTATGTCTCCACAGGGTTTGTTCCTCACCTTGTGTCTAGTGTGCTGGGAAACAGTGAAGTGAGAGAAGATAAAAAGCATTAGTGGTAATAGTTGATCACAGTGGTGTACTACACTGCTGGCCACCCAAAATGCAACACCAAGAAGGACAATAGAATGCAAAGCCAGATTTACTGGACACATAACAACAGATACAAAGATGAAGCGATTGAGCTTACAGGCCTGTGCGACTTGCGGAACACGCAGACATCAATAGTTCATGTGGCCCCCATGACTGGAAATAACGGCCATTACACGTCGCGGCATCGAACGAAAAAGGCTTTGGATGTGAACTTGGGGTATGTCGGTTCAGGCTGCTTCCACGTGTTGCCACAGTTCATGAGGCGTAGCAGCGGGTGGTGCTTGCCCGGCCACTCGGTTGCCGATCAGTGACCAGATGTGTTTGATGGGCGACATATCAGGAGAACAGGCGGGCCACGGCAACAGTGACACCTGGTGGGCCGTGAAGAAATGTTGCACGATGCGTGCCACGTGCGGGCGCGCATTGTCCTGTTGAAACGTGGCCGCTGTCAGATCCTGCAGGTAAGCGAGGACTACAGGCTCCAAAACGTCGGAGATGTAGCGGTGGCTGTCGAGTGTACCGGCGATGCGTACCAGAGGGGTGCGGGTGTCGTATCCAATTGCGCCCCAAACCATAACGCCAGGCGATGGACCGGTATGGCGATGCATAATGCAGGCATCATACAGTCTCTCGTCGCCACACGCGGATCCGACCATTGTGGTGTTGCAGGCAGAAGCGGGATTCGTCGGAGGAGACAATGTTGTGTCATTCCGAAGTCCAGGTGCGGTGTTGAACGGCCCACTGCTGCCGCACTCGCCGGTGGTGTGACATCAATGGTGATCGGGGCAATGGACGCCGTGCGACAAGTCCCATCTCCTGCAGACGACGTCGAATGGTACGTGCTGACACAGGTTGTTGCGCAACACACCCTAATTCTTACGCTAACGTTTGTGATGTGGCGGTGCGAGCCGTCAATGCCCGCCATACAACATGCCGGTCCTCTCGTTTAGTGGTGTGCCGCGGCTGCAGCAATCGCTCACGTCGGTCCGTCTGTCCTTTCTACCCCCACCGAATCCATACTCGCCTCACTGTGGCTGGATGTCGTCCCACACGGGCGCCAATGTCTCGGTACGATAAACCGCTGTCGCGATAAGTCACTATTCGTCCTCTGTCGAACTCTAAAACGTGCTGGAATGACTGCCGTATTCTGCGACGAGGCATCAGGAAGCTTCCCACGCACAGGTCCGTCAGCACAACACACTTCCACTACATACACTCCGCCTCCTGTGCACCATTCTTATAGTGCTTCTCGGTGGCGTGCAGGGCGCACATGATTTGCATATGCCCTGCAATGCTAATCGTTTGCATGTCCTCTCGCGGGCGACGCATGCTGCGAATTGCATTTCGGGCCAATTGCGACGCATGCTGCAAATTTCATGCTTCCTTCTTGGTGTTGCATTTTAGGTGGCCAGCAGTGTAAAAAAACTCGAGGGGGGGTGCAAAAAATTCTTGGAAGCCCTTTTGCAAAAGTCTATGAACTTCACTGAAATTTTGGATGCACTTTAATCTTTGCCCCCCCCCCAATTGTCTGCTTCAGCTCAGCTAATGCGCTGGTCGAATGCCGCGATAAACGTTTCGCAATAGGTGGCGCTGCAGCTGCGTCGGCATTTTTTGCTCCTTTGCTGCGTGCTATTACGTAATCGGTGTTTGTGCTGTGCGGGAGGAGTGCTAGGACGCGAAATATGCGGTGGGGGGTATTTTTGAATGGAAGGTGTTTATTTTGTAATTATGGCTGGCCCTGAAAAGGGCCTTTATGGAATTTGAGTAGTTCAGGTGTTGTTAAATATTTATAATGACAGAAAAGAAGTGTTTCCTCCTCATTGAGAACCTGTGTATCTAGTACGAATATTTAAGTGGAAAACATTACGTACTAGGAAAGAACTGTTTGATGATAGCAATCATCACCTGAAAACAGTGTTCACAGGAAAGACTTCAATTTCGTCGGAATAAATATTCCAGAATGTGGTCGGCCAAGTGGTCTTTGTGAATGCCATTAGATAGTGTGCGTTTGAGGGGCCGCCAATTGCTCGCAACACTTTGCGTAGGCGCCCCAGTAGTCGGATCGACGAAATTGAGTGAGTGGCTTACTGACAGATGTTGAAAACCACAGGATGGGAGATTGCGGGATGCAGCCTACTGATCCGCCATGACAGTAGTTCCAGGTTGAACATGTTTCTGGATGAGCGGTAGCAATGTGTGAGCAGAGCGGTTATTCTGCGGGCAGATCTTAACCCTGAATCGTTTCGAATCTCGTTCAAAGATGCCAAAGATTGAGGTGCCCTCAACGAGATGACCACGATTATACTTCCACTTCCAAACCTTAGCCTCATCCGCTTCTACGATGACACCAGGGCCTCCAAGCTGTCCTTCGTCTTGTTCGTAAGCTACCATAAACTCTGCGACTAGTTCTCTTAAAGACTGATAATAGTCACTGACTGTCGCAGAGGATGTGGAAACCCCACCCTGGGAACATTCCTCAATTGCATCATCGTAGGACAATCCTTTGGCGAAACAATACAAAAGAGTCCTCACCTTAACAAGAGGAATACAAGCAGCTTCAAACCATGTCCCAAGTAAACGGGAACACTGCTCACTTTTCCCTGTAACGTGAGAACAGGGCGAACAGAAGACGGAAGGCGCACTCAGCAAACAGCAATTACGTAACACACACAGCGCAGGAGAAAAGGCTGGCGCAGCTGCAGCGCCACCTATCGCGAAACATTTCTCCCGGCATTCCATTGGCATGATAGCTGAAGCAAACGATTGGGGGCCAAACTCTAAAGTGTAGCCGAATTTTTTATTTCCATATTATTAACAAGATTTTGTGTGCAAGCATTTTAATAATTAAAATTCTTTGGAACCTACAGGAATTTTTCATAAAATCAAAATTACTGCACCCTATTGCATGTAACACAAATGTGCATTTCGTAATTCAAATAAATGCCCTAGTCTTATAGCAGTACAAAATACTTACGCCAAAGTTAACTATATTATAAAAATGTTATTCTTTTGGAGAAAGAATAACATTTTGAAATGCCTCACGATCACACACACACACACGAAACATGTTACTGTGGTGTGACAGTGTCTAATGACTTTTTCCAATTTATATGAAAATGCAGAACATTAAATAAATGGGTAACAATTAAGAATTGTGGCACAAAAATGGCAAAATTACTTAAATTATTTACTCTTGAATGTATTTACTCTTGAATTGACTCTATTATAAAAAAAAATGACGTAGGTCTCGGTTTTTTTATCCCCACAAGGAACGCATTTTAGTTCATTATATTCTGAACTATGCATAGTTATGTGTAGACTGCTGTAATATGTAAAACACCTTACCTTCATTGGTATAAAAATTTCATTCACTGAATTGATAGGTCTTTCACATTCTTCTGTTAACATACATGCATATGGCTGTGGAAAAGGGTCTCAAGTTCTCTGGAATAGCTGTTTTCCTGCCATCTAGTTTTTATAAGCTAAAACCACAAAAATGATTTCTAAATATTTTACTTACATTCAAAGACATTGTCAAAAATTCCTGGCTATTTCTTTAACCAGCTTCACATGAAGTTTCCGCAAAAAAAAAAAAAAAAAAAAAAAGTGTAATTGTTTTGCCGAGGCTAGAGGCCTTTTTCAATGTGGGCGCTACCCTGCAATGCTGGGGCACACCCTTGATTGACCTGCTAGTCGTGAGAAATTTCAAAATTGCAGTACAAACTGGTATTGCGTTCTGTTTTGATGTATGAAATGTTATTTTGATATGTTCTAGTAGTACTCTGTGATTAGCAGGAATGGCACTGTGTGATTATTTCTGATGTATAATGTTTTCTGTGGTGGCAGTAGTCCAGCTACCCAGTGTAGTCATTTTAGTGGAGAGCACCTGTGGTGAAATATATGCCACATGTTGTTAGGGAAAATTCAACCTTCCATGTAAGAAACTTAAGTCTTAAATTTAGCATTTCGATTCATAATGTCTTAAATCACCGTTGTTATTTCATATTACTCATTTTCCAGATGCACAGTAGCATAAAATATCCATTATATTGCTGTAAAAATTTGAAACTGATGCTTTATCTCAGATGTTTGTAGTATTCAGTTATTTACGAATATGCATAAAATCATGCATATAACTCTATGAGATTTATTCGTTAATCTCTTCAAGTAATTCTGTTACATGGTGCATAGATTTTGAGCATTGTGACATGAGCTGTCAAATTTTCTGTTCACCACATTTTATTTACGCGATTTATTTCCTGTTTTCGTTCCTTCAGTGGCTAAAATTTTGACATTTCTTTGCAATTGTTATACATTTTAGTAATGCAGGTTCAAATGCAGCAATCTGAGATGACAATTTAGAAACCAGCTGTTTTGTATTTGCTGAATTTGGAGTGTTCATTTCTGGTTGTGCTTGTGTATCAATTTTGAGATTTCCTTTCGGAGAATTAAATTAAATTTGTGTCATGATTTGAAATGTTATGGAGTGATATTCTGCCTAAGTTTTAAAAATGTACTTAACCGATCCATTTTTTCATGTTAAATGCGCATGCAAGTTCATTCCGTAAAATTTCTGATGCCACATTCAGTTTTGGATGTTGTCATTACTGTCCAATCATGTAATAGTTAAATTTTGTTAGATAAATTATTGGTAGTAAAGGGTAAAAAAATGGTTGAATATCTTCTTAGAGAATTGTAATACCCACAGAATGAAATGCATTTTTTCCAATTTGTGTGAATTGCTGACTTGTTAGTTTCATTGTGTTGTATATATTATGTGCAGTTTTAGATGCTTTTACTCTGCTGCTCTTTTAGATTACTTAGAAATTGATCATTGCACTTGGCTGCTTTAGAATAAGGTTGTAGAAAATTGCAATTTTTTTATAGCAAGCTCCTCTTACTTGTTGCTATAGCAGGGGTGGGGGTGAAATAAATAATTTTGTATTTCCATCTTATCTGTATAAAATGATATATTTTCAAAATAGTATGTACATGCATATGCAAGATACTCAGGTTTCTGTATTTTTATATGTGTGTTTAAACAAATATTTGCACATACACAAACACACACACATTTTTGTTGCTGAAGAATAATTTCTACCATTCACATTGGTCTACAGAGACTTGTAGGAACTTCAGTTATCCCCAGTGCCTCTAAACTGATTGATCATATTAGATTTCATTTATCAGTCCTATGCTAAACTCAGTGCCATTTTCTGTATGATCTCAGCAAATTCTGTAAAGTAATTATGTTAAAATTTTTTGTTGAGACTGTGTCAACAATGTAATCTGACACAGTTTAATAATTGTTTTTGATTGTGTAAGTCTTGCATTTTAAAAACAATTTATTTGTCCATAAATCATAAATGTGTTTTGTTAAACATCTTGGTGACACTAAGGCAGAAATATATATGTACATACATATAAGTATTTTGTCTTCTCCTTTTCCTGTAAATTAAGTTTCAGAAATTTGGTGTGAAATTTCAAGTGGTTTTGTGATGTATAACTGAAAGACTGCTGTGGCTCAGTGTGGGAGGAATATCATCCAAATGCATGATAGTTTTAATACTGAGGACAAATCTCTTTATTTATAATCCTTTTTTTTTTTTCTAACCCAATTATTCTTTTTAATTTTGATACTGGGGACAGATTTCTTTGTTACTAGATCTAGATTGGCAGTGACAGGAGTTTTTTAAAAAGTTGTAAGTTATCTGTGCATCAAACCAGAAAATGTCTGTATTATTATAATGATTGTGCTTTTTAAATATCACACCTCTATTGTAATAAGGATCTTTTACTGCAAATTAAATATATATATCTCACATCTTGAATACACTGTTTGGTACCTTCTTTGGAAAGAGAATCATAAAATATAATTTTGAAAGAATTTATTTGTTTAGAGGTGGATTTAAGTTGGTGTTGAATCACCTGCAGTTTGGAAGATGTGAACTATGAACATAAGTGTCCACAACATTGTGAGATGTGTCCTGTCTATTTCTTCATCATGTCTTTTTTTTAAGTTGTTTTTTAGTATTGTATTTTGTGAATAAGTTCTAGTTTTGGTGCATTCTACATTAATCTGTGTCTCTTTCTTGACAGGCTTTGTACTATGCAGCTGTTAAAAGCATAATTATGACTTTTCTTAGTGATGAACTTATTTGAGAACATTCCTACTTTTTTTGTTAATTGCATATTCCAGATCATAAACCTGCAAAATTTCTTGTGCACTAAAATTTGTGAAATTTGTTTGCAGTTATTCCTCTGCAATAAATATTTCAGGGGGAAAAAACATTTTTCTTGAATTTTTGCAACTAGATTGTTTAAGGGTTCTACTTTTTCCATTTCAAGAATCATCATCTGCACAGCCATTATCTTGAACTTTTCAAAGTCTTCTCTATCTAAAACTTGATCCGCGAACATAATATTTAATTACTATTTTTCCTTAACTTCCAAAAGGCAGCATAAATTGTCAGATTACAAATTCAGAGATGAGTGATGTTGGTGAGAATACACCATTATGCTATCTGATGATATCTTTAATGACTAGAGATGGGATTTCTGCGTTCAGCACGCAGTACAAAATTTTATGCAGGTACGTATGTAGATTACAAATCTGATCATAAACATGTAAAATCAACTTATTTTAACACCCCTTATGTGCACTCTCTAGTACCCAAAAGCCTTTTCTGAATGCAATCTTGAATCTTGCACGCAAACCAAATATCTGCACCCGAAGTGAACGCAAAATGTACTTTTTTTATGTAAAAGTTACAGTTAATCTAAAAATTTTTTTATGTGTATCTCTGAGAGAGAAACCGCAAGGAAGGGAAAATTGCAGAATTATGGATTAGTGCATTCATTTCTCTCCCTCTCTCCCCCACACAATGAAATAGGCGCAGTACATAAGAAGGAGGAAGAAGAACGAGAGCAGTGGGCGCACGGGTTAGTTCGCATTCTTTTTTCTCTTTTCAGCAGCAAATACAAAGCAAAAATGAGTAAAATTTGAAAACCTAAATTCTACAGTATTCTAAAGGACTTTCAAAATGAGGGGTTTGAAACTGATGGTACTCTGATTTTGTGTACGTATTGTGACAAGAAAATCATGGTGGATGATAAACACCAAAAACTGCCATTGAAGAGACACATGGAATTTGTCACTCACAAAAAGAACAAATAAATTAGAACAAAAACCAAAGAAGGCAGTACAAAATGTCCATTCATTGCGGACGCTTTTCGACAAGCATCTAAGAAAGCCATCAAGTCACCCAGTTTAATGTTGATATTGCCGCTGCTCTAATCGAATCCCTTTGTCTAAAGTCAACCATCCTTCCCTAAAAGGATTTCTAGAAAAATACACGCAAAGGAAAATCCCGGATGAGAGCACTCTGAGGAAGAACTACGTGGATGTGAACTATGACGCCACTATACTTTTGATCAAAAGCATTATAGGATATTCTCCAGTGGCATTCATTCTGGACGAAACAACAGATGCTCAAAAGAGGTATGCCCTTTCCATTCTTGTTGCTCCTTTGAACGGAGAACCATCTCACTTCATGTTATTCAAAATGTGTCATTTGGAGGAAACAAATAACTGCACCGTAATGCAGGCATTCAACTAGGCTTGTTCGAAGTTGTGGCCAGAAATTCATTACGGCAAGGTATGGTTGGTGGTCAGAGATCAGGCGTATTACATGCTGAAAGCATTTTCGCACCTGAAGCCTCTCTATCCCAACTTACACCACATTACCAGCTTGGTGCACTCCTTGCATAGAGTTTGTGAAACTATGAGGGAAAAGTATGAAGTTGCAAACCTGTTCATTGAATTAATGAAGAAAATGCTGCTTAAGGCCCCAACGAGAATCAATATTTTCCAGCAAACCACCCAACTTGCCCTTCCTCCAGAGCCTGTGATAGTCAGGTGGGGCACCTGGATCTGTGCTGCGATATACTACTGTCTAAACTTTGCCAAGATCAAGGGTTTCATTGCCCAACTTGAAGAAGATGGTAGTGCAGTAGTTACAAAAATCAAGTCTCGTGGGCAGCAAGGATCTGGAAAAAGAGTTGTATGAGACATACAACTACAAGTTCATTGTAGACAGCATCAAGAAACTTGAAGGACGTAACCTAGAAAAGCAAACACAGTAGGAGATTTTTAAGGAAGTGGAAAGCCGTGTGGATGACTTTGCCAAGACAAAGCTTGAAAATTCTCTTCGGAAGAACCCAGACGCCATTGCCTTCGTCAGTGAGAACCGAGATCTTGACATTCGTCTAAAGACCAAGTTTGTGCCTCCAGTGAGCGTGGAGGTGGAGAGATCTTTCTCTCAGTACAAAGACTTTTTGACTGACAAGCAGCAGAATATAATTTTCCAGAACATTGAAAAAATGTGTATTGTGCGACAGAATTACTTTGTATGGAATGAAAAGGAAAAAAATTATATAGAAATAACTGGTAAGTAATTTATTTTTATTACATTAAAAGATTGAGAACGTTAAAATATTGTGTAGCTCTACATTTAATATCGCATACAATAGGAAAGAAAATTTGCACGCAATTTAGTAAATATCTGCGCGCAAGAATCCTAACTCTAGTAATGACCATAGTGAAAACCTACTACGCGTATTTTAACACGAGTACCAACAAATTAAGTTCCAAATAAGTCATAGTTTATGTGCTGTAAATTTCATTATAAGGAAATTAGCATATTTGTGATCCTGACTTTTATTGCAGATTGTTTATTGCTTTTTTCTTTCCTCTTCCTATACTCTGTTTTAAAGTATGGTTATTTCAGATAATATGCATCTCTTTTCATTTCATTGTTTTGATGCAAAGCATGATCATTGCAAATGAATTTTAATGCATACAATTTTTAAGCATAAGAAAAAATGCAGGGAATAATATTTATGATTGAGTAGTTTTCCTCTTGAAATGCGCTGTTCAAAAACATCAGTACTTTTGATAATATCATATAGCAGACCTGCTCGTAATCCAGGTGAGGCCTGTAATTTTAGGTTTTTATCACGTTCTAAACTTCAAAATCCGTGTTTTTAAATTTTAGAAGAATTTGAGATTCCTCGGTCATTTCATTTCTAAAAATGCTATGAAATGATAAAGTAAAAGTTCCTTTTGAGTTCCGTTTTCTTTGGAAATTACAATGTTTGATTGAAAACACCACATTTCTGTGTGGATGGTGAAAATAAATGATTTGTGACCAGTGGCGTACCTGAAAAATTACCCCCACTCAAAAAATATTTTCGAAGCCCTTTTGTTGTGAAAATGAGTTTGCTTTCAGTTACTGAAATTTTTAAATTCCGCATTACACTAGGTTTGATGTATGTGTATTCTGTAATTCAAATTCTTTGGAACCTATGTAGGTATTTTTCATAAAAACAAAATTGTTACATTTTATTGCATGTAACACAAATGTATACATTGTAATTAAAATGATTATCCTAGTTTCATACCAATACAAAGTACTACAAAACACTTACGCCAAAGTTAATTATATGATGCAAATTTTCTTCGAACGAAGGCTGGCTTCTTTAAAATGCCTCACGATCACACACACAAAACACATAACGGTCGTGTGAGAGTGCCTAATGAGCTTTTCTGATTTATACAAAAATACAGAACATAAGTATGCAAATTAAAAAGTAACAATTAAGAATTGTGACACAAAAAAAAGTTAAATTTCTTAAATTATTTACTCTTGAATATAAAAAACATTTGACGTTACAATGTTTCACACATGGTAAACGTCTTTTCTTTTGAATCTGTTATTAAGAAAATGACACAGGTCTCTGGTTTTTCATTCCCACAAAGAACACTTTTTGCTTGTTATATTCTGAAGGACACGTAGTTTTGTGTAAATAAGTGTAATACACGGTCGAGTCACGTTGTGACCACCCTAATATCCAGAGTAACCGCCGTGTGCAGCGCGGACAGCAGCTAGACGGGCTAGGAGTAACTCAGTAAGGTGCTGGAAGGTGTTCACAGGTATGTGGAGCCATGCTGACTGCAGTGCATCTGACAGCTGCTGGAGGGTGCGTGGTGGAGGATCCATAGAGCGAACAACACAATCAAGGTGGTCTCACAAATGCTCTATTGGGTTTAAGTCTGGAGAATTAGGGGGCCAGTGAAATGCTTTGAAGTCTTCATCATGCTCTTCCAACCACTCTCGGACATTTCTAGCTGTGTGACAGGTTGTATTGTCATTCTGGAAGATCCCATCCGCCCCAGGGAAGACAATCAGCATGTATGGGTATACGTGGTCTGCAAGATGGATTCATAACGAATTCGGTCCATAGTGCCTTCCACAGGTATGAGTGGACCCATGGAATGCCACTGAAACATTCTCCAGACCATAACGCTGCCCCCACCAGATTGTGTTTTTTCAGCAATGGTTGAAGAGTGCTTGTTCTCCGATGTTTTTCGCCTTATACACCAACGTTCATCCGTTCAATGAAGCAGAAAACGTGACTCATTGGAGAAGGCAATCCTTTGCCAATCAGCGGATGTTCAATTCCAATACTGCTGTGCAAATGTAAGCCTTTTTCTGCCGATGCACCTTTGTTAGCATAGGTGCTGTGACCATCCGTATGCAGCAGGGTTCGCTGAACTGTCATTTTAGACACATTCTGGTAACCCCTTGGTTCATTTGGCCAGCGAGTTGCTCCACTGTAGCGTGTCGATCGGCCCTCGTGCACCTTGGAAGCCAACGTTCACCTCTCACATCAGTGTCGCGCAGGGGCGGGTTTAAGCATTACAGCACCCTGGGCCAAGAGAAATCAGACTCCCCTAAGTAAACTGATTGTAAGAAATTTGAGGCCGATTAGAATTTCATATTTAAATTACATATTACATGTAGTTTTTTTTTTTATCACACAAAGAATCAGCATATTCTCAAGAACAACCCAACCCTGTAAAATTTTTAGCACATGTATTATTTAAAACTGGGCATTGAAATAAAAATTTGTAAATGTCGTTTTCTCACAAGTTTAATTCGCATAATTTAAAAACATTTCACAGTAAATTTTTATATTTACAAATAAAATTGTTTTTTTAACACACTTCTGAAACATTTGCCTGCAAAATTTTGGATTTAAGGTGGATGTCAAGTAATTTTGCTTCCTATACTTCCACTGGAAAAACATTTGAACACATTTCCTTCACAATTAGTGCGTTCCCAAGGATGAAAATTTGAACATCTATTGAAATAACTTCATATTATAACATGAAATACTTAATATTTTCTAAAACATAACCATAATTATATTAAAAATCAATGACTTCCTTTGGTAGTGTCGAAATCAGAAAAAGATGGTGTGACCTGTACTTTGATGACGTCAGTAGACAAACAAATGTTGGATTGCATAATTATGGTTATGTTTTTGAAAATATTAAGTATTCCAATTTATAAAATGAAGCTATTTTAATTGATGTTCAAATTTTCATCCTTGGGAACGCATTAATTTTGAACAAAATGTGTACAGAAGTTTTTCCATTGGAAGTATAAGAAACAAAATTACTTGACGTCTACCTTAAATTTACAACGTATGCAATATTAATTTTAGAATTTTTAAAAAATATAATGATAGTGCTGCTACTAATGTTTATTGTATATCGATTAAGTGACTGAGAGATAGAAGAAATGAATGAACATAACTTATGTACAGTAAAATTACTCACCGCTAAAATATTTTTTTCTCGATTTCTTTGTGGCAAAATCCTCTACTATATCATCAAATGTTAATGTTTCTACAATGTTCGAATTAAGTGACAAAGTTGCCAATGCACTTGTTCTTTCCTGAGAACTAGATGTCCTCAAATAATTGTGGATGATTTTCAAAAGAGAAAAACTTCTTTCTCCAGAGGCATTAGTGATGGGTATACATAGGTAAATCCTTAGGATAACATCAATGTTCGGAAAAGTTAAATCAATTCTTTTTTCCATAATCAGTTTCATCATATCCTCAACAGGAACACTAATACTTGAATCTTTTCACTGCTTGTCTATCTAAATTATTCCAAAATTTCTAGAAATGAAGACATTCTTGTTCAAATTCTGGGCCTTTTAGAGTAAACTGTCAGTAGATTTTTTGCCTTTTGAGATACTGTTGTCTCATCAACATCTGATAATTGCGTTAGAAACCCAAACGATGCTCTCCACTTCGGAATATGCATCTCGTCGATGTTTCAACTGCTGCACCAAGTTATCAATGATCGTGTGAAAACGTATATTCGCATATGTTCCTTTTCAGTGAAAAGAGTTTCTTTATTGCTATTCATCTCTTGAAATTGTAGTTTTCTCCGATGGGTTCTGGTAACATTCTTCTTATATTCGCCGCACTGAGACAAAAGTTTTCCATCTTCCTCATACTTATCAAATTTATTCCGGAGATCACTTAACTATTTAATAAGTGAATCGTACAGTTCTACAGCAACTGAAAGGTCAATATTCACTTTCTGCAGTGTTTTATTGCAACTATCAATTCTTTGTAAAATATCACTCCAAAGCTCTAAGAGAATGCCCATTTCTAACAAATTCATCTTACTTAATAATCCCTCTGCTTCTACTCTTGCTTGTAATTTTTCACCGGTGTTTTCTGTGAAGTCTTGAAGTACATCTGTAATGCAGGAATAACTAGAGCATAAAGCCTTGCATGCATCAACCCTTGCTGACCATCGGGTTTCACATAACGTTTTGGGTACAAGAAGTGGAGATTGCGATCCAGATTAGCTGTGGAGCTTATAACAACTATCTTGTAGACTTGTCTTCAAGATTTGTCACCTATGTGATGAAGATGAGTTAGATGACCAAAAGTTGTATATGTCCTGTACGAACATAAAAAAAGATGTAGCTTCAAGTCAGCATCCTGCTATGGATTTCCCAACCAAATTAAGAGAGTGTGCTGTGCATGGAATATAGTAGGCTAAACTGTTATGACTTTTTAATTGAGCTTGGAGACCTGAATATTCGCCAGACATATTTCTCGCATTGTCATAACTTTGGACTCTGCAGTCTTTAACATCTATTTTTCAATCTTGTAAGAGCTTCAATAAATCCTTCTCCATGTCTTCTGCTTTATGACCAGTGTTGGGCAAGAAACAAATAAATCGTTCCACTGGTTGTCCATTTCCAGAACATA
This sequence comes from Macrothele yani, assembly GCA_039090855.1. NCBI lineage: Eukaryota > Metazoa > Arthropoda > Arachnida > Araneae > Macrothelidae > Macrothele > Macrothele yani. Next base: position 112,867,351 of record CM077026.1, read on the forward strand.
ACGAAAAATAACGGTCAACTGGTCAACTTTTGACAAATCTGGAGTGGAGTCAATAATAATAGAGTAATATTTGCTCGACTTCAACTTTTTAACTATTGCGTCAGTGACTGATAAGGCCATTAATGAAACGAATTCTTCACATACATCCTTCAAAAGGTATGAAACATTTCCACTTCCCTTATTTCCAAAATTTTTCCAATATTTCTTCCGAAAAGGATCAAATTTTCCTACAGTTCAAGGATACCTAGATAATTGCCATTATTATTATTCCCTAACTTGTCGTTCGCTCCACGAGTTGACCCAGAGAATGCCACGAAAACATTCCCCAGACCATAACGCTGCCCCCCCCCAGCTTATGTTCTTCCAGCAATGGTTGAAGAGTGTTCGTTCTCCGATTTTTCTAGCCTTATACGCTTTAGCCTTATACGCCTTATACGATATTTCTAGCCTTATATTTTTCTAGCCTTGTCCATCCGTTGAAGCAGAAAACGCAACTCTTCGGAGAAGACAATCCTTTGCCAATCAGCAGAGGTCCAATTTCGATACTGTCTTGCAAATGTAAGCCTTTTCTACTGATGCACCTTCGTTAGCATAGGTTTCCTTCTAACAGTGTATCCAGGTGCTATAGCCTCCGTTATTAATAGGCTGACCATCCATCTGCGTCGGAGCCCCGTATGCAGCAGGGTTCGCTGAACTGTCATTTTAGACACATTCTAGTAGCCCCCTGGTTCATTCAGCCAGCGAGTTCCGCCATTGTAGCATGCCAATTGGCTCTTGTGCACCTTCGAAGCCAACGTTCAGCTCTCACGTCAATGGCACGTGATGCTTCACAGTTTTCACGTCGTTTATTCGCAATGGTGCCATACTGCCATTTCTCCAATCACGATACACTTTAATCACAGCAGCATGCGAACAGTTCACAAATCGCACTGTTTCATAAATACTGCCACCCTTGGCCCGAAAGTCGATAATCATCCCTTTTTGCAAATCAGATAAATCACTCCTTTTATCCATGACAGCAACAAGTGATATGCTTTCAGAATGCCTGCAGCACACCTTATATACCCTCCAATCCAGCTCATGGCACTTGCCTTCTTTCATTGGCTACACGCTGTTGACGTCAAAAGTAGGTGGTGGTGAGAATAATGTGACTTGACTGTGTATATATATATATATATATATATATATATATATATACACTATTAAGAAGAGACAGATGCAAAAAAATCTTTATCTGTTACAAAAACAACTAAGAAATACTCAAAAACCAACAGGTAGGAGTAAAAAGGAGATAAAGTAATAGCAATCTGAATGTAGAAAGTGTCGAGAACGCCGAGCCTTGGCTTTATCAAGGACCAGCAAAACTCTGCATTTTCTCACTTCCACAAAGACCTAGTTGGAAATAAGTTTCTGCAAAGTCATAGATGCAAGTTTAAAGCCCACAAAAATATTTTTATAATTAACATAACTTCCTCAGAGTTGCATGAGGAATCATTTAGTTAAAGTTTTTGCATGCATCTATAACTTTCCTCGCCCAACCCACGCTAGTCATCTGTCACAAAAACAACAACAGAAAAACGATTACAAAAACCACAAGTTGTGAGAGGTAAATCACTGTCATTCTGTGCCAAAGTCTGAATGTCATTAAAATTTTGTGAAATATTTTCTAGAGTTTCCAGTTTTAGTCTATCTTATTAAGCTCACTTTGATCCTCTGCAACCTTTGCACTAATCAATTCTTCAGTAAATCACTGATTTGTGCCCTTCCGCAACCATTCTGCTAAGCAGAAAACACATTCCTTTTTCACTCTCTTTTCTGCTAATATCAAAAACTTCCTCTTTCATTTTCACTCATTTTCATGAAAGTGCAAGAACTCGCATGTTTAAACTGCAGAAAAATGTGCTTTTAGCAGATGTTGAAAAATCGTCCTGAATACTGCAGATCTTCCGTTTCGTGTATGTGAAACCAGCTTTCTGTGAAATAAGGAAAAAATAGAGACTTCCATGGGAAAAAAACTTCTATATGTCAAACAATTCATCAATCAGTTGGGTTCAGCATATCCTGAAAGTCAATGTACAGAATTAGAGACAGATATGTCGCTCCTCTATTGATGTGGGGATCAGAATGCAAACACAGTTGTGTACTTACAATAAGAATTGAAATTAGTTCAAGAGCCATATTGTCCAGATTCAGAACAGCAAAACAACCGATTGTTTGCAGCTGAATTTTCTAAGTGGGGAAAGGAATAATGAGTATGACTTGCAGTTTAAATTCACGATTGTTTTTCCTTGCCTTCTCTTATTGGTCACTAAAATTGGATGGTCCTAGCAAAGCTTTGACAATCAATCAGTCATGTTGAGCTCTAACAGAAAAATGTTATAGACAGTGAAATGTAACTGCAGAGTTTGCAGGCCACAAGTGGAAAGCAGGAACTGGACCTACAAGGACAAAACCAATCGCCACTGCCTCCAACGGGAAACATTTAAGGCTCCATCCCACCCCTCCTAACATGGGGATGAGGAGATATGTAGCACATGCACTGGATTTGGAGTTCACCGTAAGTAATTACCTGCGCATGTCAAATTGAACTTTAACTCATTTATTTCTGCTTAAGCATCCCACTGTAGCCGCTGTAATGTATGTGTTGCAACATTCTTTGTCCCCCTCGTATTCCTCCAGCCGAAGTACCAAAGTAGCTGCATGAGATCCTTACGGGCAAAGTATTTGTTAGACCTCCTTCAAGGGTGTCTATGTACCATTGTTTGGAGGTTATCGCTAATTGGTAATTCTACCGCAACTGTTCTGTACCGACCAAAACTTGCTGTTGTTTATAGGTAGCCGTCGTTCAGAGGTGTTTGTTAACAAAGGTTTTACTGTATTTCATAAAAACACACTCATAAATTTTTTGTTTCAATTGAATTATTTTTCATTTTCCCCATCTGTGCACTTTTCGCAGCTTCTCTTAATTTGCTTCTGTTAGCTTCCATGGATTACAAGTAAAAACAATGGTAATGCTGTGTATTAATTATTTCTGATGCACAAATTCATCTGTTAAGTTGTGTTTGGTCCAGTTCTTGGACAACGAATATATTTGTTTGAGTTGGTTTCAGCCCATTTTGATAACCTTGTGTTAATTCGTTCCAGCTGGTTAAAGGGTAGCATACCTTCAACATTTGAGTACTACCCTAATTAATCAAAATTTAGTTTGGATTAATTTGACTTAAAGTAGTAGCATTTTGCACAGGAATAGACATAAATATTTTGAAAAAATAAAAATAAAGAAAGAAGGTAAAATAGAATAACAGGGTCCCATAGAAACAATATGGATGCTAATTTTCTTGTGTATATAGTTTTTAGACTAAACATACTTTTATTAAATGTGAAAGGAATAAAAAAAGTCATATTTAACCTCTTAAGTTGTATGTCCGGAAAAATTCCGAATCTAGCTCTACTGCCCGCTCCGTTCTATCCCGGAAGATTTCCGTGGTCTGTTTAGTCCTTAATGCGTTCCCGCACGAAACATTTCCGGGCCCATTTTACTAATTTGAAAGTAGTTCATATGTTGGCCGAATGAAGAGCTTCATGGGAAGGTTAATTCAAAGATTCAAGCATTCCATTAACCACTGAAGGGGTTAACAGATTCATTGAACATTTTGTATACTTCTTCCTTAACATCATAGAAATGCTTGTGGCTAATGTCATGCAAAATAGGAACTTTTTTGCACAGCGTTAATGAAGTGTTCATCAAAAGTGAACAACCTCAAATATGAGAAAATCAATTTGTGTGAAGTGCATGCTGTTTGATGATGCAATAAACAAGTGAGGCAGGTGCTCTTAGCTTAATGCATGTGAAGTGCTTCAGAACTTTTCAGATTTGTCAAAAAATATTCTCATTCCAGTCTAATTTATGCTGGGCCCCCCTTCAGAATTATTGTTTTCAGGGTTTTTTTCATTGCTGTTCCAACTTAGAATGCCTCCACCATAACAGTTCATTTTCTACATAAAAACTTTACCATTAAATTTTCTCAATACATGCTGTTTCTCTCTTATACATTTTCCCACTCATTGAATTCTGCAATTCAAATTGGTAAATCATCATCAACCATTATCAATCCACTGCTGGATGAAGATCTCCCCAAGTTTCTTCCACAACTGTTTGTCCTGAGCCAGTCTCCTCCATGTTTCTCCAGTATGCTTTTGAATTTCATCCACCCATCTCCTATGTTGTCTTCTTCTGGGTCTTTTCTGTCTCTTGATATCCAGTCTAATATTTCAGTTGTCCGTGCGTGGTTAATTCTTTTAGCAGTATGCCCAGCATATTGCCATTTTAAGAATTTTACTTTGATCATGGTGTCATCCACTCTTCTTGGCATTTTCCTGATCCACAAGTTCCTGTTCTTACCTTTCCTGGTTACCTCGTGCATGGTACCTCTCTATACTTTTTTCATTTGTCTGTAGCCTCTGCATGTCTTTTTTAGTTAAAGTTTCTTACCTTCCTCTGCCTTCATGTCACCCCAGCCACTGCCTAATTGGTAAATAAAAACATGTCTCTAAATGAAAACATTATGATTAGAATTGAATTTTTGTCCCCAAAAGTCGCTGACATTTTATTAATTTCTTTATCCAATTAAAATGTGGAACAAACTTGGAATCCGATTGGTGAAATGGAAACAGTAGCAAATTTATATATTTGGAACATCACTTCTAAATGGTGAACTTTTTTTTTGTTTGTTTGTTACTTGAGCCACCCATCCTCTATTGAGTACTTGAAGAACTATTTTTTGTTGGCTTTATGCAGAGATAGTTACAGCACACTAGTGTTCAGCTGAAAATTCATTTAACTGTAATTTTATAGCATAAACTTAATGCGTTACTTTCGGTCTAGAACACTTTCTCAATAACATTTTTAGTTTTTAGTAACTGATATTGTTAACATTTTTTTCGTCTTTCTGTTTTGTTTTGGGATTTGCTGCAATGCCAACTTAATTTGGTAGTTCAACACTGGCTGCTTGAGTGTATGAATGAAAGTGCCACTTTCAAATAACATTAAGAACAGTAGAGGACAATAACCAGAAATTCTAAGCAGTATTGATGTCAAAAAAAAAAAAAAAAAAAAAAAAAAAAATCCACCTATTATATTGAGGCCTGTAGATGTAAAATTATATGCTGAAAAGTTTTTAAAGTGAAAAGCTTTATTTCATTGTTAACATTATACTGCACTAAATTGTGGATGTGCTATCAGTATTTTTGTGTTTCATGGTGAATTCTGAATTTAATTAATATTAACAGGAACATGTTCACTGTTCATATTTAAAAATTCTGTTTTATTTGTAAATACCAGTATGATATGTACCAGTATTTTATGTTAAGATTTTATCAGTAGTGTAGGTATTGCTTTAAAATGACCAATTTTTATTTGGTACCGATGAATCACTTTAATGCAGTATTTTTATGTAATGATGGTTTTTTATTGTGTCAGTTATTGATAAATTAATTTAATCGTGTGTTGGTTGATTTAAAAACAGAAAGGATTGAAATATCCTCTGTTCAGTCAACTGTAAATGGTCAGTAGACCAGCAACATTGAAATTAACTAGGTGCATGTTAAATGAATCAGATGCTTTTAATTGTTAATCACAGTACTCTCAGTTAATTCTATTTTCAGTTCCGTTGACCATTTGCTATTATTGAACTGTTCATAATTTGTGTACTATATGCATTCTGGGGCGTAGCTAGATCCCTGACCATGGCCTCAGTGTTCAACTACAAATTATATTTTTCACAAATATAGATGCAAGTTTTGCATTGTTGTTTTCTTCTCCTAGCTTTAATTTACTTCACAAGTGAATGATTTCTCCATGCCAAAACATAAAAACAATAAGATAAAATAAAATACAAAATATGAAAAATGAGGGGTAAAAGAAAACTGAACTCTCTTGAAATATAAAAAGTAAATTATATTATCTGATTTACTTGATTGTGGTTGAGTTGCAGATTCCTTATTGCTGGAAAAATTATTTATTATTTTAGTTTACTATTCTTTTACCTTTCCATAGATCAACACAATAGTGTATCAGTGCTGTTTTAACTCTTTCTTAAATTACTGAAATATGTTAGAATCAGAAGATTGCCAGGTTCTTTGAGCACTGTAAACATCAATAGAGTAGTAATAGATCATTTAACAGAAGAAAGTTGACGTTTGATAAAATCCTTTATTCTCGTGATTGTGCTTAATTTAATTATTACTCCTGGTCACCTGTGATTAGACCATCTCTCATGTTCTATAACTCCTCGCTATTCATTCATGGTTACCGCTCGGGCGCGGAGAAATCGCACCCCCTCTCCAAATCTCTTCTTTCTCCAAAAACCTCCCAACGTCTTACCTCTACTCTGTCAGTCGCATTCTCCCCTAACACACGTCATCATTCCACCGCCTTACTCGAGAATGGAAGTCCTTCCTAATGAGTCGATTTGAAACTTAAAAAAAAAAAAGCCTTCTATTGTAGCTATTATCTATACACGAAATCCTGGGTGTTGTCCATCTCCGGAAGTCGCCGATAAACTAATCGTTTCCAGTGACTTACTGGCTCTACCAAATCGAACTCAAAAATCATATCCTTAAAAAGTTTTCCACGATTACTTTTAAAACATTCTAAAACTGCAAGAATTCTTAATTTTTTACATATTCATTAAAATTCACCAATTAAAAGATATTTACATAACATTACATTTCATAAAATAAACATTCCCGTTCCATTACATTATTATTAAAGGTAATTTACAATTACCACTATTGCAATCGCATCTAGGTGTTAATGATGCCATGCTTTCATTCTTTTTACTACTCTTCTTTGGCTCCATTTTTATCTACGTCTTTAATAATCCATTGTCCTCTCTGGTGCTTAGCGGCAGCTTTCCCTTGCCACAGTCAACAACCTAGCCCCCCCTCCCTTCCCCACTCAAAAATCCAGAGCCCTCAGATTCACTGCAACAAGCCTTGTAGTTCCCACATACATGCATCATGAAACATTCCCACTGACTGCAAACAATGAACAGGAAAGAGTTGAAACCTCTCTCTCTCTCTAGCACAGTACTACTTACAGATGTCTAGAGGGATAAATTTTGCTCCTTTCCAACATTCCTCCCCCCTCCTTGAGAACTTGCTTCTTTTCAGGCAATTAACTACGTGGAAGTTTCTTAACAACTTAGCATCTCATAGTCATTTTACTAAGTGACAGTGTTTGAACCTTCTGCGCAACTATGCATCCACCCCTCCAGCTCTGCACCCTCTCTCCCATAAATAAAGGCGTTTCTCTCAGCTCCAACCCTTAATACCAACAAGCTCTGTTCCTGTGTGGTTGAAAATCATTGACACAGCTGTTCTTACTGATTCACCCTAAGAAGTAATTTGAGTTAACCATTGTTAGTGCTGTATAATTTCAATTTTGCCTCTTTAAAGAAAGTTCAATGCATGAATAATAACGTATTTTATACTTATCATGAAATAAAAGAATAATTTTCATAAACCACTGAAAATAAAAGCTAAGAGAATTTGCAGTGACATCAATCTTGGGGGGGGGGTTAGCCTGCTCTTGCCCCCCTGCTAGCTACGACCCTGTGTGCACTGTATGCATTGTATTCCACTTGAAGTGTCAGAAGTCATCATTCTGTTTGTGTGATCTCTTGAAAGTAAGGTTTTTAAAAGATGTGTGCAGCAATAAAAAAAGGGAATAGTGTTGCTGCTTAGAAGATATGTCAGAGTATCTAGAAATGACATGTAAAATGCAGAAAATTGAATGAATTTACTTGATTACTGGTTTTTAATTACTCATCTAACAAAATTAACATTTCTGAATTCTCCATTTTTTCTGGATGATGTAAACATAGTTGTCACTTACGTCATAGTTGTCATGTTCATGTGTATATATAATATAAAAAAATAACTTTTTGGCTGGTATGAAAAATTCATTGTAATGTAATTTGCGTGCCATCATAATGGAATACTCATTCTGTTAATGCCATCCTTATTCATAATGACAAGATAACAGTGTGATAATGTAGATAATCTTGTACACACTGATATAGTACTTCATTCTGATCTGTGAATGGCTCTTGGTATTCTTCCTTACAGGTTAAGAAAGTGAAGGGCCTGCTGATTTGCTATTGTCAATTATGTATATTAAGTAATTATAGTAATTATAGTAATTATATATATGTAATACATATAGTATTGACACACCCTTAGAGTTTCAACTGTGACTCTAGTGTGAATGCTTTATTTTAGAATTTCTGTTTTACATCATCTCCCCCCCAACCCCCACTTTTATGTATAGCTTTTTATATTGTGCTTACCTTACAGTAAATTCTTGTAAACATGTGCTTATACACTATCTACCAAGAAGTAATTGGACATCCCTGCGATCGACGATATCTGCGGTCCTGATACACGTCACGGCCGCCGCCGTTACATATCGTGTGGGAAACGACAACGCAACCAGTCACATGCAAGATGCCACGCACTTCTGGAGCTCTCTGATTTCGAGAAAGGTGTAATCGTCGGGTATCACAGAAATGACCGATCCATACGTGACATATCCAGCGAGTTGAAGTACCCAAAATCGACAGTGGCCTACATGATTGGCAAGTGGAAGATGAGAGGTGACTGTCGGAATGTGCCCCGACCCGGCAGACCCACAAAACTGGGAGTTAGAGACCGACGGGTGCTGGCCAGAGAAATTCGGAAGAACCGCACCAAATCAATGGGCCACGTCAGCGAGGAGTTTCAACAGGCATCCGGGAGTGTTCTTTCGATGAATACCATCCGTAAGGAAGCCCATCTTCTCGGTTATCGTGGACGTGCTGCCGCCCACAAGCCTTTGATCACCAAGTCCAATAGCGCTGCTCGGCTAACGTGGTGCAAAGAAGGTCGACAGTGGACCGTTGAACAGTGGAAACGGGTTATCTGGAGCGACGAATCAAGGTTCACCCTCTACCGTTCGGATGGCAGGGTCTGGGTTTGGCGTTTGCCTGGAGAACGCCTCCTGCCAGAATGTATTGTGCCAACTGTGAAGTTCGGCGTCGGTGGAATTATGCTATGGGAGTGTTTCTCCTGGTATGGCACGGGAGGGACCTGTGGTCGCAATTCCTGGTAGACTCAACGCCGAGACCTACAGCACCATTTTGGATGACCATGCGTTTCGTACATTGTGGCAGTTTTACGGGGTGGACCCATGTTACTTTCAGGACGACAATGCCACCTGTCATGTTGCGAGGTCCACCATGGCTTGGTATGGTGACAATGGGGTTAATCGAATGGACTGGCCTGCGCAGAGCCCGGACCTTAACCCCATCGAGCACCTCTGGGACGAGTTGGAGTGTCGACTTAAGGGATGCCCCCACCGTCCGAAATCGGTTAAGGAACTGACCTGTCTTCTCCAAGCCGAGTGGAAGAAAATACCGGTAGCCATCGTACAACGCCTGGTTGAGAGTATGCCCCGGAGGGTCGCAGCTGTAATCGCCGCTCGTGGAGGCTCCACCAACTATTGAAGGTGAATAAACTTTGTTTTCCTATGCTATTACAGGTGTCCAATTACTTGTAGGTAGATAGTGTATTTAAAATGCAGTAGGACTTTTTTTTTTTTTTTTTTGCAACATTTGTAAATGCAATGCTATTGTTTTTATAGTTCTTTTACTCAGTTTTGTGACTGATTGGTTATTTGTGTCCTTATGGCTTTATAAAGTTCTTACAATCTTGTGATGCAAATAAGGGTATACATTTTATTGGCAGTACCACATAATTTAAGATGTAATACCTATACCCCTCTTGACATGTGGGAAAAAAGGATAAAATAAAATCATGAAAAAAAAACAGCAACAACAATTAAATTGTAACAATTTGATTGTTTATTACTTTTAGATATGATTGTGTGATTTATTTCTCAAACTTGAGTTTTTGTGCAAAACTAGAAAAAAACTGGAGTTTTTGTGCAAAACTAGAAATTAATAATACTGCCATGAAAGAAAAAGATGCTCTATGTTTTCTACATTGATTTCACACTTTTTTTCAAAAGGATCTCACATATTTTGTACATGTGTTGCATATTTTGTACATGTGAAGTGTTTTGTTGTTTTGTGATGAAGCTCTTGCAGAATTTTACTATGTTAAAATCATTACACGATTAACTGCATTTAAAATATTAAATAATATGAAGTCAACTGTTGATGTACTGCCCTCAATTTACTGCTACCCCTTGGGCCTGAGCAGACTTGTTCTGTGTAAAACATCCCTTCATGTACCACCACACCCTTAGCATCTGCCAGTCACCAGTGTGTATTTCTGTACCACCCTGCCTCCCCAAACAAAATATACTTGATGTACTGCCACTTAGAAGCTCTGTGCAAATACCCTTCTCATTATTTCGGATTAATTTTCAGTTGTGGCAAACTTTAGACTTTATAGCGGAAGACTTGGCAGACCTAATAGTTTTTCACAACAAGGAAAAAAACATATTAGTAGGAATTTTTGAAATGCTTACTTTCTCTTTGCAGAACAACTACTTTCAATTTGGGAAAACTTTTTTTCATTCAAAAATCGGGGCTAGCTATGGGCTCCCCACTCTCCCCACTCTTAGCTAACTATTATGTGGGAAAACTAGAAGAAAAGATACTAGTACAACCCACATACTTCTGCTTATATAGCAGATACATGGATGACATCTTATTTATAATAGATAGCTCAGAAATTGTTCCAGAAAGAATTCTAGACTCATTCAATGAATTAGATGAATTCCCTTAAGTTCACTATTGAACTTCAAAAGAAAGAAGAATAAACTTCTTAGATATTACTATCTATTATGAAGATGAAAAATTCCTCACTAGTTGGTATAAAAAACCAATGAATACTAAAAGACTACTGGATTTCAATTCGTATCATCCAGTTTCTATTAAGAAAAATGTAGCAAGTCAGTTTTTAGAAAAAAATTAATAAAATAGTTTCTACTGCAGATAAAAAAGAAGCCCATAAAGAAGAGCTTAAAGTCATACTTGCAGAAAATAACTATCCTAAAGAAGAAATTGAGAAGCTTCTGAATTTTAATGGTACGAAGAACCCACAAAAGCAAGAAGTAAAATTCACTAGAAAAATTTCTTATCACAAAGGTTTATTTGAGGCTTTAAAGAGAATTAGTAAAAAATACAATATTAGGCTAGCTCCAAGTTTAGAGAACAAAGTTAAAAAATTTTTCCCTAAAATAGTTCAAAGAGAAGAAGATATTTTAAAAATGCAAGGAGTAGTTTATGAAGTAAATTGTAGTTGTGGACTATCTTACATAGGTGAAACAGGTCGCAGACTAGAAACTCGTATAGCTGAGCATAAAGCAGCTATAAAAAATTGCTCCAACAAGACTGGATTAGATAGGCATGTTAGAGAAACTGGGCACAGCATGGATTGGAATTCCCTTAAAGTAATCAGTTTCCAAAGCAATTTCCAAAAAAGAAAACTGAAAGAAGGAATAGAGATTGAGAAAAATCAAAATTCCATCATCAATGACTGCAAAGGATTTTCCCTGCCTAACATCTGGCAGGATTTGTTGAAAAATAACCTAAACCGTCAAGGTTAACCGTAACCGTCAAGGTAAACCGTAACCATGATAGTGACAAGCAAAAAGTGACAACAACAAGAGAGCCTGAAGAAGGAGAAGAGTTTTCTCCGAAAATTTGCTATAAATGATAAAAAATTTCCTAGTAAATTCCCATAAGTTGCTTTAGATTATTAATTTAATTTGGTGTTTTCACCAAATTAAAGATGCAAGTTACTGCCTTTTAACATTAAGAATATTCGTTAGGTCGCACAAAAAATTTGTGTTGATTTACTGTTACTCACGTTACTACTTATGTGTACATCAATAGCAGCGCAACAGAATCATAGTACTGAATTTCTTTAATTTGATCCCATTCATAAAAACAGCCTCAGGGTTTAACATACACAGTATAGTTAAAAGGGTTAAAAAGTTAAAATTGTAATGTTCAACCGGTTCAATGATCAGCCTATGAGCAGAATATCTAAAGCCCATGTCCTCACGGCTTCTGGAATGTCTTATAGTTGTCAGGGTGGGGGAGGGGTGCAGGATATCTGCAGTGCATATACAGTCAATCCAAATAAAGTTCTGTATAAGGCATCCCTTCTTCTTTGAACATTACTAAAAGGCAATACATAAGTGCAAACATGATTACTTACATTCATACCAAATTCACTGTATTCCTTTGCCAGGTAAGATTTCAACATTCGTTGCACGCTATAATAAGGTGAAAGGATTGAGGTGGTCCAGAGTTAAAAACAGGAATTATAACAGCTTAGTTCCCGAAGACACACAGGGTGTTCCATTCCCTCTACCATCGACATCACATTTCCGTACATGTTTCAGGACTGACATCATCCATTTTCAATGGTAGCCTATGAATCTTCTTGCGTGGCTTATGTTCTGCCTCCTCATTCATAGTCTATCTCCACATGCAAATTTGAGCTGGGCCTACGTAGTGTGTTGATATTGATCGTCACAGTCTTGAGAATTAATCAATTTAATATGTCCATCAACTGAATCCAATCTATGTCTGTCAAGACTTAGCTTTTGGATTTCTGAGTCTTTTCGATGACAAATCACCACACATATGGAAGTAGGGTGAGAGGTTGTTCATTACAGTTCATAGACCTTGTTTGTGCAATGATAATCGCTTCAGTAAAATATTTTTATGTGTCTGATGTGTTGTATATAGTTTTGTACCATTCCAATCTGGGTGAGCTTCTGCATCCATACAATATTTTATTAGTGCTGTCCGTGTTTCGTTCATACACCAGTTTTGTTTGTACCTGAAGATACACCGGGTGTTCCTTTCTCTCTACTACTATCCTGATTGATGTTATCATTAAGAAGCTATTTTAAAGCAAACTCGGAAGATGGTGGTGTTTCAAACACATTCGTTAAATTAGATTGTGCTCTGAAAATAACTGGATTGAAATCTAAAACACAAATAAAAACAGACGAGGTTTATAAAACACTCTAAGACGTGATTTTTGTCTAATGCTATTAATTTTCAATTGGATAAAGTTTTAGTAACATAACATCATTTTTTATCAGTTTCCTTATACAGTGAAACCTCTCTTAGCGTCCACCCCTCATTACGGCTGTTTTTCTGTGGAACCAATTTCAAAACCCATAGCACTAATGCTAACCTTTCCCCTATTAAAAGACTCCTCACCCTGTCTTAATGACCATCTTTGCATAAGGGCCACTGTACAAAAACTGCATTGTCTGGATTATCATTTAATTTTCTCTATACCCTGGAATCATGAAACAGTAAATTAAACAAATGTGCATTAGTATGGGGTGGTCACTTTAAACAGCTAGGAAGTTTTCTTCTGCATGGGAGTGAGTGGAGGGGGCTGGGGGGTGAAGGAGTTCTTGGCAATGACAGGCAATTCTAATGGCTTACGTAGTAATGTAAAGAAACACAGCTAGACCACATGCCCACACTTCCTACAAAGGCTGAAAAAGAGAGTGACAGTTAAAACTCATCTTTACTTCACTCCTGTTTTTTTTGCCGGACAGAGGGCACTTCAGTGGGATGACTGTCCTGAAGGGGAAAAAATTAAGAAACTTCTGTGAGCTGAAGGAAAAAGGGAAACGTAGGAAAAATCGTGCTGAAAGAAATGTCTGATAAACTTAAGCAGACGACATTACATTCGTTATTCAAATAAATTTCTTTTAGATTACCACTATAGGTACCTTCCAGATGTGTAACTGTACTACATGTACTGTAGTATTTTTTATTATTATTTATACACATCCTCATCATCATCAACCATTATCAATCCACTGCTGGACGAAGGTCTCCCCAAGTTTCCTCCACAACGGTCTGTCTTGTGCCAGTCTCCTCCATGTCACTCCCGCATACTTTCGAATTTCATCCACCCATCTTCCATGTGGTCTTCTTCTGGGTCTTTTCCTGTTGTCCCTTGGAATCCAATTTCAAATTTCGGCTGTCCATCAATGGTCTGTCCTTCTGGCAGTATGTCCAGCACATTGCCATTTCAGGGATTTAACTCTGATCATGATGTCTTCCACTCTTGTCATTTTTTGGATCCACAAGTTCCTCTTCTTATCTCTCCTGGTTACACCAAGCATGTACCTCTCCATGCTCTTTGAGTTGTCTGCAGCCTTTGTATGTCTCTTTTAGTTAAGGTCCACGTCTCTGCACCATACGTAAGCACTGGAATAATGCATTGATCAAACACTTTTCTTTTAAGACATAATGGCATATTGCTCTTGAAAATTATGCTGTTTCTTCCAAAAGCTCTCCAGGCAAGTTTTGTACGCCGATTAATTTTTTCATCAATGTGACCCTCACTTGATATCTGCTGTCCAAGATAAACGCACGTGTCTGTTATCTCCAGCTTTTCTCCATCAATCGATAAATCTTCATTTCTTGTAAAAGCATTGAACATCACTTTTGTCTTCTGAAAGTTCATTTTTAATCCCATTTCTTTACTCTTGCGCTCCCTATCTTCTGATTCAAGGCTTCTTGAATTGGAAGAGGAACTGCAAGGGATCAAGTGGGACATCGTCGGGCTAAGTGAATTAAGGAGAAAAGGAGAAGATCTCATTGAACTGAAAAGTGGACATCTCTTCTACTATCGTGGGACTGATACTGGCAGAACTAGTGGTGTTGGATTTATAATAAACAAAAAACTGAAGGATAAAGTTGTAGAAGTTGAAAGTTCCTCTGACAGAGCTGCATGACTCGTTATCCAACTCTCGAGAAGATACCAGGCTCAGATTATTCAAACTTATGCACCCACCACAAGTCATCGTGAAGAAGAAATTGAAGAATTTTATGAGGAAATTCGTCATCTAAATAATAAAGGTAAGCAGCACTTAAAGATAATTATGGGAGATTTCAATGCAAAAATAGGGCAACAGCAACAGAATGAAACTTCAGTAGGTAAATTCGGTCACGGCAACAGAAACCAACGTGGAAATACTCTCGTAGAGTTTGCAGAGGCAGAAGGGTTTTTCATCTTGAACTCCTTTTTCAAGAAAAAGCCACACAGGAAATGGACATGGAGACATCCAAATGGGACGACAAGTGAATTTGATTTTATTATGTGTAACAAAAAATTCGTCATAGAAGACTGCAGTGTGCTAAACAAGTTCAACACAGGCAGTGACCATAGATCGGCGAGATGTAAAATGCACCTCAACACTAAACTCGAACGTAGCAAGCTCATAAAACAAACAAAATGTATTGACATAACCAACCTTAAAAAAACACCATAATACCTTCAAGTTGGAACTGAAGAACAGATTCTCTGCTTTAGAAGGCCTAACATTGGAAGAAGTGGATATTTCTGAACAGAAAAGTAACCAAAGCTCTTATGGAAACAGCAACAAAATTAGCTGGGTCTAAGAACAAGTTGCATGTGAACAAATTATCAAGAAAAACCAAAATGTTGATGCAAAAAGGAAGAGAGATGAGGACAACTAAAGATGTGACTTCCAAAGTGAAATATATAGAGCTATGCAAGACAGTACGAAAAAGTATCACTGAAGACGTAAGGAAATTCAACTGTGAACTAGTAAGGAAAGCAATTGAAAACAACCAAAGCCTAAAGATAGCAAAGGGACATCTCAGTAAGGGAAGAAAACAGATTATGGCATTGAGAAAAGAAGATGGTTCTGTAACAAGAAATAGAGGCGAAATTTTGACAAGAGTGAAAGATTTCTACTCCAAATTATATGAAAGGGATGATACATGTACTCCAGACATCATGAAAGGTACCAGTACCAGAGTTCTTCCAGTCCTCCCAGCAGAAGTTGCACATGCACTCAAGAACATGAAGCGGGGAAAAGCTCCAGGAGAAGATGGAATTACTGTAGACATCATACAAGAAGCAAGTGGAGAAATCGAAACAGTACTCACCCAAATTTTCACTCGATGCCTTAATGAAGGGAAGATTTCTGAGGATTGGAACAATGCTACAATGATCCTGCTACATAAAAAAAGTGACATTGAGGATCTCAGGAACTACAGACCTATCAGCCTCCTATCAGTGGTTTATCAAATCTTCACTAAAGTTCTTTCACACTGCTTGAACGTGACACTGGACATGGCTCAACCGAGAGAACAAGCTGGATTCAGGAGTAGCTACAGCACTATAGATCATATCCACGTACTGAGAGAACTAATTGAAAGAGCGAGGGAATATGAACTTTCATTGTGCATGGCTTTTATCGATTATGAAAAAGCCTTTGATTCGGTGAAACCATCAGCAGTTACAATGGCTCTGAAATCCTGCGGTATTGAAGATGCGTACATTAATATTATTAATAACATCTATGAAAATGCAAGTGCAAAGATTCGGCTGTTTGGAAATACAACACACATAAAAATTGGAAAAGGAGTGAGACAAGGTGACACCATATCTCCGAAGCTCTTTAATGCTACATTGGAAAATATTTATACACATACTATACTGTAAATAAACTGGAATGCATCATGCTTGGAATGTAGCAATTCAGAGTATGTAATTTATAAAAGTTATGAAGTAGTTTACAATGGTTTAATATCAAAACTCTTCATTGGATATGCCATTAAAACCTTCCCCTGTTTAGCGACCACCCCTCTGAACGACCATTTTTTAGAAGAACCAGCAGTGGTTGCTTTAGAGAGGTTTCATTGTAATGGAAACGTTAACTTTGCCTTTCTACTATGCAAAGTAAATTTCTTCATTTAATAGAACCAGAACCTTCTGAGATGGAAGCAGACACTTCGAACTGCAGTGCTTACTAAGTATACAACATATAAGCACACATTTTTTCCTGATTAAAATGTTTTTTTAGCACGTCTTTTGTAAAAAAAAATCGTGCTTATGTTACCGGCTTGTCCGTCCGTCTGTACCCCACGATATTTCTGCAACTAATAGTCCTATTTGAAAAATTCTTTTTGCATTAAGAAGCTTGAAATATGCAAATGATGATCCTTTATTTCGTTTTTTTTTTTTTTTTTTTTTTTTTACACGATGTACAATTTCGCCGCTAGGGCGTAAATGCAGATGATGTCGAATTCAAAAATACGTTTTATTCCACATATCTGCTTCTAAACATCTGATTTAAAAAATTATTTTATCTTTCAATTCCATTTATGTCGAAGAGTATTTTATATGTAGTTACTTTTTCAAATTATGCATAGATTTTTCGCTAGGGGCGTAAAAGTAAATTACATTTCCCCCGATAACTCTTCTTCTAAAACTCCGATTTGAAAACTTTTTTTTTTCAGCGGATACACCTCCTGATAGAAAATCTTTTGCATATAATTTCAAATTTTAAATTTTTTGGTAATGGATACTTTAGCCACCAGGGGGTGTAAGTGTTAATTTTTGCTTCTGATGTATTTGCCATAAAATCTGAGCTTCTAAAATATCGATTGAAAAAATTCTTCCGTGGACTGATGCCACTCACATCGATAAACATTTTCGGAATATTTTCTTCTTAAAATATTCCACAGTTTCTCTGCCAGGGGGCGTAGATGTATATCTTATTTTTGTCAATATCTCTACTTCTAGTAGTCCAATTTGAAAAATTCCTTCTTTGTTGGATAGTGTTTCCAGTGTGACATGTTTTTCATATAATTTCAAAAATTTCAAGTAATTCATAGATTTTCTGCTAGAGGGAGTAGAGGTAAATTGTGTTTCCCCCTATATCTCTGCTAAATTTCTTTCTGCGCCAGATACAGCTCCTGATGGGAAATCGTTTCCACATAATTTCTAATTTTTGAAAAAAATGGTTTGGCCACCAGGG
Organism: Macrothele yani; assembly: GCA_039090855.1. Taxonomy (NCBI): domain Eukaryota; kingdom Metazoa; phylum Arthropoda; class Arachnida; order Araneae; family Macrothelidae; genus Macrothele; species Macrothele yani. The sequence goes on from CM077026.1 coordinate 112,885,202, forward strand.
GGCGTAAATCTTAATTTCCGTTTCTGATGTACTTGCAGCAAAATATGAGGTTCTAAATTCTCGATTGAAAAAATTCGTCGTTTGTAGACCAATAGTACTCATGTCGACAAACCTTTTAAAAACATTTTCTTCTTAAAATAATGAAAATAATGCATGGTTTCTACGCCAGGGGGTGTAGATGTATATCTTATTTTTGTCAATATCTACTTCTAGGAGTCCGATTTGAGAAATTCCTTCTTTGTTGGATAGTGTTTCCGATGCAAAATGTTTTCCCTATAAATTCAAAATTTTCAAGTAAATCATAGATCCGCCAGGGGTCACAAAGGTAAATTGCGTTTTCTGCTTCTAAAACTCTGATTTGAAAAATTCTTCCTGTATCGCGCATACAAGACCTGATGGAAAATATTTTTCACATAATTTATAATGTTTGGTAAAGAATAGTTTGGCCACCAGGGGGGCATAAGTGTTAATTTCTGCTTCTGATGTATTTGTAGCAAAATCTGGGCTCCTGATAACTCGACTAAATTAATTTTTTTTCTTTGACCGATAGTGCTCATATGGAAAAACCTGAGAATACTTTCTTCCTAAAATAATGCATGGTTTTCCCACCAGGGGAGGTAAAGTCACATCTTATTTTTGTCGATATCTCTGTTTCTAAAAGTCCAATTTGAAAAATTATTTCTATGTTGGAGAGCGTTTCTGGTGCAAAATGTTTCTCATATAAATTCACGTTTTTCTTAGCACACAAGTCTGCAACCAAAGGGCGTAAGCTCACGATTCCGTTTACAGCAATATCTGAGGGATTAAAAACCCGATTGAAAAACTTCTTTCTTCCGTCAGATACTATTGTTTTCCATACCAGTTCTGTTGACTTTGAATAACTTTGATAAATTTAATTGGTGTCAGAACAGATTCAAAAGACGTGCTTATTACACCCGATAATTCGGTGCCATTTTTCTTGTTTAATTGAATGCCATTTACAATTTTCAGTGAACCATAATTAACAAAATTTGGGTTACTTAACAATAATTAGCAAATTTGATATAAAATCATCGCCCTCGCTGTAACAACATAGTGTAATGCAACAAATGGTGGCGGTACATCAAGGGTTAACTGTATATGTATACATATATATGTTTTTTTTAAATAACACTTGTCACTGTGTTGTTTAGATTATTTTCAGATTATCTTCTACTTGAGGGAAATATTTCAATCCATACTGTAAATTCATTTTAAATCAAATGTTAGAAAAGTACAGATCTTGCAGATTCCATTTATCTGTACCCATTGTAAAAATTACCTTCCACTTTTAATAATTAAAGACAGTATTAAATAAGTATCGGTCTTTTTCTTTCATTAGCAATTTACAGCTTTGAGTGTTGTGTGTTTGAATAAAAATCTTATTCAAATTTATAATCTTCCATGTACGATATTTGTCAGCTTGCTAGTTAAGCATTCTGTTGTCTTAGGAGTGTAATTCAGAATTCATTTATTTATATATATTTAGCTATGCAATGTTTATAAATTATCTTTCTAAATTTAATGAGTTTATTTAGAAAGAACCCCAAAGCAAAAATCTGGCTGAATATTCTTTGGATTTGGAAGATTTTTGTTTGTTTGTTGCTGCTTTTAAATTCATCAAAGTTTTTTGTATGGTACTCTATCCAATTTTTTTTTTTTTTTTTTTTTTTTTTTTTACGTTCCAGATTTCTCGGTATAATGCTTTGGAATTCATTAATTAAACTTTGCAGATTGTACCATACATATTATTTATAAATTTGGCAAAACTTATGGATGTCAGAGTCAATGGAATTTTGAAATTGTTTAATGTTATTTAATACCCCACATCCAAACTGGAACTAGTTAAGTGCAATAAGATAAGCAAATTCAATAAATCTAATTTAGATCTGTTTTCTGAAAACAAATATTTGAAATCAAAGAGTTAATTAAGTTTCTAATTTAAAAGCATTCAACTTCTCGTATTTTTCTAAAGAAAACAACAATGAAAATAAAAAGAAACAACTGATCTCTTATAGTTTTGTTAACATTCAACACACATCTTTCTGTGTTGATGTTATTCATGTGAAGCTATTTTTAGTAAAGATCTTAATAATCAGGTATAATTTCCTTAATCATCAGTGTTAAAATCATCATTATCACATTCCTGCTGGAATAGTCCAAAAGACAAATCTAAAGGAAAAAAAAAAAAAAAACCACCAAGATCATCTGTGATGCCAATAATTTCTGTTAGACAGTAAGACAAATGTAATACTTGAGTATCTGCCACCTTCCCACCTGTGGGGGGAGGGGGAGGAAACAGAATTCTTAACCTCTTTGTGTCCATGTATCCACTAGTGGATACATGCTACATAGAGAGCTACGAACCATGTATTCCCATGAACGGTACATCCTATGCCAGAACAATATAGAATTTATTTTATTGGTTTTGAGAAGGTAACATTATTCTTCGGGCTGGTTTATAATGTTTTAGAGATCACTGACTAATTATTTATTTATTGTTGGACTCGATGTCATTTAAAATGACATCAATCCAAAAAAAATTATGAAGTACCGAATAAAACAATTACCATAAACAAAAAAGGCGGGAGCCCACGAGCACGTATGCATGACTTGTATTCGTATAGTGCAGTGGTGGCCAACCAGCGGCACAATGTGCCATTTAGTGGCACGCGGAAACCTTCAAACCTTCAAAATTTCAGTACCCTATTTAATTTAAAAAAAAAAAAAAAAAAAGGAAAAAAATTCTTAAAGCAATTGCCAAAAATATAACAAATCAAGGTTGCCTTTACAAGTGTGCTTTGTTTGCTTATGTGCGCACAGCAGAAAGCAAAGCTGGTACCTCTGCCTGCTACTATTGCCGGGGGCAGGAAACTATCAGCCTAATTTTCCATTGTCACTGTTATCGAGGTTGTAAATCAGTGACATCTTGTCTTCACTGAAGAGACTGACGAAGTTAAAGCAAAACGGAAAAACTGAACGTTGTGTGGTGAGAACCAACCTGCAGGTCACACAAGCTCAGGAGCTCCCCTTCTGTTGAGGTAGTCACATAGTGCTAGCGAGCGATGAGAAAGCGATTCTCTCTCTTGACATGGTGTCTTTCGAATAGTGATCGTAAAAGATGAGGCTTAAACTCCTTTGTAATGTGAATGGTTGGCACCACATTGTGCTTTAATTTTAGAAATGTCTGTTAGTAAGCTGTTGACCTTAAAAAGGAAGTATGAAGAAGACATTGGAGTACGTGCTTTCAACATTGATTGGGAAGAAAAGTTTTTGTTTAGTAATCAAGGTGCAGCCAAAGCAGAGTGTTTGATTTGCGGATCTTGTGTTGCGGTACCAAAAAAGTTTAACTTGGAGCAACATTTCAAGCAAAAGCATTCTGATTTTAATTCTAAACATCCTGTTGGCTCAACATTACAGACAGACTTTATTAACAAAAAAAAAAAAAAAAAAAAGAAATGACTAACTGGTCAACAATTGCTTTTCCAGAAAAAGAGTGAAGAACTGACATCAATGGTGAAGGCTTCTTATGAAATTTCTCTTCTGTTGGCACGGAGCAAGAAACCATACTCTGATGGCGAAGAAACAGCCAAGTCCAGCCTACAAATATTTGCTAACCATGCCAGAGATCCAAAAACTACGGAATTGGTCAACGCCATTTTGCTTTCTCGGAATGCAGTGATGCGCCGTATAGACGACATGGCTAATAATGTTAGCACTCAAATTGTGTCTTCGATTTACTCTTGTAAGTTTTTTTCCTTGGCTATAGATGAGAGCTGTGTTGTTTCTGACACTTCCCAGTACCCAGTTAAGTATTTTTGTACGTGCTATCAATGACAACTTTGATTTAATTGAAGAACTCTTGGACTTGCGTCAATTAATAACAACCAGAGGTGAAGATGTTTTTAACGAGCTGAAAAATGTTATTGAAAACAATAAGTTAGAGTGGGGAAATTAGACAGCATTTGCACAGATGGGGCTCCTGGAATGATTTTTACGAAAAAGGGGTGTGTAGCGTTACTTAAAGATTATGTGGAAAGGAAGATACTCAAGTACCACTTCATCATATATCAAGAAGCTCTTTGTGCAAAGCACTTAGGGTTATCTTCTTTTCTTTATCCAGTGTTGCGTTGTATTAACAAAATTCGAGCCCATGCACTCAATGGTCTGGAATTTCGCAGTTTGTTTGCGGAGGAGCTGGAAGAAATGGATGAATTGCTTCTTCACTGTAACGTGCGTTGGCTTTCAAAGGTAAAGACCTTGGAGAGATTTTGGAACCTACGACATAGTGTTTTAAAGTATTTTGAAGATAATGGTTTACTCACAAGTGAGTGTTCACTTCTCAAGGATGAAGTCTGGCTGTGGGATTTCGCATTTCTTACAGATATAATGAGGCATCTGTACAGTTTAAATTTACGTTTACAAGAAAAAGACTGCCTTTTTCCAACATTGATGACTTCTGTATCATCTTTCATGACTAAACTTTTGCTGCTTTTAAATGATTTTTCTCAAAACAAATTATCTCAATTCGCTCAAATGCAAAAACAAGAAAAAGTATCTGAAAATGCCCCAAATTATGAGAAGTACAAAATGTTAATACACTGCCGGACAATTGCTAAGGACGGATGACAATAGCAACGATAGCAACCATAAAATGGAAGGCAGGAAAATGTGGAAATTAGCATAAGTGCGGGAAACAGTAAGACGTGTTGTGCGTATGCAAATTTTGGATTGCCGAACTTGTTCGTGACGTCATAGCGCTGATAAGAGATATAAAGGATTTGACGCGTATTGACCATTGTTGTTCAAACGCAAAGTTGAAAGGGAAAGAATCAATTGACGAACGTGCAATTTTCAGCATGTCTTCCCGACATCACCTAGATGATTTTACGCGTGGCCGTATTATTGGCAAGATTGAAGAAGGGCGAAAAATAACAGATGTTGCCAGGGAGTTCGACGTCAGCCACAATGTTGTTTCAAGGCTTTGGAAATCATTTCAAACAAATGGAGAGTGTAGCAAACTTCACGGGGAGGTCGTGTTCGCAGTACGACACCTGCAGAAGATCCGTACATAGTGCTATCAACAAAAAGACACCGGCGCAGCACAGCTAGTGAGGTAGCAAATCAGTTTATGGCGGCTACTGGCAAGCGGATCTCCCGAAAAACTGTCGCCAGACGTTTGCATGAAGGAGGACTATACGCCCGCAGTCCTGTTGTGTGCATCCCATTGTCCAGACGTCACTGTACCGCCCGGTTGCAATGGTGCCATCAACATCGCAATTGGGCTGATAACGACTGGTCTGCTGTCCTCTTCTCAGATGAGAGTAGATACAGTCTATCGTCTGATTGTCGACGACAACTGATCTGGCGTGATAGTGGTACTGCATATTGTCCAGCAAACATACAGGAAAGGGACCGATATCCGACATGTAGTGTCATGGTATGGGCTGGCATGATGATCAATGGCCGTACGTCCCTCTATGGGCTTCCAACTGGGACTATGACTGGCCAACGATACATTAATGATGTTCTGCTACCTCATGTTCGCATGTTCCGTGGTGCTGTCGGTGATAGATTCATTTTCATGGACGACAAGGCAATATGTCATCAAACAGTCGCTGTCCAGGAATGTCTTGAGAGCAAGGATATTCAACGCCTCGTATGGCCAGCACGTTCTCCAGATCTGAATCCCATTGAAAATGTGTGGGATGCTTTGGGGAGGAGTCTTGCTGGTCGCCAATGCCCTCCAATAAACAAGGACACCCTCATCCGTGCACTGACAGAGGAATGGGATAAATTACCCCAACAGCTGCTTGATAATGTTGTGCAAAGCATGACACGACGTGTGGAATCTTGCATCGCCCTCCATGGTGGCCATATCCCGTATTGACATCTTACGCCGGAACGCCTGCGGACGGTAATTGCATTTTTTTCACGTTTACGTATTCTGCACAAAATGGCCCGTTTGTCCCTTGAACACGTTCCAAAGTCTTCTGGATTTCAGAGCACAATAAATTGTCTTTCTTGTAATGTCCTGGAATTCTGACATTATTTTATTTCACTTGGCATCCAACCACACTTACTTTTTTATGCGCTATATAGCCGTTTATGATCCGACCTTAGCAATTGTCCAGCAGTGTATCTGTTTTACATGACTCCTTTGCAACAAGATTTTGTGATTTCGAGGAAGATAAGAAAAGCAGTGAACTTTTTGCAAATCCTTTTTCAGTTGGTATTAAAGACCTAAAGCATTATCCTCCAGACATTCAGATAGAAATTATTGACGTTCAGCATAATATTGCACTTAAAGGTAAATGTAATGAGTTTATTTCTACTTCAACCAGTCCCAAATTATGTTGAATTCTGGAAATTTCTTCCAGTTCCTGATTTTCCGATTTTACACGAATTTGCACTGAGGTACTCTTGTAGGTTTGGCTCAACCTAAGTTTGTGAACAATCTTTTTCAGTAATGAATATGATTAAAACTAAATATCATTGAAAATTAACTAATGCTCACCTAAGTAATTTAATCTTACTTGCTTATTCACAGGTAAACCCAAACATAGAAGAGATTTTAAGAAACATTCAAATTCAAAAGTCGCATTAAAATTTTATAAATCCCATTGTCATTGTGAGTTGCAAACGTGTTGTTCAATTTAACGTGCACTGAGAACGATAGAATGATAACAAACCTTATGAAACTGAAAATAATTGTGTTTTTATTTAAACCTGATATGGGCCAATTTAGTGAGGAGAATGGATGGCTTCAGTGGCACACCCAAGATACTAAAACCTGAAAGTGGCAGATTCCATAAAAAGGTTGGCCACCACTGGTATAGTGCAACAAAATGGTCACAGTTAGTGATAGAGGGTGAAATCTGGTTTTGCACTTACTTAGCGCCATCTGAACTCGAAAGGTTATAGAAATATGGAAATTGAAGAAACAAAACTTCACTGCCTGAGTAAATCTGAAACAGTACATCATTAAGCAAAGTCAGTTTTATTTTAAAAACAACCTAAACAGTAGTCAAGGGCATTGAGGATGAAATCTTATTGTGTGCTTTTTTTAGTCTTTGAGATTTGTGTTTTGTATACCATCAGCAGAATTTGATAACATTTCTGATACCAATGACTAAAGTAAGTTGTTTTGGTTTATTAAGGCCCTTTAAAAAAACAGTTTTAAGTAAATAACAAATGTGAAAGGTGTTTTGAACAATGTGTTTCAGGTAATTTTAATTGGATGTTTTCCAAGTCAATGTTGAATGTTTGAAACAGTTAATTAGCCTAATAAGGATGCGTATTGATTCTGGTGGTGTTGTTTTTTAATTACACAAGTTTACCAATTTTTTTTTTATATTTGCATTGTAGTAAATGTCCTGAAAAAAATGAGTAGGTATGTATACTTTTTTTTTTTAAAGCCAAGCAAGTAAACCACTGTTGTTTTAATATTGTTTGTTTTTCATTGCACTCTATATATGTGCATGCACTGCCATTTTTGTTTTTGAAGATGCTAGAACACTTATTTTCCAATGCAGAGTGATTGTTGTGATACATGTTGCCTTTCAGTATTGTAATGTGTAATTTTATTGTGGTTTGTCATGATATTTGATCTAAGGCAGGTTTTTTTTTTTTAATTTTGTACCACTGCATGTTGTGCATGGAAAATCAATGAACTGGTGATATCTGATTTCAAGCTGTTTGTGGATTAGGTCATTGATGTTGTCTGTATGATTCCTGATTTGTTTTTCAGATTGGTGGGTGGGTCTCAATACACTTCATTTTTTTTTTTTCATTTTTTTCATTATGCAAGTTTGAATACAGAAAGTATTAGTCAATCAGCCTTTTATCCCTGACTGTGAATTTCCACTTAACTATCTGTTGTGATTGTGTAATTGTTGTAGAAAAGCTGTAGACACAAGACATCTGCTGCCTGCAGATTCCATGCAGCAGCTGTCTCACAAATATTAATTAACTTTTATTAACTTTTCATGAGCTCATATTCACATTTTTAAAAAAATCCCATAATATTTTTACTATTGTGAGTCATAATTTAGAAATAAATGAATGGTAGGCAATTCGTGTAGCTAACAAACAAGTTAAGTTGATGGTAGTTGAGAACACGCTAAGTTACGTATAATAGTTTTGAAGGCAAATATATTTCAGCCATTAATATGGCCTTCATCAGTGCGACTACGATTTGTTTCGTTGCCAGATCGGAAAGGTAAGTTTTGTAACGGTAACTCTGGGTGATGTGATGCAATGAGAGATTTCCAGGTGTATGGAACATAAATGAAGAGGTCAGAGTTGCAATTTTTGGAAAATAAAATTTCAAAACTTTCTCTAAACCTCAGAGCAAAACGATTTTAGAAGGAAGCCAACTTTTTTGTATCGGACCAAAGTGGAATAGCAGAAATATCAGCCATGGTAAGTTGAGACAAAGAAGAGGGAGTTTTCCAAAATTCACTTCTGATTTGTGTTCCTGAAGCCTTGAAAAAAATTTCCGGAATGAACTTCCTATGTATGCGTTTAATCCAATGTTTGTCTTGATAGAAATTTTTATACACCAGGAGAAGAAAGTGAAGGTCTTGGGTCTCTGTCATTATGGAGTATAACAGAAATTGAAGGAGAAGAGCGAATGCCAAGTCTATATCCTTCTCTTTTGAAGATACTAATGAGCGTGTAGGCAGAAATAATGAAACCTCTATTAACAGACAAAAGGAACTAATGTTTGCTGGTTCTATCCCTTACAATAAACTTTCTGCCTTCAAGCTCACCAATATCTTCAAAAGAGAAGGATATAGACTTGCCATTCAATCTTCTTCAATTTCTGTTATCCTCCGTAATTGACAGAGACCCAAAACTTCTGCTTTCTTCTCTTGGAGTGTATAAAATCCTTATCAAGACAAACTTTGGATTAACCGCATGCATAGGAAGTTCATTCCGGAAAATTCTCTCTAGACTTCAGGAACACAAATCTGATGTGAAATTTGGAAAACCTTCCTCTTCCTTGTCTCAACTTACCATGGCTGACACTTCTGCTATTCCACTTTGGTCTGATACAAAAAAGTGGCTTCCTTCCAAAATCGTTTTGCTCTGAGGTTTAGAGAAAGTTTGGAAATTTTATTTTCCAAAAATTGCAACTCTGAGCTCCCCATTTATGTTCCATACATCTGGAAATATCTCATTGCATCACATCACCCGGAGTTACCATTACAAAACTTATCTTTCCAATCTGGAAACGAAAAAAATCGTAGTTGCACTGATGAAGGCCATAGTAATGGCTGAAATATATTTGCCTTAAAGACTATTATATGTAACTTAGTTTGTCCTCAACTACCATCAACTTAACATATTTTAGAAACACAGTGTGCAGTGAGTTGTTAAAATAAATTAAATTTCGTAAGTGGAAAATACTTTGGCAGTGTTAAGGAAAAGGAATAGGTGATGTGTGTGCAGCAAAAGAAACATTGTCTAATGAATATACAATGAAACCTCTATTAATGGACATCTCCGAACTGTGGTAACTTTTGAGCAACTGCAAGTTTTAGTTGGTACCCAAAAGCTTCCATAGGATGAACGTTAACAATAACCTCCAAACAATGAAACCTCTTAACAGCAGTTAAGAGGTTTCATTGTTTGGAGCACTGAAAGAGATCTAACAGACATCCTGTCCCTTGGATTTTACACAATTTCTTTGGTACTTCAGCAAGAGGGATAAGATAGGGACAAAGATTGTTTATTGCTGAAGGAATAAAGGCTTAAGTGGTATGATTAAGTGAAAAGAAAGGAGTTAAAAGTTTAGTTCTACATGAGGCAAGCTGTAGCTTCCATGTATGTTTCAATTACCTGCGGGGGTAGTTGACGGGCATGGAATTTTACCCATTATGGGGGGGGATGCTTCTCTGTTTGGTCCCTGCTGTGGGCTCTGTTCTTGCTTTACAGTGCACAGCCGCACAGCCAGATAACTGTGCAGTTACACTTTACTAACATTTTCCTCTTCTCCTTTCCTGTAGCATTAATCTTCTAGCTTGCTATTAGTAAGGGCTGTTTAACATCAGATGTCACACACTGTTTTCTTAAAATCCTCTACACCATGAATTATTTATTTAATTATATTCAGTTTTATTCAGCAGTCAACATTTGGGAAAAGTGCTGCAATGTTTTTTTTTTTTTTATTGTACATAAGCTTCATATATTTATTCTGCTTTTGCAGAAACGCAACAGCCTAGCAATGTGAACTTAGGTGTAACCCCGAACAACGGCCACCTCCTAACAACTATCAATTTTTTCCTGGTCTGAGCAGTGATTGTTATTTGGAGGTTTCGCTGTAGTAGGTTATTGCAGATAAAATGTTGAATTTTCTTGGCTTGTTGGCAGTGTTAAGAAAATAGAACAAGTAGGTGATGTGTGTGTGTGTGCGTACTGTACATGAGAAACATCACCTAATGCATGTATTAGATGGTTGCAGATGAAATGTTGGATTTTACAGACTTGTGCAGTTGACAGGTAATTTAGGAAATAACACATATCACACGATGTGACTTGTGATTCGTAAATCTAAAGTAGCAGAGCTTCTGCCTGTAAAGCACTCATTTCATCAGTGGCATCATTTCCAAGGGTATTATGCTTCAGTGAAGAGGATGATGGATCAAAGCTGAATTCAAGTCGTTTTCTTATATGATTTTAAATTTGGACGTCATGCATCGGAGGCATCTCACAACATCAGTACAGGATTTGGGAATGCGCCGTTACTGAATGCAAGACACAACATGAATTTGCTAAATTCCAGTGTGTTGATATGAGCCACACGATAGACCAGAAGGAGGTGTCGATAATGCCAAGTTGGATGTTTGATTGAATCCAATCCATGTGAAACAAACAGTACAAGAACTTGGTGAGAAACTTGCAGTACTGTATGTAACCATTTCCCAGAATTTAATGACCATAGTCAAAGTGCAGAGTCTGACGTGAGTTGGCGGAATAGCACAAAACACATCGCTCTTCTCTGGTTATCCACAACCAAACAAATAACATTTTGGGGTGCTTTATCTTGTTGAGCGGAGCTCTCTTTACGAGACTCGAGACAATTAGTTTTTGGGCATAGGTATGAGATGACACATCCGATCACCATGATTTTTTACTTGCGATTGCACATCATCCATGGTCAGGTTTTGACGCCTTCCGATTCCCGAAATTCCATGTCATTAAGGAATAATTGCCCCAAAACTTGCATTTTTAGGGGTTTTCCCGGGTTTTGAGAAAGGGTAATTTGTTACCTATCTCCTCCAAAGATCTTCAGCCGATCGCGGTGACACTTGCCACAGAGAAAGGTAAGGACATGGGGAGTGAAATGGGGTTTTGGTATATGGTAATTTGTTGTGTCGTATAAAAATAATGACTTAAAAAGCTGACCAAATTTAATAATAATTGAAAGCACCCGCTCTCTATATGAGACTCGGGACAAATAGTTGTTCGGGCATAGCTACGACAAGACGCATCCGATTAACGTGCCTTTTGGCATGTGATTGGATATCGTCCATGGTCAGGTTTTGACGCCTTCCGATTCCCGAAATTCCGTGTCATTGAGGAATTTCAATTAAATTATTAAATTGGTCAGTTTCTTAATGGTCATTATTCCTATAGGACACGACCGATCACCATGTCACTAATCATTAATTTTTTCAATTAAAAAACACGCGCAGACATTCCATTACATCTGCAATTTTTCACAACGCAATTTGCTCAAGTTTTTTAGTTTCTTTGCTGTCAATTTGAAATGATTTTGGTTCAAACTGATAAAAAAGAAGCAGAGCACATTGTGAACACAAGAAAAACGTTAGAATTGGCACCGGTAAGCCTTTTTTTTTTTCTTTTTTTTTTTTGCTTTTTTTGCTTTTAAAAACATTGGAATATTAATGACTCGAGTTCTGGTTTTCCGATCTACAAAATTCAAATTGAATTCTTAATATCACAGCAAGTTGAGTTTGCACGCGATCACATGCTAATTTGAAAACATTAGATTATCAATGACTCAAGTTCTATTTAACCAATCTACAAAATTCGAATTAAAATCTTGATATCGCGTCAAGTTGTGTTTGTATATTAATTTAATTTAGCACAATTCCGAATATTAATTGGTACGCTTTTATTATTTTTTACTTTTTTAATTTAACTAACTTTCCGACTTTAGTGCTGATTATATTAAACATTTTGCAAAATATTGATCTATCTAAATGCTCTAACCTACAAGAAAAACTGAAATCATGAGATGTCAAAGTGAGCAAGATTGCATCTAAAAGCAGATGTCACCCCAATGGCACATTGCTGAGAATTTACATAGTCCGATTTGTAATACCAGATATCACATTATTTTGTAGAAAATGGTTTGGTATGAAGTTCTAAACTAACCATCGAATAGGATAGTCTAAAACAAGCAATAACAAGTGTGCCAGAGAAAAAGTAGTTTACACAAAATCAAAGTAAAAGTTATTGAGGTAAGTTTACACGAAAACAACTTTCCAAGTCTAGTGCTGATTATATTACACATTTTGCAAAATATCAATCTATCTAAATGCTCTAATCTACAATTGTTAAACAACAACAGATATTTTACACAGAATGTTATTTATCTCGAGGTCTTTTGAAAAGCGGAAATAAGTAGCATATAATTTTTAGTTCTAACATGAATGAGTTCTTACTATTTTTACTATATTTTAGTTTTTACTATATTTCTTTACAGAAATCCAGCATCTATTTGATTTGTTTTCAGTTTGCTTCAATTAAAAATTTCACTCCATCATGGGACGCGCAAGCTATTATATTAATATTTATTTAAAATCTTAAAAACAACCATCCTAGGACATGCTATATGCTAGTATGTTAGAATTTGTCATCACAAATTTGGATTTTGGAAATTTTATTTCCAAAATTCAGTAGACTCCAGTGTCCTAAAGTGTTGCTGTAGGTTGCAGTGATGCTTTGGCCAGTGGACCAAAACTCTTTTTGCAGAATTCCCTCACCATCATAGAAAATGATGAGCATTGTTTTGAACTCTGACCTTCCTTGCTGAACGTTCTTGGTGTTGTAAGATTTTTCCAACTTCCACTTTTCTCCTTTGTTTTTGGGGTTTCATTGAAAACACCCTGTCTCATCACCTGTAACAATCAAATTAAGAAAGTTCAGTTTTTTCTCTGCATCCTTATTGAGTGTTCTGTGGTGTTCATCTTATGGCTGTTCTTGTGCGTTTGTTATTGAATGTGGAACAAATGGTGAACATATCTTCATTTTCTGCAAATCCTAGGTTATTATGTGCCCAATGGCTTCCTCACTGACACACCAATCATCTGAAGACATTCAGAGTATTGCATTTTGGTAATTGGTTACAGTTTCCTCATATCTTTTCAAAGAAGTCTGGCATTTGTACCATTTTTGTTGGACACAGGTTTTTCTCATCTTCCCCTGATTTTCTTCTATGGCAGAAAAGTTTATCATTTATAAATACATGCATGATACTGATAGTGCCCCTTCAAAATACACATACGGAAGAGATGTGCAGTGTAGCTTGCCCTACATTCTCAAATGGTGGCAATTTTCTGACCTTAAGTGCAGTGTGTGAGGAACAACCACACACTCATTCCATGTTTACTTATAGTGGATGGCAGCACTATCACTCATCTGATAACATCAGTCTTGTTTTTCAATTTTGGCACTGTGTATTACATGTTATTTTAAGTCAAAAGATGTGCTCATTAAGCTTGATAATCTGGTGCTGTTTTTCTTATTTTTCTTATTTTTGGAAATTCACTGAAAACTTCCCTTCACACAGAGTAGCAATATAAAAACTGATTCTTTAAGATGAAGTCAATTAATAGATATGTGAATGACTAAAGTGTATGACCAACCAAATTTGGTACTGTTCTGTAGATTAGTACAAGGGTGGGCTGAAAAGTTTCACTTCTGTTGCAGTGTTTTAGGTGAGAGTGGAGAAATTCAGATAAACTGGTTTTTGGCTGTCAAACGAATTCTCTACTCCGCCATATTGGAGAAGGGGTTCTCGGATTTGCACAGTTCCTTCTCAGAGTGAGTCACAATGATGTGCTGTTCAGATGTGTAATTTAAATGGTGAGCAGTCCTTGCATTCCTCTCTCTCTGCAGAAAAAGTTGCTCCCACTGACATTAATTGAAGATTGAAAGTAGTTTATGAGGATCATTGTGTTGATGTTAGTACTGTGAGATGATGGGTAAGGCAGTTAAAGATGAATAGGGAGAAAAAACAAAAAAACAAATTTGAGTGACAAACCGTGGTTGGGTTCAGGCGAATCTGGAAGCTTACCTTGCTCCAATCTAAAGAGAGAGAGTGTCTCTCTCTCTCTCTCTCTCTCTCTCTCTCTCTCTCTCTCTCTCTCTCTCTCTCTCTCACACACAACTTGCAGCGCTGCCCCTTCCTGGCATTGCAAAGGCTTTTTAAACATTTTCCATTAAAATAATTGAAATTTTTAAATCAAAATCTGAACAAGAACTAAAAACTCAGCACTATTTTCATGCCATTTCCCCCCCACTTTTCGAAGAAACTAGCTTCTGCCTTTTAAATCTCATGTCTAGATAAAAAATTTCAAAATAAAGTTTTATTCCTTCTATTCAGATGGGTTAATTTATTAGAAAAATGTTCAACTTAGAAATTTTTTTATGAGATTTTGTTTAGGGCCCAATCGAGGTATGTAATTTGCTCTGTCACCCACACTCCAAAGTCTATCCCACAGGGTGACTTTCCCTGCTTCCAATTGCTAATGATAACAGACAGTGCTAGAAAGCAGAACTAAGCACACCCAATGTTTTTCCTGGTCAGTCAAAATTTCTTTTCACTTCTGCCCGTAGCCATGTTTCTAAACCTTCACTTTTGTTTTGTTTTCCTGCTGAAGCTAGAACAGAGCATTTTATGTATAAATTTACTGTAAATTTTAGTTATGAAAGCTTTTACAAAAATCTGTGTATCTGTTGCTCTAATTTTACAAAAATAAATACATTAATTATTTACAATATTGGTCTTTTAAAAAAGGAAAATCTGCTGGGGTGTGTGTGGGATTGCCTCGTTCACCCCTGCTGGATTTACCACTGAGCCCGAGGGATTTAGGGGGGGCTCAACTGTATCACATTCATGAATAGTGTGTTGATGAAATTATTTGTGGAAACTATCACATAAAGCAAAAAGAAAGGGCTTCTAAACTCAGCATTTCTAAAGAAAGGGTCTGACACATTTATCTTGAATTTCAAAAAGGTTTCTGCCAGGTGGATACTATGGAAGTTGTCTGATGAGATGAAGGCTGAATGGGTGCAAATTTCATGTGAACTCGTGAAACTTCTCTGAATCAGATTGTGGTAGGATATGGAACATGGGTACACCAATATGCTCTCGGAAAATAAAATACAGTCCATGGAATATTGCCATAATGAATCGCCAAATTTAGAACATGAGCCACAGCTGAGAAGGTTAGGTATGCTTTTTGAAAAAGTGAAGAACTTCTGCTTGCTGATTTTTTGATTTCCTGATTAAAAGGGGCTGCAATAAATTATGAATGTTTCATTGTTCTGAAGAAACTGAAAACTCATGTCTGAAGGAAAGCAGGACAGAATGGTCAACACTTCTTCAACAGGACAATCCTCACAGGAATGCTGCCACAGTTGCCACCATCCAGCGTCTCGTGTTTTACTGTGCTACCACATCCTTGGTGTAGCCCAGATCTTACTTCTTGTGATTTCCTCGTGTTTCCTAAACTAGATTTGGAAATATGTAATTTTATTGAAACACATATTTTTTGGACTAAGTGCCACAGCTCTTAATGGTAAAAAATAAATAAAAAAATGCAGGTTGCCCTCCCAGGGGCATTTTTTGCTTTACAGTTTTTTGCTTAAAATGGCAAAAAACTGTAAACAAATTTCGAAACCCGGGTGATTTGAAAAGCTGAAACACTTGAAAATGAGTTGCTGGTCGATGTTTTAAAGTTGACCGTACATGTATGAGGCAGTTGAGGAAAGACAAAAATGTTCTTTTGCTCATGCATAAGAAAAAACAAAAACAAACACAAAAAACAAATATTTGCATTTCTTTGTTGTGGCTTAAAAGAAAATCTGGAACCTCAAATGAATTCCTTCTCCAGTCTTAGAGGAAAATCTGAAACCTTGGATCAGAAGTCAAAGAGATTCTAGCATCTCATTATCCACTGTAAAGATTCTGCTATAGAAAATGGCTGTTTAATATTTCTCTCTTTATTTTCATTCAGGTATTCTTCGATAGCACAAATCACGTTTTTGAACTAAACATAATCCCAGTAATTCACACAGTTAAAACTGTCTGCGATAAAGATGGGTCGAAAATCATGTCGCCGTTACTGAAAAATCGGTCACCTTTATTATGACCAGTGACAAAAATAACAGTTCCAAATTCACCGATAAGAATGTCACCATTAGATGTGTCCGAGCAAAGCCTGGGATCCAAAAGCACTGCTATTGTACTACAGTTTCAGTTACTGTGTTACTATATCTAAAAAAATTGTTTCCTTGCCTGTTATAACATCATAGAGGTTCCTAGAGTCATATAAAAATAAAATATATCTGTGCACACAACCATTGAAACAGAAAACTTGCTGCAAACCTTCGGAGTGCGGTAACAATAGAATAAGATAATTTAAAGAGAAATTAATAAAACAATAAATAATTATTATAACATTACAGATTCCAATGAGGACAACATAAATGCATTACAAATTGTGTGTGAAATGGATTTTTATGGCAAAATATTAAAATATTGGACTTCATACCTCATAAAAACAAGATACTAATTAAAGAAAGTTTTTATATCCAGAAAAACAGTTCCATCCATGTACCTTCAAAAATTATAAATAGCATTTTTGACAAGTTAATTCATAAATACTAGACTTACAAAATACCATGGTTTGTACGCTCCTTGAAAACCTCGATAAGTCCTTGAATAAAAAAAAGTTCATTTTCAAGTCCTTGAAAAAGTTTGACTCTGTAAACAGTACTTGATTTTTTAAAATTAATGACATGAAAGAGCATGTGTTAAATAATTGTTTGTGCTAAAAAGATGTATAGGAGATTTCTGCGTAGTTGTAATAAAAACACCTAACTGATGAAATAGCGCAGAACTTGCATTCAACCCAGGGGAGTGTGTGGACAGCTATGGTACCATGGCTACGATATCACTACAGAGTAAAGCATCAGCCATGTGTGTAAAATAAGTGGAATGATGTATTTGCAAATTGTGATGGGCTTCTGTTTATTGGGGTTAGGGGATGTGTTCTTGCGGGAGGGTACAAGTAAGATGGTGGCTTGCAGTTCTGGCTTCTTTACAACTTCGTCACTGCTATCGTAAATAAGGATTTTGTTACCATTTAAAGTCATTGTAACTTCCATGGAACTATCACCATTGTCACTGACAGGAAAATCACTGTGGTTAAGCCCACCTCTAGTCTATAAGCTGGAATTCATAATCAATATCAGCCTTTAAGAACGACAACATCAAAAAAGTAAATAAGATAATAAAGGACAGAACATTTAGAATTTTCAGTGCTATTGTATTTTATTTTTTATTCGGAATTTTCAATGCTATTGTATTTTATTTTTTATTCAGAATTTTCAGTACTATTGTATTTTATTTTTTATTCGGAATTTTCAGTGCTGTTGTATTTTATTTTAATTCGGAATTTTCAGTGCTATCGTCCATTTTATATTGTATTAGTACAGTAAATCACTTAAAATATTACAAAATTATGGAAAAATTACTTCAGAAATATGCAGGTTGTTCAGATGGTCATACAATGTAATGTATCTAAGCTCTTACATCACAGGCTAAGAGAGTACGAAATTATGGCTCTTGCACATATGCTGGTTGGGCTCTTACGATGAATTTGCTTCCTAAATAGAGCAATTTTTGTCAGGTGCATCTTTCAGCTTGAAAATTTCTGTACTTGAAGAGCCATCATTCCTTCGCATCTGATGAAGTTAAGTCAGCAGTATGCCATTGATTTCAGAAACAATATCCTGAATTTTTAAGGATTGTCTGCAAAAACTATTTACATACTGAAAGAAATGTGTTGAAGTAGATGATGATTATGTGGTGAAGTATGAAGCCTTTTAAATAAAGGATAAATTCTGGTTTTTGTTGCATCGAAAAAAGCGTTTACCATTTATTTTTTTATTCGAGTGGAGGCAAGCCCACCTACTTTTTCTGCATCTGCCGATCAGTTCTCTTCACTCACTTTGTCATCCACATGTTTTTTAGCAGGTAGTTTATGCATGTCTTGCTAATGTTCAGGAGCTGTGATACACCCACAGAATATTTTTTGCAATAAATAAGCCCTTGTCCAACCTGTGAATCAACCCAAGTTCTTTCACAATCGTCAGTCAGGTAAGACTGGATGTGGATGATTGATGTGTATAGATCTACAAGTTGTTATGTAACTGAACACACATCTCTAAATTTTGTTTCAAGTTGTGGTACCTGTAAGAGACCCGTATAACTTCGAGTCCCCTAGTTTGGTTCAGCTGCAGCTCTTACATCCCCACAGTATTCATTAAGTCTTTCATTACCACATATAATTAATCTGCCAAAATTGGTGACAAACCATAATTAGCAACTGTAAATACATTTTTGTTACAGGACTAGCTACCAAAAATAATTAGCAAATGTAAATACAACTTTGTTACAGGACTAGGCTACCAAACGTGCAGTGGCTGTAATGGGTATATTTGCTTTTGGCAGATGTAAATGTGCAATGGCTGTAGTGAGTATATTTGCTTTTGGTAGCCAAAGGCAAATATACCCCACGTTGGGAAAATGTGAATCGTCTATCTGGCTTTTACCCAAAATAAATGACATACATTTTTCACGAAATCATTATTTATTACATGGTTTGACAATCTATGTTGCAATGAAGACTTGCCCAGTAACTTACCATTACCTTGGCTTTAATATGTTAGGACATTAAAACCACCGGATATTTAGATAAATTGTCTGGAAAGTTCATTTTTATGTTTACAGTACATGTACATTTAGATGTTGTTATATTACAGATTTATGATGGTCGCTTGCTTGTACATATATGGTCTTGTTCACTGCACACTGGGCTGCACTTTGGCTTGATAATGAGTCTCGTGAAGACTCGAAAAATCTTGCCTGTTTTTTAAAGTTACTTTTATCTGTACATACTGAATTTAGATGTAAATAAATATCTTATACTTCTGAGGCTTACATGTATTAGAGGGAAGTGTTCGAAATGGTCCTGAGACAGCTTTATGTAAAATTAATTCTATGGTTGCATGAGATATTTTGTTTCTTCTGGTCAGTTTCTCAGTAAACCTTTCTGATGTATAAACATGTAACTGACAGAAAATTTATGCAATAATGGTGGACATTTTTTTTCATGTTTCAATTGTGCACACATACGGCAATACAGTAAAATTAAATTAGACTTCCAGCTAGGCCATTAGCCTTGTTTGAAGGAAGAGTTCATTTGGGGGAATTTGCTCAGCATTCACAGGCAAGATTTCTAAATAATTAAAATATTGTTGGGTGTATTCACACTTTGATATCTCTTCCATATGGTGTCATTGATGCTACCAGTGCACACAACTGTCAATACATTCAATCACATTAATTGCTTTTTACATAGTATCATTTCTGCCACTCTTGTCATTTTTCTCCATACACTTCAGTTATATCAATTTAGATAATTTTTACATGTATAATAATTTTGTAAATGTTTTTTTTTTGCATGCTAAATCGTGCAGCAGTTTATTATTAGTCTATGCACTGGCTCAGAAATCATGTTCTATATTTACAAATGCCTTCCTCACACAATCTGAAGTGATTTCAGTCATACAAATTTAGAACTAATAGTTTTTTTATTTTACTTAATTTTTTCATTCTTTCTAGCAACATAGTTATGCAGTAGTCAGATATTAGATATCTGTTACTAGGAAGAATGTTTCATAATTATTTTACATGGTTTATAACCCTTATTATGCATTTCATGTTGTTATGGATGTTTATTTGAAATGGTGTTTGTGCGTTTTAAACTAAAATTATAGTGTTATGTAATATACCTCTTAAAACTTCTGAGAAGAATTTAAAATATGGATTTGCTATTTCACCAAGTTTTCAAGACACCTTGAACTTTTTATTTTTCAAATTATTCTTAAAATGTTGTATGTTCATACTAGTACCAGTTTGCTCCCTCCCTTCCCCCAAATGCCTTTTTCAGATCTGAGCTATTAATGTTAACATTATCCTTTTGCTTATCTCAGTGTCCGCAATGAAGTAGAAACTAAAATGTGAGAGTAATTCTATGAAGTAATCTCATGTTATGTTCATTTTATTATATTTGCCAATTTGAATTTAAAGATTTAACCTGTTTTTATTGTAAACATGTTTTGTTTTCTTCACTTCTTAGTAATATAATTAAGGGTCTAAACAAATGTGATATGTTTGATTTTGATTTTTTTAATGTCAGTTAAGTAAAGCACAAAACCTCAAAGATCTGTATTAGTCTAGTCATCTCAGTGCACTGTATAATATGTATATATTTTCATCAAAAGATATGTGTGATATTCTGATTAAGTCATCGCCATACCTTTTTTGTTAATCAAACAGGTGTAGTATGCTTTTTGTACTTCCATTTGCTTCATTTATATAGCTTCACATCATTGTGTGTTGCACAAACTAAGACTTTGTCATCTGTTTACATTCACAAAAATAAGTTTTCCTGTACATTTCAGATAATTGCTGTCATAAATTTATTCCTGTTATAGTAAATCAAGCTTCTTTTGTAACCTTTTTTAAGCAGTCAGTTTTGCATCTTTCACATTGCATAAATATTAAATGCTTTTCCTGAGACTATTTTTGCATTCTGCTGTGATTCTGTAATAAATTATTGCATTTCAACTGAAGGAATAGTTTCAAAATAGAACTAATATTGCCTGATAAAAATCAGTTCTGTTGGTGCACTGTAGTTGTGACTAATAGTTAAATTGCTATGTAGTAAACACACCAGCTGAGGCAACAAATAAACTTTTCTCACCCAGTGGTATGAAGTTTTCTCAAAATAAAAGCCACTGTATCACAGTAAGCATAATATCTGTGCATGTCTGAACAGGAGGCATGGTGTTTCAGGCTGTGGATAGGTGTGTTCATGTGTTTTGGCTAATGGCCAAAAAGCCAGCTAATCTCAAAATTTGTTAAAGTGAATTAGAAAACAGATAAACCATTATCGAATACTATTACACTGCTTATAAACTTAAAACACTTCCTTGTAACGGCGTAAAACACATACACAATTTTAGCCAAGCTTTCGCACTCCACCTGGAAGCTTCGTTTGGGCTAAGCTTTCAAAGCCTTCATAGAGATAGCAACTTACAATGTTGTTACAATTCAAAAATTTGATATTATAGAACCAAACTGTTTCACTTCACATTGAGATCTGTGTTTAGACATACTCACTTGTGGAGTCCGTGTTTTAGAACGTGATCATGCTGCATGGCGAGGAATTACCTGTTGTTTTCTTGATGCTTGTTCAGGAGATTCCTCCAGGCATCTGATATCTCATAAGACAAGTTTTCGTTGCATGGGTGTGGGTGGGTCATGATCTCGAGACTTTCACGCATGGCTGTGCCAACATAGCTTGTATATATATATTATTTTCATCATGCTCCAAAGTGGGGTTGCTCTTTTTTGGATGGTTTCCTTGCACAAAGCGGTTGTAGTTTTCCCATCTTTAATGTCTCTTTTATGCTCCTTGGTCCTCATCTAGAGTGACCTTTTAGTTAACGGTAGCACAAAGTCATACGTTGGGTTAACTAGTCACTCCAGATAAGGACCAAGGAGCATAAAAGAGACATTAAAGATGGGAAAATTGTAACTACTTTGTGCAAGGAAGTCGTCCAAAAAGAGCAACTCCACTTTGGAGCATGATGAAAATAATATATATAGTATGTTGGCATAGCCATGCGTGAAAGTCTCGATATCATGACCCACCCACACCCATGCAACGAAAACTTGTCTTATGAGATATCAGATGCCTGGAGGAATCTCCTGAACAAGCATCAAGGAAACAACAGGTAATTTCCTCTCCATGCCACATGATCACGTTCTAAAACACGGACCTCAATGTAAAGTGAAACAGTTTGGCTCTATAATATAAAATTTTTAAATTGTAACAACATTGTAAGTTGCTATCTCTATGAAGGCTTTGAAAGCTTAGCCCAGACAAAGCCTCCAGGTGGAGTGCAAAAGCTCCACCTGGAGGCTTCGTCTGGGCTAAGTATATGTTTTTTACACCATTAAAAGGAAGTGTTTTAGATAATAAACTATGTTAAATGAATGCATATTGGTCTTCATTGAGCAGAGTTGAAAGTAGACAGGCTCTCACGTTAGTGCACATGCATTGTTGTTTACGGTAGGAACAAAAAAAAACACCTTTATGTTGATTTAGTAATCTTTCTATATTTTTGCAACCATGCTTTTTAGAAGGCTAAGCAGCTGAAAAAGTTTAACAAAGCTTTTAACCAAGAATGACTGTTCAAATTGAGAAAAGGGAATTAAAGTAAATCAAGAATTCCCTACTGCAGATATTAGTTCAGGGTTTAAATGGTTCAAATCTTTAAAAAAGTGCTTATAAATTCTTATTTCCTTAAAAGAATTCCTTAAAAAGTGCTTAGAAATCCTTTTTTTTTTTTTTTTTTTTTGGCCAGAAAGTACCTGGAAGTACATATTTTTCTCACCAGCTGCGGCTCCATGATATCCAACAGTTACAATTTAGTATCTAGCACTTTTGCAAAATGTTAGCTTTTTTCACTATAGATAGTTACATATGATGACAGCTTCTTATATTCAGACACTTAAATTATATGAATGAAAAAAACATTGCAAAGTTCGTCTGTATACTTCATTTGCATATTGAAGTCATATGCAGAAAGTGTATTTGCACATGTTTAATCGCAGTATGTGTGATTGAGATATCTCCCTTTAAAATATTGGGGAGACAAAAATGAGTAGGAATCTTGTATAGTTGCACTGTTAAGGTTTTGTTCCAGACAGACAGTAATTCATACTCGGGAGTTCATTCATCATTCACGCAAAAGAGCCATTTATGAATGGTCATTCACTTCACATCCACTACTGATTGGCTGTCTCATTACACTCACTGAGCAAATCATTCAAGATATCAGGTTCTCGTACTGAATGAGTCAATCATAAAAGCTTAAGGTAGCAATCTTAAAAGCACAATAATTAAAACACTACGTAGGCTTCCGATGAAGTGAAGAACTTATTTAATGTATAAGTTAAAAGATTAAAAATAAAGCCTTAAGAACTTTCGGTCTTCCTTAAGACCATCATCAGATGGAAGTACTGAAGGAGCATTTTGGGGTGGGGAGACATATAAGTAACCTACAGGCGTGACATGCAGAACAGGTGATCATGTCGTCAATCCAGAAATGAGGATTATAAATCAATATATGAATGCATACAATCAAATGATCAAAAAGTTTTAACGTAGAAAAAGAATAAATAAATGAAGTAAGGCAAATACAGACAATAAGGAGGCAATCTTACACAACTTACTTACAATAACCAGATAATATGCATACTTAAGTCTAATAACAATGATATATATACTAAATATTTTTATTCTCCTCAACTGGAGGGGAAAGTTTTAATAGTTGTGTCCAAGGTTTTGGTATGTAGTGACTGGAGTACTGTCATTACAACACGAAGTTCCATGTTCAGCAATTATCAAACTTTCGGTGAATAATAAGGAAGAGATAGTACGTGGTGCTGTAATGATTTTTGTCTCTTTCCAATTAGGATAATGTTGTCCTTCGTTCACTAGTCTTGCAAGGGCAGTATTTGATAGGCCATTCTTAACAGCATATTTATGTTCGTTGAGCCTAATTTCCAATGACCTTTTGGTTGATCCAGTGTATTGGCTGAGAGGGGGAATTTGATTTAAACTATCAAGTGTGATAGTGTATACACCAAATTTGTTTGCTTCTGGAACCAGGTAATGATCTTTCTTGATCAAAGTAAAAATATTGGTGGTACGTATCCCAATGTCAAGATTGAATGGCTTACAAATATTTTTAAGGATTGAGGAGACAGTTTGGAAATAATCCATTGAGCCCACATAATTGCGACAGGGGTGTTCGGCCTGAAGGGTAGTTAGATGTTTACGACAGATTTTCCCAAGTTCAGCTTTAACAGTAGATTTTTTGAAATCATGGGCACAAGCAATGTCGAAAACCTTATTAATTTCGCAACGCTGCCTGGAGCCATCAGAGGAATGAGTGAACGCTCTTCTTAGCATAAAGTTAATTGATGAAAGTTTATAATTATTCGGATGCACAGAAGATGCAAGTATGATAGTGGGTGCGGAGGTAGGTTTCCTATACACTGAAAAGTGTAAGATCAGGAGTCTGAGTCATGTTCTAAGAGATAATCTAGAATGGTACATAGTGTTTTAATCATCATGCTTCTAAGATTGCTACCTTAAGCTTTTATGATTGAGCAAATAATTCTTTGTTCCAATGCAAGTGCAAATCCAAGTGAAAATTGGCAAATTGTCCAGAAGAGCAGGAAATCTCTATTGTTCACAGAAAAGCAGGAAATCTCCATCGTCCCCATAAGCCAGCACATAGTGAAAAACGCTCCACATTGGTTTCTTTTGTGGCAAACTGCCCAAAAGAGCAAAAGCTTAGGAGACTCATTCACCACTTGTATACACAGTCTTATCAGAATAATATGACCACCTACCTGATAATGGGAATAACCACCCTTGGCCCAGAAGACAGTGGCAAGACGGCATTGCATGGACGCAACGAGGCCCTGGAAGATTGTTTGAGGCACACTTGCCCATTCAAACTGCAGCAGAGTGTGGAAGTCTCGAAGATGATGTGGTTGTTGGTTGGCATGTCAAACCTGTCAATGCAAATTGCCCCACAACTGCTCTGTGGAATTCAGGTTGGGTGATTTTGCCGGCCAAGGGAGAACAGAAACACTGCTGTCGTGTTCCTGATACCAGTCACTCACCTCCTTAGCGATGTAGCAGGGTGCATTGTCCTGTTGGTAGACACCATCACCACCAGGGTAAATGTCCAGGATGAAGGGATGCATGTGGTCAGCGAGGATGGGCAGGTAGCCATTGGCATTCAGGGACCCATCTGAAGGTACTAGTAGTCCCAGGCCATACCAGGAAAACACCCAGACATCCACACTGCCAACCTGTACTAGACTGGTAAGCGTGTCCGGATGTTGCTTATCTCGTGTGCCTGACACCATATCCGCCACCGTCTGTCACTTCTATGGAGTAGAAACCTTGATTCTATGGAGAAGGCAACCTTTTCCCACTGTCCAATGATGGTAGTCCCATGCAAACTGCAGGCATCATTGCAGATAGACATGGGTAAACATGGGGGCATTGTCGCAATGTTGACTCTGGAGACACGTGCGTAACCAGGCTTTCTCTACTATTATCGGGGACATGTACCTGGGTGCTACAGCATTCATTTGCATGGTCAGTTACCCTTTACTAGTCAATGTGGTGACATTCTCCTCTGGGTTTGATGGCTTTTGGGGCTCCACACTTGTGGTGTGGGGAGGTATTCAGTGTGCCAGTGGTCCATTCTGGGTACACCCTTACTACAGCACCTTGCAAACAGCCCATGAAGTCTGCTGTTTTTAAGATGCTTCCACCCTTGGCGCTGTAGCCGATGATCATTCCTTTTTGCATGTCCGTCAAATCACTACCTCTGCCCATTCTGCTCACGTTGTGCACTATGGCTCATCTGCCCTGGCCGGCCGTTTATATTTCTGTGTGGTTGACCTTGTCACGTGCATGCTGTGACGCGCCTGGGCTGGAACATTATGATTCCGGGGGTGGTTATATTAATATTCAGATACAACTGTGGGTATCATTAAGCTGTTCTCTCAGATTCAGAGATTAACTCCCAAAGAAAGTCCATCAGCCAGATTAACGTTTAACTGACAGAACTAGATTTTACTTACTGTTGATCTATCAAACATCTCCATGTATATTAATCTCAGCACACAGCTCGGACTTCATTGACATCCATCACATTTCTCTCATAAGACTTTTTGCATTTCTTACTCATTATCTTCTCCTCGTGCTGGCATTCCTGACTCTGGTCCTCCCATAATTTCTTTGGCCTTCCTCTACATTTCTATACTGCCACTTGGGCTGAAAAGGTTCTCTTAGTCTAATCACTCTTTCTTTCAACATTGCCAAACCACTTATGAATATTTGTCTCCACCTTACTAACAACATTTTGCCTTTCATTACAGATTTGCAACACATCTTCATTCCTCACATAATCAGAGCATCACTCCCCATACATAACTCATCTCTCCTGCGCACAAACAGCTGCTGCACCTCTTCTGCAGTATCCAGATTTCACTGCTGTACATCAAAGTAGAAACAATTACACTTTCATGTACAGCCATTTGAAAAACCCATCATTCATGTAAAGTCCACCTAAAGCAGCTATGACTTTCAAAGATAAATTCACTTGCCTACTAAATTCACCATCTAATTTGTTGTCTGTGTCAAACATGATTCCTAAATATGCAAATTCATTCACCTGGTCAATCTTTGTGGCATTTAAACTTATCTTCCATTCAGTATTAACAGTTCCTCCCTTACAAACCATAACTTTTATTTTTATTTTTATTTTTTTCTTATTTATACTCAGTTTGAATTTCATTCAAACTTTATAAATCTTTGACAACAGACTCTGCAACTCAGTTTTGCTCTCTGCCAACAGGACTGTGTCATCAGCATAGAGCAATCTGCACACACAAATATTACCAAGACATAAACCAGTATTGTCTATTTTGGCATCATGCATGCACACATCCATAAGTATATTAAACAGCCATAGTGACATTACACAGCCTTGTCTGATTCCTGCACCAATAGAAAACCATTTTGATAAAACACCATTCACTCGTACACAAGCTCTACTACCAAATACATGGCTTTTACACTATTAAGTAGATCCCCAGTAACACCATATTCATTCAATACATTCCACAAAAATGTGCTATTTACTCTGTCATGAGCTTTCTCTAAATCTATGAAGGCAGCAAAAACTTTCTTAGCAACAGCCAGATACTTTTCAATCATCGTGCGTAATGCAAAAATCTGGTTAGTGCAGCCTTTACCAGGCATAAAACCACAAAATCATACACTGCCGGACAATTGCTAAGGACGGATGACAATATGACAATAGCAACCATAAAATGGAAGGCAGGAAAATGTGGAAATTAGCATAAGTGCGGGATACAGTAAGACGTGTTCTGCATATGCAAATTTTGGATTGCCGAACTTGTTCGTGACGTCATAGGGCTGATAAGAGATATAAAGGATTTGACGCGTATTGACCGTTGTTGTTCAAACGCAAAGTTGAAAGGGAAAGAATCAATTGACGAACTTGCAATTTTCAGTATGTCTTCCCGACATCACCTAGATGATTTTACGCGTGGCCGTATTATTGGCAAGATTGAAGAAGGGCGAAAAATAACAGATGTTGCCAGGGAGTTCGACGTCAGCCACAGTGTTGCTTCAAGGCTTTGGAAATCATTTCAAACAAATGGAGAGTGTAGCAAACATCACGGGGGAGGTCGTGTTCGCAGTACGCCACCTGCAGAAGATCGGTACATAGTGCTATCAACAAAAAGACACCGGCGTAGCACAGCTAGTGAGGTAGCAAATCAGTTTATGGCTGCTACTGGCAAGCGGATCTCCCGAAAAACTGTCGCCAGACGTTTGCATGAAGGAGGACTATACGCCCGCTGTCCTGTTGTGTGCCTCCCATTGTCCAGACGTCACCATACCGCCCGTTTGCAATGGTGCCATCAACATCGCAATTGGACTGATAACGACTGGTCTGCTGTCCTCTTCTCAGATGAGAGTAGATACAGTCTATCGTCTGATTGTCGACGACAACTGATCTGGCGTGATAGTGGTACTGCATATTGTCCTGCAAACATACAGGAAAGGGACCGATATCCGACATGTAGTGTCATGGTATGGGCTGGCATCATGATCAATGGCCGTACGTCCCTCTATGTGCTTCCAACTGGGACTATGACTGGCCAACAATACATTAATGATGTTCTGCTACCTCATGTTCGCATGTTTCCGTGGTGCTGTCGGTGATAGATTCATTTTCATGGGCGACAACGCAAAATGTCTTCGAACAGTCGCTGTCCAGGAGTGTCTTGAGAGCGAGGATATTTAACGCCTCGTATGGCCAGCACGTTCTCCAGATATGAATCCCATTGAAAATGTGTGGGTTGCTTTGGGGAGGAGTCTTGCTGGTCGCCAATGCCCTCCAATAAACAAGGACACCCTCATCCGTGCACTGACAGAGGAATGGGATAAATTACCCCAACAGCTGCTTAATAATGTTGTGCAAAGCATGACACGACGTGTGGAATCTTGCATCGCCCTCCATGGTGGCCATATCCCGTATTGACATCTTACGCCGGAACGCTTGCGGACGGTAATTGCACTTTTTTCACGTTTACGTATTCTGCACAAAATGGCCTGTTTGTCCCTTGAACACGTTCCAAAGCCTTCTGGATTTCAGAGCACAATAAATTGTCTTTCTTGTAATGTCCTGGCATTCTGACATTATTTTATTTCACTTGGCATCCAACCACACTTACTTTTTTATGCGCTATATAGCCGTTTATGATCTGTCCTTAGCAATTGTCCAGCAGTGTATTATGGGCAATTTAAATTTCAAGATCGTCCATTTTGACCTTTAATTTCCCCATTAATTTTTATTAAATAAAATGGGGGAATGGAGCCTCTGGGTTGTGACAAAATTGACTTGGGGGGGGGTGTTATTTTTAAAAACTTTTTATTTATATGTCCAGGGCATGTTGGGTAGTATAGTTTTCACGCATTGCTGCTGGGTTAGGCCGTTAACACATGGAAATGACGACATTACCCTGGTATAAAATTCAAACATGTAAACATGCTTTAATTTGCTATCAAAGCCAACTGTACTTGTGCTTCTGTGGTCTTTTATCCTAATGCTGGTTTGATATTGGCCCTTAAATGTGTTATATAATTTGGCTAGTGTCAGCCAATAATGTGGGTGGTATGACTTCTTATGGACCCAGTGTGTGTGTTGGAGAAAGAAATTCCAAGCACCCTGACTTTCCCAATTCCAAATCACATAAATTGCCACATAACTGAGTGTTTATAATTTTGATGTAGAAAACACCAAATTTTGCATTTAATCTTATTATCAAGGCAACATCTGTTTCTCAAATAATATGAATCAACAAAATTTTGGGTGTGCATTGGATTTTATCTTTTATTGGAGCATGGAGTTATGTCAAACATTTTGTACAAATTATCGTGATCTTAGTTTTTTTGTTTTTAATTTTATTTTTAACTGACTTTTTGGTCAGTGCTATTCAAAGCTGACCATTTGTACTGATCACTGTGCCTTTGAAATTGTTCTGTCTGTGGCGTTATTCAGCTTCATGGTTCTTGTTCTACAACCTACCATTGCTGTGTGGATTTGCTTTTGTACATACACTGCAGTTTGTGTGGAACACAAGTGACAGGGTCTGAAACATCCAACTAGTAGATGGAGATCATTAGTTTCTGGTCTGCCTCCCTTTTGGTGCAGTCGTCTAAGTGCTGGCTTATCATTCACCCATGGTGGGTCCGCATTAAAATCCCGGTGAAAGATGGATGTTGTGTTTGTCTTGCTTCATTTTTCTGGCCCACAAGTCCCTACGGCACTGGCTCTCTCTCTTACCTTGAACCAGTGGTCCTAAACTAGGGACTGGTGACTGCTTATAGCCCACTGAGTTGCTCTCAAGGTGGTCATTAAAGTCCCTAGCCAATTAAGCCAGTTTCTGGTCAGAGCAATGTGCAACATGTGGCTTTGGCTCAAAGAACGCTTGTGGCCTGATACAAAGTGCCACATTGGTGCCCCTTTGTGTACTTTTCACTTGAGAAAATGTACATAATGTTTCCAAATTTAATATACTTTATATGCATTTGGCTGTCCTGCCCCATTCCACTTCTAAAAATTTAGAGATAAGGTGTTTTAGTATGTATCTTCCGAGTACTAGTATCACAAACTGTCAAGTGGTAAATGGTGATTTCCTTCACATTAAAAAACATGGGGTAGGAACTGCCCCCTGCTGTAAAATTATTTAATGTGCTAGATTCATTTAGCAGAATTGGCTCCCCTAATGCTCCTCTCTGGGATTCCAGACAGAGATAAAAAATACGCAAGTAATTTCTGCATTTTTTCCAGTAGAAAAAAAGGCACTTTGTAAAATTTTTAAGGAGCAAAATTCCATCCACCGTTAACTGTCACTCCAAGCATTTGCTTCCTTTGTTTAATGGGAAATAAGGCACTGCAGGGGATGGATAAGGTTTCAGGCAAATAAACACTGTGTTTTGTTTCCTCAGAAAAAGAAATAAGTGAAAAAGAACATTGACAGATGCAGCCGAGAAAGATAGCCTGTGGCCAAAGAGGGAGGCAAGATAAATTGGTCTGTAGTGCTTTGGGGTAAAAACAACTTCTTATTCTCCCTCAGCTATAAAACAAAGTAAGGCAATAGGAGTCTCTGAAATATGTTACCCCCACCCCACACACGCGCAGAATCGTAGCAAGCTTTTCTTACCTGGGAGGGCAAGACTTGAAATTACGCCCCTTTGTGTTTCACTCCTAGTGGCGCAGTGGTCTAAGCGATGGCTTCTGACCATTTGTCGAAGATGGGTCCAGGTTCGAATCCCGGTGAAACATGGATGTTGTGTTTGTCTTACCGCACTGGCTCTCTGCCTTCCCTGGAGCCAGTGGCCCTAAATTAGGGACGGGCGACTGCGTATAGCCCATTGAGTTGTTCATAGTGGTCGTTAAACCTCCAATAAAAAATAAATAAATGAAAAAGCTAGGTAAATACGCAAGAACCACAAGTTCTAAATTCCAAGTACTAAATAAACATGTAAACGCTGACAACACAACACTCCACAGAAATGCAGAATGTGAAATAAACCAGAGCAGAATGAATGAATATCAGATAGTGAACATAACAATAGAAGCTTTTAGGGGTAGGGCTTGGAAAAATTCTGTTCAAGGTTTAATGATCAGAGAACTTTCTGTTTCAGAGCACAAATTATTAATTAGCTCTTCATCCCAACAACATGTTCTGAAAGGCCATGGAGGTTAGGCACATCAGAATATTGTTTTCTATGCCTCCATTCACTGTTTTTGGAAAATTCCCTTCATAGTTATGAAATGTTCACACCTCATAGTGTATGCTACTCTGTACCCTGGTTAGCTGCATGGAATACCGTATGAGACTAACTAAAGTCTTTAAAAAGAAAGTACTTAAGGGTAATTTTCTTTTTAGTTATAATTTCTATTTTTTTTTTTTTTTTTTTTTTTTTTTTTGCATATCCCAGAGCATGAATTTCCACCCTTGGAATAACCATTATGGGTGGGCAACAGCCATCCCTGCCCTCCTGGTACCTACAGCCTTGCTTACACAATATTCAACATTAAAATGTTTACAAGAGTTGTATTGTCAAAGGTGTGCATTTGGAGAACACCCTACCCTGATGCCTCACCGACTTGGCCCTGACAATGTGACCCAACTATGTTGTAGTTGCTGTTAGAAAACTGTAACCTTGTGGGCTGCAGTCAGGTGATGTCGGCAAAATCTCAGTAGTTAATTTGGCACTGTTAGTATACATGTACCAAGCAAACTAAGCAGCATATCAGGGGGAAATGATCTATGCAATATAAAGAAAAGGATTCATGAGTAATGTGGAATGCTACCAATGTGTCCTTCTAAATCATCTAAATCCATCCTTTATTTTCTTTTGAGATTAATAGATTGTTCTTTCTAAGTTTACCACATAAAATTATCAACCTAAATTGTACAGCTTACCTTAAAAAGGTAGGCTACACAATTTTAAAATTTGTTGGTTGATATGATCTGCTCATCTATAGAGTGGCAGTTTATTACTGCTCAAGAAGCTTTCATCTTGGAGTTGCAAATTTTGTATGAGATGCACCATGCCATATTAAATCAGGCCCCCGTGCATTGATCTTTTTTTTGTGCTTAAGAAACCAACATTTCATTTCCCGTAAAAACAGTGAAGGTGATTTATTAATTTTATTCTAGTTCTAATTAACAACATAGTTGTTTTTACAGTACAGCACTTCTGCTGAAATCAGTAATAGTTACTTTGCAATCTCGGTTTTCAGTTTGATTGGTTTATGCTGGTAATTGAACAAGGATTGAATGCATCTTCTATATATAGTAAATGTTAACAATTAGGTAAAAGTGTTCAGCTCAGGATGTGTGATAAAATAGAAAATGAAACTAAAAGTCGGTTTTGAAAGAAACTGCCAAATCTTTTTGTTCAGTAAGGAGTTCTTGCAAGCTAGGCTATCATTCAGCACAATTAGAGGAATGCAGTTATGTATCTGAATATGTAGAATTGTAATACCTTTAAAAAATTTCGTGATAGGTAATAAGGGTCAGAAGGAAAATGTTGATGTATACTGTGAACTGCTAGAAATGTTCACAGAAAACTAACCATATTGCTTAATAAAATTAAAATTGCAATTAGTACACAAGTGCCACTGTAACTCATCAAAAATGATTGAATATTAGCAAATTCAGCATCATACAATGCCATCAGTTTCTGAGCTGTTCCAGTGATGGTTTTATGTAGTCAAGTAATCTGGCTAATTATATCCTCTTTTCAGATTCACTAATAACTAAACCCAGTCTTCTTGTTTTCTCCTTCTATTTTTATGTTAAGCATATGTGCTTTTAAAATTTGTCTCCATTTTGTCAGTTGTAGTCACTATATTTTCTTTGTTGTTTAAAATTATTTGCAAAAGTGTTTTTAGCCATGTTTTTCAAGGTACTCTGATTCTACAATATGATTCTACAAATTTTTTCTTGTGTAACTTGCTTTTAAAAGGCACTTTTGTAAAGCTGATACTTAAATTCTGTATTTCATATGACATATGCATTCACTTGTCAAATTGTAGTTGCATTCACAACTTAAATTTCTCATTGATTTTATGTGATGTTTCTTAGTGAAAGCTAATTGTGTTTATGTAAAACATATAAGAGGGATTTCTCCGTAAATGACGTATATTTCTAGTCTTCAGAGTAAGATTTTTACTCTGTGTTAAAAAATTGCACCACTGGTTCTATTCATTTTATTGTTATAATTAAATAAAAAATCTTCAACATTGAACAGCCTTCACTTTTTAGATGCATACGATGTTTGATTAAATTAGTTCATAAAAACATGTTCAGCCGTACCATTTTCATCTTAAAATAAATAACAGTAGTGTGGTGCGCGTGTCTGTATATACGGAAATGTACATCATAGAACAGATATTTTATGGTATGTGCAGTGAAAACATGTAGAGTTATCATTATTGTTTGAAAACTACTGAAAAATGTTAATCGAAAATCTTGATTGTAAAATTTTACCATCATAGTGCTCATCATATGTCATTATAAAGTGCTTTTACCAATATCAGTCACAAATCTAGAAGTGTAGTTTAGTGTTTTTGTAACAACTACATGTTATATTGTAAATAATGACTTTTTTTTTAAAGGTTTTCATATGGTGAGAAATTGTAAAAATAATGAAAATAATTTTTGATGCTTATCATGTTATAAAAGTACCAACGTTTTTTTATAGGTTCATCCTTCCAGACACATGACAAAGATCAAGTATTGCGTTCATAATTTGATGCTGAAACTGTTCCTGTTTACTAATGACTTATGTTCTTAACAGTTAATCAGTTACGGGAGTTTGCGTTTCATTTTGAAGAGGATTGATGGTGGGACCACTGTCATAAAAACAACAGCATCCATGTAAGATGTAATCTGCAGCATTTTACGGATAAGAAGTTTTTTGAGTTTATTATACTCACGACTGATGCAAAAAAAAAAAAAGCAATGTTCACTGTTTATTTACCTCCTGTTACAATTATATATCAGTTTTGTTGTCATTAAAGAATTTTTCACATCATGTTGTTGTTACTTTCACTCATCTATTTAAGCATCAATTTGTATTATATCATGTATATTTTGTAAATAATTACAGAAATATAATTTTTTAAAAAAATTATTGTCTGATTTCTTTATTTTTGTTGTGAATTTTCACTTAGTAAACACGCAAAAACGGTAAATTAATTCATTTAATGTATCGGGGAAAAAACCCACGAAACAGTCTCAGAGGTGCTTATTTCTGCACCTCTAATCGCTGGCATATGACCGTTCGTCCAAGTGGGTCTGGGTTCGAATCCCGGTGAGACATGGATGTCGTGTTTATCTTACGACACTGGCTCTCCCCTTTTCTGGAACCAGTGGCCCTAAATTAGGGACGGGAGACTGCTGATAGCCCATTGAGTTGCCCACAGTGTTTGTTAAACCCTCGACCAAAAAAAATTCTGGCCAATCGTCCAAGCTGGGTTTGGGTCCCGGATGACAGCCCGGCGTTCTTGCTCTCTCAGCTTTACTAGAAATGATCTGCTATTCGGGAGAGGGGAAGTAAAAATAATGGCAAGACATTCAAAGCATGAATTCAATCTCAGGCTTGTTGAAAACTTAACAAAAATGTTTAATCAAAGATAATCGTTCCGGCAGCTATTGTTCCTTGACCCGAGCTCCTGTAAGTTGCAGTTCCACGAACAAATGGTCAGAGTCTCTATTCATTAAAAAATACTCTTTCCTGCCAATACTCTTTGCCCGTTCTTTTTCTATCACAGACGTGAAAGGTTTTAATCGTCGTAACCTTTCGTTCACCTCACTCTTCCTTTTTTCGGAAGCTATGCCTCGTGTTCTGTCCCCGAACAGGTGTCCTCTCAGACCGCTTTCTCCGTACGTCGTTACAGACCGCCGGTGTCTCCCCGCACGGGGATAACAGGTTTTCCAGTTATTTGGGGAGCGGCGCCCCCACGGCCCGAGCTGACCTTGTGACTGGTCAACATCTGATGTCATGCCACAGCTTGTTTTTTGTTTCGGTGCTGTTGGTGTTTGCAGGGACGGCTGTTCATCCAGCTGTTGGAGAGTCGCGTCCCCACGTTCCCGAGCTGGTCTTGTGTCTCGCTTTTTCGTTTTTATTTATTTTCTCCACTGGCTAGTTGCCCGTGTTGTGTTCTCTACCACGTTATGTACTAACACCCGGTCTTGTGGTTTTGTTACCCTCCACCACTAACTGTTTTATATTAACCGCTCAGTTCGTAGGTTGCTGAGATTCCGTTTAGGTTCCCTTCCAGGATTTGTCTTCTTTGGATTTCTTTTTTTCCTTTTAACTGGTTTGGGTGCTAGACCTACCTGCATGTTTGCCGCGTGCGGAGACCCGTGAGGCGGAAATGGGATGTCTGGCGGCTGAGGTCGCAGGAGACCGGATAAGTGCCTCCTGTGTACCAACACTCCTCTTCGACCCCGGCTTCGCTGTAAACGGGAGGCTAGAGACTAACCCACCTCTAGTCAGAAGTCTTGTACCAAGGTGTGTACAGGGCTTTAGCGGCTTTTTTGTCATATAGCACGGCAGGGTGAGCCCGGGGGCTGTGGGATCATGCCAAAGGCGTTGGCATGACGGTACCAGGAGGCCGAGTGCGTGTGATCACAGCCAACGGACTATATCTGCAACGTATAAGCTCCAGAACTGTGTCTAGCGTCATTTTCTTGGCTTGCGGACCTCCAGTTCTCCCTTGTAGGGCTCGGTGGTGGGTGGAGTAGTCTGCAGACGAATC
The DNA here is from genome assembly GCA_039090855.1 of Macrothele yani. Lineage (NCBI taxonomy): Eukaryota > Metazoa > Arthropoda > Arachnida > Araneae > Macrothelidae > Macrothele > Macrothele yani. Next base: position 112,921,088 of record CM077026.1, read on the forward strand.
TTCCTTCTTTTTTCCATGGGTAAAAACAAAAAGAAAAACTCCAAATTTAAGTCACCTGAGGAAATGATTGTTGACAACGACTCTCCTTCGTCTTCTCAACCTACCAAGTCTCATAACCTTAAACGGTCTTTAGACCTGGACCAAGAATGTGGTACCTCTTCTTCGGCAGCTGTACCAGTCGCTACGAAGCGTCGTCTACCCTCGATTGCTGTGACTACGCATGCTACACACTTGTGGAATCCGTCGATCCGAATGAGAGACTGTCCACCAGATCTCCATTTTTCATTTCTAAAGCTTTGGACGCTGCGGTTGGCCCCTTGAAGTCTGTGAGGAAGCTTTGCTCTGGGGACCTGCTTGTTCAAACTTGCAGTGTTTCTCAGAGTAACACTCTTCTGCTCCTCACTAGTCTTCAAGGCATTCCTGTCAAAGTGGCACCTCACCCGTTTCTTAACACCTCTCGGGGTGTTATTTCGGAGTTTGATCTCTTGCCATGCAGTGAGGACGAATTGGTGACCGAACTTGCGGATCAGGGTGTTCTTGCTGCACGTCGTATGATGTTCCGGCGTGATGGCTCTTTGATTAAATCTAAAAATGTAATCTTGACTTTTAACTCCCCGAAAGTTCCGACAGAAATCAAGGCAGGCTACTTGGTCTGTGCAGTTCGCCCGTACATTCCCAGTCCTCTGCGCTGTTTCAGGTGCCAGAGGTACGGGCATTCCCAACGTTTCTGTAAGAGTTCCGCTCGTTGCGCAAATTGTGGCTCCAGTGAACATGACGGGGAAGGTTGCACTTCTGCGGCCTCCTGTGTTAACTGTGGTGAGGCCCATGCAGCTTACTCCCGCACCTGTATGAAATGGAAGGACGAGATGGCGATCCAGCGCCTCAAGACCCTGGAAGGCCTCTCGTACCCTGCTGCCAAGGCCAAGTTGGGTATACCCACCACCCGACAGCGTACTTTTGCCGCAGTAGTTCAGTCTCTGCCACAACCCGTGCAGCCCTTTGTTCCGTGCCCTGTAGCTCTCGCCGCCCTTGCCAAGCGATCTACAGCTGACCAATCGACACAGGTGTTTTCCCCCGAGCTCCAGATTTTTCTAATACCTGATTCTGGGCCTTCTCTTTTGCAGCCGACCGTCTCTTCCAGTTTCCAGCCGAAAGTCTGCACGTGCGGCAGACCCGGCCCTCAATCCGCAAAGGTGTGCAGTGTCCATCCCACTGTCGCGGTCCGCCTGACCAACATTGCAACTGTCTCGGCCTCAGCGAGGTTCCCACCCTCCACCAACATTATAGAGGAACTTGGGGGGAGGAGAGTGACAGTTCGTCCCCAGCCTCAACCAACATTGCAGAGGAACATGGGGGGGGGAGGAGAGTGACGGTTCCTCCCTGCCCTCTGCCAGCGTTGCAGAGGAGTGGGGGAGGAGAGTGACGGTTCGTCACCCTCCTGGTGAATCATCCTTTGTGTAGTTGTGTTTCCTGATCATACTTATAATAGTTATTTAATAAATACATAAATTTTTATATAAACCTCATTAACTAACTTGTCTTCACAGCTTTCATCATCCTCTTTTCCAGCTTTTACCACGCCTGTCTGCTCTTAATCATTTTCACCGCTTTTAAACATCTGTAGCTGATAGTTCTTTGTCTGGCGCTCTTTGGCCAAACCTGGCCCTTGCGCCAATAAAATCAACCAACCAACCAACCAACCGCCGGTGTCTCCCTCCGACTCTTCCAACCACGATCGTTTTTCCCCGTGCCCTAGCTGGCACCTCCTATCACCAACTTTCTTTTTCCTTGCTGACCCCCAGCACCTTTCCCGATCAGCTCCGAGCTCTAACTGTCTGTCACGCTGTCTTCTTTTCTAACTCCTTCTATCCTGAAGTTTCCCCCTAGTAACTTCTCCTAGCCTCCTGATTGGCTCCTGCCTTCTTCGCCAGAGGCGCTCACTCTCTTTCTGAGTCGGAGCACGCAACCCACCCGCCTCTCTGTGCCCCCCCTACCCTTTTCTCCTTGACTTGTGAATTCCGGCGCTGACCTTGCGCTATCCCCTCGCTGACCTTGAGCTCCCCGTGTGCCCCGCAGCTTGCATTCCCCCAGGCCAGGAACAATAGCGGTGCCTCCGTGAATACAACGTCATTACAATAGGCACATCGGAATGTCGTCTGTCTGACACATTTCCACGTTTAACATCCGTTCTAAGTAATACACATGAAAATAGTTGATCTAAAATGTTCACATTTTGTAAGATCAATGTGATTTAATGTCCATCACACAATTTACATATGTGTATAATTTCTCGCCCCAGCAGCAGCTATAGAAAGTGTAAAAAAGTCTTGTGTGCTAAATCATGCAAAATCATATTTAAAGAAAAAGGAAGAACATTTTCTTTCTCTCAGCGCCCGAGCTCAAACTCTAGTAGTTAGTATTGTGCAGCCCGAGCCCGGTTCGGGCCCGGGCTCGGGCTCAGCTCTGCTACTAAGGACTTCGCAGTTAAGTATCTTTTCTAATTCCGTTTCACCATCACTACTAAAAAAATTTCCCCCTCGTTCAATTCGGATGTTAACTATTACTATGTCGGTCCTAATTATTTCTTTCTCTATAAAGGCCATTTAATTTTGTAAACAGATATTTTCTTCGTAGTGCCCGCTTTGAACTTCTTGTCTATAAGTGATGAATATTCGTAATGCCCTGCCAAACTCCTTCTCTTAGGTTCTTTCCGGACTCCAGTTACCTCATTTTTTTATTCATCTGATATCGAGGTGATTCGTAAGTAAGAGTTCATGCAACTTAGCAATCAGATGCACTACAAGTGAAATAATAAGAGTTTTTTTTTGTGTGTTATAATTAAAAAACAAAACAAAAAACAACTCAGTTGATATCCCACAGGTGATAATTCAATCTTATAAACAATCTGCCTGCTGCTTTTCGTGTAGCTTCACTTTTACCAAAGTGGGAGATTTTCCGATAAAGCCCTCTTGGTCCGAGACATGGGTTCCCGCACCGAAGAAAATACTCCTTCCAGCGACCGTCAGTCGCTTCTCGAAGCTCAATCCGTTCCCCCAAAACTCAATTCTGAACTTCGACTGACAACTCGCGAATATCCCCTGCCTACCGACTCAGCTAGGCATTTTCATGGGACTTCCGTCCACAACACATCCGCCTTTTGGGCAGAGCACAGAAGCGAAAGGAGTGAGAGCAAGTCTAGCTACTTTTGACAGAACAGTTTGTAAGTGAGAGAGAGCACAGTAGATGGCGCCACCATACAAGTACGACGTTGCTCATTGAGGGGTTGGAGATAATCAAGGGAGGAGTAGGAATGGATACCAATGTAACCGGGGAGTCCAACCCGGGGGCCATCATTTAACGTACTCATCGGATGCACGGCGGATATTCAGCAAAGCACACCACTTCTGGAAGATGAGCCCAGGCTTGAACCTGGGGACCGCCCCCCCCTCTCAGTAGTCTGACTCGCTAACCACTAATCCATCCGCGGCTCACCGAATGACCCCTGATAACAAGCCAAACCCTTTTATAGTAAAATCTATTCTTTGTCCTAACGCTATCCCCCTTCTCGGAAGCCGTCTCATGCTATAGAGGTCAAATGATCGCACCGAGAAGGTACACAACCAATTCGTTGTTAACAAACAAACCTTGCTTTTACGCTATAATGACAGTGACCCAGTTCTACAGAACGTCTTACAAATCTGGACACATCTTAACCAATTCTGGCTTAACGCTGACGAAAACCATTGGGGCCAGGGCCGTAGCTACAGGGAGGGCGGTTGCCCTCGCAGAATGATCATTCCAGGGGGCGTAAATTCATGCTCTGGGGGGTGTAAAAATAGAAGTGTAACTGAAAAGGAATGTTACACCCTTCAGTATTTACCTTTTAAAGACTTTAGTTAGTCTCATATAGTATTCCATGCAGTTAGTCAGGGTACAGAGTAATATACACTATGAGGTGTGAACATCTCATATCCATGAAGGGAATTTTCCAGAACAATTGAATGGAGGCATAGAAAACAATATGCTGATATGTTTAACCTCCATGTACTTTCCGAACACTGTCGTTGGGATGAAGAAATAATAAATCATTTGTACTCTGTCGCAGGAAGTTCTCTGAGCGTTTAACCTTGAAAGGAATTTTTCCAAGCCCTACCCCTTATAGCTTCTTCTTATTGTTACGTTCATTGTCTGATACTCATTCGTTCTGCATTTCTGTGGAGTGTTGTGTTGTGTTGTCGGCGTACACATAACGTTTAGTCATTACTTGATATTTACAACATATGGTTCTTGGGATTTACCTAGTTTTTACATTTTTAATAAAATTATGTCAAAAGCCTGAAGTGCAATTTTTGAACGATCGTAGTACTTTCCTATAACGGCGGTGTGTGAGAAAGTAAAAACGACGTATTATTCGAGTAAAACTCGAAGGGGCGTAATTTTGAACTCGAAGGGGCGTAATTTTGAACTCAATGGGGCGTAATTTTAAACTTAAAGGGGCATAATTTCAAGTTTCGCCCTCCCAGAGAAGAAAAGCTTGCTACGATCCTGATTGGGGTGAATAACGCAATGTTTTAATAGCCTTACCCCGATGGTCTAGCTCGATTCCATAGTTCCTGTAAGCAAACCATGTGCTTGCTTTGGCATGTGAGTAGTGACGACGCCAGAAGTTCAGAACTGGGGAACAATGGGAGGGGGGAGGTTATTGTACGAGGGGGCACAAATTTGAAACTACTTGATAGAAATGTTTCCAAAAAATTTCGTTTCTGCACATTTTACCCGACGCTGATGATCTTATCCCCGGTAAAAACAAAAAAAGTTTTCAGGTCCATATGGTATGTAATATTTATTCAGTGTATGTATTAGGTGTATAAATAAGTTTTAAAGCGTTGTTTTAAGACAACGCAACATGTAATTTGAGAGAAAACAACAATACCTTAACGAATTAAAATATGCACCTCCATTACTAAGTAATCACCTTCCGCCATCGTCGGGCAGCTGACTAATTCCACTTCGCCGTGTGACGCGATAAAGTCGTGAACCCATTTTTATACTTCGTCACATGTCCGGAACCGTATACAGTAGACAAACCATGTTTCATCGATCGGAACAAATGATAGTCTGAAGGGGCTATGTCGGGATTATACGCCGGGTGCTCCAAAACTTCCCAGCCAAGCGTCAGTAACGTTTTCTTGACCGATTTCGCGACAGCGTTGTCATGCAGTAATTTCACGGGCCGCAATCCTTTGCCTTTGACTGGACGTTTCCTACAGATTTCCCGATTCAATCGCAGCAATTATTGCTTGTAGCGATCAGCAGTAACAGTTTGACATTGTTCCAATAGTTCATAACAGAGCACCCCCTTCATACCCCACCAGATACACATGAGAACTTTCTTGGAGTGAATATTGCGTTTCGGTGTTGAAGTCGTTGCTTCACCGGTGTCTACCCAGTGCTTTTTGCTTTTGGGATTGTCGTATCATATCCACTTTTCATTACCCGTAACGATTTTCCACAAGAAAGACTTTCTGTGTTGTTTATTCAACAGATTCAAACACTTTATGACACGCTCATTCTCGTTCCTCTGGCTCAGGTCATGCGGCAACCATTTTCCTTCCTTCTGAATCTTTCTCATTGCGCGTAAACGATTGGAAATGGTTTGTTGAGTTACCCCAGTTGTTCAGCTAGTTCTTTCTGCGTTTGAGACGAATCTTCATCCAGCAATTCTTGCAGTTCCTCATGTGCAACCTTCTGCGGGCACCGCTACGTTCTCATTCGCTAACATCAAAATCACCTGCTTTAAACCGTCTAAACCAAAACTCACACGTGCTTTTCGATACAATGCTCTCCCCCAGAACAGAACAGATCGATGCACATGCCATTGCAGCACCTTTCCCTTGATGAAATTCGTAACGAATGCAGTGTCGAATAAATGCAGTATCGTTTGCCATCTTTCACCTACCGATATGCAAGTGCGTTTGACTGTTGGGCAAACTTCTGGGTCACATTTTATACTCTGGACCAGTTACGGTCACATGACAACAACGCGGAGGAATGTCGGATATGTAAACTTGCGGTAAACGTCACACAAAAATCGCTTTAAAACTTATTTGTACACCTAATAATACTTTGATACGAACCTCCAGGGCCTTTAACAAGTTAACATTTGGAATTTTACCTATACTTACGTCATGTTTTTCAATATTTGCTGTCATAAGGATGTTTATGAATTTCAGTTTCTAACCAAACAAGGAATCTCTCTATCTATCTATCTATCTATATATCTATCTATTTTTCATCCCTTTTAACTAATAATTACGAAAATAGTATTTTCTACTACTCTCTTAGAAATTCGCTCAGAAACTCTCTGCATTTTCCATAATAAGTTTAACAGAAAAATTAATTTTTTATAGCAAAACTTTTGTAAATTCGAAAAATTTATATGCGTTTATCCAAGTTCCCTAAAATCTTAGATGGTTGTGTACTCACTATGCGTTCTGATTGCTTAAATATTTTGAGGGGGCTAAAGGGTGGGCTTAAAAATAAGTTGGTTGGGCTGAACCCACCTTAGCCCATCCGTAACATCGCGCCTGCATGTGAGACAAAAAAAATTGAATATTACATTTTAATAAGATTATGATTGAATATTACATTTTTAATAAAATTGTGTTAAAAATTATAAAAATGTCATTGCTAAAAAATGTATATAAAATGTTAAAAATTATAAAAAATATTATGTTAAATAATAATAAAAATTTCGATATAGGGTACACGCTACACAGGCTGTAACCTCTGTAGGTGGGTTTTTACCTGTCCCTACATTTTTATTCTAATTTCTTTATTGTTTGAGACAATGCATGTAATGTAAGGTTATTGAAGTCCTCTTCCTATTCTACATAGAAGACCTGTTCATCTGTATGTAATTAGAATTGTGAGATTTTTATTATAAATTTTTATTCCTTTTTATTGAATTCTGGATCATTTAACATGAAATGTAGACCTCCATCTGGAAAAATAAAAATTTATTTATGTTGTATCCCATTCACGGAAACTTCATGCAAAACCAAACCACCAGCGAAATATTTCTCAAGATTTTAATACTAGAGTTCTTACAAAATATAATATCAAAATATAATAAATTATGACTCAAAACTCCGGTAAAATTTCACGCATGCGTTACTAGGTACTTGTTACGTGGTATTCTCAGCATGAATTTACTTTGAAGACTCAAATCGAATTTACAAGTACATTCTTGAGGCAGAGATCAGATCTGGACAGCTAAATTATTCTCTTCTTTCTCCACGTGACATCTTTCACTAAAAAGAAATATCATAATTTATTCATTTTAGAGCATTCGAATTATTCATGACAACATTATCTTACAATTGACAAGGATACATAATGTTATTTTAAACTTGACAAGATGAAAAACTTGTAGAGAAAATTAGGATAATTTTCCAGTTCGCAGATCGGCGGCAAAACTAAGCCTGAAGATTTTCATACGACGTTGTGAGTATATACTAGAATGCTGCTGATGAAGTGTTGGAATATTGATGAAAACTTCAAACACCCAAAACACGGTGCAAAATAAACTTTATTAATCAAAACAATCACCGCCATTAATCAAAATAATTGCCGCCAGGAGCAAAGTTGTTACTAGGCATTTTTGGGCTCCGGGCAGGGCACAAAATAGTCAGCCCTCATCTGTCTTTCTATCTTATGTATATACATATCATCATCATCATCATTATCATCATTGTCAACCGTTATCAATCCACTGCTGGACGAAGGTCTCCCCAAGTTTCTTCCACAACGGTCTGTCTTGTGCCAGTCTTCTCCATGTTGCTCCCGCAGACTTTCGAATTTCATCCACCCATCTCCCATGTGGTCTTCCTCTGGATCTTTTCCTGTCCCTTGGAATCCAGTCTAAAATTTCAGCTGTCCATCGATGGTCTGTCCTTCTGGCAATATGTCCAGCCCTTTGCCATTTCAGGGATTTTACTGTGATCATGATGTCTTCCACTCTTGTCATTTTTCTGATCCACGAGTTCCTCTTATCTCTCTTGGTTACACCAAACATGCACCTCTCCATGCTTCTTTTAATTGTCTGCAATCTTTGTATGTCTCTTTTAGTTAAGGTCCATGTCTCTGCACCATATGCAAGCACTGGAAGGATCCGCTGATCAAACACTTTTCTTTTAAGACATAATGGCATATTGCTCTTTCAAATTATACTGTTTCTTCCGAAAGCTCTCCAGGCAAGTTTTATACGCCGATTAATTTCTTCTTCAATGTGACCCTCACTTGATATCTGCTGTCCAAGATGAATGTAGGTATTGGTTGTCTGCAGCTTTTCCCCATCAATCGCTAAATCTTCATTTATTGTAAAAGCATTGTACATCACTATTATCTTCTGAAAGTTCATTTTTAATCCCATTTCTTTATTCTTGTCAACAAGTTCCTGGATCATACTCTACAGCTCTGATGGGGTAGTTGCAAAAATGACTATGTCATCAGCAAAACGAAGGTGAGTTAGATAATCTCCATTAATCTTCATCCCCTTTTTTCCACAGTTCAGTGATTGAAAGACATTTTCCAATGTGGCATTAAAGAGTTTGGGAGATATAGTGTCACCTTATCTTACTCCCATTCCAATTTTTATGGGTGCTGTGTTCTCAAATAGCCGAATCTTTGCACTTGCATTTTCATAGATGTTATTAATACTATTAATGTATGCATCTTCAATACCGCAGGATTTCAAAGCCATTGTAACTGCTGATGGTTTCACCGAATCAAAGGCCTTTTCATAATCGATAAAAGCCATGCACAATGGAAGTTCATATTCCCTCGCTCTTTCAATTAGTTCTCTCAGTACGTGGATATGATCTATTGTGCTGTAGACACTCCTGAATCCAGCTTGTTCTCTCGGTTGAGCCATGTCCAGTGTCACCTTCAAGCGGTGTGAAAGAACTTTAGTGAAGATTTTATAAACCACTGATAGAAGGCTGGTAGGTCTGTAGTTCCTGAGATCCTCAATGTCACCTTTTTTATGTAGCAAGATCATTGTAGCGTTGTTCCAATCCTCAGGAATCTTCCCTTCATTAAGGCATCGAGTGAAAATTTGGGCGAGTACTGTTTCGATTTCTCCACTTGCTTCTTGTATGATGTCTACAGTAATTCCATCTTCTCCTGCAGCTTTTCCCCGCTTCATGTTTTGATTGCATGTGCAACTTCTGCTGGGAGGACTGGAAGAACTCTGGTACTGCTACCTGTACATATGCACACACGTATATACACTGAGTGATAATGAAAATTTTCCAAATACGTGGAGACAATGTGAATAGACAAGTCATCACTCTTTCTACGTTTTGTTTAATTAACACACAGCAACCGAAAAATTGTTATACAGACACCGCTGGGATCGTACCCCAGATTTCTCGATAACTAGTCGAGTGTGTTCGCCTTACGCTACGGTGGCTAACAATCCACGGCGCTATATGTGTTTATCTGTCAGCATCTGACTTACAAATCCGTAGACATGACCTCAGCAACTGAGACGTCTCCATCTGCTGGGGCTTAACGACACCAGCTATTAAATTATAGCTAATAAATCCAAAGGGCGAGAATGATAGTGAAAATCTTCCAAATACGGGGAGACAATGTTAATAGGCAAAGTCATCGCTCTTTCCACGCTTTCTTTAATTAACACACAGCAACCGAAAAAGTGTTAAGCCCCATCAGATGGAGACGTCTCAGTTGCTGAGCCCATGTCTACGAATTTGTGAAATCAGATGCTGACAGATAAACAAACATAGCGCCGTGGATTGCTGGCCATCGTAGCGTAAGGAGAACGCACTCGGCTAGTTATCGAGAGATCTGGGGTACGATCCCTGCGGTGTACGGATAACAATTTTTCGGTTGCTGTGTGCTAACTAAAGAAAACATGGAAAGAGCGATGACTATCAATTTACACTGAGTGGCCTAATTATTATGATCACCTGGTTAGTGAGTTGTTGGGCCACCGTTTGCCCTTAGTACTGCTTGAATTCGTCTTGCTATGGAGCCTGTTAAATGTCTGTAAGGGTCTTGCGGTGTTTAACCCAAATACGATGAATTGCCCCCACCAGATATTGAAGACTTAACAGTAGCAGATCCAGCTGTCTGATGCCCCTTTCGATTTCATTCCACAAATGCTCCATTGGATTGAGATCCGGTGATTGAGGAAGCCAATGTATATAGCAGGGAAAACTGTCAGTGATGCTGCTCAAACCATTCGCGTACAATGTGAGCACTATGACATGGAGCATTGTCTTGCTGGAAATGTCCATCTCCATTGGGATAAACCATCAACATAATTGGGTGGACTTGGTCAGCAACGATATTTAAATACCTTCTCGCGGTCAGCCGTTACTCCACACGAATCAAATGGCTCAAACACTCCCACGAAAACAAGCCCCAGACCATAGCTCCTCATCCTTTTATCTGCATGATGTAGTTGAAAGCGTGATTCATAGGACCCCCTTTTCGCTCATTTAGTATTTAATTCTTGTGTTCGTGAGCGGACTGGAGGCGTTTCTTCTTGTTCGCTGCAGATAGCAATAGCTTACGGACAGACCATCTGCTTCTGTAGCCCATATAATATCATGTGTGGCGAACTGTGCGTTGAGAAGCCATCGGACTTGGTCCCTGATTCAGATTATTTATCATCTGACGAAGTGTTGCCAGAGCCGCCCTTAGGGGTGTGCGACAAGCGCGGTCGCACAGGGCCCCGCGCTCACACCCTAAGAAAGAAAATGAGAGAGGGAGGGAGAAAGAGCGAGGGAGCGAATTTCTTATTTTCAATTATTCTAATTTTATTTTTTAAAATCCGTCCCGTTTAATTATTCTTTTTTTTTTAATATCGATTGCTGAATTTATATTTACCCAAATCATCATCATCATCATTGTCAACCATTATCAATCCACTGCTGGACGAAGGTCTCCCCAAGTTTCCTCCACAACGGTCTGTCTTGTGCCAGTCTCCTCCATGTCACCCCTGCATACTTTCGAATTTCATCCACCCATCTCCCATGTGGTCTTCTTCTGGGTCTTTTCCTGTCCCTTGGAATCCAATCTAAAATTTCGGCTGTCCATCGATGATCTGTCCTTCTGGCAGTATGTCCAGCCCATTGCCATTTCAGGGATTTAACTCTGATCATGATGTCTTCCACTCTTGTCATTTTTCGGATCCACGAGTTCCTCTTCTTATCTCTCCTGGTTACACCAAGCATGCACCTCTCCATGCTTCTTTGAGTTGTCTGCAGCCTTTGTATGTCTCTTTTAGCTAAGGTCCACGTCTCTGCACCATACGTAAGCACTGGAAGGATGCATTGATCAAACACTTTTCTTTTAAGACATAATGGCATATTGCTCTTGAAAATTATGCTGTTTCTTCCAAAAGCTCTCCAGGCAAGTTTTGTACGCCGATTAATTTCTTCATCAATGTGACCCTCACTTGATATCTGCTGTCCAAGATAAATGTACGTGTTTGTTATCTCCAGCTTTTCTCCATCAATCGATAAATCTTCATTTCTTGTAAAAGCATTGAACATCACTTTTGTCTTCTGAAAGTTCATTTTTAATCCCACTTCTTTACTCTTGTCAGCAAGTTCCTGGATCATACTCTGCAGCTCTGATGGGGTAGTTGCAAAAATGACTACGTCATCAGCAAAACGAAGGTGGGTTAGATAATCTCCATTAATCTTTATCCCCTTGTTTTCCCAGCTCAGCGACTGAAAAACACCCTCCAATGTGGCATTAAAGAGCTTCGGAGATATGGTGTCACCTTGTCTCACTCCCTTTCCAATTTTTACGTGTGTTGTATTTTCAAACAGCCGAATCTTTGCACTTGCATTTTCATAGATGTTATTAATAATATTAATGTATGCATCTTCAATACCGCAGGTTTTCAGAGCCATTGTAACTGCTGATGGTTTCACCGAATCAAAGGCTTTTTCATAATCGATAAAAGCCATGCACAATGGAAGTTCATATTCCCTCGCTCTTTCAATTAGTTGTCTCAGCACGTGGATATGATCTATTGTGCTGTAGCCACTCCTGAATCCAGCTTGTTCTCTCGGTTGAGCCATGTCCAGTGTTACCTTCAAGCGGTGTGAAAGAACTTTAGTGAAGATTTTATAAACTACTGATAGGAGGCTGATAGGTCTGTAGTTTCCGAGATCCTCAATGTCACCTTTCTTATGTAGCAGGATCATTGTAGCGGTGTTCCAATCCTCAGGAATCTTTCCTTCATTAAGGCATCGAGTGAAAATTTGGGCGAGTACTGTTTCGATTTCTCCACTTGCTTCTTGTATGATGTCTACAGTAATTCCATCTTCTCCTGGAGCTTTTCCTCGCTTCATGTTCTTGATTGCATGTGCAACTTCTGCTGGTAGGACTGGAGGAACTCTGATACTGGTATCTTTCATGATGTCTGGAGTGAATATATCATCCCTTTCATATAATTTGGAGTAGAAATCTTTCACTCTTGTCAAAATTTCGCCTCTATTTCTTGTTACAGAACCATCTTCTTTTCTCAGTGCCATAATCTGTTTTCTTCCCTTACTGAGATGTCCCTTTGCTATCTTTAGGCTTTGGTTGTTTTCAATTGCTTTCCTCACTAGTTCACAGTTGAATTTCCTTACGTCTTCAGTGATACTTTTTCTTACTGTCTTGCATAGCTCTATATATTCCACTTTGGAAGTCACATCTTCTTTAGTTGTCCTCATCTCTCTTCTTTTTTGCATCAACATTTTGGTTTTTCCTGATAATTTGTTCACATGCAACTTGTTCTTAGACCCAGCTAATTTTGTTGCTGTTTCCATAAGAGCTTTGGTTACTTTTCTGTTAACTTCAGAGATGTCCACTTCTTCCGATGTTAGGCCTTCTAAAGCAGAGAACCTGTTCTTCAGTTCTAACTTGAAGGTATTATGGTGCTTTTTAAGGTTGGTTATGTCAATAGATTTTGTTTGTCTTATGAGCTTGCCACGTTCAAGTTTAGTGTTGAGGTGCATCTTACATCTCACCAATCTATGGTCACTACCTGTGTTGAACTTGTTTAGCACATTGCAGTCTTCTATGACGAATTTTTTGTTACACATAATAAAATCAATTTCACTTGTCGTCCCATTTGGATGTCTCCATGTCCATTTCCTGTGTGGCTTTTTCTTGAAGAAGGAGTTCAAGATGAAAAACCCTTCTGCCTCTGCAAACTCAACGAGAGTATTTCCACGCTGGTTTCTGTTGCCATGACCAAATTTACCTACTGAAGTTTCATTCTGTTGCCGCTGCCCTATTTTTGCATTGAAATCTCCCATAATTATTTTCAAGTGCTGCTTACCTTTATTATTTAGATGACAAATTTCCTCATAAAATTCTTCAATTTCTTCTTCAGGATGACTTGTGGTGGGTGCATAAGTTTGAATAATCTGAGCCTGGTATCTTTTCGAGAGTTGGATAACAAGTCGTGCAGCTCTGTCAGAGGAACTTTCAACTTCTACAACTTTATTCTTCAGTTTCTTGTTTATTATAAATCCAACACCACTAGTTCTGCCAGTATCTGTCCCACGATAGTAGAAGAGATGTCCACTTTTCAGTTCGATGAGATCTTCTCCTTTTCTCCTTACCTCACTTAGCCCCACGATGTCCCACTTGATCCTTTGTAGTTCCTCTTCCAATTCAAGAAGCCTTGAATCAGAAGATAGGGAGCGTCCATTGTAAGTAGCCAAGGTCAGCATCAGATGGCAGCCTAGTCCGGTCCTCCGGGGATTCTTAGCACCCTCTGCCTTCATGTCGCACTGGCCGCTGCCTTGGCCAGGTACATTCCAGCTGCCGGAGACTGAGGGCCAAGATTTAAGTTGTGGAATCATTTTGGAGGGGTTTGGCCATAACTCACCACGCTGGCCAAGCGGGTTGGTGAGTGTGGGATAGAATTTCCTCTAATCCCGATGGTATAGTTATACCGCTATGGGCGGTCGTCAGAGCCCCTTTAGTGGGAACAGGATGCACCACGAGAAGGCGGGGTTGACATTTGTCAAGGAGAGGCTGTGATGTTACGCATCACCTGACCTTACATCCCTATAATATTGGTAGCAAACTACAATATTATGTCTAGCGAAACATTAGTATTGAAGCCATATCTTTCAAGGTGCACCGTGCACTGGTAGTTATCGAAAAATTTGTGCTACGTGAGTTACTTCCATCTGATGTCTAAACAGCAGTCGGTACTTTAAGATACATGAATAAAATTCAGAATCCTTTCTTTAATGCCTTCATCGCCTACAGGATATTACTTACTGTCCCAGTAGCGGTGGCAAGCGTAGAAAGAAGCTTGATACGCTTGAAGCTGATTAAAGCTTATTTAAGATTCATGTCTCAAGAGATATGGATGGAGCCGCAGATGGTCTAGTGGTCAACGTTCGTGACTGCTACGGAGATGTCTCAGGTTCGATCCTAGCAGGTACGAACGCTCGAACCACTAAATATCCACCGTGCGTCGGATGGGCACATTAAGCCGTCGAACCGCGGGCACTGGTCCCCAGGGAATAAATAAGGGCGTCTTCCTCCCCCTTTCTACTTCGCTTCCGTGTCACTTTCCTATCGGGCACTCTAGCCCAATTCTCCTAGCTTCCTATTTCTAAGGGTTGTTTAAGACCTGGGGTCAGACACTCCCTTCCTAAAATCCTCTACATATGATCTGATCTGATCTGAAGAAAGATTGATGTCTTTGGCAACTTTGTCAATTGAACAGGATAAAGCAAGCAAAATAAATTTTGATGATTTAATAGGTGACTTTGCTGGGATAAAAGCAGGAAAATCCCAGTTCTTATACGGTAAGTTCAATAATGTAAGTACTGTCCCATAATAGGGAGAGAAGGAGCCATTGTGAGGAGAGGACGTATGTTGGTGTGTTTGTTTCACCTACATCGTTTAAGACATTTACAAAATATCAGCAGTGTTCAAAAAATTTAAAATGCTGTCTTTCGTTATTAGTTAATTTTTAAACGTCTTGACATTTCATTAAACTGTAAAGATAACTGTAATAAACCATGTTTTAAGTCTAGTGTAGATACCCCGTTGGCGCAGTGGTCTGAGCGATGGCTTCTGATCATTCATCCGACAGGGGTCCGGGTACGAATCCCGTGAGGCATGGATGTTCTGTTTGTCTTACGGCACTGGCTCTCTCCCTTCCCTGGAACCAGTGGCCCTAAATTAGGGACGGGCGACTGCTTCTAGCCCATTGAGTTGCTTATGGTGGTCGTTAAACCCCCAATCAAAAAAAAAAAAAAAGTCTAGTGTATATTGTGTCTAGTGTAGGGCGGCTATGAGTGTTGCCTGTCTGATGGACTGAACAAATCTGCACACTCTCCGCTCAGCAACTCGAGCACCCAATAGACGCTGATGATAGCGCTCAGACCCGGTTTTTTGACTGGCGGTCCAATCTTTGTAAACTTTAACAACTGCTGTTCTCGAACATTTCACAAGTACAGCCCTCGCCCCAATACTGTGCATACCTTAAAAAAGTTGAAGCAAAGAATTAATCGCGTGTGTATAGGGAAAAAAAGCCAAGATTCACCCCAACACCGTATGGGATCTATACCAAACCGCATACATGCATGCTGAAATTCAGGCTAAAGGAAGTTCAACACTGTGTTGAATAAAAGTTTCTAATTCCTTCGCCGGTATGTGTATTTCAATAGCACAGCCTTTAAACCCACCCTACAAACTGCACTGGGTAAAATATAAGCGGCGGACGATGAAAGAGAAAGTAATACTTTCGGCACGGATATTTTGTTATCGAAAGAGGGTGAGAGTCATCGCTTCGGTGGAATTCTTCGTGGAATAAATAAACATTTATTTCAGCATTTACGTTGTATATGAAAATAGAAAGAAGGCTCCTAATCATTTAAGCCCGTGACAGATAACTAGCGACTGGCAGTATCAGCACTGCTTCCACTGCTGATACTACGTGATCGAAGTTCAACGTGGAAAAAACAACGAGAGAGAAATGATATCCACTCCTGATAAAATACAAAAGCTGCGTATTAGTTCTTCAAAATACCAACAACTAAAATGCAGACAACAGGTACAGAGCTTTAAATACAGAACGGGTAAAATGGAATACGTAGGTTACTGCTTATCAAATAGTCCACGATGGCAAACGCATTTCTGAATAAAAGATGAGATTATAAAATAATTTGTTTATTTACTTTTTGATTGGGATTTTAATGACCACCGTAAGCAACTCAGTGAGTTATAAACAGTCTCCCGTCCCTAATTTAGGGCCACTGGTTCCAGGGAAGGGAGAGAGCCTGTGTCGTAAAACAAACTCAACATCGGTGCCTCACAAGGAGTCGAACCCGGACCCATCTTGGACGACTGGTCACAAGCCAGCGCTTAGACCACTGCGCCCCCGGAGTGGCGCTGATTTGTTCAGGAAACATGATCCTGAACTTTTATGCATCCAAATGGTTATTGTTGCCTTCACAACAGTCACTTTGCCGCCCCGGTGGCGCAGTGGTCTAAGCGATGGCTTCTGATCATTCGTCCGAAGGGTGTCCGGGTTCGAATCCCGGTGAGGCATGGATGTTGTGTTTGTCTTACGGCACTGGCTTTCTCCCTTCCCTGGAACCAGTGATCCTAAATTAGGGACGGGCGACTGCTTATAGCCCATTGAGTTGCTCATGGTGGTCGTTAAACCTCCAATAAAAAAAAACAAAAAAAACAGTCACTTTGGGATGCATGATCATAACGATGCTGTCGTTGAATTATTATTATTTTTTTTTTTTGTGGTGGTGGTGGGTTGATCAACTTTAGGGACTATAAGCAGTCTCCCGTCCCTAATTTAGGGACACTAATTCCACGGTAGGGAGATCAGCAGTGCCGTTAGACAATTTTTTTTATGGGCTGAGCAACTCAGTGGGCTATAAGCAGTACCCTGTCCCTAATTTAAGGCCACTGGTTCCAGGGAAGGGAGTGAGCCAGTGCCGTAGAACAAACACAAAATCCATGCCTCACAAGGATTCGAACCTGGACCCATCTTGCATTACTTGTCACAAGTCAGCGCTTAGACCACTGCGCCACCGGTGCTGCTAAAACATATGCACCACCTATACCTCATCCGGCCCACTCAGACTACCGCTCAGAAGCCAGCGCACCTCGCAGCAGAATCGCGGCGACGGGCGAGATACGCAGTTGTTATTTATTTATTTATTTGATTGGAGGTTGAACGACCACCGTGAGCAACTCAATGGGCTATAAGCAGCCGCCTGTCCCTAATTTAGAGTCACTGGTTCCAGGAAAGGGAGAGAGCCAGTGCCGTAAGACAAACACAACACCTATGCCTCACCGGAATTCGAACCCGGACCCCTTTCGGACGAATGATCAAAGGCCATCACTTAGACTACTACGCCACCGGGACGGCGATGTTATTTTGGTCCTGCAGACAAAAACGACATCTCACAGACGCCTCTTATACCCTGTCTTGCAGACTTGTTATCATCAGCGCAGATTTTCCATCTGGGAACGGAATTCCGTCTTTCAAAACTTTCCGAAAACGAAAATTATGAGAAGTAATTATCACGCAATTGACCTTACGCCCCCTAGCGGAAGGTCTATTAGTTACTTAAATTTTTTTGAAATTGTATGAAAAGTATGTCTCACCGGAAACTCTGTCCAATAAAGAAGGAATTTTTCAAATCGGGCCATTAAAAGCAGAGATATTGACAAAAATAAGATGTACATCTACGCCACCTGGCGGAAGAATCATGCAATATTTTAAGAAGAAGATATTCCGAAAAGGTTTATCAACGCGAGTAGCATCGGTTCACGAACGAATTTTTTCAATCGAGATTTTTAGAGCTCAGATTTTGTGGCAAATACATCAGAAGCTAAAATTAACACTTACGCCCCCTGGTAGCCAAAACATTCCTTACCAAAAATTAGAAATTATATGCAAAAGATTTTCCATCAGGAGCTGTATCCGCTGAAGAAAAAAAAAAAAAAAAATTAAATCGGAGTTTTAGAAGGAGAGATATAGGGAAAAACGCACTTTTCTTTTAAACCCCCCAGCGGAAAATCTATTCGTAACTTGTAAAAGTGACTATACCTAAAATAGTCTTCGACATAAATGGAATCGACAGGTAAAACAAAATTTTCAATCGGATGCATAGAAGCAAATATATGGAATAAAATATATTTTGAATTTGATATCATCTGCATTTACACCCTCTAGCGGCGAAATTGTACATCGTGGAAAAAACAAAACAAAAAACGAAATGAAGGATCATCATTCGCACATTTCAAGCTTCCCAATGTAAAAATAATTTTTCAAATCGGACTAATAGTTGCAGAGATATGGTGTTCACAGACGGACAGACGGACAAACCGATAACATAAGCACGACCTTTCTTTACAAAAGACGCGCTAAAAAGATATCTACCTTTCGTGTACGTCTGATAGTCTGCTTGCATGCACGATATCGAAGCGAATCAGTGAAAGAAAGAACCGTGAAATGAAATCAAATAGCGAAAAACTTCGTGATATGCAAATTAACAGCTAAGGTTTAACGCCCACTGTGAGCTTCAACAATATTTATTTGGAGCAAACATGGACAGGAAGATACAGATGGCCTGTGCTTAACAGTTACCAAAAGATAAACAAGTAGATGACCTATTTACAATGACGATGAGATATTTACACTATGTGGATGCACTATATACAATGTAAGCAAATTCATAACACTGACAATACTGGACTGAAGGGTGTACTTATTCTATGTACATCATATGTTCGCAATGTGCATCAGCAGAGTGCCATCTCTAATAGGTGAACACCATTACAAGGTATAACTATAAATTTTACAGTGCAAAAACAAACATGTATATTTTGAGCAATCTTAAAAAAGAAGAAAAGAGCATAAGGCTTATACTTTTCAGTGTCTGAAAGATAAGCGAATAAATAATCTAATTACAATTATGGTGTGAACTCTATACAAATTGAATGCAATATCTCTATTGTGAAACACTGTCAAATTATAAAAAAGAACTATTACTTAGGCTTAAACAAGTGCCTCAATCACAATACTATAGATTAACATGTAATGAAAAACAACATATGTACACAAGGTGCAACGGCATAGGGAAAACACCAATAAAGAATTACAATTCCATGGTACAACTGTAAATTTCACAGTGCAAAGAGTAAAGTATATTAGTACAAACAGAACTTGCGTTGTACAGAAAATTTATACTTCGGGTACAATACAAATAATGAAAATATGAAACTGACTCTTTGTACAGCAAATGTGCAATACAGCGCAGAACATTATGTAAAAGACTGATTATTTCCTGGTAGGCACATGTGACATGAGAAAAACCACACTGTGTAACATTAAACATATAACTGAAATACTATCAAAACGTTTGCTCCGCACCATGAGCATAAAACTTAAGACATCTAATCTTGACCCAACATGCGAAATGTGCCGAACATAAATTTTACAGTGCAATTACGAAAGTACGTTAGTATATACAAAACTGAGCTTTTGGCATAGCAACTATACTTCAGGTATAGTACAAATATCTGAACGAGGAACAATTATTCTTTGTACAACAAAAGTGCTAAACCTCGCTGAACATTGTGTATTTGACTGATCATATACCTTTATGTACATGTAACATGATCAAAAACCCCACTGTGCAAAATTAATAATTAAATTTAAACATTAACAAACATTTGCTCAGCACCGTGAGCATAAACCAGAAATTATAAAGCACGGCAGACATAAGGAAAGCGTTGAACATAAAACTTTAAACTTTATCTAAGTGCCTGTGGTGTAACAAAAAAAAAAAAAAAAAAAAACCCTCACCTACAGGACCTTGTTGGTGAGAAACATGCAGACGCGCAGTAACATTGGGCAGCAATGGTGAAGAGGGCACCTAAGAACACGTTAATTACAAAACTATACTTTAGTTAGTCTAAACAAATTCACAGAAGTCAGAACAATAGTCTAAGGTCTTCTGATGGACTAGAAAACCATTGACGAAAAGGTGACCACACTGACATAAAGTGTGGGATTCGATTCCCAGCCTTAGCAACAGTGAAAGCAAGCCTCAAGCGTGAAATCAGTCTGTTCCGGAACTGACTGCACATGGCAGCTCCCGCCTGAAAGATGGTAATCTGTATAGGGGTAGAACGAAGCTGTTGATAGTAGCAAAAAATCACATGTTTTGCTAATATGAAAACATAAGCACATGACTCTGATATAGGAATAGGCAGAGTACTGGAACTGAGTAGCGTGCTATAGGCTGAGAAAGAGAGATCAGTAGTACTAAGGCACTGTGCAGTAGTGAAGGTCAGATGTAACAAGGGAAGAAGCACTGTGCAATGTTGATATACATGATCTACATCCGCAATCGTAGAGCAAAACATGCAGTTAGGCGAATCAACAAGCGTCATCCTGAATAATTTGGTAGGAACTGGTAACCGCCGATGAAGAAACAACCATTGGATGTTTCTTTCTGCTGGAACAGATAGTGGCGAATTAGACATGGACCACACTTGTGAAAGGGCGACATTCGGAACATCTGGAATCATCAATGGTGTAGCATACAGTGGATCAATGAGACAACGGTAAAGAGACGAGATAGAAAAACTGGAGAGAGGAAGTGATGAGCCCCGAACGGAAAGGAAAAAGGGAAGAGGAAGAGAGGCAGAGGGAACAAGAGTTAACCCAGCTTGAGAGGCAAGGTTAGGGAAGAGGGTAATGATTGAAGAACGGAAGGAATCTTACAGCGAAAGAGAGGAAGAGGTAGGGGGAGGAGGGGGAAAGATCAGAGAAGGGTTTCTTTTTTTTTTTTTTTTTTTTTTTTTTTGATTGGAGGTTTAACGACCACCGTGAGCAACTCAATGGGCTATAAGCAGTCGCCCGTCCCTAATTTAGGGTCACTGGTTCCAGGGAAGGGAGAGAGCCAGTGCCGTAAGACAAACACAACATCCATGCCTGACCGGGATTCGAACCCGGACCCCGTTCGGACGAATGATCAGAGGCCATCGCTTAGACCACTGCGCCACCGGGGCGGCAGAAGGGTTTCCAAGAAAGATCTGGAGAAATTAGATCCTGAACAGATACTATTCCGGCGGAGAGCCAGGAAAGGTCAGTAAAGTAGGGAGCATTAGGGGGATGAAGGATGGAAGAAAAGAACAGGGGCTCAGCTAATAGTTCAGTGGTGGAAGCCGGTGGAGCACGGAAGAGCAACTCAATGGGCTATAAGCGGTCGCCCGTCACTAATTTAGGGCCACTGGTTCCAGGGAAGCCAGATAGCTAGTGCCGTAAGACAAACACAGCATCCATAACATAGAGGAGCCAGGCAATCGCTCGTCCCTAATTTAGCGCCACTGGTTCTAGGGAAGGCAACATCCCTACCTTACCAGGACTCGAACCTGGACCCTTCACGGACGAATGGTCATAAGCCAGCTCTTAGACCACTGCGCCACAGGGGCGGCGACTTTGGGAATCTCATTGAGCGCCCATTGTGTAGGGAAGCAATTTGAACCGTGGCTATTCATAGGTTTTCACACAATTGCTTTGTGACGTCACGGCGAGCGGCGGAAATCTCTCAGATTGGTGGTTGGCTCTGACTTCTCTGTGCATAGTGACATAATCAACCAAGAGTGTTAAAGATTTTAACTACTCGTCGTGATGTCACAATGCAATCACCCAAGATTTTTTTCTATTTTTTGGTCTGGAGTTTTTACGACTATATACCGTGAGCAACTCACTGGGCTATAAGCAGTCGGCCGTCCCTAATTTGGGGTCTATTGCTCCACGGATGGTAGAGTGCTGGTGCCGTTAGGCAAACTTGCTATCCAAGCCTTGCCGGGGTTTTTGAACCCTGACCCATCTCGGACGAATAGTTTGAAGCCAGCACCTGGTGCCACTTGGTCCCCGAGACGGCCCCTCAGACCTAGCGACACTTAGATGGGCATGATTAGAATATGGGCCATCAAGCTTGAAGGATCGGTTTAAATTCGGAAGATAATTAGACGATTTTGACTTTTGTATTGTAAAAACCCGTTTGCCGATGGTGTGAATCGAACCAGCATCTTTTGCTCCAGAACCGAATGCTTTCCCATTTAAGCTGCACCGATAAAGTTTGTCGCTGCAACTTTGCTATCTTGACACGAGCGTCACTTCTGCGATTGGTACGTCACACTTTTTTACATTTCAGGGCCTGATTGAGATGTCTCTCTGTATTTCTGATGCGATTTTCCCCGTGGGTTACCTTATAATAAAACGACTGCGTAGGTAATTTGTTTGAATTACACCTCTACTTGATTGACAAAAGCCCTCCGATAGACGATCAAAATTTATTAATTTGCAAAACCTCAAGTATTCCCGTCATTCGCCCCTATTACCGGAAATTTTCCGTCATATGGAAAAAGTGAGAACAAAGTTTCCCCCGTTAATATTCGAAAGGATTCGCAGAAAGGTTTCTGAAAATCCTTTATTAACCGTTAATACCTGTTAAAAATGACAATTTTCCGTTATTAACCAGAGAAGGATGGACAGAAGAAGTATTTCTGTTAATCACGTATCAAAAATTCGTGAAATTCAGATTTTTCTGTCAATTCACGTATGGAAAATCCGTGAAATTTAGATTGTTTTCTGTCATTTCACGTATGAAAAATAAATGAAATTCAGGTTTTTTTCGGTCAATTCATGTATGAAAAATCTGTGAATTTTTTTAGGTTTTTTTCTGCCATTTCACGTATGAAAAATCAGTGAAATTCAGGTTTTTTCTGTCAGTTCACGTATGAAAAATCCGTGAAATTCATATTTCCCCCTGTCAATTCACGTATGAAAAATCCGTGAAATTCAGATTTCCCCCTGTCAATTCACGTATGAAAAATCCGTGAAATTCAGATTTCCCCCTGTCAATTCACGTATGAAAAATCCTTGAAATTCAGGGATTTTTTTTTTCTTGCTATCATTTCACGGAACAGGTTGATTCAGAAGTGTGCGTTGTTAATTCACAAAAACTATCACGGAAAATGGCCCCTGAATTTCAGGAAATTGTTTTTGGTATAAAACACTGGGATTAAAAAAAAAATGTTATCCCACGCTCTCCAGCCAGTTTGGAAAGCGTGGTGAGTTACCTCCCGCCTCCCTCCCAAATGACTTCTGAACATTTCTCATTAAACTTTAGTAATAGAGCAAAATTTTATATGATAAGCTTTCGTGGACTTTGAGACGCAGATACTCTATTTTGGACACAGATGCTCAATTGGATTGGTATCTGGGGAGTTTGAAGGCCAGGGCAAAACCTGGAAGTCTCCCTCGTGTTCCGTGAACCAGTATTGAATAATCCGAGCAGTGCGGCTATAACGAAGTAAATTTCTCCGTCATTTCTGTCCACGCCAGGATTCGAACCCGGATCCCCTCATTCCGGAATAAGTCACTCTACCAATTGAGCTACGCGGACGTTTGTTCTGACTACTATCTGCCTTTATGTCGTGTGCGTCCTGCTGGCAGGTACGTCACATGTCACATCTCCCCCCCCGAAAGAGGGCCGGGGGCATTGCCCACGGGTCAGCCGTGACCATGAATCGTTGCAGGCAGCCATCCACTGTAGAACGTACTTTTGAGAACTCCCAGTTAATCTGGTGTGTGAAATGCAACGTCACACACATTTATTTTTCGAAGCGCTGGAGAAGGGATTCTCTTATTTTTCCTATCTCGCGGTGTGGGAATAACATCACACCATTGCGAGATTTTGAACGGTCGGGTCATCCGGATAGTTCGGGCGCCATTATAACGAAGTAAATTTCTCCGTCATTTTTGGTCTACGCCAGGATTCGAACCCGGATCCCCTCATTCCGGAATAAGTCACTCTACCAATTAAGCTACGCGGACGTTTGTTCTGACTACTATCTGCCATTATGTCGTGTGCGTCCTGCTGGCAGGTACGTCACACGGCATGTCGCATTATCTTGGTGAAAGAAGGCTCTTCAAGAGGGAAAATCTTTGCAATGTCTGCAGTTTTGTTTAGGGAGGTTGTAGACGTCATAGTTTCTTGCACATAAATCACTGGACCTAGTATATCTCCATACAGCAGGATATTGCCCAAAGCATTACAATTCCGCCGCCGGCTTTTTTTTTCTTTTCATGGCGCATCACAATACCAGCACTTCCCCAGGTAAACGACGCACACGTACCCGGCCATCTGCATGGTGCAATAGGAATCGAGATTCATCGGACCAGACAATCATCTTCCATCATTGAAGGTCCAGTTTTGAAGCTTGCGTGCCCATTGTTGGCGCTTTCGACAGTGAACCGATGTTAGCATGGGCACTCGGAGTGGCCTGTGGCTACGCAGCCCCGTTTTCAGCAGTGTTCAATGTACTGTGTGTGTGTATTGTGACACATTACTCTCGTCACCAGCATTCAAATTACCGAAGAGTTGCGCCACAGCATCCCTTCGGTTGGCTCGTACCATACGGGATAGCCTTCTCTCACCTCTAGCATCGATGCACTGTTAAAAAAAATCTTCTTTAAAATGAGAACCTGAACCTACTCGTTTTTTTTAAAAGTACAATCGTATCGTAAACGAGTACATGACATGCTGAAATATAAGCAACCATACGTACTTACAAATAACAGCGTCAATAAATATAAATATAATCTCGTATTGCTTCATTTTAGATATTAGAGATTTTTTTTTTTTTTTTGATTGGAGGTTTAACGACCACCGTAAGCAACTCAATGGGCTATAAGCAGTCGCCCGTCCCTAATTTAGGGTCACTGGTTCCAGGGAAGGGAGAGAGCCAGTGCCGTAAGACAAACACAACATCCATGCCTCACCGGGATTCGAACCCGGATCCCTTTCGGACGAATGATCAGAGGCCAACGCCTTAGACCACTGCGCCACCGGGGCGGCTTAAAGATTTCAAGAGAAATTGTTCAATAAATGAGCAAAGTGACACACATAAATAATTAGTACAACAAAGTATCTGATCACAAGTAATTGAATTATGCATAAAGTATCTTTGTGTACGTTTTTTACATTAACTATATTTGTGTCAATCTCATTGTCGCTTCATCACTATATTTGTCATAAAATTGTGCGGTCTACTTGCCCAGCCCCGCACGGGGATAACTGGTTTTCCAGTTATTTGGGGAGCAACGCCCCCACGGCCCGAGCTGACCTTGTGACTGGTCAACATCTGATGTCATGCCAC
Organism: Macrothele yani; assembly: GCA_039090855.1. NCBI lineage: Eukaryota > Metazoa > Arthropoda > Arachnida > Araneae > Macrothelidae > Macrothele > Macrothele yani. Next base: position 112,946,363 of record CM077026.1, read on the forward strand.
CTCTTGTTTTTTATTTTGGTGCCGATGGTGTTTGCAGGGACGGCTGTTCATCCAGCTGTTGGGGAGTCGCGGCCCCACGATCCCGAGCTGGTCTTGTGTCTCGCTTTTTCGTTTTTATTTATTTTCTCCACTGGCTAGTTGCCCGTGTTGTTTACTCTACCTCATCGCTACCACGATCTGTACTAACAACCCGGTCTTGTGGTTTTGTTACCCTCCACCACTAACTGTTTTATATTCACCGCTCAGTTCGTAGGTTGCTGAGATTCCGTTTAGGTTCCCTGCCAGGATTTGTCTTCTTTGGATTTCTTTTTTTCCTTTTAGCTGGTTTGGGTGCTAGACCTACCTGCATGTTTGCCGCGTGCGGAGACCCGTGAGGCGGAAATGGGATGTCTGGCGGCTGAGGTCGCAGGAGACCGGTGAAGTGCCTCCTGTGTACCAACACTCCTCTTCGACCCCGGCTTCGCTGTAAACGGGAGGCTAGAGACTAACCCACCTCTAGTCAGAAGTCATGTACCAAGTTGTGTACAGGGCTTTAGCGGCTTTTTTGTCGTATAGCACGGCAGGGTAAGCCCGGGGGCTGTGGGATCATGCCAAAGGCGTTGGCATGACGGTACCAGGAGGCCGAAGTGTCCGCCGAGTGCGTGTGATCACAGCCAACGGATTATATCTGCAACGTTTAAGCTCCAGAACTGTGTCCAGCGTCATTTTCTTGGCTTGCAGACCTCCAGTTCTCCCTTGTAGGGCTCGGTGGTGGGTGGAGTAGTTTGCAGACGAATCTTCCTTCTTTTTTCCATGGGTAGAAACAAAAAACAAAACTCCAAATTTAAGTCACCTGAGAAAATGATAGTTGACAACGACTCTCCTTCGTCTTCTCAACCTACCAAGTCTCATACCCTTAAACGATCTTTAGACCATGACCTGGACCAAGAATGTGGAACCTCTTCTTCGGCAGCTGTACCAGTCGCTCCGAAGCGTCGTCTCCCCTCGATTGCTATGAATACGCATGATACACACTTAGTTGTAGAATCCGTCGATCCGAATGAGAGACTGTCCACCAGATCTCCATTTTTCATTTCTAAAGCTTTGGACGTTGCAGTTGGCCCCTTGAAGTCTGTGAGGAAGCTTCGCTCTGGGGACCTGCTTGTCCAAACTTGCAGTGTTTCTCAGAGTAACACTCTTATGCACCTCACTAGTCTTCAAGGCATTCCTGTCAAAGTGACACCTCACCCGTTTCTTAACACCTCTCGGGGTGTTATTTCTGAGTTTGATCTCTTTGCCATGCAGTGAAGAAGAATTGGTGACTGAACTTGCAGATCAAGGTGTTATTGCTGCACGTCGTATGATGTTTCGACGTGATGGTTCTTTAATTAAGTCTAAAAATGTTATCTTGACTTTTAACTCCCCGAAGGTTCCGACCGAAATCAAGGCTGGCTACTTGGTCTGTGGAGTTTGCCCGTACATTCCCAGTCCTCTGCGCTGTTTCAGGTGCCAGAGGTACGGGCATTCACAACGTTTTTGTAAGAGTTCCGCTCGTTGCGCAAATTGTGGCTCCAGTGAACATGACGGGGAAGGTTGCACTTCTGCGGCCTGCTGTGTTAACTGCGGTGAGGCCCATGCAGCTTACTCCCGCAACTGTATGAAATGGAAGGACGAGATGGCGATCCAGCGCCTCAAGACCCTGGAAGGCCTCTCGTACCCTGCTGCCAAGGCCAAGTTGGGTATACCCACCAACCGACAGCGTACTTTTGCCGCAGTAGTTCAGTCTCTGCCACAACCCGTGCAGCCCTTTGTTCAGCGCCCTGTAGCTCTCGCCGCACTTGCCAAGCGATCTACAGCTGACCAGGCGACACAGGTGTTTTCCCCGAGCTCCAGATTTTTCGAATAGCTGATTCTGGGCCTTCTCTTTTGCAGCCGACCGTCTCTTCCAGTTTCCAACAGAAAGCCTGCACGTGCGGAAGACCCGGCCCTCAATCCGCAAAGGTGTGCAGTGTCCATCCAACTGTCGCGGTCCACCTGACCAACATTGCAACTGTCTCGGACTCAGCGAGGTCCCCACCCTCAACCAACATTATAGAGGAACATAGGGGGGAGGAGAGTGACAGTTCGTCCCCAGCCTCAACCAACATTGCAGAGGAACATGGGGGGAGGAGAGTGATAGTTCGTCCCCGCCCTCGGCCAGCATTGCAGAGGAGTGTGGGGGGGGAGGAGAGTGACGGTTCGTCCCCCTCCTGGTGACTCATCCTTTGTGTAGTTGTGTTTAACAAAAAAAAAAATTATAATAATTATAATAGTACATTAATAAATTTTTATATAAACCTAATTACCTAACTTGTCTTCACAGCTTTCATCGTCCTCTTTTCCAACTTTTACCAAGCCTGTCTGCTCTTAATCATTTTCCACGCTTTTAAAAGTCTGTAGCTGATAGTTCTTTGTCTGGCGCTCTTTGGCCAAACCTGGCCCTTGCGCCACTAAAATCAACTAACCAACCTACTTGCCCAGCATGTGAAAACGAGTATTTTTTTTTTTTTGATTGGAGGTTTAACGACCACCGTGAGCAACGCAATGGGCTATAAGCAGTCGCCCGTCCCTAATTTAGGGTCACTGGTTCCAGGGAAGGGAGAGAGCCAGTGCCGTAAGACAAACACAACATCCATGCCTCACCGGGATTCGAACCCGGACCCCTTCGGACGAATGATCAGAGGCCAACGCCTTAGACCACTGCGCCACCGGGGCGGCTTAAAGATTTCAAGAGAAATTGTTCAATAAATGAGCAAAGTGACACACATAAATAATTAGTACAACAAAGTATCTGATCACAAGTAATTGAATTATGCATAAAGTATCTTTGTGTACGTTTTTTACATTAACTATATTTGTGTCAATCTCATTGTCGCTTCATCACTATATTTGTCATAAAATTGTGCGGTCTACTTGCCCAGCATGTGAAAACGAGTATTTTTTTTTTTTTTTTTTTGATTGGAGGTTTAACGACCACCGTGAGCAACTCAATGGGCTATAAGCAGTCGCCCGTCCCTAATTTAGGGTCACTGGTTCCAGGGAAGGGAGAGAGCCAGTGCCGTAAGAGAAACACAACATCCATGCCTCACCGGGATTCGAACCCGGACCCCTTCGGACGAATGATCAGAGGCCAACACCTTAGACCACTGCGCCACCGGGGCGGGGCGGCTTAAAGATTTCAAGAGAAATTGTTCAATAAATGAGCAAAGTGACACACATAAATAATTAGTACAACAAAGTATCTGATCACAAGTAATTGAATTATGCATAAAGTATCTTTGTGTACGTTTTTTACATTAACTATATTTGTGTCAATCTCATTGTCGCTTCATCACTATATTTGTCATAAAATTGTGCGGTCTACTTGCCCAGCATGTGAAAACGAGTATTTTTTTTTTTTTGATTGGAGGTTTAACGACCACCGTGAGCAACTCAATGGGCTGTAAGCAGTCGCCCGTCCCTAATTTAGGGTCACTGGTTCCAAGGAAGGGAGAGAGCCAGTGCCGTAAGACAAACACAACATCCATGCCTGGCCGGGATTCGAACCCGGACCCCTTACGGACGAATGATCAGAGGCCAGCGCCTTAGACCACTGCGCCACTGGGGCGGTCGAAAAAAAAAACAAACGAGTATATCTATTACCCCAGATGTGTCATCGAATAATATACTTCCAGTTGATTCTAAGAATAAATGAGTATGTATGAAGTAAACATATTGCAAATTTGAAATCGAGCTGGGGATGGCTTAGTGGTTAGAGATTCAGACGACTGATGGAGGGACCCCAGGTTCAAACCTGGCGTGGTGGTGTGAATTTCTAACCATCGCTGAATAACCGCCGTGCATTGGACGAGCACGTTAAGTGGAGGCCCCCGGGTAGGAATCCCCCGGTTGCATATGAAGGTATTCCTCCGTAAGCCCCCCCCTCTAATTTCTCTCTGCCTTCTATGTGCAAAATCGTACGATTGTACGGTGGTGCCATCTAGTGTGCTCTCTCTCACTTACAAAGTATCCTGTCAGATTCGCTCAACTTCCTTCAGTTTCTGTTCCCTGCCCGAACGGGCAAAGAAACTGAATGAAGTTAAAGCACGTATATATGGAATTTTTTTGAGTACATATATTTAAAATTAGAAATACCAGATATACTCACAATTGATTCTCTGTATGTACTGTAACGTACCAGGAGATGTGACGTAACTGCCAGAAGGACGCACACGACATAAAGGCAGATAGGAATCAGAATAAAACGTCCGCGTAGCTCAGTTGGTAGAGTGACTTACTCCGGAATGAGGGGACCCGGGTTCGAATCCTGACGTGGACAGAAATGACGGAGAAATTTACTTCGTTATAGTACTCCAAAATGAGTAGGTGTCTTTCCCAAAAATGAAACACAAGTACTCGGAGCTATTATAAGCCCAGAATGTACTCAAAAATGATTGCATTTTGCTTATTTCTCAGTACCAATTTTTAACAGTGTGAGCCGTAGTCGGCCCCCACCTTTCCTGCGGTTCGTGGTTTACCCTCCTCGGACCACTTTTTGAAAGTACTATTACCACAGCTGACCATGAGTCCCCACAAGCCTTGACGTCTCAAAAATGTTCTAGCCCAGTTGTTTGGCCATTGCAATTTGACCTTTGTGAAAGTCGCTTAATTCCGCTACCTTTCTGTGAAGAACAGGAATAACACTGATTACCAGGTGTTATTGTTACCTATTCATGACCTTCAGACGTGCTGTCGTTTACTTGCAGTTGTTTCGATTTGCATAAAGACGAGCTGGTCATAAGGTTTTATCACTTCTGTGTATGATGCGCTGTCCGTTTATAGCGTTTAAAATGCAACTGTGAGAACGCCGTCAGAAGCGTACAACCCAGACTGTCTACTCCCAACAGTGCAGCATGGTGGTGGTTCTGTGATGTTCTGGTTGGTCATATCGCGGTTTTCAGCAGGTTTCCTGATCACCTTGAAAGGAACGATGACTGGCAGGGCGTATGAAACCATTTTGGCTGACCAAGTCCATCGAATGGCTCAGGCATTGTTTCCAGCAAGATGATAACGCCCCAATTCACAACATGTTAACGCCTGGATTCTATCAAAATGATAACGTCCCAATTCACAGAGCTCGGAATGTCAAATCGTGGTTTGAAGAACATGAAGACGAACTTTCACACCTGCCTTGGCCACCCCAATCACCAGACTTGAACATCATCGAGCCACTATGGTCTGTGTTGGAAAACAGAATGATATCCCGTTATCCTCCTCCTGCATATCTCAAGGACCTGGAGCAATTTCTGCATGAAGAATGGTGTAACATCCCACTAACCCCCATCCAGGATTTGTATGCGTCCATTCCAAGGAGGATTCGGGTAGTTTTGAATGCCAAAGTTGGTCCCACACCCTACTAGGTACGCAAAACCTTCTTTTCCTAGATGTTCACATTATTCTGTGCAACTCCAGTATATTCTGATTTACATTGCAGTGAAGCACTGCATAGTCTATACCATCCCTTAAATCCACTGTCCAATAAGAGGTTTAGTTATTTATATCAGCTCTGAGTTGCACAGAATAATGTGAACATCTAGGAAAAGAAGGTTTTGCGTACCTAGTAGGGTGTGGGACCAACTTTGGCATTCAAAACTACCCGAATCCTCCTTGGAATGGACGCATACAAATCCTGGATGGGGGTTAGTGGGATGTTACACCATTCTTCATGCAGAAATTGCTCCAGGTCCTTGAGCAATTTCTGCATGAAGAATGGTGATATATAGTATATTCTGATTATTTCAGAATATACTATATATTTTTTCTGATTAATCAGAATATACTGGAATATATCCAGTATATTCTGATTTACATTGCAGTGAAGCACTGCATAGTCTATACCATCCCTTAAATCCACTGTCCAATAAGAGGTTTAGTTATTTATATCAGCTCTTTGCGCAAATTGAGTTAGTAGTGCAGTGAGAGATAACATCTTTGGAATACAACACGGAAGAACTCTCAATCATAAGTTCACAATATGTCTCTATAAATGACGTTAATCGTCTGATGCCAAAATGTTTCTTTTCTCTATCATTTCGCTTCGGTTTCTTAACTCTAGGGGAAATTTTTCTTCATAATCATGTAAAACCACTTTCCCAACAATACGTGTGCTAAGAAAGATATTTTTTTAGAATTCGCGTTTGGTGTGTTTTTCAATATTTAGATATAATCCTGAAACAAATTATTTGAAATCGAAAATTTCGGAGTAAAACGAAGTTATGGGTGTCATATTTTTTATCATGCCTTTTTTTAAAAGTAATTACAATGTTTTCATCTGCAGTGTATTATATCACAGCATTGTTTATTAACATTTCTAACGGTTTCGCCAATCACAAAAAAAAAAAAAAAAAAAAAGCAGATGTTTTGCCAATCGCAGAGCTGAATGGAGATGAATTTCAGTGCAGCTGATAATGCCGATATCGCATATGTTTCAAGATATCATTTACTGTTGTTTATTCGGTTACTGATAAAAATGGCGATTTCAAAGTCAACAATTAAAAGCACTTTCTCAATACTGGACTCTTCAAACAGTGAAAGAAAACAAACATATTGCGAAACGTAATGAAAATAAATTAAATAGTTTAATGAAAATAATTAAATAGTAATGAAAATAAATTAAATAGTTTTATCGACACCGGGAAATTCCATTTGGTGTAGGGTTGTAGGGATATAAGGCCATATATAGAATATTTTTTTCCAGCGCGACGGGAGGAGTGACAAAAATAAAAGTTTTTCAATTCCACGAGGAAAAATTAAAACATTTTTTTCTAATGCAAGTTGCACTTTTACAAAAAAAAACAAAAACAAAAAAAAACATTAAAAATGTAACACTTTAGGGGGACCTTTTGGTTCTTTCAAATGCGTCCCTAATGGGTTGAAAAAAGAATATCTGAACAAAAATTGGCTAACGCGAAAAAAAAAAAAAAAGAAAAAAAAAAGAAAAAGGCTTTCTTTTGGAGATTTAATGTGTGATAATCAGTATTTAAACAACCAGAAATCCGAACGCAAACTACTCTGCAGGAAATAAGAACATTTTAACGCATCTTATTGATTTTGTACCGCGTTTCGTAATAGAAGGCGCTTTTAGGTGTGTATAATAACGGAGTTACACCGCTCCAATCCGTTTCCTGACGTAGAGAAATTTTCAGAAAGTTTTTTTTTTAATTATTTTTTGACTGGGAGTATAAGGACCACCGTGAGTAACTCAGCGGGCTATAAGTAGTCACATCCCTAATTTAGGGTCACTGAAGGGGCCGCGGGTGGCCTAGTGGGCAACGTTCGTGACTGCCACAGAAAGGACTTCAGCTTCGATCCCAGGTAGGTACGAACGCTCGATCCACTAAATATCCGCCGTGCGTCGGATGGGTACGTTAAGCCGTCGGATCCCGGGTACTGGCCCCCGGTAATAAATAAGGGCGTCTTCCTCCCCCTTTCTGCCTCGCTTCCGTGTCACTTTCCTATCGGGCACTCTAGCCCAAATCTCCTAGCTTCCTATTTCTAAGGGTTGTTTAAGACCTGGGGTCAGATACTCCCTTCCTAAAATCCCCTACATATGATCATTTGATCATTTAGGGTCACTGATTCTAGGGAAGGAAGAATCGAATCCAGACCCATCTCGGACGAATGGTCTTAAGCCAGCGCTTAGACCACTGCTCCAACAATGCGGCAGAAAGTTTTTGAGTTAGTTTTTTTTTTTTTTTTTTTTTTTTTTGTGTGATTGAAGGATTTTTTTTTTTAAAGGTTTTATTGGACCTGGTGGTACAGACATGGCAAACAAGCAGATATAAACAGGATACAGATATTTCACAGCAACAAGTACAAATCATACATGGTTGACAGCATGCCAAATGATCAATTTACGCAGATATATAGCCAATGTTGATCATGTAAGACATTGTGAACAAGTATACATCAAACATGGATTTTACAGTATGCTAAATGATCAATGTACATAGATACCCAGTGTTGGACAAGTAACATATTGAGAGCCAATGCCGAAAGACGAACACAAACACCCATGCCTCACCGGGATTCGAACCCGGACTCAACTATAGGGTGAATGGTCAGAAACCAGCGTCTTAGACCACTGACTGCGGCAGAAAGGTTTCGAGTTAGTTTTTTTTTCTTTTTGTGATTGAAGGTTTGATCATGACCAAATGATCATATGTAGAGGATTTTAGGAAGGGAGTGTCTGACCCCAGGTCTTAAACAACCCTTAGAAATAGGAAGCTAGGAGATTTGGGCTAGAGTGCCCGATAGGAAAGTGACACGGAAGCGAAGTAGAAAGGGGGAGGAAGACGCCCTTATTTATCACCGGGGGGGGGGCAGTACCCGGGGTCCGACGGCTTAACGTGCCCATGCGACGCACGGCGGATATTTAGTGGATCGAGCGTTCGTACCTGCCTGGGATCGAACCTGAGGTTTTCTTTGTGGCAGTCACGAACGTTGCCCACTAGGCCACCCGCGGCCCTGATTGAAGGTTTAACAACCACCGTGAGCAACTTGATGGGATATAAGCAGTCTCCCGTCCTAAACTTAGGGCCACATGTTCCAGGGAAAGTAGAGAGCCAGAGCCGTAAGACAAACACAACATCCATGCCTGGCCGGGATTAGAACCCGGACCCATCACGGACGAATGGTATTGAATGGATATTGACAGTGCTTGTGTCGGCATTACACCATCTGTCAATACGAAAGAACGACGAGACAGTTACAGGATATCAGTTGTTGGAGTTCAGAAAGTTGATTGTGAGCAAGTAATAAGGGTCGGGAAGGATCGTAAATGGAAAATTTAATTGAATTTGCAACGAAAAAAGGAATTTAGCCGGACACACAACGCTCGCTGCAGTGCAATTATGAGTTTATAGGAGATTATGCCACGTTGATATTGTCTAAGAGGCCTTCATCGTTTTTCTTGAAGTAGGAAGGGTTCTGGAAAGCCACAGAGGAGGAGAAGAGGCCTGCCAACACATCTTGCTCAGTCGTCCGAAATGGTCCATTGTTCGATTCCCTGATGAAATGAGCTTTTCATACATCGCTGCGTCTGTCACCTCTCTAGAGCCAGAAGACTCACATTACGGGCGAACCACTTCTTAGAATCGCTGAACTTCGAAACAACAACAACAAAAACGAAAAAGTCACCTCTCTGGAGCCAGAAGACTCACATTACGGGCGAACTACTTCTTAGAATCGTTGAACTTCGAAACAACAACAACAAAACGAAAAAGTCACCTCTCTGGAGCCAGAAGACTCACATTACGGGCGAACTACTTCTTAGAATCGCTGAACTTCGAAACAACAATAACAAAACGAAAAAGTCACCTCTCTGGAGCCAGAAGACTCACCTTACGAGCGAACTACTTAGAATCGCTGAACTTCGAAACAACAGCAACAAAACGAAAGAGTCTCCTCTCTGGAGCCAGAAGACTCACATTACGGGCGAACTACTTCTTAGAATCGCTGAACTTCGAAACAACAACAACAAAACGAAAAAGTCACCTCTCTGGAGCCAGGAGACTCACATTACGGGCGAACTACTTCTTAGAATCGCTGAACTTCGAAACAACAACAACAAAACGAAAGAGTCACCTCTCTGGAGCCAGAAGACTCACCTTACGGGCGAACTACTTCTTAGAATCGCTGAACTTCGAAACAACAACAACAAAACGAAAGAGTCACCTCTCTGGAGCCAGGAGACTCACATTACGGGCGAACTACTTCTTAGAATCGCTGAACTTCGAAACAACAACAACAAAACGAAAAAGTCACCTCTCTGGAGCCAGAAGACTCACCTTACGGGCGAACCACTTCTTAGAATCGCTGAACTTCGAAACAACAACAACAAAACGAAAAAGTCACCTCTCTAGAGCCAGAAGACTCACATTACGGGCGAACCACTTCTTAGAATCGCTGAACTTCGAAACAACAACAACAAAACGAAAAAGTCACCTCTCGGGAGCCAGAAGACTCACATTACGGGCGAACTACTTCTTAGAATCGCTGAACTTCGAAACAACAATAACAAAACGAAAAAGTCACCTCTATGGAGCCAGAAGACTCACCTTACGAGCGAACTACTTAGAATCGCTGAACTTCGAAACAACAGCAACAAAACGAAAGAGTCTCCTCTCTGGAGCCAGAAGACTCACATTACGGGCGAACTACTTCTTAGAATCGCTGAACTTCGAAACAACAACAACAAAACGAAAAAGTCACCTCTCTGGAGCCAGGAGACTCACATTACGGGCGAACTACTTCTTAGAATCGCTGAACTTCGAAACAACAACAACAAAACGAAAGAGTCACCTCTCTGGAGCCAGAAGACTCACCTTACGGGCGAACTACTTCTTAGAATCGCTGAACTTCGAAACAACAACAACAAAACGAAAGAGTCACCTCTCTGGAGCCAGGAGACTCACATTACGGGCGAACTACTTCTTAGAATCGCTGAACTTCGAAACAACAACAACAAAACGAAAAAGTCACCTCTCTGGAGCCAGAAGACTCACCTTACGGGCGAACTACTTCTTAGAATCGCTGAACTTCGAAACAACAACAACAAAACGAAAGAGTCACCTCTCTGGAGCCAGGAGACTCACATTACGGGCGAACTACTTCTTAGAATCGCTGAACTTCGAAACAACAATAACAAAACGAAAAAAGTCACCTCTCTGGAGCCAGAAGACTCACATTACGGACGAACTACTACTCAGAATCGCTGAACTTCGAAACAACAACAACAAAACGAAAAATCGGAGAAAGTGAAACGCCATGGTTGCTAACTTCCGAGACCCCTCTTTACAAACTGCCGGACAGAAGAAGACGCGGCTTGTTTATTAATTTCTGTAAAAAGAACTCATATTTGGCAGCAGAATCTTAGTTTGAGGCTTGAGATGTCACACTAGCAGACTTAATAAAACACAGTTAATCACAATAACACATTTTCCGCAACCTTACTTTCCGAAAGTGGTTAGCATCGAAAGGAGCAAATTATTCAGATATCATGCGTACACTATAAACAAGATAGATGACACCGAATTTTCGGGTGTAATAAGCATGTCTTTTGAATCCGTTCTGACGCAAATTAAATTTATCAAGGCTATTCAAAGTGAATGGGACCGGTATGGAAAACAATAGTATCTGACGGAAGAAAGAAGTTTTTCAATCGAGTTTTTAATCCCTCAGATATTGCTGTAAACGGAATCGTGAACTTACGCCCTCTGGTTGCAGACTTGTGTGTTAAGAAAAACATGAATTTATATGAGAAACATTTCGCACCGAAAACGCTCTCCAACACAGAAAGAATGTGACCCCTTCCAAAACCCGTCTACGGTTTAAGTATGCCAAATCTGGTATACCATGAGACAGTATACCAAATTTGGTGGTTCTGAATTGAAAACTGTAGATTTACCTAGCGGATAAACAAACAAACATTCAACTTTCTATATTAGATTTCACGAAACCTCTAAATATAAAATTTATTCTTGATAGCTGCAATAGTTTTCATCTTAAGGGGTTCTCAGACATAGACATCATACAATCAACAATAATTTAATACGATTATTATTTTTAGTACCATAATTAAAGTACAGTAATATGAGTACCCTGTTTCTTACGGTAACACAATATATAATACAATAGCTGCAGCACGAAATGGGAGAGAGGGGAACGAATATCGGGTGCCACAATAACAAAAATTTCATGTGATATACTACCCACAATATCCTATCTGGCTACAGAACTTTGAAATCCGATCCTTCAACAGAAGATTGAAATTCAGCAGTTAATAAAACCTCAAGTATTCCCGCGAAGCACTATTATTACCGGAAAAATTTCGTCATGTGGATACGGAAAATATCTATTTTTTTTCTATTTTAGTTTCACCATTGAATACCATGTGTATTTAGGGCCACTGCCTTCAGGAAAGAGGTGAACCAGGACAAACACTCCATTCATGCCTCAACAGGGATTCGAAACTTTATCCATCTCGGATGAATGACCTTTCGTACCACTTGGCCAACAGAGAGACGGGAATTTTATCAGGAATGACAACTATTTTCTACTCTTTAAATGTATCTAACATAAGTAGAAGTTCAATCAGATCTATTCGACATTCAGACTCTCTTTACAGAAAGGCATTTTACGGAATTGAAAAAACAGGGCCGGGTTAAGGAGGGGAGGGGGTATATAGGGGCTACAGCCTTGGGGCCCACCATGACCAAGGGCCCAGGAGGCATGCCTGGGCAAATAATAGAGAGAAGTTGTGACGTACCTGCCAGCAGGACGCACACGACATAAAGGCAGATAGCAGTCAGAACGAACGTCCGCGTAGCTCAATTGGTAGAGTGACTTATTCCGGAATGAGGGGATCCGGGTTCGAGCCCCGGCGTGAATAAAAATGACGGAGAAATTTACTTCGTTATAATGGCGCCCGGACTTTCCGGATGACCCGACCGTTCAAGATCTCGCAATGGTGTGATGTTCTTTCCACACCGCGAGAGAGGAAAAATCAGAGAATCCCTTCTCCAGCGCTTCGAAAAATAAATGTGTGTGACGTTGCATTCCACACACCAGATTGACTGGGAGGTCTCGTTCTTCGGCGGATGTTGCCTGCAACGATTCATGGTCACGGCTGACCCGCGTGGGCCATGCCCCCGGCCCTCTTTCGGGGGGTGGGGCTGGAGATGTGACGTACCTGCCAGCAGGACGCACACGACATAAAGGCAGAGAGCAGTCAGAAGGAACGTCCGCGTAGCTCAATTGGTAGAGTGACTTATTCCGGAATGAAGGGACCCGGGTTCGAGCCCCGGCGTGGATAAAAATGACGGAGACATTTCATCATCATCATCATTGTCAACCATTATCAATCCACTGCTGGACGAAGGTCTCCCCAAGTTTCCTCCACAACAGTCTGTCTTGTGCCAGTCTCCTCCATGTCACCCCTGCATACTTTCGAATTTCATCCACCCATCTCCCATGTGGTCTTCTTCTGGGTCTTTTCCTGTCCCTTGGAATCCAATCTAAAATTTCGGCTGTCCATCGATGATCTGTCCTTCTGGCAGTATGTCCAGCCCATTGCCATTTCAGGGATTTAACTCTGATCATGATGTCTTCCACTCTTGTCATTTTTCGGATCCACGAGTTCCTCTTCTTATCTCTCCTGGTTACACCAAGCATGCACCTCTCCATACTTCTTTGAGTTGTCTGCAGCCTTTGTATGTCTCTTTTAGTTAAGGTCCACGTCTCTGCACCATACGTAAGCACTGGAAGGATGCATTGATCAAACACTTTTCTTTTAAGACATAATGGCATATTGCTCTTGAAAATTATGCTGTTTCTTCCAAAAGCTCTCCAGGCAAGTTTTGTACGCCGATTAATTTCTTCATCAATGTGACCCTCACTTGATATCTGCTGTCCAAGATAAACGCACGTGTCTGTTATCTCCAGCTTTTCTCCATCAATCGATAAATCTTCATTTCTTGTAAAAGCATTGAACATCACTTTTGTCTTCTGAAAGTTCATTTTTAATCCCACTTCTTTACTCTTGTCAGCAAGTTCCTGGATCATACTCTGCAGCTCTGATGGGGTAGTTGCAAAAATGACTACGTCATCAGCAAAACGAAGGTGGGTTAGATAATCTCCATTAATCCTTATCCCCTTGTTTTCCCAGCTCAGCGACTGAAAAACACCCTCCAATGTGGCATTAAAGAGCTTCGGAGATCATTTACTTCGTTATAAAGTTGTTTTATTTTTGTTATGACGAAGTAAATTTCTCTATCATTTTTATGCCACGGATGGGATTCGAACCCACAACTCTCGGCTTCGGAGCTCCGAGTGCTATATACACTATACTACATTGGCATATGCTCTCAATGCTATCTGCCTTTATCTCATGTGCATCCTGCGGGGCAGGCACGTCACATCTCGCCCCCCGCCCCGTCCTCGAAAGAGGGCTTGGGACATGGCCCACGGGTCAGCCGAGACCATGAGTCGCTGTAAGCAGCAGTCCATGAAGAACGTGCATTTCAGAAATCCCAGACAACTTGGTATTTGGAACGTAACATCAGACTGATTTTTTTTTTTTTTTTTTTTCGAAGCACTGAAGAAGGGATTTACATTTTTCCTGTCTCGCGGTGTGGGAAGAATATCACACCATTGAGAGAAACCTATCAGCTAGGTCGTCCTTGAAGTTCGGGCTCCAATATGACTAAGTAAATTTCTCCGTCATTTTCATGGCAGGGGCGGGATTCGAATCCAGAACTTTCGGCTCCGGAGCTCCGAGTGTAAAGGTTTCATGTCGCTGTGTACAGCGGCGAGACCTTTTCAGCTTTTTCACTACCATCCACCCACACCTCCCAATTTGCACTTTCAGCTTTTCACTACCATCCACCCATTCCTCCTAATATTTGCAGTTGGAACCGTTATTGGTCAAAGTCCCAAAAAAGGTACACTAAGAAAAGTATGCAATGCTAAATCATTAAAAAATCCAAGACAAAATCTAGGCATAGTGGTAACCACTGTGGAGTCGGGGGATCAGGACCCTCCCAGATTTTCAGAGTCGGGGATCCTATAACGAAGTAAATTTCTCAGTCATTTTTGGTCTACGCAGGGATTCGAACCCGAGGTCGCTTATTCCGGAACAAGTCGCTCTACCAACTGAGCTACGCAGACGTTTATTCTGATTCCTATCTGCCTTTATGTCGTGTGCGTCCTGCTGGCAGGTACGTCACAATCCCCAATGTAAAAGTCCCCCCCCCCAATTTTAGGGAATATAATGATATAATGCACACTTTTTATGATGTGAACCAACTAAATTTAATAATATAAGATGGTAGTTTTTCGTAAAATGCAAACGCATGTATAATGTGTACTTAATAAAACAACGATATCGTTTCCTAATAAGCAAATTCAGTTCTTCAACTTTGTTATTTACATTTCTGCCCTATCTATCATAGTTTTACAGTTGTGTTCGCTAAGTTCCACAATTCGCCAACAGAGACGACTGTGTAGTGCTCGTTAGATCGCGCCTAAGCAACTGCTTTGCCCCCGCGCGCGTCTGTGTATGGGAGGGGTCCTGAACTCTATCTTAAACAGTATGTATATAAAAATATATCAGGTTCTCGTGCGGAATGAGTCAATCATAAAAACTTAAGATAGCAATCTTAAAAGCACGATAAAAAATTAAAACACTACGCAGGCTTCCGATGAAGTGAAGAACTTATTTAATGCATAAAAGATTAAAAATAAAGCCATAAGAACTTTCGGTCTTCCTAAAGACCATCATCAGATGGAAGTACTGAAGCAACATTTTTGGGTGAGGAGACATATAAGTACTAGTAACTTACAGGTGTGACGTAGAGAACAGGTGATCATGTCGTCAATCCAGATACGATGATTTTAAATCGATATATGAATACATACAATCAAATGGTCAAGTTATCAAAAAATTAACGTACAAGACAAGTAATACGTAGAAAAAGAATAAATGAATGAAGTAAGGCAAATACAGAAAATCAGGAGACAATCTTATGCAACTTACCTTCAATAACCGGATAATATGCTTACTTAAGTCTTCTTTTTTTTTTTATTAGACTTAAGTAAGCATATTATCCGGTTATTGAAGGTAAGTTGCATAAGATTGTCTCCTGATTTTCTGTATTTGCCCTACTTCATTCATTTATTCTTTTTCTACGTATTACTTGTCTTGTACGTTAATTTTTTGATAACTTGACCATTTGATTGTATGTATTCATATATCGATTTAAAATCATCGTATCTGGATTGACGACATGATCACCTGTTCTCTACGTCACACCTGTAAGTTACTAGTACTTATATGTCTCCTCACCCAAAAATGTTGCTTCAGTACTTCCATCTGATGATGGTCTTTAGGAAGACCGAAAGTTCTTATGGCTTTATTTTTAATCTTTTATGCATTAAATAAGTTCTTCACTTCATCGGAAGCCTGCGTAGTGTTTTAATTTTTTATCGTGCTTTTAAGATTGCTACTTTAAGTTTTTATGATTGAGTATGTATATAATATTGTATCATCATCATTATCATCAACCATTATCAATCCACTGCTGGATGAAGGTCTCCCCAAGTTTCTTTCACAATTGTCTGTCTTGCGCCTTCTCCTCCATGTCACTCCAGCGTACTTTCGATTTTCATCCTTCCATCTCCCATGGGGTCTTCTTCTGGTTCTTTTCCTGTCCCTCGCAATCCAGTCTAAAATTTCGGTTGTCCATCGGTGGTCTGTTCTTCTGGCAACATGTCCAGCCCATTGCCATTTCAGGGATTTCACTCTGGTCATGATGTCGTCCAGTCCTGTCATTTTCTATATCCACAAGTTCCTCTTCTTATCTTTCCTGGTTACACCAAGCATGCATCTCTCCATGCCTCTTTGAGTTGTCTGCAGTCTTTGTATGTATTTTTTAGTTAAGGTCCATGTCCCTGCTCCATACGTAAGCACTGGCAGGATGCAGTGATTAAACACTCTTCTTTTGAGTCATAATGGCATACTGCTCTTAAAAATTGTACAGTTTCTTCTAAAAGCTCTCCATCCAAGTTTTATACGCCGATTAATTTCTTCATCAATGTGACCCTCACTCGATATCTGCTGCCCAAGATAAATGTAGGAATCGGTTGTCTCAAGCTTACATATACTCGTATATACTGTATATATACATATAATGTGTGTACGTGTGATCGGACTCCCCAGATTTTGAAACATGGTTACGCCATAGAATCTGGGAATCTTAAACTTTAACTCATGTTCTTATGAAAACAACGAAAAATACAGTGCCTTATTACGAAAACTCTGCAGATAATGTAGTAGTTACAGCTTCATATTTTAATGGACATCATAATGATTCCCCGTTATAAGTTCTTTGGGGCCCACTAATATGTCTCAGCCTTGAGGCCAACCCAAATGCCTTAGGCTAGGGGCGCATTAAGGCCTTAATCCGGTCCTGATTGAAAAAAACCTTCGTCCACTACTGGACGAAGGTCTCCCCAAATTTCTTCCACAACGGTCTGTCTTGTGCCAGTCTCCTCCTTGTTACTCCCGCATACTTTAGAATTTCATCCACCCATCTCCCATGTGGTCTTTTTCTGGGTTTTTTCCTGTCCCTTGGAATCCAGTCTGAAATATCAGCTGTCCATCGATGGTCTGTCCTTCTGGCAGTATGTCCAGCCCATTGCCATTTCAGGGATTTTACTCTGACCATGATGTCTTCCACTCTCGTCATTTTTCTGATCCACGAGTTCCTCTTCTTATCTCTCCTGGTTACACCAAGCATGCACTTCTCCATGGTTCTTTGAGTTGTCTGCAGCCTTTGTATGTCTCTTTTAGTTAAGGTCCACGTCTCTGCACCATACGTAAGCACTGGAAGGATGCATTGATCAAACACTTTTCTTTTAAGACATAATGGCATATTGCTCTTGAAAATTATGCTGTTTCTTCCAAAAGCTCTCCAGGCAAGTTTTGTACGCCGATTAATTTCTTCACCAATGTGACCCTCACTTGATATCTGCTGTCCAAGATAAACGTACGTGTCTGTTATCTCCAGCTTTTCTTCATCAATCAATAAATCTTCATTTCTTGTAAAAGCATTGAACATCACTTTTGTTTTCTGAAAGTTCATTTTTAATCCCACTTCTTTACTCTTGTCAGCAAGTTCCTGGATCGTACTCTGCAGCTCAGATGGGGTAGTTGCAAAAATGACTACGTCATCAGCAAAACGAAGATGAGTAAGATAATCTCCATTAATCTTTATCCCCTTGTTTTCCAAGCTCAGCGACTGAAAGACACCCTCCAATGTAGCATTAAAGAATATGGGAGATATAGTGTCACCTTGTCTCACTCCCTTTCCAATTTTTATGGGTGCTATATTCTGAAATAGCCGAATCTTTGCACTTGCACTTTCGTAGATGTTATTAATAATATTAATGTATGCATCTTCAATACTGCAGAATTTCAAAGCCATTGTAACTGCTGATGGTTTCACCGAATCAAAGGTCTTTTCATAATCGAGAAAAGTCATGCATAATGGCAGTTGTTTTAAATAATGGAAGTTCATAATGGAAGTTCTTTTACATACATATATATATATATACGTATAAAATATATTTTAATGCCGTGTTCTTTTGTTTTGCAAATTTAAATGAAGAACGTTATAATATACTTACCGAAACACAGCTCTTATCTTCTCAGTTTCTCCCACCGGAGGTTACCGCAGTCCACCCTTTCGTAATCCCTGAGGATGGTTACATGGTTTTCCATTGCAGTCAGCAGCGTCCAGCAGTTTTGCATCATCATCAAAAGTGCCAGAAGTAGTGAGATGTTTTTCGTGTGAGCCCGATACCTCTACCGAGTCGTCTGCACATTCACCGCGGGTGGCATAATCAGTTTTGCGCGGTTCTTTACGAACCTGCTGATGCTTACTTTTTCCTATGGGCTCTTCCTCACCCAACAGTTTGTCATCGTCATCATCCTTCAAAGGTTTTCCGCGCAGTCTAAGTAAAACTACAACAGACACAACAATCATGATGACCGAAATGAATAAAACGATACCAACTAATGAGTAGAATATAATCTTTGGTTTATACAATTGTCCCAGCAGGTACTTGGCCAGGCTGTCCGTCAAAGTTCCCTCCACGTCAGCCCAAAACACCGGAAAAATTCCTTCAGTGACGTGCTGGAATTGCAAGAGACCGCGGATTTTTTCCAATCTCAAATTGATCTGAAAGCGGAGTTTTATATCTACAGAGATGCCAGTAGTTGGTTCGATGTCAAAGTAAGAAAAGTGTTTCTGCTCCTCGGGTCTAAGTCCCTCGATGAGATCCAAGTAGGAAGGATCGGCTAAGTAAAAATGGGGAAACGACATGAAAACTGGAGAGCCGAACTGACAGGCGCTGATATCTTGAACACCAGACGGCATAGCTTTACTCGTCTGAAAGCACCTATTTTCAGGATTATCAGTAGCATTCGCGAGCACTTTGTCGGTAACAGAAAAACGCTTCGACTTAACGCCTTTGTGGGTTTGTTCTCCAGAGTAGGTGAAGGTCATACAACGACAGAGGATAGATTGAAAAAATGTGTAGTCCTGTTGGTCATCTAGTAAGGGTGGGCTCATCTCCCCGCTGGATCCGTTGATCATATTACACGACTCTCCATTCCAGAAGTCCAAGCTTGCACGACCGTTCCATTTGTCAATCACATTTAAGGTCTGTATGTCATCCTTACCGGTGAACACAGTGAACATGCCGTCATCAGTGTCGTTCTGCCCATATAGCCAGGCGAAAATCCCATTCTTGAAAGGCAAGTTTTTTATGAGAAATCTTCCGTACTTGATGACAGGATCCTCGTAACCGCCATACGTTAACTCTCTTACTGTGTGGTGGGCTATTAGTTTCTCATTTTCGATTCCAAGAAAAATTGATGCCGCTATCTTAATAGGCAGTGGAAAGTTCTTCAAGAGATTTGCTGCGGTGATCATAGGGCCATTGAGAGTCACGATCACGTCGTCTTCAAAACCGGAAGAGTTTTCAGGCACGAAATGATAAGTTCGAACTTCCCGGTACGAGACGGTGCCATTTGGGTTCCAGGAAACTGTGTCTTTTAGCCACTTTCCTTTAAACGTGTAAGGTCCCACTTGCGTGACGTTCAGCTTCTCTCCGTATTTTAAAAATTCCACCGGATTTGTGATGTTGAAGAAGTACAGCTTTTCGTATATAGGAAGCGGAATTTCCTTCCACAGAGGGTATAAAACCGTGCCTTCAATCAATTCCAGATGCTTTTCCAGCTGGCTTTTGTAAATACTGGGAAAGACCAGAATTAAAACTACAGACAAGGAGAGAAGGCCAATACCTAAGACTAGAAACTCCGTGGCACATTTTTTCGTCGTATTAAACCTCATATTTGCAGATTTATAAGAACACACCGACCTGCTGCTAGTTCTAACGACCGACTGCGGAGAGTTGGTTATCGAGCTTTTGCTGCGATTACTCATAGTACTCGTGACTACTGATAACAAAACCTACTCTGTCATCTGCTTACTTGCATTGGCTGTTCGCCTTGTGAGAATTTCGTCTTCCTCTCAGAGATATCAAAACAAAGATTGCTAAATGCTCCACCTACAGAATTTTGAATGATTTAAACTCAACACCTGTTTTAGAAAATTGAAACGAGCTTTGTGTACTTGTGTAAAGGCTGTTAAATTTGCGAAACAAAGCGCGCGAGATGGCCACGTGAAGATAGCACTATGATATGGTGACAGAAAAAAGCGCAAAGCTCGGGCAAGAACGTAAGCAAGCACTCACATAATTCAATTTAAAAACGATATAAACATAATCGGACCAAGGGCGCTCATGGTGGAGGTGGTGGGCTAGAGCCCTTTTTCTTTTTGTTCGGGGGGGGCTAGAGCCCCCGAACAAAAATAAAAACGAAATGAAAAAGGACAAAAATTAAAAGACCAAATTTTTAATTTTGGTTCCTGGAACCCAGTTGGTGTAGCCAAATTTTTTTATAAATTAAAACACTAAAATAGACGAAACCGTTTTTTAAAGCATTTTTAAAAATAATAAGATATTAATGATTGATTGTATCAATTATTTTTGCTGTATTTTAATATCTTCTACATTTACTAAAATGTTTGACAGCCTTGAAGGAGGTAAGGATTTTTCTTAGCCACCCCCTAAAAGTATTCATACGGGCGCCACTGAATCGGACTGTCTGAATGCATATCTGGGGAAGCTAATTTACTCGCACATGAGAAAAACGAATCCTCTTCACATTTTTTGATCTTCTTTTTCTTCTTAACCTTTGGTACATTTGCTCAGTATGGAACGAACAATACAGAAAGAATGAAATTCGATTTTGCCCATTTCCTGTGAAACGAGCAAGTAAAATAGAGCCTACAACAAAAATTGTCAACTCGCCAGGAAAAAACTGAAGTTGCAACCCAGTCCGTGTAAGTTGGTTAACATTCTTAATTCCGAAAACAAATGTCTAAAAATAGCGCCAATACAGAACAAAAATGAAAACGAAATGAAAAGGCCAAAAATTAAAAGACCAAAATTATAATTTTGGTCTTTTAATTTTTGGAAGGCGCATTTCTGTCGGCCCAAAGAAATAAAATAAGAAACACACAACCCAAGACTCACAGTAGGTCAAAAAACTCTGAACACACAAACAGAAGCGAACTTACAATGAAAACGAAGACACAAAATACAGTCAAAATTAAAAATACTTGAACAGTCGTCATCAAGGGAGCAGTTGTCATTAGGTGTTCTCCTGATGACGACTGTTCAGTACTTTTGACTGGATTTTGTGTCTTCGTGTTCACGTTTTCATTGTACGTTCCCTTCTGTTTGTGTGTTAAGTCATTTTTTTTTATTTTTTTAAGTTCGCTTCTGTTTGTGTGTTAAGTTATTATTATTTTTTTTTAAGTTCGCTTCTGTTTGTTTATATATATATTCCATTATGCATGGCTTCTATCGATTATGAAAAAGCCTTTGATTCGGTGAAACCATCAGTAGTTACAATGGCTTTGAAATCCTGCGGTATTGAAGATGCATACATTATTATTATTAATAGCATCTACGAAAATGCAAGTGCAAAGATTCGGCTATTTCAGAATACAGCACCCATAAAAATTGGAAAGGGAGTGAGACAAGGCGACACTATATCTCCCAAACTCTTTAATGCCACATTGGAAAATGTCTTTCAATCACTGAACTGGGAAAACAAAGGGATAAAGGTTAATGGAGATTATCTAACTCACCTTCGTTTTGCTGATGACGTAGTCATTTTTGCAACTACCCCATCAGAGCTGCAGAGTATGATCCAGGAACTTGCTGACAAGAGTAAAGAAGTGGGATTAAAAATGAACTTTCAGAAGACAAAAGTGATGTACAATGTTTTTACAAGAAATGAAGATTTATCGATTGATGGGGGAAAGCTGGAGATAAACAATACCTACATTTATCTTGGACAGAAGATATCAAGTGAGGGTCACATTGATGAAGAAACTAATCGGCGTATAAAACTTGCCTGGAGAGCTTTTGGAAGTAACAGTATAATTTTCAAGAGCAATATGCCATTATGTCTTAAAAGAAAAGCGTTTGATCAAAACATCCTTCCAGTGCTTACATATGGTGCAGAGACGTGGACTTCAACTAGAAGAGACATACAAAGACTGCAGACAACTCCAAGAAGCATGCTTGGTATAACTAGGAGAGATAAGAAGAGGAATTCGTGAATCAGAAAAATGACAAGAATGGAAGACATCATGATCATAGTAAAATCCCTGGAATGGTAATGGGCTGGATATATTGCCAAAAGGAGAGACCATCGATGGACAGCTGATATTTCAGACTGGATTCCATGTGACAGGAAAAGACCCAGAAGAAGACCACATGGGAGATGGGTGAATGAAATTCGAAAGTATGCGGGAGTAACATGGAGGAAACTGATACAAGACAGACCGTTGTGGAAGAAACTTGGGGAAACCTTCATCCAGCAGTGGATTGATAACGGTTGACAATGATGATGATGATATATATATAAATATATATATATATATAATTGATTATATCAGACAGCTATAGGAAGATAGGTTTGAAAGGCCCAACAAAGACCTGCGAATATCTCCACACACACACACACACACACACACACACACACACACACACAAAGCAACTCCTGCATCGTCTTTTTATCAAACGTACTTATCACATTCATACGTCACTCTCCCTGACCTCAAAAGTGTTGCCAACCTCATTCATGTGAGAGAGAAGATATCACGTTAAGTTTAGAAAGTGCAAAAGAGAACAAACTCAAATTTACATAGGAAAAGATACTAAAAATGAAAGTTAAATTAGGATATACGTCACAGGGTATGACCCCGAAGCTAAAGCCTAGTCTTCAAAATGGAAAATCCCAAACTCTCTCAGACCCAAAAAAGCACGGCAGAGCAGCAGCAATGTCAAGACGATGCTGACTGGTTTTTTTTTCCATTATGAGGGAATTGTACATCATGAAAACGCTCCGTCAGGCCAGACAATTAACAATCAGTACTTCTGTCAAGTTTTGCGGCGTTTGAGAGAAGCAGTTCGATGCAAAAGGCCGGCATTGCATGAGAGTGGCGAGTGGCAACTCCACCAAGACAAGGTGCCTGCCCATGGATCGCAACTTGTGCTGCAGTTTCTTGCTAAGCACCGCGGGTAGCACAGATCTGAGAGCCGCCTTATTTGCCGGAACTAGCTTCCTGAGACTTTTCTTTTTATTCTTAAATTTCAGAAAGACTTCAAAAAATGCTTTGAGCAGTGGAAACAGTACGTGGCTTCGGAAGGAGACTACTTCGAAGACGATTAAGTTTCAAATCTGTCAGTCTTGTACTTTGTTTTTTAATAAATCTAGTCTAAATACTTTTTGATCACACCTTGTAGATATCTTTCATCTCCCTTGTTTATCCATCTGCCTAGGGACTTAGCTTCTATGTACACTGAAGAGCAATTGAATTAGAGACAGCTGGCGTTATGCAAATGTGGCGCTGTGGGCGGCCCTGTAAACTGAAACGACATGACGTATGCGGCGATCCGACAATATAAGGAGTGATGCGACGGGAATCAGTAAGATTCGGACGCAGTATGGGTAAGACGAAGGATCTAAGCGCATTTAATAGTGGGCAAATTGTCGGTGCCCGACGAATGGGTCACTCCATCTCGGAAGTCGTACAGGCACTGGGATTTTCACGAGCCACTGTGTCACGAGTGCACCGTGAGTACATCGAATCCGGTAAAACAATCCCTGCAAGGGCCAACTGCCGTGGACAACAGCGTGTGGATGAGCGGAGTCATCGTCGGCGAGCTCGCATTGTAACAGGGGATAGACGGGCCACAGTGCAAGAAATCACTCGGCAATTTAACGCTGGAGCACAAAAACGTGTAAGCAGCCACACCATTCAGAACCATCTCCTCGCTATGGGGTACAGAAGCCATCGTCACATGAGGGTACCGCTGCTGACCGCACATCACAGGGTGCAAAGATCAGCATGGGCGCGGGAATATCGCCACTGGACCCTAGGCATGTGGGAAAATGTTGCCTGGACTGATGAGTCGAGATTCACGTTGGTACATGCGGATGGCAGGATACGAGTACAGCGCAAACCACATGAAGCGATGGATCCTTCTTGACAGCAGGGTACTCTTCAAGCTGGTGGAGGTGGCATTCTCGTCTGGGGACTGTTTACGTGGACTGAAATGGGACCCCTGGTACGTGTGACATCGTCCCTCACAGGTCAACGTTACCAGGATAACCTGGACGACCATTTGCTCCCGTTTGTGCGTCTTCAACATCCCACTGGGGACCTCATCCTGCAACAAGACAATGCACCGTGCCATCGCTCCCGAATTGTATCCGAATGGTTGGATGAACGCTCCACCGACGTGATCTCGCTTCCTTGGCCAGCTAGGTCACCTGACCTCAATCCCATCGAGCCCATCTGGATTGCTATTGAGAGAGATGTTCGAGGCTCTGACCCCCCCCCCATCAAATCTTCGTGAACTGTGGGAACTTGTTCATGGGTCGTGGATCCGTATGGATTCCCAACGCTTCCGATGTCTTGTCGAATCCATGGCGAGACTAATCGCCGCCGTCATCATTACTACACGTTACTAGACAGGTATCTCTAATTCAATTGCTCTTCAGTGTATATAGGATTAGAGGAAATCTTAGATGAATTCAAACATGCTCCTTATTTTTTTCTATTTGTGGCTTTCCAAAATTTTTCCATTAGTTAGCTCAAACGGGTATTCAAATTTGACACGTAATTTCTGCTTCTACAAGTAGAATCCGAAATATTTTTTTGTATGGCGCAAGGCATCCTTTATAATATTCTTATACTTTTAGCTTTTCTCGAGCAAAACTTTCATGCAAGGTCGCAAAAAAGTTTATTCGCATTTGTTAAACAATCTGTTAAATGAAAAAAAGTGCTCTTATACATAAAACTAATCATTCAAATGATCTACAACGGCAGTTCCATAAAAACTGAGAGTAAAATCCCACAAAATGAAGAAATATAGGTACAGCAAAATATTTGTTATTCTTTCTCAAAGTATCTTTCCTCGGATGATATGCAACGGTCTCATCGTGCAGTCCACTTTTCAAAGCGTGTAGCGAACTCAGTTTGAGGAAGCTGCTTTAGAGAATACTGTACAGTTTGAATAACGTCAGAATCTGTGTTGAAGAACTTAGACGGAACTTCTTCATTGTTGGAAACAACCAAAAATCGCACGGGGTAAGATCAGGACTGTAGGCAAACTGTGGCATAATTTCAATACAGAATTTCGTAAGAAACTGTTGAACACAAGCAGCCACATGGGGGCGGACGTTATCATGGTGTATAAGGTTTACTTGCAGACAAGTTTCGGTCGCTTGATCGATATGTGTCGTCGCAGATGCTTCAATACTGAAATTTAATGCTCAGCATTGAGAGAAATTTGTGGAGGAACGGCATGCTGGTAAACTACACCTTTATGATCAAAGAAAATTATCATCATCACCTTCGCAGCTGATTTTTGTTTGGCGAACTTTTTTCGTAGGAGGAGAGCTTGTGTATTTCCAAACGCTCGTTGCGCACTTCGTGAGGGGATCGAAATAGTGGACCCATGTTTCATCGTCAGTTATTACTGTGTTTAGAAAGTTTGGATCCTTTGCAATATTTGGTTTCCACTCGTGACACACCTGAACTCTGGCTAACAATTGTTCTTTTGTCAGGCGATGAGATATCCACCTGGAACACACTCGAAGCAGCAGTAATTTGTCGCGTAGACTGCGGACGTTTTTGAAATATTAGTTGACGCCTCTATGTCTTCACACGTCATTTGTCGATCTTCTTGCAGGATTGCCCGAATACTGTTAACAATACGCTCCGTAAGAACACTTTCAGGTCGACCAGGCCTAGGAGCGAGTTCTGCCGTCAAACGCTCTTTTTTGAAATCATGGTGCCATCTAAAAATCGTTGACTCACCCAAACATTTATCCTTGTAAGCTTTTTCATTACATCAACTGTTTCTGGTGCCGTTTTACCCGAACGACAGCAAAATTTTATCGCACAACGCATTTCACTTCTTAACTCTGAGTCACTCACCTCCATAGCTATATGAAAAAATGCAGACGTAGCTTAAACAACTGCGTAATAACAAAAGAAGAATCGTCTGCCACGGCTAATAACTGTTGTCATAGATACTTAATTCCTTAATTCAGTTAATCATCTGCGTAGTTGTTTTCCCCTTCGCACTGTTGCCAACTCAAAAAAAATACTTTCAGTTTTTATGGAACTGCCTTTGTATATATTTCAGTCCTTCATGCTGGAATATAATTTTCTTTACAGCTTGCGTAAATATCTAATCTATTTTCTACAAAAGAAAGCTTTTTTTATTGGAAGTTTAACGACCACCGTAAGCAACTCAATGGGCTATTAGCAGTCTCCCGTTACTAATTTCGCCTCTGACTCCAGCGAAGGGAGAGAGCCAGTGCCGTAAGACAAACACAATATCGATGCCTCACCAGGATTCGAACCCGATCCCATCTCGGACGAATAGTCAGAGACCATGTACGGTTTTTTTTTTTTTTTTTTTTTTTTTTGGCCACAATATCATCGTTTCCACAAGAAGGATCAAAAAATCGTTTTTTTTTGTTCTTTCTGTATACAAGTCCTAAATTTTCCACGTTACACAGTCATCCCTTCTCACAATACTGCACCAATACAATAGGTGCGGGAAACGTGCAGTTATTATTTGACCTCAACTAACTCGCAACGGTCAAAAACATCTTTTTCCTACCCTTGCGTGTTTTTTTCTTACGGAGAATTTTCAACTGACTAAACTGCAAAGCAGAATTTATTTTTATTACACAAATCTTTATTTTATAGTAACAATATGTTCAGAAATGACGACTACGAATCAGAAACGTCAATCTGTTTTAAGCAGATGACGTTTTAATGTCAATCTGTTTTAAGCAGATGACGTCGAACTGTTCTGGAGAACAAAACCTGACCTGTGACAGTGCTCCATTGCTGCTCGAACACCGTGGATGTTGCTGCGCGATCGGTCACTGTCATGCGGTAGAGGTGTCTATCGTCCCGCGTAGTCGTGCGATTTTGCGGCATATTTTCCAGACATCTGTGCGTCCGAGCCTCACCTGGCCACTGACATCACGTTCACATCACTGTACTGGCGTTTCGTGCCGTAAGAGTGGAAATTTCGCGTTCACATCACTGTACTGGCGTTTCGTGACGGAAGAGTGGCAATTTCGCGTTCACATCACTGTACTGGCGTTTCGTGCCGTAAGAGTGGAAATTTCGCGTTCACATCACTGTACTGACGTTTCGTGCCGTAAGAGTGGCAATTTCGCGTTCACATCACTGTACTGGCGTTTCGTGACCTAAGAGTGGCAATTTCGCGTTCACATCACTGTACTGGCGTTTCGTGCCGTAAGAGTGGCAATTTCGCGTTCACATCACTGTACTGGCGTTCCGTGCCGTAAGAGTGGCAATTTCGCGTTCACATCACTGTACTGGCGTTTCGTGCCGTAAGAGTGGCAATTTCGCGTTCACATCACTGTACTGGCGTTTCGTGCCGTAAGAGTGGCAATTTCGCGTTCACATCACTGTACTGGCGTTTCGTGACGGAAGAGTGGCAATTTCGCGTTCACATCACTGTACTGGCGTTTCGTGACGGAAGAGTGGCAATTTCGCGCTCACATCACTGTACTGGCGTTTCGTGCCGTAAGAGTGGCAATTTCGCGTTCACATCACTGTACTGGCGTTTCGAGCCGTAAGAGTGGCAATTTCGCGTTCACATCACTGTACTGGCGTTTCGTGCAGTAAGAGTGGCAATTTCGCGTTCAATTACTGTACTGGCGTTTCGTGCCGTAAGAGTGGCAATTTCGCGTTCACATCACTGTACTGGCGTTTCGTGCCGTAAGAGTGGCAATTTCGCGTTCACATCACTGTACTGGCGTTTCGTGACGGAAGAGTGGCAATTTCGCGTTCACATCACTGTACTGGCGTTTCGTGACGGAAGAGTGGCAATTTCGCGCTCACATCACTGTACTGGCGTTTCGTGCCGTAAGAGTGGCAATTTCGCGTTCACATCACTGTACTGGCGTTTCGAGCCGTAAGAGTGGCAATTTCGCGTTCATCTAACTGTACTGGCGTTTCGTACCGTAAGAGTGGCAATTTCGCGTTCAATTACTGTACTGGCGGTTCGTGCCGTAAGAGTGGCAATTTCGCTTTCACATCACTGAGAGTGAGAGAGTTTCTGGCGAAACACTACGTGGCAACGCTGCCCCAACCTCCCTAAAGCCAGGACTTGACCCCGGCTGACTTCTTTTTGTTTCCCTGGCTCAAATCCAGCCTGAAAGGACACCATTTTGGGACTGTTACAAACGTGCAAACTGCCGCGACGAGTGCTTTGAAAGCGATCCCTGTTCCCGACTTCCGGGCAAGCTACGCGGCGTGGCAGAACCGCTGGCAGCGGTGTATTGATGTTCAAGGATGTTATTTCGAGGAATTTTAATGTTATGTAAGTATAACTTTCATTAAACGTCTGTTTTTGAATGAGTTTCATTACTCTTTCCGGACAGATCTGTATATATATACACACACACGCACTATGGCACACCACAGCTACGCTTTCGCTCCTCAATGGCCAGTGCAACAATATTTGTTGATGCCCCCCTTAAGCTTTTGTCTGTGTGTGTGTGTTGGATTGTATGGGTTTTCTGCCATATAAAAAAGATATACAATATAAATTAATAGTCACGTGTTGATTCCAAGGTTAACGCTAAAAACTAAGCTCCCTTTTGCGGCAAGGGTGGATCCAGAGAGGGAGCGCGGGGGGCACGCGCCCCCTCAGGAACCAAGGAAAAGCTTCGATTTGCTAGGTTTTAATAACAAATTAAATATTTTTTCGAGAAAGAAAGTGTATTATTTTCGTTAATTAATTGGAAGAATTTATAGACATACTAAGAACACTTTAATTTTACGGGGAAATATCAGAAAGTTCCCGGGTTATTACCGATACTTGCGCCTCCTTCCCCCTTCTTCACGAAAATCCTGGATACGCCTCTGTTTTGCGCTTAATTGTGAAAAAACTGAATTGTGATGATTTGGACTGTTCCAGTGAGGCCGAGACCTTTCATCGTCTTCAGTTAACATCCCTTATCTTTTCGAATTACAATACTCGCAGGGTAATTTTTTTCTGTTTTTTTTTTTTTATGTACTTTATAATACTTTATAATTTACACCTACACACCCACCCAGCCACAGATAAAGTTTAGGTCGGCGCCTCTTGAACTTGGCGCCCGGTGCTCAGGTACAGGTCGCACTGCCCTAATGGCAGCTCTGGTTTTTTAAGGCAAAAAGCTGTTTGATTTTAGTTTTTAAAAATGACGTATGCATTTAATTTCGTCTTAAAGTAAGCAAAACATAAATTAATTAATAGACTGTTTACGAATTAATCCTGAATTCCAAGGAAACAAATGTATGTGTGGCTAATGTCTATTTTAGATGTTTTATATCTCTTCAGTGTTCCTACAGAAATTAATTTGAATTTCAATGAGAGGACTACGAGATACGTACACGCAGGCACATCTGCGCACAGGCGCCTACTACAAGCATGCTTGCGTGTGCCCCCGCAAAAATCATAGCATGCTGAGCATGCTATGATTTCTGCAAAGGCAACGAAAAATATCTTTCGGTAAAAATTCGCCTATTGCAGTTTGAACTCATGGAACATGTTTCTATGAGTTAACATCAGCCATAGATTACTAAAAATTAAAACTGATAAATTCAACACACACTTTTGAGATCATCATCATCATAATTGTTAACCACTATCAATCCACTGCTGGACGAAGATCTCTCCAAGCCTCTTCCACAACGGTTTGTCTTGTGCCAGTCTCCTCCATGTTACTCCCGCATACTTTCGAATTTCATCCACCCATCTCCCATGTGGTCTTCTTCTGGGTCTTTTCCTGTCCCTTGGAATCCAATCTAAAATTTCGGCTGTCCATCGATGGTCTGTCCTTCTGGCAGTATGTCCAGCCCATTGCCATTTCAGGGATTCTACTCTGATCACGATGTCTTCCACTCTTGTCATTTTTCTGATCCACGAGTTTCTCTTCTTATCTCTCCTGGTTACACCAAGCATGCACTTCTCCATGCTTCTTTGAGATCAGCGAAATCTTATCGCAGAGTGTGATCATTTACATGCATCTTTTGCACTATTTGAATTTTATAAGCATGGAACTTTAATTTCTTGTGCAAGATATCGTGAACTGTCGATTTCGGAATGCACAGTTCTCTGCTTGCTTTACGAACGGATTTCCTGGGGCTTCGTTGGAAACTTTCATTAACGTGAAAGTTTCCGACGAAGCCCCATCAATCAATAAATCTTCGTTTCTTGAAAAAGCATTGTATTTGTCTTCTGAAAGTTAATTTTTAATCCCAGATCTTTACTCTTGTCAGCAAGTTTCTAGATCATACTCTGCAGCTCTGATGGGGTAGTTGCAAAAATGACTACGTCATCAGCAAAAACGAAGGTGAGTTAGATAATCTCCATTAATCTTTATGCCTTTGTTTTCCCAGTTCATTGATTGAAAGACATTTTCCAATGTGGCATTAAAGAGCTTGGGAGATATGGTGTCACCTTGTCTCACTCCCTTTCCAACTTTTATGTATGCTGTATTCTCAACAGCCGAATCTTTGCACTTGCATTTTCATAGATGTTATTAATAATATTAATGTATGCATCATCACTTTTAAGGTAGTGTATATTAAATAAATTACTTCACCATAAACAAATTCTGTAATACTTATGATGAATTCAATAAAACAAACACTATTAAGATCCATTGAGCAATAAACAGTTTCATTTGATTCAGAAAAAATGTTTATGAATGCAGTTTTCACAATTTAAAGTCTGCTACTATAGTTTTGCTGAAAGCTAGGGTTCAGCTTCGTCAGAACTCAGCGCTTTCATTTCTTGCTTCTGACGATGTTACCAATTTCATGTGTCAAACGACTCGTGCGGCCATCAGATTGCAGATTAATGAGTGATTTCCATGGGCTTGATAGTTATGAAGATTAAGATAAATCATTTACAAGGTTATTACGGTTTTGAAATATTTAAAAGAAACTTCTAAAAAGTCTAGGTCATTTTTACTTTTTTTTTTAACGAACACCGTGAGCAACTCCGTGGGCTATAAGCAGTCGCCCGTCCTTAATTTAGGATCACTGGTTCCAGGGAAGGGAGAGAGCCAGGGCCGGGATTCGAACCCATACTCATCTCGGGCAAATGATCAGAAGACATCGCATAGACCACTGCGCCACCGGGGTAACAAAATCTAGGTCAGATATTGATTTAGGTCTATCTAACAGTTTGTCATCATTAAACGGAAATTGTTAGTTATTTTCCCAACAGTGCTGACTATGGAGGATATTTTAATTTCACATTTTTTAATATATGATTGGTGTTATTTTAATCTGAATTTAAGTGATCTCCGTGTATGACAGACTACATTGACACTGGATGCGATAGATTCCCAGGTCTCGAGAAAGAACTAAATTACATCAGATTTACTGCTATCAGCAGAGGCGTCAAACATTCATTAGTGTACTCAGCTATCAAAAAATTGTTAAAATTTAGTATAAATCCACCTTGACCCCGATCTCTCCAAATTCTCAACGAAGCTTAGCGGTTCTTTCATTCAACCCTAAAATTCGTTTCCAAATTTCAAAAATTCTTGTCATCAAATTTCAAAGTTACGTTTACTCCTGCATCCAAGATGATTTACTCTGCTAAAAAGGACCTAATTCCTGACATAAATTCTTGGGGAATCTATCGCATCCAGTGTCCGTGTGGTCTGTCATACATAGTCAAACAATAAAATATCTCAGTAGAACCACAAATTTCGGGTCCTCGTTGATAAATCCCACCGAAAATTCATAGTAACATTAAATATTCAATAACAGATCAAATACAATTACATACCTCTAATCCTTAGTCTATATGATGCACATTATAGATGTGTCATTTCTCTTTGTTTATGGAATTATTGACACTTCTCAATACATGTCGCGATATTCCAAACGATAATTCCTTGGGAGATGAAACAATCGGTTTTATTCTTTTCTTTTATGAACACTATGTACAAACACTATTACATTCTGGTTCCAACTCTTGAAATGTTAAAATCACTATATACATGTTGATAAAATATCCTATTTCATCGATGTTCTCTGTACTTATTGCACTAGTAGTTTAATTTGAAGTTTAAAAAATTTTCAGTAAAAGTCACATTCTATGTATGTTCACTGTACCTGTTGCGCCAGCAGTTAAATTTGAAGTTCAAAATACTTGATTATTAAAATTCAATAAAAAGTTTAAAATCACGGCATGCTTGAGATCACCACCATTCCACCAAACACTTGTTAAAGCTTTAAAGTTGTTTAAGTTCTGAGGATGACTTAAAAAAGTCGAAAAGCTTTAACAAGTGTTTGGTGGAATGATGGTGATCTCAAGCATGCCGTGATTTTAAACTTTTTATTGGATTTTAGTAGTCAAATATTTTAAACTTCAAATTTAACTACTAGTGCAATAAGTACAGAGAACATAGATGAAATAATGTTACATAGTTAAACATGCAGATCGCTTAAATTCAGATCAAAAGAACACCAATCATGTATTAAAAAGTGTGAAATCAAAATTTTTTCCGTAGCCCAGCACTGTTGAGGAAATAACCACCAATTTCTGTTTAAAGATGCCTAACTGTTAGATAGATCTAAATCAATATTTGACCTAGACCTTTTAGATGCCTTTCATATATTTTAAAACGGTAATAACCTGGTAAATGATTTATCTTCATGTCCATACCTACCAAACGCATGGAAAGCACTTATAAATCTGCAATCTGATGGCAGCACAAGACGTTTGACAAGTGAAACTGGTAACATCTTCAGAAACAAGAAATGAAAGCGTTTAGTCTTGACGAAGCTGGGTTATAGCTATCAGCGAAACTATAGTAGACTTTAAATTGTGAAAATTGCATTCATAAACGTTGCTTTCTGAATTAGATGAAATATAATTATGCGATTCCTGTAGTTTAACTATTTCAATAAACAGTTATTTAGAAAAATATGAAAGAAAACAAGAGGTGTCCCAGGTGGCCGAGTGGCACGAGGCGTGGCAATCAATCGTTCGCTCAAGATGGGTCTGGGCAGGAATCCCGAGTGAGGTATACGGATGATAAACTTGTCTTACGGTACTGGCTCTCTCGCTTCCTTGGAACAAGTGGTCCCAAATTATGAACGGGCGACAGCTTTTATATTCCAAATAAGTTGCTCACGATAGTCCTTAAACCCCCAAACAAACAAACAGACAAGAAAAAAAAAGAGTTTTGCCCGTAAGATATTCAAATTTACTCACAGGCATGAAGATTTAATGAAAAACTGACCCTTTATTAAAAGCGTTCAAAAGGTTTCTACTTCATAACGATTAATAATAACCAGAGTAGCAGAATGTAGACGTACGTGCGAACACTGTACGCGTATAGTCTCCAAATTATTAGCAGACTTTGCAGATAGTTTTTGCTTGTACATTAACAAAACTAAAAATGTTATTAACATCAATTATAACATTTACTCAAGGCTTTACTCAGATTGATGTATTTAATTTAATTTTAACTTGAAGAAATTTCAATTATTTTTCACATCTTCTGAGTTCTTTTGTCTTTTTCAGACGTTTCTGGCCTCTAGATTTTATGAAGGTCTGTTCTCAATCTACAGGAACTGCATCAAAAATTTCTTTTACACAGAAAGATTTTTAATTTTACTGCCAGATTCCTCTTGCAGTTTCCAGTTATTAAATTAAAATATTTTCCTTATGTATTTTGTAAGTCTACTATTTTTGAATTAAGTTGTTGAAAATGCTATTTATAATTTTCGAAAGTTCCTTGATGGAACTGTTTTTCTGGATATAAAAACTTTCTTTAATTAGTCTCTTGTTTTCATAAGGTTCATAATCCAGTATTTTAATTTTTTACCATAACGGTCCATTTCACACTCATTGCCGCACCTTCAATTGTAATGCACTCACTTTGCCCTCATTGGAATCTAATGTTCTAATTATTACTTATTGTTTTATTAATTTTTCTATAAATTACGTTAGCCGCCACGGTGGCGCAGTGGTCTAAGGCGTTGGCCTCTGATCATTCGTCCGTAAGGGGTCCGGGTTCGAATCCCGGTCAGGCATGGATGTTGTTTGTCTTACGGCACTGGCTCTCTCCCTTCCCTGGAACCAGTGACCCTAAATTAGGGACGGGCGACTGCTTATAGCCCATTGAGTTGCTCACGGTGGTCGTTAAACCTCCAATCAAAAAAAAAAAAAAAAAAAAAAAAAAAAGAAATTACCTTATTCTATTGTTATCGTGTTTCGTGCATCGTGGCTTTGCAGCAAGTTTTCTCTTTCAATGGTTGTGTACACAGATACATTTTATTTTTATATAACTCTGATAATAACATCATCATCATTGTCAGCCATTATCAACCCACTGCGGGATGGTCTCCCCAATTTTTTTTCCAGAACTGTCTGTCTTGAGCCTGTCTCCTCCATGTCACTTTGGCATGCTTCAGAATTTCATCAATTCATCTACCATGTAGTCTTCCTCTGGGTCTTTTTCAGTCTCTTGAAATCCAGTCTAAAATTTCAGCTGTCCATCCGGCTGCCCGTTTTTCTGGCAACATGTCCAGCCCATTGCTCGTTCTTGACAAAAGTTGCGTTGGTAGCTCCTACATTTTATGCATTCACGTGTGATATACCTCGTTTCGCACTCACCAGTTTCACGCCTCGCCTGTTGAGCTGATCTCGTCCTTGTATTTGATGATATTCCTCCGTTTTCATAGCGTTAGCTCGTTTCTTTACGTTTGGAAGCTGCCAACATGGCGGCTTCCCGTCTATCCTTATCATCTCTGGGCGTGGCGGATGCACGTCCCGTCTCACTTCCCACGTCCATGGCAGTTGATATATGCCGCTCCGGTGGCGCTGTGGTCTAAGCGATGGTTTCCGATCATTCGTCCGAGATGGGTCTGTGTTCGAATCCCGATGAGGCATGCATGTTGTGCTTGTCTTACGGCACTGGCTTTCTCCTTTCTCTGCAACCAGTGGCCCTAAATGAGGGACGGGCGATTGCTTATAGCCCAATGAGTTGCTCACGGTGGTCGTTAAACCTCCAATCGAAAAAAAAAATGGTTGTTGTGTTTGTCTTACGGCGCTGGCTCTCTCCCTTCCCTGGAACCAGTGACCCTAAATTAGGGACGGGTGACTGCTTATAGCCAACTGAGTTGCTCACGGTGGTCTTTAAACCTCCAATAAAAAAACAAATAAAAAAAAACAAATTGACCGACTCTCGTCCTCAGATCTGTCTGCTCAGATGCCTTCCCAGCTTCCTGATATTCCTGCTACGGTGCCTTCTCTGGACTTGGCTACGCCTTCTGCTCCTGTCTCTGCCTCTGTATCCTCCTGGGTATTGCTGAGCCTACTGCCTTGTCTTGTGCCTCTGCCTCGGTGCCCTCCCTGGGTACTTCTGCGACTACTGCCTTGCCTTGTGCCTTTGCTCTTCTTCTCTCACTGTCTTCTGTGCAACCAGGCTCCGCACAGACTTCTCTCCAGAGGATGTCATTTGCCTCTACAGTGCAGCGAGGCAGTGCTTCTACGTCAGCTTCTTCTCAAACTGATCGTCTTTTGCAATCAACGCCTGTTATTCAGGTATCCAACCACTAGGTACGGTAACGATTGATGAAAATTCGCAGATCGGCCGTGAGTTCCATAATCTCCTGGATACAGGTGGGCTCTTTCACGCCTTACCGAATACTCCATTGCCACGCTACACGTAGGCCGTCTCAGGTCATATGTCGTCCGCATTTATTGCCGGTTTTCCTCGTACACCTCGGG
Source organism: Macrothele yani (assembly GCA_039090855.1). Lineage (NCBI taxonomy): Eukaryota > Metazoa > Arthropoda > Arachnida > Araneae > Macrothelidae > Macrothele > Macrothele yani. The sequence goes on from CM077026.1 coordinate 112,982,435, forward strand.
GTATCTCAGTGCAGAAACAGAGCAAAGAATCGATGCTGGCTTTTTTTTGCACACGGACTTTCGATTGGAACAAATAATCTCATCCCTCTGCCTCTTTCCAGGCGTCCGGTAAACATCACGTTATATTCTGTTTCACAGGAAGTGCCTGATACTGCGCTTCCTCTCCTTGTAAATCATGTTTGTAAAATTGTTGGCAATGTCCATCGCCTTTCTGACGCTTTACGCGGAACTCGATTTGCACAGGCTACAAGACATCACCGTCAATTATTGGTGGGCTTTCCTTTTGAGAACGACGTTGTGGATTGCCCGACAGAGGCTTCTGTTGAGATAGGTTCAGGCACTTACAGTTTCAAGATTTTCACCATTCACTTTTGTACTCACTGTCTTACACAGGACCACGCCACTGCATCCTGTGTGTGCATAAGCCGTGGTCTTTCTTCCAGCTCGCATTCCAATGCCGATCACTTGGGTTATTCTATCATCCCTTCTTCCAGTGGTTCGTCTGCCACGACCTCTCCGTTTCTCCGTCCGACGCACATTCCAGTCCAGGACAGTGATCCCTTTCCTCCACTTCAGCACCGTACGGTAGTGCAAACTCTTTCTGGATTACCAGAGTTGTTTTTCACTACTGATGTGTCTACGGCGGAGTGTTCCGACTCGGATGTGTCAAGTGGGGCTTCGGCACCCCGGCCGTCTGGCTTTCCTCCTTGTCTCTCGCATATCGTACCTCCATCTACGAACTTGTCTACTTTTTCCCTGTTGCAGCACCTTCCTGATGCCTCGGCTGTAACTCCAGTATCCACTGACGCTGATTGGATACAAGCTGATTCCTCGGCTGTAACTCCAGTATCCACTGACGCTGATTGGATACAAGCTGATTCCTCGGCTGTAACTCCAGTATCCACTGACGCTGATTGGATACAAGCTGATTCCTCGGCTGTAACTCCAGTATCCACTGACGCTGATTGGATACAAGCTGATTCCTCGGCGCAACCTTTTTCCTCATCTCCCGTTTCGAGTGGTCTTCCTGATCCGCCAATGGATTCATCTGGCTCAACTCCGTCTTCGAAACGGACTGGAACTTCCACAGGATCTATGAAACAGAAAAAGGTAAAACATCTTACTATTACTCCTTCTGTGGCCTTATCTGGTGTCCCCGATGTCTCCAGTTCAGATGTTTCTCCGCATGATGACACTTCGACTAGTGTCATCATGGTCCTGTTAATCCTTTCTCTGATGCTGAGGTTACACAGGCATGTTTCCTCCGGTTCCTGGACCTATGTCCCGACAGCAACTTTTTCACCTCTTCCAAATTGCTCGTACAGTTGTTTGTGCTGAAGAATTCCTCCAATTGCCTGATATTGACCTGAGTGAAGCGGTGACGCAATTTGAATCTTATGTGTCATTTTTCAAATCATTGTGTCACAGATCCTATGTGCCAGGTTTTCATGAGACGTTACACTCGCCGGCTCGCCTCCTTGCAGGACCTCGCTGAGCAATTTTTTTTTTTTGCTTCCTCACCTCCTCACGCAGATGACTTTTAGCTTTCCTCCCTACACCGATTACTTTTAGTTCCCTCCGGCACCGTTTTCCGCCTTGTGATAGCTGGATCCTCCGGGATTCGCGTCTTCCTGAACCTTTATACAAATATTACCATGCTCCTCATGTTGCTTCATGTCGTATGCTATGCCATTATGCTTTTCCTTATTTGTGTGCATAATTTTTTTTTGTACACTGTTAAAAACGATGTCCCTTCGCAATGGTCTGGCGCTTTTATGTTTGATCTCCAGTTTGTGTTGGATTGTGGATATCCCTGTACTTCCTCATTTATTTTTTCTGTACTGCAAATTTCAGTGATATCTGCTATGTTTGTAATTCCGTTATCGCAATACATTTGGTACCACTGGTGCCCACAGTTACCAAAACCATTGCCATTTCAGGTATGTTACTTTGCTCATGATGTCTTTCACTCTTGTAATTTTGCTTATCCACAAGTTCCTCTTCTTATCTTTCCTGGTTACACTCCAACCTTCTTTCAGTTGTTTGCAGGCTTTGCATGTCTTTTTTAGTTAAAGTCCACGTGTCTACTCCGTACGCAACACTGGAAGAATGCATTGATTAAAGACGTTTCTTTCAAGACACAGTGACATATTATTCTTAATAATTGAACTGTTTCTTCCAAAAGCTCTCTCACCAAGTTTTATACGTCGATTAATTTCTTCATCAATGCGACCTTTGCTTGATATTTGCTGTCCAAGGTAAATGTAGGCATCGGTTATCTCTAACTTTCCCCCATCAATCGATAAATCTTCATTTCTTGTAAAAGCATTGTACATCAGTTTTGTCTTCTGAAAGTTCATTTTTAATCCCACTTCTTTACTCTTGTCAGCAAGTTCCTGGATCATACTCTGAAGCTCTGAAGGAGTAGTTGCAAAAATGAATACGTCATCAGCAAAACGAAGGTGAGTTAAATGATCTTTATTAAACTTTATCTCCTTGTTTTCCTAGTTTAGTGATTGAAAGACACTTTGCAATGCGGCACTGAAGAGTTTGGGAGATATGGTGTCATTTTGTCTCACTCTCTTTCCAGTTTTTATTAGTGCCGTATCCTCGAATAGCTGAACCTTTGCACTTGCATTTTCAGAGATGCTATTAATTATGCTAATGTATGCATCTTCAATACCGCAAGATTTCAATATCATTGTTGCTGCTGATGGTTTCACGGAAGCGGAGGCCTTTTCATAATCGATAAAAGCCATGCATAATGGGAATTCATATTCATTCGTTCTTTCAATTAGTTCTCTAAGTACATGAATATGATCTATGGTGCTGTAGTAACAGATTTTCATTTTTTCTCATATTTATTTTAAAAAATACTGTATATCAACCATTGTTTTTCTTTCTTTGTTTGTTTGTCGAGCATGCCCTGAGATTTACAAAACTCTAAACTTCTACGATTTTATGCGAAACTTTAAATCTCTGGCTTCAATTTTTTTATTCTGCAGGCGATAGAGAGACAACCAGACAAACAACACATGTTCTTATTATAAATGATATTCTCTTATTATATTAAACACATTTTCTTACTATATACTGGGTGATTCAGCTAAACGTGTACAAACTTCTGGGAGGGGTATAGGTTGCACAAAGATAAATCGGAATCAAATAGCAATGCATAGTCAGAAACGCCATCTTCATGTGCTAGTGTACAGAGAGGACGAGAAATGAAAGAGCAGCACGTAAGAGAACAAAATGCTTTTTATTACTCACAAGAAATGTATTGAGATTACAGAAGGTGTTCAAAGTTGCAACCATGAGCTGTAGCGTCGTCGGCGCATGGAATCACGTACATTTTGGAAAATTCCTGGTGTGCTTTCGACTTTCGAACAGGGCCGGATCAATGCCTTAGTGGGCCCCTAGGCTAAGACATTTAAGTGGGCCCAAGGCTAAGAAATTTAAGTGGGCCTCAAGGCCAAGACATATGAGTGGGCCCCCAAAGAACTTATGACGGAGAACTAGTATGAAGTCCGTTAAAACACAAAACTGTAACTACTAAATTATCTGCAGAGTTTCATAATACAGTAAAACACTGTATTTTTCGTTATTCTCACAAGAGCACGAGTTAAAAGCTCAAGATTGCTAGATTTTATCATGATTTTCTACTGATTTACCATTGTATACCTTTCTTAGTTCATCTTTTTTGTTAAACGCAGTATGAAGACAAAGGGGACTTCGATCATTAATAGTTCCAAGAGTAAATTGGGAGGTGTGGATGGATGAAACTGAAAAAGCTGAAACTGTCTCGCCCTCATCGCTGACCACAGCGAGATGAAACCTTTACCCTTGGTGAGCCAATGTCTTGAAATCTGTTCGTCTTCTGGCCTCTGTTTCTTACCAAGTGGCAATTATACGAGACCAAAATAAAACTATATTATAAATCTCTCTCACTCTCTCTCTTTCTATCACTTGCCCAGGCATGCCTCTTGGGCCCTTGGTCATCGTGAGCCCCAAGGCTATAGCCCCTATAAACCTCCCCCTTAATCCGGCCCTGCTTCCGAAGCAGCTACAGAGATGCGTGCTGCAAGGTCCTCATCACTTTCAACGGGGGTGTCGTACACCAGTTCTTTGATGTAACCCCAGAAGAAGTAATCAATGCATCTTAAGTCCGGCAATCTTGCAGGTCAATGAACGGGACCACCACGCCTGATCCACTGATCTCCAAATGTCATGTTTAAGTGATGACGAACGTCATTTGCTGAAATGGGCGAGGGCCCCATCGTGCTGGAACCACATTGCACGGCGCAGCGACTGAGGGACTTGTTTTTCGTTCAATAGCTCTGGCAAGACGTCCTTCAGAAATATCTGGTAACTCCTTCCGTCCAGACGAGGAGGTATGAGGTAGGGGCCAGTTAAGTGGTCCTTGACAATGCCAGCCCAAACATTGACAGCAAAACGGTTTTGCGCTGCACGTGGTCGTACAGCATGTGGGTTCTTCACAGCCCATGCATGCGCGTTATGTGCATTGAAGCAACCTTCCCGTGTAAAGCACTCTTCGTCTGTGAACAGCACAGAAGCAGGATTGGGGTTCTAGCACATGAAGATGGCGTTCCCAACCTTGCATTGCTATGTGATTCCGATTTGTCCTGGTGCAACCTACCCCTCCCAGAAGTTTGTACATGATTAGCTGAATCACCCTACCCTGTACAGGAGGGTTCACTGTGTGTCAGGCAGTGCTCGAAATGGAAATTTTGAAGTGCTGGCATACTCATATTTACAGAAAAAAAAATCCTCCGGAAAGAAATACCTTCGCAAGAAAATCTCCAAAAGTGAAAAGAAAAAAAAAATTCCCAGAAGAGAAACTCCTTTGTTTGAAAATGTAATTGAAAATTCCGTGGAATACTATTGCACCACAAGTAAGAAACGATGGCGGTCGATAAGAATTGATTGGTTTGTGAACCCCAGCGCGCATTACTTATGCTGCCCCGAGAACTACAGTTAGACTTGTTAGGAGTCTCTACCCCGGGACCAACGGATAAACCAGACTTCCGAGCCTTGGCTGATCATTTTTAATTAATAGTAACTATATAGACGAAACCCGTTGGAACCGACGGTAAGTTTTTTTGCTTTATTTGAAAATAATAAATTCATATGAAACAACAAATGTAAACTTTATTTGATTGACAAATTCATTCAACCACTTCAGTAAAAACAAATGGTACAGGTTCGTGATTTTTTTATGTGACTGAAGATTTAACGACCACCGTGAGCAACTCAATGGTTTCAAATCGATTTTATTATCAAGGTTGGGTTCAGGAAGCGAACTAATTATAACGCCCTGATACAAGTTAAATACAGTAAAATAGTTAAAATTCTGAAACTTATGTACAGTTATACACTGAAGAGCAATTGAATTAGAGACAGCTGGCGTTATGCAAATGTGGCGCTGTGGGCGGCCGTGTAAACGGAAACGACATGACATATGCAGCGATCCGACAATATAAGGAGTGATGCAACGGGAATCAGTAAGGGTCGGACGCAGTATGGGTAAGACGAAGGATCTAAGCGCATTTGATCGTGGGCAAATTGTCGGGGCCCGACGAATGGGTCACTATATCTCGGAAGTTGTGCAGGAACTGGGATTTTCACGAGCCACTGTATCACGGGTGCACCGTGAGTACATCGAATCTGGTAAAACCATCCCTGCAAGGGCCAACTGCCGTGGACAACAGTGTGTGGATAAGCGGGATCAACGTCGGCTAGCTCGCATTGTAACAGCGGATAGACGGGCCACAGTGCAAGGAAGAAATCACTCGGCAATTTAAAGCTGCACAAAAACGTGTAAGCAGCCACACCATCCAGAAACATCTCCTCGCTATGGGGTACAGAAGCCATCGTCCCAGGAGGGTACCGATGCTGACCGCACATCACAGGGTGCAAAGATTAGCATGGGCGCGGGAACATCGCCACTGGACCCTTGAAATGTGGAAAAATGTTGCCTGGACTGATGGGTCGATATTCACGTTGGTACATGCAGATGGCAGGATACGAGTACGGCGCAAACCACATGAAGCGATGGATCTTTCTTGCCAGCAGGGTACTCTTCAAGCTGGTGGGGGTGGCATTCTCGTCTGGAGACTGTTTACGTGGACTGAAATGGAACCCCTGGTACGTGTGGCATCGTCCCTCACAGATCAACGTTACCGGGATATCCTGGACGACCATTTGCTCCCATTTGTGCGTCTTCAACATCCCACTGGGGACTTCATCATTCAACAAGACAGTGCACCTTGCCATCGCTCCCGAATTGTATCCAAATGGTTGGATGAACACTCCACCGACGTGACCTCGCTTCCTTGGCTAGCTAGGTCACCTGACCTCCATCCCATCGAGCACATCTGGGATGCCATCGAGAGAGATGTTCGAGGCTCTGACCCCCTCCATCAAATCTTCGTGAACTGTGGGAGCTTGTTCAGGGGTCGTGGATCCGTACGGCTTCCCAACGCTTCCGGTGTCTTGTCGAATCCACGCCGAGACGAATCGCCGCCGTCATCAGGGCGAAAGGTGGTGTTGCACGTTACTAGACAGGTATCTCTAATTCAGTAGCTCTTCAGTGTATACAGCACGGTGTAATGATCTACAAAGGAGCATCGTGGTAAAGTGTGCATTCATATTTTGCACGAGAACATAAGAGACTGACTTAACAGTGCGTCTCAGAGTAAAGGTACAAATTCAGTGGTGACAGATAACAGTGCAGGTGTACAATAATTGAGCACTGTGCAAAAAGAAACTACTGAGAACAAAGAATACAAAAAAATGTAATAATCTGAGACAGACGGAATTAGAATATCTCAGTACTGGGGGATTTTGTATCATGCATAGTAAGGACAAGAACTATTTACACATGTACAGCATTGTGCAATTGAGGAAAACATTTGTAATAAGAAATCAACGTTGTATTGTAGTTTGAGTTAGATGACAAACTGACTAGTATATCTGGATACAAGTGAAATACAGTAAAAATGTAACACGATTCTAAATTTTGTACAATTTATGTACAGCACGGTGTAATGGTCAAAATAAGCAAACGAATGATGAGGGCACTGCTAGTGATAAACTGATACAAAAGATGGACGAACATGAAATTTCATGGTAACGGGCGCAGTAAAGCGATAGCAAACAACAGAACGTATTTACAAGATATGTACTACTTTGTGCAATTCACAACTGAAATGAAGATAGCGATAATGTGAAAACATGAGACTGACGTGACTTGATCGTCTCAGCACATGAGCACATTACATAGACGTGGAAAAACTTGAGCCAAAACAGAACTAAGATATCGCAATCAATAATAGTGAAGGCGATAATTAATTACACGTGTATATCATTGTGCAGTTTAGAAATACATTCGGAATAAGAAAGCAACTTTGCATTAAATTATGATTTAGGAAACAATCCGATGAGTATTACTTAATACAAGTAAAACGCAGTAAAGAAGTAACGATATTCAATTTATATACAGATTATATACAGCACAGTGCAATGGCATTACAATTTATATACAGCACAGTGTGATTACAATTTATATACAGCACAGTGCAATGGCCAAATTAAACATAAGAGTAAAGAGGGCGCACATATCGATGAATAAATGAAAGAGACGGACAAACAGGCCGTCTCAAAGGAAAGATGCAATATGGTGATAACAAACAACAGAACGTAATTATAATATATGTACAACATTGTGCAAATCACAATGAGAACAAAGAAAGCATTCATGGGAAAACATGAGACAGACGGGATTTGTTCGTCTCAACTATAACGAAGTAAACTTCTCCGTCATTTTTATCCACGCTAGGATTCGAACCATGATCCCCTCATTCCGGAATAAGTCACTCTACCAATTGAGCTACGCGGACGTTTTATTCTGATTCCTATCTGCCTTTATGTCGTGTGCGTCCTTCTGGCAGGTACGTCACATCTTCAACTACGTTACACAACATATGAACGATTCATGTGGATGACAGTGACTACAATAATGAAAAACAAAAACGGTATAGCAAGAATTACATAAGATTCAAATTGAGGAGAAACAACACGAAAGGTCTAGTGCAATGGTGATCATGAAGATTTCAACAAAGCTCATCAAAAGCAAGTATAGTCGAAGTTATGGTCGTCCAATCGTCAGTTCCAGCGACGTCGGCGAGCCAGTGAACCAGGAAGAAGCCGGGGACGATGTTGAGAGAAACTGACTCTCGCAGTGCTGAGTAACTGACTCTCGCAGTGCTGAGTAACTGACTCTCGCAGTGCTGAGTAACTGACTCTCGCAGTGCTGAGTTTCTCTTTTCCGCTTCGAGAACCAAGTAGGTTCTCGAAGCGGAAACGAGAAAGAAGCCAGTCTCGAAAGTGACACAGTAACATCTTAGAAGCTTGAGGCACTGTATAATTAGTGGTAATATCTCGGCAGCGTTGGTGAAACACGTAGATAACGTGCTTTACTAAAAACAAAAATGTAGGAACAAACTAATGGTAGCTTGATTGGAGGAGAAACTTGAAGCAGGAGTGTCTTGTAGGCGTCGAAAGAAGTGAGATCAGCTGTAACTGAGCGTTGGGCGATGGGAAATGCTAAATGCAGGAGTGACAGTAAGATGACACAATGGAGGTATACACGAGAGACATCAGCTTCCTGAGCACAGAAGGGGCAAAGAGGTGAATCAAGAAGTGTCATGCGGTGGAGGATGGAAGGGGACGGGAAGACGGCGGTGAAGAAAAAGCCAATGAGTGTTGATCTCTAGTGGAGCGGAAAGAGGAGAGAAGGCGGCGGACCACACTACGGTGGTGGAGGATAAGGGGACGTCGGGAATGGGGAGGGGAGAGGAGGAGTGTGGCATGGAAAGGAAACGGTAAAGAGCCGAAGTCGACAAGGAAGAGAGTGGAAGAGTTGTGCCGGCGACGGACAGAAAGAATGGAACTGGAAGGGAAGCAGACGGGACAAAGGTAAGGCAAGAGGGAGTGGCAAGGTGGGGGACCTGAGATATAATAGTAGAAAGGAGGGAGTCATAGACAGGACAAGAGGAGCGGGATAGAATAAGAGTGGGAGGAAGACTGGCATAAGGACGCCAGGAAAGGTCGGAAACAGTAAGGTATGTGGCTGTTACGACTCCTTCACGGAGCCAGGATGGATAGGCAAAGTGCGACAGATGTAAAGGATGGAGAAAAGACGAGAAAAACAGGGGTTCGGCGAGGAGTTTCGTGGTAGAATCAGGCGGAGGGAGTAAAGTGAGAGCTTCACGGTAGACAGGGGGACAACGGGAGAGAACAAGAGATCGACGGTCCATTAGTAGTAGGGAAAGGAAAGTGAAGCTGACGTTGCTCGGATTAGTGATGACGTCTCTTACAGAAATAACATCAGGTACAGGTGACGTGATGAGGCGAAGGAACGTAGTAATCTTGAAAGCCGTGTAGTACAACTGTGTGTCGACAAGGCCGATGCCACCGTGGTCTGGAGGAAGACAAAACTTTCGGGCGGTGATACAGTGGTGACCTGTCCAGATTACGGAAGTAAAGCAACGGGTGATGTCTTGAAGACGAAGGAGTGGAGTTTTGACTGCGTGCCAGGAGTGAATACATAAAGAAAGTAGGTAAATACGGGTGAGACGTGCACGTTAGAAGTAAGATGAGAAGAACTGGGCTCTGCGTCAAAACACAGTTAACTTGTGCAAGCGTGTATGGATGGTATTCCACGTGGTAAGGGAGGCATCGCCCGGGATACCAAGATGGACACCAAGGAAGCGTTGTGAGATGGAAGACCAGTTGGCACCCCAAGGGGAATTCATACGATCAACCCAGGAGCCGCACCACAGGCCTGTGCTTTTGGAAGAATTAATCGCTGCGCCGGAGCACGAGGCGTAATCTGTGAAGAGGCTTTGCAGTTGAATGAACTGTGATTCGAGACGAACGCAAAAGGTTACATCATCTGCATATGCAACGGAGGTGATGCCATGATGTCTCGTGCGGCCGATGAGTGGTGGCAGAGTAGCTTGAAAGGAACGGTGCACTGTGCGGAGAAATGGTTCAATGGCTATTGCAAAGAGTTGGCCGGAGAGTAGGCAGACTTGCCTCACTCCACGGCGGAAAGGGAATTAGCGCTGTGAGAAAGATGGGAAACTTAACCTTAAAACTGGCGTCCTGATAGAGCGAGGAGATTAGGGAAACAAAAGAGGGAGGAAACCCAAAAGAAAGGAGTGTTTCAGAAAGATATGAATGGGGGATATTATCAAAAGGCTGACTGTTAATCTAGTGAGAGAAGGGCGAGGGGTTCAGAGTGGAGTCGAGCGAGGTCGATGAGGTCGTTAAGGAGGTGGATGAGGTCGTTAAGGAGGTGGATGAGGTCGTTAAGGAGGTGGATGTTGTGAGAAAGAGAGCGGCCGGGGACTATGTAAGTTTGGTTGGGAGAGAGAATGTGAGTTAGGATGGGATTGAGTCGTTGAGAAAGAAGCTTAGTATAAAGTTTGTAATCAAGATTTAGTAGGGAAATAGGGCGCCAGTTCTGCAAGTTAAGGAGATCACCTTTTTTGGAGAAAAGGACTACATATTCCGCTGTGAATCTCCTCTGGAGTGGGGAGACAGTAAAGGCAGCTGAAAAAGCAGAAAGGAGAAACGGAAGAAATAGAGGTAGAAAAGTTTTGTGAAAGCAGAAAGTTAGGCCGTCGGGACCTGGAGCGCCACTGGAATTCAGGAAAAAGAATGTGGAGGAGAGTTCGGAAAGTGTGTGTGTGAGGGGGGGGGGAGTGTAAGCAAGATGGGGGAGGGGGCTTGTGGTAAATTAGAAAGGTGAGATGCCATAGTTGTGGGGGATGCCTGAGGAGGTTCACAGAACTTCTCAGTATATTGCTTACGGACATGAGAACAAAGAGTCATCGGGTCGTCTGACACCTCACTAGAACAAAGGCGAAGGTGATGAAGTGCATTCGATGCTCGTCGTGTGTGTTCCACTGATGTAAGAAACTCATAATTATGCGCGTCTGGCGTCAGATGTTGAAGACGGAGTCGACACAGAGCTTGTTGAGCCAGTGGAAGGAGAAGAGATCCAAGTTCTGCTCAATAGGAGGAGAAGAGAGGATCACCTAGGCTCAGAAGAGAAAGCATTGAGCGAACAAGGTCAAGACGCATGTTCTGAATCGTCTTTGCCGTGAATGATAGGTTGCGGACATGAAGAACAAGGTGTTGTTTGATCTCCATCCACAAAGTTAGACCACAGGAGGCAGATCGGAGTTGTGGTCGTCTTTCCTCTAGGAATGATCGAACTGACGAGCAGAAATCTGGGTCTGAGAGAAGAGCATTGTTTTGTCGGAACAGTATGGTCGGTGAGAGCAATAGCGCCGTGATTAGAAGAGGCTGTGGCAGGAATGCACGATTCAGTCACAGCTGGAAGAAGGGTACTTGAGGTATAAAACCTGTCAAGGCGGGCTGTAGAAGGACTGTGGTCATGGGATGAGCACCAAGTTTGAAGAGTCGTCGTCGGATGGAAGTGGCGGTGAATATCAGTGAGTGAGTCGTTTGAAACAACTGACTGTAGAAGATTCACCAAGGCGACTCGGTGCTCTCTGATGGAAGGGGACTCATCAAGTTGAGGATTGAAGGTTCAGTTAAAATAACCTCCTATGAGAACGTGATCTGTAGCAAGGATGCGAGATAAAGCACGACGAAGACGGGTAAATAGTATTGACAGGAAGGTTGTAGAACATGGAATGTAGATATTGAAAATATGGTAACAAGTTGACTCAATGGTGAAAGTTGCAAGCTGTAGGAGATCTCGACACAGGTTGAGAACTGAAAGGGAGGTGACAGTAGAGTTGAAGGTGTTGCAGACGCCAATAGCGAGGCCACTATGAGGAGATAATCCAAATGCATTGTGAAACGTATAGTTCCACGGTCGCCATGTAGAGAAGAGAGTGGTAGATTTGTAATTCGTTTCCTGCAGTAGGAGAAGATCGGCCCCTAACGGGTTGAGGTCTTCATAAGCCAAGGCATTATTGAGGTGGGATGCGAATCCCCTGCAATTAAGTGATACGATCTTGAATATGAGGTTCAGTTAATGCTTGCTGAAGATCTTTCAGGACTGGAGGGAAAGACTTGAGTCGGTTGAAGATGGTTTTCGCCCACGAGTGGGCAGGTATGTTCTGACAGCAGAAGTGTGACAGGTTACAGATCTGATCTGGCACGAGATGGAGAAGTGAAGGATTCTTCATGGCTAAGGCATGTGCGGTGGTGTAGCCGGTCTTGTTCGTTAAATATACATGGAGATCTTCATAGGAGAGTGGTACGGGAGGTATGTTGGCTTTCTGGAGAGATGCAGCAAAGTCTTCAACTGAGGGGAAGGATACTTCAGCTTTAGATGAGGATGCATGGCGGGTAGAACTGCCGGAACGAGGTTATGTTGAGTTCTGCTTCTTCGCTGATCGCCGACGGGAGGAACCGCGGCGCTTCAACGTCGGCTCAGTTGAATCATCATCACCTTGAGACTCTCTGCCAATGGATTCTGTTATCTGCTGCGACGGGGGTGTCAGTAATAATAGCGGACAGGAAACCCTCTGAGAGGGATACAGAGGCCGAATGACGACGTTGGGGAAGTGTTGAGGCAATCAATGAAAAATCCTCTTGTAAATCATAGGTAGCGGCCGTGGAAGCTTCTCGTTGACCAACGGCTGTAAGTGGGAGAATTTTGTCAGAACTCAGCTCTGGAGCTTGCTGCGCTGAGGTGGATGGTGAGGTTCGCTTCGAGTGAGGTGCAGAAGCTGAAGGAGAACTGGTCGGAGCCGGTGGAACTTGATGGAGGCAATGCACTCGAAGATGAGTTTCGCCATGACATAGTGTGCTGTGAAGGGATGTAATCACGTCGATTCTCCGACGCTGTTGTCCACAGCGCACATTGAGGATCTTAGGGCACGCCAGAAGATGTTCATCCGACGGAAAGATGACGCGGGCACTACGACGAAACCCTCCAATGGTTTTGTCATCTGGATCTCTTGGCGCCGCTGAGAGAGTCGCCACCGGTCCCACTACTCGGCCAAATTTTCTAAGTAAGGTACACAGTGCAACATCAGAGCCTTCAGGTGAATTTGGATGAAAAGTAACCTGGATAGGCAGCTGCGCAACAGGCTCAGGTAGAAGATGAACATCTTTGATGGGCAAGCCGTAAGTCATTACGAGATCGGCATGTTCCTTACGAGCAAAATACACCAATACGACCCGTGGTTTGCGGGCCATATGAGTAATGTGGGCTCCAGCGGGAAGCATCTGCTTAAGTGCAAGACTGTACTCTTTGAGCTTCGTGTCAGGTAGGGCATCGAAGCAGACGCCGAAGTCCATGGTAGACATAAATTGTTTTAGTGCTTGGGAGTCCTCCGGGATGTCAATGGTAGCGGAATTGCCGTCAACACTGACGTAGGAGTATGAAAAGACTGTCCCCACAAACTTAGAAGGAGCTTTCGCTCCAGAGGTAACCTTGGAATATATGCGAGAAGGAGAACTGACGGGAGAGGGCTACGACGCAGCGTCAGTTGCTGCAAGCGGCTTTTTGAACTGAGTGGAAGTGGAAGGCAGCGGATCTGCGCATTCAGTCACATCCATGGATTCTTCTTTTTTTTTTTTTTTTTTTTTTTTTGATTGGAGGTTTAACGACCACCGTGAGCAACTCAATGGGCTATAAGCAGTCGCCCGTCCCTAATTTAGGGTCACTGGTTCCAGGGAAGGGAGAGAGCCAGTGCCGTAAGACAAACACAACATCCATGCCTGACCGGGATTCGAACCCGGACCTCTTACGGACGAATGATCAGAGGCCAACGCCTTAGACCACTGCGCCACCGGGCGGCCCATCCATGGATTCGTCAGCAGTACCAGAGACATGCGTCCAGGCGACGTCACTATCCTGGACATGGCAAGCAGCTTGAGCCTTTACAGAGGAGTCGCGTGCCACATCCTGCGTGCGCACTACGTCGCCGACGAGCATTGGAGATGATTGGTCTCCGAGGCTGACGAGGAGGTTAAAGGAGCCTTATTGATATGGGCGTGAACATCGTTCTTATCAGTTGCCGCCATTGTTAATGGCGAAGGCTAACAAAAGAATCGATCTGCTCGATCAAAAATATAAATGCTGATTACAGAAATAATAATTTACTCACCACCTTGTGAGACAAACCAAAAGAAAGTTCAAACCTTCGTCTTGAAGGGACACACAGCAGAAATGGACGACGCACTCTGGAAACACACTAACTAATTCAGGCACAAAACTGGAGCACAAAACAACCCGTCCCTAATTTAGGGTCATTGGTTCCGGGGAAGGGAGAGAGCCAGTGGTGTAAGACAAACATGCTTCACCGGGATTCGAACCCGGAACGAATGATCGTAAGCCAATGCTTGGGCTATAAGCAGTCACCCGTCCCTAATTTAGGGTCACTGGTTTCAGGGAAGGGTTAGAGCCAGTGCCGTAAGACAAACACAACATACATGCCTCACCGGGATTCGAACCCGGTAGACGAAACCCGTCGGAATAGACGAATTAGGTTTTTTTGTTTTTGTTTTTTTGAAAAGAATAAACATATGAAAAGTTTATTTACATCTTTACATAATGGGAAACGTCTTACCTACGTGAATAAACTGGATTGAATGAATATTAAATTGTATATATACATCGCACAGTCCAATGGCAACACGCAATCAGGTCTTCGAGTGTTCGCTGTTCCGATAAGAACTATCTGAGTCCCTCCACACATCAGCCTTCAACAGCGCGTGAGTCAACCGCACGCTTCTCCCATAGACTTTGCATGGGAACCTTGCCGCCTCACAACGCCCGAACCGTTGTCCCAATCTCATTTTTCTCTTCGACTGGCACATCTACATCGTAAAACCTTTATTTTGATACCTTAACCATATGTTTACATTCAGCTGTTCTGTCACAACTGGTCTTACAGTAAAATACCTTATAGAATTAATACATAGATTTTACCGCCCTAAAAAAATAGTTCGAAGTGGAAAAAATGTATAGTGATTGCTGCAAAACTAAAAAACAATGAAAAGTTTGTGTTTAATCTATTACTCCCAATTCTTCATTCAATGAAGAAGCTCTTCAGATTGAATATATTAAATTAATGATATAATAAATATCCAGTCCCCTACCCAACCCTTTACGGTTTCCACTGCTCAAGGCCACGAGGCACATAAGGTTTCTATGTTTAAAAAAATTAAATAAAAATAAATTCATTTCTGCAGTTCCCACTACTAAAATGTGCGCCGGTATGTAAATTCCGTGTAAAAAAAGTGTAGGTATGAAATACACAGCCTGACCACAAAAAAAAAAAAAAAGAGTTCTGGTTTGAATGGAAACATACAAATACCGAGGAGGGGAGTGACTGGTGAAGCGTTTCGAATATTTGCATAATGCTGCGGCCAATACAATCTTTAAATAGAACGGGATGAGCGGCTCATCATTTCTAAACGACGTCTTCCGCCATGATACGCGGTAGCGGAAAAGATGTGACAGAGTTCACAAAGGTCCAAATTATTGGCCTGTGGCAAGGGCAGAAAACCTGCAAGGAGACTGCTGAAATCACTGGCACCGGATTACGAACTGTACAACGCATTATTAAACAGTGGAATGATGGCGGTGAAGCATCAACTTCGCGGAAAATGTGTGGTCGGAAAACAGTCCTGAATAATAGTGATAGAGAAGATCATCGAAACGCTTAGCGAAATCACATCGCAAAAAAAAAAAAAAAAAAACACTAAAACTCACAACCGATATAGTGGAAGCTAGATCACTTCCATTCGCACGATGAGGCGGGAACTTAAAGGACTGGGATTAAACAGCTGTGTTGTAAAAAAGAAACCCCTGGTTAGTGAGGGTAATCGAAAAAAAAAAAGGCTCCAATTCGCCACGGAACATAAAGATTGGACTGCTGAGAAATGGGGGAGAGTCATGAGGTGTGATGAATCGAGGTATACTCTGTTCCAATATGATGGAAGCATCAGTGTTCGAAGGGAACCGCATGAAATATTAGACCCTTCCTGTACTGTACCCACTGTACAGGACTCAGGAGAAAGAGTTATGATCTGGAGTTGCTTCTGTTCGGCTGATCTAGGCGCAGCAACACTATGTAGCAATAAAATGAAATCACCTGAGTATCTCAGCAAAACTGAATGAGCACGTTATTCCATCAATGGAATTTTTCTTCGCTGAAGGCAATGGCCTATTCCAGAATGACAATGCCACAATTCATCGCTCTAAAATTGTGAGAGATTGGTTCGAGGAGTACGAGGCATCATTCGCACACTTGAATTGGCCACCACAAAGTCCTGACCTCAACCCCATTGAGGATCTGTGGTATATACTGGAGAAGAATCTAAGTAGTAATTCTACTCTTCTGTCATTAACCAAGGATCTTGGTGAAATGTTACTGCAAATCTGGCCACAAATCAGTGGGGAGACAGTGAATAAAATCATAGACACCATGAAACGCCGCACGCGTGCTGTAATTCTTACTAAAGGTGGTCCCAGTATTAACATACATGACTTTAATTTGGCCAGGCAGTGTACTAGGAAAAAAGAGGTGCCGGTATGCCATACCGGCGTTTACTGGCCCATTTCGAGCACTGGATTGTCAGGAAAAACTATGCAGGTCCAAATTTTTTGTTTTGTTCGAATGTAGTTGTCCATTTGGTGGTAGCAACGTTTAATAGGATTGAATCGTCTTCATGGTGATCGCCGAATATTTTAATTTGCATCTATTTTTTATTAAAAAAACCCCAGGGAAATTATCTATAACGTCGTCGTTATTTATTGCCAGATTAGGCAGATCATTCGCAGGTACATCTTAATCCAGATATCAAAATGATTTTTCTGAGTTTGAGAGAAAGATCACTAAGCGGAAGAGGTTAATGATCCGATTCAAGTGTTCCATGGTTTTTATAAGGAAACTCATCGACCATATTGCCGCAAATAGCTTACAAAAGAACAATACCATTCTTTGTATTTAAGCAGTTTATGAGAAGAAGATAGAGAAGCATCAATCATAAGCATCTCACAGAAAAAAAAAAAAAAAAAGCTTTTTCTCCCAGCTTATTTAATATCTCATTCCAAACTGGTACTCGCATAAATAAAGAAAACAGCTCAGGAACCACCACGACAATTAATTACTTATCCCTTCATTCTATTTGGGCTTCTCTTCCCTCCTAACTTTAAAGTGCCTTTACATGGAAGCAAACAATGACAAAGTTTGTGCAGAGTAGAAATAAAAAAATACTAATCCGTTTGCTTCTTTTTGTGCCAAGAAAAGAATGCAGTAATGTCGAGAGAATAATTTGGTAAAATTACAAAGCGATGATTAACAGCGACTGCGACGCCAGAACCCCCGATGTTACGAATCAAAAGTTTCAGTAGCAAGTCTGGGACTTAACGAACCTGAAAGCATCTTCAAAAAAAAAAAAAACATCTTCTTCAATAAGTAACTAAATTATCAGTGTTCCCCGCTGTTTCAGTCCAAACGCCCTTTTCTGGAATATCGTGTTTTCTTAAAAAGTGAATGAAAAAAAAAATGGAATCCAGGAAGGGAAAAGACAAATCACAAAGAGGAGAATTAAAAGCCACACACTGTGAGTAAAATAAAGAATGGGGAAAAAATGCTTAACAATTAAATAATCGCCATCTTTTCTCTTCGTTCACTGGCGTATCTACTGCTAAGGGGAAAGACATGGGGGAAAGGAGTCGGAATGAAAGCTAATGATTCGTAACGGACCTAGCCATCCAGGGGCTCCTGAGCGCCCAGCTTAAGATATTGTTTACTGAAAATGCTAGGGGGTGTAAATAGAGAAAGTATCTGTTAGAAGTGGGATCACTGAATGAATTGGTAGGAGATTGATGAAGTTTCCAGGATGCTCCATGCAGGAAGGGGGTCGGAGTGGGGAGGGAATCTGCTGGCTATCTTCAGAAACAACGCGAAGATGTCCCTAATGAAACTCCTTTCCGTTATGCGCCTTTTCCGTTTACCCAGCAAGAAATTAAAAAAAAAGAAACAGCTCTCTTTTAATAAGTTTTCGTTCTTTAGTGATTTATTTGAGGGAACAAAGTATGCAAAAGAAAACATGGGAATATGTAATTTTTTTTTCATGTTCTTCATTTCCTAGAAAAGATAATTAAAAAGCTCGGACTTTTTAAAGAAGCAAAATATCTACTAATACATATTTTCATGCAGTTGGGATCATTAAAAAAAAACTTTGTAGGAATATTAACCATCGTGTTTGGAAGGCACGTTTGATAGGGAACACAGATTTGGCGGTGAAAATTAGCAGCAGAGTGAATTCAGTATTGAAAGTTATAGCTGCTTTAGGAGGATTTTACAAGGCTCACGTGTAGTCAAAAAAGTCCTGAATGGCTCTGTATGAAAGTGTTGTCCCTACTGTGATGTACTGTAGTGAAATCGTGGCACTGCAGAGGAAGTGCGCTATTTATGGAAGTTGTGACAAGACTAGTTCTGATCATGCGTGGAGCACATGATCAGAACTTGTCTTGTCACAAAAGCAGATGCAGATGATTATTTGTAAAGAAGATGATTATTTGTAGGGTTGAGACAAGTATTTTGAGATGGTTTGGCCATTTTGAAAGAATGAGTGATTGGGTGCTGACTGAGAGAATTGATTCAAAACAATTGAAAAACCTTTGTACAATTGAAAAGAAAGGCAGAAGAAGGCCGAGGAAATCATGAGATGGCCAGATTTAGTAGAAAAAGACCAAGGAAATCATGGGAGAACCAGATTCAGTAGAAGAAGGCGGTGAAAGTCATGGGATTACCAGATTCAGTAGAAAGCCGAGGATATAATTGGAGAACCAGTTTCAGTAGATGAAGGCTGAGGAAATCATGGGAGGGCTAGATTAAGTAGAAAAAGGCCGAGGAAATCATAGGAGGACCAGATTCAGTAGAAAACGGCCGAGGAAATCATGGGAGGACCAGATTCAGTAGAAAAAGGCCAAGGAAATCATGGGAGAACCAGATTCAGTAGAAGAAGGCCGTGAAAGTCATGGGATTACCAGATTCAGTAGAAGGCCGAGGAAATCATTGGAGAACCAGTTTCAGATGATGAAGGCTGAAGAAATCATGGGAGGACTAGATTAAGCAGAAAAAGGCGGAGGAAATCATAGGAGGACTAGATTTCAGTAGGAAAAGGCCGAAGAAATCATGGGAGGACAAGATTCAGCGGAAAAAGGCCAAGGAAATCATAGAAGAACCAGATTCAGTAGAAGAAGGCCGTGGAAGTCATGGAATTACCAGATTCAGTAGAAGGCCGAGGAAATGATTGGAGGCCCAGTTTCAGTGGATGAAGGCTGAGGAAATCATGGGAGGACTAGATTAAGTAGAAAAAAGCCGAGGAAATCATAGGAGGACTAGATTCAGTAGAAAAAGGCCGAGAAAATCATGGGAGGACCAGATTCAGTTGAAAAAGGTCAAGGAAATAATGGGAGAATCAGATTCAGTAGAAGAAGGCCGTGAAAGTCATGGGATTACCAGATTTAGCAGAAGGCCGAGGTTAATCATTGGAGGACCAGTTTCAGTAGATGAGGGCTGTGGAAAACATGGGAGTACTAGATTAAGTAGAAAAAGACATGGAAATCATGGGATGACCAGATTCAATAGGAAAAGGTCCAGGAAATCACGGGAGGACCAGATTCAATAGAAAAAGGCCAAGGAAATAATGGGAGAACCAAATTCAGTTGAAGATGGCCGTGAAAGTCATGGGATTACCAGGTTCAGTAGAAGGCCGAGGAAATCATTGGAGGACCAGTTTTAGTAGATGAGGGCTGTGGAAATCATGGGAGGATCAGATTCAGTAGAAAAAGGCCGAGGAAATCATGGGAGGACCAGATTAAGTGCAGGATGTTTCACTCGCTCTCGGCCCTGAATTTCCCTCACAACTTGCAAACTAATAAACGTAATTTAGTGAAATTTGACACGGACCAACCTTGGTGTATGAGAAACATGATGATTTTAGAGCAAGTGTTGGTAGCCGCCATTAGCATCCAAAGCATGCCTGCACATACCTCCATGCTACGGAAGGTATTCACCAACACATTGGGAGTCACAGCCTCAATTGCTCTCCGAATGTTTTCCTGCAGTTCCACACGAGAGTCCTTGGTTTTGTTGCGGTACACTTTCCCTTTCCCAGCATGCCTCCATAGAAAGAAATCCGGTGGGGTTAGGTCAGGCGACCTCTGTGACTAAAGAAAGGACACGATTTTTCAAAGAAGCAAATGTGATTCCAGCCATGCTGACATTGGAAATGTCGCAGGTGTCATCATCCATAAGAAAATAGTTAACACAAGGATTTCACGTGATCCAACTGATTCGCAAAAGATTTCCATGTAGACTGCATTTATCTCACCGTTATGTGGAAAGAAGATTGGGCCAATAATACGGGGTCATAGGAAAGAGCATACCACACTGATTTTCATCATGAGGTGTCATGCATGGTGTTAGGATACTCACCCAGCCCAAATACGGCTATTCACCAGGAATTGATTGCGGACTTAGGTGGAACCACGCCTCGTCAAGGAGAGCCACGTGTAGTCCATTATTCCCGGATGTGCATTGACAAACTGCTGGAACCCTTGAAAAACTGCTGGAACCATTCCAGTCTCTTCTGTTTGTCGGTAGGTTTAATTCATGCAAAGCAGTAACTCGATATGCATGTTGCTTTGCTTCTTTTTTGCAGCTCGTTGACATGTGCTTGGAAACTATATTCTGCGGCAGTTTACGCTAGGACTTCTGTGGAGGCCAGCAGTCTGTTTCACTTCCTACACCATGGCTTCTGGCATTTTTGGACGTCCTCCTTCGTGGATATCCAACAATGTTCGGCTATTTGGTTCTTCACCATGCCTGCACTTGGATGGAGGATTTTGCCATTGGTTCAGACCCCAAACTGCGCAATAATTTCTTTGGCACCCTTTATCGACGCAGTTTTCCAGTACGTGCGGACAATAAATACGCGCTGTTCCACTGAGTGCCGGTTCATACCGTAATTGCTCGTAACAAAAAGACACGATGACTGTTGACGATCCCGTAAAAACAGCACAGTCAGATGCTTCACACCAATTGCCGATGACAGCGAACATGCAGTCGGCCTTCACTTCGCGCAGGCTGCCACACGGGCTAGAGATGAAGGCACTATAGCTTATTTGAGGTGACTATTACACTATTGCGGGCTAGAGATGAAGGCCTATTGCGTGTTTTCTGTCTGCTACAGTTGTGACCATGCTTCTCATACAGCTTAAATTAGGTCTGTCAAATTTCACTTACGAATTACGTCCAGTAGTTCGCAAGCCATAAGGAAAAATCAGGGGTTGAGAGCAAGCAAAACATCCTGTAGAAGAAAACAGAGAGGAAACCCTGGGAGGATCATATTTGTGTGATGGATGTCAGTGAAGCTCGAGTTGTGCTCAAAGTCGCTGAAAATAAAAACTTTTCTTAGCTTCAAAACTAATGGTGCCAGTAAATCTAGCACCATTAGTTTTAACGCGCTGCCTAGAAGATGAGCTTTCTTTGAGGATCTAACCTCAGATCTCAGGTAACCCAGAGATATGTACGTATTATGACGTGCCTGCACAGCAGGACGCACATGAGGTAAAGGCAGATAGCAGTGACGGCATGTCCCGTGGCAACTCAGTTGGGAGAGTAACTTACTCGGAGTGATGGGACCCTGTTTCGATGCTGGCACGGACAAACTTATACGTTATATTGGCGCCCAAACTTCCAGGATGACCCGGCTGTTAAATTTCTCGCAATGATGCGTTGTCCTTTCCACACGTCCAGACAGGAAAAGTGAGAATCACTTCTTCAGTGCTTCCGAAAAATAAATCAGTGTGATGTTACGTTCCTACAACAAATTATTTGATTTCTCAAGTGCACGTTCTTCGTGGGATGACTGCCTACAGCGACACATGGTCCCGGCTGACCCGTAGTATGTCCCTTGCCTCATTGACGCGCCTGTACCGCAGCACGCACATGAGATAAAGACGAATAGCAGTGAGAGTGCATGTCCGCGTAGCTCAGTTGGGGAGAGCAACTTCTCCGGAGTGAGGGCACCGGGTTTCCGATACCCAGCACGGACAAACTTGTACGTTGTAGTATGTACACTGCCGGACAATTGCTAAGGACGGATGACAATAGCAACGGTAAGCAGCCATAAAATGGAAGGCAGGAAAATGTGGAAATTAGCATAAGTGCGGGATCACGAGTAAGACGTGTTGTGCATGTATGCAAATTTTGGATTGCCGAACTTGTTCGTGAAGGTCATAAGCACTTCTGATAAGAGGTATAAAAGGATTTGACGCGTATTGACCGTTGTTTTGTTTCACCAAAGTTGATAAGGAAGAATCAATTGACGAACTTGCAATTTTCAGTATGTCTTCCCGACATCACCTAGATGATTTACGCGTGGCCTATTATTGGCAAGATTGAAGAAGGGCGAAAAATAGCAGATGTGCCAGAGTTCGACGTCAGCCACAGTGTTGTTTCAAGGCTTTGGAAATCATTTCAAACAAATGGAGAGTGTAGCACGGGGGAGGTCGTGTTCGCAGTACGACACCTGCAGAAGATCGGTACATAGTGCTATCAACAAAAAGACACCGATGCAGCACAGCTAGTGAGAGTGGCAAATCAGTTTATGGCTGCTACTGGCAAGCCAGATCTCCCGAAAAACTGTCGCCAGACGTTTGCATGAAGGAGAACTGCTCGCACCCGCCGTCCTGTTGTGTGCATCCCATTGTCCAGACGTCACCGTACCGCCCGTTTGCAATGGTGCCATCAACATCAGTGGGCTGATAACGACTATTCTGCTGTCACTTCTCAGATGGTAGGTACAAGTCTATCGTCTGATTGTCGGCAGCAACTGATCTGGCGTGATAGTGGTACTGCATATTGTCCAGCAAACATACAGGAAAGGGACCGATATCAAGCATCTTTAGTGTCATGGTATGGGCTGGCACATCACTGATCAATGGCCGTACGTCCCTCTATGTGCTTCCAACTGGGACTATGACTGGCCAACGATGCATCAATGATGTTCTGCTACCTCATGTTCGCATGTTCCATTAGTGCTGTCGGTGATAGATTCATTTTCATGGACGACAACGCAACACGTCATCAGGCAGTCGCTGTCAGGAGTGTCTTGAGAGCGAGAATATTCAGCACTCGTATGGCCAGCACGTTCTCCAGATCCTGAATCCCATTGAAAATGTGTGGGATGCTTTGGGGAGGAGTCTTGCTGGTCGCCAATGCCCTCCAATAAACAAGGACACCCTCATCCGTGCACTGACGGTGTGGGATAAATTACCCCAACAGCTGCTTGATAATGTTGTGCAAAGCATGACACGACGTTTGGAATCTTGCATCGCCCTCCATGGTGGCCATATCGTATTGACATCTTACGCCGGAACGCCTGCGGACGGTAATTGCATTTTTTCACGTTTACGTATTCTGCACAAAATGGCCTGTTTGTCCCTTGAACACGTTCCAAAGCCTTCTGGATTTCAGGCACATCTGGTGTTTTCTTGTAATGTCCTGGCATTCTGACATTATTTTATTTCACTTGGCATCCAACCACACTTGCGCATGCGCTATACCTGGGCGTTTTATGATTCGTCCTTAGCAATTTTCCAACAGTTTATTAAGCTTGTAACGGCCTGGGAGATGTGACGTACCGGACAGAAGGACGCACACGACGCAAGGCAGATAGGAATCAGAATAAATGTCCGCGTAGCTCAACTGGTAGAGCAACTTATTCCGGAATAAGTGGACCCGGGTTCGAATCCTGGCGCGGATAAAAACTGACGGAGAAATTCACTTCGTTATAATAGCCTTGAAACTATCCGGATGACCCGACCGTTCACAATCTCGCAATGGTGTGATGTTATTTCCACACCGCGAGATAGGAAAAAATAAGAAGATACTTTCTCCAGCACTTCGAAGGAAAAAAAGAAAAAAGAAGGGGAGATGATGTAACGTACCAGGAGATGTGACGTACCTGCCAGAAGGACGCACACGACATAAAGGCAGATAGCAATCAGAACAAATGTCCGCGTAGCTTAATTGGTAGAGCAACTTGTTCCGGAATAAGCGTACTCGAGGTTCGAATCCCGGCGTAGATACAAAATAATGGAGAAATTCACTTCTCGTGCAATGGCGCCCGAACTACCCGGATGACCCGACCGTTCAAAATCTCGCATTGGTGTGATGTTATTTCCACACCGCGAGATAGGAAAAATATGAGCAGCACTTCGAAGAAAAAAAAAAAAAAAAGAAAAATAAAGAGGGAGATGATGTAACGTACCAGGAGATGTGACGTACCGGACAGAAGGACGCACACGACATAAAGGCAGATAGGAATCAGAATACATGTCCGCGTAAACAATTGAATGGTAACTTATTCCGGAATAAGTGGACCCTGGATTCCGAACCCCAGCGCGGCCAAAAATGACGGAGAAATTCACTTCGTTATAATGGCGCCCGAACTATCGGATGACCCTGACCGTTCAAAGTCTCCGCATTGGTGTGATGTTATTTCCACACAGATAGTAAAATATATTAAGCACTTCGAAAAATAAAGGAGATGATGTAACGTACCAGGAGATGTGACGTATCTGCAGAAGGACGCACACGACGCCAAAGGCAGATAGGAATCAGAGTAATCGTCCGCGTGGCAATTGGTAGAGCAACTTATTCCGGAATGAGTGGACCCGGGTTCGAATCCTGGCGCGGATAAAAATGACGGAGAAATTCACTTCGTTATAAGCTTTCATACAGTATGCACTCGGGTGATGGATAAAGTAATGGAAACAACCTAAATTTTTATAACAAACAGCTGAATGAATAGTTTATAGTGCATTATTTGCTTTATGAAATGTAGGTGAATGAACCGTTTCTAGTGCTTTCATTGCTTGTAATCTAGTTGGTTGAAATAGTTGTCTTAGCTAAATTTGTTAAGCATAAATCACACAAAAATGATTAATAAAATGCTAAGGCCAGGGTAAAAAGAATCAGCAAAAACTTATGTAAAGTCAGCTGTTTATTCTCCACGAAATGAAGTTTCACACGAACACGGTATGCTGTCACGGCGCTAGACACAGTATCTTTCGATACCTCGAATACCCTAGCGACTGTTGTCAACGTGGCGCCAACCGGCCGGCCACCAACAGTTAGCCCTCTTTCGAAGTCTCATTAGGTCACTCATTTCATCGTCACCCTGAAAGAAATTTTGCAACAAGACACTCTAAATGCACTTAAAGAGGACCTTGAGGTTCTAAACAAAGCTATTACAACCAAAAAGTGATGTGGTTGATACCTTTGCGTATTGGTACGTACGCAGCTGCATTAAAAGTCACGTCTCTGAGCGTGGTGTTTACATTATCCTGTCCAACCCCTGTATATACAAATAGAAATCTCCGTCATCTAGTTATAACACATTATTCAATAACTACAAGCTTTTTACCTCTCAGTTATTCAACTTCTCCTCTTGACTTCTCTATCACGTTTTTTTCTAATTGAGGGTTTAACGACCACCGTGAGCTGTAATATGCTTTCGAAAGATGTTAGGATGGACCGGGGCCGACTATACTTTTTGAGGACATATCCTTAAAAAGGGGAAAGAAATAGAAAAATGTTTTTGCAAGGCAGTTTCTTATTGTTTTCGCTGTGCTATCGGCACAAAAAAAAAGAAAAAAAAAACTAGAACTATGTCAATTCTTAAAGAAGCCTGCATAGTTCTGGGGCCCCTTGAAAATGCGGGTCCCGGGGCTGCTGCCTCCCTAGCCCTTCCTCTTAAATGAGCTCTGATTCTTACAAACCAACAGCTGGTCATTTTGTGAAACTTCTCCTAAAAGACGCTATGTTGCTCGGACTGTTTAAGAGAGTTTCGTTAAATACACGGCGAGGTTTTGTAGGCCCTTCCTACATGCTTGGAGGCGGAACCAAAGTGACATTCGTTACGAGGTGTCAGGAATGCGACCCCAAAACGGCGGAGAGGTTTGCAAGGTGATTTATGTGAAGCAGGAGATGGACATTCGAAGTTGCTATGAGGAAGAGAAAGAGTTTTTTTTTTTTTTTATTCTGCGGATGGTCACCTTCGTTCCTGTGGATAGAATTGTTTCCCGAAATTCAATAAATGTTTAAAATCTCAGCTAGTATTTTCCCTAAGGGCCTGCTTTATTATTTGTTCATTCAGAAGCATAAACGAACCGGCCTGCCAGGGGAATGCCTGGTAGGCCGTCTGCAGAATCACATCCGGATTTTTTTTCTTTGCAGCGGGATTACTGCCGTAGCGGTATTTTTTCCTCGACGTGTTTTTTCACTCAGCCAGCCGACTCTCAATCTAGCGAAGCCACCCCGGTGGCGCAGTGGTCTAAGCGATGGCCTCTGATCATTCGTCCTAAAGGGGTCCGGGTTCGAATCCCGGTGAGGCATGGATGTTGTGTTTGTCTTACGGCACTGGCTCTCTCCCTTCCCTGGAACCAGGACCCTAAATTTGGGGCGGGCGACTGCTTATAGCCCATTCAGTTGCTCACGGTGGTCGTTAAACCTCCAATCAGCCGCCCCGGTGGCGCAGTGGTCTAAGCGATGGCCTCTGATCATTCGTCCTAAAGGGGTCCGGGTTCGAATCCCGGTGAAGCATGGATGTCGTGTTTGTCTTACGGCACTGGCTCTCTCCCTTCCCTGGAACCAGTGACCCTAAATTTGGGACGGGCTACTGCTTATAGCCCATTCAGTTGCTCACGGTGGTCGTTAAACCTCCAATCAGCCGCCCCGGTGGCGCAGTGGTCTAAGCGATGGCCTCTGATCATTCGTCCTAAAGGGGTCCGGGTTCGAATCCCGGTGAGGCATGGATGTTGTGTTTGTCTTACGGCACTGGCTCTCTCCCTTCCCTGGAACCAGTGACCCTAAATTTGGGACGGGCGACTGCTTATAGCCCATTGAGTTGCTCACGGTGGTCGTTAAACCTCCAATCAGCCGCCCCGGTGGCGCAGTGGTCTAAGCGATGGCCTCTGATCATTCGTCCTAAAGGGGTCCGGGTTCGAATCCCGGTGAGGCATGGATGTTGTGTTTGTCTTACGGCACTGGCTCTCTCCCTTCCCTGGAACCAGTGACCCTAAATTAGGGACGGGCGACTGCTTATAGCCCATTGAGTTGCTCACGGTGGTCGTTAAACCTCCAATCAGCCGCCCCGGTGGCGCAGTGGTCTAAGCGATGGCCTCTGATCATTCGTCCTAAAGGGGTCCGGGTTCGAATCCCGGTGAGGCATGGATGTTGTGTTTGTCTTACGGCACTGGCTCTCTCCCTTCCCTGGAACCAGTGACCCTAAATTAGGGACGGGCGACTGCTTATAGCCCATTGAGTTGCTCACGGTGGTCGTTAAACCTCCAATCAGCCGCCCCGGTGGCGCAGTGGTCTAAGCGATAGCCTCTGATCATTCGTCCTAAAGGGGTCCGGGTTCGAATCCCGGTGAGGCATGGATGTTGTGTTTGTCTTACGGCACTGGCTCTCTCCCTTCCCTGGAACCAGTGACCCTAAATTTGGGACGGGCGACTGCTTATAGCCCATTGAGTTGCTCACGGTGGTCGTTAAAATTCCAATAAAAAAATCTAGCGAAATTGGTTCTGTTACGTAGTGCCTCAAAAAAAACAACAGCAAAAAAACTGTAGTACTGAGAGGGCTGAACGCTGACGTGCTGCCATCTTTCGGCCCATCTGTGATTACTATATCGAGCTGAGCGGGCCGAATTCCGGAGCAATACTTGTAGCGTGATTGCGAGGGGGATGCAATTAACATAGCTGCCACTTCAAATATGTCACAGCGATTTTTATGATGTTTTTATCGAACGGAAGTTTTCGTTTTGGCAACTTTTAATTAAGAAAATTCTTAATGAACGGAATTTTATATTTCGAACAAGTTGGGAACGGTTTGTTATAAAACGAAGCGTGTTCAAACCACAACCGGATTTTAGGCGCGATATTTATTTTCTCCCTCTTTAAGAAGTTTCAATGACTAACAGGACCATAGCCACTAGCCAGGGGAGGGCCACGCCGGGCGCCGCCCGACCTGTGTTTCCTTTTGACCGTACTAGTGACTCGCACAACAGTATAGTGCCCGACCTCTTTCACTTGCCCGACCACTTTACATCCTTCACCCGATCTCAATCATCAGCCGCTTCTTCCAACTTGCTTATCTGGTTACGGGCCTGATGACTAATAAATAAATATGTTGATGTGGCGTATAAGTGGAGACCCTGACTTCTGAAGAAAATAAGTCCCCTCTTATAAGTTGAAAAATACGGTTCGTAAGAAACAGAAATTTAAAGGGAAGGTTTGGTATACGGTTGTAGCTTTCTCCTTTTCCTGGGAGACAGTACCATGGGTGTGGCGATTTCTACAACCCATAATGGTCATTAAGCTAACGAAAAATACAAAAGTTCTCGAAATACTGTCGCCTGCGCGAATGGTAACCAACGGCCGTAGTATCCAGGTGCACACCAAAATTAATTAAGAAACCTTGCACTTACGTATTCGCCTTTAACTTCAAAGTTCTACCGACTGCTCTGTTCTGACAGTGAGCTATGCGTCCTGCCAGATTCCTTAAACAGCGCGAGGTGAAACGGAAGATTGAGTAGTGCGATAGTGTCAGCTTATCTTCCCCACTGCAAACGAAGATGAGGAGAACGCACCTTCCGATTTTCTTAAAATATCATCCAGTTGGCCCATTCCTACGGATTCTAAAGGAATCGCAGGATGCAGTAGTCATTCAAGCCTATTACATATCAAGGTTAAACTTAGTCTCCGTGGAATTTAAGAACTTACGGAGCTTCGTATTACAAGGCAGACTCGGATCGTGAATATATCTCGGATTGTCTGCTATGGTACCAATCTTCTGCATTTCAGAGAGCGAAGAACACTTAATTTATGGCGGAATGTGTGCACAATCAATGTTTGTAAGAGTTTTCTCCTTCATTTTTCATTCTTCTTGTCTTTAGCTTTTGGGGTTTTGCTTCTTCATGAACATCTAAGGCTATTATGAGGGGACACACGTTAAAGGTCTGCACGGGCCTTAATTTGGAAAGTTCGGCCGGGCTCAAGCCCGCTCGTCCAAGGCCCGGCCCGTTTCAATTTTTTATTAAAGCCTGGTCCAGCCCGGGCCGTATATTTCTCCTGTTTCCAAGGCCCGGGCCGGCCCGTAAAATTTCAACAATTACCAAAACACGAATTTGACACCTGGTGCACTCGGTCATTCGACTCCTGAAGGGTTTTCGTTTTCTTAATTGCTACACGTATTCTATTACAATAAACGTTAATTCGGAATATTTCTGAGACTCTGTATAAGTCACGTAACGTCTGAGGAAGGGGGGGGGGCTTGTATGCTAAAAATTATTGCATGTAAACGACAATTTCCATGCCTGTCAAATTTTCTGTGTTTTCAAATTATCATTGCCTACCGCCGGCTCCGGAATATCTTTGGGGATAAGAAGGCAGGAGGGGGATGGGGGGTTAATTCGAAAAGTACGAAATATCTAGATTTATGAGTGAGTCCGATCGTTCTACTTTACATTGTCTACAAGCACATATTTCTCCGGAAGCGATTTTTTCGAAAATCTTTCGCTTTCTTAAACCCCGTAATAAGTATGGAAGAGTATTTATCAACAACACTGAACTGAGCATTTGCTAGGGAAAACAACGACAGACTGCCTAGCTAACCAGTGTCACAGAAGGTTTGAAAACGGCTGGGTCTGGGATACCTAAGGGTTCATTTGCCATCTGCTGACTCCCTGATAGTACAAATGAGAAAAACACGGCACGGATTTATACACCGAAGTAATTTTCTCCCAGCCCATTTCTCCCGTGCCATTTAAGACAAATTCAAAAGCTTTTCACACATCTAGAGAACAAAGTGCCGCCGACCAGAACAATAAAAAAGATCGTCTGCGAGCGGGTGGCTCGGTTTATAAATGCCGTAGTTATTAGCCTTCCCTGAAGCATGAGAGGAGGTTGGAAGTTAGAGAGAGAGAGAGAGAGAGGAGGGATCGCATTCACATTGAAAAACTAAGGGAGCTGAACCACTCCAATTGTTTTGTAGGAGGGGAGGATGTCGTAAAACTTCTATTTTTTCCACCAGCGGAAATTATTCAATCTTATCCTGCTGCTGTATGTTGTGAGATTTCCAAACGGGAAAGGCACCGTACAGCGATTTTTTTGCTCATGAAAAAAACAATAATAAAAAAAAAACCCTGCTTGTCCCGTGTCTGTTTTACATTAAATATTGAAGGCCCGGGCCCGACCCGTTTTCCCAACTTAGAAATGAGCAAAGGCCCGGGACTTTGAGCGTGTGTTAGAGGTCTGTACAGGCCGGGCCCAGGGCCTTTGAGCGTGTTTTAGAGGTCTGTATGGGCCGGGCCGGGCCTTTGAGCGTGTTTTAGAGGTCTGTATGGGCCGGGCCGGGCCTTTGAGCGTGTTTTAGAGGTCTGTACGGGCCGGTCCGGGCCCGTACAGTCCTCTCAAACACGTTCCTAATTTGGGGCAGATGGTTTCAGAAAGTGAGTGGGGCAGTCGTGTCTCTCACGCTGAACCCGGGCGTGACCTTTGACCCGGAGCTCCATTCCGAGCCTATCTCCGACGAATATGCAGAAATCCGCACATTTTACCACTCGCCAACAGGGCAGCCCTCTCTTATACCATTGAGCCAGTTAGACCTTCCCCTTCCCACACATACACACACCTTCCAGGCTTTTTAAAGATTTCCATTAAAAAAAGATGCTCTAAATTTTTTAATCACAAACTACGAAGGAGAACTGAAAATTCAGTACTATTTTCGTGGCGTTCAATTGCCCGCTTCACCAGGAAACTAACTTGATGATTTCTAAATCTCATGTCTGAATAAAATCTTTCAAAATGAAGTTTGATTCTTTCTATTCAGATGAGTTAATTTAATAGAAAAATTCCCAGCTTGGAAATTTATTGCGAGTTTTTGTTTATGGCCCAATCTAGGTGCGCACTTAGCTTTGTCACCCACACTATCTAACACACACACTTCAAAGTCCACCCTACACGGTGACTTTCCCTGCTCCAAATTACTACTAATGCCAAATAATAATAATGATAAAAACAGAACAACGCTCGCCAATTGCTTTGCATGATCAGTCAAAATCTCTTTTCACTTCTGATCTCATCTTTCTCTGCTTCTGAACTATTAGTTTGTTGTTGTTGTTTTTTCAGCAGAAACTAGAACGGAAAATTTTATCCCCAAATTTACAGCAAATATTAGTTATTATGAAAATTTTAACAAAACCTTGTGGGTCTATCACCATAATTTTACAAAAATAAATACATTAATTATTTGGATATTGACCATTTAAAAAGAAGAAATCTGCTTTAGGGAGGATTTCCCCCAGTCCCCTTTGCTGGATCCGTAGTGAAGGCTTAGACGCAATTACCTATCCCTCATGGGACTTTTGCACTGCGTATCAGAAACGAAGGTACCTTAGATTAAACCTATAGGCTCAGATACGATAGAGGGTAGATAGGTCAAAGGCCACAGGGAAGGTTTAGATGCAACTACCTATGTCCATGGGACTTTAGTGATACGTATCAGAAACGAAGGTACCTTAGATTGAATCTAGAGTCTCAGATATGACAGAAGGTAGACAGCTTAAGGAATTAGGAGTGGAGCCTGCACAGCTGGGACTATGACGTCACAACGAGTACTTCTAGGAAGTGAGAGAGAGAGAGAGAGAGAGAGAGAGAGAGAGAGAGAGCAATGATCCGGAGGAAAGAGCAGATGACCTTATTTGTAGCGGAGATCCAATACCCGCGGCGACGGCTTGACGTGACCATCCGACAATCCGCGACCATATGGCTGGAGTGCTGTTGATCTAAGCACTAGATTTAAGTCAGTTTGGAGTCGCTCGACCCTCTTACAGCCATTGTCTCCAGGGAAAGGACAGAACCAGAGAGCGCCTCAGCACAAACACAACGCCCGTACCTCATGCTGGACTCGATCCCGGACTCTATAGTCTCTGGGTCACTCAGTAAAAACAGTTAAATACCAGGAAAAGAAGAGTTGCGATTCCCATGTAAGTATTTCCACAGGGAGCAGGAGATTTTGTGGAAAAAACGACTTTATCGAAAGCGAAATCATCGAATGAAATAATCATCACCGAAACCAAATTCATTGACCGAGCAGTTTACCGATATACGACTTTTTCGAAAATTATGAAACGAATTTATTGAAATAATAATTCTTCCACAAATTCGTTTAATAACTTTGGATATGCAGTATATTTCTTAATACACAGTGCCACAATTAAGTAATGAAACAGAGTGTTTTAAAAAAAGAATCCCGGCAAAACACACGGGTCAGGAAAGCATGGTTTTTTTGATAAGCCATTTATCAGCTATGCGGTGGCAACAGCGTTTGCTTGAAAATTGCGCAGATGATAATTTATGCTGTGCATGACGTCATTCGATGGAAGAGCATTTTTTTCTTTTGATTGGAGGTTTAAGGACCCCCGTGAGCAACTCAATGGGCTGTAAGCAATCGCCCATCCCTAATTTAGGGTCACTGGTTCGAGGGAAGGGAGAGAGCCAGCGCCGTAAGACAAACGCAACATCCATGCCTCACCGGGATTCGAACCCGGACCCATCTCGGACGAATGATCAGAACCCATCGCTCAGACCACTGCGCCACCAGGGCGGCACAGCTATTTCAAACAACTGGAGGCACCTTTTCATCGCCATAGCAACAGTCCATATGCATGTATACTAACAGGAGAATGCGAAAGAAATATCAATCAATTCGATGGGTGTAATATTTGTACTAATGAAGATAACATGTCCTGTATTACAGTTGTTTGCACATAACTACGCATAATTCAGAATATAATGAAGTAAAAAGTGTTCTTCGGGGAAGGGGGAGGGTTAAGAAACGGAGACCTGTGCCGTTTTTTGCAACAAAGTCAAGGGAAAAAAAGCATACTATGAGCAAAGCATTGATGTGGCATTATGTTAAGTGTGTTATTTATACATTCAAAAGTAAATAATTTAACGCACTTTTTTATATATTCGAGAATACATAATTCTTAATTGTCACTTATTTATTTTGTTTACTTATGATCCATATTTTCGTATAAATCAGAATAGGTCACTACACACTGTCACCCCGCAGTTAACTGTTTATTGTGTGTGTGTGTGTGTGTGTGTGTGTGTGTGTGTGTGATCGTGAGACATTTCAAGCGGCTGACCTTACTTTTCTAAAAAAATAAAATTTATATTATATATGACTAACTTTGGCCTAGTTTTATACCATTACTAGTATTTCTTATAGTACTTTGTAATGGTGTGAAACAAGGGCAATTATTTTAATTACAACGTGCACATATGTATTTCATGCAATAAAGTTCAATAATTTTGGTTTTACGAAAAACACCTGTAGGTTCCGGAGAATTTGAATTATTTGAACACACATAAAACTTAGTTAATTATATGGAATTTAACTGAAAAATTTCAGTAATTGAAAGCTAATAGATTTTCGGAAAAGGGCGTCAAAGATATTTTTGCGGGGGGGGGGGGGGGGTTCCGGTACACCACTGCGTCTGATACAGTCGAATTGTTGCATGATTCGTATGGGATTAATTGACTATCTCGTGCACAAATATCGATGGTGTGCACGTTTCAAGAATGCGCTAGAACAGGGGCGTATCTTGGGTCTGAGACCTGCGCTATCTCCCCCTCCCCCAGTACTGTTTTTTTTTAAATTGCGAAGTTTAATTTTTAATTGTTAAGTAATAGAAGTAACTTTTTTTTCTAAATTTTGGGTGCATGCCATTGCTAACATGATACCAAATAATTATGAGGATTAGGATTTGAACACTTATTTGTACATGAACTCCATTCCTCTTCTCCTTTTGTGTGAACTTGAGTGCTACGTTTTCATAAAATGTTTCTTCCGAGCACTTTTTTCATATTTGAAAAAGAATGTTTTTCTCTACTGACAAAACAGCCAAGTTTTTCGAATGTGCATGTCCTTGTGTGGCTCTAAGATATCTTGATTCTTTTTAATGCAGAAAAACTTCTTTCGGCAGTTGCAGTTGTTGATGGAAAGCTTAATATCAGGTCTGCTAATTTGTACACCTCATTAAACACTATGTCCAATTTATTCAATTTTATGTAAGACGTAATTTCTCTTACTGATTTGTTTTTGTATTCATCAAGGGAATAAAACACCTTCAGTTCATTTTTTAGTCGAGCTGTATCAAAATTTGAAGCATAGAGTTCTTTAAGTTCTGACAGTAGATATTCAGGGAAGCTATCACAAAATTTATCAAAACAGTTGGAATCCAACAAAGCCACGAATTTAAGATTTAATATCACTGATTTTAATTCATTGACACTTCACACAAACTGAAACAACTTTCGCGAAACACTTTTATGCGCGGGAGTATGCGAGTGCCTGAGATAGTCTAAGTCTTCTTTATTCTCAGCGAACCCTTTCCCAAAGCAATGACCCATTCCTCTCTACCAGCTAATTCATGTTGTCATGGAAACGCTAGCAGGCGATGGTACGGAAGGTTTTCGCATCAGAACTGCGGAGACTCTGGAAGAGCTGCTTGCATTATGCCGTTGGTTTTCGCTCGCCAGACTCAAAGAAGCGAATCCGCACTCGTTTTTTTCGCAGCTAAAGCATCGACATATTTTAATACCGTTGATAATTTGCTTTTATTTGTGTATATTTAATTCAGTTTTATTTGTGCATTCTCTGGGCGTCGCAGCTAGCTTAGCTAGCCTCAAATATACGCCACTGCGCTGGAAGATTTGGAAAATGTCGAAAGGCCCGGACATCCGATTTCAGTGCGCATGTTTGATCTCGATGAGAAAGTTTGCGAAAAGATAAAAAATGATCGTTATGTGACCCTGAGGATGCCGGAATGCGAGCTCGGTGTTAATAAGGAGACGAGTCGTTAAATATTAGTGCGAGATTTGGGGGTGGGGGGGGGGGTGGAAAAGTTTGTGCTCGTTCTGTTCCGCATTCCTTGTCAGGCGACCAGAAACATGCCGGAGTGGAGTACGCAGAAGATATCCTAGAGGCTGCAGAAACAATGCAAAACTTTTTTGAAAGCATTGCAGCAGACGAGACATGTTTTCATTATGATTCTGAAAGGAAGCGTCAGAGTGCTCAGTGGAAGTTGCGACAGTCACCCAAGGGAAAGAAGATCAGGTTACAGAAGTGCGAAATCAAGACAATGCTTGTGTGCAGCAAGGGAATTGTGCGTCACGAGTTCATTCCTGAAGATACCACTGTCACTGGTAATTCTTACACATCCGTTTTGGAACGATTGGTGAAGGGGATTCTTTGATCAATGAATCCTTAGTTCATGAGCATTAAGTTTATAAAGTTTAAATACTGTTTGTTAATAGTGTTGCGCTCTCGTGGGTCGTTATCCCACCGTTGACCACCAAAATGTTACGGTACCGGGCCGAGCTAGGATAAGCACTCACCGCTCGCCGCCAAAATGTTACGACAGTGGGTCATTATACCACCGCGGTCAATCAATTTAACAACCGTAGCCGAGCAATTAGTATATTTCTTCTCTGAGATCCTTCGACGTAGTTCTTGGCGCGAAAACTGTATTATATGGGCATACACTTAAACAATTTGAACAAATCACCTGCGTACACATAAATAATGTGTTCTATGACTTTGCTGATTGCCTAAACAAATATTTAATTGGCTACAAAAGCATAACAATGGCACACGTACGAATAAAATTTAGTTGTCTTCTGAACATAAGTATTGGGTTAACTTGGACCTAAATCAGTTCCCGCGAGGTAGTTTTAATGAACTTAAATTCCACAGTTCAGTCTTACTATTTCTCAGTTCAGTTCTTGAAATACATTAGTTCAGTTCCTCAACTAATTGCGTAGCAGATGTAACAATAAAAACAA
This sequence comes from Macrothele yani, assembly GCA_039090855.1. Lineage (NCBI taxonomy): Eukaryota > Metazoa > Arthropoda > Arachnida > Araneae > Macrothelidae > Macrothele > Macrothele yani. Next base: position 113,018,457 of record CM077026.1, read on the forward strand.
AACGTTTCTACTTACATGGATGTTGTCCAGAATAAATCCAAATTGTGATTTAGCTTTTCACCTGTATATTTGTTAGGTATCCAAGCCACCGCTCTTACACTATCAATTTTTCTTGCGCCGGCTTTATCCCGTCGCACTTACCCGTAGAGGCTGCGCTGCTTACGTAGCCACACACACACACACACATGGGGCCTCGCTTCGCCCCGCATGACCAGATCGCATCCTTCGCTGCTTCAGGGAGAGGATGGTGATTGCACACTGCCGTAGTTGGACTCGAACCCGAGCTTCGCTTCTCATTGGAATGACCACTGTCCACTCGCAGACTTCTCAATTCCTCTGTAACTTTGCTTTCATTGGGCCAACCAGTCGCTAATTTCCATTAGGCTCCCAGCCTAGAAATTGTTGATTTATCACGCGGATTTAGGCATTCCGTTGTCTTTATGGCAAACTGGCATCTCCAGCTGCCCCGAGTTGTCGTCTCCGTTTCAGTTATCCCAATTCATATAGCAGATCCAAGGCATCCAGCCTTTCACATCGGAGAGCGTACAGACAACTAACTGTCTTCCTTATTTTCACGCTAAGTGCGAAATCTTATTTTTCTGCACGGACCACACAGAGAGCAATTGTTCTCGAAAATGCCCCAAAACAATCGACGAATTTACGATTATTCGCTAAACCTTTTGTCCCCCATCTTCATTCATTTCTAAAAGTGGCTTTCTTCGATATGTACCTCCTTCCCTGTTTAGACTGGCCGTCATCTGCAACCTTCGATTTATGACCTAACAGAGCTATTTTGAGACCACCCAGCCAGAGGGAGAATTCTACGCCTCTTTTCTTTCCAAACCCACAGATAAAACTTTCTCCGCTGTTTGCACTTTTAAACTCCAATCAAGCCTCGAACATAATTAATACTTAATTAATTTCGCACATCCACCACGCCCATTAATTACTAAATTAATGGCGAGGGTGGGTCGTAACAATAGGTTGAAACCAGCATATTTTGAGCGCCGAGTGAGGCGATCCTCTAAGTTGGCTCTATCACAACAGACAGCAGACCGCGCGAAGATGTGCAAAATCAGGATCCTCAGATCACTTCCTGTTAAGGATTTTGAAGCGAACCCTACCGCCGCTTAAAGTCGACTGGCATCTTTGTTTTTATTGGAGAAAGGTAGGGATTTTGTCCAATGGGCGCGGGCAGACCAGAGCTGATGTCCTTGACAAAATATCCATCTGAGGCGTCAATACATTTTGCCTTAGCCGTGGCCAGTGCGAGCGTGTCTGTTTCCAGCGTAGCATTTGTCATTTTCATGTAGGACTTCCGTCCACAGTGAGTAGAGTTCAGGTCCCAGCCACCTACAGCGAGATCGCCTTTTGGGCAGGACACAGAAACGGAAGGAATGAGAGCAAGTCTAGCGACTTTGACAGAACAGTTTGTAGTGAGATTAGAGTACAGTAGATGGCGCCACCGTACAAGTACGATATTGCACATAGATGGGTGAGAGAATTCCAGGGAGGACATAGGAAAGGATACCCATTTAACCAGTGGGTCCAGCCCGGGGGCCGTCACTTTAACGTGCTCGTCCGATGCACGGCGGATATTCAGCGATTGTTAGCAAATCACACCATCTCTGAAAGATCAGCCCAGGCTAGAACCTGGGGACCCAGCATCGACAATCTGAAACACTAACCACTAAGCCATCCGCGGCTTTTCCAGCGTAGCTTTTTCGTCAATGTATTCTATATCTGTGTGCTGCAGCGATGTATCTTGGGTCCGAAACTTGGGCTACCTCACCCGCACTCCCCTCACAGTACTGTTTTTTTTTAAATTGCGAATTTTATTTTTTAATTGTTAAATAATAGAAGTAACATGTTTTTTTCTAAATTTTAGGTACATGTCATTGCTAACATGATACCAAATAATTATGAGGATTGGGATTTGAACACTTATTGGTACATGAACTCCCATTCTTCTTCTGAATACTTTCTTTGCGCATGAACTCCATTCTTCTTCTCCTTTTTTGTGAACTTGGGTATTACGTTTTCATAACATGTTTCTTCCGAGTACTTTTTCATATTTAAAAAGAATGTTTTTCTCTATTGACAAAACAGCCAAGTTTTTTAAATGTGCATGTCATTGTGTGGCTCTAAGATACATCTTGATTCTTTTAATGCAGAAAAACTTCTTTCGGCAGTTGCAGTTATTGATGAACAGTTTAATATTGATCTGCTAATTTGCACACCTCAATAAACACTATGTCCAATTATTCAACTTTATGTAACAAGTAATGTTTCTTACTGATTTGTTTTGTATTCATCAAGGGAATTAAACACCTTCAGTTCATTTTTTAATCGAGCTGTATCAACATTTGAAGCATAGAGTTCTTTAAGCTCCTCTGATAGTAGATGTTCAGGGAAGCTTTCACAAAATTTATCAAAACAGTTCGAATCTAACAAAGCCACGAATTTAAGATATAATATCACTGATTTTAATTCATTGACACTTCACACAAACTGAAACCACTCTCGCGAAACACGCACTGGAAGCATGGAAGGACTAAGGTAGTCCGAAGTCTTCTTTTTGGGACCGAACCCTTGCGCAAAGCAATGGCCCACTCACCTCCGTAGCTCATTTATGTTGTCATGGAAACGCTAGCAGGAGAGAGTATTGAAGCTCTTCGCATCAGAACAGCGAAGGCTCTGGAAGACCTACTTGACTTATGCCGTTGATGCCGTTGATCATCGCACGCCAGACTGATTCTCATAATCGAAAGAAGCGAATCCGCTCGTGTTTTTTTCGGACCAAAAGCACCGACATATCTTGATACCGTTGATAATTGATTTTTATTTGTGTACATTTATTTGACTTTTATTTGTGCATTCTCTGGGCTTCGCAGCTAGCCTAGCTATCCTCGAATATACGCTACTGGTGTGCTGCCTTTTTTGGAATGCGTTCCGTCGATAGTTTCTGGTTAGGCGAGAAATGTGTTGAGTTTTATTACCATTTAAAAATAATAATTACTTTTAGAATTGAACTCATTAATAAAAAATAAACTGAATGCCTTCTGTGGGTAAAGGCAATGTCAAGGGTGGTCATCTGTCTTGATTTAGGCCGTGTTTAAGATATCTGAGCTGTTTTTACGAGATATATAGAAATGTACTTCCAGACAGAGAGACAGAGAGACAAACAGATATATATATAGAGAGAGAGAGAGTGAAAGAGAGAGAGAGAGAGAGAGAGAGAGAGAGAGAGAGAGAGAGAGAGAGAGAGGGAGCTTGATTTCTCTTAGATACCGTCTCCACGGGTCAGGGCGTACGTGCGGGATGCACCGTTGTTAACAGACCTGTTTCTTTCATTCTAGACTCAGAAACACTTTGTGAGAAAAGAAGTTTTTCTCTTAAAATTGTTTGCTTTTAATCTTCGGAGGTGTGGACGTTCGATTGGTGTTGTGCGTGATGCAATGACCACTCACACTAACTATCGCTAGATAAAGAAATCTAGAGTTAATACGCAAAAGAGATATGACATAAACGAAAATGGGTGAACCATTTTCACCCTCTACTTTTTTTCCTACATAAAATATACATTTTCGTCCTCCGAAATTGTTTGCAATTTTTGGAGATTCTACCTCCTTCCTTCCATTTCTCTTTCCTTCAAAATTTGGCTTTAGCTATCTTTCATAACTTATATACACTGACGGAAAAAAAAATCCCAACACCACGAAAAAATAGTTGTAGAGGAATGAAATGGCGGCAATACATTTGCATAGGTAACATATTTAATCGATTAAGATTTCAAGATCACAGCTTAATGTAAGCGCGAGAAGAGCCATTTTAAATGTGAAATGCTGGTACATTAATAACCAGTGTAACCGCCAGAATGTTGAATGCAAGCACGCAAACGTTCATGCATTGTGTCGTACAGGTGCTGGATGTCAGTTTGTGGGATGGAGTTCCATGCCTGTTGCACTTGGTTGGTCAATACAGGGACAGTTAATGCTGGTTGGGGTGACGCTGGAGTTGTCGTCCAATGATGTCCCATACGTGCTCGATTGGTGACAGATCTGGTGATCTAGCAGGCCACGGAAACATGTCGACACTCTGTAGAGCATGTTGGGTTACAACAGCGGTATGCGGGCGAGCGTTATCCTGTTGTAAAACACCCCCTGGAATGCTGTTCACGAATGGCAGCACAACAGGTTGAATCACCAGACCGACGTACAACTGTGCCGTCAGGGTGCGTGGGATAACCACGAGAGTGCTCCTGCTGTCATAGGAAATTGCTCCCCAGACCATAACTCCAGGTGTAGGTCCAGTGTGTCTCGGCCGCAGACAGGTTGGTTGCAGGCGCTCACCTGGCCTCCTTCTAACCAACACACGGCCATCACTGGCACCCAGGCAGAACCGGCTTTCATCAGAAAACACAACAGATCTCCACTCCGTCCTCCAATGAGCTCTAGCTTGACACCACTGACGTCGCAAACAGCGGTGGTTTGGAGTAAGTGGAATGCACGCTACAGGGCGTCTGGCTCGGAGCTGTCCTTCAAGTAACCGATTTGTAACAGTTCGTTGTGTCACTGTGGTGGCAACTGCAGCTCGAAGTGCTGCCGCAGACGCGGTACGATGCGCCACGGCAATACGCCGTACACGGCGGTCTTCCCTCTCAGTAGTACCACGTGGCCGGCCGGAACCCGGTCTTCTTGAGGCAGTACCTTCCCTTGACCACCGCTGCCAACAATCATGCACAGTGGCTACATTCCTGCCAAGTCGTTCTGCAATATTGCGGAACGAAAATCCACCTTCTCGTAGCCATATTACACGACCTCGTTCAAACTCCGTGAGCTGTTGATAATGGCTTCTCCGTCTTCTTAGAGGCATTCTTGACTAACATCAACACACTACGTCGAATCTCAACGATAACTAACGCTCACGAACGTTACAGCGTGTATTTACAGCAAACCTGCTTTGCATGTTCCGATGTGCGCTGCTAGCGCCACACGTATGCGCCGAGCGCGAAATTTGCATAGACGTCATCTTATAGATGTACTCTCACGGCCTACCAACTGTCGTTTATCTAATACAACCCCTTCTTGGTGTTGGGATTTTTTTCCCGTCAGTGTATGTTGTTGGCTGGTTCTTCGCCTCACAAACGCTTTACCCAGAGAGCCGCCACTGGTGTACTCAACCATCCCTATTCTCCAGATTTGTTACCGTGTGACTACTTTCTATTCCCTAAACTAAAGCTGTCTTTAAAAGGAACGTCGCCCCGGTGGCGCAGTGGTCTAAGCGATGGCTTCTGATCCTTCGTTCGAGACGGGTCCGGGTTCGAATCCCGGTGAGGCATGGGTGTTGTGTTTGTCTTACGGCATTGGCTCTCGAACCAGTGGCCCTAAATTAGGTACGGCGAGACTGCTTAAAACCCACTGAGTTGCTCACGGTGGTTGTTAAACCTCCAATACAAAAAAAAAAAAAAAAAAAGAGTAAAAAGTTTTTCAAGACATTGAAGACGAACTGTGACATCAGCTATTCCCTCTATACCAAAAGATGACATCTGGAAGTCCTTCCTTTCGTTGGCTGATCGTGACACTTCTTGTATTAACGCATGAGGAATGTACCTCGAATGAAATATATTCACGTAAGCTTTCCTGCTTTTCCATTTTTTTTTTTTTTATAAATTCAGTCTCATTGCTTAATTCCGCACTATGTAGTAACCATAAAGCACCGCTTAAAAGACACCCATAATCAGTGTGATAAATAGTTGGTATGAACTCTTTCCTGTATCATGATAAAAAAAGATAATTTTTCGTTGGTATAATATTTAATGACGTTTTTTTTAATTTGTGAATGGAATTGCTAGATAGTATGAAAATATCAACGTTTACCACAATTAAATGTTAATTGCACATCGACTACAGTTTCGCAGAACGTTTGGCTCGGCATCATCAGGAGGAATCATAACTTTTGTCTTTTGCAATTTATTACAAGATCATATATCTTACAGGTTTCATTAAGTTTATTTATCAAAGAGTGCTGTTCATTTGGGGTTCTTGCAATAAGAACAAGATCGTCTGCATGTTTGATATTATTTATATTTAGACCATTGATATCAATTCCAGGTTTTTTATCTATTGCATTCTTTACAACTTCTTCTAGGTACAGGTTAAATAGACATTAGAATATTGGGCATCCCTCCATTACTCTTTTTTGAATCTCTACTGATTCTATTTTAAGTGTGTTCTGTTTTAAGCCGAATGTTCTGCGAAACAATAGTCGATGTATAATAAACATTTAACTAGTCCGTAACCCGTCCATGCACGGTTTAAAAAGCTGTAACTAAAATTTTCTCTTGTCATATAACACGAATCGTAATAAAATGCATAACTGTAATAAACGGTTGAAATATTAATGGGCAGTGTATAAGATGGGTCACCAACAACAAAATTTTCGTAATATTCTCATTAATTTTTAATTTTTCCAACTACTCGAGGACGTTTCTTATTATTGTATAATAAGGAACGTCATCGAGTAGTTGGAAAAATTAAAAAAGAATTTCCAAATGCCTACCTGTCGTTGACGGGCTTGCATTGAAGTATTGAGGCATTCAGTGACCCGAAACGATATCGTGTCTAGATAACTACACAACAGGGTAAAAATATGTTTTATTTTGGCATATAATCTATACTAATATATAAAGAGAGAAACTTTGTTTCTGTGTTTGGGGTAATCACCAAAACTACTGAATCGATTTGGATAATTCTTTCATCGTTGGGAAGCTTATTTCTTTCCGGTGAACATAGGCTATTTCGTTTATTTTTTATTATTTTTGGCTGTACTACCGAATCAGATCGTCTTCATGTAGTTCCCTATTTCCAGTGTATCGTTCCGCTTTGTTTACATACAACCTGATCACACCCAACGTGAATGAAAGTCGTTCAACGATAATATACGGATTTTTTTACTAATCTCGAAAACTACTGAACCGTTTCGGATAATTACAATTACGTAGTTGATAACGGAGGGCTTAGTTCCAAGTCCGACCACCTCCGAAAGGTACATGGCGCTGTAAGTACTGAAAAGAGAACAAACGCCAGAATAACGAACGGCGTATTGTACAAAGTTACTGCCACGGTAACGTAAAAAAAAAAAAATACTTACGACAATAAAAATTAGCGATGACAAATCTGTGGGCCAGTAGCTTTCATTAAAAAAAAATCATGAAAATCGTTCCAGTGGGCACTAGCGGATTGCAGAAAGAAACGGCCTTGTGTTTTAAATATATAAATTGTGGTAAAGGATGCTGTTTTTATACTACCTCAACACTAAAAGTTTTGTAGTCATAAATTAAAAAATTGTTAGATATTCTATTGATGTGTGGTCTCTATATGACCACAGTTCAGTAGGAATAGTATCAATACCTGGTGCTTCATTGTTTTTCATTTCTTTTATTGCATATTTAACTTTTGTTTAAGACTTTTGGGTAACTATTGCTTTCTTCTATTTTGGCATTGTAGTTTTGTTTCCTTGATTTCGTTAAAGTAAAGCAAATGAACAGAATTTTTAAGCACAGGTGAAGAGGTACTCAATTTAAAATGGAAATGGGCTGACCATATAGCAAGAATGGAAAATAATAGATGGACTAAAATAATAACAGAATGGAGACCATATAAAGGAAAGAGGGGAGTAGGAATACCAGAGGGAAGATGGATGAATGATAAAAACAAAACTGTAGGAAAGCTGTGAAATACATGTTAAAAAAATCTACTTAAAAGTGAGAACCTGAACCTATTCGTTTTTTTTAAGTACAATCGTATCGTAAATGAGTACATGACATGCTCAAATACAAGTAATCATACCTACTTACAAATAACTGCACCAATAAATACAAATACAGACATCAAACAAAGGTCTTCGCTCTTTCCACGTTTATAAGTGAGTCACGGAAAAAATCTCATTGGCCGCCACCGGGAATCGAACCCAATGTCTTCCAGTTACGCACCGGATATCCTTCCACTACACCACAGCGGCCTCGAATTCCTCCAGACTCACACACGCTAACTGCCAAGCCAATTTGGCAGGTTGTATCTTGGAGCCCCTCACAATGCTGGGGATTCAGCAAAGATGGTAAGCAGCAACTGAAGAAATAATTAGAAGGCGAATGAATACTTAATACAGACATTTGACGTGGACCAAGAACATCAAACAAAGGTCTTCGCTAACAATAATATCGTATTACTTCATTTTAGATATAGATTTCAAGAGAAATTGTTTAATAAATGTTTAAAGTGACACATAAATATAATTAGTACAAAAAAGTCACTGATCACAAGTAATTTAATTATGCATAAAGTATCTTTGTGTACGTTTTTACATTAACTATATTAGTGTCAATCTCATAAATAATATATTGTCGCTTCATCACTATATTTGTCATAAAATTGTGCGGTCCATTGGCCCAGCATATGACAACGAGTATATCTATTATCCCAGATGTGCCATCGAATAATATACTTCCAGTTAATATGAATAAATGAGTGCCGCGGGTGGCCTAGTGGGCAACGTTCGTGACTGCCGCGGAAAGGACCACAGGTTCGATCCCAGGCAGGTACAAACACTCGATCCACTAAATATCCGACGTGCGTCGGATGGGCACGTTAAGCCGTTGGACCCCACGTACTGGCCCCCGGTAATAAATAAGGGCGTCTTCCTCCCCCTTTCTGTTTCGCTTCCGTGTCACTTTTCTATCGGGCACTCAAGCCCAAATCTCCTAGCTTCCTATTTCTAAGGGTTGTTTAAGACCTGGGGTCAAACACTCCCTTCCTAAAATCCTCTACATATGATCATTTGATTATATGAATAAATGAGTACGTATGGAGTACACATATTCCAAATTTGAAATCGAACCGTGGATGGCTTAGTGGTTAGAGATTCAGACTGCTGGTGGAGGGACCCAAGGTTTAAACCTGGCGTGGTGGTGGGAATTTCTAACAATCGCTGAATAACCGCCGTGCACGTTAAGTGACTGCCCTCGGGTAGGAATCCTCTGGTTATATATAAAGGTGTTTATTCCTAAGCCCCCCCCCAATTTCTCTCTGCCTTCTATGTGCAAAAGCGTACGTTTGTACGGTGGCGCCATCTGGTGTGCTCTCTCTCACTTACAAACCATCTGTCAGAATCGCCAGATTCGTTCTAACTTCCTTCAGTTTCTGTGCCCTGCCCGAAAGGGCACAGTAACTGAATGAAGTTAGAGTACATATATTTGAAATATATGGATTTTTTGAGTACATATATTTGAAATATATGTACTCAAAAATGAGTACATATATTTTAAATTAGAAATACCAGATATACTCACAATTGATTTTCTTTATGTACTCATTTTTGAGAACGCGTTTTTTCCAAAAATGAGTCACAAGTACTCGGAACTATTATAAGCCCATAACATATTCAAAAACGAGTACATTTTGCTTATTTCTGAGTACCAATTTTTAACAGTGAGACAAACCCAGGATAGGTACATTTAGAAAGAGATGAGGGAGGCCTATTGGCTATAAAAAAAAAGGTTAGAGGAAGAAGAAAGTAAATGTATACTCTCGAATTACTCGCTTTATTTTACACCAACACAGGTCTTAGCATGGGAAAGATGCATATCATAAATTATCTACAGAGAGTACCAGAGTACTCTCTGGATATTGGGGGGGGGGAGATATATGCACAATGGAAGTTTATTATAATCGGTATCTCATAGTGAAATTCTTAATTGGTTGATGCAGTATTCGTTAAATATTCTTGTTTAATGATTTACGAAAGTCATTACGAAAAAAAAAGCTTAAGATTTTCATTTGCTACTGAAGATAAAAAATCCTCTTCCTTTGAAATGAATGGTACCAGTGTCAGCTTTGCAAAAGGAATGTCCCCCAAACGATTCAGTAATGGTAGTTACAGCACTGAGTTTTTAGGCTTTATGTTCTGCATATTAGTGTATTCAAATTTCTCTGGTAGGATAAGAAAATGTAGAATCTACATTACAAATGAGGAAGATTTTGCATTCAACAAATGCAGAAACGGGCGAAGAATAGAGAGGGGGGTGGAATGTAAGTCAAACATAACCGCTGGAAATGATAAACGTCTGCGCAATTTTCGTACCGCTCGTCCTCTTTTTCATTGATCTCTTGCTGTTTCCTAGTTTCTTGCCTGACGTAACTGACGGATCGTTTGCATCTTTAACCTGGAGAACAAACGGGATGCTGAGGAGCAGGATGACGGGGAGGAGTCGTGACAATGATCATCCGTTCTGCATCCCAGGAGAGAGTCAAAAGATCTCGATTTCTCCTCTTAAACTTCCCGAAAGAATTTCTTTTTTCTCTTTCTGTCATCTGCGTAGGGTAACTGAAGTCTGATGAAAAAAAAAAAAAAAAAAAAAAAAAGGGAAAAAGAAATCCCTGTTTGATTGATATGCAAATGATGGAGGCTGCTACTTCATGTGAATCCACGTAGACGACTGAATCTTTTCTACTCGTCTTCTTCATTTTCCTATCCATCCTTATTTTATTTTTTATTTTTTTGCCCTAAGAAGATTAAAAGAACGAAAAAAAAAAAAGAGAGATTTTAGATCGCGCAGAAGAACTCTCTTCCCTTTTCTAACGACAAAGAAGACTGGATATTCAAATGAATAATTGAAAATGAAGAATGTCTGGGGTTTGGGGGAGGGGGTTCCATGAGCGAGGGTGCTGGAGAAATACTACTGTCCAATGTTTGCTTGATCTTTCTGAATTTGCATCTCTTTTTACAGTTTTCTTTAATAGAAATCCTGTCAAAGGACTTCTAGAGAGGAAGCAAGTTTCCGCAAAGACGCATTGAACGTCCTCCCAAAAACATAACTTCCTATTAAAATCCTGTGTATTATTCGTTCATGCTAATTTGTACAGCTGTGGGTAACGTATGAAAACTCAATCATGCTCTAGATATTTGATTTCTTCGAATCTAGCACGGTTTGAATTTACCTACTCATCATTGAAACAGACGTACCTTCTCAAATGTTTTTAGGCTTTTCAAGGGCTTTAATTGTCCCTAAGCAATTGATTCTCGGTGCAAATGCTCTTTATCTTGTGCTATTACGTTAAAGTAAAAGGATACAAATCAACTGATTTTCAGTTAATCTCAGGACGTTCACAAAACATTTTCTTGCAAGAAGTTTGACATATCAGAAGTTGTTGTATGAACCACCTGTGCCATAACTTCAGTTTTTCGACTTTTTCGGTTTGTGAAGATCACAAGGTATCCGAATTAAATTACGAGATATATTAAGAGAGAGAGAGAGAGAGAGAGAGAGAGCGGTTTCCCATTCCATTGCAATTAGATTGTTATAACTCAAAAATTCCATTTAACATTTGTCTTTTCATACCATAACTTGTATTATCTTTTTAATCATTTTTTGTAAAGTTTAATGACACAATACATAAATAAACTTTTATTGTGGATTTCACATGAATTTGCAATTTAAGAAAATTTTGAACGCGATCCATTCATTTGCCTGCTCTGTAAAAAAATTCTGAAATTCACGAGCCACTTTCCATCATTTCCTTCGTGAATTAACGAAGCATATTTCTGATACAACCTTTTCCGTGAAATGACGGGAAGAAACCAAAATTTTATGGATTTTTCGTACTTCGGGAAAATTCTGAATTTTCAGAACCCTTTCCGGAATTTCTTTCTTATATTGACGGTAAATTGCCGTTTTTAAGGTGTGTTAATGGAAAATTCTAAATTTTCAAAAACCTTTCCGCAATTCTTTTCTTGCATTGACGGTAAATTGCCGTTTTTAAGGTGTGTTAACGGAAAATTCTAAATTTTCAAAAACCTTTCCGCAATTCCTTTCTTGCATTGACGGTAAACTGCCGTTTTTAAGGTGTGTTAACGGAAAATTCTAAATTTTCAAAAACCTTTCCGCTATTCCTTTCTTGCGTTGACGGCAAATTGCCGTTTTTAAGGTGTGTTAACGGAAAATTCTAAATTTTCAAAAACCTTTCCGCAATTCCTTTCTTGCCTTGACGGTAAATTGCCGTTTGTTTTTAAGATGTGCTAACTGAAAATTCTAAATTTTCAGAAACCTTTCCGCAATTCCTTTCGTAAATTAACGAAAAAACTTCGTTCTCACTTTTCCCGTGTATCCACAGAACGAAAAAATTCCGGTAATACGAGAGATTCGCGAAAGTACTTAAGGTTTGATTAATTGTTAAATTTCCATAGTCCTTCAAAGAAACTAATTTTGAAATTCTGTAGCGAGATCGGATATTGTGTACAGCATATCGCATGAATTTTGGTTATTGTGGCACAATATTTCTTGTCCTCTTCCCCATTTTGAGCACCAGCTATTACATATTGTGTTACGATAAGAAACCGGGTACTTAAATTATTGTACAGGTGATTTGTACGATGTCTATGAATCAGTCTGTGAGTCCTTCAAATGAAAGCTATTGTAGCTATCTAGAGTAAATTTTATATTTAAAAGTTTTGTGAAATAATACTATAAAACAGTACATTTCACCTTTTCTTAAAGATAATCGAAAGTTTTTTTCAGTTTAAAAAAATCTCAAGTTCCAAAGGATCTCGCTCCTGTGCCCTGAACCTTGACCCCATTTCGATGATATTAAACAGAACTGGTTCAGTATACCTACGGAACAACATACCAAAGTTTTATCGCAATAGAAGCATTTTTAGTAAAGTTATGAAAATAATGGCTGTGGAAAAAATCTCGCTCCTGTGCCCTGACCTTTGATCCCATTTCGATGATATTAAACAGAACCTTTACAGTACTCCTCCGGAACAACATAATGAAGCTTTGTCGCAATCGAAGCATTTTTACGTAAGTTATGACGCATAAGGGCGATGGAATTGATCCCCTCCTATGTCCTGACCTTTGACCCCATTTCGTCCATTTTTAATAGAGTTCCAGGTTGTCCCCTACCACATACTAAAATTTCATCAAAAATCGAACCATTTTTACGCGAGTTATCGTGCGGACAGACAGGCAGACGGATAAATCGGGAGCATATACGCTTATTCTACCTACGGTTTTAAAGGGCAAGAAAGGGGTAATATGAAGCAAGAACAAAAGTTCACTTTCTAGTTGCTAGAAAAATGCGCGCTAGATTTTTTTAATTCTTTAAAAAGCCTCCTACATCAGAAAGGATTTGACAAACTTAGTGGCGTAATCTCTATTTTTACGTTTCTTCACGAAACAGAAGGCATTTCCTGTCACCCGAAATCTGAGAAACTTTGACATCTGTACAAAATTTATCGTAGTGCCGGGAAGTTTTAGATTTTCAGTTTTACTTCTCACGATTTATCATAACTGTTTCCAACATTCTTCTGTTAGGATTTTGATGTCCAACAACATTCCGAAATTGCTTAGAATTTCTTCAGGTTAGGTGTCTATAAAGACGAGGGTGGTTTGAAAAGTAACGCACACTATTTATTTTTGAAAAAAAGGTTATCAATATAGCATCCGCAAGACCATGAAAATTCAGTTGTTCTCCACTCTTGAAATTCCTTGGTTTAAGCCTCTTCTTCATGTTTGTATGGTCGGGGGCTAATGAGGAGGTGAATAGGAATTCACTGAGTGGGCCACTACTAATTGTTCTGTTTGTTTTCTTTACAAAATAGGGAATTTCAACACGGAAAGTGGAGTAAAAAGCTACACCAGCGCTCTTAAGACTTCCCCATGACAGTGAAAGTGCAGGAAGTGGCCGAAGACTGCTCTGTAGGAGAGGAGTGCAAGGCAATGTCGCTGGCTTGAAGGAAGGAATTTAAGGAGGGCAGGAAGTATTGTGTCTGCGGGGCACGATGTTAAAATTTCTTTAAATTAACAAAAACAACATTTTCCTTTAAGGGGATTCGGTAGGTTAATATGGGCACAAAAATGGATTTTCGTATTAACGTTGCATCAATCATTGGCTTTAATTTGACATCTCAGTTGTACTTATCCTACTAATAGATCAAAAGTTATGGCCATAAATGTGAGTACATATCAGGCGGTTTTTCGTGCGTTGCCCTTATTTGGTATTTGATCTCATGCTATACCGTGTTTTTTTATAGTACTACATATTCCACATTTCTAAGGACAGAAGTTTCTTGTTTCAAGTTGGCAATCCTGCTGCAAGGGAATTAAAGCATATGCTTCGTGACAACAACTGATAGATTTCATTAGTGACAGTCACACGAACTGCAGTGTCTTTACTGTTGTGTTGGTGTAGTCTGACGTTAGTAGTGTAGACTGAGATTATTTAGAGTGCATGATGCCATCCTAAGCTTTAACAAAGGGAATATATCTAGATGCACTGTTTTGCAAAAAAACTTGGGACCATTGTCAGCAAGAATACGGGATCCGTTCAGGCAGAGCTCGATAGTCTGCGGGTGCGAAGCGGTGAGCGTATGTTGTCCACACTCCACAAAAAAGCTAGACAACAGCGTACAAGTGCCAAGATGAAGCTTGGAGAGGCGTTCCATGAAGAAGAGGGACCAGATAACCCCTCCTATGGTGCTAAAATGCACTGAATCTCCTGTTGTATGGTAAGCGTTAGTTCAATAAACTTCAATTGCATATTTCCGAGAGTTGTATTTTTGAACATTAATGACCCATTATCTCAGAACCCATAAAAGATACAGCTTTGAAATTTGTACCACAGGTTTGTCTCTTGTATCTACAGACTTTAACACAAGATTTTTTGTAATACGATGTTTTGATAGACTTTTATACATTTTTATATTTCATTTTTTACAACGTTTTTAGTGGTTCCTGAAATAGAAATCACACAATGACAACTAAAATTAATTTTAAGAAAGACTTGTGTTAAAGTGTGGAGCAGTATGTAGAGAACAACCCCTGAAAATTTCAGCCACTTCTTTCCTGTGGTTCCTGAGATAACGGGTCTTCAATATGTTACAATTAACATGTCGGAGATACAACCTACCGAACCCCCTTAAACTGTTCAAGTACAGTACTATTTTCGTAAGCCAAAAATGGCAAAATTTGAAAAGCAAATTAGGACAATACATTCAGAGAAAGGAAAAGGTTGAAGGTGGACAGTATATAGCAACACTTCTATCTTACACTAGTGGCGTAACTAGTCAGATCAGTGTGTGTGTGTGTGTGTGTGTGTGTGTGTGTGTCCATGTAGAGGGAGTGAGGATTGCACGAATTCCTTTGTAGCGGGTAGCGAAAAGCATTAAAAATTCCTTCTTTCAGTGCTTCGTAAAAAAGATTGCTATCAAGCTTGCCTCACCAAAATTAATCCTCCCCCACACTTCGCCCATCCAGATTTTGAAGTCTAGCACCGTCCCCAGTTTGAAATATGTATATGTAATAAGTTAGCATGTTTTTATTTGCATACTTAACGACGACGTTAAGCCACTCACGTCTGAGGTTAGTCTTTCGTTAACTTACACATTCGGATTTTTCTATAAAACTTAGGGAATCTGAAGTCACTTATTAATTTCTCATCATCCATTTCCTTATTTTCCTTTTGTAGTTTGATTAAATATCTTGAAGCATTATAAAGCTTCAAAAAGTCAAAGAATATGCAAAAATGTAGCCTTGCGTTTTCCCAACCATATCAGAAAGCATCCCTCTGAAATTACGTACAGGACCATAAATCCCCGACAGAGTCATCGTCCAAAGAAATTCTGCTTTCCATTGGTTAATGCAATACGCTCTTTCGCATTTGGGCGAGTTTTCAGCGGCAGTTAACATATGTACATCGTACGTGGGAATAAACAGAGGGGACAGAGGGAAAGGATCTAACTGGTCGCAGTCCGAATAGTACCAATGCAACGAGAGACTTTGCATCTACAGTTATTTCTACGTTGATATCAGTTCCCTGTCTGGGATGAGCTACTTCCCACGGCAAAATCTCACATGACTACGGGTATGATACAGCAAAGGCAGTTTTTGCATTAGCGCTGTTTTACGCTTTCCAACCGTAGGTTGAAGAAGCGTATATGCTCCAGCTTTGTGCATCTATCTGTCTGTCCGTCCGTCCGCATGATAACTCGCGTAAAAACGGTTCGATTTCGATGAAGTTTTAGTATGTGATAGAGGAAAACATGGGGACGAACTCTATTAAAAATGAACGAAATGGGGTCAGAGGTCAGGTCATAGGAGCGGTATCCATTCCATTGCTTTTATGAGTCATAACTTATGTAAAAATGCTTCTATTGGGACAAAACTTTATTATGTTATTTCGGAGGTATACTGAACGAGTTCTGTTGAATATCATCGAAATGGGGTCAAAGGTCAGGGAACAGGAGCGAGATTTATTCCACAGCCATTATCCTCACAATTTGACTAAAAATGCTTCAATTGGGACAAAACTTTAGTATGTTGTTCCGGAGGTATACTGAACCAATTATTTTTAATATCATCGAAATGGGGTCATAGGTCAGAACACAGGAGCGAGATTTATTCTACTGCCATTATCCTCATAGCTTGAGTAATAACTTGAGTAATGTTTCTGGTATGTTGGAAAGCGTATCATAATCAATGCATTACATGATTTTACTAACTTGTTTTCCTAAAAATACCTGCAAACGGGAAATTTCATTTTAAATAAAAATCTTCTGAAATCAGGTACACAATTTAAATTTTTCCGTAAAAAACTGCAGAACGAAATTTTTCTTCGAGTACTTTTTTTCATAGAGCAAATTTGTGCACGTGTTTATGGCATGCAATGCAAGCGTTGCATACATAATGACGGCACGCTACTGGTTAGCACATTTTGTTCCTGTTGCGTAAGTAGTTGGTAACGAAAGTTTTAATATTCTGCCTACTACTCTGTGCTTTCCTGGAGCTCTTCATCGTTTTGAAACACATTTCAGAGACGAAGAACTCCAAGATGGCACAGAATGGTAAAGAACTTTCATACACTGTGGCCAAACGCTTGTTATTACAGTAGCGCCACCTCGGTGATCAAATGTTTGCAGGCGAAGGCTTTTGGCTAGTCGTTCTGTGACGTACACTTTAAGATAGCTTTTCTTTTTAATTCCTGTTATGTATGTACAAGCGCAATTCCATAAAAACTGAGAGTAATTTTTTTGAGTTGGCAACAGTGCGAAGGGGGAAAATAACCACGCAGACGACTAACTGAATTAAGAAAGTAGCTCTGGCAACAGGCATTAGCCGTGGCAAACGATTCTGATTTTGTTATTGCGCAGTTGATTAAGCATTTCGCCATAGAGCTATGGAGGTGAGTGATACAGAGTTAAGAATTGAAATGCGTTGCGCGATAACATTTTGCTATCGTTTGGGTAAAACGGCTCCAGAAACAGTTGATTTAATGAAAAAAGCTTACAAAGATAAATGTTTGGGTGAGTCAATTATTTTTAGATGGCATCATGATTTCAAAAAAGGTTGTTTGTCTGCAGAACTCGCTCCTAGGCCTAGTTGATATGAAAGTGTTGTTATGGAGCGTATTGTTAACACTGTTTGGGCAATCCTGCAAGAAGATCGACGAATGACGTGTGAAGACATAGCGGCGTCAACTAAGATTTCAAAAACGTCGGCATTCCTCAGTCTATGCGACAAATTACTGCTGCATCGTGTGTGTTCCAGGTGGGTACCTCATCACCTGACGAGAGAACAATTCTTAGCCAGAATTCAGGTGCGTCATTAGTGGAAACAAATGATTGCAAAAGATCCAAACTTTCTAAAAACAGTAATAACTACCGACGAAACATGGGTCCACTATTTCGAGCCCCTCACGAAGCGCACAACGAGTGTCTGGAAACACACAGGTTCGCCTCCTCCGAAAAAAGTCCTCTAAACCAAATCAGTTGGGAAGGTGATGATGATAATTTTCTTTGATCATGAAGGTGTTGTCTACCAGCATGCTATTCATCCACAAACTACTCTCAATGCTGAGCATGTTATTTCAATCTTCAAGCGTGTGTGGAGACACATATCGATTAAACGATCGGAACTGGTTCGCAAGTGGACCCTACACCATGATAACGCCCGCCCACATGTGGCTGCTTGGGTTCAACGTTTTTTTGTGAAATGCAGTATTGAAATCATGCCACAGCCTGCCTACAGTCCTGACCTCGCACCGTGCGATTTCTTGTTGTTTCGAACAATGAAGGAGAAGTTCCGTGGTGCAACATTCAACTCAGATGCTTACGTTATTCAAGCTGTAAAGAAGTCGCTAAAGCAGCTTCTACAAAATGCCTTCGCACATGCCTTTAAAAGTGAACTGAATGATGGGACCGTTGCATATCATGCGAGGGAAGATATTTTGAGAAAGAATATCATATACTTTGCTGTACTTATATTTCTTCCTTTTGTGTGATTTTACTCTCAGTTTTTACGGAACGGCCGTTGTAAATGTTAATTAATTCTCCTTAAGCATTTTGCAAACTTAACGCCACATTTCCTCTCTCACTGAATGTTTTGTGGCGACATGAATTGAGGTCAGAAGCAGAATGACGTTCAGCAGATATAAGAAGGATATTAACGATGTATCGGGGCTCTCGTTAGAATTTTGCAACTACTAAGTTAATTGAAGTTATCCGGAGCATCACGTAAACGCTACAGAACGTTGTAGTCGCAGTTCCATTCTTATTCAGATAATGTTAACGTCCCGAGGAAGCATAAGCAATTAGCTAAATTATTCAATGAAACACTTAAGAACATTACAGTTCGAGTTAGAGATCTGGTTGAGACATGGGCGTTGTGCTTGTCCTACGGCGCTGTTGCTTTCCCTTCCTTAGAACTAATGGCCTCAAAAGAAAAAATTAGCCCTAAGAGTTGCTCATGGCAGTGATTAACCTTCTTGTTAAAAATACCCTTAATTGCGACCAAAAGTTGGTTTGCCAGTCCCTTCTCAAAGCTCAATTTAATCCCACCAATTTGAGCATGAGTGAAGTCTACTGCACAATAGCTATCTAGAAACAACAAGAAAAAGAAATACAGGTTTTAAGCTAGAAATTAATAAAAAGGAATTGTACACTAACTGTCCTCAAAATAGTGTAAACAAGGTTTTGTAAAAGATTGGGGTGAATAACACGATTCGAAATTACAATTACATCTTTAATGAGTTGAATTTTAGTTGTTGGCTTTTTTTTCTATAGTCCATACAACACTTTGAACCACAAAATTTCGATCGGATTTAAGTCCGGTGACTGTGGTGGCCAATCAAGATGCTGAAATCTTTTTTCTCAAACCACTTTTCACTACTTTAGCACGATGACAGGGAGCATTGCCATCTTGAAAAATAAAATTGCCGTCATATAGTCTAGATGATGGTATTATCTTGTTTTCTACTATCCAGATGTGTTTCTGGGCATTTACCGTACCATCGACAATATAGAGGTTCCCAACGCCATGTGCACACATACAGCTCGAAACCATGACCTTCACCAGAAGCTTAACAGTAGTCATTAAGTAACTTGGATGGGATTCTTCATGCATGAATTTCCTTACATAGGCACTACTCTGAATCCCATTGAGGCAAAATTCTGATTCATCACTGAAAAGAACATTTTCCCATTGCTTGGTTGTCCATGCGACATGCTGTTTTACCCACTGAAGTCTAACCTGTCTTTGTTTATCAGTTAACAGTGGTTAACGCCTACCTTTGGAGTCACGTAAACCGTACTGAAGCAACCTCCTCCTAACAGTAGATGTACGAACAGTAACATCAGTCACTTTAGACCATCTTTGAAGCAATTCAGGTGAACTGAGTCACTTGTCAGCCAGGCTTAATTTTCTGAACACTGTGTCCTGCCTGGTTGTAGTGGATCTAGGGCTTCCACACTGCGACGCATATTTTTTATATCAGCAGTGTCTTTTACTTTCTTCAGTAGCCTATTAACTGTAGATTGATTACAGCCCACTCTTTCAGCGATTTGCCTTGAAGAATATCCCTCTTCATGCACAACAACTATTTTTACTCTCTCCGCTGTGGACAATTTCGCAGTTTTAACCATTATTGAGAATGTACACAAACTATACCCTAATAACAACAAGAAGCGACCACTACAATGCTCTAGTACGATGCGATACGATATTTGAAGAAGTTTTAGGAAGCGAGTGTCTAACCCCAGTTCTAAAACTACCCTTAGAAATAGGAAGCTAGGAGATCTGAGTAAGTGAACTGAATAGGAAAGACAAACAGAAAAATTGAGTGAAAAGAGAGGGTGATATATCTTTCAAACTGTGAACCGTATAAGGTGATATATCTTTCAAACCGAGAACAACTATAATATTTTTACTGTCCCCTGTGGACAATTTCGCAGTTTTAACCATTATTGAGAATGTTCACAAACTATACTTTAATAACAACAAGAACCAACTACTATGTACAATGCTCTAGTAGATCAAATCAGATCAGTTCATATGTAGAGGATTTTAGGAAGGAAGTGTCTGACCCCAGGTCTTAAACAACCCTTAGAAATAGAAAGCTAGGAGATTTGGACTACAGTGCCCGATAGGAAAGTCACCCAAAAGCGAGGTAGAAAGGGGGTGAGACGCCCTGATTTATTACCGGAGGGGGGGGGTTCAGTACCCGGTGCCTGACGGCTTAGCGTGCCCATCCGACTCACGGTTGGTATTTAGTGGTTTGAGAGTTCGTACCTGCCGGGATCGAACCCGAGGTCTTCTCCGTGGTAGTCACGAACGTTGACCACTAAGGGTCACTCGCAGCCCGAAGCTCTAGTAACTCTGCGTCAACCCTTATAAAGGCTGCAGTAGGATTAGGATAGCGTTAGGAAGCAGCCAATCAGGTAAAAGAATGTCTATGATTGGCTGTAACAACTGATACGCAGCTAACCTGAATTTCAATGTGTTTGTCAAAAAGACATTTTTGAAATTTCCATTAAATTTTACATTTAATGACGATGAAATAACTATGAAAACTAGTAAAAAAAAACAGTTAAACTTAAAAAAAAATCACGGTTTTTGCAGGTGATGCAGTACTTTTGCACACCACTGTACAATATATATGCATTCATTAGCTAACAAAAGCAGCGTTTATTAGGAAACGTCTAAATTTAGCAAAGTAAAGATAATAGAAAATTTAAGAAAGCCGAATAAGTTTTCATCCCCATTTGCAGAGACCATGACGCTATTACTTCTTTTAACATTTTACGTTTCAGATGAGTGGTTCCGAATGTGTAATGAAGTGAAGTGGTGACGTCATTGGTATTTAGTGACTGAGCCGATACCGAGTTTATGGTGTCCATTTTTCTAAATAAGTACTGTTGGCGGAGAGGAAGCATTGATTTGTAGCGGGAAGAAATTGGATCCAAGTTCATCTCTTGAGAAAGTCAGTCGAACGTTATGAAGGTGGATTGAATTTCTAGTCATTTTCCAGGTATTCGGTTCCACCTCCGGAAATCGCGCGATTTACTCTCCACAGCTTTCCAACGGGAGTGAACGTTTGAATCGGTATTAACACCCTTTCATTTATCGTTTAGGGGAAAGAGAGGATAAAATGAAATAGCAAACATTTTGGCATCTCATTAAGTGAGGAGCATTCAGAATTCGGAATGTTTCCGTGACATCAGTGCGTGCGTGTGTCATCGTCTTCATTACGCGACGCTGGTTCCTTTTGGAGGCTTGTTTTGGGAAAATAAAAATGCATTTCCTTTTCCCCTTTAAGCATTTTTGCTAGCAAAACGAATCCGCCTTCAAGTAATGATATATGTTAGAGACGGGGATCACTGCTAAATCCCATCATTATGCTTCTTGGGCAGAAGCACGCCATCTTGAATGTTTTCTTACTCCAAAGCGTCGTTCGATTTAATCTTCAAAGAGTTGAATTCACTCATTTCCTTACCAAGGTGTCATCTTCTACAGTTTACACCCACCCCGCATCCACTGTCCCCACTTGCTGCCTTCTCCGCCTCCTCCTAACACATCATATCATCATCTCTCTCTATTCCAAAGATATCTCCTCCGGTAATTCCACACAGACACGCTCCCGCCTCGAGAACCCAATCCGTTCCAGTGGACGATTCCATCTTTCTCGCTGCTCGAAGACCATGCATACCAAAACTGTCATAAACATTTATGAACAACGAACAGCTCCGCACTCTCGCTGCAATATGATGGAACCGCACTCCGGGCCGAGGCGCAACCGTGAAATGAGATCGGTTGACCTTTGAACCGCGTCACCACAGTTCGC
Organism: Macrothele yani; assembly: GCA_039090855.1. NCBI lineage: Eukaryota > Metazoa > Arthropoda > Arachnida > Araneae > Macrothelidae > Macrothele > Macrothele yani. The sequence continues at coordinate 113,040,629 of CM077026.1, forward strand.
TACTGAGGCACGTCCCACTCCATCACGCGCTATGACGTCACGCTACGGTGATCCTCGTCAACCCGTTGATCCTGTTAAAGGCAGTGAGCTCCTAATACCGACGCACCTACCTTTTTAAGAATAAATCAGAGCGACTCCTTAATAGTTTTGGAGCCCCGTAATAAAACGAAGGAATAACATGGTCTCGGCACATAACTTCTGCCTAGATACGCGCTTTTCTCTCGCTCCCCTTCTCTCTCTCTCCTTTCCTCTGTGCTTGGAGGAGGGATTTTCATCCAAGATGATCTGTTTTGGCGTACGCAAGTCCCCTGCATTTTATAGCCCACCGAGTAACGAAGGGACTCGGCCCATGAAGACATTTTTGGAGATTTCTATGCAAATGAGGAAGAGATGCTTCTGTTTCAGTCATAAACAGGCAGGACCCTCATATCCTTATTTGTTCAAAGATGGCGGTGATTCTGGAAGATGAAGCAGAAAGTTTTATTACGGCCATGCATAGAATCGGTCATCTCGAAGATTCGAGTAGCTTTATCGCACATGACTCTCTGCACTAGGAACCCAGAGAAACGTTACGCAAACTGTGCGTGGAGACATAACGATGGAATCTATTCGAGTCTGTCGCGATAGGAACAGTACGGAATATATTTTAATAAAAGACACATCACAGAAGAGGCATGAAATTTTAATAGAAAACTTTCAATGACCTGTGGACCATTATTTCCTTGGAAATCGGCAGGTATGTTTATAACATGACATGAAACGTTTCGATTCCTCAGCTGGGGGTAAACTGAAATTATAGATTAGAACGATGCTTTGCAACACCAATAAGAGCTATAATAACCTTCATGGGCACTTCAAATCACCTAGTTAAAAATATAAAAATTCTTATTTCGAAATTTAGCAAAAAAAAAAAAAAACTATTCTCCGAGTCAACCTTAGAGTGCACTACTATTTAAGGAGGTAAGGAACAACTACTTCCGCTTCGAAAAATAGTCCCTAACGTTTATAGCGAAGAGCGGCAGAATTATTTTCCAGAATCCATATTTCTTTGCTCAGTAGTTTATGACTCATATGTTATTAAAAATAATCTTTTGAGAGATTTCAGAAACCAGATCAGATGTAGAGGATTTTAGGAAGGGAGTGTCTGACCCCAGGTCTTAAACAATCCTTAGAAATAGGAAGCTAGGAGATTTGGGATAGAGTGCCCTATAGGAAAGTGACACGGAAGCGAGGCAGAAAAGGGGAGGAAGACACCCTTATTTATTACCGGGGGGGGAGTACCCGTGTTCCGAAGGCGCCAATCCGACGCACGGTGGCTATTAAGTGGTTAGAGCGTTCGTACCTCTCTGGAATCGAACCTGAGGTCTTTCCGTGGCAGTCACGAAAGTTGACCACTAGGCCAGCCGCTGCCCCAAGACATGCAGAGAAGTTATGCTCCTTATTGAGTATAACTTCTCATATCAAATGAATTTGATATGAGAAGTTATCCTGAGTAAAGAGCCTCGCAATTTCGGCTGCTTCTGGGAATAACTTGGACAGGAGGAAAGGGGTAGGGAAGAACTCTCCCATCATTCACAACACAGAGACAACGAATTGACAACAAAGGAAACTCGAGGGGAATCTTACTTAAACAGGCGGTGTGGTCGCTTTTGCGGCCAGTGCACAAAACGTAGTTTTTGCGCCCGTTGGTACTTTGGCTCTCTCTTTTCCCCAGGAGTGTCAGTGTCTTTTGTGTGTCCCAGGAGTGCCCGGGGAGGCTCGACATTGTATGGTTTGAAAATCGCCCAGCCTGATGGGACACGTGGACTGAAATTTCATTAGAATTCGTTTTGAGTGTACATCGTTTCGCATCTTTAGCAGCACGTTTTTGAATTCTTCCCGACATAAATTAAAACATTTCAAAGTCATTCATGGTAAATGGAACCCATTAAAAAAAACTAGCAGATTTTTACAATCGATAAAACATTTAGAAATAGTTACTTTCTTCCACTAGCGACTGAAAGGTATGTCAGGAAAATTAACAAATTGTGCACAAAAAGTTTCTCGTTGATGAAGGAAGATATCAAAGACAAAGGGATTTTCACGTAGAACAGTTAGTAGAAGAAATACAGATGAAAACATGATAGAAATTTACGCTAACTAGCGGAAGAATTTTTAATAATGGAAAGGTGGAAAATATGCGAAAAGTATTCTTCATAGCATAAGGTAAACATAAGATGTCATCGCTCTGTCCACGTTATTTTTATGAACAACGAATAGCAACTGAAAAATTATACATCCCACACCGCTGGGATCGGACCCCAGGTCTTTCGATAACTAGCCGAGTGCGTTCGCTCCACGTTGAACGCCACTAGATGGCGACACATCAGTTGCTGAGCCCATCAGTGTGGATTTGTGTAGTCAGATGCTGACTGATAAACCGCGAGTGGCGCTGTGAAGCGAACGCACTCGGCTAGTTATCGAGAGATCTGGGGTTCGATTCCAGCGGCGTCGGAGTACAATTTTTCAGTTGCTATTCGTTGTTTATAAAATAACGTGGATAGAGCGATACCAAATAGTACTAAGTGCTGGCTTCGCAACATTAATTTAAAATGGGCCCGGTTCAAATCCTGGGTTATACAGGGTTACAAGGAAAGTCCTTGTTCAGGCCAATATCTCCCGAACTATGGCAATTAGCGATTTGCTTCTTGTGCAGTTGGATAGGAAGCCCCCTATGGCGCACACAATAACACCACGAGGGATCCCCTCGTGTTGAGGGGGCTATCTCTCCCCCTTTGCAGATAGAGCAAGAAAGTCAATTACAAACTTGTTCAGCGAGGCAAAAATAGTACAAAAATGTTTTTGTCTCATAACAAAAGATGGAAGGGGACCGGGAATGTGGCCCCAAGAAAATCACAACATCCGGAAGCAACAACAGAGTATTTACACAAGAACTTATTATTTAGAACTTATCTAAACTGGTAAGTTCTAAGTAAATGAATGCACAAAGGAAAAGTTATCCTACAAACTTTATCTACAGTTTTTGTTCCGAAATAAAACGCAGTTCCTTGACATATTCAATATCAGACTTTGATGTCCAATACAGTAAAAAATACACTGAGACAAGGAGAAATAGCATAGAGTGCCGAAACACTCGTCCAATAGGAAAACTGTATGCACATCTAATTGACTTGCGTACGTGGCAAAGCTTTAGACTGCCCGTCACTGGTTCACGAAATGTTGGCATACCGACCACGCATATCATTTTTGTACACTCCTGCCCAACCAAAATGCAACACCAAGAAGGACACGAGATAGCAAAGCCAGATTTACTGGACACATAACAACAGATACAAAGATGAAACGACTGAGCTTACAGGCCCGTGCGACTTGCGGAACACGCAGACATCAATAGTTCGTGTGGCCCCCATGGCTGGCAAAAACGGCCGCTACACGCCGCGGCATCGAACGAAAGAGGCTTTGGATGTGGGCATGGGGTATGTAGGTCCAGGCTGCTTCCATACGTTGCCACAGTTTGTCAGGCGTAGCCGTGGGTGGTGCTTGCCGATCAGCTACCAGACGTGTTCAATGGGCGACATATCGGGAGAACAGGCGGGCCACGGCAGCAGTGACACCTGGTGGGCCGTGAAGAATTGTTGCACGATGCGTGTCACGTGCTGGCGCGCATTTTCCTGTTGAAACGTGACTTCTGGCAGGTCCTTCAGGTAAGGGAGGACTAAAGGCTCCAAAACGTCGGAGATGTAGCGGTGCCTGTTGAGTGTACAGGCGATGCGTACCAGAAGGGTGTGGGTGTCATATATAATTCCGCCCCAAACCATAACGCCAGGTGACGGACCGGTATGGCGATGCATAATGCAGGCGTCATACAGTCTCTCGCCGTGGTGCCGCCGCACGCGGATCCGACCATCGTGGTGTTGCAGGCAGAAGCGGGATTCGTCGGAGAAGACAATGTCTTGCCATTCCGTAGTCCAGGTGCGCCGTTCAACGGCTCACTGCCGCCGCACTCGCCGGTAGTGTTACGTCAATGGTAATCGGAGCAAAGGGCGCCGTGCGACAAGTCCCCGCTCCTGCAGACTACGTCGAACTGTACGTGCTGACACAGGTTGTTTCGCAACACACCCTAATTCCTGCGCGAATGTTCGTGATGTGGCGGTGCCAGCCGTCAATTCCCGCCGCACAACATGCCGGTCCTCTCGTTCGGTGGTGTGCCGCGGCTGCGGTAATCGCTCATGTCGGTTCGTCCGTCCCTTCTGCACCCACCGAATCCATACTCGCCTTACTGTGACTGAGTGTCGTCCCACACGGGCGCCGATGTCTCGGTACGATAAACCGCTGTCGCGATAAGCCACTATTCGTCCTCTGTCGAACTCCGAAACGCTCTGGAATGACTGCCGTGTTCTGCGACGAGGCATAAGGAAGCTTCCCACGCACTGGTCCGGCAGCACAACACACTTCCACTACTTACATCCCGCCTTCTGTGCACCCTTCTTATAGTGCTTCTCGGTGGCGTGCCGGGCGCACATGATTTGTATATGCCCTGCAATGCTAATCGTTTGCATGTCCTCTCGCGCTGCGAATTTCAGGCCAATCGGAGGCTTCCTTCTTGATGTTGCATTTTGGGTGGCCAGCAGTGTATTTTGACGACGGAGCAGAAAGGACATTTGAAATCCATGCAAATATGCTTCGGACACAGTGACTCAGGTAGCTTCCCGATTTTTTTGCATTTGGAGAGTCCGCTTCCATCTTGTTGTTATGGTACAAAAACATTTATGTACTATTTTTGCCTCGCTGAACAAGTTTGTAATTGGCATTTTTTGCCCTATCTGCAAAGGGAGGCGCGATAGCCCCTCAACCACTCCCACCCCAAAGGGTACGCGGGGATCCTTCGTGGTGTTATTGTGTGCGCCATAGGGGGTTTCCTATACAACTGCACAAGAAGTAAATCGCTAACCGCCATAGTTCGTGAGATATTGGCCTGATCACGCACTTTCCTTGTAACCCTGTATATGGATGTTGTGTTTGTCTCACGGCATTGGCCGTCTCTCTTCCCCGGAACCATTGGCTCCAGTCAGAGACGGGACAGTGCTATTGAGTTGCTTCTTCCTGTGGCCTAAAAAATCGAGAGAATACGCTTTTAGTCTTTGTAGATCATTTATGTATGCATCTTTCGCATGCCTAGATCTTTGTGAGTGTAAAATACAACGAGTGATTCCAGAGCATACATCTGTGTACATACGACACTTTGCATTTATTAGCCTCACTCACTACTAAAGGTCTGCACGGGCCTTGTTTGGTAAGCACGGCCCGGCAGGACGCGTCATTTGCAGCTATTATTTAGGCTAGGCCCGTGATATTCCAATTTTGCATTATTTTGTCTTTCTATTGCATTTTATGAAATTGGGAAAATTAAATAATGAAATGAGATATTATTGAAAATATTTAGTTGAATGTAAGCCTAAAACTTTGGCCGCCCTTAAAAGAGAGAGAGAGAGAGAGAGAGAGAGAGAGAGAGAGAGAAAAAAAAAAGATGACTAAAGCGTTAAAAAGAAATTTTCAAAGTACAGCGCACTTAAAAAAAAATACTTCTTTTAAATGCTCTTCCACAACTTCTGTTCTAAATACTAGTCTGTATATAAGTGGGAAAATGCGAGTGATTCCGTCAGCGTATTGTTCCACCACTTCTAAATGATCTAGAGATCTGAAAATTCGTATTCTCATAGGTTTTAACACCCGTACACCTAGTGAAAAAAAAAAGTCCGAAAACCAAAAAATCTAAATGTTGGCTTTGAAACATTTTCTACTTGGATTTTTCGCGAATTGTTCGACCACTTCTAAATGACCTAGAGATCTGAAAATTCGCATGCTAACAGGTCTTAAGGTCATAATACCTAGAAAAGTCCGCCAGAAAATATCAAAATGGCAGCTTTGGAATATTGTTTCCTTGAATTTTTCTGCCACTTCTACACCTAGAAAAGTCTGAAAACCAGAAAATTTAAAAGGGTGGATTAGTTTTACTGTTCAAAATGCTGATAGGTCTTAAGATCCGGATACCTAGAAAAGTACGTAAAAAAAAATATATATATATATAAAAAATTATATATTAAAAGAGCTATAACGAAGTAAATTTCTCCGTCATTTCTGTCCACGCCAGGATTCGAAACCGGATCCCCTCATTCCGGAATAAGTCACTCTAGCAATTGAGCTACGCGGACGTTTTATTCTGATTCCTATCTGCCTTTATGTCGTGTGCGTCCTTCGGGCAGGTACGTCACATCTCCTGGTACGTTACAGAGCGGTTTTGGAATAGTGTCTGCTTGAATTTTTCTACCACTTCTACACCTAGAAAAGTCTTCAAACCGAAAAATTCAAAAGGGTGGCTTAGCTTTACTGTTCAAAATGCCCATTGATTTAAAGATAATTATGCCAGAAACGTTGAAATGTTGCAAAAATTCCATAACATTTTGATTTGTAACTAACGGACGCCAAAGACTGTTACCGTTTTATACCAAACCATATGCAGTGACGTCACGACAGTGTTCTAAATCGTAAAACAGTTACGCATCTTAAATTATTTTTCCTTTTCTTAATCACTTTTCCCTTTCTTTAAACTTTATGTTCAAAAACATATTTTTTAGATTCACCATTCGGAGACTGGGCGTGACTTCTAGTTAATTCGTAAACTTAAAGTTTTAATAAGATTAAACGGTTTAATTTTTTATACAAACTCTGAATAAACGTTATTACATTACCATACTTATTGCAGCAGGAAACGTATCCTCTTATGCAGTATATAAACCGAAAATTTGGATGACGAACTTGTAGCAGCAGAAACGCCTTTATGTCCCTTAAGGTGGTTCCAGATTTTCAACTGTTATAGCTTAAAAAATCGTTGCACTTAATGCACTACACAAAGTTTTTCGACTGAAGGGTTTCTGCATTGCCAAGCACTTTAAAGTGCACTCAGATATCACTCTTCCCACTTACACTATCTATTAGGATGTAGCAATTTTTTCGCGCAGTTCTCTTGATTTCTTAAAGTCCATTATAAAAGAAGTCACATTTGCGACTATGAGTATAAGATGTACATGAAGACATCGACAGGGGTTTGCTGCGGATAAGTTTTCCCAGTGAAATGCCAAAGGTGGGTAATAAAATGTCCCTTTCTTCCAAATAGCAAGGGTAACACTACAAAAGTCAATCCCTAGAGAGGAAAGGGATATGAAAAACAATTGATGTCATTCCACTCTCTCATACAAACCCCACCACTCCCACTGCATAACCCCCCCCCCCACCGTTCCCTATTCCACCCTTCACATACACTGGAGAGCAATTGAATTAAAGACGACTGGCGTTATGCAAATGTGGCGCTGTGGGCGACCCTGTAAACGGAAACGACATGACGTATGCAGCGATCCGACAATATAAGGAGTGATGCGACAGGAATCAGTAAGAGTCGGACGCAGTATGAATAAGACGAAGAATTTAAGCGCATTTGATCGTTGGTAAATTATCGGTGCCTGACGAATGGGTCACTCCATCTCGAAAGTCGTGCAGGCACTGGGATTTTCACGAGCCACTGTGTGACGGGTGCACGGTGAGTACATCGAATTCGCTAAAACCATCCCTGCAAGGGCCAACTGCCATGGACAACAGCGTGTGGATGAGCGGGGTCATCGTCGGCTAGCTCGCATTGTAACAGCGGATAGACGGGCCACAGTGCAATAAATCACTCGGCAATTTAACGCTGGTGCACAAAAACGTGTAAGCAGCCACACTATCCAGAACCATCTCCTCGCTATGGGGTACAGAAGCCATCGTCCCACGAGGGTACCGCTGCTGACCGCACATCACAGGGTGCAAAGATTAGCATGAGCGCGGGAACATCACCACTGGACCCTAGACATGTGGAAAAATGTTGCCTGAACTGATGAGTCGAGATTCACGTTGGTACATGCGGATGGCAGGATACGAGTACGACACAAACCACATGAAGCGATGGATCCTTCTTGCCAGCAGGGTACTCTTCAAGCTGGTGGAGGTGGCATTCTCGTCTGGGGACTGTTTACGTGGACTAAAATGGGGCTCTTGATACGTGTGACATCGTCCTTCACAGGTCAACGTTGTGCGATATCCTGGAGGACCATTTGCTCCCGTTTGTGCGTCTTCAACATCCCACTGGGGATCTCATCCTGCAACAAGACAATGCAGCTTCTGAATTGTATCCGAATGGTTGGATGAACACTCCACCGACGTGACCTCGCTTCCTTGGCCAGCTAGGTCACCTGACCTAAATCCCATCGAGCACATCTGGGATGCCATCGAGAGAGATGTTCTAGGCTCTGACCCCCCCCATCAAATCTTCGGGAACTGTGGGAGCTTGTTCAGGGGTCGTGGATCCGTATGGCTTCCCAACGCTCCCGGTGTCTTGTCGAGTCCATGCCGAGACGAAACGCCGCCGCCATTAGGGTGAAAGGTGGTGCTGCACGTTACTAGACAGGTATCTCTAATTCAATTGCTCTTCAGTGTACTCACTTGCTTGGAGTCAAATCCTTTTGTTGTCAACAAGCCCCAAAATCTTTTACCATCTTGATATCTACAGATGGTAAAAGCAGTGTGAGTCTCCTGGCCTCTGTTGTTTCACCCTGGGCTATGTCATGTAAGTAAGTAAAGCCAGCAGGACAGTTAAACAGATCAAGAAACTCGACTTTTTTCTTTCTTAACCACAGCTATAAAAGAAATGGATCGGCATGGTCCAGCTCGGACCGTTGCTTTGTTTTCTACCTGATTCTGGTTGGCGCGTAGACCTCTACTCAAGACCACACCGAGCCACAGTCCGGTGCATACTAAGTGGAATTAAATCATAACAACAAACAGTAAGGTTTACTAATTCCTGACATTCAGCGATGCTTAGATAGGTGGATTAATGAATGTTAGTGTCGTAAAACAAATGGAAAAAGATATGCAAATCCCAAAAGGAAATATTTACTAAACTATGGCGGCGGCAATAGTAAGCATTTCGACTGTTTAGTTTTTCAAAAACATTTTTTTATTAATATTATATATTACTAAGATTTAGACGAACGTAAGAAACGACCCTGACACCGACGAAATATGATGTAGCTACGAAAGTCCATCTGCGCACGCGCAAGCTAAAATCTGACCTCAAGATAGAACGAAAAGCTGAATCTCAAGTGTGTTACTGAGAGGGATAGGTAACGTTTGGTCTAGAATAGCTACAGGTTACACCCCACAATGCTTGTTCGGCACAGCTGAGTTCAATCCGCCACTAGGTCGTACTGATTCCGAATCTTCCAAACGGGTCCGACGTAGGTTCTTTTGAATCCAGTCGAGTTGAACTCGATCGCTGAAATACTGGAACGTGTAGTCGACAATTACCTAATATCTAAGACAACGAGTGATTCCAATAATCAGACCTTTGTTAAACGTACCAAAATTTAATAGATGAGAAGCAAATTCCGTTCGAGTAGCTATCTCCACGTGCCAACAGGTTTTCAGATGGCGAACACATTATTGTCTCGGAAATATCCTGGAAGACCCTCCGCCACGTTTAACTTGAGTCTTTCCGTCCAAATCCCGGTCGATCTCTGATCGCCGAAAAACCCTGACTATTCCGTCAGCCAAAACGTTAATCACCGAGAGGTCTAATCGACACTCCCTGCTCGAACACACCGTCCGTTAAGTGAAAGTCCCGGTCCTCGTATATATCGGACCACTCACCGTCCGACTACGTCGAAGGCGAAGCACCAGAAGCATCCTGAGCAGATCCGATCAGATCATATGTTGAGGATTTTAGGAAGGGAGTGTCTGACTCCTATCTTAAACAACCCTTAGAAATAGGAAGCTAGAAGATTTGGGCTAGAGTACCCGATAGGAAAGTGACACGGAAGCGAGGTAGAAAGGGGGAGGAAGATGCCCTTATTTATTATCGGTGGGCCAGTACCCCGTGCCCGACAGCTTAACGTGCCCATCCGACGCATGGCGGATATTTAGTGGTTCGAGCGTTAGAACCCGCCTGGGATCGAACCCGATGTATTCTCCGTGACAGTCACGAGCGTTGACCACTAGGCCACCCGCGGTCCCGCATCCTGAGCGCACGTGTAGCCTGTTTCCGTGGAGTTCGCCTCTCTCTGGGTGCAATGACCTTGCACCGATACATCAGATCCAGTCGTCCATGTCACGGTCAAAGGATGCCGCTAAGCACATGCCTGGCTCGGCACTCCCTAATACGGCGTTCAAAAGAAACGCGCCACGTGCCTTGCACGTGCGTTGGAATTTGCATTACATTACACTTGAAATAATAAATTGATACAGAAAAGGCTGCTACACGAAAATAATTATTGGGAGCTTGACTCCGTCACCGTACAATGCTATACATCCTTTTAAAGCTCTTCCTCTACGACGCACCGTTTTCATAGCGTCAAAAATGCATTTTTGTAACAGCTTTTATAACATTTAGCATGATGTTCTCATAATTTAGGCAGATTGCAATGAGATATTGTTACGTTTATGTAAAACATGATGAAATAATGTTCGGCGATAGCATAGTAAAACATATTTTTGAGTAACAATGAAGTTAACTACTGTTGCGTCACTACATGGGACAGCACGCTGCACGATCAGATTTCAACAATGGTTTTGAAAATGTTCGTTACATATCCACTTCCGTTACATCGAAATATTTCACTAGGGATTTACATTACTACTGTCGGGAAAGATGCATAGCATTAAAATATAATGCGTCGCAAAACATTTCCAACAGAAGCTGTTATCTCTAACTTGAGCATACACCATTGACTTCTGACCTGTTGTCAGGGTTGCCAAACTCAAATTCGTCGAGAGAGAAAATGTGGCGTTCAGGCTAGAAAACCGTTTAACAAGAATAGACCAAATTTACATAAAAATACCAGGAACTCGAAAGGAAGGTTACATTAGAATATACATCACAGTTGCGTGTATAACTTTTGGTGGGCATTGTGCATGATACACAGAATAATTATTATTCCGGCGGAAGACAACTGCAAGTGCTTTTAAGCAAATAATTGCAGTACATGCTCTTTAACACTTGCACGTGACAATGTTTTTAATCAGTGAATCCAAAAGCAAGACATCGCATTTGTCAGCCTTTCAGCCATTTGTTAAAGTTTTCTACAAAATTCCCACTATTCCACTCTCTGTCGGCTATTTCAAGTGGATCCCCCCACCCCAACAGTTGTCATGAGAGACGTCTCAGTGCTCTGATAAGTGCCAAAAGCATGATATAAGTTGCATGAATCATATTGTAAGGCGTGTTACACATGTCATTTACGCTCACGTGGAGATCACCCAAAGGTCCGAAGGTTATTCATGCATTCTGCATCTATCTTACTCCAGGGAGTTGTTAAATAGCCTTAGCAACAGACGACATGCACTGTTGCTTGTTATAAGCTCTTTTTGTTTTCAGTCGCTACAGAGGAGCTATTCTTATAAAGATAATAGGCACCCCAACTTTTGCCCACTGCCATTGCTAGCTAGCTATATCAGAGAGGGGAAGAGAAATAATAATAAAAAAAAATTCTATTTCAGTATGTTTATGCCTTTACATTGACGTGACGTCAAAGGTCACGAATGAAATGTGGATACAACATATCTCAACAGAGCGTGAATACCTGACTAGATTTTTTTAAATAAGGTTTTTTGACTTTTTTTTGGGTTGGAGGTTTAACGACCACCGTGAGCAACTCAATGGGCTATAAGCAGTCGCCCGTCCCTAATTTAGGGTCACTGGTTCCAGGGAAGGGAAAGAGCCAGTGCCGTAAGACAAACACAACATCCATGCCTCACCGGGATTCGAACCCGGACCCCGTTCGGACGAATGATCAGAGGCCATCGCTTAGACCACTGCGCCACCGCGGGGCGGCTTTTTTTTTTTTTTTTTTTGACTTGTAAAGAAATATTAGACGAAGTTAGGGGGAGAAAAAGTTTGAAAACATGCATTTATTTTTATATATTTTACTCTCCCTAAAAGAAATTCGGAAAATTAAGAATTTTTTAATGATCTTTAGTATTGAGATTTATGTTGAAGATTTTAGGAATGGAGTACGTGACCCCAGGTCATAAACAACCCTCAGAAAAAGGAAGCTAGGAGATTTGGGCTACAGTGTCCGATAAGAAAGTCACGCGGAAGCAAGGTAAAAGAGGAGGGAGACGCTCTTATAACCGGGGGGGGGGGGGGGAGGGGCAATACTAGCGTGCGACGGCTTAACGTGCACATTCGACGCACGGCTGATATTTAGTGGTCCGTGCATTCGTACCTGCTTCGGATCGATCTTGAGACTCTTCCGTGGCAGACACAAGCTTTAAGCACTAGTCTATCCGTGGCTCCCTTTAGTATTGAAGATATTAAAATCTATTTAAAGTAAAACCTATTTTAACCGCATCCAGTGTTAGGTGTCATTTTTTCATTCTTGTATACACTCACGGACAATGAATGTTGCAATATGGTCCAGCGTGGAGGCGAACAGACGCCTGATGCTGCCCTGCGACAGACTAGCCCACACGTGTTGGACGGTGTGCTCCAAATCACTGAGTGCGCGCCACGGATGCAGCTTGCGTTTCAACTGGTCCCTCACATGCTCAATAGGGAACATGTCCGGGCAGCGGGCAGGCTTTGAAAGTGTCTGGACATGACTTAGGCAGTCTTGAGCAACCCGAGCCGTGTGTGGGCGGTCATTATCCTGCTGGTATTGCGCACCTGGAATCCCGGCCAGGAATAGGAGCCCATGGGGCCGTAGGATCTCATCCACATACCGCAGGCCCGTCAATGATCCACGTACCAGTACTAGAGCTGATCGGCTATTGTAGGCAATGGCTCCCCAGACAGTAATGCCTGCAGTGGGGGAGGTGTGGCGCTCCATAGCGAGGTTGTGATTGTGCCGTTGGCCCGGGGACCTTCACCACACGCGGACACGATTATCATCTGTCCCCCAAACGAAGCGGCACTCATCGCTAAACACCACACGTCGCTCTGGCCTTGGAACCACTGCACACGGAGTCGGCGATCTTCCGGTGTTAATGGCAGCACACGTAAATGGCGCTGGGGATTCGCTTCCGTGAGGCGTCAGGAAATGGTTCGTGGGCACACTGGAGCCGCTACATCTGCCTGTATAGTGGACCGGGTTCCCGTGGGATCCGTTCGTGGCTGGCGCACGATCCGTCGATCCTCTCTACCAGTGGCCCTCCTGGTCCGTCCGGAGCCGCTCTGCTGTGTGGCAGTGCTGTCACGTGTCCAGTGCTCCCAACATAATTGGATGGTATGATCAGAACGATCCACGTTGCGGGCTATATGACGCGCAGACCACCCTGTGGTTTTCAGCCCGATGACCAGGCCTCAGTTGCGTAAATCGAAGTCTCTGGCGTCTACCCGGCATTCTTGTCACTCTGCACTCTTGCTTGCGTCGGCCGGTGCTTTTCGCTTTCATGGGGCATCGACTACACGCCGGCCGGTTGTTCTTGCAGCGCCACCACAGGGTGTGCGTGCGGTCATGCGCACTCGCACCAAGCGTGGATCATTTGCATACCAGCATGCACTCTAGCTATTTGTAAAGTTTCGCTGTTTTTTTTATTGGAGGTTTAACGACCACCGTGAGCAACTCAATGGGCTAAAAGCAGTCGCCCGTCCCTAATTCAGGGTCACTGGTTCCAGGGAAGGGAGAGAGGCAGTGCCGTACGACAAACACAACATCCATGCCTCACCGGGATTCGAACCCGGAGCCCTTACGGACGAATGATCAGAGGCCATAGCTTAGACCACTGCGCCACCGGGGAGGCGTTTCGCGGTTGTAGCATATTTTCTTCTAGGTGCGCAAACTTTCTACTTCGCTTCCGTGTCACTTTCCTATCGGGCACTCTATCCCAAATCTCTTAGCCTCCTATTTCTAAGGGTTGTTTAAGACCTGGGGTCAGACACTCCCTTCCTAAAATCTTCTACGTATGATCATGATCAAGAGACTTGCAGCCCTGGACCAACGTATCAGTCAACCAGGGGGCAAGATGAGTGGAGCGTGAAAAGAAATCCACGTGCGGTACAAAAACAACTACGGATGATCGAAGGTTCAAACTTTTGAAGCACACACTTCAATAATTTGGAAAACTCTTTCTGGTTACTGGGTCCTTAAAAGGTTTAGCTGCCAACACACGATCCCCTGGGGGCCTTGGAAGACGGGAAAAGACAAGAGGCCATAGGCCCAACCGCCTTTAAAGGAGGAATGAACAGATGTTCAGATAGGGCAGTTTTAAAGCTAAAGTGACGAAATTAAAGTTTAATAGAGCATGCATTGCCTTTTATGGCTGAATGCTAAGCCACAGAAAAACTAATTTTCCTGTTTGAAAAATGCTCACCCGATTTCATAATGCTTTGCAGAGATTTTGTTTTCAATAATGCTATAATTTAATACAATTTCTACAAAACAGCAATTGTCATTTATAAATTTTTAACGCTTTGAGTTATATTTGCAGGTACATTGGAATAATTATTTTTAGTTAGCTGAATTTGAGTACTACTAATAATAATAATAATAAATAAATACATCGCTCTTTCCACGTTCCAGAAACACACAGCAACCGAAAAATTGTTTTTCAGCCGCCGCTGTGGAATCGAACCAACAGAACTCTCGGTATCGCGCCGAGTGAGTTACCTTTACGCCACGGGGCCAACAATCCACGGTGCTATGTGTATTTTTAAAGTCAGCTACTGACATCATAAATCCGTAAGATGGGCTCAGCTACTGAGACGTCTCCATCTGGTGGGCATTAACGGCACTAGAACTCTCGGTATCACGCACTCGGCGCGATACCGAGAGTTCTGTTGGTTCGATTCCACAGCGGCGGCTGAAAAACAATTTTTCGGTTGCTGTGTGTTTCTGGAACGGGGAAAGAGCGATGTATTTATTTATTAACTGTCGCCACGTATTTGGAATATTTTCACCTTGAATTTGAATACCTCATTCAGAATGTCTTAGATTTCTATTGCTATATAAATTATTATTAAATTCTGTTACCAAGTTAAATATGTATCTCATAGTTTCAAGGGCACACATTTTTATATTTTACAATGTATTAGTAGATAAAGATTATCTGTATTCATTTTAGGCTTAATTTGCTTTCGCACATTTAACTATTTTGTTAACTATGTTGCGCAAAAATAGATTTTGCCCTTAAAAGGGTCTTTTTTTTTTTTTTCATTATCTTGCCCGTTTTGCACAAAAAATGTATCTTGCTCTAAAAAGGGTCCTTTACTTTTTCTGATCTTGAATTTTATTCTGCTGCGCACAAACAGAAAGTCCTGAAAAGGGACTTTTACTTTTTCTTGTGCTTGAAATTTTTTTTATCCTGTACAAATGAAGGATTTTGCCCTGAAAAGGACCTTTTGTTTATTTTTCTTTTCTGCACAAAAAATTCTGCACGTTTTTAATTGCTTAAAAACAAAAGATCTGAAGAATATGTTAGATGGGTAACTCTTTTTGAGAAAAAATATAGAACTGACGCTGAAAATGGTCTTTTTATTTTCACTGAATTTTCTTAAATAAGCTGCACCACTATAACTTCACAACTTGAATCCTGCTAAACAAAATCCATGAATGCTTCTTTCTATGCTTCTCTTGTTTGGGTATCTTACGCTTGAAGCTTCCCTTTGCTATGCAACAAGGAGAGAGGAATTGCTATTGCTTGGGTCTCTTATGCTTAATTGCTGCCCTTCACAATTCAGTACAGGATGTGCTTGCTGTGGTCACTTATCCCTGCAAGCTGCCCTTGCACAATCAGAAAGGAGACATACTATATTTGAGGAAAATAAGGAATAGGGAAGTAAAGAACTATTTGTTAAGGTCGCTTACGCTCTATTATGGCTGCCTCTGCACAAGTAGTGTAGATAACAAAATATATTACCGATCCGTTGCCAACGTAGTTGATGTCCAGGGTCCACGATTGCACTAACCTTTTTTGCGTAGCTCTAAGGTAGTGCGATGAAGAACTTCTAACCAAGGGCTGTCGGTGACATAGGGAAACCAATCCAAAGGCGTAGCTCCGATGACCAAGGATGGCGAAAAGTAATTCCACCAGCAACGAAGGCTTTACACGGGGGTAATGTAGTATCACTTACTTCATGCAAATAACCTATCACTCTCCCGTAAAAAGAACAAACTGGATTTCGCAGCTATTACTCAGCTGAGCTCCCGCACCACGACAACATAAAAGAACTCGCCGGGGGGGGGGGGGGGGAAACAACAAATATACCGCGAGCAGGGTAATGTTGGTCTTTGAGACCTATCCACGTGTTACCTAATCCTTCGTGGGAACGGGAGAACTTCAAGTTTCGCTTCTCCGAGAGGGAACAGAAGACGTTATTCGCCAACGCGGTAACGCCAAAGAAACGAGTTCTCGTTGGGAAGACGGCGGTAAATTCCGTCCGATCGTTACAATACTCATCCTTTCCTCTCCCCCTCTCCCGCCTTTCTTTCACTGAATTTCTACTTCGAATATATTTATACTTAAAAATTAAGAAATAAAGAAAACATGCAAATTTATGTACTTATTACGGAATTTGGAAAATATGCATTTACCTACAAAACTTTCGAAAATATGGGTTTTAATGTGAAAATATTTATTTACCCAAAAATCAGTTCCCTGGTCATGTTCACCATTGTCAAGCATTACGAAACCACTGCTGGATAAAGGTATTACTCCGGCATGCTTTCGAATTTCATCGCCCCATCTGCCACGTGGTCTTCTGGATCTTCTCCTGTCTCTTAGTATCCAGTCCAAAATTTCGGTTGTCCGTCGGTAGTTGTTCTTCTAGCAATATGTCCAGCCCAATGCCATTTCAGGGATTTTGCTATGATCACGATGTCTTCCTCTCTTGCTTTTGTTCTTTATATATATGTATATATGTAAATAAGAATATATAACTCACCTTCGTTCTGCTGATGACATAGTCATTTTTGCAACTACCCCATCAGAGCTGCACAGTATGATCCAGGAACTTGCTGACAAGAGTAAAAAAGTGGGATTAAAAATGAACTTTCAGAAGACAAAAGTGATGTACAATGTTTTTACAAGAAATGAAGATTTATCGATTGATGGAGAATAGCTGGAGATAACAGACACGTACGTTTATCTTGGACAGCAGATATCAAGTGAGGGTCACGTTTATGAAGAAATTAATCGGCGTATAAAACTTGCCTGGAGAGCTTTTGGAAGAAACAGCATAATTTTCAAGAGCAATATGCCATTATGTCTTAAAAGAAAAGTGTTTGATCAAAACATCCTTCCAGTGCTTACGTATGGTGCAGAGACGTGGACCTTAGCTAAAAGAGACATGCAAAGGCTGCAGACAACTCAAAGTAGCATGGAGAGGTACATGCTTGGTGTAACCAGGAGAGATAAGAAGAGGAACTCGTGGATCAGAAAAATGACAAGAGTGGAAGACATCATGATCAGAGTTAAATTCCTGAAATGGCAACGGGCTGGACATACTGCCAGAAGGACAGACCATCGATGGACAGCCGAAATTTTAGATTGGATTCCAAGGGACAGAAAAAGACCCAAAAGAAGACCACGTGGGAGATGGGTGGATAAAATTCGAAAGTATGCGGGAGTGACATGGAGGAGACTGGCACAAGACAGACTGTTGTGGAGGAAACTAGGGGAGACCTTCGTCCTGCAGTGGTTTGATAATGGTTGACAATGAGGATGATGCTGATGATGATATATATATGAAGAGGGATGTAAGGTCAGGTGATACGTAACATCACAGCCTCTCCTTGACAAATGTCAACCCCGCCTTCTCGTGGTGCATCCTGTTCCCACTAAAGGGGCTCTGACGACCTCCAATAGCGGTATAACTATACCATCGGGATTAGAGGAAATTCTATCCCACACTCACCAACCCGCTTGGCCAGCGTGGTGAGTCATGGCCAAACCCCTCCAAAATGATTCCACAACTTAAATCTTGGCCCTCAGTCTCCGGCAGCTGGAATGTACCTGGCCAAGGCAGCGGCCAGTGCGACATGAAGGCAGAGGGTGCTAAGAATCCCCGGAGGACCGGACTAGGCTGCCATCTGATGCTGACCTTGGCTACGTATAATGGACGCTCCCTATCTTCTGATTCAAGGCTTCTTGAATTGGAAGAGGAACTACAAAGGATCAAGTGGAACATCGTGGGGCTAAGTGAGGTAAGGAGAAAAGGAGAAGATCTCATTGAACTGAAAAGTGGACATCTCTTCTACTATCGTGGGACTGATACTGGCAGAACTAGTGGTGTTGGATTTATAATAAACAAGAAACTGAAGGATAAAGTTGTAGAAGTTGAAAGTTCCTCTGACAGAACTGCACGACTTGTTATCCAACTCTCGAAAAGATACCAGGCTCAGATTATTCAAACTTATGCACCCACCACAAGTCATCCTGAAGAAGAAATTGAAGAATTTTATGAGGAAATTTGTCATCTAAATAATAAAGGTAAGCAGCACTTGTAAATAATTATGGGAGATTTCAATGCAAAAATAGGGCAATGGCAACAGAATGAAACTTCAGTAGGTAAATTCGGTCACGGCAACAGAAACCAGCGTGGAAATACTCTCGTTGAGTTTGCAGAGGCAGAAGGGTTTTTCATCTTGAACTCCTTCTTCAAGAAAAAGCCACACAGGAAATGGACATGGAGACATCCAAATGGGACGACAAGTGAAATTGATTTTATTATGTGTAACAAAAAATTCGTCATAGAAGACTGCAGTGTGCTAAACAAGTTCAACACAGGTAGTGACCATAGATTGGTGAGATGTAAGATGCACCTCAACACTAAACTTGAACGTGGCAAGCTCATAAGACAAACAAAATGTATTGACATAACCAACCTTAAAAAACACCATAATACCTTCAAGTTGGAACTGAAGAACAGGTTCTCTGCTTTAGAAGGCCTAACATCGGAAGAAGTGGACATCTCTGAAGTTAACAGGAAAGTAACCAAAGCTCTTATGGAAACAGCAACAAAATTAGCTGGGTCCAAGAACAAGTTGCATGTAAACAAATTATCAGGAAAAACCAAAATGTTGATGCAAAAAAGAAGAGAGATGAGGACAACTAAAGAAGATGTGACTTCCAAAGTGGAATATATAGAGCTATGCAAGACAGTAAGAAAAAGTATCACTGAAGACTTAAGAAAATCCAACTGTGAACTAGTGAGGAAAGCAATTGAAAACAACCAAAGCCTAAAGATAGCAAAGGGACATCTCAGTAAGGGAAGAAAACAGATTATGGCACTGAGAAAAGAAGATGGTTCTGTAACAAGAAATAGAGGCGAAATTTTGACAAGAGTGAAAGATTTCTACTCCAAATTATATGAAAGGGATGATACATGCACTCCAGACATCATGAAAGATACCAGTACCAGAGTTCCTCCAGTCCTTCCAGCAGAAGTTGCACATGCAATCAAGAACATGAAGCGGGGAAAAGCTCCAGGAGAAGATGGAATTACTGTAGACATCATACAAGAAGCAAGTGGAGAAATCGAAACAGTACTCGCCCAAATTTTCACTCCATGCCTTAATGAAGGAAAGATTCCTGAGGATTGGAACACCGCTACAATGATCGTGTACATAAGAAAGGTGACATTGAGGCTCTCGGAAACTACAGACCTATCAGCCTCCTATCAGTAGTTTATAAAATCTTCACTAAAGTTCTTTCACACCGCTTGAAGGTAACACTGGACATGGCTCAACGGAGAGAACAAGCTGGATTTAGGAGTGGCTACAGCACAATAGATCATATCCACGTACTGAGAGAACTATGGGTTACCTTGGTCGCGCGGCTGCTCATAGGTCTTTTATATCCACTCGGAATGTTACTCGGCGTTTAGCATGGTGTAAAAAACATTTATCGTGGATCGTAGATCAATGGAGACGGGTCCTATGGACTGCTGAATCCAAATACACGATCCATCAGTCTGATGGCCGTGTGTGGGTATGGATAGCAGCCAGGGGAACGCTATTTACTACAGTGTACTGTACCTACGGTCAAGTTTGGAGCTGGCAGTGTACTCGCGTGGGGGTGTTTTTCGTGGTATGGTCCCGTACCATTGGTTATCGTGGACAAACCTGTTAACCAGCACGTCTACTCGATATTCTGGACAATTATTCCCTCACCAACTCTGTAGCAATGCGATGGAACCGAGCCTTGTTAGTACCAGTAGGATAATGCACCGAGCCATAAAGCAAGGACTGTTACGGCGTGGTTTGACGATAATTCCGTATCGTGTGTGGACTGGCCAGCACAGAGCCTTGATCTTAATCCTACAGAGCACCTATGGTATGAATTAGAGCGCTGCATAAGAAGTTTGGAAACAAGGCCTACTACTAAGCAACAGTTAGAGGCAGCATTATGTACTGAATGGAAGCGCATACCTATCGCTGTGTTCCGAAACCTTGTCGAAAGCCTATCTCGAAGGGTCAGTGCATGGATTAAGGCCAAAAGTGGACCGACACCGTACTAATGCATGTCAATAAATGCTATGTTGTGTTTCTCTTCTAGGGGTCAGGGGACTTTTGTCAATATATTGTATATGTATATATCATCATCATCATTGTCAACCATTATCAATCCACTGCTGGACGAAGGTCTCCCCAAGTTTCCTCCACAACGGTCTGTCTTGTGCCATCTCCTCCATGTCACCCCTGCATACTTTCGAATTTCATCCACCCATCTTCCATGTGGTCTTCTTCTGGGTCTTTTCCTGTCCCTTGGAATCCAATCTAAAATTTCGGCTGTCCATCGATGGTCTGTCCTTCTGGCAGTATGTCCAGCCCATTGCCATTTCAGGGATTTAACTCTGATCATGATGTCTTCCACTCTTGTCATTTTTCGGATCCACGAGTTCCTCTTCTTATCTCTCCTGGTTACACCAAGTATGCACCTCTCCGTGCTACTTTGAGTTGTCTGCAGCCTTTGTATGTCTCTTTTAGTTAAGGTCCACGTCTCTGCACCATACGTAAGCACTGGAAGGATGCATTGATCAAACACTTTTCTTTTAAGACATAATGGCATATTGCTCTTGAAAATTATGCTGTTTCTTCCAAAAGCTCTCCAGGCAAGTTTTGTACGCCGATTAATTTCTTCATCAATGTGACCCTCACTTGATATCTGCTGTCCAAGATAAACGTACGTGTCTGTTATCTCCAGCTTTTCTCCATCAATCGATAAATCTTCATTTCTTGTAAAAGCATTGAACATCACTTTTGTCTTCTGAAAGTTCATTTTTAATCCCACTTCTTTACTCTTGTCAGCAAGTTCCTGGATCATACTCTGCAGCTCTGATGGGGTAGTTGCAAAAATGACTACGTCATCAGCAAAACGTAGGTGGGTTAGATAATCTCCATTAACCTTTATCCCCTTGTTTTCCCAGCTCAGTGACTGAAAAACACCCTCCAATGTGGCATTAAAGAGCTTCGGAGATATGGTGTCACCTTGTCTCACTCCCTTTCCAATTTTTACGTGTGTTGTATTTTCAAACAGCCTAATCTTACACCATAATACCTTCAAGTTGGAACTGAAGAACAGGTTCTCTGCTTTAGAAGGCCTAACATCGGAAGAAGTGGACATCTCTGAAGTTAACAGAAAAGTAACCAAAGCTCTTATGGAAACAGCAACAAAATTAGCTGGGTCTAAGAACAAGTTGCATGTAAATAAATTATCAGGAAAAACGAAAATGTTGATGCAAAAAAGAAGAGATGAGGACAACTAAAGAAGATGTGACTTCCAAAGTGGAATATATAGATCTATGCAAGACAGTAAGAAAAAGTATCACTGAAGACGTAAGGAAATTCAACTGTGAACTAGTGAGGAAAGCAATTGAAAACAACCAAAGCCTAAAGATAGCAAAGGGACATCTCAGTAAGGGAAGAAAACAGATTATGGCACTGAGAAAAGAAGATGGTTCTGTAACAAGAAATAGAGGCGAAATTTTGACAAGAGTGAAAGATTTCTACTCCAAATTATATGAAAGGGATGATACATGCACTCCAGACATCATGAAAGATACCAGTACCAGAGTTCCTCCAGTCCTTCCAGCAGAAGTTGCACATGCAATCAAGAACATGAAGCGAGGAAAAGCTCCAGGAGATGATGGAATTACTGTAGACATCATACAAGAAGCAAGTGGAGAAATCGAAACAGTACTCGCCCAAATTTTCACTCGATGCCTTAATGAAGGAAAGATTCCTGAGGATTGGAACACCGCTACAATGATCCTGCTACATAAGAAAGGTGACATTGAGGATCTCGGAAACTACAGACCTATCAGCCTCCTATCAGTAGTTTATAAAATCTTCACTAAAGTTCTTTCACACCGCTTGAAGGTAACACTGGACATGGCTCAACCGAGAGAACAAGCTGGATTCAGGAGTGGCTACAGCACAATAGATCATATCCACGTGCTGAGAGAACTAATTGAAAGAGCGAGGGAATATGAACTTCCATTGTGCATGGCTTTTATCGATTATGAAAAAGCCTTTGATTCGGTGAAACCATCAGCAGTTACAATGGCTCTGAAAACCTGCGGTATTGAAGACGCATACATTAATATTATTATTAATAACATATATGTATATATATATATATATATATCATCATCAACCCATCTTCCAAATGGTCTACTTTTGGGTCTTTTTCTGCAATTCGGAATCCTGTTTAGTATTCTAGTTGCCCATTGGTTGTCAGTTCTCTTAGCAATATGTCCACAATTGTCCAGCCCATTGCCATTTCAGTTATTTTACTTTGATCATGATGTCATGAACTTCCGTCATTTTCGTGACTCACGAGTTCCTCTTCGTATCCTTCCGAGTTATGCCAAGCGTGCACGTGTCCATGCTTCTTTCAGCAATTTGCAGCATCTACGTATTTTCGTTTTCTTTTCCATTTTTTTTAGAGATTAGTTAAGATCCATATCTCTGATCCATAAGTAAGTACTGCAAGGATGCATTGATTATACACTTTTCTTTTAAGACGTAATAGAAAATTACTTTTGAAAATAGTACAGTTTCCATCAAATGCTCTCGAACCAAGTTTATACCCCTATTAACTTTTAGTTCGATTGTAGCCCTCGCTTAATATCTGTTACGTTAGGCAGAGATAGACATCTGTTACTTTTAGAACTGCTCTATTAATCGCTAACTTTTCCATTCTTGAAAAAGCATTGTATATCAGTTTTGATTGCTTTGTTTTCAATTGAAGGTAATTAAATGAAATTCAATTTCCGTACTCTTTAATTTCTCTCACTTTACAAATTCGCTCTGAAATTCTTAGAATCTTTTTCAATTCTTTCCAGAGATTTTTTTTTTTTGTAATTATTTAGTATTGTTAAGTAAGTCTTGGAAGAAAATTTAAATTTTGTCGAACTTGGATTTCCTGCCGCACAAAACCCGAAGAATCTTTTCCAATTCTGAATTCAACTGTCGCTATAAAATTTTTAAGATTGGAATAACGTCTTAGAGAACGTACCTGTAATATAGCTTTAGCAGATGAAGTAATGCTTTTATTTATTTTTTAACATTAAATTTTACCAGAAATTCCTGATTCTGCAGTCCAGAGAAATGGGCAAAATGTTAGTTAATTATCCCCTCAACACAAAAACAAGTAATTCGCAGACTTGTGTTGAAAAGGCGTTTTTAATAGAAAATGGTTATGACTGTCAATTCTAAAGTTAAGGTACCTTGATAATTTTTTCCGAGCAGTAGGCTGACAAAAGTTCTTTTCCAGGACAGTTAATTTATCACCAGTTCGGCACTGGTTTAAGTGTCTTTAATGTTTCCGTAATTTGTTTCTAGTTAACGCATATCAAAAACAAAGCGTTGTTTTCCATATACGTATTTTCATAACATAAGGCAGCCAGAAATCTCTTATATTTCGAGGTCATAAACGTCTTCGAAATATAGAGTTTTAATGAACGTTATGTTTGAAAAGATGGTAACAGATACATTGTGATTCATAGTTCAGGAAATGTTTTCAACAGGATCTTGGGAAATGTATATAACCTCTTCGTACAGTATCCACTTTGAAACAGCAGTAATGAAATTGAAACCTTTACTTTATTTACTTTTTCTTTCAGGAATTTTATTTTTGTATCATGACCTTCGAATGCGTATCACTGTGATTTCTGTCACTTCAAATGCCTTTTGCGCATGATCAGTAGACTATAGAGAAACGATCCTCACAAAGGAAGCAGAAAAGAAAATGAAGCCCGTCCAGCCTCTATTCTACCTGTCGCACGGTAGATTTTAGGGAAGCCATATCCGGTCCTAAAGCATCGTTTCCTGTTCGTTCATGCAATTCCAGTGAAGGAATTTGCCTTACCAATGGGGGCTTATGAAATTTTAGAATCATGGAGGGAGGGATCACATTAAGTCATACACGATGAACATCCAAGCGTGCAACGGAAAGCAATATTTTAGTATAGCTTGTTGAATACTGTACATTCGCTTGCGTTTAATTTCATGTTTGTTATCTACCGAATGGTACTAGGCAGAAGTAAAAAAAAAAAAAAAAAAAAAAAAACCAGAGAGAGAAAAGAAAAAAATGCACCGAAAGGACTTTTTTTCGCTTTTTTACAGCGGAAGATGCATGTCCTTGAAGATAAATGAAGTATAGTGTCAAGGTTGAATGTAACGTTGGATGATGCGTGTTTTCAAGGGGCTTTGACAAGCAGGAGATTTCTTCATCTAAAAAAAAAAATCAATCAAATGCCTCACCTCCTGTCTTAAAAAAACAAACATTTTTATTCAGCATAGATTTATTTGTTTCCATACAGTGGCGTACCGGAAAAACTTGAGCCCCCCTTCCCCCCCCCGCAAAAAATGTTTCCGAGGCCCTTTTACGAAAATCCATTAAATTTCAACTACTCAAAATTTTAACTTCCATATTATTAACTAGGCTTTATGGGTGTTTTAATAAACCAAATTCTTTGGAACCTACGAGTATTTATTGTAAAATTAAAAAAAAATTATCTTGTGTGAAGCACACATGTGTACGTTATAATTAAAATCATTGCCCTAGTGCCGGTACAAAGTACTATACAACATACACTGTAAAAAATAAGTGCTGTGAATTCACTGAAATTTTCTGAAAATAACGTGCTGCAAAGTGATGATTTGCAGAGGATTTTAGGAAGGGAGTGTCTGACCCTAGGTCTTAAACAACCCTTAGAAATAGGAAGCTAGGAGATTTGAGCTAGGGTGCCCGATAGGTAAGTCTCACGGAAGCGAAGTAGAAAGGGGAAGGAAGAGGCCCTTATTTATTACCGGTGGGCCAGTACCCCGTGTCCGACAGCTTAACGTGCCCATCCGACGCACGGCGGATATTTAGTGGATCGAACCTGAGGTCTTCTCCATGACAGTCACGAACGTTGCCCACTAGGCCACCCGCGGCCCTTTGCAGCAAAGTTGCCGGTAGATATCGTCTCTTTCAGAAATTCCCGTTTTTAAAAGTACCCGTTCATTTTAATTTCCGTAGTTTCACAGATATTTCCGTAGACAGAAATTCCGTTTATTTCAGGAAAGACCATTTCTGGTTTTTCCGTATTTAAACTGAAATTCCTCAAAATCAACAACCCTGTACAGCACTCATCCCCCAGACAATCCTTCCGGTGAGGTCAGGATCGAACACTCGACGTTAGAGCTCGCCGGATAGGTAACTTGCGCCTTAACCCACTGAACCACAAACGCTCTGCAATCTGTCTCACGTACATCGTAAAACGAATTCCACGAAAAAGTTTTTATTTTTTTTTATTTTCAATGTGAGTGATTTAGTCATTTTATTTTCTGTTGAAGCTTATTATTTTTTCTCAATAGGCTTGTAATTTTTTTCCCCCTTAGGAGGACTTTTCAAAAATTAAGCATTTTTCATCGTGGTTTTTCAAAGCAACAAAATGCTTTGCAACATGATGTTTTTAAACTGACAATAACTTTCATTTATCTTAAAAAAAAGGTGAAATGTACTTTTTATAGTATTATTTCCCACACACACAAAAACTAAATATAAAATTTACTTTTGATATCTATAATAGCTTTTGCCTTAAGTTGTCTAAAGACTGATATACAGACGTCTTATAATCAACCATCTGTACAATAAGTTAAGTACCCTGTTTCTTACAGTAACACAATATAAATATTAAATAGCTGGTGCACCAAATAGGGAAAATGAGAAAGAATATCCTGTGCCACAAAAAAAAAAAAAAAAAAAAAATCTATACGATATGCCGTCCACAATATCCGATCTAGCAACGGAACTTCAAAATTAGACAGACGATTGACATTTGAAAGTTAATCGAACCTCAAGTATTTCCACGAATCACTACTATTAGCAGACATTTCTCGTCATACGGATATGGAAAAAATGAGAACGGAGATTTTCCGTTAATATGCGAAAGGAATTGCGGAAAGGTTTCTGAAAATTCAAAATTTTCCCGTGGCACGAAAAGTCCGTTAAATTCAGGTTTTTTCTCTCATTTCACGGATAAGGTTGTATCAGAAACATGCTTCGTTAACTCACGAAAGAAATGACGGAAAGTTGTCCGAGAATTTCAGAATTTTTTTTTTTACAGTGTAGTCTTAAATCAACGTGAAACATTTATACAGAATCTTGTGAATACTTTCGTTTTCTTTGTCACAGTGTCCGAGACATTTATTCTAAACGGAACATCTATTTCTATTTTTATTTATTTATAGGTTACATGTCGCATTCGTAAGTTATCGGAGGAAACTTTTCAGAGTATTTTGTTTTACGAGATAAATATTTTATCGAAATTTAAGACGTTGATGGCATCATCTCTTACATGTGCTAATGTCCGTGCTTCCAATAACACTGAAATCTTTCGAATCCCAATTCCGAAGTTTGATGTTAAGAGTCGTAAAAACTGCTGTTTCTGAAATGTCATTGCTTGCGAAATTGCTGATTCAACGGTTTTCCATATTCCCCCTATGAATGGAACCAAATGAGTCTTGCAAAACGGCATTCATCGCGTTTCGGAAATGGGGAAATCATACAAAAACAAGGAATTGCGATTGGTAGTTTTTTTTTTTTTTTTTCCAGTTATTTATTTCTTTTCGGAAGAATGCAGGAAGTTAAAGAAATTCCGAAATCCTTAATGGTCTGAGAAAAAAAGTGTCTTCCCACGAGAGCTGTGGGTAGGTTATAGTTCAATGGATGGAATAAAGCTTCCGTGAAAAACTGTAACTACATAACTCCTCACTTCAAATAATAACAATAAAGGAAGTTCAACTGACCGTGCAGAATTGGTTTTTCAGATGCGCGATCAGCGCCACCTTGGGACTCATTACTACAAACTTCTTCTCGTTAATACCCTTCACTTTTAAAAGTATTTCACCAAAGACTCAATAGCTGTAATGACATCTTTCCGAAGCTCACATCATCCGAAGATGAAGAGGCTGGCTTTTCTCCTTCCCTCTTTTTTTTTTTTTTTTTTTTTTTTTTCACTTTTGATTTGCATCAATAACTTTATTATAGATCCTGAGATGTTTTAAAAACGCAGTCGCACATTTTGCGATCTTTGAGCGTGTGGCTATGAAGTAAATCAGAACGCTTCATGGAAATTACGTAAAAGGTCATCAATGAAAATCAGTTCTGGACGTTAAAGCCGACGCTGCATCAAAGTTATTGATTGGGTTTAAAGGTGTTTCTTTACAGATTTGGGTTCCTTAGCAGAAGTTTAAGAACCAGACTACCTTCTTTCTCTCACGAATGTCACCACCGATATTTTTGTGCGGAGCAATGTAGTGTTACATATGTAAAATGTAAAAAATAAAATAAAATGAGTACAATGGAAACAAACGTTCTCATGTGGTTTAGCCGTGTTGAAGGGATGAAGGAAAGGGTGCTCATTGAGGAAATTTACTCAGCACAAGCTAGGAAAGTTAAAGAAAGGCCGTAAAAATTCTGGCAGCACGGATGGTGCTACCATTAAGTCAACTAGGCAATCGCCTATGGCGCAGATCTCACAGTACTGACATTTGAAGGGCACAGTTTTCTACATATTAGTTTTTTAACTCATTTAAAAAATGCAACTGACAATTTATTTGTACGTACTTTGAATTTGAATTGAATTTGAGTTTTATTTTGCCATGTTACACTATCTAGCAAACAATCAAACATATGATCATGATCACATTTGCCCCCTGAGTCCCGGGTACTGGCCCCCGGTAATAAATAAGGGCGTCTTCCTCCCCCTTTCTACTTCGCTTCCGTGTCACTTTCCTATCGGGCACTCTAGCCCAAATCTCCTAGCTTCCTATTTCTAAGGGTTGTTTAAGACCTGGGGACAGACACTCCATTCCTAATATCCTCTACATATGATCATTTGATCATTTGCCCCCTGACTTTTCTTCCTTTTTAATTCTGTCAGTAATCAGAGATCAGATTAATACTTACCCCCCTCCTTTTTTTTTTATTTCATGCCATTTCCCTCTGATAAAGCCAAAGATTGTTTCCTACATTATTAATCACCTAGAACTCTGAATTCCTGAGAGTTAAACTCACCTCGCTTGTTCGGTTTGAAAACAAATAAGTTTCAAGAAGTACCAGACGTATTGAAAAAACAATTTTTCTGAAATTCCTGAAAATTACTGTGTTTTTATTAAAAGAGCAGATGCATATCTATTTCATTTAATTAAAAAAAAAACCCAGTCTTTCTTTAAGAAAGGAAATGGAAAAGGGAGAAAGAAATGAGATATCTTTTTATTCTGACGCTGTTATCGCTACGGTTCTTGTGGAATTCATACCAATGTGGAGGCGTTCAAATCAATACAGTTTAACAGTTTATAACATCAGTAAAATGCTTTATATCGAAATATCATGTAACATAAATATATAAAAATTCTAGGTTTATATTAACTTACATTTATCGATATAATTGCTTTACCTGTGGCCCATGTTCAAATGACGTCATCACATCCTGTTTTACAAAATCGCAATAAGTTTTATGTTCTAACCAAAAGCCACATATTCTGAAATCTTGCCCCCTGTTTTCAAAAAGTGGTTCCGACGCCCCTGAGGAGAGGAGTGCAAGAAAAAGTCGCTGGCTTGAAGGAAGGATGTTAAGGAGGGGAGAGGTATTATGTCTGCTTGGCACAATGTTAAAATTTTATTTAGATAAATAAAAACGGCATTTTCCTTTAAATAAATTTTTCAAGTTTAGTACTATTTTCGTAAGCAACAATGCAAAATTTGGAAAAGCAATTTAAGACAATGAATTCAGAGCGCCGCCCCGGTGGCGCAGTGGTCTAAGGCGCTGGCCTCTGATCATTCGTCCGTAAGGGGTCCGGGTTCGAATCCCGGTCAGGCATGGATGTTGTGTTTGTCTTACGGCACTGGCTCTCTCCCTTCCCTGGAACCAGTGACCCTAAATTAGGGACGGGCGACTGCTTATAGCCCATTGAGTTGCTCACGGTGGTCGTTAAACCTCCAATCAAAAAAAAAAAAAAAAAAAAAAAAAAAAAAAGAATTCAGAGCAAGCAAAAAGTTGAAGCCGACATTCTAGTAACACTTGTATCTTACATCAGTGGTGTAACTGATCATATCCGTGTATGTATGTATGTATGTGCATTAAAGATTCGTTCTTTCAGTGCTTCGTAAAAAAAAAAAAAAAAAAAAAAAAAAGAAATGAAAAAATGCTATCAACCTTGCCACACCAAAAGTAATACTCGTCCATCCGTGCACATCTTGATTTCGCCGCCCCGGTGGCGCAGTGGTCTAAGGCGCTGGCATCTGATCATTCGTCCTAAGGGGTCCGGGTTCGAAGCCTGGTCTGGCATGGATGTTGTGTTTGTCTTACGACACTAGTTCTCTCCCTTCACTGGAACCAGTGACCCTAAATGGGCGACTGCTTGTAGCCCATTGAGTTGCTCACGGTGGTCGTTAAACCTCCAACCAAAAAAAAAAAAAAAAAAAAAAAAAACCCATCCTGATTTCGAAGTCTAGCGTTGTCCCTGCTAGTTAGGAGAATGGGGGAGTTGTTAGATGAAGCTCCGTGCGCTCGCATGTCTTGGTAGCTGGTCCTATGGATGGTGGCACCAGCACATAAAAACATAGTGCTTTACAACATTACGTTAATTACAAAATGTTATAAAAAAATTTCTATACTCCGTTTTTTATTTATCTTTTTTATTTGTTTTCTTTTTCTTTTTAAAACTTAGTGATCAGCCGAAGTTGGCAATTTTATTTTGGGGAGAAGGAGGGAGAAAGGGAGGAAGGGTTGCAAGTATAAGGGTCGTTCAAATGAAACATGCACTAGCTGTCAGAGTTAAGTGTACTTTATTACAGAATAAGAATATGTACACAGGTAAACATGTAAGTAACATACGGGTGCTGATAGCCTTAGAAATAGGCACTAACATTTAGGCGGGTCTGGTTCATTTGCCCGACGTTTACTTCACCGAAGAGTCACTTGAACGAAAAACACTTCACCGAAAAAGATTGTTTCACCGAAAGATCACTTCATCGAAACTTTCGTTTCACCGAAGGGTCACTTGATCGAAAAGTTTATTTCACCGAAAGGTCTCTTTACCTAAAAGTTTATTTCATCGAAAGGTCATTTCACCGAAAGGTCTCTTTGCCTAAAAGTTCATTTCATCGAAAGGTCATTTCACCGAAGGGTCGCTTGATCGAAAAGTTTATTTCACCGAAAGGTCTCTTTACGTAAAAGTTCATTTCATCGAAAGGTCATTTCACCGAAAGGTCTCTTTACCTGAAAGTTCATTTCATCGAAAGGTCATTTCACCGAAGAGTCACTTGATCGAAAAGTTTATTTCACCGAAAGGTCTCTTTACCTAAAAGTTCATTTCATCGAAAGGTCATTTCACCGAAGAGTCACTTGATCGAAAAGTTTATTTCACCGAAAGGTCTCTTTACCTAAAAGTTCATTTCATCGAAAGGTCATTTCACCGAAGGGTCAGTGTATCGAAAACTTTGGATTTCATTACAGGATCTGTTTAAGCTTGGTGTAATTTTGGCAGACAGACCGCCGAAACGTTAGGGGATCAAACTCAAATTGAACTTTTGATTTCTCCGTGTCACAGAAAACCCAAAGATTTAGATTAATGACAAAAATAATAAATTTTAAGTCCCTAGGCCTCGTCTTAGGCCTTTTTAGCAAATTTTAATCATGTTCATAAGGTTTGCATAATAAGTAAAATTAATAATGTTGTATATTTTTTCAGACAAAAAGAATCAATTTTAGGTCTCTAGGCCTCCTCGGCTTAGGCGTTTTTAGCAAATTTTAATCGTACGTGCTCAAAAGAAGCCCTAAAATTGATTTTTCAATCTAGGGGCCTAAAATTGATTCTTCTTGCCTGAAAAAATATGCAACATTATTAACTTGACTTTTATGTAAACCTCGACAGATCGCCATTGCGTTCTCCAGTGCAGGCGTTGGCAACACCACTGCAGCCGTTCCTGGATGCCGGACTACGTGCACATGCCAAAGGCACACGTGCACGTAGTCCGGCATCCAGTAGACTGTTGCGGATTGTTCGCATAGTCCCCTCAGGTGCAACGGCAGCTCGGATTTGCGTCGCAGTGGATGTTCTGCTTGACAACGCCGCTCTTCTTATGCGTCGATCGGTCCGCTTTTCAGTCCGTCTTTGACTCCCGGTTCCACGTCTTCTCGTGTGGGAATGTTCCTCGGACCATCTACGCCAGCATCGTACCACCACCGATACTTCCCGTCCAATTCGCTCACCAATACGACGATACGAACACCCGGCCTCGCGGAGAACGACTGGACGACCTCGCTCAAAGTCCGAAAACTGCTGAAATCGTACACGTCTTCCATGTCCAGGCATTGCAGCTTCTTCAGGGTCTTCGGACGTGTCCGTACGCCGACGTATGATTACATTCACTTTGCCGTACTCCTTAAATACCACCGACGATAATTTGCATATTATGCCGTGCTGTGGCGTAAGCGCTCACCGGTTGGTCCCGAAATTAACATCACACCTACGTAAAATCGACCCTATTAACATATGTAAATTTCATGATCGTCCGCCAATTTCTTCTTGGTGTTCTTTTTTCACTTTCCGCCAGTGTATATAGATAATCCATGCAAATACTAAAAACAAAAACAAAAAAAAAAAAAACAGAAAAAATCCCAAATTCGAGACACTTGCGGCTTAAACATTTCGGATAAGAGATGTTCAACTTGTAATACGACAGAGGTTTGCGACAAAAGTAATGAAACCAATGTTTGTAAAAACATTATTATTCACATTTTTACACTTCTACTTGATCCCCATTCAAACAGCCCCCCCCTTCCTGTCGCCCCGGTGGCGCAGTGGTCTAAGCGATGGTGTTGATCGTTTGTCCGAGATGGATCTGGGTTTGAATCACGTGGGGCGTGGATGTTGTGTTTGTCTTAAGGCACTGGTTCTCGCTTCCCTGAAACCAGTGGTCCTAAATTAGGGACGGGCGACTGCTTATAGCCCATCGAGTTGCTCACGGTGATCATTAAGCTTTCAATGAAGAAAATCAAATAAGTCCCTTCTGAAACAATTGTTAACTTGTTTAGTCCAGGTTAACGTTTTAAGTAGTGATCAAAATGCTAATTTGTTGATAATGAGCAGTACGCTAAAAATATTACATGCAATGGTTATATACCTTTGAAAAACAATGTATTATTTTTATCATTTTGTGCAAGGTTATCCATGGGCTTACAATTCTTTCCCCCAAACTCTATCTTTCATTTCTATGACATCTGCTTTCCAATACCTTCCAACGTCTCTCTCCGTACTTTCACGGGGATTAAACTTCATCTCCCGACTAGCCTAAACATCGCGTGCCTCAAACACAAGACCCTTGGCCAATTCACGATCCACTCCTTGCTCTCATCTCTCTCTGACTCTGTTTTTTTCTTCCTTTGTTCACCAGAAACCTATTCCCCTTAGGAGAAAGCCACGCCCTTATCTCTAACACACAGCGATATTCATCTCCTACGGATTAAAAGCGATATCGTATTCACAAGGCCTGAAAATTAAAGTAAATACGTCGCCAGTGTTTCTATTGGAAGCTTTTGATCAAAAGTGCCGAAAGGGGCTAATTGCACTGACCAAGCCAAGGTGGGGCATACGAAATACAAAGGCGAATTCTGCAAATGGCTTTCACCATTGTGCTATTTTTGTAGATGAAACACTAAAATCAGTCTGGAAGGCATCAACTGAAATACCGTATTCCCTGACTAAGGGACAAAGATAAAACTTTCCCAGGCCCAAGACAAAGGAACACGAGGCAAAAGAAGTGTTGGGAATGAGATTTAATATTTTTTCCTAAAATTCTTGTATTAAATCTCCGTAACATTGTTCGAGGCGGTCCTTCCACTCCTGGAGACATTTCTGGAAGTTGTCTTCTGTGAAGTCCTTCAGTGTGTCAGTCATTGACCTGGAAATGATGTCCTCGGAGGCCGTTTTTAAGTTTTGTGAAGAGAAATAAATAATTTGGGATCATATCGGGGAAGTACGGGGACTTCTGAACCACTACGATGTTTTCAGATGTCACGAACTCTCGCTCATACATGGCACATTGTCGAGATGTAAAAACCAATTGGCGTTCGTGCCTGGTCGAACTCTTTCTCGTAGCCGTTTCAGAACTTCTCGATAGAAGGTCTGGTTAACAGTTTGATCTTGAAGCACCAATTTCTTGGGCAGCAATTGTCCATGATTAAAACGTCTGATGAATATTGACTAGGTGTTTGATTTGCTTTCTTTGGACGAGGCACATTGTGTTCCATTCTTCGTTTTGCTTCGGGGGTCGTATTAAAAAACTCAGGTTTCGTCACATGCTATCACTGGCTTACAAAAACTCTGGTTCAAGGTTTTTTAAGCGAGTGCTAGACGTACACAGCCTTGTGAGTTTCTCTTTTTTTGCTTGGAGATGAGGCGCTACCGTAGAGTTTTGGCACAAATTTTCCTCCTCAAATGCTCCATTAACAACTCCTGGAACGGACGATGACTCATATTAAGTTAATTTCTACCAGTCTCACGGTAAACCGTTGATCCGACTTAATCAGATCGCTTAACCTTTCCAGGTTTTCAGATGTTGTTGCCGTGGCAGGTCTTCCTGAGAGTGGTTCATTTTCAAATGTTTCTCGCCCCTTCCAAAAAAGCTCTATACGATCGGAAAACCTGAGCTCCAGATAAAGTTTGGTCTCCATAAGCTAATGGCAATTTTCGTACGTTTCGATCGCACTTTAGTGAATTTTGATGCGAAATTTAATGACATAACGTTTGCTCTATATTTTTGTGTTCCATTTCCTGGACGCACTCAACAAACACTTTTTATCAGCATTTGCTCCGCTTCCGGTGGATGAATCGAATCGCGCTGAGATTTTTTGTGTTTGATAAGGTTCCAATTTCAACACACAATTGCAGTTTTGCAGCACCAGGAGGAATAACATTCACAAATTCTATTGTAACACAGTTTAATATATGAATGTTATTTCTTCGAATGTTGGTGGGATTTAATAACTTCTGAATGCCATTCCTTCGAATGCTGGTAGGATTTAATAACTTATGAATGTCATTCCTTCAAATGTTGGTAGAATTTATGAATGTTATTTTTCCGAATGTTTGTAGAATTTGTGAATGTTATTTCTTCGAATGTTAGGATTTAACAACTTATGAATGTCATTCCTTCCAATGTTGTTAAAATTTATGAATGCTATTCCTTCGAATGTTGGTAGAATTTAAGAATGTTATTCCTTTAAATGCTGGTAGAATTTACGAATGTTATTTCTTCGAATGTTAGTAGGATATAATAACTTATGAATGTCATTCCTTCGAATGTTGTTAGAATTTATGAATGTTATTCCTTGGAATGTTGGTAGAATTTATGAATGTTATTCCTTCGAATATGGGTAGAATTTAGAAATGTTATTTCTTCGAATGTTAGTAGGATATAATAACTTATGAATGTCATTCCTTTAAATGTTGGTAGAATTTATGAATGTTATTTCTTCGAATGTTGGTAGAATTTATGAATGTTATTCCTTCGGATATGGGTAGAATTTAGAAATGTTATTTCTTCGAATGTTGGTAGAATTTATAAATGTTATTCCTTTAAATGTTGGTAGAATTTATGAATGTTATTTCTTCGAATGTTAGTAGAATTTAATAAGTTATGAATCTTATTTCTCCGAATGTTAGTAGGATTTAATAAGTTATGAATGTCATTCCTTCGAATGTTAGTAGGATTTAATAAGTTATGAATGTCATTCCTTCGAATGTTGGTAGAATTGATGAATGTTATTACTTCAAATGTTGGTAGAATTAATGAACATTGTTCCTTCGAGTGTTGGTAGAATTTATGAATGTTATTTCTCCGAATGTTTGTAGAATTTGTGAATGCTATTTCTTCGAATGTTAGAAGGATTTAATAATTTATGAATGTCATTCTTTGGAATGTTGGTATAATTTATGAAAGTCATTCTTTAAAATATTGGTAGAATATATGAATGTTATTTCTTCGAATGTTAGTAGGATTTAATAGCTTATGAATGCCATTCCTTGGAATGTTGGTAGAATTTATGAATGTTATTCCTTCGATGTTGGTAGAATTTATCAATGTTATTCCTTCGAATGTTTGTAGAATTTATGAATGTTATTTCTTCAAATGTTGGTAGAATTTACGAACGATGCTC
Source organism: Macrothele yani (assembly GCA_039090855.1). NCBI lineage: Eukaryota > Metazoa > Arthropoda > Arachnida > Araneae > Macrothelidae > Macrothele > Macrothele yani. The sequence goes on from CM077026.1 coordinate 113,076,369, forward strand.
CTTCGAGTGTTGGTAGAATTTATGAATGTTATTTCTCCGAATGCTTATAGAATTTTTGAATGTTATTTCTTCGAATGTTAGTAGGTTTTAATAACTTAAGAATGTCGTTCCTCTGAATGCTGATAGAGTTTATGAACTTTATTCCTTCGAATGTTGGGAGAATTTATGAATGTTATTCCTTCGAATATTCGTAGAATTTATTGACGTTGTTCATTCGAATGTTAGTAAAATTTATGAATGTTATTCCTTCGAATGTTGGTAGAATTCATGATAGTTATTCCTTCGAATGTTGGTGGAATTTATGAACGTTGTTCCTTCTGGTTTTCGAATAAAAATTCCGAAGCATTGCTATGGAGCAGATATATTGAAATAGCGATTACGTAGCGTTGCTATGGTGATGAGGACAGTGATGTCACAAGACTCCATACAATAAAGTATATTAATATTTTATTAGTTAAATGCTTAAGCTCAATGACTTCCTCTTTGTATCAGCTAAATGCTGAATATGTTTTCTGGAATTGGAGGTATTTTTTCCTAATACATAACAATGATGGTAGCAAATTTTGGCCTAAATGCCAATTCAAATTGCAAATTTATTATATTTTTACTCCATTTCAGATGAAGCAATATGCAAAGTTTGAAATGCTTATAGCCTACAATAAATCCTCTTATTCAGTGGTGAAATACATCGTTTACAAGTCGCCAAGTTTTCCCTCTTCCCTGGGGAGCTTTTTCAAGACATAGAATTTGTTTTATTTATTTTGTTTATTTATTTTACTATTATTTACTTATTATCTTACTTATACTTATTTTATTTATATTATTTATTTATTTTACTACATGAAATTTTTTTTATGTTCAACCACTGCCGTAAAATTCCTCCCAGTGGAAAGAGAAAGCTTGGTGATTTGTAATCTAGCCGAGTTTGTAAAACTGTGTGTTGGTAAAACGTGGAAAGAGCAATATTTATTTATTCACTGACGCCACGTATTTGGAGGATTTTCACATTTGTCAAGGATTTAAGTTTAATTTCAATTTAGTCAAGTTAACCGGTTTTGTAACACTCAAAGACTATCAGAAACGCTTGAAAAAAAAATCCATCTAGTTTCTGGGAAAGGTACGGTACTTGATTTCCTAAATATTTATTTCATTTATTTTGGTTTCGTTAGTGCAGCAGCATTGTTAAAATTTCACATCTAAATTCTACTCAATTTTCATCATCCGAATATGTAGCTGCTTGAGCGTTTTCCTCATTTACTTTTTCTTAAAATCAAGGAAAATGTTTTTCTTCGTGAATTATTTCATTGGAAGAATTCGTTTGAAGCTACGTCGTCTACATGAGGAGATTATCCGATGTATGTGCAGAATGGCCATTAAGGCTGGTTTGCGCCACGGTCGATTTGGTACATGAGTTGACACGACGAAGGATTGAAAACAAATTGATTCCTTTTTGAAGAAATTTACAACGCACTCAAAATCATTCAGATTGCGCAATCACAAAATGCCAAAGAACATAGATTTATATAACAGCCAACATTTGCTCATCTGTAAGATAGTTTTTTTTTTTAATTATTGAGGGAAGTCTGGGAACAATAAACAACATGAGCTTGAAATTTCTATACAATCTGTGATAAAACTAGTTAATGGAAACCAATCAACGAAATACAAAATGTATGCATATCCGCACGTATGATACATGGATTCCAAAAATTGCTCTAGGTTTTAGGTGTTCGAGGAATCCACAACGATATTATTGAGAATTCGAAGAGTTTCACGAACCCCAAAAGTCGGGTCCCATGATAGTTGGTATACTTGTTAGAGAGCTCTCTCCATTTATAGCCCCGTTCGGGTTCGGAGTTTAAGCCTAATTGCAGCTCTTTACAGAAAACATGCGGCAAAGGAATAGATGAGAAAGTTGCGGTTTCAATTAATTTATTATCTGCTTAAACTTATAGTGCAGTTTGTTTCGGTTGGTCTTAATAAGTAATAACTTAATGAATCTGTCCTTTCACTGTTTATTCTGTTTCCTAGTTATTCGCTCTTTCGTATTTACTCAAATTCTACACAATTTTCCATTCCCTTGCGCTGTCTTTGTCCGGATACCCGAAAAAGCCTTCCTTCTCAGACCATCATCTGGTTACCACTTTCTGTCCTACTCCTTTCCTAGACCTCTGTATCCGAGCCTGCCCCTTGCTCAAAAAGCAGAGCGTTTCTCCGTCGCCTCCTGAGCAATAAACTAATTTAGCTGTCTTGATGCGCTTTTTGGATCACAATGTACATCATTGCAGCGTAGACAAACAAAACGATGAAAAATACTTAAAGTTCTCCGAACAGGCTCTTCAATAGAAAGAAGGATTGCCTGGGAACATTCTTTTGCAACTTTAGCTAATTACCCTTGCCACCATAGGTAGCATCTTCAAACATTCCGATGCTGACTGAAAAAGACTTACCGCTAAATATTCCTTACTTGGAAAAGAATTAATTTTAAAATCTTGTAAGACTTCCTAAACCCTCGTGACATACTCTCACCCGATACTTAAATCAAAACTCAAAAGAATTGCTAAAAATAAAGATCAAATACGTCATCTATAAAAGCATCCTCAATGAAAAGTACTGAAAAAGCAATACCAGTGCTGAAATGTTATTGCGCATTACTCTGACTTAGGATGCTTTGAACGTATTCCAAAGGTATTCGTATTTGATAACATTTAACAATTAAAGAAAAATTATTAAAAATCTTTTTACGTCGCGAAATGCAAACATTTTGGTGCAAATTTTAAAATACACTGCCGAACAATTACTAAGGACGGATGACAATAGCAACGATAGCAACCATAAAATGGAAGGCAGGAAAATGTGGAAATTAGCATAAGGGCGGTATACAGTAAGACGTGTTGTGCGTATGCAAATTTTGGATTGCCGAACTTGTTCGTGACGTCATAGCGCTGATAAGAGATACAAAAGATTTGACGCGTATTGACCGTTGTTGTTCAAACGCAAAGTTAAAAGGGAAAGAATCAATTGACGAACTTGCAATTTTCAGTATGTCTCCCCGACATCACCTAGATGATTTTACGCGTGGCCGTATTATTGGCAAGATTGAAGAAGAGCGAAAAATAACAGATGTTGCCAGGGAGTTCGACGTCAGCCACAGTGTTGTTTCAAGGCTTTGGAAATCATTTCAAACAAATGGAGAGTGTAGCAAACGTCACGGGGGAGGTCGTGTTTGCAGTACGACACCTGCAGAAGATCGGTACATAGTGCTATCAACAAAAAGACACCGATGCCGCACAGCTAGTGAGGTAGCAAATAAGTTTATGGCTGCTACTGGCAAGCGGATCTCCCGAAAAACTGTCGCCAGACGTTTGCGTGAAGGAGGACTATACGCCCGCCGTCCTGTTGTGTGCATCCCATTGTCCAGACGTCACCGTACCGCCCGTTTTCAATGGTGCCATCAACATCGCAATTGGACTAATAACGACTGGTCTGCTGTCCTCTTCTCAGATGAGAGTAGGTACAGTCTATCGTCTGATTGTCGACGACAACTGATCTGGCGTGATAGTGGTACTGCATATTGTCCAGCAAACATACAGGAAAGGGACCGATATCCGACATGTAGTGTCATGGTATGGGCTGTCATCATGATCAATGGCCGTATGTCCCTCTATGTGCTTCCAACTGGGACTATGACTGGCCATCGATACATTAATGATGTTCTGCTACCTCATGTTCGCATGTTCCGTGGTGCTGTCGGTGATAGATTCATTTTCATGGACGACAACGCAACATGTCGTCGAACAGTCGCTGTCCAGGAGTGTCTTGAGAGCGAGGATATTCAACGCCTCGTATGGCCAGTACGTTCTCCAGATCTGAATCCCATTGAAAATGTGTGGGATGCTTTGGGGAGGAGTCTTGCTGGTCGCCAATGCCCTCCAACAAACAAGGACACCCTCATCCGTGCACTGACAGAGGAATGGGATAAATTACCCCAACAGCTGCTTGATAATGTTGTGCAAAGCATGACACGACGTGTGGAATCTTGCATCGCCCTTCATGGTGGCCATATCCCGTATTGACATCTTACGCCGGAACGCCTGCGGACGGTAATTGCATTTTTTTCACGTTTACGTATTCTGCACAAAATGGCCCGTTTGTCCCTTGAACACGTTCCAAAGCCTTCTGGATTTCAGAGCACAATAAATTGTCTTTCTTGTAATGTCCTGGCATTCTGACATTATTTTATTTCATTTGGCATCCAACCACACTTACTTTTTTATGCGCTATATAGCAGTTTATGATCCGTCCTTAGCAATTGTCCGGCAGTGTAATTAGTGAAGTATTATTTCAAATTAATTCTTAATGAAGCCGTATTTCGGGAAACTAGTGAAATCTTGCGCTAATGCATAACAACCATTGTAGTAAATTTTTAGAGTAACTGCATAATACAAATTACAAATTTATTTTTTACGCTCTCCTTGAGACAAAGTAATACGCGAATAATTTTTGACAAACATACATCCATCAAAGCAATTGCTAAAAATACAGATTAAAACTCATCATCTATAAAAGCAACATCAAGAAAAATCCCAGTACAAAAAGTAATCTATGAGGTCGAGAGAGAGAGCGAGATGAAAGAATTAAGGTTATCGAACAAAGTTAATACTATACAATTTCATGCGTTGAATTGATGCAGAACGAACGCTAAAAGAGAAAGATCGGCTTAGAAGCTCAGAACTTATTTTTCTACCAAATTTTCTCAAAAACATTTTACACAGCAATTGTCTTCATCTTGTGTGTGTGTGAGAATCTTTCGCTACAACTGAAACGAATACATTCTACAAAGACTGAATAAACGCTACGTAAGAAATCGAAAACACATTTGCAATAGATAATCAACAAAAGAAAAATTTAAACAGACATTTGAACCAGTTCATTCCGATTATTTCATTAAAATGTACTTAATCATAAGCGAAAATATATAAACTGATAATATGAAATGGGAAAGGAGACGAGACAGAGAAAAAGCATTAAAAAAGAGAGGCAGATAATTAAAAATATAGTATTGCAAAGATCAAAGTTTATATCATTTCATGATGCCATACTAAGAGCTCATGTGATGAAATTTGATGGTTACAGAACTTTAAAAAAAAAAAAAAAAAAAAAACATGTGCATTAAATAACGTCAAAATTGAAAAAGAAATTTAGAATCAACCAGTAAAGCAATTTGTGAGGCGGTTTCTCATAAGGCGGAAAGTTTGTTTCACTGATGACAGATGGCGCTGAATGACTCCAAGAGTGCGGTGAGAGTTTTGATTTCTAATTGAGTCTCACAAGATGGCACGTTGTATGATTTCTAGAAACCGAATAGCAGGGAACTTTCCAGAAGAGTATACAGTGGGAACGTAGCATGAGTACATGATGTTAAAAGCTGCAGTGAACTGCTGGTAGAAATTGGGAGGGTGTTGAAGTCGTCACAGTGCGGAAAATCTGATATATGCGAAGTCTCTGGGCAAAAAAAAAAGGATTTCCCACAGCGTTTTTTTTTTCTGGGAACATGCTGAATCATATTAGTGAAGGAGCAATGCTGAAAACCAGTGAGTGAAATAAACTTTCGGTTTGGTCAGGTACGACAGCGTTCGAAAACGGTCGGCTTGGAACAGTGCCATGCTGCGCATGAGCGTACAGTGATACCTAAGCTCTCATAAAAAGGTCTCTTTTTAATTATAAATAAGTGTTCCGAAATACATACCAGTGGCATTTCCTGACCTCAGATCGTTAGGCGTTGCCAAAAGTGAACTGATGTGTTAACTACAATTCCCCTTGTCTCTCTCACTTCTTTGCTAACTAATATCTGCATTTCTCTCTAAGCAACTTATCAGTAACTTCCGAAATTGAAAAAAAAAAAAAATCACGCAAGTGTTTGTTGTGTACAATTAAATAGGTAGGAACCTAGTTATTTCATTAAATTACTAGAGATATTTTTTTCTAGAATAGTATATACAAAAAATGATTTATAAATCCAGATTTTGAAAAATTCAGTAAAATAAACTCTGTGATTAGTCACTTGAATTCCAGTTCCATTCTCTTTTCTTTCTGCATAAATTTCATTCTCAGAGTTTGGTGAAATTTGGATTTATCATGTTGTCTCAAATTGAAAAGAATTTCTTTCTCAATGGAGGTAAGGCGTGAATTGGTTATGCGATGCCAGGTTTCAGTGGAGCAGCAAAATGGGTAAGACGTGTAATATCCTGTGCAATGATGACAACAAACGTTCGACAGATAACGTTGCGGAGAATATTGTTGCGATCAGCAGCGCTAATTTGTAGATTTCGGTAAATCCACTCATTAAGTTCATATTCAATAAATAATTAACAATTTCGATTGGGTGTTTCACATAATCCTTCGTTTGAAGCGTAAAGTTTATTGTGGAATTTGCTGAAGTCAAGAAAATCACCATAAAACTTCAGCATTTTTTCTAACAAATTATGAGGAAAGTTTTCTTTTTCACTAAAATGGTTCACTTTCGCTGGGTTTAGCAAGTAAAAATACTTGCTAAACCAAAATGTTTTTGGTTTGGCTAGTCAGAATACTAGCTAAACAAAAATACTGTATAAACAAATACAGTACTAGGTCAAAATGCTACAAATTCGAATCTAATTTTTATCTGATTGCCAATATTATCAATGATTTTAAAATAAATTTCTCGGCAGTAGTCTGCCGCGTAAAGTTCAATATATATCATCATCATCATCAACCATTATCAATCCACTGATGGATGAAGGTCTCCCCAAATTTCTTTCACAATTGTCTGTCTTGGGCCTGTCTCCTCCATGTCACTCCAGCATACTTTAGAATTTCATCCATCCATCTCCCATGGAGTCTTCTTCTGGGTCTTTTCCTGTCCCTCGGAATCCAGTCTAAAATTTCGGTTGTCCAGCGGTGGTCCGTTCTTCTGGCAACATGTCCAGCGGTGGTCCGTTCTTCTGGCAACATGTCCAGCGGTGGTCCGTTCTTCTGGCAACATGTCCAGCCCATTGACATTTCAGTGATTTCACTCTGGTCATGATGTCGTTTACTCCTGTCATTTTCCTTATCCACAAGTTCCTCTTCTTATCTTTCCTGGTTACACCAAGCATGCATCTCTCCATGCTTTTTGAGTTGTCTGCAGTCTTTGTACGTCTTTTTTAGTTAAGGTCCATGTCTCTGCTCCGTATGTAAGCACTGGAAGGGTGCATTGATAAAACACTTTTCTTTTGAGACATAATGGCATACTGCTCTTAAAAATTGTACTGTTTCTTCCAAAAGCTCTCCATCCAAGTTTTATACGCCGATTAATTTCTTTATCAATGTGACCCTCACTTGATATCTGCTGCCCAAGATAAATGTAGGAATCGGTTGTCTCAAGCTTTTCTCCGTCAATCGATAAATCTTCATTTCTTGTAAAAGCATTGTACACCACTTTTGTCTTCTGAAATTTCATTTTTAATCCCACTTCTTTACTCTTGTCAGCAAGTTCTTGGATCATACTCTGCAGCTCTGAACGGATAGTTGTAAAGATGACTACGTCATCAGCAAAACGAAGGTGAGTTAAGTAATCTCCATTAATCTTTATCCCTTTGTTTTCCTAGTTCAATGATTGAAAGACATTTTGCAATGTGGCGTTAAAGAGCTTGGGAGATATGGTGTCACCTTGTCTCACTCCCTTTCCAATTCTTATTTGTGCTGTATCCTCAAATATCCAAATCTTTGCACTTGCATTTCCATAGATGTTATTAATAATGCTAATATATGCATCTTCAATACTACAGGATTTCAAAGCCATTGTTACTGCTAATGGTTTCATGGAATCGAATGCCTTTTCATAGTCAATAAAAGCCATGCATAATGGGAGTTCATATTCTCTTGTTCTTTCAATTAGTTCTCTCAGTACATGGATATAATCTATGATCTATAGTGCTGTAGCCACCCTGAATCCAGCTTGTTCTCTTGGTTGGGCCATGTCCAGTGTTACCTTCAAGCGGTGTGAAAGAACCTTAGTGAAGATTTTATAAACCACTGAAAGGAGGCTGATAGGTCTGTAGTTCCCGAGATCCTCAACGTCGCCTTTTTAATAGAGAAAGATTATTGTATCATTGTTCCAATCCTCAGGAATCTTCCCTTCATTTAGATATCTGGTAAAAACTTGGGCAAGCATGTCGTTTCGATTTCTCCACTTGCTTCTTGTATAATGTCCACGGTAATTCCATCTTCTCCTGGAGCTCTTCCCCGTTTCATGTTCTTAATTGCATATGTAACTTCTGCAGGTAGGATTGGAGGGACTTTAGCACTAATACCTGTCGTAACGTCTGGAGTACATGTATCATCCTCTTCATATAGTTTTGAATAGAAATCTTTCACCCTTGTCAAAATTTCGCTTCTATTTCTTGTTACAGTACCATCTTCTTTTCTCAGAGCCATAATCTGTTTTCTTCCCTTACTGAGATGTCCTTTTGCTATCTTCATATAAATATATATATTTCATACGATTCACCTCTATCTCTTCTACACCTCCGTTAATAGAAGACCACAATATTCCAAAATTATTCAGTTACTTTTACAGCTGCTGTGGAAACTGTTATATATCTTAAAAATGCAATACAAAACATCAACATTTTTGGACTGAAGTATACTGAATAATACGACTGAGAAGGAATTTACGTTAGATAAAACCTTGATAAGAAAAAAGTTTTTAAGGTACCTTCAAAAACAAACCCGCCGCCCCGGTGACGCAATGGTCTAAGCGATGGGTTATGACCCTTTGTCCTACATGGGTCCAGGTTCGAATCCCGGTGAGGCATGAATGCTGTGTTTGTCTTACGGCACCGTCTCTCTTTCTCTCTTTTCCTCAGAGCCGGTGGCCCTAAATTAGGGACGGGCGACTGCTTATAGCCTATTGAGTTGCTCAAGGTGGTCGTTAAACCTTAAATCAAAAATCCAGAAAGTACCCTGGCACTGTTTGTAAATAATTTCTGTTATGCATCTTTCGCATACGCAGATCGATGTGGGTGTGAAATAAAGCGAGTGATTCTCAGGAGTATACATTTATTAACGTACAACGCATTGCATTTATTACCGTCATTCACGACCACACCGGGCCACAGTCTGGTACATACTAAGTGGAATTAAATCATAACAACGAGCAATAAGGTTTACTTATTCCTGACTTTAAGCGGTACTTAGGTAGCTGGATTAATCAATGTCATTTTCGTAAATCAAATGAAACAAGATATGCAAGTCATAAAGGCAAACATTTACTAAGCTATGGCAGCGGCAATAGTAAGTGTTTCGACTATTTAGTTTTTCAAAAACAATATTTGTTATTATACACTAGAGCAATTGAATTAGAGACAGCTGGCGTAATGCAAATGTGGCGCTGTGGGCGGCCCTGTAAACGGAAACGACATGACGTAGGCAGCAATCCGACAATATAAGGAGTGAAGCGACGGAAATCAGTAAGAGTCGGACGCAGTATGGGTAAGACGAAGGATCTAAGCTCATTTGATCGTGGGCAAATTGTCGGGGCCCGACGAATGGGTCACTCCATCTCGGAAGTCGTGCAGGCACTGGGATTTTCACGAGCCACTGTGTCACGGGTGCACCGTGAGTACATCGAATCCGTTAAAACCATCACTGCAAGGGCCTACTGCCGTGGACAACAGCGTGTGGATGAGCGGGGTCATCGTCGGCTAGCTGGCATTGTAACAGCGGATAGACGGGCCACAGTGCAAGAAATCACTCGGCAATTTAACGCTGGTGCACAAAAACGTATAAGCAGCCACACCATCCAGAACCATCTCCTCGCTGTGGGGTACAGAAGCCATCGTTCCACGAGGGTACCGCTGCTGACCGCACATCACAGGGTGCAAAGATTAGCATGGGCGCGAGAACATCGCCACTGGACCCTAGACATGTAGGAAAATGTTGCCTGGACTGATGAGTCGAGATTCACGTTGGTACATGCGGATGGCAGGATACGATTACGGCGCAAACCACATGAAGTGATGGATCCTTCTTGCCAGCAGGGTACTCTTGAAGCTGGTGTGGGTAGCATTCTCGTCTGGGGACTGCTTACGTGGACTGAAATGGGACCCCTGGTACGTGGGACATCGTCCCTCACAGGTGAACGTTACCGGGATATCCTGGACGACCATTTGCTCCCGTTTGTGCGTCTTCAACATCCCACTGGGGACCTCATCCTGCAACACGACAATGCAGCTTGCCATCGCTCCCGAATTGTTGGATGAACACTCCACCGACGTGACCTCGTTTTCTTGGCCAGCTAGGTCACCTGACCTCAATCCCATCGAGCACATCTGGGATGTCATCGAGAGAGATGACCCCCTCCATCAAATCTTCGTGAACTGTGGGAGCTTGTTCAGGGGTCGTGGATCCGTATGGCTTCCCAACGCTTCCGGTGATTTGTCGAGTCCATGCCGAGATAAGTCGCCGCCGTCATCAGGACGAAAGGTGGTGCTACACAAGGCAAGAGAATAAGGAAGGGCTGGCTCATCCTTTTGTCTAGCGGTCTCAGTTTCGTGCTCCGACCGAGGAGGAATTGGAAGGCACTGTGACGTCACTGCGAGGACACTCGGTGACCCCTGGGCCAACTCAGGGCCGGAGTATGGTGACATTTCAGTCGTTCTGTGCAGTTTCTTTCTGTTGCTCTCCATTTACTGGTAGTGGTTTATGTAGTTGTTTATTAACGTCTGTTTTTTACTGATGTAAATTACATTTTAACTAAAATTCAGCGTCTATTTTTTTTTTTCATTCAAAGTAATACGCAACATACCTTCATCCTGTGCTATCGCTAATTGTAAAAATACGCATAAGAAAACAAAAGCACGTGGCGTTATTTACCATGTTTTCCCTTCAAATGTTAATGTGATAAAAGAATGGATTGTTAAGTGTAAGCGTGCTGAAAAGTTTAAAGTTGGAAGTGCAAGAATATGTAGTGATCATTTCCAAAATTTAGACTACAAAGGTGACATGCGAAATCGCCTGCTTGGGCTTCCCGAAAAAAAAAAAAAAAAAAAAAATTCTGAAACCCACAGCTGTTCCCAGTTTGAATTTACCGAATGAAAAATCAACACTACATACAAGCCGAGAACATAGAAGAATTAAGAGAGATATCCGTATAAGGGCATTGAATCGAACTCCAGAGCCAAGTCCTGAAATGTTACACATCAATGAAGTTGCTTGCAATTCTGACAATGGATATTCAGAAGAAAAGTGTGCATCAGTTCAGTGCATGTCTTGCTCAGAGGTTAGAAGTCAAAACAAAATTCTCACCGAGAAGCTTGACGTACTGGAACGAGAAATACGTAGCTTAAAAAACAAACACAAAAATACTGTTCGAGTTTTGCGTCAAAAAAATATCAGCGTACGAAATAAGAGAGCAGAAATTGTGCTAATACGAAATACCCTGTCAAAAGCATGAAAAATAAAATACTTCAACAGATGGAAATGAACCTCTGGAAAATTGTTACACCAACACAGATAAAGTTCTTCGCAACACAAAAAATTATTAACAAATGGACAGAAGAAGATATATCTAGAGGAATAGTAACTAGAGCTATTTCAAAAAAAGCTTACGAATTTTGGAAGTGTAAAATTGGCATTTCCTTTGCCAAATGCCAAGTGCTAGCACGTTAAAGCGATGGTGTTTTAAATTTAGGTGTCATCCCAGAATTCTGCATAATGTTTTGCTCCGTATGCAGAAAACTAGGGAAACTCTTTCCGAAAATGACAAAGTCTGCGTCTTTTGTTTCAGATGTACACGTTGATAGTGTGTGTTACGATACATGAATGGACCAGATTTTAGGTCCGCACTCAAAGGTGCTAGTTGTTTTGGCTAGAGAAATATTGTCTTCCTGGAAACAACCCGTGTATTTTGACTTTCAACGTACAATGAATAAAAGACTTGTGTTTGAAATAATTGTAAACCTTGAAAAAAACCGGAATTATAGAAAAAGCGATTGTTTCAGATTTAGGTGGTTGTATGACCTTGTGGAAGGAACTATTAATTTCTCCCGAAAAATCATTTTTTAATCATCCGCTGGACGATAGTTCTAAGATTTGGGTTTTTGCAGCCCATCCTCACTATTTAAAAATTTTACGCAATCATTTAACAGGCCATGGACTTGTCTTGCAGGACGGATCTGTGCTCCAAACTGGCATCATCAAAGAAGTTTTTGAGAAGGATTCTGGGGAGAAAAAGTTGTATCCTAAATTGCTGCCGTGCTATACAGCAATCAAAGGGAACGAGAGGCAAAAAGTAGTCCCAGCAAAAACTTTGTTTTCAGCCACCACTGCAAAGGGTATTGAATATCTAACATAGCATAAAAACGCTGCAGTTTTCTTCAATTTAGTAGATTCATTTTTTGACATTATGAATAACAGTTACCCACACCCTGACAAAAGCAAACCTCTAAAAGCAGGTTTTGGCATTAACCCCTTTTTTAAACAACAAAAGGAAATTATGAACAAAATGAAGTCAAAAATACTGAATCTCAGAGTAATGGGGAGAAAACATATGCTGCCTTTCCAAAAAGGCATTCTGGTCTCAATTTCTTCTCTTCTCGGTCTCTACGAGGATTTAACGCTTCGTGGAGTCCGTTACATTTTAACTACTCGTTTGACTCAAGATGCCCTGGAGAGTTTGTTCAGTCAAATAAGAGGCATAGGTGCTTTTTATGACCACCCCTCACCTACGGAATTTATTAGTCGTTTAAAACACATATCGCTGGCAAATAAATTGCCTAATTTTATCCAAAAAATTAATACAGAGTTTCAAGAAGGTAAAACGCTCCAAACATATTTGACAGCAGAGCTACTAAAAGAAGCTTTCACTACAACTGATAATCAAGAAATTCTTGATGAAGTATCTGGAGAAATAAATGCAAATGACTTAAAATTAGAAGCTTTAGAAAACATTTGTAATGAGCCATGGCCGCGAGATTGGGACGACGACATACTTAAAACAGTTCAAGATGAGCAATGTAATGCAGAGAAACAAGCCCTGAGTTATGTCGCAGGTTATATTGCCTATCGCTTACCTGATAAAGATCCCTCTCTCAGAACAATTTCCAGAAATGCCGAAGATTTTTCCACCTGCTCAATGGATTAAAGCTTTATCACTCGGGGGACTAACGGTGCCTTCTCCAAGGTGGATGAGAACGGTAGATCAATTTGAAATAATTTTTAAGTCAATTCACGGGACAGAGATTTCCCGAGAGAAAGGCATAATTCGAAAATTCAAAACTGTAATAGAAAAAAGATTTCCTCGCACCTGAAAAGAAGCTGTGAAAATGTATTGGCGCATACGAACATTTATCAGAATTTGGTATATTAATCACAACAAAGATTTAGTGTTGGAAAGAAAATCAAATCAAAAGAAAACCAAATGGATAAATTCTGCCGTTAATAAACGTAGCACGACGATGTCAATATCTAAACCTGATGAATATCTTCCTCCTTTTTAACAATACAGGTATGTTAATAACTTTTTTCTTTCTATTATTTACGCCTTCCGATAAAATAAACAAAAACGTTACTTGCTACGATATATATATATATAGCAAAGGCAAAATAGTAAACAAACAAAAACCTTTGAACAAATTTGAAATCCCATAGCGCCAGAGGCTGCACAAGAGAAAGATAAAAAAACAATAGTGTAAAACAAAGCAAAATTTTGAATTAAAAAAACAAAAAAAGATCAGCAATCACCAAATCCATCACCCTAACCAGGCTAGCTTCAAGCGATGAAAAAATACCGAGCCTAAGAATGCAGGGAAGCATATTAATGACTGACTCCTTGTCGGCTTCGTCAAGGGCAAGCAACAAGAAAATCACTCACTAATCTACTGAGACCAGAGAATTGTGGGTTTCTGATATTTTAGTTTGCTAAAAATACCAATTAAGTTTAGGGGAATAATGTCAATAAAAGGGAGTACTAATAAAAAACCGGAACCCAGCAAACTTGTCACAAAAAAAAAAAAAAAAAGAAAACAAACTACCAGCCAAAAAAAATAACCAGTAAGTACCAAAATTTATTTATTTTTTAAAATAATGATAAACAAAAATTAAAACCAGAAAATGCAACCAACCAAATTGAAAAGTAAGCAACAGCCAAATTTAGGAAAAGGAGTTACATAAATCCCAAGGAGCAAAGTACAGTTGTAACTCCAAGAGTGAACAAGAAACCTAAGTTGCATGTCATATAGTTGCAAAGCAAAGTCCCCAATACCCACAGCTAAAAGCTTAAAAAATTATTCTGCAAAATAAAATAAAATAAAAATAAAATATATACCAAAGGGCATGGTTTCAAGCACCAGTAAAGCAATTTTTCAGCCCAAAATACACAAGAAAATATAAAAAAATTAATCTTAGTGCAACTCACAAATCCTATAATATATAAAAAGATTTACCTACATTTAAAAGGGATAACATTGTGTCTTGCTTGGCAATAACCAGCAATATATTTACAACAAACTTCTTTTATCATTTGACCCACACGAAGGCCCAGAACCACTAAAAGGACTTCTAACAATACAAAAAGATGAAAGAAATGCTACAGAAGGTTCGAATGAAGGAAGATACTAATCCTAAGCTCATAGCCTGCTTTAAAGTGGTGAGAACAGCCCCCAAAAATTAAAATAATTCCTGAAAGAAAAGTTAAATAAGTAGCAGGAGCAAACAGTACATCCCTACCATGCCTGAAAACAACAATGCACTTACTGCTACATCTATGGGGTGAACCAACTGAATTCAGGGGCAGGCCCTTTGCAGTGCCATCTAGCGTCCAATTTTAGAACCTTACTGTTGGGAACAGTTCCAAGCCCTTAAGTAGACTTCAAAAACCAGAATTAATGCTCTGAAAAAACCTTTACAAGTTATCAGTGCAGACCAGAATGCTAAAATGCACATATATATATAACGTTCTGAGTTGTGTAAAAAAAATATAGTACGTGCAAAGGTGTTTAGCTTACTCAGACAGCTATGACTTCTGCCTTCGAAGGCAGCATCCCAAATCATCAGTGTACTCGCAGTGACGTCACTTCCTCCCCAGCAAAGCGACTTGCTTTTTACCGCCTGGTGGGACAGCGCTTCCTTATTCTCTAGCCCTGTGTGCTACACTTTACTAGACAGGTATCTCTAACTCAATTGCTCTTCAGTGTATATTACTAGAAATCATGCCCGTTCTTCGAACGGTGAATCTATGAAATCATTTTTTGAACTAAAATTAAAGAAAGGGAAAGCAATTAAGGGAAAGAAAAGTCATTTAAAATCCGTAACTGTTTTACGATTTAGAAAAGCGTGACGTCGATGCATAGGGTTTGACGTAAAACGGAGCAGGATTTGGCGCCTCTTAATTTTAAATCAAAATTTGAAATTTTCAAAGCATTTCAATGATTCCGACAAAATTATCTTTAAATCTATCAGCATTTTAAAACTGTAAAGCTAAGCCACCCTTTTGAAATTTTCGGTTTTCAGACTTTTTTCTAGTTGTAGAAGTGGTAGAAAAATTCAAGCAGACAATGTTCGAAAGCGCCGTTTCTTTCTTTTTTTTTTTTTTTTTTTTTTTTTTTTTCTCTCGTGCATTTGCAGTTATCCAGACTTTAAAACCTACCAGCATGCCAATTTTTAGATCTCTATACGTCATTTAAAAGTGATCTAACAATTCGCGAAAAGTTCAAGCAGACAATGTTCCAAAGCCGCCATGTTTTTGTCTTTTTTGTTTTCCGGACATTTCTAGGTATCCGGACCTTAAGCCCTATCTATCAGCATGTCAATTTTCAGATTTCTAGTTCATTTAGAAGTGTTTGAACAATTCGCGGACGAACAGACTCGCATTTTCCCTTTTTGCTTTTCATATACGAGGCGAAAGCCTATATTTACATAGGTATTCACGTATGCCGACAGAAAACACCGAACTTTAAAAGCGTCGCTACGTCATTAAGCATTGCATCATTACAGTTTGATTGTAGCCTGTCCTTTCGCCCAATGAGAAGAGAGTGCTAAAAATAGCTGCGTCACCATGGCAGCAGGCCACAGGACCAGAACTTTCCTGTGTGGTTAACTCTGAAGACACAGTAAGCGTTCGTTCCCTTCCATTGCGTCTTCAAAAAATGCTTAAAAATCAGAAAATGACTTTTTCTTCTTCTTTTTTTTTTTCACGGAAGAGGGATAATAGTTGTGAGTTTATGCTGTAAAAATTTCAATGCGTTGTGATTCATAGTTTGCCATATATCCGTTTTTTTAAATAAATCCCATCGCAAAGTAAAGAATTTTGTGAATTTTGAAAATTTAATTTCTCGTAAACTAATCGAAATTCAAAAAAAAAAAGGGCGACTAGGGGCAAAATTTCGGCCATGCCCCTACATGCCTACAAAGTTTCGTGGCTCTGTTGCTTTTAACGCGTCCGGAATGCGAACTGATAGCACTTTTTTGCTTACCTTAACTTTGAAATACAATAGCTCTTGAACTATCCCCAGAATCAAAAAACAGTTATTGCGGCGTGTTTTCCGAACAATTCTCTACAAACGATGTAAATTTCATATTTTTTTGTGTTCAATACTTTTTGCGCTGCGAGCTAGGAAAGCGTGAGTGTTGCGAAATTTCTAAAACAGCGGTGGGGCGGCAGCTGCTTTTTTTTAGAATAGAGATATTCAGATTTAGACGAAAGTAAGAAACGACCCTGAGACGATGAAATGTGATGTAGCATACTAAATTCCATCTGCGCATGCACAAGCTAAAAT
This sequence comes from Macrothele yani, assembly GCA_039090855.1. Taxonomy (NCBI): domain Eukaryota; kingdom Metazoa; phylum Arthropoda; class Arachnida; order Araneae; family Macrothelidae; genus Macrothele; species Macrothele yani. The sequence continues at coordinate 113,093,165 of CM077026.1, forward strand.
CTGACCTCAAGGTAGAAAGAAAAGCAGAATCGCAAATGTGTTAATGAGGGGGATTGGTAACTTTTGGTCTAGAATATCAACAGGTTACACACCATCGTGTCATACATCATTTTAAAGCACTCCTTAGTAGCAGGTACCCCGCCCCCCTGCCCACCAGAGGAATCGAGAGGAAGCCAAATTTCTCTACGACGCACCGTTTTTGAGTTACTTGGGAAAGTCAACCTAAGTGGCGCATCTACTACGCATTTCCGTAACCCATTTTCGTTACACCGAATTTTTTTAATTGGGATTCACTTTACTACTGTCGTGAAAGATGCATGGCTAATCCATTTTCGTTAGAACGAAATTTTTTACTGGGATTTTCGTCACTACTGTCGGAAAAGATACATATAATCGGAAACTTGTAAAACTTCTCGATGTCATTGCAGTTATCAGATGCGCAACGTAATTCTCGGCACCTAACCGCAAACGACCACAGAACGTCGACAAATACAAATAGCTGTGTGCGATAATGGCTGATTGTAGCGCCATCCAACAACTTTCCAGGCAATCGTAACCGCTCACAGCTGTAGTGACAAAAGAGACGAAAGTTGACGGTGAAAGCAATGTCGTTCGAGAAGCAACATTTGAGGCACTGCCTCTTGTTCGCGTTTCAGCTGAAAAAAAGTGCCCAGCAAATGATCTGTGCTGCTTTGGGTGAGGCTGCTGTGTTCTACAGTATGTGTAAGAAGTGGTTCCAGCGGTTTAAGCAGGGGAATTTCGATCTCCGTGATGCAGAACGTCCGGGACAGCCACAGAAAGTTGACGATAAGGAACTGGAACAACTGTTGGACGCGCTTCCCTATCGCACACAGTCAGAGCTCGCCCAGGAACTCGGAGTAACACGGCAAGCCATTGCAAAGCGTCTGCACAAGCTTGGACGGATTCACAAAGAGGGCAATTGAGTGCCCCACCAACTCACAGCTGCGAACAAGTCTGGGCGCTACGATTATTCTGTCTCCTTGCTCTCCAGATTCAAGAAGAAGGATTTCCTCCCCAAGATTTTGACCTGTGATGAGAAGTGGATCCTCTGCGATAAACCTAAGGGGCGCAAATCGTGGGTTTATCCAAGTCAGACTACCACCAGTACCGCCAAACCGAATATCCATGCCAGGAAGTTGTTGCTGTGCATATGGTGGGATCAGCGCGGTGTCGTACACCATGAGTTGCTCAAACCTGGTGAAACGGTCAATGCTGAGCGTTATTGTCAGCAACTCATTCGTGTGAGTGACGCAATGGAGGCGAAAAGGCCATACACCGGCAAGGGTAGAAGGTCGGTCCTGTTGTTTCAGGATAACGCACATCATCACACCGCGAAAACGATTTTAAACACGATCACCGACCTAGGATGGGATATTTTGTCCCACCCGGCGTATTCTCCAGACTTCGCCCCGTCGGATTATCACCTTTTTCGCTCCCTGCAACATCACCTGAGTGATACGCACTTCACTTCTGTCAATGAGGTCCACACAAGTATTGATGACTTTATCAACTCGAAAGAGCCCTTTTTTCCACGCAGTGGTATTCGGCAGCTCCCTGACCGACGGCTCAAATGTATCCAACACGACGGGGATTATTTCCCTGATTAGGTACGTATTCGATTTGCTATAATTTGCTGTCAACGTGTCGTGCCTGTGGCCGAGAATTAAGTTGCACACCTAATATAAAAAGAAATTGGCGGGAATATTTTTGAAAATTCAGATTTTTTTTTTTTTTTTTGATTGGAGGTTTAACGACCACCGTGAGCAACTCAATGGGCTATAAGCAGTCGCCCATCCCTAATTTAGGGTCACTGGTTAAAGGGAAGGGAGAGAGCCAGTGCCGTAAGACAAACACAACATCCATGCCTCACCGGGATTCGAACCCGGACCCCTTACGGACGAATGATCAGAGGCCAGCGCCTTAGACCACTGCGCCACAGGGGCGGCCAGAATTTTCCGTGAACACCTCTTGAAAACGGTAATTTACCGTCAATATAAGAGTGGAATTGCGGAAAGGTTTCTGAAAATTCAGAATTTTTCTGGCGTACGAAAAATCGGTGAAATTCAGAGTTTTTTTTCCTGTCATTTCAAGGAAAAAGTTGTATCAGAAATATGCTTCGTTAATTTACGAAATAAATCACGAAAAGTGGCTCGTGAATTTCTGAAATTTTTTACAGTGTAATTTGGCACAAAACACAGAATAAACAGGAATAATACATTATAGTTCAATAGAGCGACGATTGGAGGGGTAACCTGAAGATGCATTCTATCGTGCACGTTGAAAATGCAACACCTAATAGAAAGCACCTAGCAGGATGGTAATGCCCCGATCCACAGAAAACTGTTCAATTATGGTTTGAGGAACATGAGGATGAAGTTGCACACCTTCCCTGGCCTGCACAATCACCGGACTTAAACATCATTGAGCCCCCGTGGTCTGTGTTGGAAAACAGAGTGCGATCCTGTTATACTCATTCGGCGACTCTCAAGGAATTGGAACAGTTTCTCCAGGAAGAATGGTACAACATACCACCATCCAGGATGCATCCATTCCAAGGGGGATTCAAGCAGTTTTAAATGCCAAGGGTGCTGCTCCCACACCATATTAGGTGTGTAACACCTATTGTTTCAGGTTGTTTCCATTATTTTGGACAACCCCTGTATCTTGCGTCGACAATGCGTCCACGATGAAAGTCGCTCAGAACACCACGTTTACCTATGTTTGTCAATTGCGATACACTGTTAGGAAGCGCTGCTGTCCGCCTGTTTATCGCCTGCATTCGGCTTCGGTCTGTTCCACTCTGTACTGGGGTTGCCCATTAGGGTGGAGTGAAAACTGCCAAAAAAAACTGTTTTTTAATTTTATTGTTTCCTGACCCAACAAATGGTTCTGTTTGGTTAAAAAACTCAGTAAAAAAATTCCAGCTGAATAACTCGTCATCTTCAGGTTCCACACGAGATCCGAAGAAATTCATCTTGGTGTCGAACTTCGGAATTTCGTTCCGGGACTTGATTCGGCTGCGTATGAATTCATCCCTGGCTTCTGCACCACATGTTGCAATTGACGCTTCTGTTACCAGTCTCACCTGCCTCTCAACTACTTGAGAATGGCAAGGGAGCTTCCCTATTTCAAACTGTGAATGGCATCTTGTTATGTCTTCGTCGCTGAGGCTCTAGACAGCCGGTGGTTCCAAGATATTGTGTCAGCGTATCATCTCAAAATACTCCTCTGCTTTGAAATTCAATTTGGGAAGCTCCAAATGGCGTATTTCCCCTTTCCAGTCAGTTTTTCTTGCTTTCAGTATTTTTCTCAGGCCAAGGTCTCGAATGTGTACTCTTTCATCTTCCAGCATCGCCAACAGAAGTTTACAGAGTGAGCAAAATAGCAGTTCCTCTGAATAACTTCGTGCACGATTGCCTTAAACTCTTCTGGCAAAAATGAACTTTTCTTTATCATTCCGTGAAGATGACGTGCTCCATGAGTTGCTCTCGGGAATTTCTTTATTTCAAACCAGGATGGCACATAAACTTTTATAACATATTCTGCTAGGAGCTTTAAGTCATCTGGTGGTCCTGCAGTTGATACGTAAAGGCGAATAATTCTGTTGGCTGTAGTGAGCCATCTTGAGTGGATCATCTTCCCATGACTCCTGCTTGCTAAGTTTGGAGGGTACTCCCCAAGGATACTGCCCTAGAAATATCAAGGAGGTATTTTTGGTTTGTGCTGAGGTCTTTTTTGTCAATTTCGGGCAGAGCAACTGGAATAGGGACATAACTTGTTACGGCAAGGGTTTCCAGGGATTTTCCTAATGTTCTGGAAAACTGTTTTGGCCCAGATGTCTTTCCATCAATCTTCTGGAAAAGATGACGAAGAGGCAGTTCGTTGGTGTGCAACAAGCATACAAACCAATGCAGTTTATGACCAACAAAGATTTCAAGACATCTAACTACGCCATTTTTTCTTCCCATTGCTGACGTTCGTTCCATCACAGCCAACAGAAAACAGGTTGGAAAGCGAAATCCCTTTCTGTGTAACGAAGTTGGTGATGCTTCGTGTAATATCTGTACTGGACCCAGAATCCGGAGTTACATGTCCTGTATAAACGGATCCAGGTTCTGACAAGAGAACAATATGCTCTTCCACATCTGTAGTCTTCTAGGAAGAATTTCCCTTCTTCGCATACACTATAGTCTTGTCCTTCCTCCTATCAAAGTAGATGCCGTTCAAAGACTGTATTATTTGTGTAGCGGTAGACGCAAGCTGGGACCATACCTCCCGACGTTCTCTCCTCAGCTTACTCCTGTCAATAACTGTAACTGTACTCTCTTTAGATACAATCCACACATCCTTAAGCACAGAAGACGCAATGATAGCAGCCGACCTATCCGATACTCCCGCTCTATCACAAGCAACGGCTAGATTTGGCAGAGATATTCGCGTTTGGCCTGTCATGGAGGTTGAGGGAATCTCAGCATTAGTTGCTTTCAGACGTTTGGCTTCATAGCTAACGTAATCGTCATAATCTTCAGGGATGTCTTCTGAATCATACCCTAAGACGGCGTTCGCTTCTAAGTCTGTAATCGTCATAGACAGAGACACTTTATCTTTGTATTTTCTTGCTTTAGCTTCCTGATCTTCCCTTCTTTGTTGTCTTCCTCTTATACGTTTCAATTTTTGACTTACAGAAGCGTCGATCGACCCGATGGCCATTTTCCTTTCATGTTGTTGGTCTGTTAAAAAATTTGCTCCATGCTTGGAATCTTCACGGAACATTTACATTTTTCGTAATTCAAACACTTGCATGAAGAAATATCAAACAAAGTACTGTTTGCATAGTCGAAGAAATCTTTGTTAATTTTGTCAGCCCCCTTCCGAGATTTTGGTATTCTTTTTACGTTTTTGTACTTTTCATTGTAATTTCTAATGAGACGAATAATTTCTTGTTGACTTACCACAGGTATGGAGGCTTTCTTCCAAATTCTTGCAATGTCACAAGAAACAATTTCGCTGATATCTCTGTTGTTCCCTTTCCACAATAACTCTTTTCGGACCCAAAGGAAATGCTTCATTAAATCAGCATACGTGGGTAAAACCGTCTCCTGAAGTTGTACGGAGTTCCAAAAACATTATAAACAAATTCACTTGTAATTGAGGGACTGTCAGCACAATGGAAGCCACGCGATTGCAAACGTCAAGCGGGAACCACATCCATTAGTCCAACTGGAACCCGTGCTGCCATCTAGTAGCATTTTGTTTTTGTTTTGGAGTTAGGTTTGCTATTTTGGTGTGGGAAGCAATTTCTCGCGCTGACAATGGCGATTTTAACAAAGTATAAATATTCACTTGAGTTGTGGAACCTCAAGATGCCAATAATTTGGGCTAAAATTTGGAGACAATTTCTTCTAGCCCATTTCGAACCTAATAATGAGTCAAGCAATATGAATTTCAAAAAAAGGTTTTTTCGCTTTCCCATATTGCCTATGTCAACTGCCCATCACCATTATCTCCAATGTTTTATCTACAAAGTGCACTCTAAAATCTGAAAAAATTAAGTCCCGACAATTTTGAATAAAAGATGCTTATTTTGTATCAGATTTATGTTCCGACCTTACTGCAAAACAACTTTGAGTAGCAATGTTATTCTGTAGACTACTTGTCAGAATCAGTAACTTATGAAACCTTAACTTTTTGCTTAACCAGATTATAAAATAATAACGGGTTTTATGGCTTTAGAATTTTATCGTTTAATGTTATTAGCTGAATTTTATTACGTGAAGTGCACTTATATGTTCGTATTTTTTAGTGTAAAAGTCGTGGCTGAAAAACTGAATTCTATTATGTGAAAGTCACTTCAAAGTCAGTACGGTCCAGAATTCAAGAATCATAAAATTCTACTTTTAAAGTTCAGCGTCCTTTTATTCTTTTTCCAAAGTATGTCAAGTATGAAGCACATCAATAATATCAATAATTCGTCGCTTGTAACAACAGGATGAATGGACTTCAAACTACTGTTTCCAAAAAAGTATACATTTGACAAGTATCGCTCGCCGTCATAAAGTATAATCCGCTTAGATCAAGTCTACAATACTTATCGTAATCAGCTCATAACATCGTACTCCTCTGACAGCATATCTCTTACTAGCATAGCTCTTGCCTTAACGTAATATTCTACTCGCTCCGTCTACACCGTCAGAATATCGCTTTCTTTTATCCATGTTTGATTACTTTGATCCACTGTCAAGCAGCCAACTCTGATAAGCTCGAGGTGAATAATGTGACATTAAGTGAGAAAATATTTAACGAAGAGAAACCAAATCTACACAAGAACACAGAAATTCAAAAGGAAGGTTAAATGAGAGATATACACAGGGGTTGGACAGAATAATGTGAACACCACGCTCAGAGACGTGACTTTTAATGCAGCTGCGTACGTCGCAATATGCAAAGGTATCCATCACTTTTTGGTTGTAATAGCTTTGTTTAGAACCTCAACGCCCTGTTTAAGTGCATTTAAAGTGTTTTATTGCAAAATTTCTTTCAGAGTGACGACGAAATGAGCGACTTAACGGACTTCGAAAGAAGGTTAACTGTTGGTGGCCGGCTAGTTGGTGCCTCCATGACAGCAGTCACCAGGGTAGTGAGGGTATCGAGAGCTATTGTGTCTAGCGTCATGACAGCATACCGTGTTCGTGGCAAAACCTCGTCTGCGAAACACAAGAGCGGTCGGGAAAACGACCCTGACTAACTGAGACAGCAGAGCTTTAAAGATGATTGCTACCCATAATAAGAACACCACGGTGTCGAAAATTAGTGTGGGGCCCAGTCTGCATCTCCAAACCCCAGTAACAACGAAAACAGCGCGCAGGGAACTACATAAGCAAGATATTCATGGAAGAGCTGTTATTGCAAAACCTCCGGTGACTCGGGTGAATACACAACGGCGACGGCAGTGGTGCCAGGCGCATACAATGAGGACTGTCGATGCATGAAAGCATGTAATGTGGTCAGATGAATCCACTTTTACACTATTCCCCACCACAGGACGTGTTTACGTGTGGAACACACAGTCAGAAACGTACAACCCAGACTGTCTGCTCCCAACGTGGCAGTATGGTGGTGGTTCTGTCATACTCTGGGCTGTCATATCATGGTTTTCAGTAGATCCCTGATCACCTTGAAAGGACGGATGACTGGCAGGGCACATGAAACCATTTTGGCCGACCAAGTCCATCCAATAGCTCAGGCATTGTTTCCTGTAGGGTATGCCATCTAGCAAGATGATAACGCCCCAATTCACAGAGCTCGGAATGTCCAATCACGGTATGAGGAACATGAGGAAGAACTTTCACTCTTTCCTTGGCGTCCCCAATCACCAGACTTAAACATCATCGAGCCACTGTGGTCTGTGTTGAAAAACAGAGTAAGATCTCGTTATCCACCTCCTGTATCTCTCAAGGACCTGGAGTACTTTCTGAATGAAGAATGGTGTAACATCTCACTAACCACCATTCAGGATTAGTATGCATCCATTCCAAGGAGGATTTAGGAGGTTTTGAATGCCAAAGGTTGTCCCACACCCTATTAGGTACATAAAATCTTCTTTTCCTAAGTGTTCACTTTATTCTGTCCAACCTTTGTACGTTACCAGATTATTAAAAAAAAAAAAGTTTGTGGCAAAATTGTGCGTGATAATTTGTGCATCAGTTTTGAGATCAGCACATCAAAATTAACAAGAAACAGACATCAAACAATAAAACTCTTATAGACTTGCGTTAATTTAATTTCGGTCGGTGATAAATAAAAGCGCCATCTTTAACATCACAGGTAGAATCAGCGGAAAAACAGTAAACCCAGGAGAGTTTTGTATGTTTGTAGATCTATGGGTAGAGGAGTTTCATTCTACATTTTATGATTCTTCCTTACTGTCTAGAAGTGTCTCAGTTTCGACGCAAATGAATCGAAGCAAACTCTCTGGAACATTATACATATATTGTCCGAGATAGTTTGCTGTTTCAATTCATTTACATCTGTGGCTCACCGCAGTTGCAGCTAATTAGAAGGAATCTTTGTTCACGTGCGTTAGGCGAGCCAGTGCTTTGAATGCAAAGGCTGTAGATGTCTTCAGACTGAGTGGGGAGGAGAGATGGGTGGACGTTCGAGGAAGTAGGAGGAGGAGGAAACTCTCTTCCGCCATCACATCACCACTGTCTCCATTTCGGGTACATGGTCTCACCATTTCCTCTTTGATTCTAGAGCTCCCATTGAGATGCTCGGTGGCGAGATTTGTGAGCGCTTGTTGGTGAGTCGCCCCGACATCCGGCCAGCGGAGGGAAATGACGGTTGTTTCTTCCAGGGAGGGCGAAGGGACTGCTTCTTTCACTTTAGTGGCCCCTTCCGGACATTCAGTGCCACCCACTGATTTATGATTGCTAGTTAAGAAGATTGCATTGGTCAGAACAAAAACATGGAAAAGGTCAAGGCTCCGCCAAATTCTTAATAACATATTTATTTCGAGTTTAATTCGATAAATGATCAATGGACTAAAAGGATTCTATTGAGTTTCTTCTCCATCAGTACAACTGCTTAAGAGGAAAAATGATTTTCTTAAACTGCCTCTTAGTATATTAGTTTACAACACATTTCGGCTTGAAAGTCTGATAATAATAAAAGAACAGCTGTATTTGTGAGGATACAATATATTTCCTTAACATTAATATTCGATAGAATATTCAAAGCAAACAGAATATAAATTCTAGGAATGGGACATTCGAATCCCGCGAATCTTGAAAAGATCCGAGATTCGAAAACTCGATTTTTCGCGCTTTTTTCATCATTCGAATCTTAACCTAAAACTTAGTGTTTGGTGCTTGTTGTAGAGCGATATTTGTTTGAATTTTTATCAGCGTGACGAATTTTTGTCAGCATGAAGTATCCATTAAAGGTTTCTGATATTTTTACATTGCCCTGAAAGAGTTCAGTGTTTAGTGTTTTTATTAACTCTAAAAACAAATATGTTTTTGATTTCTCTTAACTTTCTGGAAAGAATTTACGAAATTTAGTGTTCCATGTTTAGTGTTTATCTACATTAACTCTTGAAATAATCCTCCCCACCTCTACACTTGCTTTGATTTAAAAAGGTTTTGGAACTTTTATTATTAAAGAAAAATGTCAAAAATGTGAATTGTTACTCAAATATTTTTTTTGTCAAATTATGTTCATAAAACTGAAATGAACCTCAAGACTCAAGAGTTATGTACTTCATATTGTAAATCTAAATTATAAATTTCATTTGTATCTTCTTAATAAGTACGGGTATAATTTTTAAAAACTGTCTTCTTGAATTTGTTTTTCATTAAACACAGACTTCAAAGTTTGCTTCATGGTCATCCATGTAACATCTCTCAGAAAACTTGAAAATTTCATCGCCCTGGAATCGAACCCACATCTCCCGATTTCGGTTCGAGTATGCTAACCGTTACACCACAAAGGACAGTGAAGTTCCAAGCAACTGAGACTAAGCAAACATAGCTTAGGAATTTGAACATTCTCAGATTTTCGCTAGTCGAAGCATCGTTGCTTCCTCATAGCGTTTTGACCCATCTCCATCCAGAGACTGATGTATGTCGGAAATCATCAGTATCAATGAAGGAAGAATATTCCTCATAATACATGGGAAATCGATAGAATATTCTATCGATTTCTCATGTATTATGAGGAATATTCTTCCTTCATTGATGAATTAATATTCGTGCATCCCTCTATTGTTAATGAATTAGGTCCTATGCAAGCACTACATCACAGACCCAACTATACACTGAGTGCCCAAAAAATTATGACCACCTGGTTAGTACGTTCTGGGGCCACCTTTTCCCCTGCAAAAATTCGTCTTCACCGTTTAACCGGCTGGAATGAATTAACTCGGGGTTAGAAAAACCATTTCGAATCAGCTCAGAAGAATATATTCGCTATTTAAGAAATGTGCGGAATGTGACTGGAACGAGTGACCTTGCATGTTGAAAGAACGTTGCTTTTCTCCTAAGCTTTGTTATTCAAAGTGGTCATTTAGGAAGATAAGTGACACCAATAATTTCTGATTGATTACCCGGTAAGAGGACGATGAAGCTGGGAAATATTAGAGTAGGTGTTTGATTCACTGTTTCTATTCAGTGGCAGGATGTCCGTGTCAGGGCGACTAGCTATACCCCGTCATGCTTTGGGTCACGGAGCAGAGAATAAAGGACTAGAAGGGAGTATTTATCAAAAGTAGGACAGCGTCTCTTACCGATTATTTTTTGCGCAATGCAGTTAATTAGTCTCCACATACTCCCAGCTTTATCTTTTCATACCGATTCAGCCATCTTTTATCGGCTGCATCTGCGGGATAAGCTACACTGTGAAAAATAAGTGCTGTGAATTCACGGAAAATTTCTGAAAATAACGTGCAGCAAAGTTGCCGGTAGGTATCCGAGTTCTTCAGAAATTTCCGTTTGTAAAAGTGCTCGTTTATTTTAACTTCTGTGTTTTCACAGATTTTCCGTACAGACAGAAATTCCGCTTATTTCAGAAAAGTCCATTTCAGGTTTTTCTGTAATTAAACTGAAATTCCGCAAAATCAACGACCCTATACTTTTCAGTAGTTATCCTAGATAATCCTTCCGCTAAGGTCAGTATCGAACCCGCGTTGTTTTAGCAGGCTTAACAGGTAACTTGCGACTTTAACCACTGAGCCACGAACGCTCGACAATCCGACTCCCGGACATCGTAAAACAAATTGCGCGACGAAAAAAGTTTGTTTTTTGTCATTAATGCGAGTGATTTAGTCATTTTATTTTCTGTTGGAGCTTATTATTTTTCTGAATAGGGTTGTAGTAATTTTTTTCTCTGTAGAAGGACGTTTCACAAATTAAGCAGTTTTCATCCTGATTTTTTGAAGCAACAAAATGCTTCGCAACTTGATTTTTGAAACTGAGAATGACTTCAGTTATCTTTAAAAAAGGTGAAATGTACTTTTTTTAGTATTATATCACAAAAAAAAAAAAAAAAGAAAACTAAACATAAAATTTTGCTATTATAGCTTTTGTATTAAGTTGTCCAAAGACTGATACACAGAACCAAAATGTTGATGCAAAAAAGAAGAGAGATGAGGACAAATAAAGAAGATGTGACTTCCAAAGTGGAATATATAGAGCTATGCAAGACAGTAAGAAAAAGTATCACTGAAGACGTAAGGAAATTCAACTGTGAACTAGTGAGGAAAGCAATTGAAAACAACCAAAGCCTAAAGATAGCAAAGGGACATCTCAGTAAGGGAAGAAAACAGATTATGGCACTGAGAAAAGAAGATGGTTCTGTAACAAGAAATAGAGGCGAAATCTTGACAAGAGTGAAAGATTTCTACTCCAAATTATATGAAAGGGATGATATATGCACTCCAGACATCATGAAAGATACCAGTACCAGAGTTCCTCCAGTCCTTCCAGCAGAAGTTGCACATGCAATCAAGAACATGAAGCGAGGAAAAGCTCCAGGAGAAGATGGAATTACTGTAGACATCATACAAGAAGCAAGTGGAGAAATCGAAACAGTACTCGCCCAAATTTTCACTCGATGCCTTAATGAAGGAAAGATTCCTGAGGATTGGAACACCGCTACAATGATCCTGCTACATAAGAAAGGTGACATTGAGGATCTCGGAAACTACAGACCTATCAGCCTCCTATCAGTAGTTTATAAAATCTTCACTAAAGTTCTTTCACACCGCTTGAAGGTAGCACTAGACATGGCTCAACCGAGAGAACAAGCTGGATTCAGGAGTGGCTACAGCACAATAGATCATATCCACGTGCTGAGAGAACTAATTGAAAGAGCGAGGGAATATGAACTTCCATTGTGCATGGCTTTTATCGATTATGAAAAAGCCTTTGATTCGGTGAAACCGTCAGCAGTTACAATGGCTCTGAAAACCTGCGGTATTGAAGATGCATACATTAATATTATTAATAACATCTATGAAAATGCAAGTGCAAAGATTAGGCTGTTTGAAAATACAACACACGTAAAAATTGGAAAGGGAGTGAGACAAGGTGACACCATATCTCCGAAGCTCTTTAATGCCACATTGGAGGGTGTTTTTCAGTCGCTGAGCTGGGAAAACAAGGGGATAAAGATTAATGGAGATTATCTAACCCACCTTCGTTTTGCTGATGACGTAGTCATTTTTGCAACTACCCCATCAGAGCTGCAGAGTATGATCCAGGAACTTGCTGACAAGAGTAAAGAAGTGGGATTAAAAATGAACTTTCAGAAGACAAAAGTGATGTTCAATGCTTTTACAAGAAATGAAGATTTATCGATTGATGGAGAAAAGCTGGAGATAACAGACACATACGTTTATCTTGGACAACAGATATCAAGTGAGGGTCACATTGATGAAGAAATTAATCGGCGTACAAAACTTGCCTGGAGAGCTTTTGGAAGAAACAGCATAATTTTCAAGAGCAATATGCCATTATATCTTAAAAGAAAAGTGTTTGATCAATGCATCCTTCCAGTGCTTACGTATGGTGCAGAGACGTGGACCTTAACTAAAAGAGACATACAAAGGCTGCAGACAACTCAAAGAAGCATGGAGAGGTGCATGCTTGGTGTAACCAGGAGAGATAAGAAGAGGAACTCGTGGATCCGAAAAATGACAAGAGTGGAAGACATCATGATCAGAGTTAAATCCCTGAAATGGCAATGGGCTGGACATACTGCCAGAAGGACAGATCATCGATGGACAGCCGAAATTTTAGATTGGATTCCAAGGGACAGGAAAAGACCCAGAAGAAGACCACATGGGAGATGGGTGGATGAAATTCGAAAGTATGCAGGGGTGACATGGAGGAGACTGGCACAAGACAGACCGTTGTGGAGGAAACTTGGGGAGACCTTCGTCCAGCAGTGGATTGATAATGGTTGACAATGATGATGATGATGATATAATAAGTTAAGTACCCGATTTCTTACAGTAATACACTGTTGGACAATTGCTAAGGACGGATGACAATAGCAACGATAGCAACCATAAAATGGAAGGCAGGAAAATGTGGAAATTAGCATAAGTGCGGGATACAGTAAGACGTGTTGTGCGTATGCAAATTTTTGATTGCCGAACTTGTTCGTGACGTCATAGCGCTGATAAGAGATATAAAGGATTTGACGCGTATTGACCGTTGTTGTTCAAACGCAAAGCTGAAAGGGAAAGAATCAATTGACGAACTTGCAATTTTCAGTATGTCTTCCAGACATCACCTAGATGATTTTACGCGTGGCCGTATTATTGGCAAGATTGAAGAAATGTGAAAAATAACAGATGTTGCCAGGGAGTTCGACGTCAGCCACAGTGTTGTTTCAAGGCTTTGGAAATCATTTCAAACAAATGGAGAGTGTAGCAAACGTCACGGAGGAGGTCGTGTTCGCAGTACGACACCTGCAGAAGATCGGTACGTAGTGCTACCAACAAAAAGACACCGGCGCAGCACAGCTAGTGAGGTAGCAAATCAGTTTATGGCTGCTACTGGCAAGCGGATCTCCCGAAAAACTATCGCCAGACGTTTGAATGAAGGAGGACTATACGCCCGCCGTCCTGTTGTGTGCATCCCATTCTCCAGACGTCACCGTACCGCCCGTTTGCAATGGTGCCATCACGTCGCAATTGGACAGATAGCGACTGGTCTGCTGTTCTCTTCTCAGATGAGAGTAGATACAGTGTATCGTCTGATTGTCGACGACAACTGATCTAGCGTGATAGTGGTACTGCATATTGTCCGGCAAACTTACAGGAAAGTGACCGATATCCAACATGTAGTGTCATGGTATGTCCTGGCATCATGATCAATGGCCGTACGTCGCTCTATGTGCTTCCAACTGGGACTATGACTGGCCAACGGTACATTAATGATGTTCTGCTACCTCATGTTCGCATGTTCCGTGGTGTTGTCGGTGATAGATTCATTTTCATGGACGACAACGCAACATATCATCGAACAGTCGCTGTCCAGGAGTGTCTTGAGAGCGAGGATATTCAACGCCTCGTATGGCCAGCACGTTCTCCAGATCTGAGTCCCATTGAAAATGTGTGGGATGCTTTGGGGAGAAGTCTTGCTGGTCGCCAATGCCCTCCAATAAACAAGGACACCCTCATCCGTGCACTGACAGAGGAATGGGATAAATTACCCCAACAGCTGCTTGATAATGTTGTGCAAAGCATGACACGACGTGTGGAATCTTGCATCGCCCTCCATGGTGGCCATATCCAGTATTGACATCTTACGTCGGAACACCTGCGGACGGTAATTGCATTTTTCACGTTTACGTATTCTGCACAAAATGGCCTGTTTGTCCCTTGAACACGTTCCAAAGCCTTCTGGATTTCAGAGCACAATAAATTGTCTTTCTTGTAACGTCCTGGCATTCTGACATTATTTTATTTCACTTGGCATCCAACCACACTTCCTTTTTTATGCGCTATATAGCCGTTTATGATCCGTCCTTAGCAATTGTCCAGCAGTGTACAATATACGTATAATAAATAGCTCGAAAGAAACTGCGGAAAGGTTTCTGAAAATTCAGAATTTTCCTGTGGTACATAAAAATCTGTGAAATTCAGGTTTCTTTCCGTCATTGGACAGAAGAAACCTTAATTTCACAGCAACTCTTTCCGTCATTTGACGCAAAGAGTTGCATCAGAAATGTGCTTCGTTAATTCTCGAAAGAAATGACGGAAAGTTGCTCATGAATTTCAGAAATTGTTTTTCAGTGTACTTTGCGAAATGGTCTGGCATTCGGTTTAAATACGCTCGTAAGTTATTCACATCGACTAATGTCACACACCGATCAGCGTGGTGTAAGGTATGCTGATATTGTACAGCTGAGAATTGCCAATGTAATAAATTTTCTGAAATTCACGAGCCACTTTCCGTAATTTCTTTCGTGAATTAACGGAGCATATTTATGGTACAATTTTTTCCGTGAAATGACGGGAAAAAATATCTGAATTTCACGGATTTTTTCGTCCGCCAGGAAAATTATGAATTTTCAGAAATTTTTTCACAATTCCATTCTTATATTAAAGGTAAATTACCGATTTTCAAGAAGTGTTAACGGAAAATTCTGAATTTTCAGAAACCTTTCCGCAATTCCTTTCTTATATCAACGAAAAAACTCTGTTCTCAATTTTTCCCCCGTATTTCGGTAATAGGAGAAACCCACGAGAATACGTGGGGGTTTGATTAACTGTTAAATTTCACTAGTCTGTCGAAGTATTTGATTTTGAAATTCCGTAGCGAGATCGGATATTGTGAATAACACATCGCATGAATTTTGGTTATTGTGACACAGGATATTTCTTCTCCTCTTCTCCATTTTGTGCACCAGCTATTATATATTGTTTTGCGGTAAGAAACCGGGTATACTTAATTTATTGTACAGGGGATTGTACGATGTCTATGAATCAGTCTGTGGAGTTCTTAAGACTAAAGCTGTATAGCCATCAAGGATAAATTTTATATTTAGAAGTTTTGTAAAATAATATTATAAAACAGTACATTGCACCTTCTTTTAAAGATTATTGAAAGTTATTGTCAGTTGAAAAAAAGATATCAAACTCCAAATCATTCTGTTGCTTCTAAAAATCACGATGAAAAAAGTAAAAAGTGCGTAATTTGCAATAAGACCTCCTACATAAAAAATGAAATTATTCAAACGTATTCAAAAATAATAAGCTCCAATAGAAAATTAAATGACTAAATAATTCGCGTTAATGAAAAAATCATCATCGCCCAATTAGTTTTACCTTGAACGTGAGTCTGATCCCTGTGACTTTCTGACTCAGTAGTTAAGAGGCGCGGCTTCAACCCAAAGGACCTGGGCTCAATCACCGGCGCAAAAGGATTCTCTCGCGTAAGGGCTGAAATATTCAGAGTGTTGGATTTTGCAAAATTTCAGTCTAATTACGGAAAAACTTGAAACAGCCTTTTCTGAAATAAACGGAATTACTGACTACAGAAAATCTGTCAAAATACGGAAGTTAAAAAAAAAACCGGGCATTTTTAGAAACGAAAATTCCGCTAAAAGATGACACTTACCGGCAACTTTGTTGTAATACGTTTGTAGGGGTGAGCGTTATCGCCCGTGCACTGTGACCAGCCTCCACTCGGGAGAGCGTCAGCTTATTTCACTCAGCATCTCCCCACACACACAGCAAACTTGAATGAGATTCGTTCGTATTTAACATTCGTTTGTAGAACGAATGCCCAGGCGCTTTCTTTCTCAGCTTTACTACTGATATCTGCTCATCGAGGAAGGGAGTGAAGGTTTTTGGTAAGGCTAGTTGAAGTAATCACTCCGTAATATAAACTCAACAAATTTATTGAAGAAAGTTCACGGTCTCAGAATCTGATTTCGTACGACTGACGGCTTCGTTGGAAATGACCTACGGTTTCGTTGGTTTGACATGTGCCTATTATTACTATTGCTCGAATCTGCGCTCCTCTAAACAGCTTAATTCATCCGGCCACACACGTTTAGAATCTATCTAACTCTTTCGACACTTTCTCCGTTCCTCACGGTTACTCATTTCGGGAAACCACGGTGTATCCGCACACCGACCTAACACGAGTTATCAGAACTCAGAGCCTTCAATCATGAAGCGTTCTCCGTCATTTCTCCTGTCACCATTTCGTACGAGAGCCACTTGTCCTACGTCCTAATGCTAGTGCGTCGCACTCATCACTCTGACTCCAACTAACTTTTTTTTTCTGCAGACGTGACTTCCTTCTTCTCCTCCTGGGAGATTACCCAGCATACGTTTTGGCTCGCGGCCCTGAGGCGCTGCAACCTGACTCTGCAATTTTTGGTTCCTCCAAACTTGCGCTTCCTCCGGCTATAACGGCTCCTAACTCGGATGACCACAACCTGGCTGGCCTTCTCTGTGACACATACCTGCCGTCCTTATCTTCCGACGGGATCACCACGTGTCATTTTCATCTTCGCTGCCGTCACTTGAGATCAAACTCTTCGAAGATACATCTATACAATATACCAACTTTGGCTACATGTTCTCGTTACAAAGAAAGAATACAGTCGCCCAGACAGACTGCCGACTTTGGCCGTTGAGCTTTGTCCGGCTCGATGAGAAACATCTAGTTTTATGTAGCCGCTAAGTGCTTTCCGTAATTTCGTGTTTCCGTTGTGATTGTCCGAATCACCTTTCGTTGGCGCTATTTGAACCACACTAGACATTTACAGTTTTTAAGAATGGCTTCAAAAAGAAAGTTATTTTATCCGTGAGAAAGCGAAGTCCTTTCCAGAAGTGTAATTCAATCACTCACATATGAATACGTGGCATGTCTATCTCTTACCCGTGAAACACGAGGCATGATTTCTTTATAACTATATATAAATTATAATAATTACATACATTATAGAACCACTTTTGAATAACTAATATTCGCCCTTACAAAGTTATTTTCAGAAATTTTCCGTGAATTCTCACCACATATTTTTTACAGTGTACACACTGTGATTTGGACTAACGCGTTACGGTACATAGTCTACCAGGCTGATGATCGTTCGAGGGTACGGCGAAAGTCGGGGAAAAGATACTTGCCGCAATGTGCCGCCCGGACAATGAAGTTCGGTGGAGGCGACGTGATGACGTGAAGCTGTTTCTCGTGGTTCGCGTGAGCAAAATTTTCGTTTTTATCGTTTCGAACAAAACCATCCTGAGCAGTACCTAAATGTCTTGAAAAATTATGCACTCTCAACGCTGTGGCCGTACTTTCGGGAAATCCCATACGTCTATCAGCAGGACATCGAACCATGTCAAATTACCATCGTCCTGTCAATCCTCCCTGATTCTGAGGTTATACAGGCCATTGATATGTTCCCTCCAGTTCCTGGACCACTGTCCAAACAGCAACTCTTACAACCTGTTCCTAAGAGTGTTTGTACTGAAGAATTCTTGCACTCACCTGATCTTGAATTGTGTGGAGTGGTGACGTAATTTGAAGCTTATGCGTCATTTTTTTTTCAAATCTCTGTGTGTCACAGATCTTATACACTGTGAAAACTTTTGTGAAATTCATGAGCCACTTTCCGTCATTACTTTCGTGAATTAACGAAGCATATATCTGATACAAGCTTTTCCGTGAAGTAACAGAAAGGAACCTGAATTTCACGGATTTTTCGTACCACGGGAAAATTCTGAATTTTCAGAAACCTTTCCACAGTTTCTTCCTCATATTGACGATAAATTACGGTTTTGAAGACGTGTTAACGGAATCTGAATTTTCAGAAATCTTTCCGCAGTGCCTTTCGTATGTTAACAGAAAAACTCCGTTCTCACATTTTTCGTATCCATCTGACGAGAAATTACCGGTGATAGGAGCGATTTGGTGAGAACATTTGAGGTTTGATTAACTTTTAAACTTCAATCATCTGTCGAATTTTGAAGTTCCGTTGCGAGATTGGATATTGTTGATAGCATATCGATTGAATTTTGTTTATTGTGGCACAGGATATATCATCTCCTCTCCCCAATTTTGTGCACCAGCTATTCATTATATGTATTGTGTTACTGTAAGAAATCGGGTACTTAACTTATTGTACAGATGGTTATACTATAATGAATAGCTTTCTCCGGCTGGACGTGTCGTGCAGGAAAGCTCACGTTAAGTCACGTTAGGGTTATTGAAAGGTTACTTGACGTAGCTAAAGTGTGCTTACTCATCAAAGTGCTAGAGTTTGTTTAGGTAAGACACTCAATGAAATAGACTTAACGGCCAGACAGAGGTCTGACAATAAAATGAACTAAGAAAACGTACTCACTTTTAACCTTTTATTGGGTAACTCCTGGTATTACTCAATACACACTCCAATATATAACACAACTACTGTTAGACCGAACTTTCGTAGAATCGCATAACAATAATTAGGAAGAACCTATCATATGTACAACGAACCTCCTGGTATACTTGAGCGCGCCTATATATACTGCATACCACCACGTCATGACTTACACTCGTTGCCACATATAATTCAGCGGGAGAAATAATATCTCGTTAAGTGAGAAGATAATTTGCATAGGAAAATAAATTAACAAGAGATAGTAAAATAAAAAAGAAACTGAATCTAGAGTATACGTTACAATACGACGTCTGTGTATCAGTCTTTGGACAACTTAGGACAAAAGCTATTACAGCTATGAAGAGTAAATTTTATATTTAGGAGTTTGTGTGTGTGTGTGTGTGTGAGTGAAGTAATACTATAAAAAGTACATTTCACCTTTTTTAAAGATAACTGAAACTCACTGTCAGTTTAAAAAAATCAAGTTGTGAAGCATTTTGTTGTTTCGAAAAATCACGATGGAAAATGCTTTATTTGTGAAAAGTTCTCCTACAGAAAAAAAAATTATTAGAAACCTATTCAGAAAAATAATAAGCTCCAATAAAAAAAAATGACTAAACCACTCGCATTAATGACAAGAAAAAAAAATTTTCATCGTCGCGCAATTTCTTTTACGATATTCCTGACTCGGCTTTCCGGGCGCTTGTAAAGCTCAGTGCTTAAAGGCGTGCGTTATCATTTGACCTAGACGTCAGGGGTTTGAGTGTGGTGGAAGGATTCTCAGGCATAAGGACTGAAAAATGCCGGGTCGTTAATTTTGCGGAATTTCAGTTTAAATACGGGAAAACCTAAAATGGATTTTTCTGAAATAAACGGAATTTCTGACTACGGGAAATCTATGAAAATACGGAAGTTAAAATAAACGGGCACTTTTAAAAACACGAAATTTCTGAAAAACACGGGCACCTTACCGGTAACTTTGCTGCTCGTTATTTTCAGAAATTTTTCGTGAATTCACACCACTTGTTTTTTACAGTGTAGGTACCAGGTTTTCATGAGACGTTACATTCGCCATCTCACCTCCTTTTTTTTTTTTTTTTTTTTTGATTGGAGGTTTAACGACCGCCGTGAGCAACTCAATGGGCTATAAGCAGTCGCCCGTCCCTAATTTAGGGTCACTGGTTCCAGGGAAGGGAGAGAGCCAGTGCCGTAAGACAAACACAACATCCATGCCTGACCGGGATTCGAACCCGGACCCCTTCTGGACGAATGATCAGAGGCCATCGCTTAGACCACTGCGCCACCGGGGCGGCCTCACCTCCTTACAGGACTTCGCTAAGAAACATATTCGTGATATCTTACTTCCTCAAACCGATGCCATTTAGCTCTCTTTCCCCAAACCGATCAGTTTTAGTTCTCTCCGGCTACGTTTTTCACCTTGTGGTCGCCTGGATCTTCCTGGTTTCGGGTTTATTCCTCCACTGTCTCGCGTCTTGTGTGATGTTCCCTTTATGTTATCTCTCTCGCATTGCAATGTTGTTCCCTGATTTTGTTACTGTGCCTTGTGTTTTAATTTTGCTCTCATTGTATGTCCTTACTGTATAAGTGTTTTCCTCCGTCGCGGATTACTTTAGCGGTATAGTTGGTAACTTAGTTGTAAACTTTGTTCTTATGTTGTAGTTGGTGCATTACTATATTCTAATTTGCGCTCTGACCGCCGTTATGCTGCACTGGGTTCTTGTTTTATTGTACCCTTGTACATATAATTATAATGTTGTACTTGTGTTACTTCGTATCGTGTACTATGCCATTACGCTCTTCCTTATTTGTGTGCATATCCCCCCCCCTTTCTGTGAGATGTTTTGCCTTTATTGCCTAACAATGTCGGCTCTCTGATTTTATGGTCAGATCCCTTTTTGTACATATTTCACGATGAGCTGAAATGTTTCACCTGAAACACTATCTGTTCAACCGTCAACACCATTGTCCTTGTGCCGAGACGACTTCAACGATGTTTTGAGTGGTGAAGCTGAGCTGGCCGCCCCCTTGGCGGAGTGGCCTAAGCGCTGGCTTATGACCATTCGTCCGAGAAGGGTCAGGGTTCAAATCCCATGGGAGGAATGGAAGTTGTGTTTGTCTTACGGGCACTGGCTCTCTCCCTTCCCTGGAACCAGAGTTCCGAAATTAGGGACAGGCGACTGCTTATAGCTCATTAAGTTGGTCACGGTGGTCGTTAAACCTTCAACCAAAAAAAAAAAAAAAAAAAAAAAGCTGAACTGGACGCGAAACGTCATTTATAGCTACAAAATACAAAATGTGAAGAGAGCGGTGAGATTCCCAACTGCTCCGGAGTTTCGACCTTTGGTATCACGTTAAACAAACCAAATGCAGCTTGCAGTAGTGTCAGTAATGATCGAATTGCCTGCAGATCATTTTAAAAATATGAACGACATACGTATCTTGTAACGTACGAACAACCGCGCCGCCATTTCTGATTGTGAGCGACTTACATCCCCTGCTGTTTACTGATGGCTCTAAAATAGGTGGTAACGTAGAGGCAGGGTTTTGCAAGCTCTCGGATGGCAACGAAGCGTTCGCAAAGCAGATTAAACTATCGCCATATTCCTCTGTCTTCCAAGCAGAGTTGTTGACGATCAGAGAGGCGTTGTTGCGGGTTCTGTCCAGCAACAACACTGAGACCATTAAGGTGTACTCTGACAGCCAGGCGTCCTTAAAGGCGCTCCGCCAGTTCAGAAGCAAAACTCCCTGGTCAGAGAAATTAAGTCTCTGGTTGAAACAGCAAGTGAAACCGCGATTTCTTTCCATTGGGTCTGAAGCCATGTCGGAACCAGTGGAAGTGAAAGAGCAGACCAGCTGGCAAAGGAGGCTTCTGGTAAACGAGACACTGACTTCCATCTGAGGACGTCGCTGCAAAGCGTGCGAACTCAGATGAAAACGGACATCTTACGAGAGTAGCAAAGAAGGAGGGACAAAGGGGAAACGGGGACGGAAACGAACCGTTCCCAGACTCTCTACTGATAGTTTCGTTAACCAACCTACTCACCGGCCATGACGCATCGCTGGAGTACTTCTTGCGGTTAGGGAAAGGGTGTACGGATGCGGGGTCCAGTTCGCAGACCCACGTGATTGTAGACTGTTTCTCTTTCAGGGAAAATAAAAGTACTCGTTCCTGAACTGTAGAAGACGAAAAATCTCTTGATCCAGCTCGGCTTCCCTCGAGCGAGGCAGGGACTTGTCGAGATAGTTAAAGACTTCCTCGCGAGGCAAGACGAGCTCCAGCTGGCGAATGATGGAAGACGACACGAAGTGGCTAACGATGACTCCGACTGAGGGTCATCACGTAGCACCCGTCCAAGTGCTACGGATATTGTAATTACTCATCAGTCAGTGTACTTATCATTTTTCATATCATTTTTGTGAGAGGTCTCATGAAAATAAAGTATTAATTTCCCAACACATAAGAAACTCAGTGTATTTCACATGCCTGTATTTTTTTTATTTTTTTCATATTTTAGCCTAGATACCAATAAAGGACTTTAGTCCCATCTGTGTCACGATGGCGAACGGATCTCCCACCCAGTCGCAAAATTAAGAATCCCGACCAATTAGCAGGTCACACGTACGAGCTATAGCTAAAGGGGTGGGAAGTGATGGTTCTGCGGGGGCAGCAATTCCGGACGGTGCCTCGACCGAGTCGGCCCGGCTGGAAGACTTGTCGGATAAACAAAGACATCGCCCTTCCCACGATTTATCAACACATATCAACCGAAATTTTTTTATCCGGTTACCGCTGGGGATCCAAATCCCAGATCTCTCGATATCTAGCCGAGCGCATTGACCTTACGCTACGATGGCCAACAATCAACGGCGCTGTGTGTGTGTGTGTGTGTGTGTGTGTGTGTGTGTGTGTGTGTGTGTGTGTGTGTGTGTGTGTGTGTTTGGTTTCAGCTTCTGACACCATAAATCCGCAAAATGGGCTCAGCTACTGAGACATCTCCATCTGGTGGGCATTGGCTATATATTAATTTTAGCAGTTAAATCCAAAGGGCCAGATCCAAAGTGAAAATCCTCCAAATACGTGGCGTCAGTGAATAAACAAAGACATCGCTTTTTCCACGTTTTGTCAACACATAGCAACCAAAAATTGTTATCCGGTCACTGCTGGGGATCTGGATCCCAGATCTCTCGATATCTAGCCAAGCGCCTTAGCCTTACCGATGGCCAACAATCAACGTCGCTATGTGCGTTTTTCGGTTAGCTTTTTTTTTTTTTTTTTTTTTTTTTGATTGGAGGTTTAACGAGCACCGTGAGCAACTCAATGGCCTATAAGCTGTCGCTCGTCCCTAATTTAGGGTAGCTGGTTCCAGGGAAGGGAGAGAGCCAGTGCCGTAAGACAAACACAACATCCATGCCTCACCGGGATTCAAACCTGGACCCCTTTCGGACGAATGATCAGAAGCCATCGCTTAGACCACTGCGCCACCTGGGCGGCGGGTCAGCTTCTGACATTATAAATGCGTAAGATGGGCTAGAAAAAGCAATGTATTTGTTTATTCACGTGGAAAGAGCGATGTCTTCGTTTATTCATTGACGCTACGTACTTGGAGGATTTTCACTTTGGGTTTAAGTACTATAATTAATATATAGTCAGTGCCGTTAATGCCCACCAGATGGAGACGTCTCAGTAGCTAAGTCCATCTTATGGATTTATTATGTCAGGAGTTGACAAAAAAACACACACATTGCGCCGTTGATTGTTGGCCATCTTAGCGTAAGGTTAACGCTCTCTGCTAGATATCGAGAGATCTACGATTCGGATCCCCAGCGATGATCTGATAAAAAATTTTCGGTTGCTATGTGTTGATAAAACGTGGAAAGAGCGATGTATTTGCTTATTCACTGACGCGCCACGTATTTGGAGGATTTTCACTTTGGACTTATCGGATCCAGGCGGTATTGCTCCAGCAACGCCTTCACATTCAATTTTGAGAGAGTTCCACTTAATCCTGCTGAGTCGGCATTTCGACGGAGCAGGCTAAGTTATACTACGGTTACATTCCCTTGCACATTTTGAGAAAGAAATGCGAATTTTTAGCCACCGAGCTACTGCAACTGACGAAAGAAATTATAGGTAAACTAGCGGAGATACACGGCGTTGGCCGGGATAGACATAAAGGTTGTTTTCAAGTAACAATGTAAATCACACTATAAAAAAATCCCACCATGATGAAAAACGCTCAAGTCGGGCCTCATGCTGTTCCAAGTTCTCTGCCGCCCTAGATACACTGGCTCTTTCCCGCTGATCCACAAATCTTCGATCACGTTGTTCGGTTGTCTCACTCTCTCGAAGTAATTTTACTTTCTTTGCTTTCGGTTGAACTTGTGCGATGGGTTTGCGTTTTTTTGGAGGCATTTCACCACACTTGATGAAAATGTTATTATAAAAATCACAATTTATAATATACGTTCTGAGCCCTAAAAGCTCGAAATAGCAAACATGCTCTTCCTGCACTCCGCATTCAGCTTTCTAGAGTGTAGATATACAACTTGTTCACACCCAACTTGAAAGAAAGTAGTTCACGATAATGTACAGCATTTTTTTTACTTATCTCGAAAAATAAACCGATTCGAAAAATTCTTTCACCGTTGGGAAGCTTTCCGGAGGACATAAGCTATTTCGTTTATTTATTATTATTTATTATTATTTTTTTATTATTTTTTTATTATGTTTTATTGTTTTTGGCTGTACTACCGAATAACATCGCTTTCAAGTAGTTTTCAATTTCCCATGTATCGTTCCGCTTTGTTTACATACAACCTGATCACACCCAACGTGAAAGAAAATAGTTCACGATAATATACGGAATCTTTTTTTACTTATCTCGAGTAAGGCGTCACCTGACGACCGTTGCTCTGACACGCGGAGTAATACCGCAGCAGCCGACTTGCTCCCAGTCTATAGAGGGCCCCGTAAAAACACATTTGACTTCCTTAGGGATGGAATTTCTAAAAATCGTCCTGACTGTATTTTAATCTGAATATGTATGCCAATTTTGGTGCAAATCCATCAAACCGTTTAGGAGCATATGCGGAACAAACATACAACTTTCACTTTTATATATTAGGTGCTTGAATCAATTCCCGCTGAGTTTTTTTTTTTGCCACACAAGCACCTGTGTGTTGCCACAGAACGGTACAGGATAGTCTATTCGAAGTAGTGTCCGTTGGCCGCTACGACCCTTTCCCACCGTTGTGGTAACAAATGGATTCCGCGGTAGAAAAATATAGGTTCTTTCGAGGCGAACCATTCATCGAGCCATTTTTGGATATCCACGACAGAAAGGAAGTGCTGCTCCGACAGGCCATGTTGTAGCAACCGGAACAAATGGAAGTCCGAGGGAGCAATGTCCGGGGAATAAGGCGAGTGGGGTAAGAAGTCCCAGCCAAGTGCCTTCAAGAGTTCCTTCACGGATTTGGAAACATGAGGTCTAGCGTTCTCGTGAAGAAGAATAACCTTGTCATGTGAGATCCAGTTTCCAAGCTTCTGGACCATTCTCATTGCCTTTACACGTTTGCTAACCGTTGAATCATCGACCCGTATGTTTCAGACAACTCGTGGAGCGTCTGTCATGAATCCTCGTCTAATAAGGCCTCCAATGCTCTATCTTCGAACTTTTTCGGCTACCCAGGGCACTCTTTGTCCTTCACAACATATTCGTTGGCTTCGAAGCGTCGGAACCACTCTCTGCATGTTGTTTCCGATAGGGCATGTTCCACATAGGCCTGAACTAGCAAACGATGACTTTCCGCTGCAGATTTCTTGCGATGAAAGCAGAAGAGTAATGCTTCCCGCAAATGCTCCTTTTTTGGTAAGTAACTCGACATCGTGAATGCGATACAAACTCGTGTTCTGTGACCCCGATCGCGTGTCACACACTGCTTCGCCCAGACTACGGACGGTACGTGCGTGTGCAAGGAGATCACGTGTGGCCCGGGTCACAGTGCACCAGTTCTGCGCTCTATTGGGCAACAGCGGGAATTAATTCAAGCACCTAATATATAGAGATTCTGCATCACAAACTAGTGCAAAAGTTTCAGTTTCTATTTTAATCAGATTGTACGCAGTGATTTTTACGCCTTCTCTTGAGCTACACCCAAAGCAGTCACCCCGCCATGAATACCTTTCTGGTGAGAGCAAACATTGGCAATATTGAAAAACCTTCCAGAAATATATTTTACTAAAGACTTTTCAATTCCCTTCGCATAACACCAGTTTGAAATAAATGAACAGACAACAATAACATCAAAATGGCCAAATTACTGCTGTAACATTCGTTAAGCCAATTGTACGAAGCTCTTTCTTTGTATTAGCGTGTCCAATATACATCAAGAAATCAGCCAAATAGGAGTGCATAGAAGAAACACAGTCTTAAAATGTGCTTTGTCTCCGGAAAATGTGCTTACCGGAGAAATAAAACAGAAAAAGAAAAAGAAAAAAGATCTCCATCGAAGTGTCTAAACACATATATTCTTCGGAATGCCTTGTAACAGTTCTTTATCGAGGTAATCTGTCTCGAACGTTTACCAGTGAAAAGTACTAAAAGGAGAAAAAAAGTTTGGTTTCCTGGAAGAGTGGAAAGATAAGCTGAGCAATTTGGACAGCATGGGTCGAAAACAGCTGTGTTGTTATGGCGACAGTGATGACAGACGGAAACACAAATACATCATCTTCTGACATAAAAACTAGCTGAAGTTACGACTTTGGCTTTGTTGGCGCTTCTTGCGGCCATTACACTTTGCGTAATGCCATATCATCAGACCCCCTTACGCAGTTTGTTTCCGTATCACAAAACACTTAACGAAATGAGACCGATGCTGGCAGTAGCCAAGGCTAATTGATCGAAAAACCACGCACACGTCAAACTCTTCACAAAGACGATCCGGGGAAAAGGATAGAGGTGGGCATAAGCACACCTGTCATGAAGATCCTTAATGGCTAAAGTTAACATGCAAAATAAGTTTAGCTTTACAGAGATCACATCCCTTGTTTAATTCTATATATACAGTGTGGTGATACGTAAAAACAGGGAAAATAAACTGTTGAAGACCCCAGGCACGGATACAGATGGGGAGGGGTTCTTCCCATATTATTTTTTATAGAGGTTTCTATTTCGTGCCAAAACAACTACATAATAGTGATATTTGTTAATGAGATTAAATAATAAATTTTAATAGGCTAATGGGTAATAGTGCTAATTTTTATAATGCTTTAATGTTTTTTAAATACAGTACTAGAATTTTCATTTTAATAATGCTTAATTTTAGTGCGTAAGAACACGTACTCGCGGCAAGACTATTCTGACTATGAAGTGGAAGGTATCGAGGGTCTACTTCCGCTGCAACGGCATAATATAATTCTAGTCTACAATATCGTGTTTAAACTTGAAAGGGGCCTTAAAAAGTACATAGTTGTTCTAAACGTCCGCACGCATATTTAAAAAAGAAAAAGAAAAAAAGAAGAGAGATCTCAGTTTCGGTAGCATTGCCAAAAAATACAGATATTCTTCTTTTGGCGACGTCATTGTCATTTCTGTACGTCGGCCATGAGTTTTAGAGAATATCCTTAGGATATTTACTGCGAACGGGAGGGTAAATGGACGATCAAGCTGTTTTGGGGGCACTCTACTTTGCTCCTTCCTTCCTGAGGTGGAAATCACTGATAGATGGATAAGCGGGAGGTTTCATTTGGTTCAGCCTCCCGTCAGGGAGGCACACCCTCAGGTTTGTGGACGGTCCCTTTGCGCTCCACTAGTGAGGAGAAATACTAAAAAACCATGAGATCTTTTCGGTAAAAAGGCTCTTTCAGCGTGCTGTCCATAGTGAGGTTAGGTTCGCCCAGAGTATAAAAACTTTCATTCTAATAAGATTTTGGATGCTGGATATGTGGGAACCTTTTCTAGAGTACAGATATTACTTCGTTTCTTAGGATGCCATTGTGCTTCCCTAAGGAGGTCGATGTCGGTTAAAATACTTCAAGTACGCAAGACGCCGACATTTGTTGTAAAATTATTATTATTATTAATATGGCCAGTATTTGGCTCGAGATAGAAAGTGGTTCCAATGGGTAAAAGTTTATTCTAGGAGGATTGCATTTTCAGAAGAGCTAAGGCTTCGATTTCATTTCAGACGGCGGTTAGTGCGTCACTAGGGAAAAAGAGGGTCTGAGAGCATGTAAGTGGGTTAGCGAAAGCTGAAAGAGAGAGAGATAGAGAGAGAGAGAGAGAGAGAGAGAGAGAGAGAGAGTGAGATAGTGTGAGTGAGAGAGAGATAGAGATAGAGTGTGAGTGGGAGAGTGGGAGCAATTGTGTGTGTGTGTGAGAGAGAGGGTGAGGGAGTGTGAGAAAGTATGTGTGTGAGAGAGAGATGGAGAATGAGTGAGTGAGACAGTGTGAGAGAGTGAGTGACTGAATGAGTGAGAATGGATTAGAGAGTGTGAGAAAGTGTGAGAGAGTGGGAGTGAGAGTGGGAGTGTGAGAAAGTGTGTGTGTGAGAGAGAGAGAGTGGGTGAGTGAGAGAGAGAGAGAGGGAGAGTGGGTGAGTGAGAGAAAGAGAGAGTAGGTGAGTGAAAGAGTGAGGGAGTGTGAGAGAGAGGGAGAGAATGAGTGAGTGAGAGACTGTGAGGGAGTGTGAGAGAGAGGGAGAGAATGAGTGAGTGAGAGACTGTGAGAAAGTGTGAGAGATAGAGTGAGAGAGAGTGGGAGTGAGAGAGTGTGTGTGTGATAGAGATTGGGAATGAGAGAGTGAGTTTGAGAAAGTGTGTGTGTGTGTGTGAGAGAGAGAGAGAGAGTGTGATTGTGTGTGTGTGAGAGAGAGAGGGGGTGAGGGAGTGTGAAAAAGTGTGTGTGTGAGAGAGAGAGAGAGAGAGAGAGAGAGTGAGAGAGAGAGAATGAGTGAGTGAGAAAGTGTGAGAGAGTGAGTGAGTGAGAATGGATGAGAGAGTGTCAGAAAGTGTGAGAGAGAGTGGGAGTGAGAGTGGGAGTGTGAGAGAGAGAGTGGGTGAGTGAGAGAGAGAGAGTGGGTGAGTGAGAGAGAGACAGAGAGTGGGTGAGAGAGAGAGAGTGGGTGAGTGAGAGAGAGACAGAGAGTGGGTGAGAGAGAGAGAGTGGGTGAGTGAGAGAGCGAGTGGGTGAGTGAGAGAGAGAGAGAGAGTGGGTGTGTGAAAGTGTGAGAGATAGAGTGAGAGAGAGGGAGTGTGAGAAAGTGTGTGTGTGATAGAGATTGGGAATGAGAGAGTGAGTGTGAGAAAGTGTGTGTGTGTGTGTGTGTGTGTGTGTGTGTGTGTGTGTGAGAGAGAGAGAGAGAGAGAGAGAGAGAGAGGAAGTTGAGTCTTAGGACAAGCGATCAAGGAATATCTCGGAGCACGCGAGAGGAGAATGGAGGAATCTTTCGTCTGAGAAAGAATGCAGTGAGGCCAGCCGAGTATTACTTCTTAGCCCGTATGATCCTGCGTGGAATAAAAAAAACACACACATTAAAATCAGTTCTTATTAGCCGCAAAATGGTCTTCATTTTGGTGAAGACCATTTTGTGGCTAATAAGAACTGATTTTAATGTGTGTGTTTTATCATGGCTTTGCTGCTAGATCCTGCAACAAATTGACTATGATAACCAGCTATAACACATAAGAAATGAAACGAACCAATAGCGATGCTGCAACTGGGTGACGTATACATCTATTTAACCTTCCTTTTGAGTTTCTGTTTGTTTTTTGTTTGTTTTTTTTAAGGTAAAGTTCGTTACTTCTTGGTTAAACATTTTCTTACTGAATTGCACATTGCTTTCCCGAATAGATTGTACATTTTGGGCAATGCTGATTGTGAGTCAGAGCAAAATAAATAGATGGCTTTAAATGCAAATAGTAAGGAGTGGAAAGAGAGTGGAGAGAGAGAGAGGGGGAGAGGAGATTGTGAATAGTCTGTATAGAGTTGATATAGTGAAAGAGATTGAAGGTTGTTGGATGGATATTTATGTGGAGCTTCTTGGATATTTATGTGAAGCTTGCTGGATATGTTTGTGAAAGATGTTCTGAAGTTCCAGTGAGTGGAGAAGAAAGAGCAAGTTAACGTTCCACGTCAGCAATGCCGGACTGGTGATCCATAAACTGCCCTAGAAGGAGAAAGTTTGCTTTCCACAGATGTCTATGTGAAGCTTGTTCGATATATATGTGAAGCTTGTTGGAATCTGTGTGAAAATCGTTGGATATTTATGTGAATCTTGTTGGATATTTATGCGAATCTTGTTGGGTATTTACATGAAACCTGTTGGATATTTATATGAAGCTTGTCGGATATTTATATGAAGCTTATTGGATATTTATACGAAGCTTGCTGGAAATATATGCGTAGCTTGTTGGATATCTAGTGAAGTTTACTGCATACTTATGCGAAACTTATTGGATATTTATATGAATCTTGTTGGATATTTATGTGAAGCTTGTTGGATATTTATGTGACACAGCTTGTTGGATATTAATATGAAGCGTGTTGGATATTTTTGTGAATGGTGTTCTGAAGCTCCAGTGAGTGGAGAAGAAAGAACAAGTTAATGTTACACGTCAGCAATGCCGGACTGGTGATCCATAAACTTCCCTGGAAGGAGAATTTTTGCTTTCCACAGATATCTATGTGAAATTTGTTGGATATATATGTGAAGTTTGTTGTTTACATATGTGAAGTTTGTTGTTTATATATGTGAAGTTTGTTGGTTATATAAGTGAAGTTTGTTGGTTATATATGTGAAGTTTGTTGGATATATTTTTGAAGCTTGTTGGAATCTGTGGGAAGATTGTTGGATATTTATGTGAAGCTTATTGGATATTTATACGAAGCGTGTTGGATATTTAGTGAAGCTTCACTGGATATTTTTGCGAAGCTTACTGGGTATTTATATGAAGCTTATTGGGTATTTATGGGAAGCTTATTGGATATTTATGTGAAGCTTGTTGGATATTTATGTGAAGCTTGTTGGATATTTATGTGAAGCTTGGTGGATATTTTCTGTGAATGATATTCTGAAGTTCCAGTGAGTGGAGAAGAAAGAAAACGTTAATGTTAAATGTAAGCAATGCCGGATTGGTGATACATAAACTGCCCTGGAAGGGGAAATTTGTTGCCCACCCACTGTCTTATCGGAAACTAAGAGTCAACCAATGTTCCTTCCCTTTTCGATTGTTCTAATGTCCAAGAATTTTTCTTCCTTCCCTCATTAACTGCTGAATGACAACTAGTAAAAGGACCACCTCAAAGCCTCCTCAAAAACACTAACGAAAAGGAAAACGATTATAATGAAAACGATATATATATATACATAATGTGTGTAAGTGTGATCGGATCCCCCCCCAGATTTTTAAACATGGTTACGCCACTGATCCAGGGTAACACTACCCCCTACCTGGGGCCAGTGGCCCATTATTATAGACGGGTAAAGATGCTGGCGAGAGTTGTTAAACATAAACAAGGATATTAATTGATAACAATTAACAAAAGGGGTCACCTAATGATGATAAAAATTCAGGTTTGTTTTTATTGTTATGATGAAGCCAAGAGGGCAGCACTGCTGTTATTGTGGAGAATCAAGGGTAAGATAATCAGGGTACCACTTTTTTGTTACGATGAATCAAGAGTAACAAAATTCCCAATCAGTCTGGAAAAACTTATTTTCTTTCATTTCCTATTATGGTCCTTTTTCGACGATCCAAGTACAATAAGCTCAAATAAGTAAGATGAAATACTTATATTTATAATCAAATGTGAAAAATAAAAGTTCAGAGTATTTAAAACAATATCTAATTTTAAGGAGTAACCCTACTGCCTTTTTGTAAAGCAAAGCGCCAGCAAATTCCAGAGTAGTTGTGTGTGAGATTTTTTTATTTGTTTTTTTACAAGCTTACAGTTTTGTGCCTTTACACTCACGTGGACGGTTTACTGAAACAAGAATGTAAACACAAGAGAGAAATATTTTTTATATTCAAAGTCGTTACACATCTTCATATATCAGGTTTAAAAAAAAATAACGAAATGCAAGCTCTCAAGCTGGATTTCCAAAATTATAAGGACGAATCGTATTTTAATCTTTTTAGATGAATGAAATGGCAGGTAATAAAACAAGTTCATTTTTCTGTTGGAACGGCTGTATCAACAACGGCCCGAAGAAAAAATTAAAGAGAAATTTCACTCAATACAGAAAACAATGGGAAAAAATGATCCACAACAGCTAACATCACCTACACTCCAAGTAAAACTAAGAATTTACTATTGTGATAGGTAAGGTACGCGGGTCACAGCGTCTCCAGGAGACCACAAGAACGGTATCAATCCGCGTCACATTCCATTCCTACTGTGTATTTTTTGTTAAGCAATATTCCCACACTGACCGCCACCCTTTCATTTACGTCCGTACTTCGACACCCCTACGGCTGCTTAAGTACTCCTCCTCGTATTTCCCCGATTGTCAATTTATTGTCGCTGTGGTGTGAATATTTGTCGCTGTGGTGTGAATATTGGGAGAAATCCTCTACCCCGTCAAAGTTATATTTCCCTACTGGACAGTTAGCGGCTGAAAGTCCGAGGCTCATGACTGAGTAGCCTCATATGCCAAATCTCTTTCTGAAATGCGCTGACATTTTTAAAATTTGCTTTAAAGAGTAGTTTTTATCTTGTAAACTGCTGAGCAAACTATAAGGATGATTCTGAGAACTAATTTTGTTGCTTTTCTGTCTGAACGTTAGAGACTACTTTTCTGAGCGGAGGTAGCTGTTCGATACCTTCCACAGTATAGCACACCCTCAAGCTGACTTAGAGTATAGATGAAAGCCGTTGCGGATCGTGGAGAATTGCCGCATCACTGCACTTTGTGATACCGAAAGTGGCGTTGTATTTCGCTTTCTCATACAGTTTTTCTGTCTTTGAATGGTATTTGTATTGATTGAAATTTTATTTTATCTAAAATTTATTCACAATCAAAACAGAAGTTTTACACTTTCCTGACCTGCTGCACGCATGGAAGATGTTCATTTGACATTTTTTCCTTAAAAGTACTCTCAGTTAAAATGATAATTTTTTGTGATGTACATCTCGTTTGGTAACCTATTTTGAAATTCGACTGCTGTAGAAGAAAGGAAAGTATCACTTCTTCAATAGACTCAATCCGGAAAAAGAATAAATTTTCTTATTTGCGCCATCTCCTCTAAACAAAGAGTCTCAAAATCTAAAAAGTCTGTGTGTACTGCGTGCATGTGAAATAGTTACGTGTGAATGATCAAAGTGCGATAACAGTAGTTACATTTTATTTTCTTCCTTCCATAAGGCGACTTTTTTTTTTTCATAATTTGACATTATTTTCGGGAGATGGATGCGACTTGTTGCCAGTGCAAACTCCAAGTATACGTCAACCTTTGATACCTTCAGTCAAAGGAAACTTTTTCTTCTTAGAAACCAATCAGCAACCACTATCTACGTACCACCCGTGACAATAATGAAGTCCGTTTGTAAAAAATGTTGTCCTTCCAATAATTATTGCATGACACTAAACAATTGAACTGAATTCCTTCTGCCAAAATATATTTTTTCAAATTTCCAACTCGAAAGGAAGTTAAAGGTAGGGGAGGTAGCAAACATTTTTTTTTCATTCTCTGAAATAATTGCTTTAATTCATCTCTGGAAAGATTTTTGTATTATGTGTTTTTTATCGCGTTAAAATGTCTGCAAGAAGTACGTATAGAAATATCTACATCGCTTACAACAAACACTGTTTGTTAAAAACTTCCTGACATTGTTGTGTTAAGTTAATGCAAGGACCAGGTGAATGATTAGTAGCTTTTGAAATGACTTGCTCGCTACAAAAACTGAAACGAAGATTGTTTGGACTTTACAGATCTAACTAAAGCATTCAAATATAAACAGAATTTTAATCATGTTACTAGAATACGCGCAATTTATCAACAAGTGAACGCACCAATACAAATTAATCACAGTCGCAGGATAGGGAACATCTTTAGTTGTTTATTGTGCCGAACTTTGGTCATTTGACAAACCTTCTGTTGCCGATTTGAGAAGAAATCTTCATTTCAGAATTTCATTTCCTTATATGACCCTTTTCATCTCAACTCAGGCAAAGGGTGTCAGTTGACCAACTCCAAATTTTTTGAAAAAATTATGGTGGCTACTCCTAATAGAGGTATAAAGTTCTGAAAAAAGGAATGTTTCACAAAAAAAAATTTTTTGGGTCGATCTACAGCATTTTGAAAATAGGCAAAATATACACCCGTGACGAAAATATTGTGAAACACCAAATTTTTAAATGTACACTGCTCCCGTACTATGACAGATAGAGACTTGATTTTTTTTTTATTTTGAAGCTATTGAATTTGCCTTTCTTTATGTTTACAGAAATCTATCAAAGGAATATTTCTAGATGGCGAAATAAGTCTATATTTATTACAAAATATTTTAGTTTTCCACAAATTTAGGATTTTTTTTTTTTTTTAAGATAAAGACTAATCAGGTGTGCCAACCTGCACTCCTACTAGGGTTGTCTTAGAAGTAATTTAATTTTTATCCTGTGATGCATGCAACTCATAGAATTTATTTTTAAAATACACAAAATTTCAAAAAATCAACATTTTTGAATTGCAATATCTCAAAAACCCCATTTTTAAAAATTCTGAAATTTTGTCCAAATAATGTTCTAATGGTAGGTAGTTAACTGGGGGAATCAGGTTACTGTTTTTATTGCCTTGAAATTTTCCTACACTTTTTTGAAAATGCACTTCACTCCTGTTCGAAACTCACGGTTGGGTTATTATTAAAAATAAAAAAAAAACTTCGAAAGATATTTCTGAAAAGTTTACCTGAGTATATATTCCAAATTGCAGTGTCAATCTATATTTTAAGGTCATTTCTATGATTTTTAATAATTGTCACCTATGTACATGTTTAATTTTTTTTTAAATCCATAGTCTGTACACATACAATACATTATCTCAGTTGCAGTTAACAATTTCTATTTACATAAGAAAAAGGACCTCAAAAAAAATTATGAGCTTTACCATCATAACTACAAATTATTCAAACTGAGAAAAGTTGCTGGATTTTATAGATTTCCTTCTCATCAAAGGTATGAAGTCGTGCAGAACGTCCAACAGGAGTTGGGGCATTAACCTTTAGAAGTACATTTTTTAAGGGCACTGGACACTTGACCTGTTTTTTCTTTTTTTTTTTTTTTTTTCTTTTTTGCCACATTTTCTGGCCACCAAAAACCTCTGGCTGGTCCATGAGGGTGCATGAAAGATACTGTTATGTCCTCGAATTCTTTAGATATGTTTGTAACCTGTCCCATCCATCCACCAGTTATCGTCATAAATGCATCCTATAAATTATCCTATTTGAAAATCCTTCACAGAAAATTGGTTCTTTTTGTGTTGGCTTCAAAATTATACTGCTTTATGTGGGTGACAGACTGTTCTGGCCATTCATGGTTTATTTCCTTGTACTAATCAGGAATGCTGCGACTGTATTCCAACATTTTACAGTATCCCACTCTTCTACTTTGCTGGTTTGATAGGATTGAACTTCACAAGTTGTGAGGAGTAGAAGTTTAGTCTTTGGGATCAAGGGGGAGACAATTTCAACAAATGAAGGTGCATCTCTTATAGCTTGTGAAGCTTCTTTCTGTAAGTTGAATTTAGTAGCAAAATGTTTGCACAGGCCACCCACACCATCACATGCACTCTTGCATTGGCCAATGGCCGAAAAAATCCACTTCCTTTTTACATTTGGGTCCCCCTTCATAAGTTCATAGAACTGATATTTGTTTTTGAAGTGCTCGGCAGCTCCATCTGTGATGTAAAGAATTGTTTTAAATTCTTTCAAAGGACAAGTCTTAACAATTTCACTTTTTATGAACAGAATGGCACACAGAGCATGTGCTGTGTCATGGCTTATATCATGGCATGCTACCACAAAAGACTTAGTCTCATTTGGAAAGTACGCAACGCATGTAAAGAGTGATATCTGGACATTGTTTGCCAGTAGTAACTTTGCACTTCATCAGATAGAATTACAGATCAGTTTTGAGCAAGTCAAAGTGCAACACCAACACTGGACTATGTGCTGCAGAGTGTTTAACCTCTGCTATCCCATTTCTCTGGACCCGCTTATTATAAATTACAGAAGAGTTTCTTCCCTCTCGATATCTCAGTAGCTCTTGTTTTCATTGACTCCCCCAATGACTCTCAAGCAGTCTTAATAGGTGTTTCACAGTACTCCATAAAAATTGCACAGGGCAGTACGATTTTCAGTGCCACAGCTTTGGAAAATCAAACTTTGAAATCATATAAGCTGCAGTTTAGCCCAAAAATTACCGCAAATTGCAGTTTACTCAAGAGTAAAAAATTTCCCAAGTTTCATAAAACCATTCACCACCATTTTCACTGTTGCTAATTTTTTCTTGCCATTTTCGGATTTAGTTACATTTGACGACTTGGTGAATGTTTAGTGTGAGCCCTGCTAATAATTGTGTTCTCCTGCTGTTAAAAATTTACTAAATAATGTTTACAGTTCTCATTTTTTCACTGAATTCAAAAATTTGAAAAAAAAGTGCCATTTTTCAAAAATTGGAAAAAAAAAAAAAAGAAATTGAAAAAAAAGTGTCATCTTCAAAAATATGTAAGAAAATTTCAAGGCAAAAATCCAGTAACTTGACTCCCTAGTAAACTACCTACCATTAGGACATTGTTTGGACAAAATTTCAGAATTTTTAAAAATGACGTTTTTGAGATATTGCAATTCAAAAATGTTGATTTTTTGAAATTTTGTACATTTTAAAAATTAATTATATGAGTTACAAGCATCACAGGATAAAAATAAAATTACTGCTAAAACAACCCTAGTAGGAGTGCAGGTTGGCACACTTGCCCACGTGATAAGTCTTTTTCTTAAAAAAAAAAAAAAATATTCTAAATTTCAGTAAAATTAATTTTTTTTGTAATAAATATAATTTCTTTTGCCATCTGGAAACATTCGTTTGACCAATTTCTGTGAATTTGAAGAAAGGCCAATTCAATAGCTTCAAAAAAAAAAAAAAAAAAAAAAAAAAAAAAAAAAGGAAAATCGAGTCTCTACCTGTTATAGTTCAGGAGCAGTGTGCACTTAGAAATTTGGCGTTTCACATGATTTTCGTCACGAATGTATTTTTTACCTATTTTAAAAATGCTGTAGCTCAACCGAAATCTTTTTATGAAAAAACCTTTTGCCGTACTTTATACCTCTATTTAGGAGTAGCTACCATAACTTTCTCAAAAAAATTGGAGGTGGTCAATTGACACATGTTGGTGATGCCTGCCTGAATTGAGATAGAAATGGTCAGATAACATATCACCAAAATATGATAACTTAAAAAAAAAAAAAAACAAGCAAAAGAAAGAAAAAGATATTGGCAAAGTATTGACATCAAAAAAGAGAGAAACAAGTTGATATTTAACAATGGACAAATAACACCACAATGCAACGAGACCTGGCTTTGCTAGCCGTTGTGGAATTGCTACCTTTGCTATGAATATTTTATTGCCCGTAAAACAAACAAAATGCGTGGCATTGAATTCACGAACGCTCAGCGCATTCTTTTTGGTAAAAGTATCCCCTAATATACAGTAAAAGTATTTCAAATGTTGTAAGCCGTAGTCTTCTAAGGAAACACTTTTCCCCTTTGTTATGTTTGCCGATGTCTGATAAGAAAAGTTTTTTTCAGACTGACTTCTAATAATAATAATAATAATAATAATAATAATAATAATAATAATAATAATAATAATAATAACAATAATAATAATCGTCAACAGAAGCAGAGAAAAGATACTTCAGGTAGTGAATAATAAAAATATCTTAAAAACAATAGAAAACAAGGCTCAATACAGGAGAAAACAGTTTGAAAGTAGATTAGATGGCTAGAAGAACAAGCCACTGCATGGACAATTTCTAAAGAATATTGATGGAAAAAGTGAAAACAATTTGACTTGAGCATGGCTGAAATTGGGTTCCACCAAGAAAGAAACAGAAGGTCTGATTTTTGCTGCACAAGAACAGGCATTGCAAACAAATGTTATGAAGGCTAAAATCCAGAAAGTCAGTGATAATCCAAAGTGTCAACTTTGTCAAGAAAAAAGATGAAACTGTGTCTCACCTTATATGTGAATGTAGCAAAATTGCACAGACAGGTTACAAAGCTAGACATGACAGGGTTGCAAAATTGATTCATTGGTCATCATGCAGAAAGCACAATCTGCCAGCCTCGAAAAACTCATTGGAACATCAGGCTGAGAAAGTCATAGAAAATAATCAAGTCAAGATCTTGTGGGATTTCAGAATTCAAACCGATCGGCTCATAGAACATAATACACCAGACATAACAGTCATAGAAAATCGGAATGTCTGGATAATTGATACAGCTATCCCTGGAGATGGCAGATTCGATAAAAAAGAACAGGAAAAAATGACTAAATATAGAGACATGGCCATAGAAGTTACCCGGTTATGGACTAAACACACAACGGTAGTCCCCATTGTCATCGGGGCACTTGTAACAATGTCAAAAATTTTTATGAATCACTTTGAAAAATTGCAGCTTTATGATATTCCACCTACAGAACTGCAGAAGACATCTTTACTTGAGGCATCATATATTTTACGCCGATTCTTGACTGATACCTAGGTCTCCGGTGGAAACTCGTATCAGTTCAACAATACCAGTCAATGATAATTTGTTGTTCATTTATTTGTCATAGGCTGTGAATCGTATATTTCGAATAAAGAAAATAATAATAATAATGGATTGGACCCAAAGTGAATTAGAAATATTGGATCGGAAAACTCAAAAGCTATTGAACATGTATAATGTACTCCATCCCAAAAGTGATGTTGACAGATTACATTCACCTCGGAAAATTGAAGGCAGAAGACTACTACAGGGTGAGACGAAAGTCACTGTGCACCTACCTGGTAAGACAATACACGAACAACAATTACAAGCGTACCTGCTACAATAAATGCTGGAAATGGCTCTCTCCAGTGTGTAGACATGCATCCACGCGTCTAAACATGTTCTCAAAGACACGTGACAGGTCCAACGGAGAAATATTGCTGGCTACTATTGTGATGGAATCCTGTAGTTCAGGCAGTGAACGGGGATTGTTCTTATAAACAGAGTTTTTCAGTAAACCCCACAGATAATCTGGAGGCGTGAGATCAGGTGAAAGTGGCGGTCATATGACTTTGGAGATGATCCTGTTTCCGAACATATCAGTCAACAACGCCATGGAGACATGAGCTGTATGGGAACGTAGCGGAATCCTGCTGGAAGTAGCCATTAACAATTTCCTCCCCGGTTAAGTGCCCAATGAATTGCTACAGGATAATTGTCATAATAACTTGCTACGTTTATAATCCCCTCAAAGAATATAGACCCAATCTTATTAGTATTTCTTATCACAGTACGTCAGGTGCACAGGGACTTTTGGCTTACCCTGTACAAGTACAACAGGTAGTAGAGAAAGAAAAAAGAAACCTGAATGATTACATCAACAGAAGCTGGGAAAAAGCTACTTCAGGCAGTGAAAAATGAAAATATATTAAAAAAAACAGAAAGCAAAGCAGATGTACAAGAGGAAGCAATTTGAAAGCAAATTAGATGGCTGGAAGAACAAGCCACTGCATGAACAATTTATAAAAAAAATATTGAAGGAAAAAGTGCCAACAACTTGACTTGGGCATAATTGACATTGGGTTCTATCAAGAAAGAAACAGAAGATCTGATTTTTGCTGTACAAGAAAAACAAATGTTATGACGGCTAAAGTCCAGGAAGTCAGTGATAAACTAAAATGTCGACTTTGTCAAGAAAAAGATGAAACTGTGTCTCATTTTATATGTGAATGTAGCAAAATTGCACAGACAGATTACAAAGCTAGACCCGACAGGGTTGCAAAATCGATTCACTGGTCATTATGCAGAAAGCACAATCTGCCAGCCTTGAAAAACTCTTGGGAACATCAGGCTAAGAAAGTCTTAGAAAATGATCAGGTCAAGAACTTGTGGAATTTTCGAATTCAAACCGATCGGCACCTAGAACACAATACAGCAGACATAACAGTAATAGAAAATCGGAAAGTCTGGATAATTGATATAACAATATCTGGAGATGCCAAAGTCGATGAAAAAGAACTGGAATAAATGACTAAATGTAGAGACCTGGCTAAAGAAGTTGCCCGATTAAGGACTAAACCCGCAACGGTAATCCCCATTGTCATCGGAGCATTTTGAACAATGTCAAAATTTTTTATGAATAATTTAAAACAAATGCAGCTTTCTGTTATACCATCTACAGAACTGCAGAAGACAGCTTTACTTGGGATATCATATTTTATGCCGATTCTTGACTGATACCTAGGTCTCCGGTGGAAACTCATATCAGCTCAACAACACCAGTCAATGATAATTTTGTTGTTTATTTTTGATTATCATAGGCAGTGTTTCATATATTTCGAGTAAAGAAGATAATATCAATAATAATAATAATAATAATAATAATAATAATAATAATAATAATAAACTCATATCAGCTCATATCATCATCATCATCATTGTCAACCATTATCAATCCACTGCTGGACGAAGGTCTCCCCAAGTTTCCTCCACAACGGTCTGTCTTGTGCCAGTCTCCTCCATGTCACTCCCGCATATTTACGAATTTCATCCACCCATCTCCCATGTGGTCTTTTTCTGGGTCTTTTCCTGTCCCTTGGAATCCAATCTAAAATTTCGGCTGTCCATCTATGGTCTGTCCTTCTGGCAGTATGTCCAGCCCATTGCCATTTCAGGGATTTAACTCTGATCATGATGTCTTCCACTCTCGTCATTTTTCGGATCCACGAGTTCCTCTTCTTATCTCTCCTGGTTATACCAAGCATGCACCTCTCCATGCTTCTTTGAGTTGTCTGCAGCCTTTGTATGTCTCTTTTAGTTAAGGTCCACGTCTCTGCACCATACGTAAGCACTGGAAGGATGCATTGATCAAACACTTTTCTTTTAAGACATAATGGCATATTGCTCTTGAAAATTATGCTGTTTCTTCCAAAAGCTCTCCAGGCAAGTTTTGTACGCCGATTAATTTCTTCATCAATGTGACCCTCACTTGATATCTGCTGTCCAAGATAAACATACGTATCTGTTATCTCCAGTTTTTCTCCATCAATCGATAAATCTTCATTTTCTTGTAAAAGCATTGAACATCACTTTTGTCTTCTGAAAGTTCATTTTTAATCCCACTTCTTTACTCTTGTCAGCAAGTTCCTGGATCATACTCTGCAGCTCTGATGGGGTAGTTGCAAAAATGACTACGTCATCAGCAAAACGAAGGTGGGTTAGATAATCTCCATTAATCTTTATCCCTTTGTTTTCCCAGTTCAGTGATTGAAAGACATTTTCCAATGTGGCATTAAAGAGCTTCGGAGATATGGTGTCACCTTGTCTCACTCCCTTTCCAATTTTTATGTGTGTTGTATTTTCAAACAGCCGAATCTTTGCACTTGCATTTTCATAGATGTTATTAATAATATTAATGTATGCATCTTCAATACCGCAGGATTTCAGAGCCGTGGTAACTGCTGATGGTTTCACCGAATCAAAGGCTTTTTCATAATCGATAAAAGCCATGCACAATGGAAGTTCATATTCCCTCGCTCTTTCAATTAGTTCTCTCAGTACGTGGATATGATCTATTGTGCTGTAGCCACTCCTGAATCCAGCTTGTTCTCTCGGTTGAGCCATGTCCAGTGTTACCTTCAAGCGGTGTGAAAGAACTTTAGTGAAGATTTTATAAACCACTGATAGGAGGCTGATAGGTCTGTAGTTCCTGAGATCCTCAATGTCACCTTTTTTATGTAGCAGGATCATTGTAGCATTGTTCCAATCCTCAGGAATCTTCCCTTCATTAAGGGCATCGAGTGAAAATTTGGGCAGTACTGTTTCAATTTCTCCACTTGCTTCTTGTATGATGTCTATAGTAATTCCATCTTCTCCTGGAGCTTTCCCCCGCTTCATGTTCTTGATTGCATGTGCAACTTCTGCTGGGAGGACTGGAAGAACTCTGGTACCTTTCATGATGTCTGGAGTACATGTATCATCCCTTTCATATAATTTGGAGTAGAAATCTTTCACTCTTGTCAAAATTTCGCCTCTATTTCTTGTTATAGAACCATCTTCTTTTCTCAGAGCCATAATCTGTTTTCTTCCCTTACTGAGATGTCCCTTTGCTATCTTTAGGCTTTGGTTGTTTTCAATTGCTTTCCTCACTAGCTCACAGTTGAATTTCCTTACGTCTTCAGTGATACTTTTTCGTGCTGTCTTGCATAGCTCTATATATTCCACTTTGGAAGTCACATCTTCTTTAGTTGTCCTCATCTCTTCTTTTTTGCATCAACATTTTGGTTTTTCCTGATAATTTGTTTACATGCAACTTGTTCTTAGACCCAGCTAATTTTGTTGCTGTTTCCATAAGAGCTTTGGTTACTTTTCTGTTAACTTCCGAAATATCCACTTCTTCCGATGTTAGGCCTTCTAAAGCAGAGAATCTGTTCTTCAGTTCCAACTTGAAAGTATTATGGTGTTTTTTAAGGTTGGTTATGTCAATACATTTTGTTTGTCTTATGAGCTTGCCACGTTCCAGTTTAGTGTTGAGGTGCATCTTACATCTCACCAATCTATGGTCACTACCTGTGTTGAACTTGTTTAGCACACTGCAGTCTTCGATGACGAATTTTTGTTACACATAATAAAATCAATTTCACTTGTCGTCCCAATTGGATGTCTCCATGTCCATTTCCTGTGTGGCTTTTTCTTGAAAAAGGAATTCAAGATGAAAAATCCTTCTGCCTCTGCAAACTCAACGAGAGTATTTCCACGCTGGTTTCTGTTGCCGTGACCGAATTTACCTACTGAAGTTTCATTCTGTTGCCGGTGCCCTATTTTTGCATTGAAATCTCCCATAATTATCTTCAAGTGCTGCTTACCTTTATTATTTAGATGACGAATTTCCTCATAAAATTCTTCAATTTCTTCTTCAGGATGACTTGTGTTGGGTGCATAAGTTTGAATAATCTGAGCCTGGTATCTT
Source organism: Macrothele yani (assembly GCA_039090855.1). Taxonomy (NCBI): domain Eukaryota; kingdom Metazoa; phylum Arthropoda; class Arachnida; order Araneae; family Macrothelidae; genus Macrothele; species Macrothele yani. The sequence continues at coordinate 113,136,315 of CM077026.1, forward strand.
CTCGATAGTTGGATAACGAGTCGTGCAGCTCTGTCCGAGGAACTTTCAACTTCTACCACTTTATCCTTCAGTTTCTTGTTTATTATAAATCCAACACCACTAGTTCTGCCAGTATCTGTCCCACGATAATAGAAGAGATGTCCACTTTTCAGTTCAATGAGATCTTCTCCTTTTCTCCTTACCTCACTCAGCCCGACGATGTCCCACTTGATCCTTTGTAGTTCCTCTTCCAATTCAAGAAGCCTTGAATCAGAAGATAGGGAGCGTCCGTTGTAGGTAGCCAAGGTCAGCATCAAATGGCAGCCTAGTCCGGTCCTCCGGGGATTCTTAGCACCCTCTGCCTTCATGTCGCACTGGCCGCTGCCTTGGCCAGGTACATTCCAGCTGCCGGAGACTGAGGGCCAAGATTTAAGTTGTAGAGTCATTTTGGAGGTGTTTGGCCATAACTCACCACGCTGGCCAAGCGGGTTGGTGAGTGTGGGATAGCATTTCCTCTGATCCCGATGGTATAGTTATACCGCTATTTGCGGTCGTCAGAGCCCCTTTAGTGGGAACAGGATGCACCACGAGAAGGCGGGGTTGACATTTGTCAAGGAGAGGCTGTGATGTTACGCATCACCTGACCTTACATCCCATCAGCTCATATATTTTTATTTAAAAAATATTAGCTGATATGAGTTTCTCTCTTTTTTTTTTTTTTGAACCAAGGAAACCATCCTACCAGCATGGCGAAGAAGACTGCAGGGCCGAGTTGATGAACTCCCGAAGAAAAACGGCCAACTCACACAGACAGTACATAAAGGAAAATAGGCCCAAGAAATTGGTAGGAAAAGTAAAGCTCATCCTGAAAAGCGCCAAAGTCCACACCAGGTTCGAAGAGAACCAGCAAATGGAAGAATATTTAGACTCGCTAAAACAAAGTCTACTAGCTATGAGAAAGAGACTAAGGCCATACAAAGAGAACACACAGCGACATATGGACAATAACATACTGGAAAACGATGAGCAACGCTTCTATCGTAACATTACCAAGAAAGACATCAAAGGCGAAGGACCACCAGAATGTGAGGCGGTAGAAAAATTCTGGAGTAACCTCTGGGCAAGGAATACGAACCACAACAGCAAAGCCATGCAGCTTTGCTGTTGTGTTAGAATAAAGGACAGCGAGCCAATATCAGGAAATGGCTGACTGGAAGATCACAGCTGAGGACCTTCAGCAATCTATAGCTAAGACTCACAGCTGGAAAGCACTAGGTGTTGATAATATCCACAACTACTGGTACAAGAGGTTCACCTGTACATACAAATATCTGGCAGATCAACTGGCCAACATGATCCAAAATCCAGTGCTAATCCCGGATTTCCTCACTCAGGGAGTAACGATACTAAAGGCTAAAGATGAAGACACAAGAAATCCAGCGAACTATCGACCAATAGCTTGTCTTCCTACGCTGTATAAGGTCCTTACAGCGTGCATCGCCAGTCAGATAATGAGGCACATAGAAGGAGAAGCACTTATGGCAGAACAGCAAAAGGGATACCAAGTGGACTGTAGAGGGTGTAAGGAACAGCTTACCATCGTCGCTTTTGTAATGGAGCAAGCTTTCAAGATGCACCGTAACGTGTTCACAGCATACATCGATTACCGTAAAGCCTACGATTCTGTACCCCACAGCTGGCTGATAGAGGTCCTTCAGATCTCCTGTAATCATCAGCTTCCTTAAAGCGGCCATGACAGAATGGAAGACAGCAATCAAAGTCTAGAACATAACGAGCAAGCCTATCCACATAAGGAGAGGCATATCCAGGGAGATTAACTTAGCCTACTATGGTTCTGTCTAGCACTCAACCCTCTGTCAACCATGCTCAACGAAAGCAAGTATAGGTTTACCATCAAGTGCAACAAAACCAACAAATACAAGCTCTACCTCCTCATGCACATGGATGGCATCAAGCTGCACACATCGTCGCAGAACTAACTCCAGCAACTAATTCGGATTACCGAGAGCTTCAGCAACGACATCGGGATGGAATTCGACCTACAGAAATGCAAGATGCAAGGTATTAACCAAGGAAAGCATGATGCGAGGTATTAACCAAGGAAAGCGTGATGCACGTAGCTAGTTACCAATTGAAGACCGCAGAACAGATCGCAGCTATGGAGAAAGGAGAAGTCTATAAGTACCTTTGTATGCTTCAAGCACAACGCATAGAACGCAAAGAAATCAAAACAATCTAGCAGCCAAATACAACCAAAGGATGAAGAGACTAATGGACACCAAGCTCAACGCTCGCAACATCACTCGGGCTATCAACACATACGCAGTTCCAGTCCCCACGCATTCTTCGGAATCATCAAGTGGACCACCACAGTGCTTGAGGAAGTAATGCGCAATACCAGGACAACCCTCACTAAACATCGCCAGCACCACCCGAAGTCAGCAATAGAAAGGCTGGCCATTGGAAGGGCAGAAGGAGGACGGGGAATGATTGATCTTCTGGAACACCGAGACAAAGAAATCAGCAGCCTCAGAAAATACTTCAATCAGAGCAAGGGACTCCTTCACCAAGCAATAAACCAGAGTGACAAGAAGTACACAGCCCTAGACCTCTCTACTCAGAACATCGAGATTGGAACGAGGAAGCCAAAAGAAGAAGCTTGGGGCAAGAAAGTCCTACACGGAAGGCACTACAACTATCTGCAATCGGACCATGTGGATAAGACTGCATCCAATGCAAGGCTAACAAACGGATCACTTTCCCCCGAGACCGAAGGGTTCCTGATGGATGTACAAGATCAAGTTGTAAACACCAGAAACTACCGGAAGCATATCCTGAAGGACGCGTTATTAGAAAGCGACACATGTCGGCTATGCCATCAAGTTCCAGAGACCATCCAACATATCACAGCAGGATGCAGAGTCCTCACACAAAAGAGTACACGAACAGACACAATCAAGTCGCCAAGATTGTCCATCAGAAATTGGCAAGAAACACCACCGCATTACAACTGAGCTGGTCCCCTATTACAAGTATGAGCCAACAATGCTTCTAGAGAACAATACCCACAAGATGTACTGGGACAGATAGATCAGAACAGATGAGACCATCCCCCACAATCGGCCCGACATCGTCCTGGTCGACAAGGAGAAGTCAACATACCTCATTGACATAGCCGTGCCCAACACGTGCAACATCCAGAAGACGCACGGAGAGAAGCTGTCAAAGTATAACGACCTACGATACGAAGTCAAGGAAATGTGGCATATGGAGAACGTCACCACCGTCCCCGTAGTAATATCAGCCACAGGAGTTGTAACTAAGACCATTCACAGCTCCATACAGCAGACCTTCAACCCTATACCTACATGGAACTACAGAAGGCAGCTATCCTGAACACTTGTTGGACAATAAGGAAGTTCCTGGACAACTGAGAGGAAGAAATACCACTTCCCAGACTTGGTACGTCGTACCTTTCCCGGAAAGAAGAGAAGAAAAACCTCAGGAAAAGGTGGAATCATTCTTCATGATGTTATATATATAATATAGTAATAAAGGATTAAATATAAAGACCTGGTCATAGAAGTTACCCGATTATGGACTAAACACACAGCAGTAGTCCTATCCTCATCGAGGCACTTGGAAAAATTTTAGAAAAATTTATGAATCATAACGGAAAACTGCAGTTCTGTGAGAACTGCAAAAAAAAAAAACTGCAAAAAAAAAAACAAAAAAAACAGCTTTACTTGAGACATCGTATACAGTGTATTACGCCGTTACTTGACTGATTCCTAGATCTCCGGGGGAAACTCGTATCAGCTCAACACCACCAGTCAATGATAATTTTGTTGTTTATTTTTGTTTGTCATAAGCTGTGTTTCGTATATTTCGAATAAAAGTAAATAACTATAATATTATAATAATAAAATAATAATAATAATAATAATAATAATAGAACGAAATGTTGTCATGGGAACGGAAAGAATGCGTTAAAAGATGTTTTGTATGCAAAGAGTAACTCATAATGGATCAAGTAATTCTAATGCACACACAAACGAAATCAAGTAATCTTAGCATCTGTTGCATTGACTATCGTAAAGCATTCTATTATGTATCCCATAACTGGCTTCTTAAAGTTTTGAATATGTATAAAATTCATCCTTCAACTTCTGATGAAAAACTGGAAGATAAATCTAATAAAATTGAAGATACATATATCAGTCGAGGTATTTTCCAAGGAAACACGCTAAGCCCACGGATGTTTTGCCTCTCTTTAAACCCTCTCTCCAGTTTACTGAATCTAAATCCAAGTGGGCACCATATTAATATTAAAACGCATCGATGCAAAGCTACTTATTTGTTACATATGGACGACCTAAAGCTACATGCAAACAGCAAAAAGCAACTTGACAGCCTAATCAACACAACTAAAAATTTCAGTAATGATTTAGGTGTGGAATTCGGCCTCAACAAATGCGCGATACTGAATATCAAGATAGGAAAATCACTTAAAATTCCACCCTCAGAAAATCCATTGATTAACAGACTTAAAGATGATCAAACTTATAAATATCTAGAAATAGAGAAAAATAGAATGTTAAATCCCAGCACACTTAAAAAGGAATTTAAAACAAAACGCACAAAGCGCCTTAAAAATATCCTGAATACTAAATTGTATTCGAAAAATAAAATCGCCGCTATCGACTACTGGGAAATTCTTATATTAACCTACTCGTTTGTGATCCTTAAATGGAAAAATACTGGTCTATACAGGAACTTGACATACTCACTAGAATACTTTTTACCAAATACAGATACCACCATCCGAAATCGTCAGTTGAAAGACTCTACTTGAAAAGAAAAGGGGAGGAACGAGACTAATCAATTTATCAGATCTTGCAGAACGTTCTGTAGCGAGATCGATATCATGGATACCATATTGCATGAAATTCTGGTTATTGTGGCGCCGGATATTCCTTTCACTTTCCCTTGCATTTGGTTCACCAGCTATTGTATATTGTGTTACCGTAAGAAACCGGGTACTGAAATTATTGTACAGGTGATTGTACACTGAAGAGCAATTGAATTAGAGATACCTGACTAGTATCGTGTAGCACCACCTTTTGCCCTGATGACAGTGGCGATTCGTCTCGGCATGGACTCGACAAGACACCGGAGGCGTTGGGAAGCCATACGGATCCACGACCACTGAACAAGCTCCCACAGTTCACGAAGATTTGATGGAGGGGGTCAGAGCCTCGAACATCTCTCTCGATGGCATCCCAGATGTGCTTGATGGGATTGAGGTCAGGTGACCTAGCTGGCCAAGAAAGCGAGGTCACGTCGGTGGAGTGTTCATTCAACCATTCGGATACAATATGGGAGCGATGGCACGGCGCATTGTCTTGTTGCAGGATGAGGTCCCCAGTGGGATGTTGAAGACGCACAAACGGGAGCACATGGTCGTCCAGGATATCCCGGTAACGTTAACCTGTGAGGGACGATGTCCCACATACCAGGTCCCATTTCAGTTCGCGTAAACAGTCTCCAGACGAGAATGCCAACCCCACCAGCTTGAAGAGTACCCTGTTGGCAAGAAGGATCCATCGCTTCATGTGGTTTGCACCGTACTCGTATCATGCCATCCGCATGTACCAACGTGACTCTCGACTCATCAATCCAGCCAACATTTTTCCAATGTCTAGGGTCCAGTGGCGATGTTCCCGCGCCCATGCTAACCTTTGCACCCTGTGATGTGCACTGTGCAGTCAGCAGCGGTAACCTCGTGGGACGATGGCTTCTGTACCCCATTGCGAGGAGATGGTTCTAGATGGTGTGGCTGCTTACACATTTTTGTGCACCATCGTTAAATTGCAGAGTGATTTCTTGCACTGTGGCCCGTCTATCCGCTGTTACAATGCGAGCAAGCCGACGATGACCCCGCTCATCCACACGCTGTTGTCCACGGCAGTTGGCACTTGCAGGGATGGTTTTACCGGATTCGGTGTACTCACGGTGCACCCGTGACACAGTGGCTCGTGAAAATCCCAGTGCCAGCACGACTTCCTAGATGGAGTGACCTATTCTTCGAGCTGCGACAATCTGCCTAGGATCAAATGCGCTTAGATCCTTCGTCTTACCCATACTGCATACGATTCTTGCTGATTCCCGTCGCATCACTCCTTATATTGCCGGATCGCTGCAACGTCATGTCGTTTCCGTTTACAGGGCCGCCCACAGCGCTACATTTGCATAACGCCAGCTGTCTCTAATTCAATTGCTCTTCAGTGTATGATGTCTATGCATCAGTTTGTGGAGTCTTTCATACAAAAGCTATCATAGCTACAAAGAGTAAGTTTTGTACTTTGGGGTTTTGTGAAAAATTACTATAAAGCAGTGCATTTCATACTTAACAAGGAACTGTACACTAGTATGAGTATAACTATACTACATAGTAATCCGAATTTCTTAACGTAGAATATAAATCAAAGTTTCCAAGCTTTCGCATATCAACCAGATGGGCGGCGGGTGGCCTAGTGGTCAACGTTCATGACTGCCACGAAGAAGACCTTGGGTTCGCTCCCAGGCAGGTACGAACGCTCGAACCACTAAATATCCTCCGTGCTTCGGATGGGCACGTTAAGCCGTCAGACCCCGGGTACTGGCCCCCCGGTAATAAATAAGGGCGTTTTCCTCCCCCTTTCTACCTCGCTTCCGTGTCACTTTCCTATCGGGCACTCTAGCCCAAATCTCCTAGCTTACTATTATTTCTAAGGGTTGTTTAAGACCTGGGGTCAGACCTCCCTTCCTAAAATCCTCTACATATGATCTGATCCGAGAAGGGTCACATCAACCAGATGAATTTTTCAAGGAAGGTAGTTTACAGTTTGCTGTCTACCTTCTTTGAAAATGCCATCTGGTTTGATATGCAGAAGCTCGGAAACTTTTATTTACATTCTACGCCAAGAAATTCGGATTAGTAGTATAGCTATACTATTTTAACTACATTTCATCTTTCTTTAAACATACTGGGTTGAAAGGAAAGTAATGTCTGCAAATACAAGGCAAAAGAAAAGTGCTAATTACCGTATATATAAGTACAAATCAGTCCAAAATAATCAGTCTATCGTTTGCTACTACCTGCTGCCATTGTCTGTGCAGCTGTTGGATACCAACAGTGCAGAATTGTGGCGGCTTGGACACAAAGAAGTGAATAAGTGCGCGTTCGACATCGTCCCGCTTGGTAAGCCGCTGTCCGTCCAGGAAATGCTACAACGACAGGAAAATGTGGTAGCCGCTTGGGGCAATGTCTGGGAACAGGCTGGGTGCAGCAGCAGCACCTCCCAACTCATGTCCTAGATCTTGTGACAGGTCACCTGTGTAGTGTGTGGCCTCGCTCCATCCTGCTGTCGAAGGACGCCCTTGCGGTCTAGCAGTGCTGCTCGTTCCGCCGTGAGCAAATGCGTGCAGATCGTCGAGCTGACGGCAGTACACATCAGCGGTGATAGTGTTGTTGTCCGGCAGCAACTCAAAAAACACGACACCTCTCAAATCCCAAACAAAAAAAGGCAGTAGGATCTTACGAGGGTGTAAGCCGGGTTTGGGGTCGGCATGGGCTTCTGTGTTCGGATCCAATCACTGTTTCCGGGCGCTGACATTCTCCTACAAGATCCATCTCTCGTCACCTGTTACAATGCGGTCCAAGAATGGTTCATGTTGGTCACGTGCAAGCAGGAAAACGAATGCACTCATGCGATTTGCTTTCTGCTGTGAGTTGATGGGGCACCCAAACTTTCCTCTTGTGCGCTTTCCCAAGCTAACGAAGGTGTGCGATCGTGTGTGTAGTCAGCTGCTTTTCGGCCAACCGCCGCGTGGTCATACGTTGGTCGGTCTCCATTAAGGTCTTCAGCATGTCCATATCAACTGTTTCGGGTCTTCCGGCTTTGGGACTCTCTCACAGGTCGAAATTTTCCTCTCGAAACCGTTTAAACCAATGACAGCACTGACGATGTGATATGGCATTAGAGTAAACACTGCTAATGTTCCTTACAACGCTTGCGGGGGTGCTACTGCAACGAAACTCATACAGCATGCAGTGGAGGATTTGTTCCTTGTCCACTTCCACGGTAGCTGGGGCTTACACTCTTCGCCTTCTAACGACTAACTGTCACTGCCTTAAGCCACCTACCTGGTGATGTCATGCCGGTGCGCTTTGCAATCTCAGGGGCCAATGTGCGCCGTGGCCTGTTCTTCGACTTCGGGTACCTCGTCATCGGACATTATTTTCCTCCTAACCCAATAATTGTAAGTTATTCAGTTTAAAAAGATCGCAGGTTCCAAGGAATCCTGTTGCTTCGAAAAGTCACAATGGCAAAAACAAAACAAAAATATATATGTAATATGTAAAATATGTAATGAATTGCGCTGCCCTATCTTGGTATTCGGTTGGTTCCATTATTACCTTACATATAGTCAAGTTACTGCCAACGAGTACTTGGGCATTCCATGTGATCATGTGCATCGTATGGTCCAAATTGTTTTCCAACAATGATGGCACTTTTCAAGATGATAATGTGCACATACACGCAGCCATAACTGTTCAGTCTTGGTTTGAGGGACCCCAAGACGAACTTCAACATATCTCCTGACTAGCTCAGTCACCTGTCTTGAATATTATCGAACCTCTGTAGGCAGTTTTATAGAGCAGAGTGAGGAGCATATTTTCTCTTCTAACATCTCTGAAGCAATTGGCTGATGTTCTGATTGACGAATGGTACAACATCCCAATTAAGACTATGGAAAATCTGTATGCATCTATTTCAAGAAGACTGGAAGTTGTATTAAAGGCAAATTAGGGTCCAACATTTTATTAATTAATAAATGCATATCGCCTATTTCCAAGGTGTTCACATTATTTTGTCTAATTCCTGTATATACAATGCGAGCGGCGTATATACGACGGGCATCCTGAAACTAATGCCTCGCTCCTCATAACATTTTTATTTGTGGCAGTAAAAATGTGAAACTTGGTGGCAAAATACTTGAACATATTGTTAATAATGCCAACCTATTCAAAGATTGTCCATCACTTTCTATACATTTCCGCCATCATTAAACCCAATGGTAAAATCCATTTTGGAAAAATTCCAAAATGGATTTTACCATCCCCCCATGAGTTCACAACCCGTTTAATGTCTGTCACATCATCGAAACGTTCCCCACGAAGGGTGTTTTTCAAAGGGGAAAGCAGGAAAAGATCTGAGGGAGCCAAATCAGGACTGTAGGTGGGTTGGGGCATCACCGTCTACCCCATTTTAGTAATAGCCTGCGAAGTCTTCATTGATATGTGTGGACGTGCGTAGTCATGGTGTAAAACAACACTATGAAGTGGAATGCCACGTCTTTTCCTTCTGATAGCTTCCTTTAGCTTCTTCAATGTCTGCACATAGTGAGCACTGCTTATTATTGCAACTCCTGGATGGTGACACGACGATCAGCTGTGATGAGGTCTTTCACTCGTTGCCTCTTGGCATCTGTCACTGCAGTTGCGGGTCTTCCACTCCGTTGTTTGTCCGACACTGAACTTTCTCCCTCCCAAAACCTCTTCTTCCGTCTTCAGACATTACTGATATCGAATGTGACAGCTCCATGCATCCCCAGGAGTCTTCTGTGGATTTCTGGAGCCTCACATCTCTCTTCTTCCAGGAATTCAATTACAGCTCGCTGCTTTTCTTTGTCATTCATGATCTTTATTTCCGATTCTGAAAAAAAAATTGTCCCCACATTGGTAGCATATCATATACATGCCAGTGCTGTTTCATTAAAATCACTTCAAAATTTCAAAAGTATTAAGGAGGAGGCATTACTTTTAGGATGTCCCTTGTATACGAGAGAGAGAAAAAAAGTCAGAAACCTTAAGGAACGGGCAGCAGAAACCTTAAGGAACAATGCATGTTTTCCTTCGATGGAAAGTAACATTTCGGCGCCCCTTTATGAACTTTTCGCTGGAGAAACTTTACGTACTGTTTTCGAATTTAACATACTCACATGCACACTTGGGTGTTCTGCCTGATTCCCCTTCCTCAAATTAGGAGATCTAGTGTTTTTGCATATCTAAAGTACTTAATGGTGATTTCATTCACGTTAAAAAATATTGGATAGGAAATGTCGTCCCCGTAAAGTAATTGGGTGTACTGGATTCAGCTAGCCAGATCGGCGCCCTTGCACCCCTGATGATTCTCCCTGCTCAGAATAGTGAAATACAGATACGCAAGCACTTTTTGAAAATCCTCTACTTTTCATTCACACAAAAACGAAAAACAACAACAAACAACCAAAAAAAAAAAAAAAAAAAGGAAAGAAAAGAAAACTACGCTTTGTGAATTTTTTTTAGAGCGAAATTCCGCCCCACCGTTAACTATTGCTCCAAGCAGCAGCTTCCTTTGCGTAATGGGAAATACGGCAGTAGGGGGGGGGAGGGTTGCTTGTTTCAGGAAAATAAGCACTGCGTTTCGTTTCCCCAGAAAACAAAGAACATCCGCCTCTTCCGTGACGAAAGAAAAACCCCTAAAAAACTGCAGAATTTTAAAATTGATAGTTGTCACTTTTAATTTAATTGCGTTTTAAATTTAAAATAATTGAATTAATTACCTAATTTAAATTCGCTTTCAGCCAATGTAACCCCGAGATCTTCAGTTTTAATATAACTATTTTAGTTCAGTATTTTAACATTTTTTAGTATACTGAAGCGCAACTAAATTAGCGGCAACAGAAGTTATGCAATTCTTTTTCTGCTACTCCCGCATTATTACGTAAACGCTAAAAGGGGAGAGTGTTTCTATCTCTAACGCCTCTGACGCTAGAAACATAAGCAGCCTGGAATCGCTTGCTGATGACAATGCTTATGATTGCAGCGTAGGGCAATAAAATAATTTAGGCACTTAGGGTTTTCTAAAACGACACTTCCATACAAAAGAATGGGAAACACATTTTTACAAGTCTAATTACTGATGCCGTCTTAGTTAGCGTCTTCGAACTCTCTCTCTCTCTCTCTCTCTCTCTCTCTCTCTCTCTCTCTCTCTCTCTCTCTCTCTCTCTCTCTAATACCAAAATGGTTTAAAATCTCCAAAAACCTATGCAACAAAGCCATGGGCCCTTGATGTCAAGATGGAACGGTACAATCTGGTAGTGGCTCAGTGGAAGTCTGAGGTGTTTTTAGCTGGACTGCTTTGGAACCTTTAGTATGTGGACAGTTGACACTGAGTGCCTTTAACTATGTGGACATCCTAGCCGGCCATATACACCCATTCATGTCCAGCATGAATCCCTGTGGCAATGGCGAATTAAAGCAAGATGATTGTCCATCCACAGGTCCCACCTGCTACTGCATGGTTACAAGAGCGTTGTAGTGACAATGAAACGCTTCAGTGACCATCTAGAAGCTCGGATCTAAACCACAGAGGACATCTTTGGGATACCTGTTCGGGCATGTGTCCCATCATCTACGAACCTGCGCGAATTAAGGACAGCGTTGGGGGAGGCATGGCTGGCAATACCAGAAGAACATGTTCATAAGCTCGTGGAGTCCATGCCTGGTCGTGTGGCCGCCGTCATTAGAACAAGAGGTGGCCCAAGACGTTATAAAGGAGGTATCTCTAATTCAACGGCACTTCACTGCAATATTGATAAATCTCTCTCTGAACGGTGACTCTACAAACTCATGTTTTGAACATAAAATTAAAGAAAGGGAAAAGTAATTAAGGGACAGAAAAGTGATTTAAGATCCGTAACTGTTTTACGACTTAGATCTAGGTTGTGACGTCAATAACTGGGTTGTGACGTCAATACATACGGTTTGACGTAAAACGGTAGCAGGCTTCGGCACCCCTTAATTTTAAATCAAATAATTATCTTTAAATCTATCAGCATGTCGAACAGTAAAGCTAAGCCACCCTTTTGAATTTTTGGTTTTCAGACTTTTCTATGTACAGAAGTGGTAGAAAAATTCAAGCAGACAGCGTTCAAAAGCCGCCATTTTGATTTCTTTTTCTCACCTTCCTAGGTTTCCGAACCTCAAGACCTATATTAGCACTCCAATTTTCACATCTCTAGGCCATTTAGAAGTGGCCAAACATTTAACAAAAATTTCAAGCAGGCAATATTCCAAAGCCGCCATTTAAATTTTTTGGTTTTTGGACTTTACCAGGTACTCGGACCTTAAGACCTTTCAACATGCCAGTTTTTTTTTCTTTTTTCGGACTTTCCTGGGTATTTGGACCTTAAGATCTACCAGCATGCCAATTTTCAGATCTCTATGTCATTTAAAAGTGGTCGAACAATTCGAGAAAAAATTTAAGTACGCAGTTTCCGAAAGCCGTGTTCCAAAGCCGCCATTTCGAATTTTTTTGAATTTCGAACTTTTCTAGGTATTCGGATCTTAAGGCCTATTAGCATACCAATTTTCAGATCTCTAGGTCATTTAAAAGTGGTCGGAGAATTAGCAAAAATTTCAAGCAGACAACGGTCCTGAAGCCATCATTTTGATTTTTCTGGTTTTCGGACTTTTTCAGGTATCCGGACCTCAACACTTATTAATGCATGCCAGTTTTTAGATCTCTGGGTCATTAAGAAATGGTCGAACACTTCACGGATGCAAACACTCGCGTTTTTCCATTTTGCTTCATATACAGGGTGCATAGGAAAGTCCCTTTAGCCTGGAATAACTTGCGAACCGAGAGAGGTACAGTTATGCCAGTGAGATAACGGTATAGTAAAGCGACTACGCTCAATCGAATGCAACTAATAGCAGCGCCCCTAGTGGCGAAATGTGAAAGTTAGCCATTGCAAATCGAAAACGAAAAGAGATAGAGGAAAATTTCCAAATACAAAGTTGTAGAGCATCAATTAATTAGTACAAAACGACATTTGTTTCACACGGATATGATAAATTGTCGCCTGAATACCCTAAAATGTCCGAAATCGATGTGCGACGTTTCGAATCTGCATATTCATATTTTGCAAATGTAGCCGTATGCAAATACAGATTGTGACGTTGTACCGTACCTACGATATAAAAACCAGTAGCAGGATGTACCCTGATCAGAAGTTTAGGTCTACGTGCGCTGTGTGAGAACGGCGAGCTTGGATTTCTGGGGTTACGTAAAAAATCAGGTGTATGCAACAGCGCCTACAAGTCTGCTACGTCGTCGTGTTACAGATGCTTGCAATAGTGTGACACCTTCCATGCTGAGGAATGTGCATGCAGAGTTACTTTCACGAATACAAATGTGTATCGTGGGCAATGGCGAACTCTTCGAGCATACTCGACATCAGCTTTTCATCACTGTGCGCCAGTTTGCCTTTTTTGTTTTTGTTTTGTCTGACGTCATCAAACTGTATTGAAATATTTATGCAATAAATTGTGTGTATTTGCTCATACCTATGCCTGTTCCCTTCAAACGTTCACACAAAAGGTCGCGCATCGATTTCAGACATTTTAGGGTATTCGGGCGACAATTTATCTTATCCGTGTAAAACAAATGTCGTTTTGTACTAATTAATTGATGTTCTACAACTTTGTAATTGGAAATTTCGCTCTATCTCTTTTTGTTTTCGATTTGCAATGGCTAACTTCCGCATTTCGGCACTAGAGGCGCTGCTATTGGTTGCATTCCATCGGGCGTAGTCGCTTTACTATATCGTTATCTCACTTGCATAACTGTACCTCTCTCCGTTGGCAAGTTATTCCAGGCTAAAGGGACTTTAATTCTCGGACACCTGTATACAGGGTGTCCGAGAATTATTGGACACATTACAAAATTATATAAAACAAAACATTAAACAGATAGAAAGAAACTGACTGTACTAACTTACAATAAAACTACACAAGTTAATAAATTTCGATGTGAGATCCCGTGGTTGCTCGTAGTACGTCCAAGCGATACTCGATTCCATGCCATGCATTGTTGGCAAGCATCTGAGGAGTTATTGAATTAATAGCAGCTGTGATACGCTGCTTTAGTTCCTGCAAATCAGTGCAAGGCGTCTGATAGACACGATCCTTCACATAACCCCACATGAAATAATCCAATGGAGTTAGATCTTAGGCCAAAGAATGGGGCTACCACGCCCAATCCACCTGTTGGGGAAATGCTCATTTAGGCACTTCGTACAACGTTGACCAATGCGGAGGCGCGCCGTCTTGCTGAAAAACGTCGTTGTCATATCTTTTGATCTGGGGTATAGCGAAATTTGCTAGCATATCCAAGTAAATGTCACCATTTATGGTTTTTTTCGCAGAAGAAGAAGAAAGGGCCAATCACTTCTCTTTCTGATAGGATGCACCACACATTAACTTTTGGAGAATCACTTTCTAGTTCAATAGCAGCATGAGGCGGTTCACTGCCCCATATCCTACAGTTGTGACGATTCACAATACCTGATACATGAAATGTGGATTCATCACTAAAAACTACAGTACTGAGAAAGTTTTCGACGTTTTCCACTCGATTCAGCATATCCACAGCGAAATCGTATCGCAGAGTGTTATCATTTACATGCATCTTTTGCACTATTTCAATTTTATAAGCATGAAACTTTAATTTCTTGCGCAAGATATCGTGAACTGTCGATTTCGGAATGCACAGTTCTCTGCTTGCTTTACGAACGGATTTCCTGGGGCTTCGTCCGAAACTTTCATTAACTTGGTCAACCATCTCACCGTTGACATTAGGCCTACCGGCTCCTCCAAGATGTTCCACATTACCAGTTTCTTTAAACTGTTTCATCCACCGCTTAATTGAATTCGTTGACGGAGGATTACAACCATACTCTAAACGGTACCGTCTTTTAACTTTAATGACAGACTTTAATTCCGCAAGCCATAACACATACATCACCTTCTGCTGTACGGATGACATGAATGCGCATTTCTCATACATTCCTCATCAGGCCACACCCAGCGCCATCTATCGGATTCTGGGAATAACAATTCTGCAAAACAAAAATATAGAAGCAGTGTTAGTAATACGTGACATAGAAAAACAGACAATGCTCATGGTCTTTTTTTGTACATAATTTTGTAATGTGTCCAATAATTCTCGGACACCCTGTATATACAGATCATTTGAAAATGTCTTGATCTTTTCCCCATGATTGGTGGGTTTTCGATAATATGAAGTCGCTGTGCTCACTCCCAGACACTTTGCTGCGGTGAAAAGTACTGAGCAGTGTTGCATTGAGCTCGTCTTTCTTCTGTTGAGGAAGATTTTCATTTGTGGCCTTTGATTGGACGAGCAATATATGCAGACTGTATGGAAGTCAAACTATTGTTTTTTGGACCTCGCAATTTAAACAAGAGACAGGGTGAATAGTGCTAGGCTAAGTGGTCTGGTTTATTGTGGTTGCGACGCCGTGAGATGTCAAGCTTCGGAGACAGAGCAGCCTAAGAAAAGGGTAATTACGAGTAATAAAGATAGAGCCACAGTAGGGCAAGGAAACTAGTCGTGTAAGCAGTGCCGTAACTAGCACAACGTGCCCCCCCCTGTAATTTTCCTAGGATTTCGAACACGAGCGTGGATGCATGGATGTGTTGGCTGGGGAGGGGGGGGGGTTAAGAAGTCAGGTGGTGTGTCCGCAAAAGTAATGGTGGTACCTAGAGTCCTGTAGTTTTAACTTTTTAAGTAATAGATTTCGCAATACGTGTAATTGCTTTGTCCAAAACTAAAATAAATCACTTGAAGAAATCAGCCTCTTACGCAGGGCAGATCTACGGCTGCTGGGAATGAATGTTAGCTTGTACGTATAATCCTAGGTAACTGACTGTTTTCCTACATCCTCCACAGGGAATCCCACTGTGACCTCGCGCTTTTCCTCAGCAGCGCAGAGAGAGGGCGATTGGAGAGCGATCGTATTACACTGAAGAGCAATTGAATTAGAGACAGCTGGCGTTATGGAAATGTGGCGCTGTGGGCGGCCCTGTTAACGGAAACGACATGACGTATGCCGCGATCCGACAATATAAGGAGTGATGCGACGGGAATCAGTAAGAGTCGGACGTAGTATGGTTAAGACGAAGGATCTAAGATCGTGGGAAAATTGTCGGGGCCCGACAAATGGGTCACTCCATCTCGGAAGTCGTGCAGGCACTGGGATTTTCACAAGCCACTGTGTCACGAGAGCACCATGAGTACATCGAATCCGGTAAAACCATCCCTGCAAGGGCGAACTGCCGTGGACAACAGCGTGTGGATGAGCGGGGTCATCGCCGGCTAGCTCGCATTGTAACAGCGGATAGATGGGCCACAGTGCAAGAAATCACTCGGCAATTTAACGCTAGTGCACAAAAACGTGTAAGCAGCCACACCATCTAGAACCATCTCCTCGCTACGGGGTACAGAAGCCATCGTCCCACGAGGGTACAGAAGCCATCGTCCCACGAGGGTACCGCTACTGACCGCACATCACAGGGTGCAAAGATTAGCATGGGCGCGGGAACATCGCCACTAGACTCTTGACATGTGGGAGAATATTGCCTGAACTGATGAGTCGAGATTCACGTTGGTACATGCAGATGGCTGGATATGAGTACGGCGCAAACTACTTGAAGCGATGGATCCTTCTTGCCAGCAGGGTACTCTTCGAGCTGGTGGTGGTGGTGGTGTGTGTGTGTGTGGGGGAGGGGCATTCTCGTCTGGGGACTGTTTACGTGGACTGAAATGGGACCCCTGATACGTGTGACATCGTCCCTCACAGACCAACGTTACCGGGATATCCCGGACGACTCCCGTTTGTGCGTCTTCAACATCCCACTGGGGACCTCATCCTGCAACAAGACAATGCACCGTGCCATCGCTCCCGAATTGTACCCGAATGGTTGGATTAACACTCCACCGACGTTACCTTGCTTCCTTGGTTACCTGATCTCAATCCCATCGAACACGTCTGGGATGACATCAAGTGAGATGTTCGAGGCTCTGACACCCTCCATCAAATCTTCGTGAACTGTGGGAGCTTGTTCAGGGATCGGGGATCCGTATGGCTTCCTAAATCTTCCGGTGTCTTGTCGAGTCCATGCCGAGACGAATCGCCGCCGTCATCAGGGCGAAAGGTGGTGCTACACGTTACTAGACAGGTATCTCCAATTCAATTGCTCTTCAGTGCATTTACAACCCATTCCAGAGCAATAACGTATTAGAACCTGAAGTCAAAGAGCCGAACACTTTGAATGTGTAGGACGTTCAGTGTTTTAAAAGTGGAACTAGGCATTTATTTAGGCAAAGCTAAATATATATTAAAGCAAAATATGAATCTTTGGGTTAGTTTTTGTTCGTGTTCGATTTTTTTCATAAAACTATAACTAACAGCTGCAGTACGTCCCTTCGTTACCTGTGCCTCCCCCAGCTGCGAAGCCTGCGGGGGGGGGGGGGGGGTTACGCCACAGTGTGTAACACCAAGTTCTGCGGACGAGTCGTACACTCACCAAGCGTACAACTGATCTGTATGTCCATCTGGTACACATGCAGTGATGCCAACACTTGAAAAGAACCTATGGCTAAAAAGTAAAAAAAAAAAAAAGAAAAATGCGAAACACATTGTACACCCGACGATCCGCGGGACGCGTCTTAAGCAAGAGGATATTCCTTAGACAAAGTTCGTATAACGAAGTAAATTTCTCCGTCATTTTTGGTCTACGCCGGGATTCGAACCCGAGTCCGCTTATTCCGGAACAAGTCGCTCTACCAACTGAGCTACGAAGACGTTCATTCTGATTGCTATCTGCCTTTATGTCGTGTGCGTCCTGCTGGCAGGTACGTCACATCTCCCCCCGAAAGAGGGCCGGGGGCATGGCCCACGGGTCAGCGGTGACCATGAATCGTTGCAGGCAGCCATCCACTGTAGAACGTGCACTCGAGAACTCCCAGTCAATCCGGTGTGTGGAATGCAACCGTCACACACATTTATTTTTCGAAGCGCTGGAGAAGAGATTCTCTGATTTTTCCTATCTCGCGGTGTGGAAATAACATCACAGCATTGCGAGATTTTAAACGGTCGGGTCATCCGGATAGTTCGGGCGCCATTATAACGAAGTAAATTTCTCCGTCATTTTTGGTCTACGCCGGGAATCGAACCCGAGTCCGCTTATTCCGGAACAAGTCGCTCTACCAACTGTCGTGTGCGTCCTGCTGGCAGGTACGTCACATTCGGTAGCATGTAATGGGCAAATGTAAATTTGTCATTGGCTTCCTTATCTTCTTTATTTTTCGATGATTGATCATTGATTTGAAATAAAATTTAAATAAATAAATAAATAAATAAATAAATAAATAAATAAAAATAAATAAATAATAATAATAATAATAATAATAATCCAATCTTAGCAAAGGTTTAGAAATTCATTTTGTTAAACTTGAACAAAAAATCTTATTTGGAGATTATTTTAAGTTTATTAGAGGGTGGCTCTAGAGGGGTTCAGATTCTGTACTTTTTTTTTTTTTTCATTGGAATAAAAAACAGTTGTAAGGAGACAAAGGAACAGCGATTGTTTGAGAATTGCCGCAAAAAGGCCTGTAAATGTCTATAGTCAGTACCAAGATGTGCGTGCTATTTGTTTTGGAAGATTGCATAGTGAAGAAAATAAAAGGTATCTTCCTCTCTGCTTGCGCATTCTTCCTGTTGCAGTGTCACAGATGTAGGGTCATCTATTATTCGTCCATTTTTCTAAGTGACCTCTGACCCCAAGGGGATCAGCGGTCGTACTGCAGCTCTCCATTTATCTTTTTTGCGATCAAGCACAGCACCTGCTACCCTGAACTTGTCACTCACGGTGTTCTGCCTCGTACGTCACCTTCGGTAGGAGGAGTCGGCCGGCGGATCACATGACTTACAAAGCACGGGGAATTAAAAGTGTGATGAATCAATCATGAACTGCGGGGTGGTTACGCGCTGAGGATGATGATCTCGGCTGTTGGTCGGGCACAGGGCGAAACAAAGAAATGTGTCAAATGGCTTCTGCACGCTTTTCTGTCTCTCTTTTGCTCTTCTTGGGTGTGTGCGAGGGGTTGTCAGTTTTACGAGATGTTTCAAAAAAAAAAAAAAAAAAAGTAATGTTTGACAGAATTAGAAATACTCAGAAATAAGTATGAATGTGGTTGCAGTTGGGTATTTTTGTTTTTGCGGTAATGGCTCAGTGCCTAAAGACCGCTTTTTTGGATTTGGATGGGTGGAAGAGGCTTCACACACACCCAGATATCACTTTTTTTTTTTTTTTTTTTTTTTTTGCTTCATGCTGACCGTGTGCCCTGTTTACTTTTGGCATTTTCTAGTTTTACTAGCCCTGCTTAATATGGCAATGGGAAATAGAAAAGCTTGGTTTTTTTTATGCTTGAAAATATAAAGAATAAAAACTGCCTATTAATGTTAAAAGGCCCGTTTTGTAA
Organism: Macrothele yani; assembly: GCA_039090855.1. Lineage (NCBI taxonomy): Eukaryota > Metazoa > Arthropoda > Arachnida > Araneae > Macrothelidae > Macrothele > Macrothele yani. The sequence continues at coordinate 113,155,751 of CM077026.1, forward strand.
AATACCCTTTCCTACTTAATCACAAAACTTATTTCAATAAGTAGAAGATCTTTTCATTCGTTTTTTCTCCATTTTCTTTATTAGAAAAAATCGAGAGAGTGCCGTGGTATTCTTTGTAGACGATGCTATGTACAGGGGTAGTCCAAAATAATGGACACACCTTGAAACAATAGGTGTTACGCACCTAATATGGTGTGTGAGCACCCTTTTAAAACTGCTTGAATCCTCCTTGGAATGGACGCATACAAGTCCTGGATGGTGGTAAGTGGTATGTTGTACCATTCTTCCTGCAGAAACTGCTCCTATTCCTTGAGAGACGCCGGAGGAGAATAACGGGATCTAACTCCGTTTTCCAATACAGACCACAGGGGCTCAATGATGTTTAAGTCCGGTGATTCTGCAGGCCAGGGAAGGTGTGCAACTTCATCCTCATGCTCCTCAAACCGTGATTGAACAGTTCGACTTCTGTGGATCGGGGCATTATCATCTTGAAAGGTGCAATCTCCTGACAGAAACAATGTCTGCGTCATTGAATGCACATGGTCGGCCAAAAGAGTGACATAGTCACCGCTAGTGATTCGTCCGTGTAAGGTGATAATGGGACCTGCTGCAAACCACGAGATCATGGCTCAAACCATTACGGAACCACCCCCATGCTTCACTGTAGGAAGGAGACAGTCTGGGTTGTAGGCTTCTGCGGGGGATCTCCACAAGTAAACCCGTCCTGTGCTGGGGAATAGTGAGTAGCTTGATTCATCGGAAAACAAGACATGTTTCCATTAATCCGCAGTCCACGTTTTATGTTCCTGGCACCACTGTAGTCTCCGTTTCATATTCTTCTGTGACACAAGGGGTTTTGCAATCGCAGCTCTGCCGTAAATATTGTGCTTGTGCAATTTCCTTCGCACGGTGTGGGTCGACACTGGGTTTTGGAGATGTGCATTAAGCTCAGCAGTCACTTTCGTCGCCGTGGTCTTCCTCCTTGCTTTCACAATCCTGTTTAATGTCCTCCTGTCTCTCGCAGTGAGTTTGGTTTTCCTTCCACAGTTGTGTCTCGCAGATGATGCTGTGCCGTGAATCATTGTATGGTGTCATGACCTTCGACACGGTACCTCTCGATACCTCCAATACCTGTGCCACTGTGGTTACCTACGCGCCAACCAGACGGGCTCCTACAATCTGCCCTCTTTGGAACTCCGACAGGTCACTCATTGTGACTTCACCTGGAACGAAATTATGCAAACACCGATTTACAATGCAATCACACAGACCCTTTAGACTATAAGCAACACTTTAAAAACAAATTGTAGCTACATGTTCGTTTTACACAAAAAGCAGCACATACCAAAGTCACTGTTTCCATCGAGGTGTTTCCGTTATTTTGGACAACCCTTGTATCTTCCGCATGCCAACACCATTGTGGGTGCAAAATAAAACGAGTGATTCGAGAGTATACATTTATTTACATACAGTATGTTGCATTTATTCGCGGTACTTAAGACAACACCGAGCCATATTCCGGTACAAACTGAGTGGAATTAAATCATAAATATTGGATTGGAAAGAAAGTAACGTGTACAAGTGCTAGACAACAGAAAAGGAGTTAATTTCCGTATAAACAAGTACAAATCAGTCCAAAATGTAGTTGCCGTCCCGGTGGCGCAGTGGTCTAAGCGATGGCCTCTGATCATTCGTCCGAACGGGGTCCGGGTTCGAATCCCGGTGAGGCATGGATGTTGTGTTTGTCTTACGGCACTGGCTCTCTCCTTTCCCTGGAACCAGTGACCCTAAATTAGGGACGGGCGACTGCTTACAGCCTATTGAGTTGCTCACGGTGGTCGTTAAACCTCCAATAAAAAAAAAATGTAGTCGTCATTAGTTGGCACGACCTGCCCCTGTGGCGCCGACTTCACCAAATTATTGAGGGGGCAGGCTTGAAGAGATCTGACGTGGTAGGAGCACGTTTGTTCCTTTGTCTGGAGTAAAATAAAAGTTAAAAGGGGGGGGCAAAAAGATAAACTACGAGATTCGGCGTGCATTTTGAAGCGTAACTGTAATTGCTCATCAGCAAATGAACAAGAAAATAGAAATATTATTTTGCTGAATATTAAGATTTTTAAAAATGAAATTCAGCCTGCGATTTCGTAAAAATATCCCGAGAGGTTTTGTTTCCAAACGTTTATCAAATATATGAAAAATTAGCGCTGTTACTCAAACAAAGAACGAGAAGCGCAAAAAATAAATAGATGACGCTAGATATTTACACGTTTCTGTATTTTTATTTATTTGATTTTTCATTATTGTTTCAAATATCACGAGAACATGTCAAACAAAATACGGGGCTGATAATCAAGTTTCTTACCAAATAAGCAATGCCTTATATGGGGAAAAAAGTTTACTTATTTTGTTATTTATAAATTTTTCGGAAATAATAACCTCATAAGGCGGAGCTTGGTCCGCTTTTTAAGGCCAAAGCGATTGACGAAAAATACTGGATGGGCACTGCCCTCCTAGTAAAATTATTAGGGGGAAAGATTCACCTGGCCCCTCTATAGTTGGCGCCTATGACCTGCCCCCATTGTCCGTTGGATACCGTCCCTTTCAGGGGGCCGGATTAAGGCTTTAGCGGTCTCATAAGCTAACATCTGAGTGTGCCCCCCAAAAACTTATAACGAGGAATCATTATGAATGCCGTTAAAACACGAAACTGTAGCAATATGTTTGTAACAATAAATGCGTAGTACATTCTTCTGACTAATAAATTTTTTGCAGAGTTTTCATGAGAAGTCATTGTATTTTCCATTGGTCTCATAAGAACATGAGTTGAAAGCTACATTTTGTTTTGGATTTTCTAATAATTTAGCACTGTATACTTTTTTTAGTGCATCTTTTTTGCTACGCAATGTGAAGCCACAGGAGACTTCGACCATTAACGGTTCCAAGTGCAAAGTGTCAGGTGTGAATGGATGGTAGTGAAAAAGCTGAAACTGTCTTGCGCACTTCGCTGTACATAGCAACACGAAACCTTTACACTTCGTTAGTCACTGCTTCGAAATTTGTTCGTCTTCCAGCCTATGCTTGTGATCAACTGGAAATCATACGAGACAAAAATACAAATATTTTATATAAACCTCTCTATACATATATATCATTTGTCCAGGCATGCCTCCTGGACCCTTGGCAATGGTGGGCCCCAAGGCTGGTAAACGGCAAAACTACCCCCGGAGAAAATACCCCTGAAGACTGAAAGGCGGCAAAAAATACCCCCGGAGGAAATACCCCTGAAGACTGAAAGGCGGCAAAAATACCCCCGGAGGAAATACCCCTGAAGACTGAAAGGCGGCAAAAATACCCCCGGGGGAAATATCCCTGAAGACTGAAAGGCGGCAAAATTACCCCCGGAGGAAATACCCCCAGGACAAGCGGTTCACTGTCAACTGCCACACATCTTTCAGCAACTTGGCCACAAAAGTTCAAGAGAGGGCTGGGGGAGGTTATAAAGATTGCCGTTTCTGGGCCTATATTGAAAACTGAATTGGGAACTCCAAACGAATTTCGAGAAAACGTTCCATGTAAGCCAAGCCAGAATTGCACTTTAATTTGAAGAAATGAATTGCCGAGGATACGAGGTACACTTGGTTTGGAGGGGGGCTCTACCCCCAACTTCCGTAATATTACATTCTGGACCGCTGGAGTCTCTCAGTGTATCCAGGACGTTGCTCTTGAAGCGTCCTCGAGGTCCGTTAGCTTGGGGGTGGGGCTTTCCCCCAAAATGTTAAAATGGGCGGAGAGCTGAAAACATTAGTACCATGCTTTATATAATGATTCTGTACACGACCACGAATCTTCAGGAGGGGCGGTGAATCCCCCCATTTTCTAAGATCTCTTCAGGAGTAACATCGAGGATACTCTGACCGACTCTAGAGGTCCAGAATATAAAATTACAGAAGTTGGGGGTAGAGCCCTCCATACCAAGCATCTTCTATCACTTTTACAGACTTCACCAAATTTCTGGGGAAAGGGTGGAGGGCATACATAGTCTGCCACTAAACACAACATGAAGCATAGAAATTGCGAGCAAATCCCTTACCTTGAACACTTGTCTGCGCTCTTAGAAACTTGAGGGAGGGTGAATTCACCCCACCCTCCTGAAAATTCGTGGTCCTATACAGAATCAATATATAAAGCATGGTTCTAATGTTTACATATTATTTAACAATTTGGGGGAAAGCCCCCCCAAAGCTCACGGACCTCGCCGACGCTTCAAGGGAAACATCCTGGATGCACTGACAGACTCCAGCGGCCCAGAATATAATATTACGGAAGTTGGGGATAGAGCCCATCCCCCCCACCACCAAGTGTACCTCGGATCCTCGGCAATTCATTTCTTCAAATTAAAGTACAATTCTGGCTTGGCGTACATGGATCGTTTTCTCGAAATTCGTTTGGAGTTTTCAATTCAGTTCTTAATATAGGACCAGAAACGGGGCAATTTTTATAGCCCCCACCCCTTGAACTTTAGTGGCCAAGTTGCAAAAAGATGTGTAGCAGGGTTGCCGGTAAATTGCCACACCGGAACACTGCCACACATCAGTGTTCCTGTGTGGCAGTATACAGTGAACCGTTTGTTCTGGGGGTATTTTTTCCGAGGTTATTTTTACCGCTCTTCAATTTTCAGGGGTATTTTTACCGCTTTTCAATTTTCAGGGGTATTTTTACCGCTTTTCAATTTTCAGGGGTATTTTCCCCGGGGATATTTTTACCTACATCCCCCAAGGCTATAGCTTCTGTAGACCAGCATTAATCCGGCCCTGGTCCCTGTAGATTTGTGGTGGCTTGGACGCAAAGACGTGAATAAGTGCGCGTTCAACATCGTCCAGGTTGGTAAACCGCTGTTCGTCCAGGAAATGCTGTAACGACCGGGAAAAGGTAGTAGTCGCTTGGGGCAATGTCCGTGAAATAGGCTGGGTGTAACAGCAGCTCCCAGCCCAGGTCCCTGATCTTGTAATACGTCACCCGTGCTGTGTGAGGTTTCGCACCTTCCTGCTGTAGGAAGACGCCACTGAGGTTCAGCAGTGCTGGTCGTTTCGACGTAAGCGATGCGTTCAGATCGTCTAGCTGATGGCAGCACACATCGCTGGTGATTGTGGTGTTGTTCGGCAGCAGCTCAAAGAACATGACATCCCGCATATCCAACCAAACAGACTGTGGCTAGAGATGTCAGTTTCGGAAAAGACAGGGGTGAGACGCCATGTTGCCTAATATGGAGCGAGCAGGCAAGAGAGAGAGAGAGAGAGAGGGAGAGAGAGAGGGAGAGAGACGTGTCCAAGAAGCATCCTTCTTGGCTGGGTACGGGACATCCTAAACGAGGTGACAGCTTCGGTGAGTTATGAAACCCCCGGAGTATGCATCCTGCAGAAAATGCACTAACGGGATTGGTTGACGGCGAGGGCGCTGGGTGAAATCACATTTCGGAAGAGGGGCCCAAATATTTTGGCGGGCATTCTCTTGTTTTTACTCCAAGCTGGAAGATGTATAAGATTTTCCCCTGATGGCTGCGGTCATCAGGCTATAGAGAATTTTTAGAATGGCTGAGGTCATTCTTTCAATACCTTCGTACATAACAGAGACCACTCTGTACAGCGGAATCCATAAATTACTAGATTACTGATTGCGTGGATTTATTTCAATACTGCACCTGGCACATTAATGCTCTACAATCTTATGTGAGAGAAGCAGAACCTCATCCGATGAACTCGCTGCTGAACTGAGCATCTGTTGGACTCTCATGAATTCACTCAGTGGTACGTAGTGAATGATTCGTATGATTCATAGAACTACCGAAGTGGATGGGATTTGTGTATGTCTATAAATAGTCCGCACCACTCTGCAATTAGGTGAGGATGCTGTAAATAAATTATGTACATAAACCCAGTGATTCTGCTTTCGTGGATCGAACCTAAACAACTAAAAAGTAAGTGTATGCTTTAACAGATACGTGTTGTCAGACCAAGAAAGGTCTGACTGGTGGCAGCAACTACAAGTGAACAAAATCTGAAGTTCCAGTAATTGCCTGAGTGCAAAGCTACGCACCAAGGCGATACCAAAATAAATAATAATGACCACACCAGAAAGACAGCAGGATCTTACATGGATGTAAGCCGCCTTTGGGGGTTGGCACGGGTTTCTGTTTTGGGTCCAACCACTGTTTCCGGGGATCGCGGACATTGTCATACAGAACCCATTTCTCGTCTCCTGTCACAATGCTGTCCAAGAACGGTTTAACTTGGTCACGTGCAAGCAGTGAAACGCATGCACTCATGCGATTTGCTTTCTGCTCAACTGTAAGTTGATGGGATACCCAAACTCTCCTCTTGTGCATCTTTCCAAGTTGACGCAGGTGCGTGATAGTGCTCGAGTGGGTAGTTCCCAGCTGAACGGCCAACTCCAGCGTGATCACACTTGGGTAGAAGTCCAATAGAGTCTTCAGCATGTCCATATCTACTGTTGCGGGTCTTCCGGTTTGGTGAGGGTCTCACAGGTCAAAATTTCCCTCTCGGAACCGTGCGAGTCAATGACAGCACTGGCGATGTGATATGGCATTGGAGTACACACTGGCAATGTTCCTTACAGCACTTGCGGAGCTACTGCGCGACGAAACTCATACAGCATGCAATGGCGGATGTGCTCCTTGTCCACTTCCATGGTTCCTGGGACTTACACTCTTCGCATTCTAACGGCTAACTGCCACTGACTTAAGCCACCTACCATGTTAACTGCCACTGACTTAAGCCACTTACCACGCTAACTGCCACTGACTTAAGCCACCTACCATGCTAACTGCCACTGACTTAAGCTGATATCATGCCGGTGTGCTGCGCAATCTCAGTGGCCAATGTGCGCCATGGCCTGTGCTTCGACTTCGGGTACCTCGTCATCGGACATTAATTTCTTTCCAATCCCAATACAAACAATATGGTTTACTCATTCCTGACACTGAGCGGCACTTAGGCAGATGGATTAATGATTGTTATTGTCGTGAAACCAATGAAGAAGATATGTGAATCATAAAAGTAAAGTTTTACTAAACTTTGGCTGCGGTAATAGTAAATATTTCAAGTGTTTAGTGTTTCAAAAACAGTATTTCTTGTTATTATACAATATATTATTCAGATTTAGGCGAACGTAAGAAACGACCCTGACACCGATGAAGCGTGCTGTAGCTACGAAAGATCATTTGCGCATGTGCAAGTTAAAATCTGATCTCAAGATAGAAAGAAAAGCTGAATCGGTAGTGTGTTAATGAGGAGGATTGGTAACTTTTGGTATAGGATATCTACAGGTTAATGCAGAAATAATGCAGAAGTAATTTCTACTATACTCAAAGTTTGTCCCCTAGATATTAACAGTTATGATTTTGAAAACCTCTATACTAATCTGCCTCTATCAGATATAATCACTACCTTTAAAGAGCTGTATGCAGAATTTAAACTTAACCAATTTGTTAATGTAGGAACTTGGAACTCTTATCTCAATTGCTGCATAAAAAATAACCATATCTTATATAATAATACTCTCTATAAGCAAGTGAACGGTATTCCCATGGGAACATCAACGTCCACGAATATCGCTAATCTATTCCTGTTCTTTAAGGAATATAAATTCATTAAAAATCACCCCACCTGCTCAGATAACTACCTTTACACTTTTAGATATATTGATGATCTGCTGTGTATCAATAATTCAGAAGTTATAGAGAGTGATTTTGATAATATCTATCCTAGCTCTCTTAACTTATGTAAAACCAACCACAGTAATCAGGAACTTGAGTTCCTAGACTTAAGCATTAAGCTCAACAGAGGTAACCCATCTATTAGCCTCTTTGATAAAGAGTTAATTTTCCTTTCAAAGTAATTAAATATCTACACTGGAATAATAACATTTCAACCAAAGTAATTGAGAATGTACTAATTTCTCAGGTCTAAGAATTTCAAGAATCTGCAGCAACAATTTGGACTTCAATTACCACATTAATATACTATTAGAAAGTTTTCTAGAGAACGAAATTCCCTCTTCTTTCATCAAAAAGAACTTTAAGAAAAATTATTCTGAATAATAGAGTAAGGTTGGCAGATCTGCTTTAATTTTCTACACAGTTAATAATATGATTCTGACCAATCAAAGCCGTAAGGAAGTTGGCTAGAGGATGCCTATTAACTACCTAAAGGAACCTTAGTGCTATGGATATGACGGTCCTATTAAAACAAAAAATTAAATAATATAAACAAAATCACAAAAAAGCTTAAAAAAATCTGTTTATAAAAGAAAATAAAAACAAATAAAAAAGAAAACTAGTTATTCATCACTAGGATAGCTATACTAAAAATAGTAAAACCAACATTAAAATTAATAAGATTCTGATTAATCTATAGAAGCTCACTAAGGTGATTTAATACATGCAAAGATTATTAAATACACTGCTCGTGTATTTTATAATATTTCTCATGTATTCTGGAGGAGTTAATTCTGCTCTTTCTGATCATACAGATCCACAGTCTTAAGTTTATATATTTTTTTCTCTGGTTAAAATCTCCGCGCGTTGGTTTCTTGCTGTATGAGGAGGCCATCAGCCCCACCCTCTCTGCCCCCCAGCGACTAGGGAGTGGCGGAAGAGGTCAGCCATGTTCTTCTCTTGTGAGGAGAAAAAGTTTTTGTCACACAAGAGGTAAGCTCTCTTCCTTGTTTTTGGGTTCTAGGTTTTATAAGTTCAATGTTTGTACTTCATGTACTTTTTCTCTGTTGTTTTTTAGCTTTTCAGCTTTTAGGCATTGGTTTGTCTGTTAACATTTTTGCAGGTTTTAACTCTTTCTTTTCTTTGTAACTTTGAGCGTCTTTTGGGGTACCTAGGAACAGAAGATGGCTAAGCTTGTTCATTTTCAATGCGCTGTTTTTTCAAAGTAGTTAAGTTCTTAATAACTAATTAATTATGCACTTAAAGCACTGCTGAAATACTTTGTACATATTGCAACTAACTGTTTAAGGTATATAACTTTCACAAAGTTTTCTTTAGTTAATTATTTTCTTTAACTTATTCTCGTTTTCGTGCTGTCATAAGTTGTAGAGTAGGGGTTTTAGACTCAAGTTTTCTTTCAAAAATCTGTTCGTTAAAAATTAATATTTCCTTTTTTAATTGCAATGTAAAAATTTGGATTTCTTTTGCATTGATTTTCAGGTTTAAATTCTCTCTCTAACGAACTTGGCATTTCGTTATGGCTGAAAATCATTTCTAATTATTATGTCACTCTCACAGCTTGAGTTCTCTTTAATCTTCTTCTCTCTGTTTAATAGTAACAGATGAAGAGCATGGGTCGGGCCAGGAAGGTTAATGGGTGCAAGCGAAATTGTTAACTAGTGCTAGGTCAAGTAACTCTACGGAGGACCTGACATATATATATTTTTTAAACTATTTTAGGTGGGAATGTTACTTGCATCTATGGCCTTGCAGAAACCCATTTCCAACTAGGTCTTTGTGGAAGTGAGAAAATGCAGAGTTTTTTGCTGGTCCTTGATAAAGCCAAGGCTCAGTATTCTCGACACCTTCTGCATTCAGTTGTTTTATTTTATTTTTTTATCTTTTCTCCTTTTACTCACACAGGTAGATACATAACCTTTTCTATGTTGTACTATGCGTGAGTCAAAATTATATATGTATTTTTTTGCTTAGGTATCTTCTTTATAGAATGTGAATTCTGAATTTTCAAAACTGCTGCGTTGCGCGTTTTGATCTTCAGGTTATTTTGCAACCTTCGTTTTAAATTCTAAAGTTTTTCCTTAGTCTTCAGTTTTGCTCTTAAGTTACACCTCATCATGTTATACATCATTTTGAAGTTCTCCTCATTATAGCAGATAATATCCCCTTAGGGCGGACGAGATGAAGCCCAATTTAGCTACGACTCAATGGTTTCATAGTATCCAAACTGCATTTTTGTAATGGCTTTTATCACATTTAGCAAGAGGTTCACGTAATTTACGCAGACTGGAATGAGATATTGCTATGCTTATACTAAAAAACGCGATGAAATAATGTTCGGCGATAATACACTGATGGGCCATTACATTATGACAATCTACCTAATAAGCTGTAGGACCCCCCTTTAGCCCGTAAAACACCGGCCACTCAACGAGCCATCGATTCGATGAGGTGGCGATAGGTATCCTGGAGTGTCTGGTACCATAACGTCAACAGCAGGTTTCCAGCACCCGTACATGTCGGGGTGGTGGTGATTTAGGGCGAACCCGCTTTTCCAAGTCGAACCACAAATGCCCGATTGGGTTCATGTCAGGTAAATTTGGAAACCAGGGCATTGACAGAAAGCCACCAGCATGTTCCTCGAACCACTCCTTGACGATTCTGGTAGTGTGGCATGGCGCATTATCCTGCTTGTAATGGCCATCATAAGAAGGGAACACAGTTGCCATGAATGCGTGAACTTGGTCCGCAACGATGCTCAGATACCTGACAGCTGTCAGGGATTGTGCTATTCGGATCATGGAGCCTAAAGTGTCCCAAGAAAACATTGCTCACAGCATAACATCGCCGCCGCTGGCTTGTTTCCAACCAACAATGCATCCAGGTACCATAGCCTCCGTTGGTAATCGGCGTATCCGCACTCGGCTATCTACGTGATGCAGCTGGAATCTTGATTCGTCAGACCAGGCTACATTCTTTCAATCATCCACGTCCAATCTCGATGATCTTGAGCCCATTTCATGCGTTGTTGGCGATGAAGTGCAGTGAGCATGGGAACCGGGATGGGTCTTCGGCTACGCAGGCCCATGCGCAAAAGGCTGCGATGAACTGTGTTCTGTGACACATTGCCCTGATTACCACTGGTGTAGCTGCTGGTGATTTGTGTCACTGTGGCCCTGCGGTAGCTGTGAACAATGCGCGATAGTCTCCGCTCCCCTCTGGCATCAATGAGCTGCGGACGACACACGGCTTGACGACGGTTCGTCGTTTGGCCATCTACGCACCACTTTTGATACGTACTCACTACAGCGGCAGGTGAATAACCCACAAGCAGCGCTGTTTCCGAGATCGTAGTTCCGTGGCGCCGTGCCAACACAATTTGTCCTTTATCAAACTCAGATAAATCGGCAGCTTTTCCCATTATGACTCCGAACACTCTACTAACCGAAATCCTGTTCTCTGGTTGTATATATACTGCTCTGTGAACTTCACCTGCGCCACCGTTCAGTCTCCGCAGGAGAAAGATGAACGAAAATATTTCTATTAATTCACGTATGAAAAATCCGTTAAATTCAGGGTTTCGCTGTTATTTTGCGGAAAAGCTTGAATCAGGAATAGGCTTCGCTAATTCAAGAAAAAAATCACGGGAAATTGGTCATGAGTTTCTGGACTTTTTTTCACGTTGTGGCCACGCTGGGAATGCAACTGAAACCTTTCCCGGTTCTATTGCTTAACCGTTTATTTCGTGTATGCGTTGGAATCAGATCGCTGTGAATGTGAAATGTAAAAAAATGTGCTATTAGTGAAATTATATTTTTTGAGGAATCCGTTTCATAATCTTTGTTCTACACGATTCGGCTTATTTGTTTTCAAGCGAGGGCATGAAAGGCACGAAGTCCCGCGATCAGCTGAACATAACGCAGATGTCAACCAACTCTTTCCCCATATAATGAGATGAGAAGATTAATGATCAGAATTCATCAAAAGCAACGCCCATCATGTTATCGGCACCACAGAAAACTCGCACGCAGAGTGTTTGCGGTTAGTTGGAAAGTGTGGCATTGTTAATTAAGGTAACTTCATTATAAGGTGTCTAGCGATGGAATTAATGTGCAAAATATGAGGAAACTGAGCTTTACTGTTTGACGAACATGAGGTGAAATATTTCAGTGGCATATATACCTCTGCTCCGGCTGAATTTAATTGTTTCGGAATAAGATATTTTGCCCAAATATTTACGAAACAAGAAATTAGTTCTCATTAATGAATGAAATGCAGATCACACCATTGCACAATTCAAATTTGGAAGACGTGAATCCTTTAATTGGTGTAAGTATGACATGAATGGTAAGTCAGATAATATCCGAACACTTGAAAATTTTGTCGTCTTGGAGTGGAAATCGATCTTTCTCGAACAACTCGTCATTCCCTGATAAAATATATTTAATATCCCTGGAGAGCACACAGGTCAATATACACATAATGGCTGACAAGGCTACGTAGAAAAAGAAAGAAAGGTACGGGGTCCTCGCGAAGAAAACAGCAAGGGCTAGTGTAGAATAACTACAGCTACTGGACGGAAATCTGCCTTGCGCTATTTCTAAAGCTGCCACTTGATGACAGAAATTTCATGTCGACATCCCCACTCATTATGCTGACATGAAATAAAGCAGCAGTCCTACTATTGTGAAAATGAAGTACACGGAAAAAATTTGCATCTTAGCGGATTATTTCTCTCGCACATTTCCGTTATATCAACTTTGTGGACCGGCTACCAGGTTTCATTGCAATATATCCAAAGAACCTTGCCGAAAAGATGCAACGGCATTCTTTTAAGACTTTATAAATCCAGATGACAGCTGATTGATGAATTTGACTCATTAGACCACTGTATGTAAACGCCACATATCTTAGTGGATGCCGCAGAGGTTATCGGCGGGCTGTTTTAGGTTCTGACTCAGGGGAGTAAAAACCAATGGCAGAGGACAGCAGAGAGATTCAGAACAAGAGGGAAGGATAGACGGGCGTCGTGAAGGAGACGATTTTGAAACATCCCCGGTGTGAGGAACGGCACTCTGGAAGAAAGTGGTACGGTGTGAATGGAAGAGCAGTCCTTTCCTCAGTCAGCTAAGGAAATATGTGGTAATATGTCCCGCCTATTGCCATTTCAGGCATTTTACTCTTTTCATGATGTCTTCTGTTTTTGTCATTTTCCTGATCCACCAGTTTCTCTTCTTATCTTTCCTGGTTGAATCAAGCATGCATCTCTCCATGATCCTTTGAGTTGTCTGCAGCCTTTGTATGTCTTTTTCAGCTAAAGTGAGAAACGGACTTATGCGGTCACACCAGTCGCAATCGTGAAGGGCCACACGTCCCTGAGGTCCCCCGATTCACAGTAAACCAAGGAGAAAACAAAGAAAAGGAAAAAGAGGGGGAAAGTTATGTTGTGTGTGATGACTATAATATTTTGTGGATTCAATGAAAAGCAGTCGTGGTTCAAACTCTCTATAGTGCTTGTCGTCTGTTCTCTACTTAAGTAGTGTAAAGTTGGCTATCCTTCTTGTCCAGCAGGCAAAATTTTGCTGTCTGTAGAGTAATTTCATTTGTGCGTGGTTGTGACCCTGACTACTGGTAACGTCGCAACATAGCCTAAAATATCGCCTGTAATGTGCATTTCTGTGTTGCAATTCGATCTCCACATTTATAACGAAGTGAATTTCTCCGTCATTTTTATCCGCGCAGAGGTTCGAACCCGGATCCCCTCATTCCGGAATAAGTTGCTCTACCAATTGAGCTACGCAGACTTTTATTCTGATTCCTATCTGCCTTTATGTCGTGTGCGTCCTTCTGGCAGGTACGTCACATCTCCTGGTACGTTACACATTGTGCTATTATGCAGTGTTGTTTAATATTGTTATTATTAACACCTAACCGTGTTCTTAAAATCGGCATCGTTACAGCTATTGTTTCTGTTTCGTTTTAATTGTTTATGTGACTAATTCTCCTCAAAATGAAGCCACTGAAACGAAGTTATGAAGAGCGGAAGAAAAAAAAAAAAAAAAAAAAAAAGAGAGAAAGACGAACATCTTCAAAAGAAAAAGGATAGTTTATTAGTATCCCTAAAGAAGTATGTGCAGAGTCATATCGCTGATGAGCGAATTGAGCAAAATCTCCGGATTCATGTGCTTCAAAAGAAAATGTGAAACTGGAACCTGCACAGGACCCACACGATTCAAGTTTAGACAACAACGATGTAAGGCTAGTTTAAAAATTACTTAGATTTATGTCAGAAATCATCCCATTTTTCACTGAATGATTTCAGTTGTCAGCTCTGAGAGCCAGAACAAATAATCAGTCAAGGGCATGAACCAACAAATCAAGAGGAAGAGCGTAGGCCTACCTGTTCAATGAATTCATACTATCCAACTGATATAGCTTTATGGCCTTCTAACCTCACCTCTGATGTGATAAATTACTTCTAACCCCACCTCTGATGTGACAAACCAGAAAATAAAGGAGACTAAAAAGTCTGAGGAAAGTATTTTCTGATTTTCTGATTCTGGGAAAACGTATTTCAGGAACATTAATGAAAACCCTTTTTATAGGCTATGGACAAATCTAACAAAAGAAAAAATAAACTGGTTAATTTTTTTCTGAAACTTTCTAAGTCTGTTTAATGCTATGTGTGCAAACATTTTCCCGACCATAAACAATCACATAGGGTTCTTGTTGATGGATTTTCTGATTGATCACGTACAGAAAAAATTTTAAGAAATCATACAATCTTGAAGTCTCACTTGACAACCATGGTCAGGTGAGACTTGACAACTTTTGCTTACAAGGAGTAAATTATCCGGAAGAGTTGATTCTCAACTAATGACTCAGACTGAAAAAGAGAAGGGCTATTGAAGACAAGTACTGTATCGAGTAGCGGCCACTGTGAAGCTAATTGCAAGACTCGGACATCCACTCAGAGGTCACAGAGAAACTGAATGCTCTGAAAATGTAAATAAGGATAACTTTTTTAACTTGTATAATGTAACTTGCAGGGTTTGGTGACTTTGTAAAAGATCATTTTGAAAAGTATGAGCACTGTGGCTCAGGCATTGTCTCACCAAACGTATGATGAGATATTAACTGTAATGGTAGAAAAACTTAAGATTTTTTTTGTGAGGGTGTTAAAAATTAACAGTACTTTTCAATTATCACCGATTCTACTCCTGACGTAAGACATGTGGACCAACTAACTTTTGCTTTGAGGTATGTAAAAGCTGATGGGAAAACTGTTCAGAAATTCTTTGGTTTCTTACCCATAAAATCTCGCAAGGCGGGGAAAAATACTTTCTACGGCTCGATATAAAAAACTGTAGTGGTCAATGCTATGACAGTGCCTTCAACATGTCAGGCGTATATGCTCGCCTTCAAGTAAAAATAATTGAGAACTCCCACAGCATTTTATGTGCCGTGCTCAAGCCATTCCTTGAATTTATCAGGCAATAATACTGCTGAATGCTGCAGATATGATGCTGTCTTTGATTTTGTTCAAAAAGTATATACTTCTTTTTCGGCATCTACTCATCGTTGGGAAATACTTAAATCCCACTTTCAACCACATCAACACATTGTGAAACAGTTGAGTGATGCTCGATGGTCAGCAAGAGCTGATGTATAAGCCTTACGAGGAGCTTGTAGTGGGATTAGAAAAGCATTAATTAAACTTTCTGAGTGGGAAACTGAAAAGCCTTTAGGAAAAAAAGAGGCAAAATCATTGGCAAAAGAGTTCGACAAATATGAAACTGCCTTCATGACTATCTAGTGGGACCGGCTGTTGCAACGAATCAACAAAGTCAGCAAATCCTTGCGGAAAGAAGACGGAAACATGAAGATGACAGTGGATACATTTTAGTCTCTGAAACTCTTTTTTGGTGACGTACGTAACGACTATTCTGACATTGACATGGAAGCCTCGACTTTGGCTACATATGGGGAGCAACCAGACAATGATGAGAGTTACAAAAGTAGAAAAAAAAAGAGCTTTGCTGGTGAAAGTACAGACAATGAAGTTAATCTGAAGGGAAAAGAAAAGATTCGAGTTGCGATATTGAATGCTATTTGTGATAACCTGGTAGTTAAGATGGAGCAAAGAAAAGCAAAATTGGGATATGTATTCAACCTATTCAAAGGAATTTTTGCTGATGAAAATGACCATTCTACAGAATGTGACCTCAGCAATATTTTCAAGGTACTGTATATTCAAATAACATAGATCAAAAACTGTTTTGTGATAAACGGCAGCTCTTCTGTCGTTTGGTGAAGCTCATGGAATGAGATCAATATTCAGTCGGCCCGGAAGATTGCTTCAAACTTCTTGTGGACAGTGACGGTTTGCAAGAGACATTTCCAAATGTGGAAACCATTCTTAAAAATTTCCTTACTTTACCAGTACTTAATGCAAGTGATGAAAGATTATTTAGTGGTCTTAAAAGAGTTAAAAACTATCTGCGATCAACACTTTCTCAAGAGCACTTGAATAGTTTTTCAATACGGTATTGTACATAGGTAGTATTGCGCTGAATCACGTCAATTATGATGAAGTCACAGACACTTTTGCTGCAATAAAAGCCCGGAGAAATTTCTTATAAATACGATGCTGTGCTTGTAAGTACAGTAGTGGAAAAAAATGTGGAAACCTTTTGGAAATAGTGTATTTCTGAGGTTTGATGGCTTATAACACCACATTTTTATTTTTGGAGTAATACCATAAAATTATACATATATCAATGGAAAAATAATTTCATCAAGAATGTAATGCAATAACTTTTATGGAGGATTTTGTATTAGAACGGCAGTTATAAAGAAGAAAAGTGAAACACACAGAAAAAATGAGAAAAATTCTCACAATGTCAGTTAATACTTAGTTGGGTAACCTTTATCGTAAATTACGGCCTTACAACGCCTTCCCATGGAGTGAACCAAGTTTTTTTTAGTTCTGTAGCTGTTATATTGGGAAACTAAGATTGAATTATTGCTTCTATTAATTGGGTTTTATTGCTGGGTTGCTTCTGACTAACAAGTTTCTTTAATCAGCTCCATAGATTTTCAATGGTGTTAAGGTCTGGGCTATTCCCAGGCCATTCCAGCCGTGGAATATGATTATCTTGAAACCACTTTTTGCACACAGTAGCAATATGACATGGAGCTGAATCCTGTTGAAATATAAATGCTTCATTATCTTGGAAAAGATCACGTGCGGAAGGCTTCAGTTTAGGCTCAAGTATTTCATTAATGTATTTTCAGCCATTTATATTCCCATTAATCACGCAAATTCTGCCCAAATCCTTTGATGTCATACAACTCCGATCATAACAGGGAGATTTTGGTATCATCACTCCAAATAAAACTGTCCCATTGTTCCACTGTCTAGTTAACATAGCCCAGTTCAATCTTTTCAACCTTTGTTTGAGAGAAAAAATTGCTGTTTACGTGGAATTCTAGCTTTTAGACCAAATTCCTGCAGTCTGCGCCGAACAGTCCTTGCATTCAACTTCACATTGCATTGTGTCATTTCATCTTGTATACACCCTGATGATTTTCTTCTGTCACCTAGCCACAGTCTCTTAATTCTTCTATCATCACTTGCTGTTGTGTACCTTTTCCTGCCATTACCAGTCTGGTTTTGTAGTGACTGAGTTTCCTTATACCTCTTCAAAAATTTAGAAATGCCACCTTTGGTTAAGTTTCCACCATTTTTTCTTCTAATTTCTTCATAACTGAAGCCTTGTTCACTTAATAGTACTATTTTACATCGCTTTCTGGCTGACCAGTCAACTCTTTGCGCCATTTCTTTAATTTTATTATGTTTTACAAGATCACTAAATGAAAGAACACAAAAAAACCCCACCAACTTGATAGCAATCTCATAACACACTGACAAATGTCCTCCTCTCAGCTCCAACACATGACATCAATAGCTGAATCCTACTGTGACCAGATTGGCTCATTGCCAAAACAAGAGATGACACCTGATTAGCTCTCTAAACACTCATACTCATTGGCTACATTAAAATGAAGGAAAGCTACTTCATATCAACCTAAGCAAGTTGTGCTTCGTTTTTCTGGTTATTTGGCTATAACTTTTCACAGAATACAGATAATTAAACAAACTTTGTTGCATTACATTTTGGATGACATTATCTTTCCATTGTTATATAATTTGGTGGTATTACTCCAAATAAAAGGGGAGTTATGAGCCATCAAACCTGAAAAATATTTTTTTCCAAAAGATTTCCCCAATTTTGGCCACTACTGTATATAAATGAAATAGTGTATCCCATCGTTGCAATATAAAATAATAGAATTATTTGGTGCTGATGAAACTGATTGTAATCCATTTAAAAATTGTAGTAAATATACCCGGAAGTCTGTCTAGAAACGAGGGGCCCCCAAAAGGATGAGTGAGACGGGCCCACTACAGCATAAATCCGCCTCTGGCTGAAGTCCATGTCTTTTCCCCGTACGTAAGAAACGGGATGTACTGATTAAACACACACACACACACACACACACACACACACACACACACACACACACACACAATATATATATATATATATATATAGTACAAGTAACCAAAGCTCTTATGGAAACAGCAACAAAATTAGCTGGGTCTAAGAACAAGTTGCATGTAAACAAATTATCAGGAAAAACCAAAATGTTGATGCAAAAAAGAAGAGAGATGAGGACAACTAAAGAAGATGTGACTTCCAAAGTGGAATATATAGAGCTATGCAAGACAGCACGAAAAAGTATCACTGAAGACGTAAGGAAATTCAACTGTGAGCTAGTGAGGAAAGCAATTGAAAACAACCAAAGCCTAAAGATAGCAAAGGGACATCTCAGTAAGGGAAGAAAACAGATTATGGCTCTGAGAAAAGAAGATGGTTCTATAACAAGAAATAGAGGCGAAATTTTGACAAGAGTGAAAGATTTCTACTCCAAATTATATGAAAGGGATGATACATGTACTCCAGACATCATGAAAGGTACCAGAGTTCTTCCAGTCCTCCCAGCAGAAGTTGCTCATGCAATCAAGAACATGAAGCGGGGGAAAGCTCCAGGAGAAGATGGAATTACTATAGACATCATACAAGAAGCAAGTGGAGAAATTGAAACAGTACTCGCCCAAATTTTCACTCGATGCCTTAATGAAGGGAAGATTCCTGAGGATTGGAACAATGCTACAATGATCCTGCTACATAAAAAAGGTGACATTGAGGATCTCAGGAACTACAGACCTATCAGCCTCCTATCAGTGGTTTATAAAATCTTCACTAAAGTTCTTTCACACCGCTTGAAGGTAACACTGGACATGGCTCAACCGAAAGAGCAAGCTGGATTCAGGAGTGGCTACAGCACAATAGATCATATCCACGTACTGAGAGAACTAATTGAAAGAGCGAGGGAATATGAACTTCCATTGTGCATGGCTTTTATCGATTATGAAAAAGCCTTTGATTCGGTGAAACCATCAGCAGTTACCACGTCTCTGAAATCCTGCGGTATTGAAGATGCATACATTAATATTATTAATAACATCTATGAAAATGCAAGTGCAAAGATTCGGCTGTTTGAAAATACAACACACATAAAAATTGGAAAGGGAGTGAGACAAGGTGACACCATATCTCCGAAGCTCTTTAATGCCACATTGGAAAATGTCTTTCAATCACTGAACTGGGAAAACAAAGGGATAAAGATTAATGGAGATTATCTAACCCACCTTCGTTTTGCTGATGACGTAGTCATTTTTGCAACTACCCCATCAGAGCTGCAGAGTATGATCCAGGAACTTGCTGAAAAGAGTAAAGAAGTGGGATTAAAAATGAACTTTCAGAAGACAAAAGTGATGTTCAATGCTTTTACAAGAAATGAAGATTTATCGATTGATGGAGAACAACTGGAGATAACCGATACGTATGTTTATCTTGGACAGCAGATATCAAGTGAGGGTCACATTGATGAAGAAATTAATCGGCGTACAAAACTTGCCTGGGGAGCTTTTGGAAGAAACAGCATAATTTTCAAGAGCAATATGCCATTATGTCTTAAAAGAAAAGTGTTTGATCAATGCATCCTTCCAGTGCTTACGTATGGTGCAGAGACGTGGACCTTAACTAAAAGAGACATACAAAGGCTGCAGACAACTCAAAGAAGCATCCAGAGGTGCATGCTTGGTATAACCAGGAGAGATAAGAAGAGGAACTCGTGGATCCGAAAAATGACGAGAGTGGAAGACATCATGATCAGAGTTAAATCCCTGAAATGGCAATGGGCTGGACATACTGCCAGAAGGACAGACCATAGATGGACAGCCGAAATTTTAGATTGGATTCCAAGGGACAGGAAAAGACCCAGAAAAAGACCACATGGGAGATGGGTGGATGAAATTCGTAAATATGCGGGAGTGACATGGAGGAGACTGGCAGAAGACAGACCGTTGTGGAGGAAACTTGGGGAGACCTTCGTCCAGCAGTGGATTGATAATGGTTGACAATGATGATGATGATGATGATATATAGTATACATTTTTTCTAACACACACAAAAGAAAAAAATATATATGGAATGTGGAGTTACTGAAATGACAGTGTTCTGGACATGCTGTCAGGTGAACAGACCACCGATGGACAACTGAAATTTTAGACTGGATTCCAAGGGACAGAAAAAGGCGCAGAAGAAGGCTCTATGGGAGATGGATGAATGAATTTCGAAAGCATGCCGGAGTAACATGGAGGAGACAGACTCAAGACAAACAATTGCGGAAGAAACCTGGGAAGACCTTCATCCAGCAGTGGACTGTTAATGATTGACAATGATGATGATGATATATATTGTATTATACTGTTTATATACTGCATGTATATACCTATACACCGATGTGCCATTACATTACGACCACCCCTGCCTACATAAATGAACGCGCCTGGAGACCGAACGGTGGCGCAAGTGAAGTTCACAGAGCAGTATATGCACAACCCGAGGACCGGCTTTCAGTTAGTAGACTGTTCGGAATCAGAATGGGAAAAGCTGCCGATTTATCGGAGTTTGATAAAGGACAAATTGTGATGGCACGGTCGGAGCCTCGGAACCACGATCTCGGAAACTGCGCGGCTTATGGGTTGTTTACGTACCGCTGTCGTGAGTACGTATCAAAAGTGGTGCACAGATGGCCAAACGACGAACTAAACCATGTGTCGTCCGCAACTCTTTGATGCCAGAGGAGAGCGGTCACTGTCGCGCACAGTGCGACAAATCACCCGCAGCTACAACAGTGCTGATCAGGGCAATGTACCACAGCACACAGTTCATCACAGCCTTCTGCGCATGGGCCTGCGTAGCCGAAGACCCAGCCAGGTTCCTATGCTCACTGCACGTCATCGCCAACAAAGCATGAATTGGGCCCAAGATCATCGAGAGTGGACCGTGGATGATTGCAAGAAAGTGGCCTCGTCTGACGAATCAAGATTCCTGGTGCATCACGTAAATGGCCGAGCGCGGATACGCCGATAACCAACGGAGGCTATGGCACACGGATGCACTGTTGGGCTGAAACAGGCCGGCGGCGGAATTATACTGTGGGTGATGTTTTGTGGGGGCATTTTAGGCCCCATTATCCCAGTAGCACAGTCCCTGACAGCTGCCAGGTTTCTGAACATCGTTGCGGACCAAGTTCCCCCATTCATGGCAACTGTGTTCCCTGCTGGTGATGGCCATTACCAACAGGATAATGCGCCACTGCCAGAATCGTCAAGGAGTGGTTCGTGGAAAATGCCGGGGACTTTACGTTAATGCCCTGGCCTCCAAATTCACCTGACATGAACCCAATCGAACATTTGTGGTTTGACTTGGAAAAACTGGATTCACGCTAAATCACCACCACCCCGAAGTGTACGGGAACCGGAGGATCTGCTGTTGACATTATGGTACCAGATACCCCTGGATACCTATCGCCACCTCATTGAATCGATGCCTCCCCGAGTGGCCGCTGTTTAGCGGGGTCCTACAGCTTATTAAGTAAGTGGTCATAATGTAATGGTTCATCAGTGTATATCGTTTTAAATTCGTATTCAGTACTCCTCAAGGTGGTTGGGGGGTCGGGTTCCGAGCCTTCCCGTCCCATTTTGCTTCGCCTATGCTTACACACACACAAAGAAAAAAAAAAAAAGAGAAGGTGGGTAGCCGTTTAGTTGCACCAAAAACTTTAGTTCATTAATTTCCATTCCCATTCATTAAAGTCTTGATACGAAGAAAAAAATTAGTTCAGGAATAAACTGATGTTACACAGTAAGATTTTTTTTACCCAACAAACATCTGTTTGGAAGTTCTTATGTCCGTCCAAACTTGTGCTGCCATTTTTTTTACTTCCTTTTTCCACGAATTTGTCTCCTCACAGAGGTTCATTTTGTAATAGCAATTATTTTTCCTTTCCACGCACTGCAAAGTGTTCGCATATATCTAATTACCGTCATCAAGAATGTTAATTTGAAGGTAAGTTACTCCTCGAAAAAAAAAAGTAATTAAATGAGGAAAGAGACAGAAGGTAAAAAGTTTGGAAGAAGGCAAAAGTTGTGAGATGGTTGCAATTTTTTATCGGGTCAGTGAGGTTTTTTCAAATTCCAAGCAAAAAGCTTCCTCTTTTTCTGTCTGAGATGCTTGACGGAAAAAGTGAGTGATTTTCTTTTACTCTTTAAAGAAGACGAATTTCAAAAGTTTATCTTTCCCTTGGCTTTTCACTTTGTAGCCACTGGACTGCGCGGGAGTTAAAAAAAAAAAAAAAACAGATTTCTTAGCGAATTTAGATTGGTACGTAATTAAATTAAGTTCTTGTGCTTAATTAGTTGAAAAATATATGACCTAAGACAAGAAAAGTCCTCACGCATTTTTTCTCTAAGGATATTTTTTTAGAAACTGATTTAAGTTTAGAAGCTTAACGCAGTGAAAGTAGAAGAGCCAAAACTCAATCGTTAGTAGTTCGGTGATCATATTTTTTGTACGTCTTCTCAAAAACAAACATGATAAACTTAAGACGGGTATGTGGATAATTTAAAATTAATGCAAAACAGCATCATTTCTGTTTGATGTTTCTTTAGCATTAAATTGGTGGAACCGCTTTAACTTCATGGCAGAATCTTCACACCTGGTGAAATATCAAAACAAAGTTTTCAGTGAATTAATGAATTCCAGCCAAATAGCATTACGAATTTCCACAGAATGATAGTAACAAGATAAAATGTGTTTCTTCAATGCAAAATAAAATGTATAAATTGATTCCTTCGTTTGTTATTGAACTTAAATGTCGCGGTTTCGAGATGGGGCAGGAAAACTGAGATCATGTTATCGGATGTAATATTTGAAGTGAAAAACGTTTGGTAATATAAAATGCAATAATCACCAAGCATTTTTTGTCATGTGAATTTTGATAATTAAGGATTTACACGGTCGAGTCACATTATTGTGACCACCAGCTAATATCCAGAGTAACCGCCGTGTGCAGTGCGGACAGCAGCTAGACGGGATGGGAGTGACTCAACAAGGTGCTGGGAGGTTTTCACAGGTATATGTGGAGCCACGCTAACTGCACTGCATGTGACGGCTGCGTAGTGGAAGATCCATAGAGCGAACAACACGATCGAGGTGGTCCCACAGATGCTGTATTGGGTTTAAGTCTGGGAAATTAGGGGGCCAGGGAAGTACTTTGAAGTCTACATAGTGCTCTTCCAACCCCTCTCGGACATTTCCAGCTGTTTGACACATCGCATTGTCGTTCTGGAAGATCCCATCCGCCCCAGAGAAGACAATCAGCATGTTTGGGTGTGCGTGGTCTGCAGGGATGGATTCATAACGAATTCGGTACATAGTGTCTTCCACAGGTATGAGTGGACCCAGAGAATGCCACGAAACCATTCCCCAGACCATAACGCTGCCACCACCAGCTTGTGTTCTTCCAGCAATGGCTGAAGAGTATTTGTTCTCCGATGTTTCTCGCCTTATACGCTGATTCCGATACTGCCGTGCCAAACGTAAGCATTTTCTACCGATGCACTTTCGTTAGCATAGTTACAGTGACCATCCGTCTGCATCGGAGCCCCATATTCAGCAGGATTCGCTGAACTGTCGTTTTAGACACACTTCCGGTAGCCCCCTGGTTCATTATGCCGGTGAGTTGCTCCGCTGTAGCGTGTTGATCGGCCCTCACGCACCTTCGCAGCCGACGTTCACCTCTCACATAAATGGCACGTGATGCTCCGCAGTCGCTTATTCGCAATGGTGCCATTTCTTCAATCACGATGCACTTTAACCACAGCAGCACGCGAACAGTTCACAAACTGCGCTGTTTCAGAAATGCTGTCACCCTTGGTTTGAAAGCCGATAATGATCCCTTCTTGCAAATCTGATATATCGCTCATTTATCCATGACATCAACAAGTGATATGTTTTCAGAATGCCTACAGCACACCTTATATACCCTGAAAGCCAGCTCACGACACGTGCCTTCTTTCATTGGCTACGCGCTGTTAACGTCAAAAGTAGGAAGTGGTCTCAATAATGTGACTCAACTGTGTATGATAGAGAATGCAGTTCGATCGATAAGAAAAATAAATTTTCAAATTGGTGTCTTGGAAAAGACGAAACGTTTAAAAGCAGAAAAATCTATACATCCCATACCAGAAAACTTAATGTTGAAAATTAAGGTAATATGCCAGTCACAAACAAATCTACCTGGTTATTTTGTTGCTTAACGACCGCGTGAGCCACTCGATGGGCTATAAGCAGCCCTCCCGTCCCTAATTTAGAGCCACTGGTTCCAGGGAATGGAGAGTGCCATTGCCAAAAGGCAAATACAACATTCATGGCTCACCGGGATTCGAAACCAGACTCATCTCGAACGAATGGTCAACAGCCAGTGCTTGGACCACTACGCAACCGGGACGGCCCACGTGTAAAGAAATTTTCCCTCCAGTCGGACATTCAAGACCAACTTCTATTCTAGAAGCAAGAAAAATATTTTACATTTAGACCACCTAGGTGTAGAGAATTTTGAGTTAGAGGGGCCCTGTGTAGAGCATCAATTTTTGGAACCTTATCTTGATATGCTAATTATTTGTTTGATGCTTTTACTGCTCGAAGACAGTGACAACTTAATTTTCCAACAGGATGGATCACCACCCCATTGGCATCGGGAAGTCAGGAATCACCTCGATGAAAATCTTCCACAGCGCTGGATTGACCGCGTAACAGGCGACATGTCACCCACATGTTGGTCATCACGAAGTCCTATCTGACTTTGTTTTTGGCTAATCTGAAATAACGTATCACAACAGCTACTGCTGGAGTTAAAGCAGACATGTTAACGCTTATTTTGGCAAGAATTCGACTGCCGCGTTGATATATGCCGCATGACAAATGGTGCACACATCAAACATCTATAAGTTGCTGTAACAAACTTCAAAGGCTTTCTTACAAGACCGTGCATCGTGGGTGTCAACATCTTACATAGTTTTGGTTTTACAAGATATTGAAACTGTCTGCTTCATTTGTAGTAAC
Organism: Macrothele yani; assembly: GCA_039090855.1. Lineage (NCBI taxonomy): Eukaryota > Metazoa > Arthropoda > Arachnida > Araneae > Macrothelidae > Macrothele > Macrothele yani. The sequence goes on from CM077026.1 coordinate 113,181,104, forward strand.
CCTTTGTATGGGTTCACCTGCATTTTTGTCTTCAGAAAAACTAGAACTTTGGTAAATGCTTCTTCAGGCCCTTACGCTTTCTCAGTTTAAACAACATAGTTAGCACCGAATATTTGGATGTAATGACTGGTTCACTTGATTCAAATGAATGTGTGGTAACATGAATTGCAGAAATCATCGAACAATTACAGGTATATGAGATCTTGAGAGTAATTGTTGGTAAATTACACAATTGCGTAATAGGTTATGGAGCCTAATGTAATTTTTTTTTTAAATCGGCCTTTTAAAAGCTGAGGCTCGGTTGCCAATAAATAAAAATTTGTACACTGCCGGAAAATGAAAAAAGAACACCCAGGAGGAATATCGGTAGGAACGTCATATAAAAATATTTCAATTGTTAAGGGCAGCAGAAACTGTGATCCAAGTTGGAATGCCATTGGATAAAATAATGACGCCACCGCGGACGACAACGTGCAAATGTACGCAGCGCGTATTTAAGGATTAGGGCGTGCAGAACGAAGTCATTCGGGCCGCGGGTGGCCTAGTGGGCAACGTTCGTGACTGCAAACGGAAAGGACGTCAGGTTCGATCATAGGCAGGTACGAACGCTCGATCCACTAAATATCCGCCGTGCTTCGGATGGGCACGTTAAGCCGTCGGACCCCTGGTACTGGCTACCCGGTAATAAATGAGGGCGTCTTCCTCCCCTTTTCTACTTCGCTTCCGTGTCACTTTCCTATCGGGCACTCTTGCCCAAATCTCCTAGCTTCCCATTTCAAAGGGTTGTTTAAGACCTGGGGTCAGGCACTCCCTTCCCCAAATCCTCTACATATGATCTGATCTGATCTGGACGAAGTCATTCGTCTGGCGTCGTGTTCTTCAGTGCTCGTTGAAGAAGCTACCATACCTGGAGGACGCAGGCACGCAACATTTGTTCAGTTATCTGAGTTCCAGCGAGGCCGTATAGTGGGTCTGCGGGAAGGAGTGGGAAGAGAGGAATCGGCCGTGGTAAGATGGTGGCGTCGGTGGTCAGAAGAGCATTCGCACACTCGCAGATGTGGTTCCGGGCAACACAGAGGTACGGATGCACGAGAAGATCGGCGAATCAGTAGGGCGGCGTTGGCAGAGCGGACGGCTACGGCGTCACAAATTCGATCCTATGTCATATCAAAGGTGTCTACCAGAACGATACGGAATCGTTTGTTGGAAGCAGGACTACGGGCACGCGTACAGTTGTCATGGTTACCACTGAACCCTGGTCACCGTCGAGCACGTTTGCGGTGGTGTCAAAAACGAGTTCATTAGAGGGAAGAATGGCGGTCTGTGGTCTTCAGTGATGAAAGCCCATTGTGCTTGGGAGCGTTTGACGGTCGTGTACACGTCCGAAGGCAACAAGATGAGCGGCATCTGCCATCGTGCATCCTCCAACGATACACAGGCCTCACGGCGGGCATCATTGTCTGGGGAGCGATTAGCTACCACTCTCGTACGAGTCTGGTGTTTGTACGGGGTACATTGAATAGCAGTACGTACTTCAGCGACATCGTGCAGCCGGTCGTCCTGCCATTTTCGAGTGCGATCCCGGATGCGATATTCCAGCAAGATAACGCCCGCCCACACTCCGCCAAGAGAACTCAATATGCTCTTCAAGCTGTGCCTGAACTCCCTTTGCCAGCACGCTCTGCGGACTTGTCTCCAATCTAGCATATCTGGGATTGGATCGGAAAAAAGGCTCTTATGCGGAACCCGGTAGGCCGCGACCATCTCTGAATTACGCGTCTAAGTTGAAAGCGCATGGAATGCTGTCCCCCAGCGTGATATCCAGCATATGTACGACTGATTGCGTACCAGATTGGAAGCTTGTATTTCTGCTGGAGGAGGAGCAACACCTTATTGAACTGTGCCTTCTGTTCACTAATACGCAGTAAAAGGTAAAATAATCAATTCACACGTGTGATCACTTTCCTTTCTTAACAAGTTGTTGCTACGACATAAATCTCATAGATGCAGCTTCAATTTTTAATGATGTTCTTTTTTAACTTTCCGACAGTATATCTGCTCTCGCGCCGCCTAGTGGAAAAACTTGCGTCCTGAAAATGTTGAAAATAGATTAAACATATCCCACGTTGTGAAAGATATTGGATGCAAAAATGTTTTTCCAAAATCAAACTTTTGGAAGCATCGAGAAAAATGACCCCCCTCCCCCAGGAGGTAAAATACTTTTTTTAATGTGAGCAGGAGGTTTTAATTTAACGGGCACTATTAGCAACCCTTAGTGCTGTAAAGGGATTTTTGTAGAGGATTTTGAGAAGGGACTATCTGACCATAGGTCATAAACAACCCATAGAAGTACGAAACTAGGAAATTTGGGCAAGAGTGCCCGACAAGAAAGTCACACGGAAGCGAGGTACAAAAGGAAGCAAGACGCCCTTATTTATAACTATAGGGGAGGGAGAAGTACCTGGTGTCCGACGGCTTAACGTGCCCATCCGACGCACGGTGCATATTTAGTGGTTCGATCGTTCGTATCTGCCTGGGTTCGATCCTGAAACTTTTCCATGACAGTCACGAACGTTGACCACTATGCCATCCGTGGCCCTTAGTGCTGCAAAAAAAGTCTCTAGTCCTGATGAGGGCAATGCCTCCATCAAGGGTACACCAATAGTGGGAATGGGATGGAGGTTCAAAAGATATCGTCTTTGAGTTCAATGCACACCTATACACACACACATTGATTCATCGCCCTTGTATTAGACTGATGATATAGGACATAATTATTATGGACTGGACACTTAACTAATGTTTCGTCGGGCTTCTTTGGTCAAGGATTGCAGCTGGAGCTGATGCAGCATGCGTTTGAGACCATTTGAGATGGAGATTTGAAATTCCCAGAATGACTTTAGCAAGCAAATCTCACACCAAACATCACGTTAGCACTGAGCTGAAGCGCCATTCGTTTGAAACCATTTGAGATGAGTTACTTGCTAAAGTCATTCTGGAAATTTTATCCGCTTCAGCAGCCTTTAAACAAGTTCTTAATGAGCGGAATATTACATTTCGCACAGATTTGGAATAGTTTCTTATGAACGCAATATTGTGTTTCGGCTGCTCAGACTACGTCCGAATTTAACGCGCAATATTTATTCTTCTCATTGAGAGATTTCAATGAACTTGAAATTCCCAGGATGACTGTTAGGGGACATCGAACAACTCTCACACCAGATACCACTTTGGCACTTCATTGTCCGTCTCTCTGCCTGTTTTTGATAAACATCTTGGCTCTCAGGGACCGTTTGAGTTAGATTTGAATTTTTTTTTATCCTTCTAAGGACAGGACGTAACTGTCGCATCACATTTGCTGTTTTATATCCGATCGCTAGTGCTTCTGTCTGTCTTACGTTTCTGCTGAATATTTCGGGAGCAGTCTGAAATGGAGACTTGAAAATTTCTGAATAGCCTTTAGGAACCTAACGCAACTCTCACATCATATAAGTACTTTGTCCGTTCGACTGTAGTTCTATCTATCTATCCTTGTGCTTCGATTAATATCCAGGAGGTGTAGTTTGTAATGTTTTTACAGATTTGTAATAATCAAATGAGCTTTTTTACAGTAGAAAGTTGTGTCTCTCTCATTTCTTCCAACACTTTGCGACACACAGCACCTTCAAACTTACTAAGACGATATTTTTTTCTTTTGAAGTCCGTGGTCCGACTTATACGCCCCATCGTCTCATCTATTGATTGTTCATTGAAAATTCTCAATGAGAAGAATAAATATTGCGCGTTAAATTCGGTCGTAGTCTGAGCAGCCGAAACGCCCTATTGTATTCACAAGAAACTATTCCGAATCTGTGTGAAATATACTTTCCCGCTCATTAGAACTTGTTTAAAGGCTGCTGAAGCGGGTATCTCCGTTCGACAGAAACATCATTGAAATCGCAGAGATCGATTTGGAGTGGCAGCTGTCGTATGCTAATTTCACCCCCCCCCCTCGCGATCACGCTGCAATCATTCCTTCTGAATGCGAACAGCTGAGATCATTACTACAGTGATTACTAATTGGCCAGCAGGTGGCAGCACGATAGAGTTCCCTCCTATAAGTTTTATAGTTTCTTTTAAGGCACACCGAAAAGGAACGAAGTGCTTTCGAATGAGAGTTAACCTACTGAGAATAAAAAAAAAAAAAAAAACGCCAAAAAAGCTTACCGCTACAAAACACACAAACAGGTTAGCTCCCAGTGCCGAGAACAGCGGAGCTAATAGGTACCACGCGAAAGAGCGTGGGATGGAAGGAGAAGAGTGACCGCTGACGTGCTGCCATCTATCGGTCCTGTGTGAACTATTTGTGGAACAAATGCGGAGCAATACGGTAGCGTCAATTCCTAAGAAAAAATAAACTTACGAAATTGAACTTTTTCTTGAAAGGTAAAATGCGGTAAGTTGACTCACTTTATCTTCTTCCTTTTTGTATTTACTGAAACATTAAAACTATAGTTACAGACTTTCAGAACGCTAAGGGCATTTCTTAAGCTTCTTCTTGTATTCAGTATCAACTTATCGATGAGTGCAGATTACAGAATTAAGAAATTTAACCTTTTCCACGCTCAGAGTCAGGTGAAACATTTTTATCGTAGAGAAAATGGTTTGAAAATGTCGGCTTCCGTAAATGAATAACTATTGCCACATTTTTCTGCTTTAGACAAGTTGAGTCAAACGCAAGGTAGGAAAGTTTGACTTCGGAAAGTTTGATTTTTCTTCAGTAAGTTTTACTTTCGAATATATTATTGTAGTGTTGACAAAATGACGAGTCACTGTCTTTAATTATCCGAAGTACCTAATTTGATCCTACACTAGCCTTTCAGAAAATGAGCTCTATTTGAATCATGACCAATAATTATTGTTGTTGCTGTCATAAGCAATTTCCGATTCCTAGTTATAGCCAGTATAACATTCCAAATAGCTTATTATTTTTTAAAATTTCTTCGACATTTGACCTACGGTACTTTGAGTTATCTAAAATGCATTGAAAGGCCCGTGAAAACTCTTGAAAGTTGAGAGATAAAGCCAGCAGGTTATCTTGAATCATATTTAAGAGCAGGAGTGCAAATTAAATTTAAAGCTCCCTTATGAGATCACTTCCTGATCCATCAGGCCTTTTCAAGCTCAGATTCATCTTGCTGGACTTCTCGGCCTGTGGAAGGAATCGCTGGAGAGACCTGAGTAACGTCGTAAAACTGTGCAGTTAGAGAAGCCAATCTGGGCACCGGGCGTCGGGTGTTCTCTTTTTATGGTTCCTAGGGACCTCTTAGACCCGGTTCAAGGGGCACGCGCTGATCTGGTATCCATAACCGCTCACTATCGGTTGAAGGAGTCCAAGGAACCGTGACGTATCTGACATTCTCTTCCTCGATACTGATACAGATTGGGTTTCGATATTTCACTAAAAAAAAAAAAAGAAGAAAAAATGTGTCTTTAAAAAGTAGCTTCTCATACAGAATCTAAAAGAAATGTTGCATGAATGAGTGGCTCTGAGTAAAACTGAGGCATTTAGAGCAAGAAATGTTTTGCACAGTCAAGCGTTATTTGTTATTTTTATTTTAAATATGGGTAATCGAAAATATATCAAATGCAACATCAAGCCAAGCAAATAATTTTTTTCGGAGAAATATTAATTTCTATGGATATATACAGAGCTGACTCAAGATATGTTTTATGTAAAATGCTATTTGTGAACTTTTTCGCTGGAGAATATATACAAAATATATTCCAATATTTAAGGCACTCACATGTATTTGGCCATTCTGCCTCGTTCTACTAGCAAAAATTTAGAGATACGGTGTTTTTATATCTTTCAAGTATTTAGTCACGCAAATTGTCAAAAAGTAAATGGTGATTTCCTTCCCGTTAAAAAACATAGGATAAGAACCACACTACTCTCTCGTGAAATTATAAGAAGTAGCACTAGATTCCAGTGGCGTACCTGAGAAACATCGCCCCCCCCCCCCGCATAAATATCTTCGAGGCCCTTTTGTGAAAATGCATTAGATTTCAATTATTGAAAATTTTAAATCCCATACTATTAATTATCATTATTATTTATTTGGAATTTTTTTTCAATTCCATATTACTTTTTCAATTATTTAAAATTTTAATTTTCATATTCTTAATAGGTTTTATGAGCGTTTTAATAATACAAGTTCTTTGGAACGTACAGGTAATTTTCCTAAAACAAAATTGTTGCACTTTATTATGAGTAACACCAACATTCGCCATGTATTTAAAATTATTGCCCTTAGTTTTATACAAACACAAAATATTACAAAACACTTCAGAAGCATATGTTTCAAATTTAATTCGTTTGGAGAATTAGTCATCTCTTTGAAATTCATCAGGATCATACACACGCGAGCACACACACACACACACACACACACACATACAACTGTCGTATGATAGCGTCTGATGATTTCCAATTTATAAGAAAACACAGAACATATGTTTCCAAATAAGTAACAATTAAGAATTGTGGCATAAAAAAAAGTAAAACTACTTAAATTGTTTACTCTTGAATATAAAATTCACACTTAACATAATTCCACAATGATTTGCACATAGTAAAAAATGTTCTCTTTACCCTGTAACAAAAAAATCCCATAAGTCTCTGTTTCTTCGTCCCCGCAAAGAGCATGTTTTAGTTCATCGCATTCTGAAGGATGCGTAGTTATGTGCAAACGATGTCTTCGCATTTGCGACCGGGGTTGAAATGGTAGCATATGCGACCGGCAAGGGCAAAGAGGAGTGGGGAAGAAAAGAGGGAGGCAGAGTGGGGAGATATTGGTGTTGACCACTTGAAATCTTCCAATGGTCAATGCGACCGGGGTTGAAAGGTCAGATGGTAGGTATGTTTGTAGAAATTAACTGAATAAACACTTTTCGGACTCTTTAATTTTTCTCACTTTATATATGAATTAACATTGAAATTCCTGCAGCAACAGGAATTTTAAATTTTGTCATCGATGTTTTCACACTTTCGTAATTACTTCGTTTTTCATAGTCTTGGGGGGAGGGGGAATGAAATTTGGGAACATTTGGATTTCCTTTCTTTCAGCTAATTCTAAATGCAGCTATCGCAATAAAATTCGCACACGAATTGAATAAAATATCCGGCATTTTGTCGTAGAGGAAGTACTATGGTACTGCTTGGGTATAGGAAATGTTTTATTTTTTACATACAGATCAAGTTTTACTAGGGGTATCTTCAGCTGTAATCCAGAAACATGAGTAAAACCTTATTTTGTAAATACAAACAATAAAATAATTACAATAATTATCAGACTTTTGCTAAAAAAGACTTGAACAGGAAACGGTGATGTCAGCATACCGCTAATTTTAGGTTCGGGGCACTTGGATATTTTTTGCAAACAGTGAGCCCCCAAAAAATCTGCTTCCAGGGCTGTTTATGGATCTCCAGTCCGATATTGAGCGTTCGTATGAAGATCTGAAATTTACAACAGCTATTTTTGCAGATTTTTTAGGAATAATAATTTCGGATACGTGTGAAATAATCTATGAGGAATTAAAAGAGCAATACATGAAGGTAGGAATGTGTTCTGGGGAATGATATTTTCTACATTTTCTAACCAGTTGTTATTATGTGGTTGTGATAAAGTCACAGCATATAAATAAGCTGTTCTTAAAAATGACAAATGAATCAAAGCCATATTATTATTTAATATTTTCTGGAGATCTAAAATTCATGTGGGAGAAACCGCGAGTCCCTAGACACGCGTTCAAAACACCGAAGTTCAGTCGCGTTAAACTGAAGTACGTACTTTGGTACAAAGTAACTTCTTTTACGGTGTAGAGAAAACGCGTTTCCGTATAGTTCACGTGATGGTCGCAAATACTACCCGTTTTGTCACACCGCGTCGTCAACAGCTCATTCCCTCCTCTCCCTCCCCCATCTGACTTCCCTTCTTTCCTTCCCCATCCCTCTGCGTTAAACCGGTCGCATTTACTAGCATTTCGACCCTGGTCGCAAATGCGACGATCGCTATACGACTGCTCCGTGCAAACAACTGTAATACATAACACCTTATCCTCATTGGTACAAACATTTCATTCATTGAACTGATATTTCTTTCACATTGTCTTGCTAATTATACATGTATATGCCTGTGAAAAGGGGCCTTAAGTCCTCTGAAAAAAAAAATGGATGCTTTCTCGTCATCCAATTTTTATAAACTAAATCCGCGAAAATGTTTTTAAATATTTATCTTATTTCTCTCTGTTCTAAAAAAAAGTAACTGCCGCCTCTGCTGCCGTTGTTTTAAAATTTTCGCGACACTTGCTTTCCTAGCTTGCAGCGCAAAACGTATGGAACACAAAAACATGAAATTTACATTGTTTGGAGAACACGCTGAAATAAATCGTTTTTCGATTCTGGTGATACTTAAGAGTTATTTTATTTCAAAGTTGAGGTAAACAAAAAAATGCTATCAGGTCGCGTACCGGACACACTAACAGCAACAGAAGCACGAAACTCTGTAGGCATGTAGTGCCATGACCGAATTTTTGTATTTCGTCGCCCTTTTTTTGAATTCAGATTTAGATTACGAGAAATTAAATTTTTAAATTTCACAAAATTCTCTGTTTCACGATATGATCCATTACAAAAAACCCGGATATATGGCAAACTATAAATCCTAACGCATTGCAATTTTTACAGCATAAACTTACAACTATCATCCCTTTTTTACAAAAAAATAAAAAAATAAATATAAAAAAATAAAAAAATAAAAATAAGAAAAAGTCATTTTCTGATTTTTAAGCATTTTTTAAAGACGCAAAGGCAAAGAAACGAACGGCTTGTCTGCCTTCACGATAACCACAGAGGAACGTTCTGGTCCCGTGACCTTCTGCCATGGTGACGCAGATAATTTGTTATGCATATGTTTTGTTGGTAAAGCTATCTTAGTTGTTTAACGGTTTAGCGTAACGGTTTACGGAAATGCTTTTTGGACAGCTTTTATTTTCCTTAGTGGTAAATTTAGTAAGTGCTATAAGTTCAAATGACAAAAGTCCGCCCTTCCAAAAAATAACGACAGTAAAAAAACATGGAAACTTCGGAATGGCGGCGGTGCAAAGTCCTTCAATAAAAAAATAGAAGGAAATTGAAAAACGTTCTGCAAAAATCCAACAGGGAGTTCACCAGGAGCGAAACAAAAACTGTAAACAAGCCGCCATCTTGGAATCGATACAGTGCAAAAAAGTATTGAACAAGTAGGATAACATTTTCATTTCGTCAGATGACATCACCGGAAAGAGACAGTCGAACACATTTGTTGACAATTCTGACGTATAAGTTCAAACGACAAAAGTCCGCGCTTCCAAAAAATAACTACAGTAAAAAAACCCGGAAACTTTGGAATTGCGGCGGAGCAAAGTCCTTCAATAAAAATAGAAGGAAATTGAAAAAGGTTCTGCAAAAATCCAACAGGGAGTTCACCAGGAGCGAAACAAAAACTGTAAAAAAACTGCCATCTTGGAATCGACACAGTGCGAAAAGTATTGAACAATTGGGATAACATTTTCATTTCGTTGTGATATACTTCAAGATCGAGCTGTAGGGCCCGAGCGCTACTGTAGAAACGAGCGTAGCGAGCCTAGAGGCGCAGCCCCTAGTATTAGAATAAAAAAGTGCCAAAAATTGGTTTTCTTTTTAATATTTCCTTGAAATCAACCGTCAGGAATTACTTGCTAATTTTTTAACCACTTTCATATAAAAAAAATTGTAAAATCTTTTTACGGAGGCAACAGGCCCTCGAAAAAACGACGCCCTCCCCCAATACGGGGGCTATCACTACGCCCCTGCTATATTCACTTACTTGGAAGGCATCCTGATATTTCTCTCTGCTCATAGTGATTCCAGAGAGAGAGAAAAACAAATTGAGAGAGTACTCTGTGCTCTTTAAAAATAATTTATGCTGTGTATCTTTCGAATGCGAAGATCTTTGTGGGTGTGAAATAAAGTGAGGGATTTGACAGTATGCATTTATTGTATTTACGTACAATATACTACATTTATTCACATCGCTCACGACCACACCGAGCCACAGTCCGGTTCATGTTAAGTGGAATTAAATCATAACAACAAACAATAATGCTTACTAATTCCTGACATGAAGCCGCACTTAGGTAGGTGGATTAATGAATGTTTTTGTCGTTAAAACAATGAAAGAAGATATGCGAGTAATAAAAGTGAACATTTACCAAACTATGGCGGCGGCAATAGTGAATATTTTGACTATATAATTTAAAAAAAACAATATGTATGTATTATTATTGTCGTTATCATTATATGTATTTTATTCCGATTAAGACAAACAAGGAATGGCCTTGACACCGATGAAATGTGATGCATCTGCGAGAGTCCATTTGCGCAGGCGCAAGCTAAAATCTGACCTCAAGATAGAAATAAAAGCTGAATGAATCGCAAGTGTGTTAGTGAAGGGGAATTGGTACCTTTTGGTCTAGGGTATGTACACCTTACACCCCATCGGGCTGTACATCAATTTAAAGCTATGGTATATACTAGTTCCCGTACCCAAGAGGGAGGTCTAGAGGAAGCCTAATTTCGCTAGGACACCCGTTTTCGTAGCATCCAAAATGCATTTTTGTTATGGTTTTTACCACATTTAGCATCAGGTTCTCGTAATTTGCGAAAATTGCAATGAGATATTGTTATGTTTATGTAATACGTGATGAAATCCTATTCGGCGCTGGTTTACTAAAATTCACTATATTGACAAAAGTCACCGGACACCCCTTCAAAAGCAAATCAACTGATCCGCTGCCTGCGTTGTTAAAATCCGCGGTACAGCTGCAAACGGTATAAAAACAAGCCTGCAGCTGACCGCGATCATATCGCACTGTGAGGTTGAGTGAAAATGTCGTGGCGGGAGACAACTGACTTTGATAAAGGAAAGATTGTTGGGAGTTATATTAGTGGGTTGTCCATAAGAGAAAGCGAGAGGCGTTTAAACACACCCTAGTCAACTGTTTTGGATGTACTGAATTAGTGGAAGACACATGGCGTGCCTGAAGCAGCAAAACGTACCGGCAGACCATAGAAAATCAGTGATAAAGGACGTCGAAGCCGAAGGAGAGTCGTTACAGCTAATCGACGGAGTACTGCACAAGACCTGAGTGCACAGGTGAGTAAAAATGCTGGAACCTCGGTATGTACACGTACCATTCGCAGAGAACTTCATTTCATGGTTAAGCGTGGTCGTGCGGCTGCTCATAAGCCTTTCATCTCGACTCGGAATGCTACTCGTCGTTTTGCATGGTGTAAAGAACATTTATCGTGGACCGTAGATCAATCGAAACAGATCCTATGGACTGATGAATCCAGATACACGATCCGTCAGTCTGACGGCCGTGTATGGGTATGGCGGCAGCCGGAGGAACGCTCTTTATCACAGTGTACTGTTCCTACGGTCAAGTTTGAAGCTAGCGGTGTACTCAAGTGATGGTGTTTTTCGTGGTATGTTCCCGGCCCATTGGTTATCCTGGACAAACCTGTTAAACAACACGTCTACTCGATATTTTGGACAATTATGCCCTCACCAACTCTGTAGCAATACTATGGAACCGAGTCCTGTTGGTATCAGCAGGATAATGCACTGAGCCATAAAGCAAGGACTGTTATGGCGTGGTTAGACGATTATTCCGTATCGTATGTGGACTGGCAAGCACAGAGCCCTGATCTTAATCCATAGAGCACCTATGGGATGAATTAGAGCGGCGCATAAGAAGTTTGGAACCAAGGCCTACTACTAAGCAACAGTTAGCGGCAGCATTATATACTGAATGGAAGGGCATACCTATCGGTGTGCTCCAAAACCTTGTCGAAAGCATGTCTTGTTGGGCCAGTGCGTGCATTAAGGCCAAAGTAGGCTGACACCATTCTAATGTATGTTAATAAATGCTATGTTGTGTTTCTCTTCTAGTTGTCCGGTGACTTTTGTCAGTATAGAGTACATTGTTGGAATATATTTTACTGTTTCCTTGAAATGTTCAAAAATCAGATTTCAACAATCTTTTTAACTACTTCCGTTACCCATTTTAATTACACCAAAATTTTTTACTTGGGATTTACTTTACGACTGTCGGGAAAGATGCGTATCATCAATATACGTAAACAACTTCTTCAAGTCCTTTGTATTTTATTCATGCGAAAAAAGCAAAAAAAGAAAAAGAAAAGTCATTTGTGAAGTTTGTAGAGAGCGAAATTCCGTCCCATCGTTAACTATCCCTCCAAAAAGCTGTTTACTTTCTTTTTAAATGGAAAATACGGCACTGTGGCGGGATTTAGATAAATAAACACTGTATTTCCTTTCCCCAGAAAAGGAAAGAACTGAAAAGGAAAAAGATGTTTGATAAATATCGCAAAGCAAGATAGACTAAGGCCAAAGAGGGAGGCAAGATAAATTGATCAGCACATACTTTTGGGTAAAAATAATTCTTCGTTCTCCGCTATAAAACGAAATAAATTTATAGGTGCCGCCAGAAATATTTTATTTTCCTACGCAGGCTATTCAACATTTAAAACTTTACAAGACCTGCTTTTCCGAAAACACTCCCCAAGGGAAGACGTACTATGCTTACCAGATTGAGTCGGTTCTGGATATGTACTGATATAAATTTACTGGATATTTTCCCAGCGGCATGACGTCCGTGTCAAAGAAATATACTTTCCCATTCACGCCTTGGGTCATGAACCAGATTATACAGTAAAATACTATAATAGTAAGAACTTATTACCAGCGACAGGTTGACCTGTTGAAATGAGAGGGAGACAGAAGTTGTTTTGCCGTAGCTTTGGTAAAACCTGGCAGGTATGTGAACATTTCTGTTTGAGGATGGCAGAAAGTTTTGGGCACCATTGGGATCAAGTACATCAGCCGCTTGAAGGGTTAAGCAAAGGTGAAATGTAATCCTTCATAGTGTATTTTCACAAAATCCCTTAAAAAAATTTGATTTTGATAGCTATAACGGGTTTTGAGGTCAGTCCACTGGCTGACATATAGACGTCATTCACCCAATCACTTGTACGGTACTTCAAGTAGGGCCTACCCGAGTTTTTTTTCGCGAACCGCTCTTAATACGGGTAATTTCCGTATGTACACGAAAAGAGTGAGAACAGAATTTTTCGGTTTATACACGAAAGAAATCACACAAAGTTTCCTTGAAAATTCAGGTTTTTCCGATAACACCTCGTCAAAAACGGTAATCTCCCTTTATTAACCAGAGAAAGATTGTATTTCTGTCAATTTCCAGCTTAAAAATTCCGTGAAATTTCCCCCGTCATTTACGCTTTCCAACCGTAGGTTGAAGAAGCGTATATGCTCCAGCTTTGTCCGTCTGTCCGTTTGCACGATAACTCGCGTAAAAATGGATCGATTTCGATGACATTTTAGTATGTCGTATGGGACCACCTGGGGACGAACCCTATTGAAAATGGGCAAAATGGGGTCAAAGGTCAGGACATAGGAGTGGGATCCATTCCATTGCCCTTATGCGCCATAACTTACGTAAAAATGCTTCGATCGTGACAAAACTTTAGTATGTTGTTCCGGAGATACACTGAATTGGTTCTGCTGAATATTATTGAAATGGGATCAAAGGTCAAGACACAGGAGCGATATTTATTCTACAGCCATTATCCTCGTAACTTGACTCAAAATGCTTCTATTGCGACAAAACTTTAGCATGTTGTTCCAGAGGTAAACTGAACGAATTCTGTTTAATAAAATCAAAATTTGGGCACAGTAGCGAGATTCATTCCATGCCCATTATCCTCATAACTTGAATAATGAGTTCTGGCATGTTGGAAAATGTATCATAATCAATGCATTGCATGATTTTACTAACTTGTTTCTATCTTGATCTGGTTTCGAAGTACAGTATGTAAGAGTTCGAGTAATCTGCAGCCTGATCAAGCAGACGCTTTTGGAAAATACTTCCGCGGGGCTCATCCTGTCCCTGTCGGCAACAGTGGCTGCTCTCTATAAAACTTAACTTCCTCAAACCGGGATACTTTTCGCGAAACTCCATTTTCTTGAGCCTAATTCAGGGCTCCTCGAATTTTGCACCAAAAAATATGCCTCATGGTGCGTTGCTCGCACTCAACCACTAGGTCAGCTGTCATCATTTCGTCTGACAGAAGCAGTCCCTTTCTCCTTAACAAAATACCCCGGGGCCAATACTAGCCTCTTATGTAAAAATATATTTCTTTGCCCTAAAGTATCCCACGTTTCAGAGAAGCTTCGGATGCTATTGAGCACAGACGATCACCGGGAGAAAGTACACAGATGATAACGAAGTAAATTTCTCCGTCATTTTTGTCCACGCCAGGATTCGAACCCGGATCCCCTCATTCCGGAATAAGTCACTCTACCAATTGAGCTACGCGGACGTTTTATTCTGATTCCTATCTGCCTTTATGTCGTGTGCGTCCTTCTGGCAGGAACGTCACATCTCCTGGTACGTTACATCATCTCCCCCTTATTTTTTTTTTTATTCGAAGTGCTGGAGAAGGGATTCTCTTATTTTTCCTATCTCGCGGTGTGGAAATAACATCACACCAATGCGAGATTTTGAACGGTCGGGTCATCCGGATAGTTCGGGCGCCATTATAACGAAGTAAATTTCTCCGTCATTTTTATCCGCGCCAGGATTCGAACCCGGGACCCCTCATTCCGGAATAAGTCACTCTACCAATTGAGCTACGCGGACGTTTTATTCTGATTCCTATCTGCCTTTATGTCGTGTGCGTCCTTCTGGCAGGTACGTCACATCTCCTGGTACGTTACAAGATATACAGTACAATACTTAGGGCAGCTTATTTCATAGTTGACAAAAACGCAGCCCATGAGCTATATATTAGGGATATGCAAACGTTTTTGCCGTTTTAAGGAGAAAAGAGACAGGAACCATCGGGAGACCAGTACACATTTATTCAACGAAATATTGGCCGTTGGCATCAATGACCTTTTGCAATTTTTCAGGCAACAAATGAATGCCCCTGCGGTAGAAGGACTAGGGTTTTAAGCTGAAGAACTCAGTGAAGAAATAATCCACCTCTGGAACTGTGGTGAACTGCTGTTGGGCTAGGGCATGTTGTACAGAGCGAAACAGATGAAAGTCTGAGGGTGCGATGTCCGAGAAGTAAACCGGGTTTGGCAAAACCTCTCAGTGAAACTGTTCAAGGGTTGGTTTCGTGGTGGCACCGACATATGGTCTGTCATTATCGTGTAACAGGATGACTGGGCGGCGTTCTTTACGTGTCCATGGGCGTTTTTGCTCGATTGCGGCGTTCAGTTTCATCAATTGATTGCTATATCATTGTGCAGTGATTGTTTCGCCCGGTTTCAACAGTTCAAAGTACAGCTCTCCACGCATATCCAACCACACACACAACAGCACCTTTCTCCCGTGGATATCCTGTTTTACAGTGGATGTTGATGGCTGGCCTGGGTCGACCCAGGATAACTTGCGTACGGGGTTTATCTCAATAGACCCATTTTTCTTCCCCGGTGACAACCTTCCACAAGAAATTCTTCCCTTGAAACCTCTTCAGCATCGACATGCAGATGCCAAATCGTTGACCAATATTACGCTCCCTTAAAATATGCGGAACCCACTTACCAATCTTATCTTCTGGATCTTCCTCAAAGCCTGTAGACGCCGTACCGCCGTCGACTGAACCACTTTCAAGTGTCTCGCCAGTTGCGTGTTCGATTGTGTGGCATTCCATTGCAACATCGATTCCAGCTACTCGTCTGGAAGTTCCTCCGGTCTACCTGCATGTGGCTTGTCTTCCAAGCTTAGATCACCTTTCTTAAACCTGGAAAACCATTCTCGACAAGTGAGGTCACCTGCTTCGCCATACGCCTGACATATTGAACCGTACGCTTCACTCGCACTTTTCCCTAAATTAAACATAAATAACGAACAGTGCCGCAAATGGGCTTTATCGGCAGCCATGCTTGGCTTCATGTACGAACTGACAGCACGGGTCGCCCGCCGCTTCGACCCCTACAACGTCCGATAGCGGTGGCGGTGGAAACTTTTGCATACCCCTAATATATATACTGTATATTTTTGTGGGTTGGAGGCTTAACGACCACCTTGAGCAACTCAATTGGCTATAAGCAGTCACTGTTCCAAATTTAGGGCCACTGGTTCAAGGGAAGAGAGGGAGCCAGTGCCGTAAGACAAACACAATATCCATGCTTTATCGGGATTCGAACCCCGATCCTTCTTGGACGAATGGTCATAAGCAAGCACTTAAGCTAATGTGCCACCGCGGGCGGCATGCTATAATTTCAGAGGATCCAGTCCTACAGAATACCTTGTGCACAAAAGGCGTCCGACAGCCATGTCTGGCTTAACGCTACTGGAAACCATTAGGATGAATAGACGGAGTTTCCTACTCAGGTTTCCTTAGTGTAAGCGTATCTCTGTAAGTCGACTAGTAAACAGATTTCTTGCATCGATATAGAGGATAAAGAAATTTAAATATTATGAAATAATTGAAAATGTCAGTTTGTACAGGTGTACTTGGGAGACTAATTTTCTCTTCCTACAGTTAGTGAATTTAAGAATTTTTTTACAGTGTAGAGCATACTGTATTGAGCTTCTTCCTTTGCAGAAAATTCTACAGTATTTTTTTTTCTCATTTTGCGCTGATACTGGATGCACTGAGAGGAGTTAATTGTTCTTCCACCACAGTCTTTAACTCAATATGCTCAATATCGGTAAGTCTAAGCAGGAAATAGGTTACCATAAGTTTTAAACAGAAAATAAATTTATCACTGCTATAAAAAAAAAAAATTCGTCACTGCTATCAAAAAACAAAAAAATAAATTCGTCACTGCTATGTTCCCGAAAAAACAAACAATACTTTACTTCTGATTTGATCAAAAATTTCTGCCAGTTTAAGCTGAGAGAAATTCAGTGTATTTCCAATCGAATATTTTCGGAGCGTGACATCGTGCAACAAATAATCCGATTGAGCGCAGAGTTTGATTATATTTCATCATTTCGCCCTAACAGTTGGACGAATTTTCGATATTTGTGCTTAAAATGTGTTATTCCGTATTTGTTCTCGAATTTATGCTTCGCACTTCGCTATGGCTTTTGTTAATAATGTACATGAAATCTCCATCACATTCAGAATTTTATTAGTGCGTCGGAAAGAAGTTCATTCGTAATGTAATATTTCTTTAATCAAGTTGTTCGAATTTCTTCAAATTAGCGAAAAGCACCTGATATGTTATGAAGCTAAATAAGTTCATATACGATACCTCTATGGAATTTTAAGTGCAAACGCGTGTCGCAGAGATCAAAAGATACAGAATAAAAGGAAGATGCGAAGTAAGAGATATCATTAAGCAGCACATCACATGCATTCGATGATCAACGAAAAGATCTGTGATGACTGCATCAGGATGTGAACAAGGCTTCCGATGCGCTTCTGGAGAGAACAAGATAAAAATGTATACCGTATTCACAAGAGAACATTTCTAAAAGTAAAACAAGTGTGATACTACATTAAATTTCCGGTTGTAATTAGTTTGTCTTTTGACCTAAAAGAAATTGTAATAATGTAGAAACTGTCAAAAAGATTTATTGGCACAGGAAATCTTGTGACTAAGGTTTTATAATTATACCGAAATGCAGGAAGATCAAATTAGGAAGTATGCAATCGATCTTTTAACAAGAAAGATGACACCGAATTTTCGGGTGTAATAAGCACGTCTTTTGAATCCGTTCTGACGCAAATTAAATTTATCAAAGCTGTTCAAAGACAATGGAACCGGTATAGAAAACAATAGTATCTGATGGAAGAAAGAAGTTTTTCAATCGGGTTTTTAATCCCTCAGATATTGCTGTAAACGGAATCGTGAGCTTACGCCCTCTGGTTGCAGACTTGTGCGTTAAGGAAAACATGAATTTATATGAGAAACATTTCGCACCGGAAACGCTCTCCAACACAGAAATAATTTTTTAAATCAGACTCTTAGAAACAGAGATATCGACAAAAATAAGGTGTGAGTTTACGTCCCCTGGTGGGAAAACATATACATTATTTTAGGAAGAAAGTATTCTCAAAAGGTTTATCCATATGAGTGGTATCTGTCCAAGAAAAAAAAATTTAGTTGAGTTTTCAGGATCCCAGATTTTGCTACAAATACATCAGAAGCAGAAATTAACACTTATGCCCTGGAGGCCAAACCATTCTTTACCAAACATTAGAAATTATGTGAAAAATATTTTCCATCAGGTCTCGTATGCGATACAGGAAGAATTTTTCAAATTGGAGTTTTAGGAGCAGAAATAACGCAGAAAACACAATTTACCTTTATGCCCCCTAGCGGAAAGTATATGATTTACTTGAAAATTTTGAATTTATCGGAAAAACATTTCGCATCGGAAACACTATCCAACAAAGAAGAAATTTTTCAAATCGGACTCTTAGAAGTAGAGATATTGACAATAATAAAATATACATCTACGCCCCCTGGTATAGAAACCATGCATTATTTCAAGAAGAAAAATGTTCCTTAAATATTTGTCGACATGAGTAGTATCGGTCAACAAACGACTTTTTTTCAATTGAGATTTTAGAAGCTCATATTTTGCTGCAAATACATCAGAAGCGGAAATTGAGACTTACGCACGTGGTGGTTAAACCATTTTTTACAAAAATTAGAAATTATGTGTGTGCGGTGATAACCAACCCCACACGCCGTGGGATCGAATGAAACATAGTCTGGTTGGTCGTCTGCGGTATGGCATTCCATTCTGCTTCGACACGATCCACAATTCGTTGGTTGTGACAGGCGGCAAAGCCATGCGAGCCAGTCGTCGCGCGATGACACCCGAGACGTTCTCTATAGGAGACAAATCTGGCGAGGCAGCTGGCCAGGGAAGACGAGTGACTTCATGCGCACAGAATACGTCTTGGACAGTACGAGCAACATGAGGTCGGGCATTGACTTGTTGCAAGACGTCTCCCGGGATCGTCTGAAGGAAGGGTAGAAGATCAGCTTTCAATACTTCCTTGATGTAGCGTTGGTTATTCAATGTGCATGTGATGCGTAGTAGGCGAGTGGGTGAATGAAACGCAATAGCGCCCCTGACCATCACGCTCGGCGTGGGACGGATATGGGGCTGCACAATGCAGCCTTCCAGATGTCGTTCAGAACGGTACCTAAGAACAAGGATTTGCCCGTCGTGCTGCATTGGATTGAATCTGGAATCGGCCGAAAACACAATATGCTCCCATTCAGCACTCCAGTTTCCACGTTCGCGGCACCGCTGTAATCGCTAGCGCCTTTGCTCTTCGTTGCCTTTTTCAATACAGAATCATCCAAGAAACACCTAGACCGCAGGTTTTTTTTTCAGGTTTCTGAATAGGAAAAAGTTACTAGAGGCAAGTCAGGTGAGTACGGTGGGTGGGGAAGCAGTTGGAAGCCCCATTCTGTTACAGCTTGCATGGGAACACGAGAGGTGTGGATTGGAGCATTGTGCTGTGAAGCAATACACCCCATCGCAATTTTCCTCCTCGCCGTTTGCCTTTGGTGGCTTCACGGAATTGTCGCAATAGTGCGGCATAATAGGAAGCATTCATAGTTCATTTATGAGACAAGTAATTAATTAACAGCAACCTTCTGAGTCACAAAAAAATGACGGCTATAATGGTTTCTGCGGATGCTCGTGCTTAGAAGCTTTTTCGTGGTGGTGATCCATGATATTTCCACTGCATGCTCTCTTGTTTAGTATCAGGTCGCAATAGTGAAGCCACGTCTCATCCCCAGTCACAATGCAGTAATAGAAGTCATCTGGATATTCCCAGCAGATGGTTGTGTTTAGAACTTTTTTGGTGGTGGTGATTCATGATATTTCCACTTCATGCTCTCTTGTTTAGTATCAGGTCCCAATGGTGAAGCCACGTGCCATCACCAGCCACAATACAGTAATAGAAGTCATCTGGATCTTCCCTGCAGACGGCTGTGTTTTAAACTTCTTTGGTGGTGGTGATTCATGATGTTTCTACTACATACTCTCTTGTTTAGTATCAGGTGCCAATGGTGAAACCACGTGTCATCACCAGTCACAATGCAGTAATACAGGTCATCTGGATCTTCCCTGCAGATAGTTGTGTTTTGAACTTCTTTGGTGGTGGTGATTCATGATGTTTTCACTGCATGCTCTCTTGTTTAGTATCAGGGTCCCAGTGGCAAAGCCACATGTCATCACCAGTCAAAATGCAGTAATAAAGGTTATCTGGATTTTCCCTGCAGATGGTTGTGTTTTAAACTTCTTTGGTGGTGGTGATTCATGATGTTTCCACTACGTGCTCTCTTGTTTAGTATCAGGGTCCCATTGGCGAAGCCACATGTCATCACCAGTCACAATGCGGTAATGTACTTTTTGGTATACCAATGTGATATGGCCCTGAAGGTATGAGCACGGTTATTTAAATCTTCTAGATTCTACAGAGTGATTCATTTGGGATTTTACCCAAAAAAGGCGTTGTAATTTTAAAAGTGGAAACATTTCAAGCTGAAATTTGAAGACGAAGTGCCGTACGTTCTGACATTCGTATCCACATCCGCGCCGTTTGGTTCGTATGCCCAGATGGCGCTACAATGCACGGCGTCTGGTGAGAACGGTTTCGCTCCATTCCGTTTGACGAGTATTATTTCCTGCAGGGGATGCCATCTATCAAGATGATAACCCCCAATTCACAGAGCTCGGAATGTCCAATCATGAAATGAGAAACATGAGGACGAACTTTCACACCTTCCTTGGCCTCCACAATCACCAGACTAAAACAACATAGAGCCACTGTGGTGTGTGTTGGAAAATAGAGTAAGATCTCGTGATCTTCCTCCTGCATCTCTCAAGGACCTGAAGCAGTTTCTGCATGAAGAATGGTGTAACATCCCACTAACCGCCAGCCAGGATTTGTATGCATCCATTCCAAAGAGGATTCAGGCGGTTTTGAATGCCAAAACTGGTTCCACACCCTACTAGTTGCGTGAAACCTTCTTTTTCTAGGTGTTCACATTATTCTGTCTAACTTCTGTATCTTGGATGAGAAATAAGTGGCGCGCTTGCCTGATGTTGGTCCCTGCCCTAAATTAGAAACGAACGACTACTTATATCCTAAAAGGCTTGCTCAGGGTACAGGTCAAATCCCGAAACAAACAAAATAAAAAAGAAATCCCTTGCCGATAATGTATTTCTTCTGGCTTCTCGTGCAATCTTATCGTGACATTTGCTACAGGCAGATAATTAAAAGGCCAGTCCCTTTTTAGGCTTCGCATGTTAACCTTTTGGGAGGTCTCGATGTACTTAGGTACACGTTTCTCATGATAGACTTGGCCTATCAATTGCAAATTTAGCATGCATTTTCTTAAGGATATTATACAACACCTAAACTAGAATTACCGCAATCGGTCGATTAATTAATTTTGTATTAATTAATCAAAATTGCTGTCGATTTTGCTGACGTTTTCATTAGCAATTGTATTTATTACTTTAATTGAGTACATTATTTAGTCATGATTCTAGTTCAGGTGGTTGTTGATATATACAGTAAAATATAAAAAAAATTCAAGCCATTATCTTCAGTGGTTTATGAGAAAAATGTTCCTAAATATACAAAACCGAAACTTTTCAGTGGAGGCAAAAAACGAGGAAGACCTGTGTCTAGAAGCCTCCCGCGTCATACTCCTTTTCCTCTGCTTTGCTCAAGTGTCGTATACCATTCAATTCAGCAAACTACGTAGAAAAAAAAATTGAAATAAAAAAAATGTTGCATAAAATTTTTGTTTTTGCAGGACTGGTCCCCTTAAAGAACAATTAGCTTCAGTAATCATAATCTTTCTTTTTCAAGGAATTTTTTGTGTTCATTTTTAATAATCAGGATTCATGCTTCCTGTATATTTGGCTATGCTTCCAAAATTAGCAGCAACATTTTTTTTTATAAAAATGATCTGGATGTAGTAACAGGTCGACTCATCTTTCGCGGCACGTGTGATCATTTGTGGAAACGTTTTTGTCGGGAATGAAAAAAAAAAGGGGGGGGGGTCACGTGATACCAGGAAGTATTGAAGTATAGGTGGAAAACCGTATGCCACGCTCACCTATGTTTGATTAATTAACTTAAATTTAGTGCTCCATTATTTATAAATTTACTTCTTACCCCCTTCGCAGCGGTTCGTTTCCGTCAGGACTTGTGGTTCGTTCTGGACTCATCAAAGGACAGAAGAGAGTGAAAATAAATAAGTAAATAAAAAAAAAATAAAAAATCCCTCCCCTCCCTCCTTAAAGAGTGTACCTTAAATTCTGCCCTTTCAGGTGCTCCATCATCCGTCATTTGAACTTTTGGCTACCATCGAGAGAAGTCGAACAATGACGTTTTGTGAAGAAACTTCGGAGTTGAGGAGCTCTCCGGAGTTGGCGAAGAATGCATCTTTGGATATGCACCGTTGCCTGGTATCGTGCCAAGAGACCTGCTTTTCGTCGGTTGTTAAGGTGCCGACGAATTCGGAATGCATGAAATGCTGTATCACCCACTTAGCACACTCTGTTACTAAAGCCAAGGAATATGCCCACGGATCGCTCGAAACGAAGTTAACAAGAACGGAATGTCACGCGAAGACTCAGGTACCCAAATATTTCGAAACGATTCACTCACGGTGAGTGCATGGAAAGAAATGAGCAACTCATTTCAAAGCTAAAATCAGTTGTGCTCTCTGAAAGAGAAGAATGTGTTAGAACATTTGAGGCAGGGCATGTTCAGATCTTTTTCCCCCTTTGTATTTGCATATGAGTGTGCATTGGTTTCAACATGTTTATTGAGAAACTAGGATGGAAGAAAACAGAGGGCCTGTATTTACAGTGTTAACAGAAACATAAATGACGACGTATGTACAATGGCGATGAAAATTTACAGATGCAGATGTGCTATATACAATGACAATAAAAACAAAGGAAAAAGTGACAACAGGGAAAAGTTGAGCAACAAAGTGAGCGGAAACAAAGATGTATGAGTAATGCTCAAGAGATACACAATGAAAGAATCAAAATGAACAATTCTAGTAATGGGTACAGAGATGAATGTGTGGTTAAAATGTTATGTACATTGCAGTACTGACATGAAAGGTTAAAAAGAAAATATGTAGTGCAACAAATCAAAAATAATATGTACAAATGCATTCAGAGGCATTAACAAAATACTTCGATGGGGAAAACGCTCTTCTCAGAGAGCGAGTGTGATGATCAATGTACGTCACAAGGACATGAATGAAAGTACCTGGAGAATTTCAGTAACCGTTCTGTAGAGGTACAGAAAGTTTGTTCAGACAGTCAGTAGAGTAAGATTTAGAAAAACAGTTCTCAAAGAAGGAGTTGTAGGTGAACTGTGGGATCAGTAAACCAGGTTCAATACGGGGACCAAACATGGACAAAGCGACGTTTCTGAGAGTCAGTTAAGGCAGACGCATGCGCAAGGCGCAGTCGCGACAGAAGGCTGTTGCGGAAGATACTGCACATTGCATCCCCTGCCTGGAAGATGGTGGGTGTTACTGGAACAGATCGAAGATATTGATGATAAAGGTATGTGCCGTGACGGGCCAGGATAAACACATAAGCACTTGCTGTAGGTAGTAGAGTAGGAGGTTGATACGAGCTATACAGGGTACTGTAAGCTGTAAATGAAAGGTTGAGTGCGCACAGATGTTGCACCACAGAGAATGCAAGATGATGGAGAGGTAGAAGCACCTGACAGAAGTGATAAACATGGGGTACATCTGCGGGCATGTGACAGAAGACACAGGTTGAGAAGTGATGAGGGTCATTTGATAGAGCGTGGCTGGTACTGGCAGGCGACGATGCAGAAACAACCAATGGATATTCCTCTCCATCGGTGTAGACATCACAGATGAAACTATCGACCACACGCACGGTAAAGCTGTGGGCGGAACTTCTGGAATCGGAAGTGGTACAGATGATAAACGTGTGTGATTTTTTTCGTGTTTGAAAACAAAATACTTTTAAGAGAAACGATACAGGTGGGTCTGGCACATAATACTGTATATTCCTGAGAATATGTATGAAAGTCAAACAGTAAATTTATATTCTACTAGCTGAACTGTGCTGCGTATTATGTGGGTATAAGTGTTAAGATGCAGTCTTTATATTCTGATTTTCATTACAATGAACGATAATGCTGCAAGTTCTACCTCTTGAAGCCTATAATCATGAAACATTTCCGGTTTCTGTGCAGTCTTTGTGGGGAATTCTTGTTGGTAGTGCAGTAATAATGTACACAATATTGACAAAAGTCACTGCACAGCCTTTCAAAAGCAAATGAACGGATCCGCTGCGTTGTTAAGATGCGCGGTACAGCTACAAACGGTATAAAAACAAACCTACAGCTGACCACGATCTTATCGCACTGTCAGGTTGAGTGAAAATGTCGCGGCGGGAGAGAACTGACTTTGAGGAATGGAAGATCGTTGGGTCTTATATTAGTGGGTTGTCCATAAGAGAAACCGAGCGGCGTTTAAACATACCCAAGTCAACTGTTTTGGGTGTAATGAATAAGTGGAAGACACATGGCGTGTCTGAAGCAGCAAAACGTACCGCGGCAGACCAAAGAAAATCAGTGATAGAGGACGTCGAAGCCTCAGTACTACTCTACTGAGTCAGTAGAGTCGTTGCATCTAATCGACGGAGTACTGCACAAGAACTCAGTGTACAGGTGAGTAAAAAATGCTGGAACATCGGTATGTACACAGCAGTCGTTTGTGTGCTGGAGAAATGTGTTACTTACGGGTGATAAGACACGTTCTGATTGTGTGAGGAATGAAGATGTGTTGCAGTTGTGTAATGTGAAGCAAAATGCTGATAGCAAGGCGGAGAGTAATATGCTTCGGTGGTTTGGTCATGTTGAAAGAATGAGTGATAAGATGCTTACTAAGAAAATCTTTTCGGCCCAAGTGGCAGGAAGGAAAGGCAGAGGAAGGCCGAGGAAGTCATGGGAGGATCAGATTCAGGATTTTCTGCACGAGAAAAAGATTGTGAGTATGAAGTATAGAAGATCTTATGCGTGATCTTAGAAGATACTGCTATAGAAGATCTTAGAAGATATTGCGTGTGATGGATGTCAGTGAAGCCCGAGTTGTATGTCAACATCCCTGTGAATAGAGTAGCTTGATACGGAAACAGTAAGCAAATAATCAGTAAAAATTTTATCTGGTAGTTTGTATTTCTTTGTGGAACTAACCTCTGAATCTCAGAGAACAGCTTAGTGATATGTATATATATGCATGTATCTTTCTTTCTCTGTTATTCGTTTTGTTTCTTCCTTTTTTTCTCATATTTAAAGAAACACTTAAATATAGGTGTATTCATATTGCTTCCTGATGGGGTGATTCAAAATAAACTGTATAAAACCTGCTGCGGGTGGTTTCCTCCCGGACAGCCCCCCCGTCCGCAAAGATGTTTTGACAGATCTATATGAAAGATGTGAAGGAATGTTGCTATAATTTACACGTACTTATTGTGAGACTTTATATTTTGGAAACACATGAAATTTAGTTTGAATTATATAGCCGTGAGAAATATTTTAACTTCACGTTCTCCTTACTTATCTATTCTGCAAAATAGTATCTTAAATAAATTTCGCATTTTTAGATAAATCTTTAGATTAAGCAAATGGTATGAAAGTTAGTAAGAGATGTGTTTAAACGTGATTCTGGAAAAAAATCCTTAATAATTCTTTATGATCCCTCATGGTCAGCTTTCATAAAAGTCGGGCATGAGACAAAAAATAAAGAAACAGAAAAGGCTGATTTGACCAAAGCAGCAAAAAGATCGCTTGCTGTTAGAATAAAATTGCTCGTCACATGAGTACGTAACTTTTGTTTAACTCGCATATCACATGTGGAGATTACTAATTTTGTCACAGTGCTATTTTAATTCGTTCTTTAATTACCGAAACATGTGACAGTCAGAAGATTTCAGGGTTCCTTGAGCACTGTAAACATCAACAGACAAGTACTAGGTCATTCAACACATGCGATTTGGTGTCTGATAAAATCCTTTATTATCGAGCAATTACTTAATTAATAATACCTCCGGGTCACCGTGTGATTGGACATCAAGTCCATGTCCTCACTCCTCGCTACCTTCATTCTGTTTCGCATCGGCGCGGAAACCACGAACCCCTTCTCAAATTCTACTTCTTCCTCCTAAATCTCTCAACCTCCCTGTCCTACTCACAGTCACATTCTGCCCAAAGACACGTCATCATCCTTCATTCAGAAGACCCGTTCTCCTATTGTTTACCGCACTCCCTCCAAAACACGCACTTCATGCATCCGTCCGAAAAACCTCTTTCCATACGTTGCAATAATGTCCACTGCTAATGCCATTACTCCGAAGGACGGAAGTCCTGCCTAATAAGTGGCTTTAAAACTCTGAAAAAAGCCTTCTTCTATTGTAGCTTTCCACACCCGAACGTCCTGGGTGTTGTCCATCTCCAGGAAGTCAGCTGATAAACTAATCGTTTCCGCTGACTTACTGGCTCTACCAAATAGAACTCAAAAACTATATCCTTAAGAAGTTTCCCACGATTCCTTTTCAAACATTCTAAAACTGCAAGGATTCTTAATTATTTACACATGATTAAAATTCAACAATTAAGGTGGACGTTTAGGGATTTTGCTTCTTATGCTTCCAATGGGCAAACTTCTGTACACATTTTCTTTACAATTAATGTGTTCCCAAGGATGAGAATTTGAACATCGATTAAAATAACGTCATATTATAACTTGCATACTTAATATTTTCTAAAACATAACCATTATATTAAAAATCAATAACTTTTTTTGGGGTGGTGTTGAGACCAGAAAAAAGGTGGCGCGGCCTGTACATTGATGAAGTCAGCGGACAAACAAATGTTGGATTGCTCAATTATGGTTATGTTTTACAAAATATTAAGTATTCCAAGTTATAATATGAAGTTATTTTAATCGATGTTCAAATTTTCATCGTTGGGAACGCATTAATTGTGGAGAAAATATGTACAGAAGTTTGCGCATTGGAAGTATACGAAGCAAAATCACTAGACGTCCCCCTCAAAGATATTTAGCATTACATTTCATAAAATAAATATTCCCGTTCCATTACTTTATTATTAAAGGTTATTTACACTTACCACTAGTACAGTTTAGTTCGTTTCAACACGATGGATCACCTTAACGTTAAGTAAAGATGGGCTATTTTTTTAACCTGTGCTAGTGTTACGTTTTGTGGCTAGAAAATTTTATAAAAGTCTGTTAAAAGCATCTCTGCCAACTAGAGTAAATATAAAATGATTCCATGACCCTTCTCATAACAGAACTTGCAAACTTCGCCTGCTACAGATGTCAAAATATTGACCAAATGCGTTGCGGCACGCTGTATAGCGCGTTGTGTTACACTTATGAAAAGTCAAGCAAAAAAAAAAAAAAATGAATGTTTTTGGTTCACTTTTGCTTGTGAGTAGGCAGTTTAATTTCGATATTGCTCTGGGAACATTTTTTTTTTTTTTTTTTTGAAAGGACGCAGCGTGATTTGACATTCTTCCCATCATCGTCGTACTCTAAGCCCAGGAGTAAACACCCACGGCTTCCGGAATGATGAATGATTTAAGGGAGATTCTCTCAAAAGACCAGAACTTAGAAGAATCCCTAGGGTGCGTCCTGGCTTTATTTCCAAACGACACTCCATGGGATATCGCTTTTGAACAGAATGAGATGTTCTCATATTTCTTCTTTAGCATCGTCAGAAAGCTCAGAAGACTCCTCACCGTTGCTCTTGCAAAACTAGAAAACAAACAAAGATGAAGGGGAAATCCATGCACTTTTTACATTTTTGGACACCCACGTGAGAAAATTCTCAAAACGGTGGCTCAGATCTGACACCTTCACACTATACAACTGAGTGTTTTACTTTCTTGCAATAAAAGGCCACAGGATTTAACGGTAGAGGAGTTTAAAAGATTAAGAAATTAAATTTGTAATTCGAGGAGTTTGTAAATTAGTGATCAACAGCCTTGTATTTTTGTGTGCCCAAAGGTGTTGAGAACTCTATTGAAAATAAAAAAATAAAAAAAATGGAGGAGAGAGAAAAAAAAATGCAGGTAGGCTAAGTTCTGATTGAGCCGTCAGTTTGGAACGTAGGACTACGATTTGCAGAGCGGAGAGTTGAAATGAGCTAGTCGAGTATGGTTTCAAAGCGTTTATTGAATCTGTTATAGCCGACACAGGTCTATGATATGAAAAGTAGCTTACATAATTTTTACAAATAATGGTGGATACATTCCGAACACAAAACAGATAGATACACGAATTACACAACGTGGTGTTCTGTCTTCTGGGGTTTCACATATTCCTCATCACTTGCTCTTGCCTCTCGTTTTGATTTTCTCCACTTTTTCTTGTGTTCATTCTGCGGCATTGACGAAAATGTTAACCCGTTCACACGAAAATTATTTTTAAAAATTTTAGTTTAAGCCACTTCGATATGTTCTTTATATATTTGAATATACCTCGACGAGAGCTTTAAAACCATACCACGCATAGTCGTTTTGCACTCACGGTTGTCCATATAAACCGCGATATTGTCAAAAGTGTTCACTGGTTCACAAGAAAACAGTTTTTAAAATGTTCAGTTCAAAACACTGCGGAATGTTCTTCGTATATTTGAATAGATCTCGTCAAGAGCTTTAAAACTATACCACACACAGTCCTTTTGCTCTCACGGTTGCCGAGATAGACTGAGTCAAACGCGGCGGCACCCCCAGAAATATTGCATCAACTCCCCCGGGCACAGGGAACGAGGGGAGCGTCGCGCGCACAATGTATTGCACACTACGCAAATTGTATTCCATGGTGTTTACGAATATGCTAACACGATTAGTGATTTTTAACGCTATAATGATTTCAATTGGGACCTATTTTTGTCACTGGCTGCCGGCCGTAAGTCGTCCCATACTATCCGCGGTGTTAGACGTAGTCCTTCGTCAAAAGGGGGAAAGAAGAAGTTGTGTGTAGCGTTACTTTGTTCGTCCATCTGTAGATATGCGATCTCCGCGTCTGTAGGTCAGATTCAATTTTTTTTCTTGTTATAAAACCATCTATGACAATGGCCATTCATGCAGTTCGCAAATTTGTTCGATATTCGATGCACAATTTAACCGCCATGTGGCGATAGCGCATAATGTTATGAGGTCACGCAAATGTACATTTGCATTTGGAAATACTTGTTGATCAATTTTCCTGCAGAAGGTTTTGGATTTTTTTTTCTGTCTTTTTTTTTCTTCTTCCGGTGCTTGTGTTTAAAATTTCCATGCGTTACCGAACTTTCTTTTCTTTTTCCTTTTTTTGTTCCTTTTGAAATAAGAATACTTCATCCAAGTTGCGCAAACTGAAATTTTTAATTTATTGATATCTGATTTTCTGAGTACCGAACTGGAAAATAATTTTTCTTCCGTCTACGATAAATTTTACTCATCAACAGTTTGATTTTTACCGAAAACAGGCCTTGCAGTGTATTAGCATCCCAACAATAACTGCGCGTTTAGAACTCTGGTTTTAAACATTCATTTTCCATGCGATTTACACGTGTTGATCATTCTTTCATGTTTTCTTCTGTTTCCAACGAATGACTAAGCCGACCTTCATGTGTGAACATTACTTTGGCTCGTTGATCTGAAGACCAGTCAGCGTGTGACATGGGTGTATTTGGGGCAGGGGAGGCGAGGTATCCTTGCCCCCCGAAAGTGTTTCAGTTCTTTATTAAATGCGACTTACATTAGAAAAAATGCTTTAATTTAATAAAAGAGTATCAACTGGAAAATGATGCTTTAATCTTTCCTTCTGTCTTTCATTAACTTTTACTTTATCCTGATGGAGCCGCTCCTGTGGCGCAGTGGTCTAAGCGATGGCTTCTGATCATTCGTCTGAGAAGGGTCCGGGTTCAAATCCCGGTGAGGCATGGATGTTGTGTTTGTCTTACGGCTCTGACTCTCTCCCTTCCCTGGAGCCAGTGGCCCTAAATTAGGGACGAGCGACTGCTTATAGCCCACTGAGTTGCTCACGGCGGTCGTTAAATCTCCAATAAAAAAAAAAATCATGATGGATCTCAAAACAAATTTCGGTCGCCCCCTTCCCCCGAAAAAAATTCTATATACGAACCCTGACGTGAGATATACACTCAGTGTAAGGTCAGGTAAGGGATGTAAGGTCAGGTGATGCGTAACATCACAGCCTCTCCTCGACAAATGTCAACCCCGCCTTCTCGTGGTGCATCCTGTTCCCACTAAAGGGGCTCTGACGACCGCCAATAGCGGTATAACTATACCATCGGGATTAGAGGAAATGCTATCCCACACTCACCAACCCGCTTGGCCAGCGTGGTGAGTTATGGCCAAACCCCTCCAAAATGATTCCACAACTTAAATCTTGGCCCTCAGTCTCCGGCAGCTGGAATGTACCTGGCCAAGGCAGCGGCCAGTGCGACATGAAGGCAGAGGGTGCTAAGAATCCCCGGAGGACCGGACTAGGCTGCCATCTGATGCTGACCTTGGCAACGTACAATGGACGCTCCCTATCTTCTGATTCAAGGCTTCTTGAATTGGAAGAGGAACTACAAAGGATCAAGTGGGACATCGTGGGGCTAAGTGAGGTAAGGAGAAAAGGAGAAGATCTCATCGAACTGAAAAGTGGACATCTCTTCTACTATCGTGGGACAGATACTGGCAGAACTAGTGGTGTTGGATTTATAATAAACAAGAAACTGAAGGATAAAGTTGTAGAAGTTGAAAGTTCCTCTGACAGAGCTGCACGACTTGTTATCCAACTCTCGAAAAGATACCAGGCTCAGATTATTCAAACTTATGCACCCACCACAAGTCATCCTGAAGAAGAAATTGAAGAATTTTATGAGGAAATTTGTCATCTAAATAATAAAGGTAAGCAGCACTTGAAAATAATTATGGGAGATTTCAATGCAAAAATAGGGCAACGGCAACAGAATGAAACTTCAGTAGGTAAATTCGGTCACGGCAACAGAAACCAGCGTGGAAATACTCTCGTTGAGTTTGCAGAGGCAGAAGGGTTTTTCATCATGAACTCCTTCTTCAAGAAAAAGCCACACAGGAAATGGACATGGAGACATCCAAATGGGACGACAAGTGAAATTGATTTTATTATGTGTAACAAAAAATTCGTCATAGAAGACTGCAGTGTGCTAAACAAGTTCAACACTGGTAGTGACCATAGATTGGTGAGATGTAAGATGCACCTCAACACTAAACTTGAACGTGGCAAGCTCATAAGACAAACAAAATCTATTGACATAACCAACCTTAAAAAACACCATAATACCTTCAAGTTGGAACTGAAGAACAGGTTCTCTGCTTTAGAAGGCCTAACATCGGAAGAAGTGGACATCTCTGAAGTTAACAGAAAAGTAACCAAAGCTCTTATGGAAACAGCAACAAAATTAGCTGGGTCTAAGAACAAGTTGCATGTAAATAAATTATCAGGAAAAACGAAAATGTTGATGCAAAAAGAAGAGAGATGAGGACAACTAAAGAAGATGTGACTTCCAAAGTGGAATATATAGAGCTATGCAAGACAGTACGAAAAAGTATCACTGAAGACGTAAGAAAATTCAACTGTGAACTAGTGAGGAAAGCAATTGAAAACAACCAAAGCCTAAAGATAGCAAAGGGACATCTCAGTAAGGGAAGAAAACAGATTATGGCACTGAGAAAAGAAGATGGTTCTGTAACAAGAAATAGAGGCGAAATTTTGACAAGAGTGAAAGATTTCTACTCCAAATTATATGAAAGGGATGATACATGCACTCCAGACATCATGAAAGATACCAGTACTAGAGTTCCTCCAGTCCTTCCAGCAGAAGTTGCACATGCAATCAAGAACATGAAGCGGGGAAAAGCTCCAGGGAGAAGATGGAATTACTGTAGACATCATACAAGAAGCAAGTGGAGAAATCGAAACAGTACTCGCCCAAATTTTCACTCGATGCCTTAATGAAGGAAAGATTCCTGAGGATTGGAACACCGCTACAATGATCCTGCTACATAAGAAAGGTGACATTGAGGATCTCGGAAACTACAGACCTATCAGCCTCCTATCAGTAGTTTATAAAATCTTCACTAAAGTTCTTTCACACCGCTTGAAGGTAACACTGGACATGGCTCAACCGAGAGAACAAGCTGGATTCAGGAGTGGCTACAGCACAATAGATCATATCCATGTGCTGAGAGAACTAATTGGAAGAGCGAGGGAATATGAACTTCCATTGTGCATGGCTTTTATCGATTATGAAAAAGCCTTTGATTCGGTGAAACCATCAGCAGTTACAATGGCTCTGAAAACCTGCGGTATTGAAGATGCATACATTAATATTATTAATAACATCTATGAAAATGCAAGTGCAAAGATTAGGCTGTTTGAAAATACAACACACATAAAAATTGGAAAGGGAGTGAGACAAGGTGACACCATATCTCCGAAGCTCTTTAATGCCACATTGGAGGGTGTTTTTCAGTCACTGAGCTGGGAAAACAAGGGGATAAAGATTAATGGAGATTATCTAACCCACCTTCGTTTTGCTGATGACGTAGTCATTTTTGCAACTAGCCCATCAGAGCTGCAGAGTATGATCCAGGAACTTGCTGACAAGAGTAAAGAAGTGGGATTAAAAATGAACTTTCAGAAGACAAAAGTGATGTTCAATGCTTTTACAAGAAATGAAGATTTATCGATTGATGGAGAAAAGCTGGAGATAACAGACACGTACGTTTATCTTGGACAGCAGATATCAAGTGAGGGTCACATTGATGAAGAAATTAATCGGCGTACAAAACTTGCCTGGAGAGCTTTTGGAAGAAACAGCATAATTTTCAAGAGCAATATGCCATTATGTCTTAAAAGAAAAGTGTTTGATCAATGCATCCTTCCAGTGCTTACGTATGGTGCAGAGACGTGGACCTTAACTAAAAGAGACATACAAAGGCTGCAGACAACTCAAAGAAGCATGGAGAGGTGCATACTTGGTGTAACCAGGAGAGATAAGAAGAGGAACTCGTGGATCCGAAAAATGACAAGAGTGGAAGACATCATGATCAGAGTTAAATCCCTGAAATGGCAATGGGCTGGACATACTGCCAGAAGGACAGATCATCGATGGACAGCCGAAATTTTAGATTGGATTCCAAGGGACAGGAAAAGACCCAGAAGAAGGCCACATGGGAGATGGGTGGATGAAATTCGAAAGTATGCAGGGGTGACATGGAGGAGACTGGCACAAGACAGACCGTTGTGGAGGAAACTTGGGGAGACCTTCGTCCAGCAGTGGATTGATAATGGTTGACAATGATGATGATGATGATGATATAGATAAAATATTAGAGACAGAGGTGATGGGCAGTTGACATGGGCATAACCCGCGCAGAGTGAAACAGAACCAAACCGAACGCAAGCGATAAATAGGCGGACAGCAGGGCTTCTCAACAGTGTATCGCCGTCGACGAACATGAGTAAATGTGGTGATCTGAGCGACTTTGATCGTGGACGCATTTTAGGCGCAAGACAGATAGATCATTCTATAGCCCAACTGGAAAGAACTCTAGGGTTCCCGAGGGCTACTGTATCAAGGGTGTACCGCGAGTATACCATTGACTGATGCACCAGCGTCCAGAGAACAAGAGGTGGCCTACCGCACGCCATTGATCACAGGGGTCGGCGTCGACTATCCAGGCTTGCAGAGACCGACCGTCTGGCAACGGTGGCGAAAATCACATTAACGTTAATAGTCGGAGGCCAAAGCAGCTTCAGCGAGTGAACGGTATGGCGCACAATGCATACCATAGGCTACGGGAGCCGACGCCCTACTAGTGTGCCACTATTGACTGCTCGTCATCGGACATTACGTCTAGCCTTGTGCCGGAAACATTAAAACTAGATCTCTGCAGAGTGACGCCGCGTTGTGTGGTGATCAGACGAATCCCGTTTGCAGCTGTACCGAGCTGACGGAATGATGCGGGTGTGGCGTAGGTAGCATGAAGCCAATGGCAACGTCGAGCCAGGTCGGCTTTGTTTAAAGCTGTGGCGGATGTGTGATTTATTGGGGAGCCTTCGTATGAGACACATTCACTGCTTAGTGCGCTCAGAGAGGTCCTTAAGAGCTGCACTCTACCAGTATGTGCTGGCTGATCACCTTCACGCTTTCATGGCCTTCGCGCATCCTGCGACCGATGGCTTGTTTCAGAAGCACAACGCGCCTCTTCACAGGGCAGCAACCACTCAGTCATGACTCAAGGAACACTCATTTGAGTTTGGAAGCATCCAGTCGGCACCAAAGTTCCAGGAGTCAAACACCGTGGAAGCTCTCTGGGATGCTGTAAAGAGGAACACATGATCCATAGATCCTGGATCGGCGTCTCGGGTGGAGTTGTGGACAAGCTGCAACAAGCATGGCCGGCATTAATTCGGAAAACCTCAGTGGAGTTGATGCCTGGGTGTATATTGACTCTTACTCGCGCTAGATGAGGTACAACAGGCTTTAAGTGGCTATGTCTAATTGTCTAATATTTTTTCCTTTGAGTGTACACCACTGATGGTGATGTGCACAATGCTCCCTGGACAATGGTTGTCAGCGTGCGGGTTACTGGGTGTGAATTTAGATGTCTCGATCCTATTTATGTTTGAAGACGATTGTCCAACTGACCAGTAGTACTTTTCGTACTCTGTTTTGTCATTACGGCCAGGTAACAGTCATCCTGCTGGCTAATTCAGCGCTGACGACCATCGGTAAAACATCTGGCAGCGATTTTATTTATTTTGGGCGTTAACCAAAGCTGGGGCAGTATGCTGTGCGTTTCTTCAAACTCAATGGCGCAGCTCGGCCTTCTTCGTGCTTGCCGATTGGCCTTGGGCAAAATCTTCCATTTCATATCTGTGAGATATCCTTCTGTTACCACAAACACCCAGTTTCTCTCTCCGTCTCTCAAACACATGCAAAACAGAATGAATCCAGTGAGAAACGATTTGGTCTCCCGCGTGTGTACAAGGAGGTGTTCATAAGTTTTTGGCTTTGCAAAGAAAAAACAAGTTACGGG
Organism: Macrothele yani; assembly: GCA_039090855.1. Taxonomy (NCBI): domain Eukaryota; kingdom Metazoa; phylum Arthropoda; class Arachnida; order Araneae; family Macrothelidae; genus Macrothele; species Macrothele yani. The sequence continues at coordinate 113,216,391 of CM077026.1, forward strand.
ATTGATAAAAAAAATATTATACATACTCTCCTCTGAGCTGCCTTCGCATACCTTACTTTTTCAACTCATCAAATAAATAAATAAATATTCTTTTGGATGTGCTATAAACCCTCGTCTGCAGATGCTATGGCTCCTCAATGTTCGAAAAAATGTTTCCCTTGAGGTGTTTTTTACAGGTTAGGAAAGAGGTAGTAGTCCGAAGGAGCCAAATCGAGTAAGTAGTTTCAGAATTTCAAAGTGAAGATCAGTCAATTTCTGCTCCGCAATGGCCACTTTGTGAGGAGAGGTCCTTGAAGAAAGATCCCTTTCGAAAGCTTGCCTTGAAGTTTGGAGACCAGTTGAGTTTGTCGAGAAGTGCAAAATAGTACTTTGCCGTGATGGTTGCATTCTTTTCCAGATAATATACAAGTAAAATTCCACCTTTGTCTCAGGAAACAGATGCCAACACTTTGCTTTGTCACTTCTGTGTCTTGAACTTCTTTGGAAGTGGGAAACCATTGTGTCTCCATTTTTTGGATTGTTCTTTGGTCTCTGGTGGATCATGTATATGGATCATGGATCCACGTTTCATCTTTAGTTACGACACGGTGAAGAAATCCTACAGGATCCTGCCGAAATCAGTCGAAAAGGGCTTTTGAAGCAATCACTCGATCACCCTTCTGGTCAGCAGTAAACCCAAATAATCTACAAGTAAAATTCCACCTTTGTCCCAGGAGACAGACGCCAACACTTTGCTTTGTGACTTCTGTGTCTTGCACTTCTTTAGACGCGGGGTTTACTGCTGACCAGATCATGTACATGGACCCAGCCTGCCATTCTTGATTCCACCCATATCATGGATCTTGACCAGATGCCGTCCAACTGTATTCTTGTTCACCCCAGTTTTCCGGGCAATTTCTGCATTGTTTTGGCCAAATTCACTTAAAGTCACCATTCTCGAAGCTTTTCGTGGTAAAATACACATAATCTTTCCATAACTGCAACACAGTCTGCACAGACTAAACGAAATGCATTCTGAACTTCAGATTTGCACTGCAGTCCACAGGATTAACGACTACACACTCATCAATGCAAACGAACTACCTACGCGCAATGCGAAAACGTCTGGAATAACCCCACGCTCATCGCCTGCCCTTTATGTCGCCTGCGCATGGATGTACTAGCAAGCTCCGTCGGCTTGTAGCCACGACGATGACATTTCACATAACGAAGTGTGCTACCCTCGCAGCACATTTCTGGTCATAACTTGAGTTCTGTTAAAGATATTCCTATTCTGTAAACTGAGTTGGCTTCTGCATGAAAGGGCTTTAAAATTGATATAAATATATTGAGAATATTATCTGCATATTTGCTTTTGTAGCAACACTGAAAACCCAAAAACGTCAGAAATTTCCAGAGTTGCTATTAATTTTTCCGTAACTGTATATATAATATTTTTGCAGAAAATCCATTCATGGGAGAAATACACACAATAGATATTAAGTTCACTGTGATGACTATAATAAATAAAGTACTGATACATTCGCAATTAGCACGCTGCACGTGCTCAACAACATGATCGTAAAATATCGTCAACGTTTACTTTTTTATTGGATGTTTAACGACCATATAACGAAGTAAATTTCTCCGTCATTTTTGGTCTACGCCGGGATTCGAACCCGAGGCCGCTTATTCCGGAACAGGTCGCTCTACCAACTGAGCTACGCAGACGTTTTTTTATTCTGATTCCTATCTGAATTTATGTCGTGTGCGTCCTGCTGGCAGGTACGTCACAACCACCGTGAGCAACAAGCAGTCACTAATCCCTAATTTAGGGCCACTGGTTCCAGGGAAGGGAGAGAGAGCCAGCGCCGTAAGACAAACACAACCTCCATGCCTCACCGGGATTCGAACCCAGCCCCATTTCGGACGAACGATCAGGAGCCACTGTGCCTTCGGGGCGGCAACAAACAAGTTAGACTTTAACAAAAAGAAGCGTAAACTTTGAGTGAGAACCTGAGTAACAGCACAAGTCAGTGTTAATTAAATACCCTCAAATCAATGTCGCATCTCTTAAGACATGTACGTCATTACTCCTTGACCTGTTGTCAGGGTTGCTGAGCACAAATTCCGCAAGAGAGAAAAATGTGGCGGTCAGGGGGAAAAACAGTTCATGAGAATAAACCCAAATTTTTATAAGAAGACATGAACTAAAAAGAATGGTTAAACTAGAGTATAAGTTGCATCGGGAAGTCCCGTTCTCGTTGAAGCAAGTATGTCACAGATTGCTACACTAATAAAAACCCAAAATATAAACGAAAAAGGCGAAGTTTCATGATCTCAATATGAGTGAAAAAATGCCTGATATCAAATCCCCTTTGTTTCCAAAAGGTGGACAAGACGTGGGAGCAAACGTTTCTTTGTCAGAAGTGTTCAGGGGTTCCCTGAGGATGTTGTTCCGTTTCTCCACTAATTAACCCCCCACCTATGAGCCTCGGACGCAGATGTCACGAGAAGCCGAATTCTCCATAGGGGCCTGATGGGGAACAAAGCAGTGGATGTCTCGGCCACGGATTAATCACCCTGGGTTCGGATCTCAAGGGAGTGATCCTGATCGTCGGCAAATCTCCATTACGGGAGCTCTATCGTCGGAGAGACAATCATGGAAGAGTGGACCCTGGGGAATCAAAGAGGACGGCGATTACACATTCCTATGACACCAGGTCATTCGGCTGATGGTGACCTTTCACCTTGAAAGGAAACTTTTGCGTTTTAATCTTTCTCTGCTTTCGGTCTTGCTTCTGGGAGTGTTTGTTTTGTTTTAAAGCAAAAACAATTCGATCACTTTGTCCGTGGCTTCAGTCTGTCTATCTATACAGACACATTTGGTCTTATTGCAAAGAAACGATGTTTTCCGGCATTTCGAACTGTAAAATCCCTGTTACTTCAACATATTTCAACTGAATTAACGCAAAAACAAATAGAAATGGGATCACAAGATCAACGGATATACAGTAGTTTCAAAGAGTTTGTCGGTGTAGACGAATCAATCACAGCCATCGGTGATAAACAAACATATCTTGGAAGAAGATCAAACGAGAGAACTGTTAAATTCATCGATAAATTGTAAAGTATGTACAAAAAGTAAATAAGAATGTGCTGAAACAAAAGTCAGTTGAGTTGCATTTTTAAAAATCAATAAACTAAAATCAAACATCGAACTGAGTCGTTGTTTGCGAACTTGCTGTCTGCGTATATTGAATTAAATTACGTCCTACGCATATAATACACTGACGGAAAAAAAAATCGGAACACCAAGAAGGGGTTGTGTTAGATAAACGACAGTTGGTAGGCGATGAGAGTACATCTGTAAGATGACGTCTATGCAAATTTCGCGCTCGGCGCATACGTGTGGCGCTAGTAGCGCCCCTCGGAACATGCAAAGCAGGTTTGCTGTAAATACGCGCTGTAACGTTCGTGAGCGTTAGTTATCGTTGAGATTCGCCGTAGGGTGTTGATGTTAGTCAAGAATGCCTTTAAGAAGACGAAGAAGCCAATATCTACAGCTCACGGAGTTTGAACGAGGTCGTGTAGTTGGGCTACGAGAAGGTGGATTTTCTTTCCGAAATATTACAGAACGACTTGGCAGGAATGTAGCCACTGTGCATGATTGTTGGCAGCGGTGGTCAAGGGAAAGTACTGCCTCCAGAAGACCGGGTTCCGGCCGGCCACGTAGCACTACTGAGAGGGAAGACCGCCGTGTACGGCGCATGGCCGTAGGGCATTGTACCACGTCTGCGGCAGCAATTCGAGCTGCAGTTGCCACCACAGGGATACAACGAACTGTTACAAATCGGTTACTTGAAGTACAGCTCCGAGCCAGACGCCCTGCAGCGTGCATTCCACTTACTCCAAACCACTGCCGTTTGCGACGTCAGTGGTGTCAAGCTAGAGCTCATTGGAGGACGGAGTGGAGATTTGTTGTGTTTTCTGATGAAAGCCGGTTCTGCCTGGGTGCCAGTGATGGCCGTGTGCTGGTTAGAAGGAGGCCAGGTGAGCGCCTGCAACCAACCCGTCTGCGGCCGAGACACACTGGACCTACACCTGGAGTTATGGTCTGGGGAGCAATTTCCTATGACAGCAGGAGCACTCTCGTGGTTATCCCACGCACCCTGACGGCACAGTTGTACCTCGGTCTGGTGATTCAACCTGTTGTGCTGCCATTCATGAACAGCATTCCAGGGCGTGTTTTCCAACAGGATAACGCTCGCCCGCATACCGCTGTTGTAACTTTTTATCATTTTGTGAATAAGCTTTTATAAGAGTCACAATACAACCTAAACCTCTTCTCCCGTGAAAGATGATCGTAGATTTTAACACTTTTTACTATCTCTCTCTCTCTCTTTTCTCCCCCCCTCTCTTTTTCCCTCTTCCTCTCTCTGAACTTTCAGTCCGTATTATGGTCTTTGTTCTTAAGCTTAAAGCAAATACTTCTTTGAGATTATCATTTTGCCTTTACGGTAGTGTTCGTGTGTCTTCGTGCACGGCGTGTGCAAGACTGGTTTCTTGAAAATGAGGTGGAATTGTTAAACTGGCCTACTCCGGGTACTGATTTTAATCCCATTGAACACTTCTGGGATAAACTGGAGAGACGGATACGAAATCGAACACAGCAACTATCTTCGTTCTCCACTAGCTTTACAGGACGAATGGCGAGCCATTCCTGTCGAGACCAACCGGTTTTTGGTTTGGTTTTTTGGAGGTTTAACGACCACCGTGAGCAACTCAATGGGCTAGAAGCAGTCGCCCGTCCCTAATTTAGGGTCACTGGTTCCAGGGAAGGGAGAGAGCCAGCGCCGTAAGACAAACACAACATCCATGCCTGAACGGGATTCGAACCCGGACCCCTTACGGACGAATGATCAATGGCCAGAGCCTTAGACCACTGCGCCACCGAGGCGGCAGACCAACCGGATATTGGTTGATAACATACCTCGACATATTGCCGCTGTGATACAAGCGAAAAGTAGGCTGGCTAACTACCAATTGCGAAAATAAAGCCATTTGTCCCAAAACATTGTGCCGCCCCGGTGGCGCAGTGGTCTAAGCGATGGCTTCTGATCATTTGTCCGAGATGTCCGGGTTCGAATCCCGGTGAGGCATGGACGTTTTGTCTTACGGCGCTGGCTCTCTCCCTTCCCTGGAACCAGTGACCCTAAATTAGGGACGGGAAACTGCTTATAGCCCACTGAGTTGCTCACGGTGGTCATTTGTCGTTTCAATAAAAAAAAAAAAAAAAAAACCCTGACTGAGACACTTTAGTGATCATTTGATGTTTAGTAATTCTGATCGAATATTTGAGGGAATCGGCTCTTGTAGAATCGATTATTTTCATTAAAGAATCGTTTGCAATTTTTTTACAGGGAGTTTAACGACCACTATGAGCAACTAAATGGGCTATAAGCAGTCGCCCGTCCCTAATTTAGAGCCACTGGTTCCAGAGAAGGGAGAGAGCCAGTGCCGTAAGACAAACACAACATTCATGTCTCACCGGGATTTAAACCCGGACCCCATTTCGGACGAATGATCAGAAGCCATCATTTAGACCACTGCGCCACCGGTGCCTTGTTTGCAAATGACTCAGTTTGTTGATTCATTCTTCTGGAATAATTCCTTTGCAAACGACTTTAATTTATTGAAATTTTTGGGGGTTTGTACATGGTCCAATGCCCAAGTTATTTCATTGCATGAATTGGTATCCAAAATTACCGTGAAAAATACAAATTCGAGAATACGTCCAAAACGAGAGGACCGATTCTAAAGATTTCTTAGAGAGTGGAAGAATGGCTCCGCACCATCGCTTAGAAGATTCTTTACGGTGGAGAGCGATCGGTAGAATGAAAGCAGGGCAATTGAGGCTTGAGTTGGACTGTTAGTGGAAGAATGGCTCCGCACCATCGTTTAGAAAACTCTTTACGGTGGAGAGCGATCGGTAGAATGGAAGCAGGGCAATTGCAGCTTGAGCTGGACTGCTAGTGGAAGAATGACTCCGCACCATCTCTTAGAAGACTCTTTACGGTGGAGAGTGATCGGTAGATTGGAAGCAGGGTAATTGAAGCTTGAGTTGGACTGTTAATGGAAGAATGGCTCCGCACCATCTCTTAGAAGACTCTTTACGGTGGAGAGCGATCGGTAGATTGGAAGCAGGGTAATTGAAGCTTGAGTTGGACTGTTAATGGAAGAATGGCTCCGCACCATCTCTTAGAAGACTCTTTACGGTGGAGAGCGATCTGTAGAATGGATGCAAGGTAATTGCACCTGAGGTACCAAGATGGCTGAATGTGTCCAGCCAAGTGCTCTTCAATCTCTGGAGACAGTTTCAGGAAACCGGAACAATAACCAGAAGGCAGAGAAAAGGGTGTCCACGAGCCATAAATCGAGAAGAACGGTATTTGTCTCCAACAGCTCGCCGCCACAGTGGAACGGCAGCCAGGCAACTCTCGCAGGAGCTCTTCTTTGCTACGGGAACAGCTACATCGAAAAAAAAAACAGTTTACAGAAGACTCCACGAGAGAGGTCTGTATCCCACCCGCCGCATCGCACTGAAGGATCTGTCTGAGCTGGGCGCGACAACATCATCCCTGGATTCCTGATCAATGAGCCTGTCTTCTCTTCAGTGGCGCGTCACGGTACAGTCTAAACTTGGAATCTCAGCGTGTGTACATTTGAAGAGATGCGCGAAGCCGAAATCCTCCTATTCCCCCAACATTAAGAAAATTAACCACTGCTGATGACTCCTGGTTTGGACTGGCTTCATGTTGGACGGACGCACACCACTGCACGCGTTTCCAGGAGACACCCTAACTTCTGAGCGCTATACAGGGATGGCATTCTAGAGCTTTAGGCACAGCTTTTCAGGGGGAGATGTGTGCCCCCAGTTCCCTTTTATGGACGAGATTTAGAAATTTATGTGGAGGATTTTAAGAAGAGTGTGTCTAACCCCAGGTCTTACATAACCCTCAGGGCATGCCAGGTCTCTGGGGATTCAGGGCATGTCAGGTCACTGTGAGGTCATTTCCCTGTTTCTCTTTGCTGCTATTGCTTTTTAATTGCACCTATATACACTACTGGTCACCCAAAATGCAACACCAAGAAGGAAGCATCCGATTGGCCTGAAATTCGCAGCATGCGTCGCCCGCGAGAGGACATGCAAACGATTAGCAATGCAGGGCATATGCAAATCATGTGCGCCCTGCACGCCACCGAGAAGCACTATAAGAAGAGTTCACAGAAGGCGGGGTGTAAGTAGTGGAAGTGTGTTGTGCTGCCGGACCTGTGCGTAGGAAGCTTCCTGATGCCTCGTCGCAGAATACGGCAGTCATTCCAGCACGTTTCGGAGTTCGACAGAGGACGAATAGTGGCTTATCGCGACAGTGGTTAATCGTACGGAGACATCGGCGCCAATGTGGGACGACATCCAGCCACAGTGAGGCGAGTATGGATTCAGTGGGTGCAGGAGGGACGGACGGACCGACGTGAGCGATTGCCGCAGCCGCGGCACACCACCTAACCAGAGGACCGACATGTTGTGCGACGGGCATTGACGGCTCGCACCGCCACATCACGAACGTTAGCGCAGGAATTAGTGTGTGTTGCTCAACAACCTGTGTCAGCACGTACCGTTCGACGTCGTCTGCAAGAGCGGGGACTTGTCGCACTGCGCCCGTTTCTCCGATTACCACTGACGTTACATAACCGGCGAGTGCGGCGTCAGTGGGCCGTTGAACGCCGCATCTGGACTACGGAATGGCACGACATTGTCTTCTCCGACGAATCCCGCTTCTGCTTGCAACACCACGGTGGTCGGATCCACGTGTGGCGGCACCGCGGCGAAAGACTGTATGACGCCTGCATTATGCATCGCCATACCGGTCTGTCGTCTGGCGTAATGGTTTGGGGTGCAATTGGATATGATACCCGCACTCCTCTGGTACGCATCGCCGGTACACTCAACAGCCACCGCACCATCTCCGACGTTTTGGAGCCTGTAGTCCTCCCTTACCTGCAGGACAATGCGCGGCTCCACGTGGCACGCATCGTGCAACAATTCTTCACGGCTCACCAGGTGTCACTGCTGCCGTGGCCCGCATGTTCTCCCGATATGTAGCCCATCAAACACGTCTGGTCGCTGATCGGCAACCGAGTGGCCCGGCAAGCACCACCCGCGGCTACGCCTGATTAACTGTAGCAACGTCTGAAAGCAGCCTAGACCGACATACCCCAAGCCCACATCCAAAGCCTCTTACGTTCGATGCCGCGGCGTGTAGCGGCCGTTATTGCCAGCCATGGGGGCCACACGAACTATTGATGTCTGCGTGTTCCGCAAGTCTCACGCGCCTGGTAGCTCAATCGTTTTATCTTTGTATCTGTTGTTATGTGTCCAGTAAATCTAGCTTTGCTTTCTCGTGTCCTTCTCGGTGTTGCATTTTGGGTGGCCTGCAGTGTATATCGCTGATTTGAAGTCATAATGTAACAGCATAAATATCGAAAAAAAAATTAGAAATCAAGGAGATTTGGGCTACAGTTCTAGACAGAAAAGTCACACGGAAGCGAAGTGAAAAGTCAGTAGGACATATGACTTATTTGTAACGGAGCGTCTTTTTTTGGATGGTAATGCCCGTTTCCATAGGGTTCGGCTAGTCGACCAATACCTGAAGAGTGACGTTATTCACAGAATGGAGTGGCCCGCGAGACCTCCGGAGCTGAAACCAATAGAGCACATCTGGGATGCCAGAAGAAGAGCAGTTGCAAGCCTACAGGCCCCTCCCAGAACCCATCGGGCCTGTGGAGAAGTATCCCTTATTGTCCCAAACTCTCATTCACAACCTTTTTTTTTTATTATTAGAGGTTTAAAGATCTACGTGAGCAACTCAGTGGGCTGTGGCAGTCGCCCGTCCCTAACTTAGGGCCAGTAGTTCCAGAGAACGGAGAGAGCCAGTGCTGTAAGACAAACACAACATCCATGCCTCACGGGATTCGAACCCGGACCCATCTCGGGCGAATGATCAGAAGCCATCGCTTAGACCACTGCGCAAGCGGGGCGGCATTCAAAGCTTTGTAAACAACATGAGGGCTCTGTGGGAGCTGTATCAATGTTCGAGGTATCACACTCCCTATTAGCCCCTCGAAACCCGCTCCACATGCTGCATCACTTTTGGACAGCATGCTGCCATGCTTATACTTTCTCCTCATGCGGTGTATTTCTTTTCTGTTGAATATTGCTGCGCTAACGATATAGGTATGTCTGTACCAACTGTCAAACTTTGTCGTGTGTCTTTTACGTTGTTCATGATTTTGTGTATGTCACGTTCATTTTGGACACTAGTGTAGATATACCGTATGCAAATACCCCCCAAAACAGAATACGCCCCCAATCCGAGACACTTCTGACATCAAGTTTATGAAATAAGAGATGCTCAACAATGTATTTTCTCATATGCAGAAGATCGCTCGGTTAAATAAAGCAAAACACAATTTGTTGAATTTAGTTCTAAAACTTCAGGTTCAGAGCAAGGTTCTACAAAGAGGTTTGCAATATTTCGAAATTAGCAGCAATCCAGTGCTGAAAATATATCCTGTTTAGACTAATGCATTAAGTAGGCTGGTAGCAGAGGCGGATTGGGAGGACAAAATCAGGCCGGGTATTTTAGTCTTGAGAGTCCACTACAAAAACAAACGCATCTACATTGTAATTACGTCAATGCGTCTAATTGTCGTGCAAATGTAAGATATTGAAGAAGATTAAAAAGTACCGTAGATGCACGATATCAAAATCATAAAATCACTAAAAGCTAAGTTCAATTAAAACCTTTAATTACATACTTAGCATAGTTAAAAATATAGTTAACACTAAAACAGGTGAGATAAAAAAACACACGTGAGTTAACACTAGAACACGTTATTTCATAAATTCTCTCATACACAAAATTCTGTTAAATCCTTGATGACAGAGAATTGATATAATATTGTTACGTAGCACAATTAATTCTTTTTTTATTGCCAAGCAACGAAAAGTCATTTTAAGTACTTTACTGGTGGTTTGTTAAACAACGAGTCGTTTCGCAACTAGGCGATTGCCGCTGTCAGGGTGAATTTCATTTCGCCTGCCATGGGAAAACTTTTCAAGAAACGAACTTCGACCTGTGTGGGCATCAAAGAACTTTGACCTGTGTGGGCATCAAAGAACTTTGTCCTGTGTGGGCATCAAAGAACTTTGACCTGTGTGGGCATCAAAGAACTTTGACCTGTGTGGGCATCTGAAATATTTGTTTCTGAGGGGAAAGTTACGGGTTCAGAATCAGTGTTCTTGCGCCAGTGGAAGAAGACATTCATGTTTCAGTGACAGGCGTCCTTATCGTGTACGTGTAAAAATAGGGCCTCCTGGGTGTGGTGAAGTACTAACTGGATTACGCTTTCGCCATATGTAATGTAAGGGGATCATTTTATGTCAACGACGACCGACATGTTCATTGCTCTAAAGCAAACATTTGCAGAGCCTAAATTATTGCCTGAAGTACCAAGAAAATTGGTTTGTTTCCTGAACTCATTAACTAGGGACAGTCCGACATATTGATTTACATACGAGTTATTCACTGTTCATTCAACGTGATTGTGCGGCATCTTATAATCTCGAACCTCTATTTTTAGTTATTAAATGTTGCTGTTCTTTTTGTTGGTTTAATACTCCCTAGAGGAAAATTTTATGTTCTCACTCTCTTCTTTACTGCTCTCTGATCCAGTGGTCGAACCCGACCTTTCCAGTTTCGTCCTATGCGTGGCGTTTTGAAGCTGACTGGGACAGAATGGCACCGCGTTCACTCGTAAATTAATTTTACAGCAATTTAACGGTGGAAGAATTTTAAAAATCCGCTCGTGATTGTAGGTAGCGTCAAACCATGCAACTTTTAATCATGAGCGGATTTTTAAAATTTCAGGTAAGTGTTAATATAGGAGGTCTAGATAGTGATTTTAAACCCATCCTCGTAACACTTTTCCATCTCGCAATTTATTTTTCTTTGTTTCATCGTGCATGGGAACAACGTTTTCATTTCCCTTATCTGGATAAAGCTATCTTTGGGTAGGCGTTTCGTTGTTCCGTATGCGGACACTTTTCTCAGAGAGTTAACAATAAGACGAGCTTTCAGCAGGATTCAACTTTTGTTTTGCTTAGACACGTTTGGCGATCGAGAGCCATTTTAAGACTCTCGGGTCCTTTGATCGCGCTTCCGAAAGAACGACTTTTGCGGTAACCCTTCCGAGTACCTAGCTTTGATTAGCGGACACCGCTTTTCCCCGGCTCTGGACTCAGGTGGTGACAGAAAGATCGCTAGTAGAGGAAAGGAGTCTTTTACTTTCGCCCGAGGTCAGAACGGTCTTGAAAAGAGACAAAGTTTTTAGTCAAGGAAGGGGAGTGATCGGTGAGAAACGAAGAAGAGAGGACCGGATTTTTGGTGACAGCGCGGAGCAGGTATCCCGAGATCGGAAAGGTAGGAGCACCAGCGTACGTCGAGGAAAGATGCATTTGAGGTTGCCAATGAGCGCGGACTTTTATCACCGGGGAGTGAAAGATTTTAGGAAAGCACGCGTAAGGGACATAGGAAGAAATAAGGGTTGAGATCGCGAAAGTAGTGTTTTCAGTCAACGGAGCAAGACCCTAGGATAGTCTCAGTCAATTAAATTCAAGGAAATAAATGTTATTGGAAATAGTTTATGACAAAAGAATATCACCAAACATTATTACATAAGTATTTCCTTGTTAAACGTTTTGCTTTGAAAATAAAAAACAAATAGAAAAAGATGTCTTTTAAAGACACCATTTCTTTAGTCAGGAGTATGACGACCACGGGGAGCAACTCGATGTGCTAAAAGCAGTCGCCCGTCTCGATGTGCTAAAAGTAGTCGCCCGTCACTGGCTCAGTCTCTTCCCTGGATCACTGGTTCCAGGGAAGAGACTAAGCCAGTGCTGTAAGACAAACATAAATCCTATGCCTCACCGAGATTCGAACCCGGACCCATCTCGGAGGAATGGTCAGAAGTCAGCGTTTAGACCACTGCGCCACCGGAGTGACGTACACATTGTCAAATAAATCACTGTGAAGATCATTCTGAAAGTTGACGTATGGTATTGGTACCTCCTCCTTGCTTAGACGCATCTTCAATGACTACAAATTATGTTGACCCATTAACTACCATTTTTAAGTAGTACTGGAAAATATTTTTTTCTTTTCAAATAAATGTGGGTATGTTCCGAATTTCTCCTCCGGACAATCGTTTTGCATTCTGTACAAGTCTGTGGATAAAGGAAGTGGGGATGATGGGTAATCACATCGTATACTAGTGTCTTCTTGAAGATTACAAAAAGAGAGTAGGGTATACCAGTGACTCTGAATTCAAGTCTAAAGGACTGTGTCTAATTGTGGTTAGCTTTAGCTTTATTGATTCACTGCGCAGCCCCGGTGGCGCAGTGGTCTAAGCGATGGCCTCTGCTCATTCGTCCGAAAGGGGTCTGGGTTTGAATCCTGGTGAGGCATGGGCGTTGTGCTTGTCTTACGGCACTGGCTCTCTCCCTTTCCTGGAGCCAGTGACGCTAAATTAGGGACGGCGACTGCTTATAGCCCATTGAGTTGCTCACGGTGGTCGTTAAACCTCCAATTGCAGCCCCGTGGCGCAGTGGTCCAAGAAATGGCCTCTGCTCATTCGTCCGAAAGGGGTCTGGGTTTGAATGCTGGTGAGGCATGCATGCTGTGCTTGTCTTACGGCACTGGCTCTCTCCCTTCCCTGGAGCCAGTGACCCTAAATTAGGGACGGCGACTGCTTATAGCACATTGAGTTGCTCACGGTGGTCGTTAAGCACCCAAAAAAAAAAAAAATAAAAAAATTGCCGAACGAATAGACAGGAGTGAAGGTAGGTGTTAGGGTGTATCTTTTGTGACAAAACAAAGGAAACCGACCTCCTTTCCAGTCCGGAGTGAGGGTGATAGAAACAATTAAAAAAAAATTCTGAACGAAAGTTGAAATGTGTAAATTGTAAACATGTACGAAGTATCCGAAAAACAAAGTGGCGTATCAGCATGTATTCAAAGAACATTTCTAAAGAAATGTCGTGAGCGCATGTGCTTTAATTTTTACTGACGGGGCAAGTGTTTCGTTTTATCTTGTATTTGGCATACCTCTCTAGAATTCCGAATGTAATGAAAACCTTAGTCTTCAGTTTTGCTCTTAAGCAACTCTAGTACACTTACACAAGCGCATATCCAAGTGTTTATGTTCTCACAGGATAATTGTCGATTTTTAAAACGCAAACTATTTCCCGAGCTCAGATGATTCATTTTCAAAAGAATGTAAAGGCCAAATGTCATTCAGTGAGCTAAATGTAAAATTACGTGAGAATTAACTCATGTTCATGTGAACAAGGCATTTTTTTCTCTCATTCCACGCATACATCGGATTTTTTCCTGATCACTTTTTCCATTTAAACAGTCATTTGTGTTGTTTATCTATACCAAGAAGTGCACGTATGTTTATAATTGGGGTTTCTCCACTAGGACTATTTGCATATGTTCAATCTTCGGTGTTTAAATCCAGACAGTGTGTCACACTGTCTGGAAACGGCACTGGTTGGTTTATTTCTTTCTTCTGTTTTAATTTAATTTTCATTGAATGATTTGTACAATGGGGAAAAAACATCTTTCATCAACGATTTTCTTGTAGTTTACTAAGCAACTAAATGTGAGTGCATTTGGTAGACTTCATGAAGTTCTATAATTTTTGTCATGTACCATTTTTCATTCAAGTGGTATTAAAAAGTTACTGGATATTGAATGCTTCTATATCATTTGAGGAATAAATTTGGGGAGACCTTCATCTAGCAGTCGATTGATAATGGTTGACAATGATACAAAAGATCAGGGCCCCCAAAAATGTGACGGCCTAGGGTCCCCAAAAGTGTTAAGATGGCACTGCATGCAGGCAGGCGGTAGATACAGAGAAGTTATGCAGCATGTCGCGACGTTAACACGTCACAAGTCTGAACAAGGACTGCCTGTAGTGAATTGATATTCCCTGAGGGAGTTTGAGTTCTTTTTTGTCAAGTGATTAGATTACTGTGCAACTGTGTTGTGGTTGACACTGTGTCATTACCCCAAGGAAGTATTTAAATCATCCGTATACCTTCTGTTATGTGTATGGGGGATTGACATTTAAAGCTCAACGGCAAAATTTCACTCGGCTCGATAAAAAATGTTATGAGTTGTGTTTTGGCTGGGGACCAAGATAAGAATTGGGCCCCTCATATCTGCTGTTCGACCTGTGTGAAGCGTCTGACATAATGGGTAAAAGGTTCCCGACATATGTTTGTTGTAGTGCCCGTAGTTTGGAGGGAACCCAAAGATCATTCATCAGACTGCTATTTTTGTTTAACAAACATAAAAGGAATAACAAGTATTGGGAAGTCCGGAAAGTTATGTCGGTTTTAGAAAAGAAGAGAAACACTGTTTGTAACAGGATAAATTTATTTCATAATCAATTATACAATCGCCATCATTATCGATAACACTTGCCCATTGTGAAACCAAACTTTCAATGCCGTCTTTATAAAAAGACGTTGGCTATAACGTTAAGAAGTCCGAGAGCCCCGTTTTGACATCATCAATATTGTGGAATCTTTTCCCATTAAGAAAGTTCTGCAGAGATCTGAACAAATGGTAATCAGATGGTGCAATGTTAGGGAAATAAGGTGGACGGGGCGGAACTTCCCAGCTAAAATCTCTGATCGTCTGCTGGGTCCGCCTCGTCTAGGTCTAGCGTTGTCATGCTGGAGGATGACACCTTTTCTGTTGACCAGTGCTGGATGTTTTGCAGCCATGCTGGAGGATAACACCTTTTCTGTTGACCAGTGCTGGATGTTTTACAGTAAGAGCTTGCTTCAAACGGTCTATTTGTTGACAAGAGAAGTCTGCCGTTATGGTCTGTCCAGGTTCCAAAAGCTCAAAGTGAGCTATGCCAACGGCAGTCCACCAAACACAGAGCAAAAACCTTTTTGGGGTGTAGGCCTGATTTTGGCGTAGGAACTGGTGCCTGACCTGAAGAAAGCCACTGGTTTTTGCGTTTGTTGTTCACGTAAAGAACCCACTTTTCATCTCCAGTGACAATTCGATGAACAAATGGATCCTTTTCTTGTCGGTTGAGCAAAGAGTTGCAGATGGTGAACGATGGGCTTTGTTGTCAGGTGAAAGTTGATGTGGGACCCAAACTCTTTGTCTATAGACCTTCCCTATCTGTTGCAGGTACTCTGGAACAGATCAGATCAGATCATATGTAAAGGATTTTAGGAAGGGAGTGTCTGACCCAAGGTCTTAAACAACACTTAGAAATAGGAAGCTAGGAGATTTGGGCTACAGTGTCCGATAGGAAAGTGACACGGAAGCGAGGTAGAAAGGAAGAGGAAGATGCCCTTATTTATTATCGGGGGCCAGTACCCGGGGTCCGACGGCTTAACGTGCCCATCCGACGCCCGGTGGATATTTAGTGGATCGAGCGTTTGTACCTGCCTGGGATCGAACCTGAGGTCCTTTCCGTGGCAGTCACGAACGTTGACCACTAGGCCACCCGCGGCCCGTGCTCTTGAACAGTAGACCGTGATGCATTAAGATGTTGGGATAATTCATCAATGGTTTGACGAGGATCTACCTCAACGGCTGCACGCAGCAGGTCATTGTCCAGCTCCATGGGTCTTCCTTCCCGAGGGGCATCAGAGAGATCAAAATTGCCCTACCGGAATTGGGCGAACCAACGCTGCCACTTGCGGACATTTAACGCATTCGGATGAACAGCGCAAATGTTATTGGTTGCCACGGTTGCATTGTTCCCCTTATAAAATTCATACAGCATAGAATGACGAACATGGCTCTCCTCGGGTTTTTATGTCACTCATTTAGTTCTGCAAATCTGGAAGACAAAAACACTTACATAAGTTTAAGGCGAATAGTTCGTTCACTTGTGCATACACTTACTTTACGTTGAACGTACATAAACACCTTACAACTGCTCCCCAAACTTAGCCCCCCCCCCCAAAAAAAAAAGCGACATTACTTTCCGGTCCCCCCAATAAATCCAAGCACACATACTGATAGACTCAAATTTTCCATATGCTATCAGGACAGTTCCTCACAGATAGGATTTACCTGTACCACAGCCTCCAATAAACGTATAACTGTAGAAGATGAAGAATCGGAAAACAATGCGGCTAGCCTAGTTCTACATGAGGAGATACATGTCTATGTGCCAAGATGAAGAATCGGAAAACAATGCGGCTAGCCTAGTTCTACATGAGGAGACACATGTCTATGTGCCAAGATGAAGAATCGGAAAACAATGCGGCTAGCCTAGTTCTACATGAGGAGACACATGTCTATGTGCCAAGATGAAGAATCGGAAAACAATGCGGCTAGCCTAGTTCTGCATGAGGAGACACATGTCTCTACATTTGAAGCAAGTACCTCTTCTTTTGAACCAAATCTATTAACTCAAGGTGATTTAAACGACCTTGTTCGTTCTGCATTGGAATTTTTCTAAAAGACAGGCCGAACATTTGGGGTTTAGGTTGAAAGGCTGGAATCTATTTCAGCGAGACACAAGGGTTCTTTTCGCAACCGCCAGGATGAGTTAAAAAAATTATTCTCAAGAAAATGATTTAGTTTATTGCAACAATATTTGCTCTGTGCTCTTGGTCATGAACATAAAACAACAGAGTGGCGACTGTTCATTGACTCCTCTAAAACTAGTTTGGAAGGTGTCCTTTTGTACAATGGAAGCAAATTTCCTTCTGTGCCGTTAGTTTATGCCGCTAATATAAAAGAATCTTACAAAAATACGAAATTCCTTTTGGGGAAAATACAGTATGACAAGTACAATTGGAACATCTGGGGCGATTTAACAGTCATTAAGCTGTTATTTGGTTTGCAGTTCGGCAATACTAAATTTTGTTATTTCTTGTGCTAGTGGGGCAGTCGAGATAAGAAAAGTAATTATATTGAGAAGGAGTGGCCAAAGCGTGAATCACTCCTGGGTAGAAAAATGTTGCACACTCCCTCTTGTCAACTATGAAAATATTTTTTCTTTACCTCCACTTTAAATAAAATTAAGGTTTTTTTTAAAAACTTTGTTAAGTTCATGGATGAAAATGTGCTGGGTTGTTTAGGAAAGTTTCCTAGAATAAGTGATGCTAAAATTAAAGAAGGCGTTTTTATGGGCCCTCAAATTGATTCAAGGTTGAAAATTCGAAGATCGATTAAGCCAAGTTGAAAAAACAGCGTGAGGATCGTTCAAAAATGTTACGGAAAAGTTTTGTGGAAGTCTTGAAGCACAGAACTACCGTGACATTGTGGGTGAACTCTTACATTCATTCAAAAATACGGAGGTTAAAGTGTCCCTTAAAATTCCTTTCTTGGATCCCCACTTAGATTTCTTCCCTGAGAATCTTGGTGCCGTCAGCGACGAACATGGCGAGTGATTTCACTAAGACGTCTCGATCAGGGATGGAATCGGGTCACGGGGCAACGGGTCACCGGATCGACAATTTCTTCCGGGGTCAAACAGGTTGGTTCCACGTGTTCCTGACCCGATTTCGACCCGCTTTTATTTCCGTTTTAGAAAAAAAAAACATTTCAAAGAAAACTTCAGAAGTCTTTGAAATAATACTTCAGAGCTGCAGATTATGATCCAGGAACTTGCTGAGAAGGATAAAGAAATGGGATTGGAAATGAACTTTTAGAAGATAAAACTGATGTACAATGCTTTTACAAGGAATGAAGATTCATCGATTGATGGGGAAAAGCTGGAGATAACCGATACCAACATTTACCTTGTGCAGCAGATATCAAGCAAGGGTCACATTGATGAAGAAATTAATCGGCGTATCAAACTTAGTTAGATAGTTTTTGGAAGAAACAGTACAATTTTTAAGAGCATTATGCCATTATGTCTTAAAAGAAGTGTTTAATAACTACATCTTCCAGTGCTTACGTACGCAGCACAGAGAGGTGGGCCTTAACTAAACAAGTTATTAAAATCATGCAATGCATTGATTATACAACGCTTTCCAACATACCAGAAACCATTACTCAAGTTATGAGGATAATGGCTGTGGAATAAATCTCTGTCCTGTGCCCTGACCTTTGATCCCATTTCGATGATATTCAACAGAACCGGTTCAGTATACTTCCAAAATAACACGAAAAAGTTTTGTTGCAATCGAAGCATTTTTCTTTACGTAAGTTGTGATGCATAAGGGCTATGTAATAGATCCCACTCCTGTGTCCTAACCCGTGATCCAATTTCGCCCATTTTCAATAGGGTTTGTCCCCAGGTGATCCCCTACCACATACTAAAATTTAATCGAAATCGAACCTTTTTTTACGTTAGTTATGACGCATAAGGGCAGTGGAATGGATCCCGCTCCTATGTCCTGACTTTCGACCCCATTTCGTTCACTTTCAATAGGGTACCTTCCCAGGTGTTCCTCTTCCACATACTAAAGGTTAATCGAAATCGAACAATTTTTACGCGAGTTATTGTGCTGACGGACATACGTACACAACGCGTGACGTAATGAGGCAGATGGGAATCGCGACCGTCTGCTCGAAAGAGTGTGACGTCATAAAACTTTAATAGGATCCACACACAACGCGTGACGTAATGAGACAGATGGCGTGACCACGCGTCAACATCTCAATCGCGAGATTGTGACGTCATTAGATTTCTAAGCATGGGAAACATTAATGGGACGACGACATGACACTAAAACCGTGGCAATTCGGGGTGGTTATTTAACGCACTAAACGAATTTTCCTAAACTCCAGATCAAGCAAAATCGATTTCTAGTACCATAAAACGGTAGGTTAACGACTTTCATCAAAATCCTTAGATCCGTTTTCAAAATAAAATTTACATACATACAAGAATTGCTCCTTTAATAGTATGGGATAAGGGCGATGGAATGGATCCCGATCCTATGTCCTGACCTTTGATCCCATTTCGTCCATTTTCAAAAGGGTTCGTCCCCAGGTGGTGCCCTACCACATACTAAAATTTCTTCGAAATCGAACCATTTTTACGCACTTTATGGCGCATAAGGGCAATGGAATGCCTCCCGCTCTTACGTGCTGACCTTTGACCCCACTTCACCCATTTTCAATAGGGTTCATTCCCTGGTGGTCCCCTACAATATACTAAAATTTCATCGACATCGAACCATATTCACGCAAGTTGTGACGCATAAATGCAATGGAATGGATCCCGCTCCTATGCCGTGACCTTTGACCCCATTTCGTCCATTTTCGATATGGTTCGTCCCCAGGTGATCCCCTACCACATACAAAAATTTCATGGAAATCGAACCATTTTTACGTGAGTTATCGTGCCGAGAGACGGACAGACGGACGTACAAAGCTGAAGCATATACGCTTCTTCAACCTACGGTTGAAAAGCGTAAACAAGAAATATGACGCCGAATTTTCGGATGTAATAAGCACGTCTTTTGAATCCGTTCTGACGCGAATTAAATTTATCAAAGCTATTCAAAGTCAATGGATCCTGTTTGGAAAAAAATCAACTAGTTCCAACAATCGATAAAACATCCAGAAACGGAAACATCTACTTTCTTCCGCCAGCGGCTAAAAACCATGTTACGAAGACTAACAAATGGCGAACAAAAAGTTTCTCATACTACAAGGAAGGTACCAGAGACAAAGAGATTTTCAATTCAAACAATTAAAAGGAGAAATATAGAAGGAAATATGATATAAGTCTACATCTGCTAGCGGAAAAAATTTGCATAACGGAAAAGTTCAAAATAGGTGAAAATTATTTTTCTTGGTAAATCTTTACGCAGTTAGTAGGAAATCTTTGCGTTACTTACAGAGGATACTGCTCCACACCTCTGTTGTAGCGAATGGCATACAGTGAAGAAGATATTTCTCAACAGCGTTTTTATAAGCGGCGATACAGCTGCAAACTGAAGTACAAAAACACCGCCTACCGACAGAACTGTGAACTACAAAATTCTTCATATATTAGTCTTAAGTTTTCTACAGGGTAAATGGCATCCGGTGTGAAAAGAATTTTTAAATCGCACATGTAAAAGCAGGGATATTGAGAACGAGTTAGTAAAATCATGCAATGCATTGATTATGATACGCTTTCCGACATTCCGGAAATCATTACTTAAGTTATTACTCAAGTTATGAGGATAACGGCTGTAGAACAAATCTCGCTCCAGTGTCCTGACCTTTGACCCCATTTCAATGATATTCAACAGAACCGGTAAAGTATATTTCTGGAACAACATGATAAAGTTTTGTCTCAATCGAAGCATTTTTACGTAAGTTATAACGCATAAGGGCGATGGAATGCATCCCGATCCTATGTCCTGACCTTTGACTCCACTTAACCCATTTTCAATAGGGTTCGTCCCCAGTGGTCCCCTAAGACATACTAAAATTTCATTGAAATCAAACTATATTTATGCAAGTTATGACGCGTAAGGGCAATGGAATGGATCCCGCTCCTACGTCGTGCCCTTTGACCCAATTTCTTCCATTTTCAATAAGGTTCGTCCCCAGGTGGTTCCCTACGACATACTAAAATTTCATCGAAATCGAACCATATTTCCGAAAGTTATAACGCATAAGGGCGATGGAATGGATCCCGATCCTATGTCCTGACCTTTGACTCCACTTAACCCATTTTCAATAGGGTTCGTCCCCAGTGGTCCCCTAAGACATACTAAAATTTCATTGAAATCAAACTATATTTATGCAAGTTATGACGCGTAAGGGCAATAGAATGGATCTCGCTCGTCCATTTTCAAAAGGATTCGTCCCCAGGTGGTCCCCTACCACATAGTAAAATTTCATCGAAATCGAACCATTTTTTCGCAAGTTATGACGCATAAGGGCAATGCAATGCATCCCGCTCCTATGTCCTGACCTTTGACCCAACTTAATCCATTTTCAATAGGGTTCGTCCCCAGTGGTCTCCTAAAACATACTAAAATTTCATTGAAATCGAACTATATTTACGCAAGTTATGAGGCATAAGGGCAATGGAATGGATCCCGCTCCTATGTCGTGCCCTTTGACCCAATTTCGTCCATTTTCAATAAGGTTCGTCCCCAGGTGGTTCCCTACGACATACTAAAATTTCATCGAAATCGAACTATTTTCAGGCCAGTTATTGTGTGGACAAATGGACAAATCTGGAGCATATACGCTTCTTCAAAGTACGGTTGGAAAGCGTAACCGAACTACGAAACGAATCAAATCCGGAGGTCTACTGAAAAAGAGTAGCTCTACGATTGTGACGTCACAGGCAAGTCATGTGACCTGGTTGCAGACCTGGTGAGGTATAAAGATGGCCTTGGCACAACTCACTTTTTGTTCTAGAAGATAATAGAAGTAAAGCGTAACACGCACACAACGAGTGACGTAATGAGGCAGATGGTCGCGAGAGTTTGACGTCATAAAACATTATTAGGATCCACACGCATCGTGTGACGTAATGAGGCAGATGGCGTGACCGCGCGCCAACATCTGAATCGCGAGAGTGGGACGTCGTGAGATTTCTAAGCATCGGAAACATTAATAGGACGACGCCATGACACTAAAAACGTGGTAACTCGGGGTGGTTATTTAACCCACTAAACGAATTTTCCCAAAGTCGAGATCAAGCTAAAACGATTTCTAGTACCAGAAAACGGCAGGTTAAGGACTTTCATCAAAATCATTAGAGCCGTTTTCAAAGTAAAATTTTCATAGATACAAGAATTGCTCCTTTAAGGTGGACGTCAAGTAATTTTGCTTCCTATACTTGAAATAGAAAAACTTCTGTACACATTTTCTTCACAATTAATGCGTTCCCAAGGATGAAAATTTGAACATCGATTAAAATAGCTTCATTTTAAAACTTGGAATACTTAATATTTTCTAAAACGTAACCATAATTATGCAATCCAACATTTATTTGTCTACTGACGTCATCAAAGTACAGGTCGCGTCATCTTTTTTCTGCTTTCAACACCACCAAAAGAAACGTTATTGTTTTTTAATATACACTGCTGGCCACCCCAAATGCAACACCAAGAAGGACACGAGATAGCAAAGCCAGATTTAATGGACACATAACAACAGATACAAAGATAAAATGATTGAGCTTACAGGCCCGTGCGACTTGCGGAACACGCAGACATCAATAGTTCGTGTGGTCTCCATGGCTGACAATAACGGCCGCTACACGCCGCGCCATCGAACGAAAGAGGATTTGGATGTGGACTTGGGGTATGTCGGTCCAGGCTTCTTCCACACGTTGCCACAGTTCATCAGGCGTACCCGCGGGTGGTGCTTGACGGGCCAATCGGTTGCCGATCAGCGACCAGACGTGTACGATGGGCGACATATCGGGAGAACAGGCGGGCCACGGCAACAGTGGCACCTGGTGGGCCGTGAAGAATTGTTGCACAATGCGTGCAACGTGCGGGCGCGCCTTGTCCTGTTGAAACGTGGCCGCTGGCAGGTCCTGCAGGTAAGGGAGGACTACAGGCTCCAAAACGTCGGAGATGTAGCGGTGGCTGTTGAGAATACCGGCGATGCGTACCACAAGGGTGCGGGTGTCATATCCAATTGCGCCCCAAAACCATAACGCCAGGCGACGGACCGGTATGGAGATGCATAATGCTGGCGTCATACAGTCTCTCGCCGCGATGCCGCCAGTCGTGGATCAGACCATCGTGGTGTTGCAGGCAGAAGCGGTATTCGTCGGATAAGACAATGTCGTGCCATTCCGTAGTCCAGGTGCGGCGTTCAACGGCCCACTGTCGCCGCACTCGCCGGTGGTGTAACGTCAATGGTAATCGGAGCAACGGGCGCAGTGCGACAAGTCCCCGCTCCTGCAGACGACGTTGAACGGTACGTGCTGACACAGGTTGTTGCGCAACACACCCTAATTCCTTCGCTAACGTTTGTGATGTGGCGGTGCAAGCCGTCAATGCCCGTCGCACAACATGCCGGTCCTCTCGTTCGGTGGTGTGCCGCGGCTGCGGCAATCACTCACGTCGGTCCGTCCGTCTATCCTGCACCCACCGAATCCATACTCGCCTCTCTGTGGCTGGATGTCGTCCCACACGGGCGCCGATGTCTCGGTACGATAAACCGCTGTCGCGATAAGCCACTATTCGTCCTCTTTCGAACTCCGAAACGTGCTGGAATGACTGCCGTATTCTGCGACGAGGCATCATGAAGCTTCCCACGCACATTTCCGGCAGCACAACACACTTCCACTACTTACACCCCGCCTTCTGTGCACCCTTCTTTTAGTGCTTCTCGGTGGCGTGCCGGGTGCACATGATTTGCATATGCCCTGCAATGCTAATCGTTTGCATTTCCTCTCGCGGGCGACGCATGCTGCGCATTTCAGGCCAATCGGATGCTTCTTTCTTGGTGTTGCATTTTGGGTGGCCAGAAGTGTAATTATGGTTATGTTTTAGAAAATGTTAAGTATTCCAAGTTATATTATGAAGTTATTTTATTCGATGTTCAAATCTGCATCCTTGGGAACACAATAATTGGGAAGGAAATGTGTACAAGAGTTTTTCCATTGGAAGTATAGGAAGCAAAATTACGTGACGTCCACCTTAATAGTATGGGATAAGGGCGATGGAATGAATCCTGATCTTATGTCCTGACCTTTGACCCAATTTGTCCTATTTTAAATAGGGTTCGTCCCCATGTGGTCCCCTTACCACATACTAAAATTTCATCAAAATCGAACCATTTTTACGCGCGTTATCGTGCCGACAGACGGACAGAAAAAGCTGGAGCACATACGCTTCTTCAACCTACGGTTGGAACGCATAAAAAAGGTATACAAAGGCTGCAGACAACTGAAAAAGGCATGGAGAGATGCATGCTTTGTGCAACCAAGAAAGGTAAAAAGAGGAACTCGTGTATATGGAAAATAACAAGAGTGGAAGACATCACGATCGAAGTAAAATCCTAGAAATGGCAATGGGCTGGACATATTGCCAGAAGAACGGACCACCGATTAAGAAACGAAATTTTAGACTGGATTCCAAGGGACAGGAAAAGACCCAGAAGAAGACCACGTGTCAGATGGGTGGATGCGGTGTCGCACGATTTTTCAAATAACGATTGGTCGACAGTAACGATTAGTCGGCAGCACGATTGATCGACATAACGATAAGTCGACCGTAGCGACTAGTCGACAGTAACGATTGGCCGACAGCACGATCAGTCGACCGCAACGACTGGTCGACACAACGATTGGTGGAGATAACCATTGGTTCAGAGGATTATGGTTTACATTCGCAGCGGTACCTCTCAGAACGTACTGACCTTTCAAAACGTAACGTTCCTTTTTGGAAATAATATCTTTTAGAATTTAGTCCTCAGAAAGTACAGCATTACAGCATATTATTTTCAAATAGGCTCCCGAGTCATCTTTTGCACTCTAAGTGAAATCTATATAGAGGGCCTTCTGAACGATGTTATTTCCGAAAGGGCCCAGAGCACTTTAGGTAAATTCCATATTTCTTTGTGTGTTCAAATAATCTCAACTGAGTAATGCCATATTTCTTTGTGTGTTCAAATAAGTCTTCCCTGTAACGGAGCTGTATAATTTTATAGACAATTTAATTAATACAATTTATACGTAATTTTATTAGGTAAATTTTGAAGCTGCGCGTAGTTAAATTGCTGAAAGATGTGTGGCAATTTTCCGGTGGGGCAATTTACCGCCAAACTGTTTGCACATATTTGATTTTTTTTTTCCAAGTTCCGTTGACCATTTTATGTCGACCAATGTCGAATAATCGTTATATCGACCAGTCGTTACGGTCGACCAATCGTTATGTCGATCAAACGTGCTGTCGACCTATCGTTACTGTCGACTAATCGTTACTGTCGACCAATCGTTATGCCAACTAATCATTTCTGTCGACCAATCATTATGCCGACCAATCGTTATGTCGACCAATCGTTAGTGTCGACCAATCGTGTGTCGGCTAATCGTTATGTGGACCAACCGTTTGTTGAAAAATCGTTACATACCCGGGTGGATGTAGGAGACTGGCCTAAGACAATCCGTTGTGAAAGAAACTTGGGGAGACCTTCATCCAGCAGTGGATTGCTAATGATTTACAATGATGACGATATATTAGAGTTTATAGCTGAAAGCAGATTTATCCAGGCCAGGTCCAGGTTCGGTTCCGGGTCCCAAATTTTCGATCCGTTTCCTATTCCGATCTCGATCATGGAAAAGAGATACCAGGTAAAGTGAAGTTATATATGCTTGCTGACTATTATTGGACACTTAAGAGGGATGTTTCAGATTCTAAATACAGAAGAAAATCATCAACTGTCACTTTTTAAGTAATATGAATAGCGTTATTAAAGTGCGTTAATACACATTTTTTCAGATTTAACCTGTGTGTCACTAAAACTACCTGAGTGAGAGAGAAAAATTCGTAACTTATTTGAATTTAGCATAAAATGCATTATTAGGATCGGACAGGGTTTTTTTTTTTTTTTTTTTTTGGTGTGTGTGTGTGTGCCAAAAATTTAGTTTTATTTTGCAAACCAGTGTTATTCATAAGTATCAAAATAATTATTCGCCAGAACCCCCCCCCCCAAAAAAAAAAAAAAAAAAAAACTCCAGAAAAAAAAAAAAGAATTCGAGAAAGTGGGCCGTTTCTCGAATGGTCCACCCGGAAATGTCCAAGTAGACGAATCCCTTTCTGGCTGGTAGATCAGAACACGCACTAAAGGTTTATGATGATGCCAGTGATGTTTGGTGTACTGAAATAGCAATTAAAGGCACAAGACTCATTTTCAGATTTTTTGTTTCTTTTATTGCCAACATCATTCCTGGTGCAGAGCCAGAAATTAAAAAAAAAATTATCCTCTGTAGAGAGAAAAAGGAAGAGATGGATCTAGGATTAAATTATGCATTTTAAAAACAAGTAAATGAAATGCAGCAAAATATAATAATAAGACATAACTTAAATACTTTCTAAAAGCGCTTTACAGAGAGATTTTTACTGTACATCACTGGGTATACAGTTTGTCAATGTTTTATTCCTGTGTATTTCGGTACGAACGTCACGTCACGTATGCTGCTTTTAAAGACAATATCATTTTAACACACATATGTACACACACACACACACACACATAAAAAAAAAAAAAAAAAAGGAAATATGGAACAGTCTTTTGTATCTGAGATTGTTGTTTTCAGTGGTACATTTCACACAAAACGAAAATAGGAACAAAAATGGCTTAACTAATGAGTTGACAAACGTTAAAGGAAGTGTTACACACAGCTTTCGTGTTTTGTACGGGCAGAAGTCCTACGTCATTAGCAAAGCTTAAGTAACCAAGCCGCACTTTTGTTCATTTCATTCGGTTCATTATCAAGCAGGATAATTTTTTCTTACGTGAAATACAATTTTCGTATATGTAGTAACAGAAAAGATGATAACTATAAGAAATTGAAATAAAAAATTGGTAGAGCTTTGGTCACACTGCATTTTTTTCTTTCAATAGTAAAATAATGAATGTGCTACAAAGAACAAAATATTAAATATTTTCTCACTCCTCTTCCTATTTGACATATTGCTTTATTTTGAACATTTCAGAGTGTATAAATGATACAAGCAGAGTACTTAACGTGGTTTTAAAAATTACGTTAGTTATTACAAACACGTCTTCTCTTTTGCCCGGGCCCGTGCCAATGGAACAACAAGGTCCTGTGGTGCGATTTTTGTGGTCCCAGAATGCCATACGGAGTGAATTTTTTTTCCAATCACTCAGACAACACAAATATCGTGCAACATTACGTTTTTTCACTGGTGGTAGTATTGTGAATTTGGCCGTGAATTGGTCACTTGGTCACCTCTCAATTTGCTGTTCCGTACTGGCGCGGCAGTGGATGGCTCTGTGGTTATGTGTAGGCGGCTTCCAACCGTACGGTTGAGGGTTCGATCCCAGCCTGACTGCTTAACCACTAAATATGCGCCGTGTCGGTCGAAGAGCATGCTAAGGGGCTCATGGGAAATGACCCTCCCCCCCCTACAAATACGTTTATCTATTCTACTGACTTTCTACTTCGCTTCCGTGTGATTTTCTTGCCGGGCACTCTAGCTTCCTACTTCTAAGGGTTGTTTAAGACCTGGGGTCAGACATTCCCTTTCTAAAATCCTCTACATAAATCTCCAAAAAATCTCCAGTCATGAGGCAACAACTTGTTCGTATAAAATGATAATATGTGTGGTTGCTATTTTTACTGGGATTTAGGAGATTTTAATAGATTCTAGTATTAATTCATTTCCAATCAAGGCATTTTCTATCGGTAAGTTCAAAGACGCTGTCTAGGACGGCATCGGTGATTAGAAATTGTGGAAATGTGTTTATCAGGGAATTGTTCTTTGTATGGGACATTCGTTTTAGAATACCCTAAGTGCCTAAATCGTTTTATTAGTCTAAGCTGCAATCACTGGGCACTGTCATCAGCAGAGTATTCGGGACGGGCCTGATTGTTGTTTTATTGCATCACAGGCGCCATCGCTTCTGCCCTTAGAGTGAGGACGGATACAGGTGTCAGGGAGGAAGAGAATAAGAGAAATCCAGGAAGGGACAGAGCTAGAAGGAGTGGCTGATCTGAGAAGATGCACTTTTGGCCGGGTCTCCACGACGAGGAGATGAAGGAATATGAACGGTTTGTTACTTAAAATTTAGAGTAAGAAAGAGCGTAGAAAACAAAAATAAGTACCGAATTAAGAGATTCAAACAGTAACTTTGTATGATAATTACAATCCGAATACTGGAATTAAATAGTAATAAACAGCTGATTTGATATCGCAAATGATCTTGATGCTCTTCGTGAAGTACAGTTCTTTCGTAGCAACGGTAAAGAATTACCGAACCCAAACCGGAAGAAAGTGTCCCGTTAACACTATCTTTATCTCCCAAATAGTATTGAATCCAGTACGGACATTTCGGATAGGGATTTGAGATATTTCCGGGGAAGGTGATATTAAGAGTGTCTGAGGGAGATAAAGGACATCTTATGTGAGATCAAGGGAT
This sequence comes from Macrothele yani, assembly GCA_039090855.1. Taxonomy (NCBI): domain Eukaryota; kingdom Metazoa; phylum Arthropoda; class Arachnida; order Araneae; family Macrothelidae; genus Macrothele; species Macrothele yani. The sequence continues at coordinate 113,244,581 of CM077026.1, forward strand.
ACGGAAAAAGTTCCAGGGGTTTCCATTCTCCCGGGGGAAGACATCTTTCCTGGTCATCGTTATGACTCGATACTTCTAACTATTCATGGCTTTGATTAACATATTTGATATGAAAATTGCTAAATATCAATTACCGGCAGCATATTTTCTTTAATCCCGCATTACCAATTTGGCCAGATAAAATCCTTAAATGAGAATTAAAAATTATAATAATTCACAAGTAATTTTAAAACTACCCATCTGTTAAAAAATTCTAAAGAGTTAGGAAAATTTTGAGAACATTTGGGAGTTCGAGGACACCAAATGATTTTGTTAAACAAACACTTTTCCGTTCTGATGTAGCTCTCGCCGCATCCTAACTTTTACCATTTCATTAATTATATTACTGTTTTTCATTCTACATCTGTTATGAACGTTTTCCGTTCTTTCACGTTTTACCACTTTTTTTTCAATACCTTTCTTCGTTTTTTTTTTTTTTTTTTGTGTGTCGCCCTCAAAATTATACCGCCCTGGACTGTAGCCCACCTAAGCCTATTGCTAAATACGACTCTATCTGGCGGGGACGCGGAGTATCTGTGTTTGGAAGGCTGTAAAAATATATAAGCATATTATTGCCACCAGCATGAGAAACGCTAAAAACATGATAAAAATTTATTTCATATTCGTACAACCTAAAACATTCTTAACAATGCGATATGTCAAACACAAAAGAATTGGCAAAGACGTATATTTAGCGTAGTTATTCTACTACATCCAGTGTTCTCAGAAACAATATTTAAGAACAGATAAAATCTCGTTTATTAAAGTGAGCTGTAGCTTCATAAAGACTTAGTAGCTTTCTTTGGTTTCAGATGTCAAGAAATCATAACAAGGAACCATTTTCACTCCAGCAATCAACACATTTCTAATAAAGTAAATCGTAGAAATGAAAAACAAGAAAAAATTTTGAATGCAATGAAACTCCATTTCGTTTTGTTATTTCCAGAAACGTCATATTTAACGAGTAACCGGAGTTTTATTTCATGTACAATTTACTGAAAGCGTTTACTTCATTGTCTCTCTAAAATCAGATAAGAAACAGTCTGCTTTGAACAAACAGAGCAATAAATAATATCAGGTAAAAATCGCTTTGGTAAAGAAAAAATAATTGCAGCTTATAAATAAAATGCTAAACATAACTGTATCAGTTCAGCTGCAAAAAACGTTATCACAATTACATTTTTTCGCCACACTAAATTATATTAAGAAATATATTTGTTAGAAACTGAGATCAGTTGTTAAAGTCTTTGGTAACGGGGAATGGACAAGATCACCCTTGTAAGTGCTAATAATATGAGTTTGATTAAAATCACTTGTCCTGTTGCAGAGTATCAGCACATGGAAGCGTTTTGTAGCCTATACATGAAGATATAAGCGAATAAGATAAGGATATCGGCGCGAATAAGAATAGAATGTTGCTTTTATTAGTTGAATCTCGTGGATATTCCATAGTTCAATAAAACCACTTGTGACATATGTTACCTTATTTAACTTTTGTTTGATGTCCGTTATGTAAACTTCGGTTATTAGTCGTTACACTTTCCATACTTAACGTCATGTCTGAACTATTAAGAGTTTATCTTCTATATGTGGCATAACTGACAGTCAATCAGGGCAGACAGCTACGATATGAATAGACTGACAGACGTTTTAATTGTGATGGGAGCTCTCAACCCTAGATGCAGGATATTTGCTATCTAAGATTTAGGTTGTTACCTTGTTGTTACCTTCAAGGTCATCGTTAGCTATTAAGAATGTGTAAGCTTATTTTGCGACTAATCTTATTGATGCATACACTATATTGACAAAAGTCACCGGACACCCGTTCAAAAGCAAATGAACGAATCTGCTGTGTTGTTAAGGTGCGCTGTGCAGCTGCAAACGGTATAAAAGCAAGCCTACAGCTGACCGCGATCATATCGCATTGTGAGGTTGAGTGAAAATATCGCGGCGGGAGAGAACTGACTTTGAGAAAGGAAAGATTGTTGGGTGTTATATTAGTGGGTTGTCCATAAGAGAAACCGAGAGGCGTTTAAACATACCCAAATCAACTGTTTCGGATGTACTGAATAAGCAGAAGAAACATGGCGTGCCTGAAGCAGTAAAACGTACCGGCACACCAAAGAAATTCAGTGACAGATGACGTAAAAGCCTCAGGATAGTCGTCACAACTAATCGACGGAGCTGCACAAGACCTGAGTGAACAGGTGAGTAAAAATAATAGAACCTCGTTATGTACACGTACCATTCGCAGAGAACTTCATTCCATGGGTTACCGTGGTCGGACGGCTGCTCATAAGCCTTTCATCTCCACTCGGAATGCTACCCGTTGTTTAGCATAGCGTAAAAAACATTTATCGTGGACCGTAGATCAATGGAAACGGGTGCTATGGACTGATGAATCCAGATATACGATCCATCAGTCTGTTGGTCGTGTGTGGGTATGGCGGCAGCCGGAGGAACGCTATTTACCACAGTGTACTGTTCCTATGGTCAAGTTTGGAGCTGGCAATGTATACTCGTGTGGGGGTGTTTTTCGTGGTATTGTCCCGGCCCATTGTTCATCGAGGACAAACCAGTTAACTAGCACGTCTACCTTGATATTCTGGACAATTAAGTCCTACCAACTCTGTGGCAATACTATGGAACCGAGCCTTGTTGGTACCAGCGGGATAATGCACCGAGCTATAAAGCAAGGACTGTTACGGCGTGGTTTGACGATAATTCGGTATCGTGTGTGGACTGGTCAGCACAGGCCCTGATCTTAATCCCATAGAGCAACAATTATGGGATGAATTATAGCGCAGCATAAGAAGTTTGGAACCAAGGCCTACTACTAAGCAACAGTTAGCGGCAGCATTATATACCGAATGGAAACGCATACCTATCGCTGTGTTCCGAAACCTTGTTGAAAGCATGTCTCGAAGAGACAGTGCATGGATTAAGGCCAAAGATGGACTGACACCGTACTAATGTATGTCAATAAATGCTATGTTGTGTTTCTCCTCTAGGTGTCCGGTGACTTTTGCCAACATAGGTATATATTTAGGGGTTTATCAAAATAATGAAAACACCGACTGCGACTGGAGTGCACGCAAAGGGGCGGTATGCAAATCACTGGGATGACGTCATACGTGATGTGAGCTTATGAAGGGGTGCAATACGTTGTCAGCTATGACATAACAGTGCCGCAGTCGCAGGTGAAACAGCTGTTGTGGAGTAATTGTAGACAATGTCAGATCTCGGTGACATCAAAACAGGCATGACCACTGGTGCGCATCTTGCAGGATCTTCAGTAGAATCTAGAACGGCAGAAATACTACGTGTAACACGAGGAACTGTATCGCAGATTATGATAACCTATCAAAAAAGGACACGGCGTTGCCTCAAACGTTCAAATTGTGGACGCCATATGAAGATGTCTGATAGGGATAGACGCTGGTCTAATGAATCGCGCTTCACATTCTTTTCCACCACTCGCAGAGTGTACGTCTGACGAAAACCTGCTTTAGCGCACCACCTCAACTGTGAAGCATGGATGTGGATCCCTGATGCTGTTGGGTAACATATCATAGCATTACTTAGGGTCGTTGGTTATTCTGTAGGATCGCGTCGGGCTGTGGATGGCCTAGTGGTTAACATTCGTGACTGCTACGGAGAGGTCTCAGGTTTGATCCCAGGCAGGTACGAACGCTAGAACTGCTAAATATCCGCCGTGCGTCGGATGGGCACGATAAGCCGTCGTACCCGGGATACAATGAGAAGAAAAGTTTGCTTGAAACAACAAAATAGTTTTGTTGAGCTGTTTTCTCGATTTATTTTGTTGCTTTAGCTAAACTCTATTGGAATTGTTTTGTTGGCAACACAAAATTCAACTAAACCTTTTATCACGATAACAATACATATTGCTGAATCAAACAAATTGCCAAACATCGACCTAGGCATTTTGTTAAATGAACAAAACGCTTTGTCATGATAATAATAAATTTTGTTAAATCAACAATAATTTTCAGCAAAATACATTTGCAAATTCAACAAACATTTTGCATATGGACGAAATTTTTTGGTTGACTTAACAATTTTTTTGCTGAATTAACAAAACGTTTTTCTCCGTGTAATAGGTTCCCCGGTTATAAATAAGGGCGTCTTCTTCCCCCTTTCTACTTCGCTTCCGTGTAACTTGTCTGTCGGGCATTGTAGCCCAAATCTCTTAGCTTCCTACTTCTGAGGGTTACTTAAGACCTGGGTTCAGACATACCCTTCCTACAAATCCTCTACTTATAATCTGATATGATCTGTAGGATCGTGTCGCATCTTCAGCGTACGAATCCATTCTTAGGGACTACCTGCACCCAGTGTTGCAGGCATTGCTCTTTAATGACCGTTATGATGCACTCGTTCCTTATGCTAAACATGTCAAGTTGAGGTTTGTAGAGCACGAGGATGAAGTACACCAGCTACCCTGGCCACCTCGGTCTCCAGACCTCAATATTATTGAACATTTGTGGGAATATTTGGAGCGGAAGGTCAGACCACACTTTCCACCTCCTGGAACAGTTGGGACATACACAGTCGAGTCACATTATTGTAACCACCTCCTACTTTTGACGTCAACAGCGCGTAGCCAATGAAAGAAGGCACGCGTCGCAAGCTGGTTTGGAGGGTATACTGTATAATGTGTGGCATTCTGAAAGCATATCGCTCGTTGCTGTCATGGATAAAAGGAGCGATTTATCAGATTTGCAAAAAGGGATGAATTTGGGCTTTTGGGCTAAGGGTGGCAGTATTTCTGAAACAGCGCAGTCTGTGAACTGTTCGAGTGCTGCTGTGTTTAAAGTGTATCGTGATTGGAGAAATGGCACAATTGCGAATAAGCTACGTGGAACACCACGTGCCAATGATGTGAGAAGTGAACGTTGGCTTTGAAGGTGCATGAGGGCGAATCGACACGCTACAGTTGAGCAACTCACTCACCAAATGAACCAAGGGGCTACCGGAAGTGTGTCTAAAACGACAGTTCAGCGAACTCTGCTGCGTATGGGGCTCCGATGCAGACAGATGGTCACTGCACCTACGCTAACGAAGGTGCATCGGCAGAAAAGGCTTGCATTTGCACGGCAGTATCGGAATTGGACCTCCGCTGATTGGCAAAGGATTCCTTTCTCCGATGAGTCGGACGTTGGCGTATAAGGCGAGAAACATCGGAAAACAAACACTCTTCAACCATTGTTGGAAGAACACAAGCTAGTGGGGACAGCGTTATGGTCTGGGGAATGTTTTCGTGGCATTCCCTGGGTCCACTCATACCTGTGGAAGGCACTATGGACCGAATTCATTATGAATCCATCTTTGCAGACCACGTACACCCACACATGCTGATCGTCTGCCCTGGGGTGGATGGGATCTTCCAGAACGACAATACAACGTGTCACACAGCTAAAAATGTCCGAGAGTGGCTGGAAGAGCACGAGGAAGACTTCAAAGTACTTCCTTGGCCCACTAATTCCCCAGACTTAAACCCAATTCAGCGTCTGTGGGAAAACCTTGATCACGTTGTTGGCTCTATGGATCCTCTACGATGCACCCTCCAGCAGCTATCATATGCACTTCAGACAGCATGGCTCCACATACCTGTGAACACCTTCCAGCACCTTACTGAGTCACTCCCAGCCCGTCTAGCTGTTGTCCGCGCTGCACACGGCGGTTACTTTGGATATCAGCTGGTGGTCACAATAATGTGACTCGACCGTGTATTTTACAGGGAGAATGTTCCAAAATTTCATTATCGTATGTGAATTGCTTGTATAAGTCTAATCCATGTCGAATTGCTTCTGTTTTGAAAGCCCGAAGTGGGCCTACAGCTTGTTAATGAAATATCCTCCCAAAACAGTGTTTCCATTATTTTGATATATAATCATAGTTATTTCTCATTAAAAATTACCTTGTATATAATCATAGTTATTTTTCATTAAATAATTACCTCAATTACTATACTTTTAAGAAGAAATTACTGCAATATTTAGTTTCACTTCGACAACTGAATGAAGAGCATTAATGCCTGAACTGCAAAGCAAAAATGCCTGTTCTGAAAGGCAAAAGCAGTAATTAAAGTATTTATGGAATTAATATGCATGCATTTTCCCACGAAACATTTTCAAAGGTCAACAGTCTCCAATCATTAGAAAAAAATAAGAAAGGCAATTTAGTTGGTGAGACGAAATTCATTGAGTGGTAATAAAATAAAGTGGGGAAGTCAGGGAGCGTGGCTGTATATTCTCAACAAAATCCGAAAGAACTTATATAGTTATGGTACAATTATTCAATTATCTATAAGAAGATAACTGAACGGAGACCCTGAACACTAAAACTGCACATACTATATATTTCACCTTTCTTTTAACATGAAAAGAAAAACATTCATCTGTTGAATTAGCAGGAGTATTTAAAATTATATAAAATTCCAGGCAAGAAAAACAATATTGATGCTGCCTCAACATTTTATGACGTGCAGATTTATTTCGATTTGGAACAACTGAAAGTAAATATCTTTAAATAGCCCGCTATAAATGTCGTAGCCGCAATAAATACAGTACTATATGTAAAAATAATGATTTCGCTGATTTTAATAATCAGATCTCCATTATTTTATATTTATTATGATTTCTTCGCTTTCAGTGGTATTCTCTTGTGGTGACTCTTGATGAAAGCAAGCTTTCTCGTAAGACAGACTTTAAATATATGCAGAGACGAGGGAAAGTATCAGAAAAAAATATCGTCTTCGCTAAACATTAAATAATTGTATACAATTTCCTTCAAATAATATTACTTTGAATATGGTTTTTTTTCAGCAAGACACAACTAAAGCTATTTCTGAAAACATAGTTTGAGATATGTAATTAAAAAAGTCAGTCATGAGCTGCCTACAATAAGTTCTTTCAAATAAATACATATAAAAACATAAATACAATGAGAGTGGAAAAACATTTCCTTTGTATGTTTGTAATTATTATACACTGTAATGATATCTCCTCAAATCGGATCAGAGATTGGATTTCTGTGTTTGGAGGTACACGCACACACATACATTCATGCGTTTACATAACTAAAGATTATAAGCAAACAAAAAAATCTTTGGTCTCCAAATATGAATATGCTTATGAACAAAATGAGAAGAGTTCTTGCACTAAGAATTCCAGGACTTCGTTTTTATGTAAGAATATTTGCACCAATATCTTCGCACCGTAAGTTCATGAGGAGCGCCTTCGTTCAGGTAGCGCAGAAGTCTTTATGATGATAATAATAACATAGATCTATACAATGTAGTCAGTAATCCACTTATATACGATGAAGAGTTTTTTTTTCATTTGAGATTACAACAGTTTTGTGGCTTGATCTGAAGTCATGTGCTTTTAAATTTAAGCATTTCGACGACATTCTTCAGTTCTCTGTTAATGGACAACTGGCGTAGCGTTATTTTATTCTCTGTTTCTGTACACTCTGTACATCCGTGTCTGTAAAGAGCACGCGCAGACACACACACGCACGCACTTGCAGACTGTTATAGAAATGAACAGTTATTCCGAAACCATATAAGGTGGTGACGGTTGGAAAAAAATTTCAACTTATACCATTGATTTGAAAACAGTTTTGACTCGTATACATTTTTTTTTTTTTTACATTTGCAACAATTTTAGATATCCCGATTTTTTGCAGATTTGGGTAAATTATTTATGAATGCAGAATCGCTTTCTTAAATACTAATATTAAATATGTGTATAAAATGTAAATTATCAGTGAGAGAGCCTGTGACAAGGGGAGGTTTCGTGATGAGTGATATATGTATATTGTTCACAGCTGAGCGAAATACAAAAATAATGCACGGAAATATTTGAAAATCTCGAAGTACCCTGCCCCGGGGCCTTTCGTCTGGCAGAGTACAAGAAATTAGTAATGATCATAACCTCGCTCTGACTATAATAACTTCACTAATTCTGGAGAAAATATTTTATTATAATACGTGAATTCAGCAAACGAAATGCGAAGTTTAGTTCCAATTTGCTGTTTTTAAAAATAAAAATATATTGCGAAAAATCAGTAGCGATATTTTATAGCCTTTTCACTAAAAAAATCTGAGTTGGGCAACTATTTTTTGTTTTAAAAGTTAAGATTAGATTCAGCATATATAATAAGACTTGAGAAACATCATCATTTCCGAAATAAAACAAGTCTTTCAGTTATTTCTCTCGGTTTTGCCTTTGTGCAAACACAATGGTATGCATTTCATCACAGCAAATATCATAACGTACTATGCTATCAAATACGGCAACAAATAACCTTAGTTCTTGCAATTCGATATGCTTATGGTAAATTTAAATGCTAACATAACACTTCTCAAAATAGTACCTAAAAGGTTTTTTGTAAAAAAACATTTGCACACATATATTAATCGCAGAATTTTATGTCTTAACTGATTAACTGAAGAAGGGGGGGGGGAGGATTCTACAGTTTGCTGTAACTCACCCTACGAAATTGTTTCAGTAATGAATCACACATATAAATACGACTGACCATATTTGCTCCTAAAACAGTATAAGCAATTCAATCAGATCGACTAAATCCAAGAACAGAATTCAGTACAAAACCCTTTTCTCCGTTCTGTACAAGGAGTTCCTTAGAACTTCCCATTCAGACATATTCGTGATTCTAAATAAATATGAAGACGATGAAACGCATATACACTGCTGGCCACCTAAAATGCAACACCAAGAAGGATGCATCCGATCGGCCTGAATTTTGCAGCATGCGTCGCCCGCGAGAGGACATGCAAACGATTAGCATTGCAGGGCATATGCAAATCATGTGCGCCCGGCACGCCACCGAGAAGCACTATAAGAAGGGTGCACAGAAGGAGGGGTGTAAGTAGTGGAAGTGTGTTGTGCTGCCGGACCTGTGAGTGGGAAGCTTCTTGATGCCTCGTCGCAGAATACGGCAGTCATTTCAGCATGTTTCGGAGTTCGACAGAGGACGAATAGTGGCTTATCGCGACAGCGGTTTATCGTACCGAGACATCGGCGCCCGTGTGGGACGACATCCAGCCACAGTGAGGCGAGTATGGATTCGGTGGGTGCAGGAGGGACGGACGGACCGACGTGAGCGATTGCCACAGCCGCGGCAAACCACAGAACGAGAGGACCGGCATGTTGTGCTGCGGGCATTGACGGTTCGCACCGACACATCACGAACGTTAGCGCAGGAATTAGGGTGTGTTGCGCAACAACCTGTGTCAGCACGTACCGTTCGACGTCGTCTGCAGGAGCGGGGACTTGTCGCACGGCGCCCATTGCTCCGATTACCATTGACGTTACACCACCGGCGAGTGCGGCGGCAGAGGGCCGTTGAACTCCCCACCTGGTTTACGGAATGGCACGACATTGTCTTCTCCGACGAATCCCGCTTCTGCCTGCAACACCACGATGGTCGGATACGCGTGTGGCGGCACCGCGGCGAGAGATTGTATGACGCCTTTGCCATACCGGTCCGTCGCCTGGCGTTATGGTTTGGGGCGCAATCGGATATGACACTCGCACCCATCTGGTACGCATCGTTGGTACGCTCAACAGCCACCGCTACATCTCCGACGTTTTGGAGCCTGTAGGACCAAAAACGTCGGAGATGTAGCGGTGGCAGGACCTGCCAGCGGCCACGTTTCAACAGGACAATGCGCGCCTCCACATGGCACGCCACGTGCAACAATTCTTCATGGCCCACCAGGTGTCACTGCTGCCGTGGCCCGCCTGTTCTCCCGATATGTCGCCCATCGAACACGTATGGTCGCTGATCGGCAACCGAGTGGCCCGGCAAGCACCACCCGCGGCTACGCCTGATGAACTGTGGCAACGTGTGGTAGCAACCTGGACCGACATACCCCAATCCCACATCCAAAGCCTCTTTCGTTCGATACCGTGGCGTGTAGCGGCCGTTATTGCCAGCCATGGGGGCCACACGAACTATTGATGTCTGCGTGTTCCGTAAGTCACACGGGCCTGTAAGCTCAATCGTTTCATCTTTGTATCTGTTGTTATGTGTCCAGTAAATCTGGCTTTGCTATCTCGTGTCCTTCTTGGTGTTGCATTTTGGGTGGCCAGCAGTGTACATATTTATTTATATGGAAAGTTCAAACAAAGTTTAATAGCTTAAGTTCTTCAGGGATCACATTATATATACGAAAAGTCCATGCACAGATTAATATTTTTAGTCTTTTAAGGATTGACAATATTATATATAATTCGATGAAGTATAAATACTGTCTTTAGGACGCTAAAGGCAGTAAACATTTTTTGAACATATACGTATATTTACCTCTGTATGAATTTTTTCGCGCATGAATGGAAAATCCAGAAACATTGCATCTATTAAAAATTTCTCGACTATTCCTTGTGAGGTTGAGTTAGACCAAGCTAACAATTTTTTTTTCACAATTATATTTCATCTTAAATTCTACTACAGTTTTACTAAGCATTTATTTGTCTTGATGAGGCGGAGCCAAACGCACAGAGAAACTATAGATCTTAAAATAAAATATAGTTGTGAATAATCGTTATTGGTTTGACGCAACATTGCAACTAGTCGTACTTGCTGAGATCAAGTGAAACCGGAGTGAACCTGTTGTTTGAAATGATCGTTCTTTTTTTAGAAATGATTATTACTGTGAAATGTGTTTTCCAGCATTACGACGTATCGGGAAGCAATGTCGCAAATATACTGCATCAAATGCATCTCATCGGTTTTGACATCAACACTTTGTTATCATGCTATGGACCATACTTTGCATCACTTTTTTTGTAGAAACGAAGAGAAGTGATGCAAAATCTCACTTCCCTTAAGAGGAAAATTTCTTTACCTGAAAAGTAAAAATTCAGAATTGTATATCTGATGTGAACAAAAGAAAGCCCTTTAAAAGTGCAAAGGAGAAATAGTAATTCATGCAATTTGAAAAGGCTTAAAATTAATAATAAGGCTCTTTACAATAAATGTGCAGTTTTACCAAAATTTGTTAAATAAAAATTGATGTTTTTCCTTTTCGTCATAAGTTGCATAAGCATAAGCGTTAAACCACGTTTCTGCATAAACTGAAGTCGAAAAGTTTCTTAAATGCGATATTCAAATCCCTCTAACATTATGCATTAAATTAACAACAAGGCTCTGCAAGCTAACTGTGCGCTTTATCAAAATTTGATAAACAAAAAATGATGTTTTTTCCTCCTCGTCGTAAGTTACATGCCACTTTTCTGCATAAACTAAAGTCGAAAAGTTTCTTAAATACCATATTCAAATCCCTCTAACATTTGATTCTCTCTTACACGACATTATTTGAAGGTCTAATTTCATTTGCAAAGGAATATTGCCTGCGAATATATTTTGTATTTCCTGTGTTCAAATAAATTTCTGCCACTTAGCTATCAATGTGATCTTTTATCGTATTTTTCAGAAGAGGACGGAGGCACTCCGATCGTTTCGTTGTGCGTGCGTGTGTGTGTGTGTGTGTGTGTGTGTGTGTGTGCTGGGTGCAGAATCATTCAGTTTTAGGACTAGTGTGATTTCAGCTGCCTTGGACTCACTGTTTGAAATCAGTGCTTGTATGACTGTCGAAAGACATTTCACTGTCCCCAACGGTCGATTCAATCGTTTCACAAGAAGCTCGATCAGATAATCTTTTCAGTTTCTATATGGAAGCCATGCTGCTTGCTTCTTGTCGATTGAGTCTTCTTAATGCTGAGAAGATCGAACGCAATGTCGAAAGCCTTTCCCTCATCAGTCGATGGACAGCGCAGAGTTCGACTCTGTGGTCGCGCGCGAGAGCAGTGGAAGTTTCGTTCTTTTGGAAGGCTTTCTCACTCCACTAGCATCGTTCTGCCTTGAAGCTGTTGGGGCTGATAGGCGAGGTTGCTGAGAGACTAGGGTTGCTGCTGCCCGCCGTCGTGCGTCCTCCTGTCGTGTAGTAATAGGACGGGTCTGCGGATAGAGAAAGGAAAGAAATCAGACAAAGCATAATAAAACTTTATGCATGGCAATTTATACATTTACGTGCACTTCAAGTACTGTAATTTTTCACGAGGAGTGACAGTCTGCTGTCACCACACAGATCCGAGAGTAGGCCAAGATTCTTTATAGCGAACGACCCCAAATTTGCCGGTGATGGAGTTCGAACCCACGTCTTCTCTATTCGGAGCCCAGTCCTGCGAAAAAAAACATAGGTTCGATATCTTCTTTTGATTAATTAAAGAAGATATCGAACATACACTGAGAAAAACGTTTTGTTAATTCAAGAAAAATTTTGTTGAATCAAGAAACATTTTTGTCGATATACATTCAACAAAAAATTTTGCTGAATTTACAAAAGTATTTTGTTGAATTTGCAAAATTATTTTGTTGAAAATCATTGTTGATTTAACAAAATTTATTGTTATCACGATAAAACGTTTTGTTCATTTAACAAAATGATTAGGTCGATTTTTGGGAATTTGTTTGATCCAACAAAACATATTGTTATCATGACAAAATGTTTTGTTGCTGCAACGAAACATATTGTTATCGTGACACAATATGTTTTGTTACAGCAACAAAACATTTTGTCATGATAACAATATGTTTGTTGGATCAAACAAATTCCCCCAAATCGACAAACCATTTTGTTAAATGAATAAAACGTTTTGTCGTGATAACAATAAATTTTGTTAAATCAACAATAATTTTCAACAAAATAATTTTGCAAATTCACAAAAACTGTTTGCTGACTGTATATCGACAAATTTTTTTGTTGAATTAACAAAACGTTTTCCTCTGTGTATATTGCTCGATATCTTTTCTGGTATTCTACAGCTTGAACTACACAAACGAAGGCTTAGCGCTGCAACTTGCCGTTATGACATGTGGGCCACCTCTGAAGTAAGTACGTCACACATACACGTTCGCATCAGAATAATATGACCACCCCCGGAATCACAGTGTACCCGCCCAGGCGCGTCACAGAGTACACGTGACAAGGTCGACCACACGGAGATATAAGCGGCCGGTCGGAACAGAGGAGCCATAGTGCGTTACGTGAGCACAATGGGCATAGGTTGTGGTTTGGCTGACGTTCAGAAAGGAATGATCATCGGCTACCTCGCCAAGGGTGGAAGCATCTCAGAAACAGTAGACTTCGTGGGCTGTTAGCGAGGTACTGTAGTAAGGATGTACCAAGAATGGACCGCTGGTACATCGAGTACCTCCCGACGTCATAACTGTGAAACCTCAAAGGTAATCAACCCTAGAGGAGAACGTTGCCTCCGTCGACTGGTAAAGGACAATCGACGCGCAACACTGCAGCAATTGACCACGTAACTGAACGCTGGGGAACCCAGGTCTCGCATGGGTCTCCGGAGTCAACGCTGCGTCAAGGTGCCCAGATTAACCCAGGTCCATCGGCAACAACGCCTGCTGTTCACATAGGACTACCGTCATTGGATAGTGGAAGAGTAGAAAAATGTTGCCTTCTCCAACGAATCTAGATTTCTACTCCACAGAAGTGACGGAGGTGGCAGATATGGCGTCAGACACACGAGAGCCAACACCCGGACACACTTGTCGTCAAGTACAAGCCGGCGGTGGCAGTGTGCATGTCTGCCGGGGTGTTTTCCTGGTATGACCTGGAGCCGCTGGTACCACTGAATGGGTCCCTGAACGCCAATGGCTACCTGTCCATTCTCGCTGACCACATGCTTCCCTTCATGCTGGACGTTTACCCTGGTGGTGTTGGTGTCTACCAACAGGACAATGCGCTGTGCCACGTCGCTCTCAGTGATATAGAGCACTTGTGGTACTATTTGGATCAACAGGTTCGACGTGCCTACCCACAATCACGTCATCTCCGGGACCTCCGTGCTCTGTTGCAGTCCGAATGAGCACGTGTGCCTTGGGCAACCTTCCAGGGTCTCATTGCGTCCATGCCACGCCGTCTCGCCCCCTTTCATCCGGCCAAAGGGCGGTTATTCCCATTATTAGGTAGGTGGTCATATTATTTTGATACGACTGTGTATATCCTACCTTTGAAAAAGCCGAAAGCACGAAACCGCAGATTATTCCGGGTCATCCTGCAAACCATGCTTAAAGTAACTTGTCGTAGAAGGCATTCTGATTAATACCAGACAGTGTGTGGATGAAGCATCACAAACTTTTTGAAGCGTTATTGAAGGAATTCTCATTAATTCTAGACCAAAGGATGTGGAAGGAGCATCGCACATGTTTTTAGAACCAGGAAATTCATTTGTCATGAAAGAAATACGATATTACACCATATAATGTAAATTTTGAAGATGACAATCCGATTTTTGGCGTAAATGTGACAAGGATGGTAAGTCAGATAATATCCAAAAACTTGAAAATTTCATCGTCCCGGAGCGGGACTCAATTCCGCGTCTTCCAAATAGCGCCCGGGTATGCTCATGAATACCGGTTGCTTCGAATAGCGAATCCTGTGATGGTTATAGTCAAATTAATCGGAAACTTGAGACTTGGTCGTTCTGGGTGGTGTAGTGGTTAGCATACCCGGACGCTATCTGGGAGACGCGGGTTCGAGTCCCGCTCCAGGACAATGACGTTTTCAAGTTTTCGGATATTATCTGACTTACCATCCTTGTCACATTTACACCAAAAATCGGATTGTCATCTTCAAAATTTGATTCATTTGTCGTTCGGGTTCCAATATAGCGTAAAAGCAAAAATTTGTTGGTGATGGAATTCGAACCCACATCTTTATTTTCCGGAGTCGAGTATTCTGCCATTTGAACTATATCGATGAAGGCTTACCTCTATAACTTGCAATTTTGACATGTGCATCACCCTTGATGCAGATACGTCACACTTTGTAACAGTTATGTCTCTTATAACCTTCTGGATCTGTGCTATACATCCGTTTGGATTGCTGATGGCGATATGCAGTTTTGGAGCAATAATTGCGATCATTGCTCTAATTTCTTGTTAGTGAGAACATATTTGTCGCCCAATGTTGGTCTGGTTTGAAGCACGAAGATTCGATCAGACGCACCGTTGAGTTTGGTGTCCGAATCCCAACACGACAAGTATGTAGCATTTTGGTTTCCAATCCCGCAGTAAGCGCAATAGCCATCCTCACTGCATGCATTTGACTTTGCAAATCACTTTCCCATCTTGAATCTTTCACCAGAGGAGAGAAGTTTGGGCTTTTTGGGGTAATTAAACTATTATATGTAGCCGAAAGTATTCTGACACCTCCAAAAATGCAAATAGACTTACATTTGCAGAAACTGACGCGCACGCGCTGATCGAGTTGTGGACTGCATATAAAGGGAGCGTTGGCACATCTGTCAAACCGGGGCCGCTGGTGACCTACTGATCAACTTTCGTGACTGCCACGGAGAAGACCTCGGGTTCGATCCCAGGCAGGTACGAACGCTCGAACCACAAAATATCCGCCGTGCGTTGGATGGGCACGTTAAGACGTCGGACCCCGGGTGCTGGCCCCCCGGTAATAAATAAAGGCGTCTTCCTTTTCCCCTTCTTACCTCGCTTCCGTGTCACTTTCCTATCGGGCACTCTAGCCCAAATCTCCTAGCTTCTTATTTCTAAGGGTTGTTTAAGACCTGGGGTCAGGCACTCCCTTCCTAAAATCCTCTACATATGATCTGGTCTGATCTGTCAAACCGCAGTGGCCCTTTCAAAGTCCGTCAGTGCAGCGCGGAGTTGAACTGACAGACTTTGAAAAGAGCATTGCGGTTGGATGCCACCGGAGTAAATAATCAGTGCGTAGCTTTGCCGCTCTTCTGAGATTCTCAAAATCCACTGTCACTAATGTTCTTCGATGAAAAGCAGATGGTTTCGCTGCAGTGAAGGCGAACTCAGTGATCCTGTCAAACGAAACTTTCTTCTGAAAGTCCTCCGCCATAGACCTGGCCGGCGCCATCTCCGAAGCCACTGGAACAACTATTTTCACCAGAAAAGTGCATCAGGAACTGCGTACCCACGGTTACTATACTAATTCAGCTGCACACAAGCCCTACATCACTCCAGGCAACACCAGATGATGACTGCGGTGGTGCCTCGCTCGCTGTTCGTTGATAACAGAAGATGGGAAGAGGGTCGTGTGGAATGAAGAATCACGCTACTCACTCTTTCGTTCATATGGATGTATTCTGCTGTGGCTTTTACCCAGGGAATGCTATCAGCGCACTGCAGTGTTCCTACAGTCAAGTTTGGATGGGGATCTGTGTTAGTGTGAGGCTGTTTCTGCAGTGAAGGCCTGGGCCCCTAGCTTGTGGTGCCCTCTAGCCTAACGGCCGCCAGGTACGAAGACATTCTGGATAATCCCGCACTACCTACACCGTGGCAGCACTACGACACAGATCCCTAACTTTTTCAGCAAGATCGAGCACCTTGAAACATTGCAAGGTTTGTTTAGGCCTGGTTTGAGGAGCTGGACGTTAAAATGTTGGATTGGCCTGCTCAAAGTTCTGATCTCAATCGAACAGAACATCTATGGTCCGAGGTGGAACGTCGAATCCGATCTCAGGCAGTAAGACCTTTCAGTACGGCAACTCTGGCTGAAGCATTGCGGGAAGAATGGAGGAAAATTCCGGTACTGTCATCTCCTGAAAAACATGTTTAGGAAGATCACTCCAGTCATAATGGCAAAAGGTGGGGAGAATATTTACTGATTTAGGCTAATAAATGCTATTGTGCCCGTTCGATCTAGGTGTTCTATTACTTCGGCCTACATAGCGTATAAATGGATCTTTACAAACACTTGTCCACAGGCAAAAGCATGTGCTATCTCGATGCAACGTGACAGAACGTGTACACTTTGGCATTATATCGCACCTGCATCATGGTATCGGGTCTTCAATGGCTTATTTGAGAGAACGTGAAGACAGTGAATCCGTCTGAAACGTACACTTTGGGAGATGGACGAACTTAGGGTTGGAGTATCAGTCATTGACCGTGTTGAAAGAATGAACGGGCATTTGAAAGTTCGAAATTTAATGGTGACGTTGCCGAACACCCATTTGGACGCGCATTATCAACGACAAAGGAATATCTGTCTAAGCGATAAACGGGTAAATAAACGGCCTTCTGGGATGATCAATGAGGAAAACTGCCGAAAATGAGATAGAGAGGAGACTCAAATGTGAGCATGAACCGAACAGGATTTGCTGCCTCCGAACAGACTCAGGGATTTTCTATGCTGTGGATGGTTGAACAGACATCTGGTCCGTCGTTTGTGTTCCATGGCTAAACAGTAATATGGTGTCTTCTATATTCGACGGTTGGACAACTATTTAATTGACGAATCAGCTAACATTTGGTGCATCCTGTGCAATTGTTGACTGAACGGCCATCTCTTGCACTCTTTGGATCGACAGCTGAACAGCTACCTGGTTTATCTTCTGTTTTCTTCTTTAAGCGACACTTGAACAGCATCTGAATTTCTGTGACAGTGAGCTGAAAAGTCATTAGATACACTATATCTTGTGTATCGATTTTTACTTTGGATCTCGCCCTTAGGATTTAACTGCTATAATTAATATATAGCCAGTGCCGTTAATGCTCACCAGACGGAGACGTCTCAACAACTGGGCCCATCTTACAGATTTATGATGTCAGAAGCTGACTGAAAAACACACATAGCGCCGTGGATTGTTGGCCACCGTGGTGTAAAGCTAACGCGCTCCGCTAGATATCGAGATATCCGGGATTCAGTTCCCCGGCGGTGACAGAATAACAATTTTTCGGTACCTGTGTGTTGCTAAAACGTGGAAAGGGCGATGTATTCGTTTAAATATTGACGCCACGTATTTGGAGGATTTTCACTTTGGAGAGAGAAAATGCTTAAAAAGAAAGAACCAAAATTTACATAATACAGCTGGCCCAAAAAGGAAAGTTAAATTAGAGTATAAGTTGAACAACAACACAGTCGCACGTACGCCGTACAGCTGGTAGGTACCTGACCAAGGTGTAGTCTGCAGGAGGTTTGAGATGGCTGCATCACTGTGTCAGGGTAGGGCAGGTATTTGGACTTGTGTGGCGTGTATCATAAATTGGGCCTCTCTTGTTTTGTTTTTTTACAGATGCCAACCTTTTCTATAGTTGCCGTTACAGTTAAGCCTAATTCATTATTGACACTCACTAGCTCTGCCACGGATAACTGAACTCAAACATTTTCAATCTTTATCACTCAGCAATTACTGGTTCAGAAAGAGCCCAACGTTTCGTCCGCTGCGTTAACAAGGTACATTTTTCATTTTGTGACAA
Source organism: Macrothele yani (assembly GCA_039090855.1). Taxonomy (NCBI): domain Eukaryota; kingdom Metazoa; phylum Arthropoda; class Arachnida; order Araneae; family Macrothelidae; genus Macrothele; species Macrothele yani. The sequence continues at coordinate 113,262,944 of CM077026.1, forward strand.
AGCTAGAGCATAAAAGAAACGTCGTCAGCTCTATGTTAAGCTAGCTGCTAAGTGAATGATGAGCCCTCATGCTACTGAATGATAAAAAAAAAAAAGGACAAAGTATATCCCTTAATCTTCGGTACTTTCTTTTACAGAACGGTGATTACATTCAAATATTGTTCGACTATTTCCGTACAGCGTTGGCTGTATTATTAATTAAATCTGTGTGATTTGGGGGATTTGCAAATAATAAACAATCTGTTAGTGGTGTAGGAAGGTAAGTATATCCTACATTCTGTTTTCACATAAATGTCACAATTAATTTACCATTTAACCAACGCAAGTAAATGGCGCAGTAGCTTCATGTCTGAGTGAGTATTCTTATATACTTCTAAGTTGTACAATCACAACAGACACATTATTTTCTCGACACGTTTTGTTATGTATTCCCTCTGTTATTACGTTTCCAGAGCCCGTTTCCAAAACTTCCATTCCATTCACACAAAATGCAAGACGTGACGTCTTACTGCGCCGTCTGGTGAAAAAGAAGCAATATGATACCTTTGCAAGAAAAATTCACATTTTGACCACTGCAAACTCTACAGCCTGTATTTTTGACTTGAAGAAGGTATAACGAAGTAAATTTCTCCGTCATTTTTGTCCACGCCGGGCTCGAACCTGGGTTACCTCATTCCGGAATAAGTCACTCTACCAATTGAGCTACGCGGACGTTCGTTCTGACTGCTGTCTGCCTTTATGTCGTGTGCGTCCTGCTGGCAGGTACGTCACATCTCCCCCCCCTTCCGCCGAAAGAGGGCCGGAGGCATGGCCCACGGGTCAGCCGTGACCATGAATAGTTGCAGGCAGCTATCCGCTGTAGAACATGCACTTGAGAACTCCCAGTCAATCTGGTGTGGGGAATGCAACATCACACATTTTATTTTTCGAAGCGCTGAAGAAGAGATTCTCTTATTCCCTATCTCGCGGTGTGGAAAAAACATCACACCATTGCGAGATTTTGAACGGCCGGGTCATCCGGAAAGTTCGGGCGCCATTATAACGAAGTAAATTTCTCCGTCATTTTTGACCACGCGGGGCTCGAACCCGGGTCCCCTCATTCCGGAGTAAGTCACTCTACCAATTGAGCTACGCGGACGTTCGTTCTGACTGCTCTCTGCCTTTATGTCGTGTGCGTCCTGCTGGCAGGTACGTCACAAAGGGTTCTCAAAGCTTTCTCTTGCTAACATCATTAAAGACTATCAGAGCCGAGTTCGGGCTCAATTTTCAGAGCCCGAGCCCGAATTTTACATTGCAAGATAGAGCCCGGGCCCGAAAACTGGTTAACCTATTCAACCATTAATAAAAAACATTTCCTTTTCCACACTTACACTCTCTCCTCCTCCTGCTGCAATTAAACAATGTATTTCTGAAATGGGGAGTGGAAAAGGGACCTCCATCTATTTTTATAATGCAACTGTGCGTTTTTCTTTGACCCTTCGCTTTCACCTGAAGTGCTTCGGGCGGCCGGCATCCAAAATGATCGGGCGGTGCTGCAATTATATGCTGCTCAGATAATGCTAATATCATCGCGCCACAACGCGCTACAATATGTACGTTGCTAAATAGAATTAGCAGGGAGCTATTGCGTGGAGATAGGGGGTTGGCATGCTATCAACTATCCATTATGTAGAGTTCTTGAAAAGGCTTTTTCTTCTCTGCAGATACACACTAATGCGCGGCCTATGGCATTTTCTACCCAAGCCCGGAATAAATAGCCATCTCGAATGCCCGCTCCTCAGCCAGAACCAGTAGCCGAAGAATTCCCTTTACCTCCTATAAAGTGTCTCATATGCTAAATCATACAAAATAACATTTATACTGCATATACACTATCTACCAACAAGTAATTGGACACCCCTGAAATCGACAATATCTGCGGTCCTGATACACGTCACGGCCGCCGCCGTTAAATATCGTGTGGGAAACAACAACGCAACCAGTCCCATGCAAGATGCCACGCAGTTCGGAGCTCTCTGATTTCGAGAAAGGTGTAATCGTCGGGTATCACAGAAATGGCCGATCCATACGTGACATATCCAGCGAGTTGAAGTAGCCAAAATCGACAGTGGCCTACGGGATTGGTAAAGTGGAAGATGAGAGGTGGCTGTCGGAATGTGCCCCGACCAGACAGACCCACAAAACTGGGAGTTAGAGATCGACGGGTGCTGGCCAGAGATATTCGTAAGAACCGCACCAAATCGATGGGCCACATCTACGAGGAGTTTCAACAGGCATCCGGGAGTATTCTTTCGATGAATACTATCCGCAAGGAAGCCCATCTTCTCGGTTATCGTGGACGTGCTGCCGCCCACAAGCCTTTAATCACCAAGTCCAATAGCGCTGCTCGGCTAACGTGGTGCAAAGAACGTCGACAGTGGACCTTTGAACAGTGGAAACAGGTTCTTTGGAGCGAAGAATCAAGGTTCACCCACTACCGTTCGGATGGCAGGGTCTGGGTTTGGCGTCTGCCTGGAGAACGCCTCCTTCCGGAATGTATTGTGCCAACTGTGAAGTTCGGCGGTGGTGGAATTATGCTATGGGAGTGTTTCTCCTGGTATGGCACAAGACCCTTGGTCGCAATTCCTGGTAGACTCAACGCCGACCTACTGCACCATTTTGGATGACCATGCGCTTCCTACGTTGTGGCAGTTTTACGGGGTGGACCCATGTTACTTTCGGGATGACAATGCCACCTGTCATGTTGCGAGGTCCACCATGGCTTGGTATGGTGACAATGGGGTTAATCGAATGGACTGGCCTGCGCAGAGCCCGGACCTTAACCCTATCGAGCACCTCTGGGACGAGTTGGAGCGTCGACTTAAGGGGTGCCCCCACCGTCCAAAATCGGTGAAGGAACTGACCTGTCTTCTCCAAGCCGAGTGGAAGAAAATACCGCTAGCCGTCGTACAACGCCTGGTTGAGAGTATGCCCCTGAGGGTCGCAGCTGTAATCGCCGCTCGTGGAGGCTCCACCAACTATTGAAGGTGAATAAACTTCGTTTTCCTTTGCTATCACAGGTGTCCAATTACTTGTTGGTAGATAGTGTATATATAAAAATTCTATCGCTCTCCCTCTCTCTAGGAGCTTGAGCCCGAACCGCAGTAAATATTCTACAGCCCGAGCCCGATTCGGGCCCGCGCTCTGCTTCGGAATTTCGGGCTCAGCCCGTCTTAGCTCTGCACCCTATATCACTAGTTTACTTTGATGTTTCACTATAAACTGGGTAAACAGTGAAATATCACATTATTAGATTTATGATAAATTTAACAAAGAAATCTGAACAGAAATTGCAATAAAAAAAGGAAATATTAAAAACACTTACTGATAATACCACTGGAACCGTAGCCGTATGCACCATAGGCAGCAGCGGAAGAGTATTGAGTGTAGGGGGACGTGTAGGCATATTCTGCACCAGTTACACCCGCAACAGCTGTGCCAGCTACTGCTGCAGCAGCTGCTCCTGCAACTGAAACACAAAAACAAATACATGAAGCATTCATATGAAGTCGCAGTAATGAGAAAGTAACCAGAAATCAAAATATACATACTTGCATTGAATAAAATAACTGAAGCGTTCGCGGCGCTCAAAGTTGAAATAGCGACACTAGAAACAAATAGACGCAAAGCTAAGCAAATCACAGCGCGCAAAGCACTTTAGGCAATTTTTAAACGTGAAACAGAAAGCGTAGAGTATAAAAAATTCAAAAAACGACAAATTGCCAAACGAATATAGTTTGCGAAACATGCAGTCACATGGACGGAGAGATACAGAGAGGAAAACTTTTATCATTTTTACAGCTTTTGTGTGTGTGTGTGTGTGTGTATGTGTTCAAGCAATTATTTAAGCAAAAAAAATGAGAAAAAAGTAAGAAAAATAAGACTCTGATCCATAATTTTGCTGTAGCCTATATAGAATTTTAGGATCTGGTTCATTTGCCCTACGATTACTTCACCGAAAAGATTGTTTCACCAAAAGATCACTTGATCGAAACGTTCATTTTACCGAAGGGTCACTTGATCGAAAAGTTCATTTCACCGAAAGGTCTCCTTACCTAAAAGTTTATTTCATCGAAAGGTCATTTCACCGAAGGGTCAGTTTGTCGAAAACTTTGGATTTCATTACAGGATCTGTTGAAGAATGGTGCCAGTTTGGAAGACAGACCACACCGAAACGTTAGGGGATTATACTGAAATTGCACTTTTGATTTCTCCGTGTCAGAAAGAGAACGCAATGATTTAATTTTAAAACAAAAATAATTAATTTTAAGCCCCTACGCCTCGGCTTAGGCCTTTTTAGCAAATTTTAATCGTGCGTGCTCATGTTTATAAGGTTTACATAAAAAGTAAAGTTAATGATGTTGCACATTTTTTCAATCAAAAGAATCAATTTTAGGTCCATTTGCTATGTAACCCTTATGAACAGAAGCTTGGAGGATTAAAATTTGCTAAAAGGTCCACACCTAGGCCTTATAATTAATGTTATATTTCAAAAGACCTACCCACGGAGAGGTGTTTCATTTAAATTAAAAGTGCAATCCCATAACGTTTAAGTTGCCAGTTTTCAAAAATCCGCACCACACTTCAACAGATCTCTAACAACAAAATTCTAAGTTTTCGATAAACTGACCATTCAGTGAAATGATTTTTCGATCTAATGAACTTTTAGGTGAAGTAATCCCTCGATGAAATGAACTTTTCTATCGAATGACCTTTCGGTGAAATGAAATTTTGGGTCAGGTGACCCTTCGGTGAAATGTACCTTTCGATCAAGTGATTTTCGGCGAACTGATTTTCGATCAAGTGAACTATAGCCAGAATTTTAGTAACAAGTTTTAAGTCGTTACTCAGTTCAGAAAAAAGAAAGTTTAATATAAAATTTAAACTTTATATCATATTAAAGACATGGCCATTGGCTCGAACTTTTTAAATTATTGAATAGAAATTTGCTTATACTCTCCTGATTAATAAAGAAGATTTTTTGCATTTTCTATTATCTGAAAGAAATTGCATCATTATCCCACACATAAAAAAATGCCTTTTGTCTAGAAGTTATAAATACATTTAGTACAAGCGTGGGTTATAATTTGAACGTAGAGTGCACGACACCATTAATTCACAGACTAAATTTCTTTTTTTCGTACGGAAATCCTCAAATAATAGAACGCATTTACGAAAATAACTGGAAAAAGAAAAACTTTCACACACACATACACAAATTCATCATACAAATCGAGATTGCAACCAGCAGTTCTTCGGATGTCAAAGTTAACGGGCCTTCTCAATTTTATATCGATTTGTTAACGAAGTAAAAGAACCCACTTTTGGACAACAATTGTTGGTTTTGATAAGCTAGAATTGCTACTAAAAACTGATATTTATATTTTGGATATACGTTACCAGGGACGTATATCGATTTTTTTTCAAGGGGGAAAGGGGGGCGAGCGACGAAAAATGGAAGTTTTGAAATCCACCAGAGCAAAATAAAAGTTAATTAAAAGTAGAAAAAAAAAAGAATTAAAGCATTTTTTTCTAATGAACGTTGATTAATTTTTATTAAAATTAAAGCATGTTTCCTAATGCAAGTCGCATTTTAACCAAAAACACAAAAAAAAGAAAATGAAACACTTCGGGGGGAGGGGGAGGGGGCAAGGCTCCTTTGCCTCCTTCCTCTAAATAAGCCTCTTCCTCTAAATACGTTGCAGTATGCTGCTTCAAATGAACTAAAAAAAAGTGCAAAAACGTGAATTCCTCTTCTTTAAAATATCCTGGAAATAATGTATAATTTTCATGTTTTTCGGAAAGAATGGCCTTTTTATTTTAAAAACAAAATAAAATATAAAAATTGAATAAGTACGGTATAATATAATGTAAATATAATATAAACAAAAGATCAAAAATAAAACATATTAATTAAAAAGTGAATTTATTTCATCTTTTTAATGCCCCGTGTTCAGTTTTCACGCACAAAAAACGATATTTTGTACAACAATAAAGACATTATGTAAATGAAAATTGAATATCGTAGAACAATGGTGAAGACCATTTTTTTTTAGTTTATTGGATGTTGAATTAGTAATGAAATAAATTTAGAAAAAAATAGCTGTATTTAGGCAGAAAAAAAAATAGTTCACAATTAAATAGACCATTTAGCAGTAATGTTGACTGTCAGTATGTTTAGCGTCACAGATCAGGCTCAAGAGTGTTAATGACTTCTTAGTGATCGAAATCACTGCTTTTTTAATTTCTTTCTTTTACCTACTAGAGAATAATTAAATAGAATAGGGGCGGGAAGCAAGAAGGAATGTGAGTTGCAGTTTGCATCTTCAAACAAGGAAGAATTTTCTTTGAACTGTGGCATTAAAAAAACGGCTACTCCATAAAAAGTGTTGTACCGCACAAACGAGACAAAGCCGTTTTTTGTTTTAACCAGCCGAGACGGAATCACAATCTTCCTATAACTACTTAAGCAGCTTCTTAGAATGAAGATAAATAAAAAAAACAAAGAAAAGGGGGAAATACGCACCTGCTTACTTTTGTCATGTTTCCTTTCCGTTGTTTTTTTCGCAACGTGTCATGAACAAAGGCAAAATTAGTACGTCTGCACGTCTTACTCCAAAATCAACACATTTTTTTCTCCGTGTGTGTGAATGCTGGAGGTTGTTTCGGGGAGGGTTTCAAAAAAGCAACCAGTGCGTTATCATTGCAACCAGTGATATTCGAAACCTCCCGGCAGAAGTCACAGTTTGCATAACTAGTCCTGCAACAATGGAGGCGCAGGTGTGCTTGCTGCTTGGGTCTTTTGGAATCACTCTGCCATGGCTCCCAGCCCGAAGTTCTGTTTCCACCAGCAGTGATCTCTCCTATTTCCCTCTTTCTTTCTTTTTTTTTTTTTTTTTTTGCGGCTTTTCTTGTCGATACAGCAGAAAAAAGAAAAGAGATCAGACGTTGTCTGCAGAAGAAAGGACTCTCTTGTAACTGCTCATTTGTCGGATCACCAAACAGGCACAGAACAACCCATAGCATTGTAACGTTGTTGACGTTTACAATGAAACGTGTTGATTAATGCTTTTGAAATGAGGATTTGTTGAAAACTTTTAAGTTTTTCATCATGGGTATGTGCATCGCCTTTCTCTAACAAGAACTGATATCAAATATTTTTTAAGTGCTTATGTTACTGAGAGGTAAACATAAAAGGCAAAAACTTTTTTTTCTTTTGTATAACCAACTTCATCCAAATATATGAAACATATCTCGTTTAAGGAATACGATATATGGAGTTCTATAATAATTGAATACATGGCTCAACCGAGAGAACAAGCTGGATTCAGAAGTGGCTACAGCAGTATAGATCATATCCACGTACTGAGAGAACTAATTGAAAGAGCGAGGGAATATGAACTTCCATTGTGCATGGCTTTTATCGATTATGAAAAAGCCTTTGATTCGGTGAAACCATCAGCAGTTGCAATGGCTCTGAAATCCTGCGGTATTGAAGATGCATACATTAATATTATTAATAACATCTATGAAAATGCAAGTGCAAAGATTCGGCTGTTTGAAAATACAACACTCATAAAAATTGGAAAGGGAGTGAGACAAGGTGACACCATATCTCCGAAGCTCTTTAATGCCCCATTGTAAAATGTTTTTCAATCACTGAACTGGGAAAACAAAGGGATAAAGATTAATGGAGATTATCTAACCCACCTTCGTTTTGCTGATGACGTAGTCATTTTTGCAACTACCCCATCAGAGCTGCAGAGTATGATCCAGTAACTTGCTGACAAGAGTAAAGAAGTGGGATTAAAAAAGAACTTTCAGAAGACAAAAGGGATGTTCAATGCTTTTACAAGAAATGAAGATTTATCGATTGATGGAGAAAAGCTGGAGATAACAGACACGTACGCTTATCTTGGACTATCAAGTGAGGGTCACATTGATGAAGAAATTAATCGGCGAACAAAACTTGCCTGGAGAGCTTTTGGAAGAAACAGCATTATTTTCAAGAGCAATATGCCATTATGTCTTAAAAGAAAAGTGTTTGATCAATGCATCCTTCCAGTGCTTACGTATGGTGCAGAGACGTGGACCTTAGCTAAAAGAGACATACAAAGGCTGCAGACAATTCAAAGCAGCATGGAGAGGTGCTTGCTTGGTGTAACCAGGAGAGATAAGAAGAGGAACACGTGGATCCGAAAAATGACAAGAGTGGAGGACATCATCATCAGAGTTAAATCCCTGAAATGGCAATGGGCTGGACATACTGCCAGAAAGACAGATCATCGATGGACAGCCGAAATTTTAGATTGGATTCCAAGGGACAGGAAAAGACCCAGAAGAAGACCACATGGGAGATGGGTGGATAAAATTCGAAAGCATGCGGGAGTGACATGGAGGAGAGTGGCACAAGACTGACCGTTGTGGACGAAACTTGGGGTGACCTTCTTCCAGCAGTGGATTGATAATGGTTGACAATGATGATGATGATGATGATGATAATTGAATAAATAAATCCACCGCTGTTCCCACGTTAAGCAACGCACAGCAACCGAAAAATTGTTATTTGGCCGCCGTCGGGGAATCGAGTCCCGAATCTTTCGATATCTAGCCGAGCCCACAGCGGGCGACAATTCACGGCGCTATGCGTGTTTTAGCATGTCTTTTGTAAAAAAAGATCGTGCTTATGTTATCGGTTTGTCCGTCCGTCCGTCTGTACTCACGATATCTCTGCAACTATTAGTCCGATTTGAAAAATTCTTTTTGAATTCGGAAGTTTGAAATATGCGAATTATGATCCTTTATTTCGTTTTTTTTTACGATGTACAATTTCGCCGCTAGATTGCGTAAATGCAGATGATGTCGAATTCAAAAATACGTTTTATTTCACATATTTGCTTCTAAGCATCCGATTGAAAAAATTATTTTATCTTTCGATTCCATTTATGTCGAAGAGTATTTTAGATATAGTTACTTTTTCAAATTAAGCATAGATTTTCCGCTAGGGGGCGTAAACGTAAATTATATTTTTTCCGATAACTCTTCTTCTAAAACTCCGATTTGAATTTTTTTTTCAGCGGATACATCTCCTGATGGAAAATCTTTTGCATGTAATTTCGAATTTTTGGTAAAGAATACTTTGGCAACCAGGGGGCGTAAGTGTTATTTTTTGCTTCTGGTGTATTTTCCATGACTGATGCCACTCACATTCATAAAACTTTTCGGAATATTTTCTTCCTAAAATATTCCACAGTTTCTCCGCCAGGGGGCGCATATGCATATCTTATTTTTGTCAATATCTCTATTTCTATGAGTCTGATTTGAAAAATTCCTTCTTTGTTGGATAGTGTTTTCCGTGTGACTTGTTTTCAAATAATTTCAAAATTTTTAAGTAATTCATAGACTTTCCGCTAAGGAGCGTAAAGGTAAATTGCGTTTCTCCCTATATCTCTACTTCTAAATCTCCGATTTGAAAAATTCTTTCTGCACCGGATACAGCTCCTGATGAGAAATCGTTTGCACATAATTTCTGAATTTTGTAAAAAATGGTTTGGCCACCAGGGGACGTGAATCTTAATTTCCGCTTCTGATGTGTTTGCAGCAAAATATGAGCTTCTAAATTCACGATTAAAAAAAAACGTTGTTTGTAGACCGATACTACTCATTTCGACAAACCTTTCAGAAGCATTTTCTTCTTGAAATAATGCATGGTTTCTACGCCCCTTGGCGTAGATATATATCTTATTTTTGTCAATATCTCTGCTTCTAAGAGTCCGATTTGAAAAATTCCTTCTTTGTTGGATAGTGTTTCCGATGCATAATATTTTCCCTATAAATTCAAAATTGTCAAGTAAATCATAGACTTTCCGCAAGGGGGCACAAAGGTAAATTGCGTTTTCTGCGTTATTTCTGCTCCTAAAACTCCGATTTGAAAAATTCTTCCTGTATCGCATACAAGACCTGATGGAAAATATTTTTGACATAATTTCCTAATGTTTGGTAAAGAATGGTTTGGCCACCAGGGGTCATAAGTGTTAATTTCTCCTTCTGATGTATTTGTAGCAAAATCTGGGCTACTGAAAACCCGACTAAATTTTTTTTTCTTGGACCGATACCGCTCATATGAATAAAACTTTTGAGAATACTTTCTTCCTAAAATAATGCGTGGTTTTCCCACCAGGGAACGTAAATTCACATTTTATTTTTGTCGTTATCTATGTGTCTAAGAGTTCTTAAGCTCACGATACCGTTTACAGCAATATCTGAGAAATTAAAAACCCGAATGAAAAACTTCTTTCTTCCGTCAGATACTATTGTTTTCCATACCGGTTCCATTTACTTTGAATAGCTTTGATAAATTTAATTTGCATCAGAACGGATTCACAAGACGTGCTTATTACACCAGAAATTCGGTGTCGTCTTTCTTGTTTCTTTTTCAGTCAGCATCTGACATCATAAATCCGTAAGATGGGCTCAGCTACCGAGACGTCTCCATCTGGTCATTCAACTGAGGCCACGTATTTAGATGATTTTCACCTTGGATCTCGCCCTTTGGATTATTGCTATAATTATACACATGCATATAGCCAGTGCTGTTAATACCCACCAGATGGAGACGTCTCAGTAGCTGAGCCCATCTTACGAATTTATGATGTCAGATGCTGACTGAAAAAGAAAAACACACATAGCGCCGTGAATTGTTGGCCGCTGTGGTGTAAGGCTAACGCGCTCGGCTAGATATCGAGAGATTCGGGATTCGATTCCCCGACGGCGGCCGAATAAACAATTTTTCGGTTGCTGTGTGTTGCTTAACGTGGAAACAGCGATGGATTTATTTATTCAACTGACGCTATGTATTTAGATGATTTTCATATTGAGTTCTATTCTCTTTTATAGCTGTAGTGTTAATTGCAAATGGTTAACTTGTTAGCTAACTAATTTGCTAATGTTTATGAATAGCTGCGTTGCACACAGGGACGTAACTATAGGGAGGGAAGGAAGGGCGGTCCCCCCCCCCCAGAGTGGTCATTCCAGGGGCGTAAATTCATCCTCTGGGGGAAGTAAAAAATAAAAATGGTAACTAAAAAAGAAAATTACACCCTTCAGTATTCTCTTTTTAAAGACTAGTTAGTCTCATACAGTATTGCATGCAGTTAACCAGGGCACGGAGTAGCATGCACTATGAAGTGTGAATATCTCACATCTGTGAAGGGAATTTTCCAAAACAGTGAATGGAGGCATGGAAAACAAAATGCTGATATGCCTAACCTCCATGACCTTTCCGAACATGTCGTAAGGATGAAGAGCTAATTAATCATTTGTACTCTGTCGCAGAATAGTTCTCTAAGCGTTTAACTTTGAACGGAGTTTTTCCAAGCCCTACTCCTAAAGCTTTTTCCTATTGTTACATTTACTATTCGATACTAATTCGTTCTGCGCTGGTTTGGTTTTCCTGCTGCATTTTTGTGGAGTGTTGTGTTGTCGGCGGTCACATAACATTTACTTGGTATTTACAACCTGTGGTTCTTCGGTATTTACCTAGTTTTTACATTTTTAACAAAAATTATGTCAAAAACATGAAGTGCGATTTTTGAACAACCGCAATACTTACCTATAACGGAGGTATGTGAGAAAGTAAAAACCACATTTATTTGAATGGAACTTGAAGAGGCATAATTTTGAACTCGAAGGGGCGTAATTTTGAACTCGGAGGGGCGTAATTTCAAGTCTCGTTCTTCTAGATAAGAAAACCTTGCTACGGTCTTGGGTGCACATAAATTACACTTTGTAAGCAAAATCAATATTAGAGATGAGCATGGGGCAGTTGCACTCACCCCAATCTCTGATCCTTAGCTGATAGGTCAATTGCAGTAATAAAGGAAGACAACAAAGTGTACGAGTACACTTCCACAGTCCTTGCTTACTAGAGGGGGAATGTGAAAAAACCGGTGGGTGGATCAGGGAGCCTCCTTCATAAGGTGCTTGCTCTCTGCTGGACTGACTCATTGAAAAACAGTGGTATCATTGCATCATTCATCAAACAGCAATTATAGAGGTAACATAGAATTTACGTATTAAGACAGGATAGGATGGAAGTGGCGTTGTGCAGTACTGAGATGCCTGGCAAAACTGTACGTGATCACTATAGTGCTTCGGTTCTTTTACAGTCTTATTGTGCCACCACCATGACCCATCAAAACTGCTGAGCCGCCAAATGATATACGAAATGCCACAAACGATATATCGGAACGGCCATTAAAACTGATTAGAAAAGAGATTACAAAATTAAAAGGAGAAAAAAACAATAAAAAAGTCCTTTTGAGGGATGAAGAACCAACCTCCACGTGACCTGGGCAACAAGACTATATCGCTTGTACAGGTAGAAATAAAAACTCACATATTAAATATATATAAAAAACAAATTAATGTCATTTGTATGCACACCCACTCGGACTTAGGGTTCTATCAAGGCCGTCTAGAAGACACAAGGCCACAAGGCCACAACATTAGAGAGATGAGTTCCCTCTGTTAGTGACGTTATGCGGAAACCAAAGCTTCCGATTGGTTTCCAATGCTGTCGTGTATGACGTCAAACACGACAGCGACGTATTAGGTCATGTAACATGAAAGTGACGTCACAAACGGAGGGAACTCATCTGTCTAATGCCATACCTTGTACTTTCTAGACTGCCTTGGTTCTATAAGCGGAATTTTCCAACAGCGCAAAATACTTTGAAGGTGTCTCTGACTACAGTAATCTCTCTCAAGGGAAAAGATGTGGGAGGGGGAGTGCAATTAGCCCATGAGCCGGGAGAGGCTGTTAGTGCAACTGACCCTTTTCGGAGTTTCCTGAGTGCAACTGACCCTTTTCGGAGTTTCTTGAGTGCAATTGACCCTTTTCGGAGTTTCTTGAGTGCAATTGACCCTTTTCGGAGTTTCATGAGCAAAACTGACCCTTTTCGGAGTTTCTTGAGTGCAACTAACCCTTTTCGGAGTTTCTTGTGTGCAACTGACCCTTTTCGTAGTTTCTTGAGTGCAACTGACCAACATCATTACAGATAGTCCTACGTTATTCCCATTAATTTATTCTTTGCAATTGACCCTTTTCGGAGTTTCATGAGTGCAACTGACCCTTTTCCGAGTTTCTTGAGTGCAACTAACCCTTTTCGGAGTTTCTTGAGTGCAACTGACCCTTTTCGTAGTTTCTTGAGTGCAACTGACCAACATCCTTACAGATAGTCCTACGTTATTCCCATTAATTTATTCTTTCACCCACTAAAAGGCTCAATATACTGATACATCGTGAATGTCAGGTCTTCACACAGAATTCGATGCGATGACAGCAATAGCCGGTAACGTATATCTCAAAAAGCTTTGTATCAACGTTTAACGATCTCAACATTCTGCATATACTCGTAATCATTATAACTCCACGTACAACTCAACAACTGTACAATGTTCTCTATTGCTTAATGAATCTCTACCATCTGCACTAATCAGTCTGCCCTCTGCACGTTCAATGTTTTTGTTTTATCTTGCTATGAACCACATTCAGCATTGCCAAAGAGAAAAAGCTCTTCGCGGAAATAATGCATTTTCAGTGAGAAAACATTTACACAACCAGTAACTAAATTGATATAAGAAAATAGATACTCAAAAGAAAGGTTATTTACTGGTACAAGTCACACATACAAAAAACAGATAACTATTTTCAAAAAAAGGATTTGAGATCTGTCCTCATGACATATTTACGGCGAGGTGCTCTTGTAATCCGCAGACGTGAAAATAAAGTACTCTTCGGCAAAAACTGCTTTGTGGAATAGTTATACATTTCGCACAGTGCAGCTGAAATTATCATAAAATTTTCAAGGATGTTTAACTTTATCAACGAACTGACCAGAAGAGCCTATGTGGAATTTACCCAAATCCAACATAATTTCTTATCAGTGATGCGGAATGACGAATTCCTGAAAATATGAAATTCGCAACCCAAAAGCAGCTTGCATATACATGGTGATTCACTCGGGACTGAACACTTATTATGTGGAATATATGAGTTGGGGAATATACGATGAGCGCGAAACCCGAACGGAGCGGTTCTTTATTCCCTGACGAAGCAGTCGACATGCATTACAAGTAAATAAAATGTCTCCCCGGCAGCTGGGTGGGTGATTCACTCGGGACTGAACTCATATTATGTGGAATATATGAGATGGGGGAATATACGATGAGCGTGAAACCCGAACGGAGCGGTTCTTTATTCCCTGACGAAGCAGTCGACATGCATTACCTGTGAATAAAATGTCTCCCCGGCAGCTGGGTGGGTGATTCACTCGGGACTGAACACTTATTATGTAGAATATATGGGATGGGGAATATACGATGAGCGTGAAACCCAAACGGAGCTGTTCTTTATTCCCTGACAAAGCAGTCGACATGCATTACATGTGAAAAAATGTCTCCCGTGCAGCTGGGTGGCGCTGCACTGACGCGTCATCTGTCTAGTAGTGGTGGGGGAATAGCGTGTCTCCGCAGACAGCTTGAGCGAGGAGGTCGAATGAAAATGGCCTACTCAATTGCAGAACATTTTTTCATTGTGCATCAGTACTGGGTAACCTGTTTCTTCAAACAATGTCAGAAGGAGTTGATGAAGAAATTTGGTGGGCGTACGCAACCCACCAGAGCCACCATTTCTAAATTGGCGAAGAAGCTGAAGAGAACGGGAAGCTTGGTGAATCCGCATACGGGCGGACGACCCCAAATGGCGGAGAACACAATAGAGGATGTGAAACAGCGGTTAGTGGCATCCGCACGAAAATCTATTCGACGGCTATCCCAAGAGACTGGACGATCATATTCGACATGTCGAAGAGCAGCCAAACAGGCGAAGATTAAGCGCTGTTTCACAGAAACCAGGGGTATCAGGTCGGGAGACCTGTAGCCATCTAGGTCTCCGACATGACAACCCTAGATTTCTTTCTCTGAGGACTTTTAAAAAGCAAGGATTATGTCAACAAGCCAAGGTTGATTGAGGAATTGAAAGACAACATCACACGTGAAATTGCTGCCATCCACGTCGCTACGCTACATCGCACATTCGCCAGTATGGAGCTTCAGTTGAATATTCGCCTGGACGCTGTGGTAGTTGGAACTTCTAGCATCCTCTATGAGACATTCCTTTTTGTAGTGGATCAAGGTATATTTTACATTAATTTAATTCAAATGCGCCTTTGCAGTCGTGAGTTAATTAATAAGTGTTCAGTCTCGAGTGAACCACCTTGTACTTGACCAAAAACAAATTACGCAAAATGGAAAACGGACCAACGCAGAGATGATGCCATAGGCAACGACTATGGGAGGACAAGACGAATCTTGCCCTTCCAATTATTTTACTGGTGGGGGGCGGAAAGCCCACCCAATGTGTTTCATCCTGTTTAATTAAATAAGTTTTTGTTTGTGTGTGTGTGTGAATAATTTTGGAACCCTGTATACAGGAGTCCAAAATTACACTCGTCCGTGACGAGTCAAAAGTTATAGCTGACGAGCTATAGAGCTCACATCGGCACTCTCCTGACGATCGCGACTGACTCTTTGGGCCCTTTCGGTCGGTAGCTTTCAGCGCCGAGTTCGAGGAGCCCGCACAGTCGGTTGTTTTCGTTTTTATTTTATGTTTTATTATGCTTGGTTGTATTTTGTTGCTTTGAGTACGTCCCTTTATGGTTCAGTCAACTCTTGCGTTATTAGGTTATGTATGGTGGTTTTTTAAGCTTTGTACATATATTGTACATTTTTTATCGTTCGATGATGTAGTGTATTGTATTTGTCTCGGTATATATGTATAGTTGATGTGTCATGGATACTGATGCTTTGCGCGTCATTTTTCTATCTTTTGAATACGTCTTGAATTAAAATTTGGTCTCTGTGATTCATCTTATTTGCTGGTTTTTGGTTATATATATATATACACACTATATTGACAAAAGTCACCGGACACCTAGAAGAGAAATACAAGATAGCATTTATTGGCATACATTAGTACGGTGTTGGCCCACCTTTGGCTTTAATGCATGCACTGACCTTTCGAGACATGCTTTCGACAAGATTTTAGAACACAGCGATAGGTATGCGCTTCCATTCGGGTACATAATGCTGCCGCTAACTGTTGCTTAGTAGTAGGCCTTGGTTTCAAACTTCTTATGCGGCGCTCTAATTGACCCCATAGGTGCTTTATGGGATTAAGATTAGGGCTCTGTGCTGGCCAGTTCACACACGATACGGAATTATCGTTAAACCACGACATTACAGTCCTTGCTTTATGGCTCGGTGCATTTGGGTCGGGAACATACCACGAAAAACATCCCCACACTAGTACACTGCCAGCTCCAAACTTGACCGTAGGAACAGTACTCTGTGGTAAATAGCGTTCCCCCGGTTGCCGCCATACCTGCACTAAGCCATCAGACTGATGGATCGTGTATCTGGATTCATCAGTCCATAGGACCCGTTTCCATTGATCTACGGTCCACGATAAATGTTTTTTACACCATGCTAAAGAACGAGTAGCATTCTGAGTGGAGATGAAAGGCTTAGAGTCAGCCGCACGACCACGGTAACCCATGGAATGAAGTTCTCTGTGAATGGTACGTGTACATACCGAGATTCCAGTATTTTTACTCACCTGTACACTGAGGTCTTGTGCAGCTCCGTCGATTAGTTGTAACGACTATCCTGAGGCTTCGACGTCCTCTATCACTGATTTTCTTTGGTCTGCCGGTACGTTTTGTTGCTTCAGGCACGCCATGTGTCTTCCACTTATTCAGTACATCCAAAACAGTTGACTTGGGTATGCTTAAACGTTTTTCGGTTTCTTTTATGGACAACCCACTGATATAACACCCAACAATCTTTCCTTTCTCAAAGTCAGTTCTCTCCCGCCGCGACATTTTCACTCAACCTCACTGTGCGATATGATCGCGTTCAGCTGCAGGCTTGCTTTTATAGCGTTTGCAGCTGCACCGTGAATCTTAACAGCGCAGCGGATCCATTCATTTGCTCTTGAAGAGGTGTCCGGTGACTTTTGTCAATATAGTGTATATATATATCGTCTTTTGAATCACATTTCATAATTACAAAAACGATGTTGTCCTTGTACTACTCTCTTAGACATTCGCTCAGAGGACTCCTTGCATTTCACAGAAACACTGCAACACTGAATTTAACAAAAAATTCGTTTTGTATAACAAACTTTCTGTGAATTATAAAAATTCGCATAAGCTCATCCAAGTTTCCTAAAATCTTAGATGGTTGCACTTGCCATGAATTTTAACTATTTAAATACTTTTTAGAGGGGGAGGCTAAAGGATGGACTCAGATAAAAGTTGGGTGGGCTAAAACCCACCCTAGTCCACGCGTGGCATCGGACTTTCATCTCAGCAGTACCAACCCTAAACATCTGACTGGTGATAAACGCTCACTTCTAGTCCTTTATTCTCTGCGCCATGACTCAAGGCATGATGGGAAGTGCTAGTTTTCCTGACACGGACATCATGCCACTGGGTAGAAAGAAGTGACTCAAACATCTTCTCTCTCTCCTGCCTTATATTCTTCTACATTATTACCTTTTAGCAGATAATCAGAAAGGATTAGAGTTAATTAGCCCCCTAAATGGCCATTTTGAATAACAAAGCTAAGGGAGGAAAGCAACACATTCTGATCCGCAGGTTCCCTCCTTCTAGTCGCTTTCGGCCATCTTCTTAGGCAATGAATATATTTGTTCGAGCTGATTTCATCCATTTTCTTAACTCGTAGTTAATTCGTTCCAGCTGTTTACAAGTTTAATCGGTATGTCTAAAAAAAAAAAAAATCGCGTTACTCGTTGATCGTATTCTGATGACTAATCCAACCAATGGATGCTGATCTCGTTCTGGGTTGATGAATGCGCTTTTTTTCATGTTATCCCTAAGCTTTTTAAAACCGACAAAACTCATGATAAAGTGAATAGTTTTTCAGGTATTTGGGCAAAATAAAATTGGGAGCGGTGGAATTATATGCTTCGTCAATGCAGACAGGGCAGCGTTTGAGATATGAACGAATCGAGAGTTGTTTTAATGGAACGACTTCTGTATTTCTTCTTCTTCAGGTGCCATGCCCAAAAACGTGAAGTATACGATTCATCACGATAACTGTTCAGTTATGGTGACGAATATCCTGAGAAATAGGGATTACGATGAGTGGGTTTTCCGTTATCTTTCTCATCAAGTATGAATAAGCAGCCTCCAGAAATAGTTGAATTCGCTCAGGGCCGATTTTAGGCATCAAACCCTCGAAGACCGTGAACTAGGTTTCCTGCCGCGGGATTGGAACCCGCAACTGTTGCCTATGACCAAATAATAAGCTGGTGAAAATCTTCCAAATGCGTGGAGACAATGTGACTAAACAAAGTCATCGCTCTTTCCACGTTTTTCTTTAATTAGCACACAGCAACCAAAAAATTGTTATCCGGACACCGCTGGAATCGTACCTCAGATCTCTCGATAACAAGCCGAGTGCGTTCGCCTTACGCTACGGTGGCCACCTTTTAGGTTGCTGTGTGTTAATTGAAGAAAAACGTGGAAAGAGCGATGACTTTGTTTATTCACATTGTCTCCACGTATTTGGAAGATTTTCACTAGCACTCTCGCCCTTTCTATTTATTAGTCATAATTTAATAGTTTGTGCCGTTAAGCCCCACCAGATTGAGACGAGCTGAGCCCATTTTTACGGATTTGAGAAGTCAGATGCTGACAGACAAACACACATAGCGCCGTGGATTGTTGGCCACCGTAGCGTAAGACGAACGCACTCGGCTAGTTATCGAGAGATCTGGGGTACAATCCAAGCGGTGTCTGGATGACAATTTTTCGGTTGTTGTGTGTTAATTAAAGAAAAACGTGGAAAGAGCGATGACTTTGTGTAATAAGCTGGTGATTAGCCTACTTCGCTACGGATCACTGCACTACAGTGATCTTTTGCATTTAATTCCAGCAATTATCACTAAAACTAGCCTTTTTCATGACAGTTATCAAATACCAAGGGTATAAGAACTTTCGATTACAAATACCTGATATGGTATTAAGCCCCTGACCGTAATACGCAACTTTCTCAAGGTCTAAAGATGCTAATGATATTGGACTGCTACCAACGAGAAAAACTTCGAAAGAAAGATTAAAAGGTATTCATACAAAGAAGAGAGATTATCAATAGAGAAATATTTTCAAACCACCCAGTAGTATGAGATTACGAATTCATCTTTAGCAAATTCAGCGTTATTCATCCCATTCATTCAATCCAGTAAAGCAGGCTTTTAAAAACGTCCTATTTCTTTTTTCCGAAAAGGTGTTTCAAAAGAAATCTGAAGAAACCAGCAGAAATATATCAACTTTTATTACATTGAAAACACCTCCTCTATAGTATGGCAAAGACTGGCGCACATGCTTTTGTATTTTAAGAGTAATGGATGTTTAAATTCAATTCACTAAGTCCCCGAATTAAAAACAAGAAATCTCTATTTTTGTCACTCCGACATATCAGAAAAGCGCTCAACAAGTCTACATACGAGGAAAAATAAGGAATGGGATAAAAAATGAAACAAGTGGGATTTTGGCCCTAGAGATTATCTCAATAAACTTGTCTCATGGACATTGATTGCACTCTATATCGGCTACCTAATAACACGAGAATGCGAATTTTTAGAAAAGCCTTTTTTTTTTTTTTTTTTTTTAGAACAACCGGACAATGAGTGCAGATGAAAATGGGAAGGAAATGAAACAATTAGTGGAAATGAAGTCGGCATTGAAATCAAATTAAAAACGGGAGGGAACAAATCAGGTATAGCATACCAAATAGAAGAATAAAAAAGTTACAACGGATAAAAGCAGATTCGTGATACTGAGAGAAAATTAGTTTCAGAACTTCAACAAACACACCCAAAGAAATAAGAGCCAAACAAAACCAGAAGGAAAGGGAAAAAAGTCTTAAGTAGTTTCCACAATAAGATGGAAGAATCTTTGTTCTTAGGGAATGCTTGATACTCTTTAAATGTCTCTCTCTTACTTTCTTTTCTCTTTTGCTTTTGGTTCATTCGTGCCTTTCTTTCTTTCCTTTTTTATTATTTTTTTGCTTCTTTTCCTTAATCGTCATTCTTGAAAAGAACTCGCCGCGGAAAAGTTCGTTTCTTTTGCCTCGACTTCCATTCGTTTTCTGCCACCGACACTATTTCTCAGGGATGTTTTTCTTCGCGGAGCCGCGCACGAGAGAAAAATTGCCTCCCTCGCCGATGCGATGCGGGGACAACACGAGACGCTCGCGGTGGATTATGTCGATTTGTTTTCCTCCGGTCCCGGTGCATCCCGCGGGATCGGAGAGGTGGACAGCTTGATAGATGATGTGCCTCCTTCTTTCACGCCAGACCCCTCCCCTTGAGAAAAGTGCATGGATTGTTATCACTTCTCAGTTTCCGATGTAGTTCTTCATCTTCGAATCTACGAGAAGTCACTTTCCCTTCCCGCCTCGGAGCATCCTTTTAGAATGTCTGCCACCCAATCCGCTGGCTGGCAAGATTTTCTTTCATCTCCTTTGCCGTACCTCGCAGATTATTATAATTAGCTAAAAATGCTGCACTTCAGTGGTTAAAACAGAGCTGTTATCGACTGCCTTACTATGATGAATTTCAAAAACAGCCTTCACTTTAGCTCACCCCTGTGCGGAAAGTACTAACTGAGTTTTAAACATTTTTAGGAGTACCCGTTTCCCCTCTTTTTTCTTCTTCCTCTCGGAAATGCATTCTTTTGCAAAAGTCATTAACCATACATAATTGAAAAGGACATTAAAACGAGAATAAATATTTTACTTTGGGGGTTGGGTGGGGGTGGGGGTGGGGGGTGGGTAACGATCATCATGAGCAACTCGATGAGCTATAAGCAGTCGCCCATCCTTACTTTAGGGACACTGGTTCCAGGGAAAGACGGATTATTATAATTTCAAAAACTACATTCACCACGGGCGGCGGATAGAAGGGCACGCGGAGGTCTGGACCCCCTTCCAATTTCCCACGAAATGCCTTAAAAAAATTGGGTTCACGTATGATTTAAGGTTTTCGTTTTCGTTTTCTTTTTTCAAAAAAAAAAGATTTCCTGGAGACCGTCACCATGATTTGCAGTTTTCTGGAAAACGCTTCAAGTATCACTTTGAAAATCGATCAGGCACAAATAAGTTGAAAAGTTATATTTTCACACTTTGAAAATGATCGTTAAAGAATTCTCAAATGGCAACTGGCTTGATATATTGCAAGTAGAACTGACCACCGTTGAACAACTGAAATATTAGATTGGATACCAAAGGACAGGAGAAGACCCAGAAGCAGACAAACCTGGGAGATGGATGGACGAAATTCGAAAGCATGCGGGAGTGCTATGGAAGAGATATGCTCAAGACAGAAAGTTGTGGAGGAAATCTTCATCCAGCAGTGTATTGATAATGGTTAATAACACATACATGTACATACACAGAAGAGCAATTGAATTAGAGATACCTGTCTAGTAACGTGTAGCACCACTTTTCGCCCTGATGACGGCGGCGATTCGTCTCGGCACGTACTCGACAAGACACAGGAAGCGTTGGGAAGCCATACGGATCCAAGACCCCTGAACAAGCTCCCACAGTTCACGAAGATTTGATGGAGGAGGGTCAGAGCATCGAACATCTCTCTCGATGGCATCCCGGATGTGCTCGATGGGATTAAGGTTTTGACCTAGCTGGCCAAGGAAGCGAGGTGATGTCAGTGGAGTGTTCATCCAACCATTCGGATACAATTCGGGAGTGATGGCACGGTGCATTGTCTTGTTGCAGGATGAGGTCCCCAGTGGAATGTTGAAGACGCACAAAAGGGAACAAATGGTCGTCCAGGAAATCCCGGTAACGTTGACCGGTGAGGAACGATGTCACACGTACCAGGGGTTCCATTTCAGTCCACGTAAACAGTTCCCAGACGAGAATGCCACCCCCACCAAGTTGAAAAGTACCCTGCTGGCAAGAAGGATCCATCGCTTCATGTGGTTTCGCCGTACTCGTATTCTGTCATCCGCATGTACCAACGTGAATCTCGACTCATCAGTCCAGGCAACATTTTCCCACATGTCTAGGGTCCAGTGGCGATCTTCCCGCGCCCATGCTAATCTTTGCACCCTGTGATGTGCGGTCAGCAGCGGTACCCTCGTGGGACGATGACTTCTGCATCCCATAGCGAGGAGATGGTTCTGGATGGTGTGGCTGCTTACACGTTTTTGTGCTCCAGCGTTAAATTGCCGAGTGATTTCTTGCACTGTGGCCCGTCTATCCGCTGTTACAATGCGAGATAGCCGACGATGACCCCGCTCATCCACACGCTGTTGTCCACGGCAGTTGGCCCTTGCCGGGACGGTTTTACCGGATTCGATGTACTCACGGTGCACCCGTGACACAGTGACTCATGAAAATCCTAGTGCCTGCACGACTTCCGAGATAGAGTGACCCATTCGTCGGGCCCCGACAATTTGCCCACGATCAAATGCGTTTAGATCCTTCTTCTTACCCATACGGCGCCCGACTCTTACTGATTCCCGTCGCATCACTCCTTATATTGTCGGATCGCTGCATACGTTATGTCGTTTCCGTTTACAGGGCCGCCCACAGCGCCCCATTTGCACAATGCCAGCTGTCTCTAATTCAATTGCTCTTCAGTGTACATACGTATGCTACTTTTTTTTTTTTTTTTAATTGCTTTATCTCTCGGAGAAGTTGTACCCCCACCCCCAGAAAGGATTGAGTAACGCCGCTCACGGCCCTTCACGTTAGGTCACCTCTGCACCGAAAGTACGAATTGAGTTTTAAACATTTGTAGTAATTTCCGGTTTTTTTTTTTTTTTTTTAGCGGAATCGGTGGCATCATCCTTTTAGAATGCCCACCTCCAATACGCTGGCTGGCAAGATTTTCTTTCACCTCCTTTGCACTACCTCGCAGATTATTATAATTAGCTAAAAATGCTGCACTTCAGTGGTTAAAACAGAGCTGTTATCGACTGCCTTAATGATGAATTTCAAAAATTGCCTTCACGTCAGCTCACCCCTGTACGGAAAGTACGAACTGAGTTTTAAACATTTTTAAAGATCGCCATTTCCCCTTTTTAACACCTCCTCTAGGAAATACATTCCTTTGCAAAAGCTATTTATTAATCATAAACTGAAAGGAACATTAAAACTTTTTTCTTCGGTGTGTGTGTGGGGTGGAGGGGGATTAACGATCACCGTGAGCAACTCGATGGGCATTACGCAGTTCACCAACCTTAATTAGGGTGTCTGGTTCCAAGGAAGGCCAGTGTCATAAGACAAACACAACACCCACGTCTTACTGGAATTCGAACCCGTAGCTATCTCAGGCGAATGGTCAGAAGACAGCGCTTAGAAACCACTGCACCACCGGGGTGGCTGTAGAGAATAATTATTTTACGGTGATTAAAGACTTAAGTTTAACGTGTTAAATTATGTATTTCTGCTAACGTTCGGAGTGAACTTAGTTGAATATATATATATTTAACGTCTGTAAAGATCACAACAGCTAGGGTAAAGAGATCAGCACTTACAATTTAACGAATTATTCGCTTTTATTGTTCCATTTACGGGAAGGTCCAATCGGCATCAATACAGGCGTCAATCTCACAATGCCTATATTCGTTTGTCGACCACATAGATCGCAATAGCTTTAAGGCGCTTTTCAAAGTTTTGTAACGTCCTTGTCGTTTTGAAACGCGATCGTTGAATTAATATAATTACCCGTTCATGTCACATTCTGTTACATTTTTAACGTTGTATCTTTCCTTTCCGCTGTGGGAAGCTACATTTGTTTTAAAGAGGAAAGATATTTTATTTTACTTATCGTTATTTTTAGAAGTGAATTCCTCCCAGTCTTGTGTATTCAACCCATGCATGAGTACATTATATCCACATAGCGTTGCTTTTTTTTTTTTTCTTTTTTCAAATAATTGATAAATTTTGTACGCCTATAATTCTTTTTTTTTTTTTTTTTCAACATAACGCTTTTTTAATGTTTTTTCAGGACTTTTGTTTCAAGCAGTTTAGTGAATGTTAAAACGAAAGATTACACAGAAATTATTTCTTGTTATTCATGGGAATGGAGTGGGTGTATTTCATGGCTTAATCTGATATCTTCGACGTGGCATTTCATTTGGAAATTAATTCGCCTCTGTACATATGCTTTTTTCTTCTTAACATCCACTGAAATAACACGATGGCGATAGCGTCGTCTTCAAATAACTGGGACCACGAGGGACACAGCACGTGTTGCTTCTGCGCATGCACATTTCCGTTGCTTCCACCGCGTGCTGGGGTTTCATCAGTTGCCAGCTACGGGCCACTAGTGGCACTTGCTTAGTGTCCCGCAAATCACGGCAATGCTGCAGGGCCATCAATGGCTACCAACTGATTGCGTTGCCACCAACGGACCGCTACTCTGCCGTCAACGGAAGATATCAGCCAGTAGTGACCCATCACTGCCAGCTGGTGGCCAGCAGTTTCCCAACATTTGTGTTTTTGCTGGGTTATTAATCAGCCAATCAGGATTAACACGGTCCCCGATACCATGCTAAACTTGAACGCATTTATGGCATTTTGCAAATGGCTGTCGTTCCCTCCAAGGCATATTAAAGTATTCTCTATACGGTGAATGAGATAGACATACTTACTATGTGGAAGAACTAAAAGCAATAGCAACGTCTAATTGTTTTGTCCAAAACTAAAATAAATCACTTTAAGATCTGCGGCTGCTGTGAATCAATGTTGGCGCTTCTCGTGTACGTAATCCTAGGTGACATTGTTTTCCCACATACTTTTGCACAGTAGCGTAGAGAGGGCAATTGGTAAGCGATCGTAATATTATTTACAACCCATTGCTGAGCGACCGTATTTCAACCCAGGGCCAAAGGGCCGAATAGCTTCAATATCAGATCAGATCAGACGATATGTATATAGAGGATTTTGGGAAGGAGTCTCTGACCCCAGGTCTTAAACATCCCTTACAAATAGGAAGCTAGGAGATTTGGGCTAGAGTGCCCGATAGGAAAGGGACACGGAAGCGAGGTAGAAAGGGGGAGGAAGACGTCCTTATTTATCAGCGGGGGGCCAGTACCCGGGGCCCGACGGCTTAACGTGCCCATCCGACGCACGGCGGATATTTAGCGGCTCGAGCGTTCGTACCTGCCTGGGATCAAAACCGAGGTCTTCTCCGTGGCAGTCACGAACGTTGACCACTAGGCCACCCACGGCCCATAGCTTCAATATGTAGGGCACGGGGTGTTTTAAGAGAGAAAATATTTAGGCAAAGCTAAATATATACTAAAGGAAAATATGACTCTTTGGGTTAATTATTTGTTTGCTTTTGTGTGCTTTCGGATTATTTCATGAAAGTGTAATTGCCAGCTGCAGTCCTTCGCAACCTGCGCCCCCCCCTCCCTCCCTCAGCTGCGGAGGCTGCGGGGGTTGTAGTGACGCCACTGCTGGTGGCTTGTGCATCAGATTAGTGGATATTATCCAGTGATATCATTCTTAGCATAAGATCACCGGATATTTAAAGTGTTCTTGTGCATCAGGTCATTGGATATTATCCAATGATGTTGTCCTTGTGCATCAGATTCCTGGATATCATCTAGTGATGCTACCTTTGTGCACCAAGTCATTTGATATTACCCAGTGATGTCCCCTTTGTGCACGGGATCCTAGTCCACTGATGTTTTGTGTATCAGACCGCTGAATAAATCTGAGTGATCTGAAGCAATGAGTATCATATCAAGTTGCACTTCGCATAACAGAACAGACAAACACATACTGAGAACAACAAATCATATCAAAATTACTTGCCTGAGAAAGGTGAGAATGAAGGATTAAAGTGTTCCGCAGCTGAGTGAACAGGCTGTAGCAGCGTGAGGCAGGAAGCACTGGATGTAGGTGGATCCGTCCGGACTGGGGAAGGACTACCACACATGTCACTATTTACTACTGTTGGGAGGAGAACATGCAGGGATAACGTCACAAGGGCAACATGCAACATGCTAAAGCATTACAATCACACACGTCAATTAACATGCCAACAACATAAATGCTAACAGCCAAGCTATACATACGTTTCATTAGAATATTTAGTAAGGCACATTTATTGATCAACGGGTTCACGGAATTGTTTTTTTGGTAATGTGTTAGAGACTGCAGCAAGAGCTGAATCCGTCCACGAAAGTTAACGAAGAGCTTCGAAGACGTGAATTGATATACGAGAGCCATCCAGAAAGTAAGCACCGTTGGCGCATCATTCCCGCGCAGGTATTCGCTTTAGAGTAGAGCATGCGCAGTTGTGTTGCCTCATTCGTTAGCCACGCCCTGACGCAATTTTATGAGGTTGTGCTCATGTTAACCCTTTAACGACCATGATCCCAAAATCTTGCATCGCACAAAATACCATAACGCCCGAAACTGTCTGTGTTGGTTCACTTCTATGTTTAGTAACAACAATAGTGACTGAGAGTGAAACCTGCTAATCCCTAATAGGTCATGCGAATTTGAAGCGCAGGTAAGGGTAGCAAATCTAACTCACTCTAGATAGGCGTTTCGGGAGGCTATGGTCGTTTGGATATACGGGCGTTTTGGGCGTTATGGTCATTAAAGGGTTAAAGGTTTGTGCTATGCGTTAATAACGCTTAAGTTAATAAAACTTTCCGCCGACTGCGAAGTCTGGTCTGTGAAAAGGTTTCTGAATGCGAGAAACGTCAGACTAAGTGAGATTCATCGGCAAATTTGCGGTATGACGAAGTAAATTTCTCCATCATTTTGATGCCAAGGCAGAGATTCGAACCCATAACTCTCGGCTCCGGAGCTTCGAGTGCTATCCACTATACTACACTGGGAGGTTCTCTCACTGTTATCTGCCTTTATCTCATGTGGGTCCTGCGGAGCAGGCACGTCATAACGGACAAAACGCAATGGGTGCTCTTCAATGAAGTTTCAAAATCATTACAAAAAAGCTTCAGTACCGAAAATGTGTACACGATATGGGTGCTTAAGACGGGAGAGCACAAAACGAAGCGCATGGGATGTACTTTGGAATTTTTGGAGTGGTACGAGGAGGCGATGATTTTTTAAGCGGTGTAATGACGGGAGATGAGACTGGGGTCTCTCACTTCACATCTGAATCGACACAGCAGTTTCTGCAGTGGAAAAGCACGGGCTCGCCTACGGCCAAAAAATTCAAACAGACAATGCCAACGAGGAATGACATGTGCACTGTCTTTCGGGAGAGGAAAGGAATTTTATTGGTGGAATTCCTGCCTAAATGTACGACAGTAAACGCGACTGTATATTGCGAGACACTGAGAAAGTTGCATCGAGAAATTCAAAACAAACGATGCGGCATGCTGAGTAAAGGAATTATTCGCTTCCATGACAACGCAAGGACTCATGTCGCGAATATGACGAAATTTGAATGGGAGCTGTTAGTCCATGCACCCTACAACCCAGATGTGGCAACCAGTGACTATCATTTGGTTCTCTACTTGAAACGATTTCTTGGCAGCCGCGATTCGATGACGACGATGACATGAAGACGACAGTTGAGCGTGGCTCAAAACCCAGGCGGCAGACGCTAATGTTTAACCCTTTAACGACCATGACCCTAAACTTTCGTATCACTCTAAACACCATAACGCCCAAAACTGTCTGTTGGTTCGTTTCTTTGTTTAGTAACGATAATGATGACCGAATGTGACCCCTAATGATCCCTCATAGGTTGTGCAAATTCAAAGAAAAGGCAAAGATTGGAAATCTGATGTACTCTGGAGGGTGTTTTGTGCGGCTATGGTCGTTTGCATGAACGGGTGTTTTGGGCGTTATGGTCGTTAAAGGGTTAAGTTAACAGAATGTTATCGTTGTGTTAACTTAATAGAACGATCCAGCGATGCTTTTAATATAACGATCCAACTATGCTTTTAATAGAACGATGCAACGGCCACCGATACCCTCCTTATATAATTAATGTTTTAGTTATGTGAGGAGAATATCCAGATACCTGTGCCACGCTAAGACAAATGTCTTAATTAATCCACTGCGAATACGTTGAAAAGTATATAAAGGTATGTTGAATTCGTCGCACATTAAAAATTAGTTATCAATATTTTTTTTTATTTTTATCTTTAAACGGTACTTACTTTTTAGATGGCCCTAGTATTTTTCTCTTGCCTTTAAATATTTGTTAAAGATTCACCAAAATATAAGAGCAAAGGTAGTTATCTATCTCTAATTACAAGTTACTTATATTCAACTCTAGAGTAGTTTCATTGAATACATCCTAATTTCCAGAGTAAAATTTGGATTATATTAGAACAGTAACTATCAAACGAGCAGCTTCCTTGTGAGAGTGGGTCAGGAGCAGTTTCAGCCCTGACAATAACAGCCACGTCATACTTAGCTCACAAGACCTAACCTTTATATTTTTGAAGAATCGGGTAACAATTAATCCGGCTCCAGCTTGGAAAGTTCAGCATTTTCCTATTCAGTTAAAGTAAATTATTTCAGTTTACAAAATGAGAAGAGTAGCGTGATCAGTTATTCTTTACACGAATTATCTACCAATATTACTGATCTAAACTGAAATGAAATTCCACTTCTTCACTGTGTGATATATTTTGCTGTTGTGGGCTTTAGAATGTAAGCAGTGGCGAAGATCATAGAATGAAGCGAAAGACGCGAAGAGTGCGATGAATTGGAGGAAGCGTCCCTAAGTTATTTCTGAAATTAAGGACAGGAACATAAGTTGAAAGTCTGAAACATACTGGTCCGCGTGTTTCCGATTGAGACCCGCATATGAAACTTTCGCAGATCTGTTATCAAAAACTGTTGGAATGTAGCTAGAAACTTTCTCGGCTGTTTCCGTAGGACCTCAGGAAACGTCTAATTATAAAGCATTCCTTTTAGAGGGTTGTTTATTACCGGAGAGACTTGGTTCTAGTGACACTGGTTGTGACATATGTTTATCCCACGCTTGCTGAGGAGAGCAAAGAGATAGTAAATAAAATAATAAAAGGTATACTGACGGCAAAGATTGTTTTATTTTGGACTGCAGTTCAATCCTCTCATGTTCAGAAGGTATACGAATTTTACCATTTCTCTGTCAGTAGACACCAGGGATCAGACGACTTAGATTTTTACCATTTCTCTTGCAATTAGACATCGCGGACCGGACGGTCTGTCGGGCTGAAAAATTAGGAAAACGCCTGCTTCTCGTGCGAAGTATGAGGCGTAGGATTTGCGTGTGTTCTTCTGTTCTCCTTATCTTCTTTTTCTGGCGCCAGTTGAACAAAACTAAAGTTGGAGAAAACTTCCTAACTCTGGAATCGGAAGGGAGTCGTCAAAAAAAATTCCCTGTATTGATGCTTTATAAGAAATATGTATTAATAATTTAAAGAACTTGTGCAGCCATTTTGTTATCTCGTTTCTCAAATGATATTCGCTCTGCTAAACGAATGAAATTTTTTCATCCTGGAAGACCTCGCTTTCTGTACACGCATGGGTCAAATGGTAAAGCTAAAACTGAGGTATCTAACCGTCGTGCTACATAATCATGGTGTATTTTTGTCTTCTAGGCTGAAGAATTTAATACAGAGATATGACTTTAGTCGTCTGAACCGCTCCTAGAATATGTAGTAACTCTTCTATTTTTGTCTTCTAGGCTGAAGAATTTAATACAGAGATATGACTTTAGTCGTCTGAACCGCTCCTAGAATATGCAGTAACTCTTCTATTTGTGTCTTCTAGGCTGAAGAATTTAATACAGAGATAGAACTTTAGTCGTCTGAACCGCTCCCAGAATATGTAGTAACTCTTCTATTTGTGTCTTCCAGGCTAAAGAATTTAATACAGAGATAGGACTTTAGTCGTCTGAACCGCTCCCAGAATATGTAGTAACTCTTCTATTTGTGTCTTCCAGGCTAAAGAATTTAATACAGAGATAGGACTTTAGTCGTCTGAACCGATCCTAGAATATGTAGTAACTCTTCTATTTGTGTCTTCCAGGCTAAAGAATTTAATACAGAGATAGGACTTTAGTCGTCTGAACCGCTCCCAGAATATGTAGTAACTCTTCTATTTGTGTCTTCCAGGCTAAAGAATTTAATACAGAGATAGGACTTTAGTCGTCTGAACCGATCCTAGAATATGTAGTAACTCTTTTATTTGTGCATTCTAGGCTGAAGAATTTAATACAGAGATATGACTTTAGTCGTCTGAACCGCTCCTAGAATATGTAGTAACTCTTCTATTTGTGTCTTCTAGGCTGAAGAATTTAATACAGAGATATGACTTTAGTCGTCTGAACCGCTCCTAGAATATGTAGTAACTCTTCTATTTGTGTCTTCCAGGCTGAAGAATTTAATACAGAGATATGACTTTAGTCGTCTGAACCGCTCCTAGAATATGTAGTAACTCTTCTATTTGTGTCTTCTAGGCTGAAGAATTTAATACAGAGATATGACTTTAGTCGTCTGAACCGCTCCTAGAATATGTAGTAACTCTTCTATTTGTGTCTTCCAGGCTGAAGAATTTAATACAGAGATATGACTTTAGTCGTCTGAACCGCTCCTAGAATATGTAGTAACTCTTCTATTTGTGTCTTCTAGGCTGAAGAATTTAATACAGAGATATGACTTTAGTCGTCTGAACCGCTCCTAGAATATGTAGTAACTCTTCTATTTGTGTTTTCTAGGCTTAGGAACTTAATATAGAGGTATGGCGTTAATCATTTTAACCGCTTCTAGAATATGTAGCAACTCTTACATTTTTGTTTACTAGGCTGAAGAACTTAATATAGAGGTATGACGTTAGTCGTTTGAACCGACCCTAGATTATGCAGTAACTTTTATATTTTTGTTTTCTAGGCTAAAGAACTTAATATAGAGCTATGACGTTAGTTGTTTGAATTGCTCCTAGAATATGTAGTAGCTCTTATATTTTTGTTTACTGAGCTGGATAACTTAATATAGAGGTATGACGTTAGTCGTTTGAACCACTCCTAGAATATGTAGAAACTGTTATAATTTTGTTTTCTAGGCTGAAGAACTTATTATAGAGTATAACTAAGTAAATTTCTCCGTCATTTTTGTCCACACCGGGGCTCTCATTCCGGAATAAGTCGCTCTACCAATTGAGCTACGCGGACGTTCGTTCTGACGGCAATCTGCCTTTATGTCGTGTGCGTCCTGCTGGCAGGTACGCCACAAGAGGTATAACGTTAGTCGTTTGAACCACTCCTAGAATATGCAGTAACTCTCATATTTTTGTTTCTTAGGCTGGAGAACTTAATACAGAGGTATGACGTTGGTCGTTTGAACCGCTCTTAAAATATGTAGTAACTCTTATAATGGGAAATACATTTCATATTCCTTAACAAACTATCACATTAAATAACTGCCGGAATTTTCGGGAAAATAATACAGTGACGTTCTGTTAACCATTCTGATTCTTCTGGAATTCGAAAGCATATTGTTCTGTGTTCCTCAGCCTTTCAGGAGGAAATAAAGCAGGCAGGGAAGAAAGGCAGAAGTTTTATTGTTTTTTTAAGAAAGGTAAGACCAGAAGTTTATGAACAGCGGGAGGCTCGAGACAAACTGGTAAACAACGGAGGGAAAATAGCAGAGTTAGACACATAAAAACTCGATCAACGGGGACAGCGTCATTCGAAAAGAAGAGGAGCACCAGATGGCCCTGTGTGGATAAGAAAGCCGTGCTTCAGTATCTTAACACGAAAAAGGAACTTTTGTTACGTCAAATTGTTTTGGCGAAATGACTTAAACACAGAGATCCAAGACTCCGAAAACCTGTTCCCAGTTTTCCGGCATAATGAGCATATTGAACTATTATTCTTAGCAGTGCATCTCGAAGGATCAGATATATGCAGTTGCAATCGTGAGACACTGCTATTGCTCAATAAGAAAGTTCCCGCGTAATCGCCAAAGAAGAAACTGGAGAACTGGTTCATCATCATCAGGAATTACCACTAATAAGCGGAACATATAGTTCAGCCAGAGTCTTCCTCCACTTCTCTCTAGAACTGGTTCAACGTGACCAAAATTCGATCGCAACTGATCACAGCTACGCTTGAAAAAATAAATAAAAATGCTCATATTTTTCACACGCATAGCGTTCAGTACCTTCTAAGCTTAAGTATAATGCAATAACTCATGATATTTGCAGTCTTATCAGTGTTATATATACACTGCTGGCCACCCAAAACGCAACACCAAGAAGGACACGAGATTGCAAAGCTAGATTTACTGGACACATAACAACAGATACAAAGATGAAACGATTGAGTTTACAGGCCCGTGCGACTTGCGGAATACGCACACATCAATAGTTCGTGTGGCCTCCATGGCTGGCAATAACGGCCGCTACACGCAGCGGTATCGAACGAAAGAGGCTTTATGTGGGCTTGGGGTATGTCGGTCCAGGTTGATACCACACGTTGCCACAGTTCATCAGGCGTAGCCGCGGGTGGTGCTTGCCGGGCCACTCGGTTGCCGATCAGCGACCAGACGTGTTCGATGGGCGACATATCTGGAGAACAGGCGGGCCACGGCCTCAGTGAAACCCGGTGGGCCGTGAAGAATTGTTGCACGATGCGTGCCACGTGCGGGCGCGCATTGTCCTGTTGAAACGTGGCCGCTGGCAGATCCTGCACGTAAGGGAGGACTACAGGCTCCAAAACGTCGGAGACGGTGGCTGTTGAGTGTACCGGCGATGCGCACCAGAGGGGTGCGGGTGTCATATCCAATTGCACCCCAAACCATAACGCCAGGCGACAGACCGGTATGGCGATGCATAATGCAGGCGTCATACAGTCTCTCGCTGATGTGCCGCCACACGCGGATCCGACCATCGTGGTGTTGCAGACAGAAGCGAGATTCGTCGGAGAAGACAATGTCGTGCCATTCCGTAGTCCAGGTGTAGCCTTAAACGGCTCACTGCCGCCGCACTCGCCGGTGGTGTAACGTCAATGGTAATCGGAGCAATGGGCGCGGTGCGACATGTCCCCGCTCCTGCAGACGACGTCGATCGGTACGTGCTGACACAAGTTGTTGCGCAACATACCCTAATTCCCGCGCTAACGTTCGTGATGTGGCGGCGCGAGCCGTCAATGTCCGCCGCACAACATGCCGATCTTCTCGTTTGGTGGTGTGCCGCGGATGCGGCAATCGCTTACGTCGGTCCGTCTGTCCCTCCTGCAACCACCAAATCCATAATCGCCTCACTGTGGCTGGATGTCGTCCCACACGGGCGCCAATATCTCGATACGATAAACCGCTGTCGCGATAAGCCATTATTCGTCGTCTGTCGAACTCTGAAACGTGCTGAAATGACTGCCGTTTTCTGCGACGAGGCATCATGAAGCTTCCCACGCACAGGTCCGGCAGCACAACACACTTCCACAACTTACACCCTGCCTTCTGTGCACCCTTCTTATAGTGCTTCTCGGTGGCGTGCCGGGCGCATATGATTTGCATATGCCCTGCAATGCTAATCGTTTGCATGTCCTCTCGCGGAATATAGCATCATCATCATCATTGTCAACCATTATCAATCCACTGCTGGACGAAGGTCTCCCCAAGTTTCCTCCACAACGGTCTGTCTTGTGCCAGTCTCTTCCATGTCACTCCCGCATACTTTCGAATTTCATCCACCCATCTTCCATGTGGTCTTCTTCTGGGTCTTTTCCTGTCCCTTGGAATCCAATCTAAAATTTCGGCTGTCCATCGATGGTCTGTCCTTCTGGCAGTATGTCCAGCCCATTGCCATTTCAGGGATTTAACTCTGATCATGATGTCTTCCACTCTTGTCATTTTTCGGATCCACGTGTTCCTCTTCTTATCTCTCCTGGTTACACCAAGCATGCACCTCTCCATGCTGCTTTGAGTTGTCTGCAGCCTTTGTATGTCTCTTTTAGCTAAGGTCCACGTCTCTGCACCATACGTAAGCACTGGAAGGATGCATTGATCAAACACTTTTCTTTTAAGACATAATGGCATATTGCTGTTGAAAATTATGCTGTTTCTTTCAAAAGTTCTCCAGGCAAGTGTTATACGCCGATTAATTTCTTCACCAATGTGACCCTCACTTGATATCTGCTGTCCAAGATAAACGTACGTGTCTGTTATCTCCAGCTTTTCTCCATCAATCGATAAATCTTCATTTCTTGTAAAAGCATTGTACATCACTTTTGTCTTCTGAAAGTTCATTTTTAATCCCACTTCTTTACTCTTGTCAGCAAGTTCCTGGATCATACTCTGTAGCTCTGATGGGGTAGTTGCAAAAATGACTATGTCATCAGCAAAACGAAGGTGGGTTAGATAATCTCCATTAATCTTTATCCCTTTGTTTTCCCAGTTCAGTGATTGAAAGACATTTTCCAATGTGGCATTAAAGAGCTTCGGAGATATGGTGTCACCTTGTCTCACTCCTTTTCCAATTTTTATGTGTGTGCGGAATATATATATATATATATATATATATATTCAATATGATGGGGATGATTTGGTTTTTGAAATCATATTCGCAATGGATATCAGTTGTCATAAACCCGTAATTGAGTTACTATATCAGCCACAAATAGCGAAAAAAACTCTAAATGGCCGAGTGGTGCGAAGTATTGGCTTCTAATCATTCGTTCGAGATGGATCCGGGTTCGAATCCCGGGTGAAGCTCAGGCGATGTGTTTGTCTTACGCCCCTGGCTCTGTCTCTTCCCTGAAGCCAGGGGCCTCAAATTGGGGACGAGCGACTGCGTATAGCCCATTGAGTTGCTAACTGTGGTCGTTAAACCTCTAAACAAACAAACAAAAAGATAAATGTAATGCACTGAGGACTGATTGAATTTCGCACTAAAGGACGAACTATACCATCCAAGTGGACGGTATAATTCTTTTTTAGCGTAAAATTAAGTCACGTGACTAACAGATTTTTACAGCAACCTATGTCATCCTGGATCTCTTCATTTTTTCTAAAATCATGAGAAAAAGAGTAACTCCATGAAGCCATAGACGTAATCAAAATTTGAAAAGCACCACAGAAACTGGTATTGCCAAGGATTACGTCTGTTTAAACAAGGATGAGCCGTGCTGGTGGGAGATTTGTCTGAGGTGCTGGCTTCTGACCATTGATCCGAGATGGACAGGGGTACAGTCCCTTGTGAGACATGGGTCATGGGTTTATCTAACACCGCTGGCTTTGCTTCTCTTTGGAGCCACTGACCCCAAATTAGTGAAGGGAGACCGCTAACATCCCTTAAAATTACTAATGGTGGTAGTTAAACCTCGAAAAAAAAATGAGCTAAGTGCAAAATTTCCAGAATTCGATGCATAAGTGGGCCGCGGGTGGCCTAGTGGGCAACGCTCGTGACTGCCACGGAAAGGACCTCAGGTTCGATCCCAGGCAGGTACAAACTCTCGATCCACTAAATATCCGCCGTGCGTCGGATGGCCACGTTAAGCCGTCGGACCCCGGGTACCCCCCCCCCCCCGCCGGTAATAAATAAGGGCGTCTTTCTCCTCCTTTCTGTTTCGCTTCCGTGTCACTTTCCTATCGGGCACTCTAGCCCAATGTTCCTATTTCTGAGGTTTGTTTAAGACCTGGGGTCAGACATTCCCTTATTAAAATCCTCTACATATGATCTTATCTAATCGATGCATAAGTATGCTAAGGTTAGAACGTACTGAACGCCCTGGTTTGTGCATTTGTTGATTGAAACGTTGTTTAATAAAAAACAAAGCCAAACAAATTACTTTCGCACGAATGTATGAAAACTATTAATCGGTAAATTGTCTTCAACATCTGCAGGTGTAATAATCTTAATAACCAAAGCATCAAAAGTTGAGAACGACCATTTAGTTTTCATATGCTGTACCAGGGAGCATTAAACATAAAAACAATTTAAAATGTAGTTTCAATGGAGGAAAAGTTAAAAGTAGGAAGGGACTATCTAGTTTTTGTGCATATGAAAGGATCGTCAAAAAAGATAAAACGGAATATTAAAGATTAGAAAATATGACCATGTTGACATCGAAATCACAAGTTATCTGTCGATGACAAAAAACGTATTTAAATCGAAAAGACATTTGCTTTCTGTGCGAAGGAAAAGGAGAAAATATTTACCCTTTGTAAAGGGAAGGGAACGTTAAATGTAGAAAGATATTCACATGTGACATGTGTTGACGGAAATAAATGTTAGAAAAGAGAAGGCGTTTGCTTTATTTTTGAATGAAATAAGCATAAAAGTGTATATTAGTTTTCGGACCAACAGTTTCATAAAAAACTATTGGAGAAGTACTGAAACTGTTCTTTATCTTTGGAGAAATCCTGAAATTAGTCTTTATATTTCGAGAAGTCTTGAAACTACTAGTCTGTATCTAAGGAAAAGTCCTGCAACTACGTAGTCCTTATATTTGGAGTAGTCCTGAAACTAGTCTTTATATTTGGAGAAGTTCTGAAACTAGTCTTTATCTTTGGAGAAGTCCTGAAACTAGTCTTTACCTTTGGAGAAGTCCTGAAACTAGTCTTTATCTTTGGAAAAGTCCTGAAACCAGTCTTTATCTTTAGAGAAGTTCTGAAACTGTTTTTTTTTCACTAGTCTTTATATTTGGAGAAGTCCTGAAACTAGTTTTTATCTTTGGAGAAATCTTGAAATTACACTTTATCTTAGGAGAAGTCCTGAAACTAGTCTTTATATTTGGAGTAGTCCTGAAACTAGTCTTCATATTCGGAGTAGTCCTGAAACTGGCCTTTATATTTGGAGTAGCCCTGAAACTAGTTTTTATCTTTGGAGGAGTCCTGAAATTAATCTTTATCTTTGGAGAAGTCCCGAAACTAATCTTTATCTTTGGAGAAGTCCTGAAACTAGTCTTTATCTTTGGAGAAATCCTGAAACTAGTCTCTATCTTTCGAAAAGTCCTGAAACCAATTTTTATCTTTGGAGGAGTCCTGAAACTAATCTTTATCTTTGGAGAAGTCCTGAAACTAGTCTTTATATTTGGAGATGTCCTGAAACTAATTTTTATCAGATAATTGCTATCACAAGAGTGTGGAACCTCAAAAATACATAATGGATTGACCATCCTACAGGTTTGAAGATTAAATATCTTAATCCTAAAAATGCGGAAACGGATTAACGAAGTATTAGTTTGGAAGAGTTCATCCAGCATTTAGTCCTGACTATATAATACTTTTCACGGGATTTAGTTCTAATTTCACGATAACTCTTTTCTAGGGAGGAAATAACTTCATACATTTAATTTTTCATGTCCTCCAAATTTGTTGAATAGCCTGATGATAAATGTATCTTTCTATTTTCTAGAGCTTAACTTTTGCTTAGAGTAAACTTAAAATATTTTTTTTATACTACCAGATAATGAAAACAATTTATTTCACTAAACCATAGAAGGGTCAGAATATTTTCGGTAATTCAGCGTTTAAGAAAAACTGAATTTTAAATAAGAAATCATAATTTTCTGTTTATTAAAATTGAACCAGATGTTTGCCATTTGACAACACAAAAGATACATGTACAATAGATATGAAGTGTAAAACAAAAGACTGAAAACACATATTGATATTACATGGTTCAAATAAAAAAGCATTCTATACTGAAACTACAAAGCAGAAAACTCAGTGCAACATGCAGAACAGAAAAGTTAGTATTTGAACGAACATGCGATTAAACATTTTTCATGCAGAAGCAGCCATAAAGCAAATATACAGTTTTATACTTCCATCTGTACATTCTTCATAATTACTTTACTATGAAATGCAACTCAATATGGTTCTTGGTGTTATTTTTGTAGACGATGTAGGATTTCTGTTGTGCCATTGTTGCTTATATAATGAAAAATCGGTTCATGGATTCAGGTAAGAAAACACAACTTTCGTTTACTAGAAGCATTTTTCGAAAAGCTGCCTTTAAACTTACGCATTTTGCAGACCTGGTATGTTGAAGATATGGTAAATGATAGTATGATGCTTTCTTTCAAATAAATCAAATTCAGAGCAACTCTCTTTTTACGCTTTCCAACCGTAGGTTGAAAAAGCGTATATGCTGCAGCTTTGTCCGTCTGTGTGTCCGCACGATAACTCGCGTAAAAATGGCTCGATTTCGATGAAATTTTAGTATTTGGTAGGGAACAACCTGGACGCGAATCCTGTTGAAAATGGGCCAAATGGGGTCAAAGATCAAGAACATAGGAGCGAGATCCATTCCATCGCCCTTATGCGTCATAATTTACGTAAGAATGCTTCGATTGCGACCAAACTTTATCATGTCGTTCCGGAGGTATACTGAACTAATTCTGTTTAATATAATCGAAATGGGGTAAAAGGTCAGGGCACAGGAGCGAGATTAATTACACAGCCATTATCTTCATAACTTGAGTAATAACTTGAGTAATGATTTCTGGTATGTCGGAAAGCGGATCATAATCAATGCATTGCATGACTTTACTAACTTGTTTCACCAAAAGTCTAGATATTTTCTGCTGAAAGAGTTATGCTTTTCGCACACTTATATCATTTTTCCACTTTTCGTCATAATTGAAGAATGTTAAAATTTTGTTTGTCTGTGAATTCAAATTCCGATCTGATCTTTTAACTTAAAATCCCTGATTTCTTCAGTAAGAACACCATTTTTTTCGAGACGGTAGACCACCTTAAAATATTTGTTTGTTTGTTTGTGTGTGTGTAATGACCACCATGAACTAGTTCTATTGGACAAATACACCACCCACGCCTCATCCGGGATTCGAACCCGAGCCAATCTCGGACGAGTGGTCAGAGGTCAGCGCCTCAGAACCCTCGACCACCGGAGAGGAGTTTAAATGTCCACCTTGACGGATATCAATGTCCATGAAAGTTAATTACTCGAGTGAAAAGCTCATACCTACACTGTTAAGTTTTTTTTTTGGTTGGTTGCACCAAAAAGTGGTGCTACACAATCCGCACCACTTTCTGAGAAAAGATACACCATTGTGTGATGCAAACAAACCCCAACAACATGGTGAAACCTTGTACCTAATGTAGTACAAAATTGCACCATGTTGCTGTGTTTTGTTTGTGGTGCTTCTTTGGTCTACCTTGACTGATATCGATGTCGATGAAAGTTAGTTAATGGATTGAAAAGCGCATATCTAGCATATTTTTTTATCACAGCGTTACGTTAGATTTGGGTGAAATTATTGGCAACTTCATTTAATAACTTCTGTGCTGGAAAGATCTTTTCCACCAAGAAAGTAAAACATTCCAGGTTGAAGTCATTTGAAAGAAAGCATCGTACCATCAAACCTTCTGAAGAATTAAACTGTTATAAAATACATGAAAATGATATCAGTTCACTACTTCTTATTTCCATTATTTGAAGCAAGCAAAACGTCTTGTATTAGAGCACTCGCTTCCTTGTTTGATAAGAGGAAATTATCCCACGCGAAAGTTATGTCGTTATGGTATACACTACTAAAATTCTTGACAACCTAAGTTACAAAGGCCGAAGTAGTGACTGTAGGAACAGCATAAGTTTAGTAAAGACCACACACACACACACACACACACATCACCTCAGAACGAATATTGCTAAAAAGTTTTAGCAACCTGAAAATGTTATCTCGCAGTCAATTTAGAGTCTTCGTTTTTTTTCTCGCCGTGCATTTCGTCTTCACTGCGAGACAACATTTTGAACAACATTTTCAGCAACCTGAAAATTTGTTGTTATGGCGCATTGGCATCCATATTATCGCTGAAGTTTCTTTTTCAGTTGAAAAGAAGCGAAAGCGTATGAAAACAGGAATTTCGATAGAGTCTCTTGCCGTCATCGCAAACTTCCTCTTTATTAAAAGATTGAGTCCAAAGGAAATCCATGATGCTATGATGGTAACAATTCCTGATGATTCTGCTATGATGGTAACAATTCCTGACGATTCCGCTATGATGGTAACAATTCCTGACGATTCTGCTATGATGATAACAATTCCTGACGATTCCGCTATGATGGTAACAATTCCTGACGATTCTGCTATGATGGTAACAATTCCTGTCGATTCCGCTATGATGGTAACAATTCCTGTCGATTCCGCTATGATGGTAACAATTCCTGACGATTCCGCTATGATGATAACAATTCCTGACGATTCTGCTATGATGATAACAATTCCTGACGATTCCGCTATGATGGTAACAATTCCTGACGTGCATTCGACAGAATGGTCAAGAGCTGGGTGGATGAATTTAAAAGTAGTCGGGTGTCCACACAAGGTGCACATTATATTGGAAAACCAGTGTCACAGTCAGCTCAAGGGAACATTGATACTGTGCACAACTTGTTAATGTAAAATCGGCGCACTGGCATCCATATTATCGCTGAAGCTCTGAAGTTCCCCTGCAGATGTGTACATCATATTATTCATTACGAGTTGAAGATGACAAAGCTGAAAGCTTCCTGCAAAATGGGTACCGAAATGTTTGTTAACACCTCAACAGAAACGGGAGAACTAAAGCTGTTGTTCACCATTTTGCACAGGACTATTCCAATTTCGTGAGCCTAATTTTGGATATGGATAAATCCTAAATTCACAACTGTGATCTTGAGACCAAATAACAATCCTTGGAGTGCAGGCATTCTTGATCTACCAGGCCCAAAAAATTTCGAAGGATAGCCATCTGCTAGCAAGAGGTTTAGCATCAGTCTTTTGGAAAAGTGAAGGTGTGATGCTTACATGGAATCCGAGAAAACCGATAACAGTAATTATTGTGACTTACTACGCTGACTGCACAACAAAACTTAAAGTAGAACACCGAGGAAACTCTCCAGAG
The DNA here is from genome assembly GCA_039090855.1 of Macrothele yani. NCBI lineage: Eukaryota > Metazoa > Arthropoda > Arachnida > Araneae > Macrothelidae > Macrothele > Macrothele yani. The sequence goes on from CM077026.1 coordinate 113,303,947, forward strand.
GAGACATTTTTTCGCAGGATAATGCTCCAGGACACAGAGCCCACAAAGCAACGAATCTCCTTCGAGATCTGCACTTCATGTTGCCGCCTCATGCCTCCTATTCTCCAGATTAAGCCCCCTCTGATTATTATGTATTCCCATAGCTAAAGCAAAAATATTTAAAGGGATGTTATTTTGAGACAAATGAGGATGTTAAGTGCTCTGTGAAGGCATGGTTTGTATGCCAAAGCAGAGGGGTTTTATCAGAGGGGTTTGAAGCAGCTGGAGGAGCGTTGTACTTAAGTGTAGGTTAAACATTCGTAATTTTATGGCATAGGTAAATTCTTGATAGAACGTAAGCGGCTATTCGTAGAATAACTGCTGTCTTAATTAGTTTCAACTTCTTATCATAAATGACAACAAATTTCCAGTTTCTAAAATCAGAAGGAGATCGAAAATAAGTTGTTTTGTTGGTATCACGGAGAAACTTATTTAACGTGTAGCGGAAATCGAATAATAGCTTTTTGAGCTGGTGTTCAGTGCATAAGGTAGAATAACGGATTTCAAGAAGGAAAATAGAGGTAAGTGAGCAATATATAACACAGTTATTGATTAGATTCCTATCTAATTTAAAAATACACCCGCAAGTCATTTATCAGCATTCTTTAGGTGCAGAGGCTTAGCCAAGGACGTATGATCCTTAGCTTTCAGGAGTTCATTTTTTCAGACATTAATGTTTATTTCAAAAATAATTTTTTTCCCATGATTTAAACTACAATATCTGATTTCTGAATCATAACCATGGTAGTTGGGATTCCAATAGACTCTTCAGTTCCGGTTCTTAAATAATTTTAGCCTGACGCGAAATAACCAAGGTATTACGAAAGTACCGCCTACAGGTGGTAACTTCGTGATACGTAATAGTTCATGTAACTGAAATATAACAAAATATAGCTCATATATACACAGCTTTTATCAACAGGCCCATGCAAAAAGAAGACGACAATTGGGATTGCAAATTTTGTAGACAGAACTATAACGAGGATGTAAAAAAAAAAAAAAAAAAAAAAGAAGTGGACCTCAGTGGGTTCAATGTAGCTTTTGCATGATGTGGTACCATATGAAGTGCCAAAACTCTTGCGGTGAAAATGTGTTCACGTGCGACGCCCGTGAAAGCTGCTGATAATGACTGAAATACAAATGTGAAAATGGCACTTTATGGAAAAAGAGAGCATTTTATAAATAATATACGTCTTTCTTCCATGTTTGACTTGAGTAAACTGTGCAATATATCATGTATATTATTATTTCTATATTTCTTTACATTCACGCAATGTTGTGCATACAAATGGACAAATTGTTCACTATCACGAACACGGTATTATCACGAAGTTACCATGAATAACCACTGGTAAACATTATGCAAAAGCATCTGTTGTGGAATACAAAAATACAGTCCTACTGTTCTCCAAGTTACTGGTATTATGTACAAATGTGTTGCGTTTGGGGTACTGGGGTTTGATAAATATGGACGATAATTTTTTTGTGATCACAATGGAAATTTCTGAAATTATCACGAAATTAACACCGTTTACCCTACACAGTTACTGGGAGATTATGTCGCATAAAATATGAATACAAATAAGTGTCCATCCATACAGCACTAGACTTTCTACATTAGGCCACAAACTTACTGATACTCATACGCACGTGCAGTTGTCCGTGCCTCAGTTTATTCTGTTTGTTCCTGTACAATGGATAACCCTTACGATAAATTTGGCCATGTAAACGAAAACAGCAGGGTTGCATTCCCGGGGGTGTTTTGATTTCGGCTTCCATTGAAAAGGAACCAAAAGAGTGTTGTGTTGTCTGATATGTTCTCAATATTTTTTTTTTTTTTTTTTTTGCTTCAGGTGAGTTAAGATTTTATTAATTCTTTCAGTAAATCAGGAGTTTCTGATATATCTTCCAGTGGAACTTATGCGTTATTTAGTGTATTTTCAGAAGTATTGATTCTGCCACAAATCACAGAAACGTATGAAATGGACATGCATAAGAAGCAGTCATGGCAACTTCAAATGTAAACAACAAACTTTGGTTTCCATATATGTATGACATATTGTTATACGCATCGCATAAGCGTTTAATGTACACAGATTAGCAAATGGCTGAATGATTTAGGATGCTGTTTTAAATTTTTAAGTTAGAACGTGAAACAAATAGCCCATATGCAGTCAAGTCATCATTACACCATTGATCTTAAATGAAATTTGCCGTCACCAAGAGGAAAACAATCTAATACCACACAATCTAAATCTAGTAGTAGTGAATACCACCTCAAAACAAACCTTACCACCATCATATTTATTACCACAGCACCAATGAGTAATCCATTTATTCACTGGTAACATCTCCACCACCAAAATATTGCATCACGCAAAGTACTATCTATAAAAAAAATAACACCCTCCACCTTAAACACCACGAAGTGACCAAATACCTTGTTGATAATGTTGCGTAATTGCTGAGTGATCAAGCAGGGAACCCGTGCTTCCCGACAATTGCTTCACAGAATCTTGGAGGTTGAGTGGCACCAACCCTGAGGATAAAGAGGAATTGCCTGTCGATGTGACAAAATGGCCGACCAAAGATGGCGGCCTGTTGTATTGCTCTAAGAAACACATTAAGGAAATAATTTCATCAGATTCAGGAATACAAGAAAAAGTATCTTAGCATGAGACAGCACACAAAACACGAAATAAACAGATTTCTGAAAGTTTGGCCTTAAAATGATATCACGTAATTGATGTACTTTATTTTTTTTTAAATATTTACTCATGACAATTAAAAACAGAAATTTTTGTAATAGGCATACGGAACCATTCTTACAGCATAATATATATCCAATTGTGAGCGTTTATTATGTTGAACAGAAAGAAAAGAAGTACTGCTAAATCGAGTATTAACTTGATATCTCAGTTGCTATTGCAAGAATTTGGGATTTCGTTTGCAGTTTCCCAAGAAATCTAATTTTTCAGTCTTCAAAACGTCATATTATGTTACGATTTCAAAAGGAAAAGCAGTAGAAGAAAAAATATCACGTGTTGAGTATTCATCAGCAATTGCTTTTGCGTACCAGGCATTTACTCCCGACTAATGAGAAAACTTAATTAACCAGGACACAGCGATCGAACTAATTAAAGCAGAAAATGGGAGGAAAAAAAAAAAAAGAACCTCTTTTGAAGTAATAGAACCGGCTTTAAATTGTTCTTGTTGAATAGTGTGCGCTGTTGAAATCTTTTTCTTGCGATACGAGGATTCTGTCAACCGTACACAGTTAATTTTCTCGCGAAACTTATTTTTCTTAATCAAAAAGACGCCCATTGATTGAAACAAAAGAAAGATATTTCTGTCTTTGCAAATTTAACTGGGAATCCGATCTTAACCGAGGCAAGCTTCTTTAAACTCGGAGCGGCTTTGCGACATTTCTCTTTAGATGAGTGGCAGGTATTGAAAAAGACTCTACAAACACCTCCCTGTTCCCATTAACTGCTTTGACAGTTGCTAACTCAAAGCAAAAGGTGACTCACTTTTTCACACATGGGTGATGCCTGAATTGTCCTAAGTGTATAAAGCCGTCAACAACCCAAGGTTCTAAACGGGTATTTAGTTACCAATGCGTTTCTTTTTTTTTTTTTTTTTTTCGTTATTCTGCCTTTTAAGTCATATATATTCTTACATAACAGAACTTGTCTTCTGTGAAGGTGTTTCTGAAAAGGACTGTTCGAATTTTCGGTTTCTCACTGTTCAAAATAACAAGTTTTGGCAGTGCAAAAGAAGTCCACACCCTCTTTTTAGTGTTCTTCTAGCAATTTTGGAAACATTTTTGAGACACAAAAATACAGAGGATGTCCATCCATTTTTAAAACGACTTTCGAGCAATATAATTAATTTTTAAAATAAAATTATTTCTTTTTTAAATGTTCTATCTGATAGCCCTTTTTCTGGACTATGAACCAACATCTAGATTTCTAAGATAACAGAGCATTTCTTAAAATTGGTAGTGGTATTTTATTTTTATTCCATTTTATTCCACTCCTCTTCCACAGCTTTCCATAGTCCAATCATTGTTTTAGACCTGCGTTTAGAAAGCGTTTTTTTGTTGTTGTTTTTTTGTTTTTTAGCTGACCGAAGGCACAATAGTGCATTGGTGACACATCAGCGGACTTTGAAGAAATATGAGCAAACGGTATGGACTTAATACCAACCTCTTTTTATTTTTATTCCCCCCTCACAAATATAGTAGTAGATGCATAACTTTTATCGGTTATGAAAAGGCCTTTGATTCGGTGAAACCATCAGCAGTTACAATGGCTTTGAAATCCTACAGTATTGAAGATGCATAACATTAATATTATTCATAACATCTATGAAAATGCAAGTGCAAAGATTCGGCTATTTGAGAATACAGCACACATAAAAATTGGAAAGGGAGTGAGACAGGGGGACACTATATCTCCCAAACTCTTTAATGCCACATTGGAAAATGTCTTTCAATCACTGAACTGGGAAGACAGAGGGATAAAGATTAATGGAGAGTATCTAACTCACCTTCGTTTTGTTGATGACGTAGTCATTTTTGCAACTACCCCATCAGAGCTGCAGAGTATGATCCAGGAACTTGCTGACAAGAGTAAAGAAATGGGATTAAAAATGAACTTTCAAATGACAAAAGTGATGTACAACGCTTTGTACAAGAAATGAAGATTTATCGATTGATGGTGGAAAGCTGGAGATAATCAATACCTACATTTATCTTGGACAGCAGATATCAAGTGAGGGTCACAGTGATGAAGAAATTAATCGGCGTATAAAACTTGCCTGGAGGGCTTTTGGAAGAAAGAGTATAATTTTCAAGAGCAATATGCCATTATGTCTTAAAAGAAAAGTGTTTGATCAATGCATCCTTCCAGTGCTTACATATGGTGCAGAGACGTGGACCTTAACTAAAAGAGACATACAAAGGCTGCAGACAACTCAAAAAAGCATGGAGATATGCATGCATGGTGTAACCAGGAGAGATAAGAAGAGGAACTCGTGGATCCGAAAAATGACAAGAGAGGAAGACATCATGACCAGAGTTAAATCCCTGAAATGGCAATGGGCTGGACAATACTGCCAGAAGGACAGACCATCGATGGACAGCCGAAATTTTAGATTGGATTCCAAGGGACAGGAAAAGACCCAGAAGAAGACCACGTGGGAGATGGGTTAATGAAATTCGAAAGTATGCGGGAGCAACATGGAGGAGACTAGCAGAAGACAGACCGTTGTGGAAGAAACTTGGGGAGACTTTCGTCCAGCAGTGGATTGATAATGGTTGACAACGATGTTGATGATGCGAGTGGTAGATTTGGATGTTTGACGGCTAGCCTCATCCTGATGGAGTTTCACTCTTTGAAGGAAGGCTCTGTGGATAAAGGAATGGCGTTTCCTCTTTAAATATAGAACTTAAAACATTATTTTAGTGATATGTAGAATTAATTTTAACATTCTTTTCAACTTTTCTTAACTTTAATTCCCCATTGTAGGAGAAACCAGCAATAATCATGAATATCTTACCGAAACTTTCTTTAGATTCTTGGAACCAAGCTTGTAAGTATTTTTCTGCTGTTTTGCAAATAGTAAATCGATTTCTTTTATTTTATTTTTTTAACAGTCGTTTAGGTAGATACATGCTTTATCAATAGCATAATAAATTTCCATTTATCTTCGGCTAATTGATTTTCATAAAGAAGCCTACACCGTGTTCTGCGCTTAGCCACGTGCCTGGGCAAAAGTTGGTGCGCACTATGTTTCTTTTTTTTTTTTCAGATTCAAGCCTTGTTTACAGTTGATACAGAGTTCTTTAATGACTTAGCGATTGCTCGTTGGCTCGATGGACTTTCTTTTAAGACCAGAGATCTTACTTTTGAAATAGTCGTAAAAGTACGTGCCTTCTTTGGCCTTTGGGGTTTTTGTTCCTATTAAGAGAAATACTTGACGATTTCTCCTTCTTTTCAAAGAATATAGCTTATTTACGCTTTCCAAAGGTAGGTTGAAGAAGCGTATATGCTCCAGCTTTGTCTGTCTGTCTGTCTCTCCGTCCGCACGATAACTCCCGGAAAAATGGCTCGATTTCGATGAAATTTTAGTATGATGTAGCGGACCACCTGGGGACGAACCCTTTTGAAAATGGACGAAATGGGGTCAAAGGTCAAGACATAGGATTCATTCCATTGCCCTTATGCATCGTAACTTGCGTAAAAAATGCTTCGATTGCGACAAAACTTTATGATGTTGTTCCAGAAGTGTACTGAACCGTTTCGGTTGAATATAATCGAAATGAGGTCAAAGATCAGGACACAGGAGCGAGATTTATTCCACAGTCCTTATCCTCATAACTTGAGTAATAACTTGAATAATGATTTCTGGTATGTTGGAAAGTGTCTCATAATCAATGTATTGCATGATTTTACTAACTTATTTTGCATTTAAAATTGCTGAGATTGCAGAAAAAATGAATTTTTTTATTGAGGGTTTAATGACCACCGTGGGCAACTCAATGGGCTATAAGCAGTCTCCCGTCCCTAATTTAGGGACACTGCACTGAGAAAAACGTTTCACTAATTCAACAAAAAATTTTGTCCATATACAGTCAACAAAACATTTTGTTGAATCTGCAAAACTATTTTCTTGAAAATTATTCTTGATTTAACAAAATTTATTGTTATCACGACAAAACGTTTTGTTGATTTAACAAAATGATTAGGTCGATTTTGGGGAATTTGTTTGATCCAACAAATCATATTGTTATCATGACAAAATGTTTTGTTGCTGTCTTGTTGCTATCTTCCCGTCCATCCTTGAAACGTGCATACCATTGGAATGTTTGTGTACGCGATAGTCAATTAGAATTAGTCTCATTCACATCACGTGACAACTCAAATGCCAAATACGGACACACAGGGTCGAAGGGCACCGTCTAAATTACTGCATCGGCAAAGTGTTGCCATCGGAAAAAAGTTTAGGGATAAAGTGGCCCAGCTACATAACCCTAAATTTTGTTGTAACAAGAGATTACTGTGTCACGATAACATTATGTTTGGTTGCAGCATGTGGCGTACCTGCCAGCAGGACGCACACGACATAAAGCTCAATTGGTAGAGTGACTTATTCCGGAATGAGGGGATCCGGGTTCGAATCCTGGCGTGGACAGAAATGACGGAGAAATTTACTTCGTTATAAGCAACAAAACGTTTTATCATAATAATAGTACATATTGTTGGATCAAAGAAATTGCCCCAAATCAACAAAATTATTTTCTTAAATGAACAAAACGTTCTGTCATGATAACAATAAATTTCGTAGAATGAACAATAATTTTCATCAGAATAATTTTGTTAATTTAACAAACTTTTTTGCTGACTGTATATCGACTGAATTTTTTTGTTGATTCAACAGTTTTTTTGTTGAATTAACAAAACGTTTTTCTCAGTGCAGATGCAGTTTTACCGATTTTGAAACAGTACGGGATATTTGCTATCTGCTCCATGACAGAGCTGTGACAATGTTCTTCAACACCGCATGACGTCATGCACAGCGTATATATCTGCGCAATTCTCACTCAAACGCTGTTTCCCCGCATAGCTGATAAATAACATGCCTCCCGACCCGAGTGTTTTACAGGAATTTAAAAAAATATCAGCCTCATTACTTAGTTGCCGCACTGTGTACTTCAGTATCAAGTACATAGAAAATAAATTATCCCAATACACACCGATGAGCTATTATATTATGAACACCGCCTGCCTAGAGGAATGAGCGTGCCTGGAGACCGAACGGTGGCGCAGGTGAAGTTCAGAGAGCCGTATATATACAACCCGAGGACCGGCTTTCGGTTAGTAGAGCGTTCGGAGTCAGAATGGGAAAAGCTGCCAATTTATCGAAGTTTGATAAAGGACAAATTGTGATGGCACGGAGCCTCGGAACTACGATCTCGGAAACCGCACGGCTTGTGGGTTGTTCACGTGCCGCTGTAGTGTGTACGTATCAAAAGTGGTGCACAGATGGTCAAACGACGAATCGTCGTCCAGTCGTGTGTCGTCCACAGCTCATTGATGCCAGAGGGGAGCGGAGACTGTCCCGCGTTGTTCACAGCGACCGCAAGGCCACAATGCGACAAATCACCCGCAGCTACAACAGTGGTGATCAGAGCAATGTGTCACAGCACGCAGCTCATCGCATCCTTCTGCGCATGGACCTGCATAGCCAAAGACCCAGCCGGGTCACCATGCTCACTGCACGTTATCGCCAACAACGCATGAAATGGGTCCAAGATCATCGAGATTGGACCGTGGATGATTGGAAGAAAGTGGCCTGATCTGACGAATCAAGATTCCTGGTGCATCACGTAGACGGCCGAGCACGGATATGCCGATTATCAACGAAGGCTATGGCACCTGGATTCACTGTTGAGAGGAAACAGGTCGGCGGCGGCGGTGTTATGCTGTGGGCGATGTTTTCTTGGGACACTTTAGGCCCCATTATCCCAATAGCCCTGACAGCTGTCAGGTTCTGAACATCCCATGTTCACCCATTCATGGCAACTGCGTTCCCTGCTGGTGATGGTCATTAAAACCGAGAATAATGCTCCATGCCACACTGTCAGAATCGTCAAGAAGTGGTTGAGGGAACATGTTTGTGACATTCTGTTAATGCCCTGGCCTGCAAATTCACCTGACACGAACCCAATCGAACATTTGTGGTTTGACTTGGAAAAGCGGGATTGCGCTAAATCACAACCACCAAGAAATGTACGGGAAATGGAGGACCTGCTGTTGACATTATGGTACCAGATATCTGATCGTCACCTCGTCGAATCGATGCCTCGCCGAGTGGCAGCTGTGTTGCAGGCTAAAGGGGGTTCTATAGCTTATTATAGGTGTGTGGTCATAATGTAATGGCTCTTAGGTGTGTGTGTAAATCGTATTTAGGTGGGGCATTTTAGGCAGTGGAAGTGACGAAATCACATGGTCAAAGTGCAACAAAGTGAGTAGGATTAATGCAGTAAAACAGAAGGCTGGGTAGAATTTCAGTTAAACTTCTAATTTTAGTCAAAATAGGTCATGTGCGATAGCAGCATTCACCGATCGTATTTTTTTTATGAACAAGTAGTAACTGGGGTTTATTGCTCACGGGTGTGCTATAAGTGAAGTAACGTATTAAGGATGAATGTACTATCCTCCTTATTCCAAATGCATTTAATAAGCAGTGAGTCATGCAAAACAATACAATAACAAAAGCGCTGCATTGGCATGAATTGCTGTCATTTCAATACAGCACAAAGACGAGGAGCAAGCTGTAAATCAGTGTTACCTTACGACTAGCAAAAACGAAATTGCAAAACTACGCTGCCAGTCAGAAGTTGAGGAAAGTGACCCATTTTGTTTCGATGTTGTACTTCTTCTAACATCAATCACTTTATGATCCCTGTGAACGCCGTTTCGGGATTTCAGTTTTCCCGTATAAAGGGTCTTGCTGTAGAATCACAATCATCCGCCAATCATTTCTTATTTCTCGAGCATAAATGACAAGAATTTGACACTTTTCCATATGTCGTGTCCATTTGTCGAGCCTGGTTAACCACTCCAAATAAACATCATAGAATTAGACAAACATGTGTAGGCAAGGATGGGAGGGGGTCAGGGGGGCGGTAGAGCTCTCTTCACACAGCAGAATTCGTGCAATGAAACACGATGACGTCCTCTGAATGGGACAATAAATCAAGCGTTTTTCAAAAGCTTCGAAAACCAAATTTTCCTCGTTTTCCGTCGTCTGTTTGATAGAGGATTACTTTTTTCCCTTCCCTCCTTTCCATAGAAGCGTTATTAAGAACGACATTAAGCTGGATCAACGGTGCATGAACTGTGAAATGGAGACAGAACTCGAAAGATTAAGGCAAACAACAGACTCAACTCGCTAGAAAAATGCTCAGAAATAAAGAAAGAAAGGATTAGGGGTAATAACACAGTTTTTATGCACACTACAACAATTGTTTTTGAAATTTCTTCAATCAATTTGAATTTCCGATGAAGGTAGGATGAAGAAATGTAATTCTGGAACTCATAAAAGACGTTCATTCAATTCAAGACCTAAACACAATTTTATACGATTTAACCCTTTGAGAGTCGGACATACCTGAACCAAATGGCGCCCAAAATTTACTGCCCTTCCCTAAAAAGGAACGTTCACATAGCGGGCTATACGAAAGCTACGGAGAAACAATTCCTTTCCCCTCTCAAACCTATCAATCATGATAATCGCTAGTTTCTAGCCCTTTATTCTCTGCTTCATGAACCAAATTATGATGGGAAGGGCTAGTCCCTCTGACACAGACATCACGCTACTGGGTACACTGTAAAAACAAAATTTGAAATTCACCGGCCACTTTCCGTGATTCATTTCGTGAATTAACGAACCATATTTCTGATACAACCTTTTCCGTGAAATGACGGGAAGAAACATGAATTTCATGTATTTTTCCTACTCCAGGAAAATTCTGAATTTTCAGTAACCTTTCCACAATTCCTTTTCATATTGACGGTAAATTGCAGTTTTAAAAATGTGTTAACAGAAAATTCGGAATTTTCAGAAAGCTTTCCGCAATTTCTGTTTATATTGTCGATAAATTGCCGCTTTTTAAGATGTGTTAACGGAAAATTCGGAATTTTCAGAAACCTTTCCACAATTCCTTCTTATATTGACGGTAAATTGCCGTTTTAAAAATGTGTTAACGGAAAAGTCTGAATTTTCAGAAACCTTTCCGCAATTCCTTTTTATATTGATGGTAAATTGCCGCTTTTTAAGATGTGTTAACGGAAAAGTCTGAATTTTCAGAAACCTTTCCGTAATTCATTTCGCTGCCTATAATAATAAAAATTAAATGTTAGTGCTTAAATTGGGGGGCCCTGGGCACGGGCTTCGTGTGTCCTTATTTAAATCAGGCTCTGCCAAGTGGTAATTGGGAGGGTGGATAGATGGTAGTGAAAACCCTGATACTGTCTTGCCGACCCCATTGTACACAGCGACATGAAATCTTTACCCTTGGTGAATCACTGCTCCTTGAAATCTGTTCGTTTTCCAGCCTCTGTTTCTGACTAAGTGGAAATCTTACAAGGCCAAAGCAAAACTATTTTGTAAACCTCTCTCTCTCCCTCTCTCTCTCTCTCTCTCTCTTGTTCTTCCAGGCATGCCTCCAGGGCTCTTGGCAATGATCGGCCCCAAGGCTTATAGGCCTTATAGACCTCACCCTCTTTAATCTGGCCCTGATTCCGATTACTACTAATCCCTCTTTCGGCCTTCCCTATGTTCGTGCTTTAATATTTTCCCTGTTCACCTCGATTCTCGGAGTCTCAAAAACCTACTCCGCCATTCCGTCCTCTCTCGTAACGGCGAGGCTAGTATAAAAAGGGAAAGCTTAGTGCTTGCGACAGTAGAAGTGCTTTTTGGGTGACGAGATGGATAAAAAATGCGATTTGACGGACTTTCAACGTGGGATGATTGTAGGAGCTCGGAGCCATGGAGCGAGTATCATCGAAACTGCCGCATTCGTGAAATGTTCCAGAGCAGCTGTTATTAAAGTGTTTAAAGACTGGACTGTCAGCCAAAAAACTGAGTCTCTACGTGCAACGTGTGGTCGTCATCGACTAGTGACGGCTCGAGCGGAACATAGAGTGTCCAGACTGGTAACAGACAACAGAAAGGTAACAGTGCAGCAAATTACAGACAGTCTTAATCAAGGATCCCCTTAAATGATCTCTGCAAGCACTGTTTGCCGTACATTGCATCGGATGGGATATGGCAGCCGAAGGCCTGTTCGAACACCTTTGCTGTCTGCAGTTAACAAGAGAAAACGTCTCCAGTTCGCATAGGAGCACAAGGATTGGACAGTCGATAATTGGAAACAAATTATGTGGTCCGATGAATCACATTTTCTGTTGCACCGCGCTGATGGCCGAGTGAGAATTTGGCGGAAACAGCACGAAAGCATGGACCCCAAATGCATTGCTACAACCCTTCAAGCTGGTGGAGGCAACGTTATGGTTTGGGGAATGTTTTGCTGGTATGGTTTGGGCCCTTTAATGCGTGTTGATCAACGTCTCACTGGCACTTCATATCTAAACATCGTTGCGGACCAAGTGCATCCTGTGATGTGGATGGTTTACCCCAATGGCGATGGCTACTTTCAACAATATAATGCATCCTGCCATAGTGCTCGTATTGTACAGGATTGGTTTCAGGAACATGCCGGTGAGTTTACTTTGCTTAGGTGGCACCCACAATCTCCAGATTTCAACCCCATTGAGAATTTGTGGGATGAAGTTGAACGAGCCATCAGACAGCTGGAACCACACCCTGCAATCTTACACTCCTGGAAAGTGCTATTCATCAAGAATGGTCTCAGATTCCACAAACCACCTATCAACATCTCGTGGAGTCCATGCCACGAAGAATCGACGCAGTATTAAAGGCAAAAGGTGGCCCAACGAAGTACTGAGGGGGTGGTCATAATAAAGTGGCCACTCAGTGTATTTTAATACTTAATGCGCAAGTACCATTGTTAATTTATTAAGTGTACGATTCATGCCCGGGGATGCCACCACCCCAATTTTTTGTGCCCAGGGCCCCACTAGTCTTAAGTCGGGCTTTGCCTCTTGGAACCGTTAATGGTCGAGGTCCCCTGTGGCTTTACATAGCATAACAAAAAAGATCCACTAAGAAAAGTACACAATGCTAAATTATTAATGATTTCAAGACAAAATCTTGAATCTTAAGCTATTAACTCATGCTCTTATGAGAACAATAGAAAATATAGTGACTTATTATGAAAACTCTGAAAATAATTTACTAGTTTGAAGAATGCACTACGTATTATTAATTATCACAAGCATATTGCTAGAGTTTCGTGTTATAACAGATTTCATAATGATTCCCCGTCGAAAGTACTTAGGGGGCCCACTAAGGCCTTAATCCGGCTCTGATCGGAATAATAAAATAACTGAAAGTGTAACTAAATAACTGAGACAATGCTATGTCAAACCCTAGTTAGTATAATAATAAGTCTTTGCTGATAATAAATACCAAAAGGAAGTGAGAAGTGTGTTGCCTCTTTTACGTATTACACATGAGTTGCAAAAACAATCGAATCCAAAGCGGAAGATTAAATTCCTGCCGTGACTATTTTTATTGCTTAGAGTTACTGGTAACCTAAGGCACCATTGCTTTTGTCATAAAGTATTTAACTATACGTTTTGCGTGGGTCTATTTTGCAGTTAATTTGTTGTCTTTAGAAAAGTAAATCACTTTGTCCTGATGCTTCCTACTTCGTCAAGTGCAGGGTTTTGCGTCAGGCACTTCAAAACAACACCTAGAATGAAATTTTCCCCCTGACAAGTTCGGGTTTGTGAAATAACAGAGCACAGCACCACGAAATTTCTTTTATTTGATCAGATGATTCACGTGGCATCCTTTTCCTTTCGTTCCCAAGGTAAAGCAAGCAGAAAGTTAAATGAGACAAGAGTGACATACTTTATCCCAAGCCATCTGCTGTTCTGCCACCAATACGTGTATGCTGTCAGAGCAATGAAAATGATCGAGGCGCAGGCAGCTCTCTCCCTATTTCCATTCATAAGCAGCAACCCACGCCCTGCAATACTCGCATTGGTTGGTTGGGTGCGAAAAGTCGATCAATCGAATGCTCCGGAGCAGATCCATGGGAGCTTGCATCCCTCAATACGTCACACAAGCTGCTACAATGAATTCCCAACAATACACCTCAGCGAGCTAGCAAATTGAGTTTCATAGCTGAGTGGCATAGCAGGCAGAGGGACATGCTTAAATGGCGATTCTCTCGACCTTCTTTTCCCTCCCTTTGCGACAAATTTCGGGAGATGGTTAGGTCCGATAAATAAGGTCAGTTCAGAATCTGTTTTTGGAAGATCACGTCTGACCGCCCGCGGCATACACGCGCGCACGCTTCTGGCGTGAATTCACTCACTTGTCATTCACAAAAGTTGTCGACGTGCAAACAAAATTGCAGCTTTCTGATCTCCAAGACTATAAGTCTTGTATTATCTTAATATATAAATAAATTGTATTATATATATATTAAGATAATACAATTTATTTTGTCACGAAAAATATTATTTTTTTTTAGTCATCGATGGCTAAACACTGTTACCAAAAGGACCATAAATTTCTCTTTTAAGAAGCAAAACTAATTGACAACCCAGATTCAAGCACCAAACTTGATATTTTGGAAGCTTTCCATATATATCAGAAGTCCTCGCAACTTGTTAATGACATGGCATCCACGCCATTTCTATCAAGCGCGTGGAAGCATCTAACCAAAACACGTGACTGTAAACACCATTTATGATGTCATATACAATTTGAATATTTGCGTGCCATTCGTCCTGATGAAGCTAGGTCAATACCCAGCGAAACTATGGTCGCCTTGAAATAAATAAATATTTGTGACAAAATACGTTGTATTATCTAAATCATCATCATCATCATCATTGTCAACTATTATCAATCCACTGCTGGACGAAGGTCCCCCCAAGTTTCCTCCACAACGGTCTGTCTTGTGCCAGTCTCCTCCATGTCACCCCTGCATACTTTCGAATTTCATCCACCCATCTCCCATGTGGTCTTCTTCTGGGTCTTTTCCTGTCCCTTGGAATCCAATCTAAAATTTCGGCTGTCCATCGATGATCTGTCCTTCTGGCAGTATGTCCAACCCATTGCCATTTCAGAGATTTAACTCTGATCATGATGTCTTCCACTCTTGTCATTTTTCGGATCCACGAGTTCCTCTTCTTATCTCTCCTGGTTACACCAAGCATGCACCTCTCCATGCTACTTTGAGTTGTCTGCAGCCTTTATATGTCTCTTTTAGTTAAGGTCCACGTCTCTGCACCATACGTAAGCACTGGAAGGATGCATTGATCAAACACTTTTCTTTTAAGACATAATGGCATATTGCTCTTGAAAATTATGCTGTTTCTTCCAAAAGCTCTCCAGGCAAGTTTTGTACGCCGATTAATTTCTTCATCAATGTGACCCTCACTATATATATATATATATATATATATATAAATATAGAAGACTGCAGTGTGCTAAACAAGTTCAACACAGGCAGTGACCATAGATTGGTGAGATGTAAGATGCACCTCAACACTAAACTCGAACGTAGCAAGCTCATAAGACAAACAAAATGTATTGACATAACCAACCTTAAAAAACACCATAATATCTTCAAATTGGAACTGAAGAACAGATTCTCTGCTTTAGAAGGCCTAACATCGGAAGAAGTGGATATTTCTGAAGTAAACAGAAAAGTAACCAAAGCTCTTATGGAAACAGCAACAAAATTAGCTGGGTCTAAGAACAAATTATCAGGAAAAACCAAAATGTTGATGCAAAAAAGAAGAGAGATGAGGACAACTGAAGAAGATGTGACTTCCAAAGTGGAATATATAGAGCTATGCAAGACAGTACGAAAAAGTATCACTGAAGACGTAAGGAAATTCAACTGTGAACTAGTAAGGAAGGCAATTGAAAACAACCAAAGCCTAAAGATAGCAAAGGGACATCTCAGTAAGGGAAAAAAACAGATTATGACTCTGAGAAAAGAAGATGGTTCTGTAACAAGAAATAAAGGCGAAATTTTGACAAGAGTGAAAGATTTTTACTCCAAATTATATGAAAGGGATGATACATGTACTCCAGACATCATGAAAGGTACCAGTACCAGAGTTCTTCCAGTCCTTCCAGCAGAAGTTGCACATGCAATCAAGAACATGAAGCGGGGGAAAGCTCCAGGAGAAGATGGAATTACTGTAGACATCATACAAGAAGCAAGTGGAGAAATCGAAACAGTACTCGCCCAAATTTTCACTCGATGCCTTAATGAAGGGAAAATTCCTGAGGATTGGAACAACGCTACAATGATCTTGCTACATAAAAAAGGTGACATTGAGGATCTCAGGAACTACAGACCTATCAGCCTCCTATCAGTGGTTTATAAAATCTTCACTAAAGTTCTTTCACACCGCTTGAAGGTGACACTGGACATGGCTCAACCGAGAGAACAAGCTGGATTCAAGAGTGGCTACAGCACTATAGATCATATCCACGTACTGAGAGAACTAATTGAAAGAGCGAGGGAATATGAACTTCCATTGTGCATGGCTTTTATCGATTATGAAAAAGCCTTTGATTCGGTGAAACCATCAGCAGTTGCAATGGCTCTGAAATCCTGCGGTATTGAAGATGCATTAATATTATTAGTAACATCTATGAAAATGCAAGTGCAAAGATTCGGCTGTTTGAAAATACAACACACATAAAAATTGGAAAAGGAGTGAGACAAGGTGACACCATATCTCCGAAGCTCTTTAACGCCACATTGGAAAATGCCTTTCAATCACAACTGGGAAAACAAAGGGATAAAGATTAATGGAGATTATCTAAGCCACCTTCGTTTTGCTGATGACGTAGTCATTTTTGCAACTACCCCATCAGAGCTGCAGAGTATGATCCAGGAACTTGCTGACAAGAGTAAAGAAGTGGGATTAAAAATGAACTTTCAGAAGACAAAAGTGATGTTCAATGCTTTTACAAGAAATGAAGATTTATCGATTGATGGAGAAAAGCTGGAGATAACAGACACATACGTTTATCTTGGACAGCAGATATCAAGTGAGGGTCACATTGGTGAAGAAATTAATCGGCGTACAAAACTTGCCTGGAGAGCTTTTGGAAGAAACAGCATAACTTTCAAGAGCAATATGCCATTATGTCTTAAAAGAAAAGTGTTTGATCAATGCATCCTTCCAGTGCTTACGTATGGTGCAGAGACGTGGACCTTAGCTAAAAGAGACATACAAAGGCAGCAGACAACTCAAAGCAGCATGGAGAGGTGCATGCTTGGTGTAACCAGGAGAGATAAGAAGAGGAACTCGTGGATCCGAAAAATGACAAGAGTGGAAGACATCATGATCAGAGTTAAATCCCTGAAATGGCAATGGGCTGGACATACTGCCAGAAGAACAGACCATCGATGGACAGCCGAAATTTTAGATTGGATTCCAAGGGACAGGAAAAGACCCAGAAGAAGACCACATGGAAGATGGGTGGATGAAATTCGAAAGTATGCGGGAGTGACATGGAGGAGACTGGCACAAGATAGACCGTTGTGGAGGAAACTTGGGGAGACCTTTGTCCAGCAGTGGATTGATAATGGTTGACAATGATGATGATGATGATGATATATAAATATATATAAATATACTACTATTCACTTAAGAGCAGAACCGAAAACATAAGAAAAACTTAAGAATTTAAAACGAAAGTTGCAAAATAACCTGAAGACCAAAACGCGCAACGCAGCAGTTATGGAAATTCAGAATTCACATTCTATTAAGAAGAGACTGAAGCAAAAAAAATTTTTGACTCATACCAAGTACAACATAGAAAAGGTTATTTATTGACCGGTGTGAGTAAAAAGAAAAAAATAGAAAAATTGAATGTAGAAAGTGTCGAGAAAACAACTTATACATTAATGATATCTTCACTTCAATTACAAACATTGATCTTCTCTTATATGCCGATGATATCACTAGTCTTATCTCGTTTACCACCACCAGTAATAACAATATAAACGTCAATACTTAACTTAATAACATTTCTAAATGGCTGATCTCCAACAAACTAACAATTAATACTATCAAAACTAGATTCCTCATATTCTCTTTTTTTTTTTTTGATTGGAGGTTTAACGACCACCGTGAGCAACTCAATGGGCTATAAGCAGTCGCCCGTCCCTAATTTAGGGTCACTGGTTCTAGGGAAGGGAGAGAGCCAGTGCCATAAGACAAACACAACATCCATGCCTCACCGGGATTCGAACCCGGACCCCCGTTCGGACGAATGATCAGAGGCCATCGCTTAGACTACTGTGCCATCGGGGCGGCTCATATTCTCTAAACAAAAGTCTCCTCGACCACTCTCCCCCACGCTATCTATAAACAGCACAATTATAAAAGAGGTTAGCTCCCTATCGTATTACATTGCATAATGACCTCAGATGGAACAAACGTATAGGTAATCTGTTACTAAAACTGTCTAATAACATTGGTTTTATCAGCTCGGTACTCACTAACCTCCCCTTCAAATCACTCATTCAATTATATTATACTATGTTTCAGACACATGCCAACTACGCAATCCTATCTTGGGGACAAACGACCAAATATAATTTTACTAAATTTCCAATCCTGTTCAAAACAAATTTATTACACTAATTGACCTAAAATCCAACTCATATACTCAACTCTTATTATACAATAACGCAAGAGTTTTCCCTAACAAATTTAACATTCTTACAATTAACCAATTATACTACTTTAACTTTGGAAAAATTATGTTTAGGCGTATTAAGAACAACTTCCATGCTAATATCATACAAATTGTAACAAAGACGCACTCATACGACCCACGCACAAAATCGCACATCCGACGAATTCATCCAAAGACGGAAACCATGAAACAAACTCTAAACCACTTTGGCTCTTCTTACTGGAACTCACTGCGGACGGAATTAACATCATTAAATAATATCAACCTTTAAAAAAAAAAAAAAAAAAACTACATAATGAACTGCAGCCGCTAGATCAACTATAGTAAAGAATGACTACTATGTATATACATTAATACTAATCTTTTGTTATTGATATATATTGCAATAATGCTTTCTTTTCCCCTGTTTACCACTGTATTTGGCTATACTATGTCAAGTTTATTTTTCCGTATTTAGACAGAAATTTCGCAAAATCCAACACGCTGAATATTTCAGGCCTTACGCAAGAGAAACACTTTGCGCCGATGATCGAGCCCAGGCGTTTGGGTTGAAGCCACATTTCTTAACCACTGATCCAGAAAGGCACAGAAATCAGACTTACGCACAAGGTAAAACTAATTGGGAGATGATGAATTTTTAATTTTTTTTATTTTTTTCATTAATGCGAGTGATTTAGTCATTTTATTTTCTATTGGAGCTTATATTAGGTGTGCAACTTAATTCTCGGCCCCTAACCGCAAGCGATCATAGAACATCGACAAATGCAAATAGCTGTATGCGATAACGGCCGATTGCAGCGCCATCCAACAGCTTTCCAGTCAACTGTAACAGATCACAGCTGTAGTGACAGAAGGGACGAAAGTTGACAGTGAAAGCAATGTCGTTCGAGAAGCAACATTTGAAGCACTGCCTCCTGTTCGAGTTTCAGCTGAAAAAAAGGGCAGCAAATGATCTGTGCTGCTTTGATTGAGGCTGCTGTGTCCTACAGTACGTGTAAGAAGTGGTTCCAGCGGTTTAAGCAGGGAAATTTCGACCTCCGTGATGCAGAACGTCCGGAACAGCCACATAAAGTTGACGATATTAAACTGGAACAACTGTTGGACGCGGATCCCTGCCGCACACAGTCAGAGCTCGCCCACGAATTCGGAGTAACACGGCAAGCCATTGCAAAGCGCCTGCACAAGCTTGGAAGGATTCGCAAGGAGGGCCGTTGGGTGCCCCACCAACTCACAGCTGCGAACAAGTCTAGGCGCTACGATGTTGCTGTGTTCTTGCTCTCCAGATTCAAGAAGAAGGATTTCCTCCACAAGATTTTGACCTGTGATGAGAAGTGGATCATCTACGGTAATCCTAAGGTGCGCAAATCGTGGGTTTATTCAGGTCAGCCTGCCACCAGTACCGCCAAACAGAATATCCATGCCAGGAAGTTGTTGCTTTGCATATGGTGGGATCAGCACGGCGTCGTACAGTATGAGTTGCTCAAACCTGGTGAAACGGTCAATGCTGAGCGTTATTGTCAGCAACTCATTCGTGTGAATGACGCAATGGAGGCGAAAAGGCCATGCACCGGCAAGGGCAGAAGGTCGGTCCTGTTGCTTCAGGATAACGAGCATGCTCACACCGCGAAAACGACTTTAAACACGATCACCGACTTGGGATGGGATATTTTGTCCCACCCGGCGTATTCTCCAGACTTCGCCCCGTCGGATTATCACCTCTTTCGCTCCCTGCAACATCATCTGAATGATACGCGCTTCACTTCTGCCAAGGAGGTCATCACAAGTATTGATGACTTTATTAACTCGAAACAGTCCTCTTGTTTTCCGCAGTGGCATTCAGCAGCTCTTTGACCGATGGCTCAAATGTATCCAACACGACGGGGATTATTTCCCTGATTAGGTACGTATTCGATTTGCTATAATTTTTGTCAACGTGTCGTGCCTGTGGCCGAGAATTAAGTTGCACACCTTATAGTTTTATTGAATATGTTCGTAATAATCTTATTTTTTTCTGTAAGAGGTCTCATTACAAATTACGTATTTTTTCATCGTGATTTTTCGACGCAACAGAGTGCTTTGGAACTTGAGATCTTTTTGAACTCACAATGACTCAACTCTTTAAGAAAAGATGAAATGTACTGCTTTACAGTATTATTTCACAAAACTCCTGAATATAAAATATACTCTTGATAGCTATTATAGCTTTTGTATTAAACACTCCACAGATTGATACAAAGACATCGTACACAATCATCTGTACAGTAATTTTAGTGCCCAGTTTCTTATGGAATTACAATACACCGACGGGCCATTACATTATTACCACTGTAAGCCTAGAGAAATGAGCGCGTCTGGAGACCAAACGGTGGCGCAGGTGAAGTTTGCAAAGCAGCCCGATTACTGACTTTCTGTTAGTAAAGTGTTCGGAGTCAGAATGAATAAAGCTGCCGGTTTATCGGAGTTTGATGAAAGCTTAAATTATGATAGCACGGCGTCTCGGAATTACGATCTCGGAAACGGAGCGGCTTGTGGGTTGTTCACGTGCCGCTGTAGTGAGTACGTTAGCCAAACCATAGATGGCCAAACCACGAACCATCGTCCAGCCGTTGTCGGCCGCAGCTCATTGATGCCAGGGGGGAGCGGGGTCTGCTGCTACATCAGTGGTGATCAGGGCAATGTGTCACAGCACACAGTTCATCGCAGCCTTCTACGCATGGTGCCTGCGTAGCCGAAGACCCAGCCGGGTCACCATGCTCACTACACGTTATCGCCAACAACGCATGAAATGGGCCCAAGATAATCGAGATTGGACCGTGGATGATCGGATGAAGGTGACCTGGTCTGAACAAATCAGGATTCGTGGTGCATCACGTGGATGGCCAAGCGCGGATACGCCGATTACCAACGGAGGCTATGGAATCTGGACGCACTGTTGGGCGGAAACAGGCCGACGGCGGCGGTGTTATGCTGTGGGCGATTTTTTGGGGCATTTTAGGCCCCGTTATCCCAATAGCACAATCCCTGACAGCTGGTTGGTATCTGAACATCGTTGCAGACCAAGTTCACCCATTCATGGCAACTGTGTTCCCTGCTGGTGATGGACGTTACCAACAGGATAATGCTCCATGCCACACTGCCAGAATTGTCAAGGAGTGGTTCGAGGAACATGTTGGTGACTTTATACCCCGGTCTCCAAATTCACCTGACATGAACCCAATCGAGCATTTGTGGTTCGACTTGGAAAAGCGGGTTCGCGCTAAATCACCACCACCCCGAGATGTAGGGGAACTGGAGGACCTGCTGTTGACATTATGGTACCAGATACCCCAGGATACCTATCGCCACCTCATAAAATCGATGCCTCGTCGAGTAGCCGCTGATTCCGGGCTAAATGGCGCTCCTACAGCGTTTAGGTAGGTGGTCATAATGTAATGGCTCGACGGTGTATACAATATAGCTGTAGCACAAAATGAGGCAGAATGGAAGGAATATCCGATGCCACAATAACCAAAATTTCAGGTGATATGCTGTCCACAATATTCGATCTCGCTACAGATTTTTAAAACAGATCCTTCAACAGGGATTAAACATTAACAGTAAATAAAACCTAAAGTATTCCTGCGAAACGTTTCTGCTGCCGGAAAATTTCCGTCATATATCCTTCGGAAAAAGTGAAGACAGAGTTTTTCCGTTAATATACAAAAGGTATTACTCAAATGTTTCGGAAAGTTCAGAATTTTCTACTACCACATCTTAAAAACCGGAATTTACCGTTAGTTATAAGCAGAGCCCATTTAAAAGCCGGGGCCCCGGGTTTTCAAGGGGCCCACGTTCGTGACTGCCGCAGAAAGGACCTCAGGTTCGATCCTATGCAGGTACGAACGCTCGATCCACTAAATATCCGCCGTGCGTCGGATGGGCACGTTAAGCCGTTGGACTCCGGGTACTGCCCCCCTCCCGGTTATAAATAAGGGCGTCTTCCTCCTCCTTTCTACTTCGCTTCCGTGTCACTTTCCTATCGGGTACTCTAGACCAAATCTCCTAGCTTCCTATTTCTAAGGGTTGTTTAAGACCTGGGGTCAGACACTCTCTTCCTAAAATCCTTTACATATATGATCATTTTTCAAGGCGCCCCAGAATTGTGCAGGATGCTTACCGACAGAGTTCTACAGTTTCTTTTCTTTTATTTTATTTTTATTTTTATTTATTTATTTATTTATTTTTTTTTTTTGCGGGAAGCACAGCAAAAACAATAACTGCCATGTGTAAAATTATTCTATTTCTTTCCCCTTTTTTAGGAGGAGTCCGCAAAAATGTAATCGCTCCCAGTTCGTCCTCAAATCTTTGGAAAGTATTACAGATGTTTTTTGTACACATCTGCAATTGGAAGAAATTTTCATACATTAAGAATTCGTTCGAATCATGATATTTCGATCATATTATTTTGCCCACTACTTCGATATAATTCCAACAAGCTGAACCCTGGGGGCAGTGAGGTCGCAAAGGGGTTGCAAGAAATTTGTCTTGTCCACCCTACCGCCCATCCATTTCACAGAGTGCCATTTTTCAATATATTAATATTTAACTTTAAAATATAGTCTGCAGTTTGCCAAGTAATAAGTCGTGTGTTTTATTTCATGTAAGGGGCCGTCTATAAAGTACGTCCGAGTTTACAGGGGGAAGGGGGTTTTTCCTGACAACCGGACCAAATGTCACATCGGGGAGGAGGGGGTGGGAGGTTTAGTAATTCGGACGTCCAGCGGTAAAAATATGGTGCACGGTATTTCTTCGTTTTGTTTTCTCTTTTTTCCTCTTTTTAATAGTTAAATAAGGTATGAAATATTTCAGATTTCCAATGGTATTTAGATAAATCAGAATATTAAGTTATTGTATTCGTACTACCAAATCTATCATGTTTTGTAGATGGCATAATCGGAAGTGTTGCAACCTTGAATGCGTGAATTCATTTGTAGATCTTTATTTCAGAATGATAAAGTTCGGGTAGCATTTGGGAATAAATTAATGCCTAAATAATAAATATTTCCTGAAGCAAACGTGTAAATATATGGAAGTTTCCTGTAAATAATTGCATGTTTTCTTTCTGTTTCTCATCGAACTTCTAAAATCAGTCGTCAAAAATAAAGGGGGGTTGCGGGAATTAGGACGTACTTTTTAGAGGAGGGGAGTCAACAATCGGACAAAATGTGACATGGAGGAGGGATGAGTCTAAAAAATAGTAAAAAAACACGGACGTACTTTATGGACGGCCCCAAACCCTACGTATTTTCCCTAGGAAGTAAGTTGTTTACGTCTCCAAAAATTTTATCAAATAGCACCCTAGGACCATGAAAACATGAAAATTCAGTTGTTCTCCACTCTTCCAATTCCTTAGTTTCAGCCTCTTTTTCATGGTTGTATGACCAAGGGGCTAATGAGGAGAGTCGATAGAAATTCACTGAGGGGGTCACTATTAAGTGCTTTCTTTATAAAATAGGGAATTCCAACACGAAAAGTGAAGTCTAAAGATATACTAGTATCCTTTAGGACTGCTCCGGGACAGTGAGTGTGCAGAAAGTGGCTGACGTCTGCTTTGTATGAGAGGAGTGCAAGGCAAAGTCGCTGGCTGGAAGGAAGTAAGTTAAGGACGGGTGAGGTATTGTATCTGCGGGGCAGAACGTTAAAATTTGATTTTGATAAACACCAACGACATTTTTTTAAGATAAATTGTTCAAGTACAGTACTATTTTCGTAAGCAAAAATGGGAAATTTTGAAAATAAATTTAAGACAATGCGTCCAGAGCAAGCAAAAAGTTGAAGGTGACATTCCACCAACATCTTACACCCGTGGCGTAACTAGTCAAGTCCATGTACGTCCAGGTGATGGGGGGTCGGAATTGCACGAATTTTTTTGTAGCCGGTAGTGAAAAGCATTGAAACCGCCCTGGTGGCGCAGTGGTCTAAGCACTGGCTTATGACCATTCGTCAGAGAAGAGTCTGGGTTCGAATCCCGGTGAGGCATGGATGTTCTGTTTGTCTTGCGGCACAGACTCTCTCCCTTCCCTGGCACGGGCTACTGCTTACAGCCCATTGAGTTGCTCACGGTGGTCGTTTAACCTTCATTTAAGGCTGTCTTTGAATGAGTGTAAGAGAAATTCTATCCTATATCTGCAATGTAAATTCTTTTGAGCACATTTTTTCGAAGACTATTACTTTGTAGTGTTTGCCATTTTGAGCACAAATGAAAACGACCTATTGCTAATATGTGCCACAGTTATTATTCCGAAAAAATTGTTACAATTTTTTTTTAAATTCAATTTATCTGACTCAAAAGTATTGAAATCCGGGCGCTAGATGGCGCGATAAGTTAGCTTAGCAGTGTTTCTGTCTGGAAGAAACGAAATCTCACATTTCTGTCTGATTTTTTTTAATTATCTGGGCCAAAAGGAAATAATTAATGGGGCCAAAATTGAGACTGGAATCCTGTTTCCCATAAATCATTTTAAATCCTACTGTACGTTCACTTTTTGAAGAGAAAATCTGTACATTGGCAGAGAACCCCTGAATTTGAGCTATAGAAACTCCGCCTACCTACCAAGCTCCACCCCCAAATAACGTCATTGATTAAAACGTAACAGCACGTATTTTTTCTTTCCATTGTGGAGCCAACGAGAGAACGCTTCCATTCTGAATATGGCGAGGTATGCAGTGATTCGCTAACGCCAACTTCTGGGACAGTCCTTCAAGAACTAAAAGCCACGCCCAAGGACTGATTTTTTTTGCTGGCCACGGGTGGCCTAGTGGTCAACGTTCGTGACTGCCACGGAGAAGACCTCGGGTTCGATCCCAGTCTGGTACTAACGCTCGAACCACTAAATATTCGCCGTGCGTCGAATGGGCACGTTGAGACGTCGGGTCCCGGGTACTGGCCCCCCGGTAATAAATAAGGGCATCTTCCTCCCCCTTTCTACCTAGCTTCCGTGTCACTTTCCTATCGGGCACTCTAGCCCAAATCTCCTAACTTCCTATTTCTAAGGGTTGTTTAAGACCTAGGGTCAGACACTCCTTTCCTAAAAACCTCTACATATTGTAACGTACCAGGAGATGTGACGTACCTGCCAGAAGGACGCACACGACATAGAGGCAGATAGGGTAGCTCAATTGGTAGAGTGACTTATTCCGGAATGAGGGGATCCGGGTTCGAATCCTGGCGTGGACAGAAATGACAGAGAAATTTACTTCGTTATAATATGATCTCATCTGATCTGTTTTTTTGCGCCATTTATCGCAGAAGATGAACCCTAACACCGATTCAAAGACAGCCTTAAAAATAAAAATAAAAAACATAAAAAATTTGTTCTTTCAGTGTTTCGTAGAAAAAGAGAAAGTTGCTATGAAGCTTGTCCCACCAAAAATAATGCTCGCCAAGCCGTCGCCCATCCTGATTTCGAAGTCTAGCAACGTCCCTGCCGGGGGGGGGGGGGGGTATTGATGCAGAACTTAACTGCTGTACATTTTTCAACCACGAATTTTTATATTTTCTTGCTAACACTGATTCGTCCAGGAATCAGGGGATGCACATTCAATATGGTGGGGATAATTTTATGGCTCCATCATCACATTTTGGGAATGTTTTTTCCTGGGTATTTTTATTTGGCCATCCATAGTGAAATTCTAGATGTATCACTGATAATGGGGCCGTAAAATACTCTCCAACACCCAGCCCCTTGTCTTTTTAAATGGGCTCTGAGTATAAGAAAGGAATTCATGACAGGGTTCTGAAAATTTAGAGCTTACCTGGCATACAAAAAAATCCGCGAAGTTTAGGTTTCGTTCCGTCATTTAGCGGGAAAGCTTGAATCAGAAATATGCTTCGTTAGATAGAAATCACAGAAAGTGGCACGTGAATTTCAGAATTTTTTTTTTACAGTGTAGACATTCTTGTTGCCTAATCAAGACTTCAAGTTATGTGATAATTGGCTTTTTTCTGTAGCTCAAAAATATTTGCAGGGAGTTCTTCGCATGTGTGTGTGAAGGCACTTGCATATTTTCATTCGCTTTATGTTCAAATTATGGCAATGCCGTTGACAAACAATGGCTGTTCTGCGTAACGAACGACGTGAGCAAACAATGGGCATTTCTGTCAGAGCAGTTATCCGAACGGAGTGCTTAATATCGACTGAAATGGAGTGCGCTTCGTGAAAGAGGCGCAGTTACACACGCTCAAGGCTGATTGCGAATAATGTCGAAGATGGGTTTGGAAGCGAATTCCTATTGTTGTTCGCGGGCTGGCATTTTCATAATAAACAAAGTGTGTAACTGTGGTAGAACAAAGTAAACTCGCTGTACACGCCAGCAGTTTCTACCCCGTGCGCCATCAAACTCTGTAGGGGGAAAAAAATAAAAAAATGTCGCTTTTGTGTGACGCTTTATTTATGCGAATCTCCTCTACACAGATGTTCAGCTTTATAATGTGTAGAAGTAATAAACAAAATGTGTAACATAAAAAACAAGTGCCGTCGCTTTTCTTTTGTAAAGTTGCCAATTACAGCTGAAAAATATTGGGTGCTTAGGTTAAGATTTCCTTTTCTGTTAATTTTACAAGTTTTTAACAACTTCTATGTGCAAGGAAATGAACGCATGCTATGGCCACTTAGCCGGTCGTCGTTCTAAAGTTGGTGAGAAGCGAACACAAATACTATATACTTATCACTGTTGCTCTGTCGCATAGCATAACACCACGCAGGGCACTGTAAAAAATAAGTGGTGTGAACTCACGGAAAATTTCTAAAAATAACGTGAAGCAAAGTTGCTGCTAGGTGTCCGTCTCTTTCAGAAATTTCCGTTTTCAAAAGTGCCCGTTTATTTTAACTTCCGTATTTTCACAGATTTTCCGTAGTCAAAAATTTCGTTTATTTCAGAAAAATCCATTTCAGGTTTTTCCGCATTTAAACTATAATTCCGCAAAAACAATGACCTTGCATTTTTCAGCTTTTAACCCAGCGAATCCTGCCAGGATCGAACCCACGTCGTTTAAGTTGGTAACGCACGCCTTTAAGCACTTAGCCACAAACGCTCGGGAATTCGAATCAGTTACATCGTGAAACATATTGCGCAACGATGTTTTTTTTTTTTTTTTTTTTGTCATTAATGCGAGTGATTTAGTTATTTTATTTTCTGTTGGAACTTATTATTTTTCCTGAAATGGTTTGTAATTTTTTTTCTATAGGAGGACTCTTTACAAATTAAGCATTTTTCATCGTGATATTTCGAAGCAACAAAATGCTTTGCAGCTTGATTTTTTTCAAAGTGACAATGAGTTTCAGTTATTTTTACCTTTCAGTTATCTTTAAAAAAAGTGAAATGTACATTCTTTTTAGAAGTACTACATATTTCACACACGCACATACACAAAAAAACCTCCTGAATATAAAATTTACTCTTGATAGATACAATAGCTTTTGTCTTAAGTTGTCCAAAGACTGATACATAGACATCGTATAACCATCTGTTCAATAAGTTAAGTACCCGGTTTCTTACAATAACAAAATATATATATTAAATAGCTGGGGCATAAAATAGGGGAGATCGGAAAAAATATACTGTGCCACAATAAACAAAATTCAAGTGATATGCTATCCACAATACCCGATCTCGCTACGGAACTTCAAAATCAGATACTTCGATAGACGATTGAAATTTAAAAATTTATCAAATCTCAAGTATTCTCACCAATCGCTCCAAATTTGATGGACCATGTCTTTTGTTTGCTGATGATTTCAAGCTTAATTGCAATGTACAGACTCCTGATGACTATCTTGCTCTTCAAACTGACGTCAATAACCTGCTTCAGTGGTGTACATTAAACCATCTCCACTTCAACATCTCCAAGTGTCATGTCGTTTTCTTTTCGCAGAAAAGAAAACCAATTCTTTCTGACTACAAAGCTGACGACTATACTCTTAGCAGGACAAACGATGTCCAGGACTTGGGAGTCACGTTTGATTCGAACTTGGACTTTAAAAGTTATATCAAAAGAAGTGTACGTACAGCGTACAGAAATCTTGGAATTATTATGCGACATTCCAAGTATTTCTCGAATAGCTTCTTAAAGACCAAATAAAATTAAGATACTTTTTTTATCTCAATTTTATTTGGTCTTTAAGAAGAACACGCGATCCGGATAATTGGAGTTTCGGATATTTGGAGTCCGGATAATTGGAGTTCTACTGTATTTGTTTTAATATGATCTTTAACACGATTATTTAATTGGTTTGACATCTCTTTTCCACCATTCGCTAGGCTTAAATGGGAATATCAAATCAGGCTGCTTCGTTAACATCCCAGTCAACTCAGCAATCCTTCAATCAATCTTCCTGTCCGCAAAATCCACGGAACTCCTAAAGCATCTTTTGTCTTTCCTTTCTTAAGCTTGTGACCAAAGCCCTTTTAGCAGATAATCCCTCAGAAAGGATTTCTATCACTTATCTCTATAGATGACGACTTTGTATAACAAGTCAAAAGCAGCGCTTTCTATCTGATCACAGGCTATATTCGTTCGACCGGTGTTAGGACAATTAAATGTATCCCAAACGAATTCGTTATAGTTGCGTTTGGCCTACTTCTTAGACGACGAATATATTTGTTAGAGGTGGTTTTAGCCTAACCTCAGGTTAATTCGTTTCAGGCGGTTAAAGAAAGACAAAATATGCAGGAGAAGCTTCCTTAATGGAGGGAAATACACTGCTTTGAACTATTGTGACGTCATCAGAGGCATGGTGACGTCGTAGTGTGAAATTTCTGATTTAACGTGGTCGTGGTGACTACAGGTGTCAAGGCTTACTCGGGCGTCGTGGGAAACTCTTGCAATGTATAGGGAGCAACAAATCCTGCCACAGCTATAGGTTTAGTCGTTCCACAGTCCAAGCAGCTGTGGAACTACTAAACATGCCCTGAACGAATTCGTTCCAGTTCCGTTCGGCTCACTTCTTAGACAACAAATATATTCATTCCAGCTGATATTAGCCTAAGTCCGAGTTAATTCGTTCCAGCTAGTTAAAAGAGGACAAAACAGACAAGAGAAGCTTACCTAATGGAGGGGAATACACTGCTGAGGACTGTACTTGTGACGTCATCGCAGACATGGTGGCGTCGTAATGGGAAATTTCTGATTTGACGTGGTCGTTGCCTGTGGTCGTGGTGACTACAGGTGTGAAGGCTTGCTCGGGCGTCGTGGGAAACTGTTGCAAGGTATAGGGCGCGCCTCCAGCCACTGCTGCCGCCGTCGTTAAGTCTGGAACCATAGCGCCCGCTTTGAGTTCATCTTGCTTCGGCCACTTTGGCCACATTTGCTGAAAAGGAAAAATATTTCATCAATGCAAAACCAGTGATTTTAATAATAAAGAGTAGTGAAAAAGTTGAATCTTGTGGATTCTAAATGTAGTGAAGAACAACAATGATATCAGCACATTAAAAATATACAAATCGAACTTTTCTTCTTTAGAAAAATTAAAATTAGCATACATTCTCTCTCTCTCTTTCTCTCTCACTCACTTTTTAATTTTTTAAAATTTTTACACGATAAAGCCTTTGTTATATGGATATATACTAGGATCGCGATCTAACGCTCTTAGATTGAACATCAAAAATGAATGTTAAATCCGAAAATTCGATGAATACGGAAATACGAGGAAATGCAATTTCTGGAGTTTAAAATTGCGATTTAAAATGCCATGTGATGGCAGCAATCGGAATATTTATCGTCGTAAAGTAAAAAGAATGAGTTAAAAATATATATACTGCAGATATCCACAGGAAAATATACACGTAGAAATAGTACACAAAAACTACATTATCTGTATACTGGCACATCTTAGTGAGAAAAGCTCTATTACACTAAGGCTCGGAACGGCCTGTGATGGTTGGCCATAATTTTCAGCAATTCAACATTTGCCCACTTCTACTGTCATGAGACAGCGCTAGCTCACCAGGTAACGCCTTGTGAGTTCATGATGGCTTTTAAATCTATGAGTTCAACCGGAAAATGCCGCGAATTGTTCGAGACTTTATAAAACATATTCTCAAGTTACAAGCCCGCTAAATCAGGCTTTTAATCACGTCACGCCGTTATCAGTTCTCTAAAAATACTATGCACTTTTATGTGTTAAGCGTCTGTGTATGTATGTGTCGCTGAGTGTGGAAAATAAAGTATATAGCGGTGAAGATGCTGCTGTACAACCCATTTTTTTGCTTTACAAGATGTTGTCACCCACCCCACACCCGCCCCCACCCCCGATGGGAAGAGGATGAAACATAAAATGCAATGTAGCTTTGATGGTTTACGCCATTCCGGTCGAAACCGCAAAGAGAAAAATCTAAATCCGGGATGAATATAGCGCTGGGGCTGAAATATAGGAACTTTAAATGAGGGAAAATCTTAATATCTAACATCAAAACGCAAGACGCGCGTTCCTTTTTCTTTTTTTTTTTTTTTTTGCTTGTTGTATACAGAAGAAAGAGAGTGTGGTATAAAGAGAGAGAGAGAGAGAGAGAGAGAGAGAGAGAGAGAGAGAGAGAGAGAGAGAGAGAGAGACAGAGAGAGTTAGAGAGAGAAAATGGCGCGAAAGAGTTTCGGAGGACATTGAGAAAGCCCTGAATACCCACCTCCCCCCCTCCCGTTAGAAGTATGAAATAATATAAATATTTTCACCGAATGAGAAAAATAAAGGGGTTTTGTGCGATTTAAAGTTTATTTTCTTCCCTGTTGCCATGAGATACCGTATTTACTCGAATCTAACGCGCACTTTTGCCCTCCAAAATCGAATCTGTTTATCCAAGTGCTCATTAGAATCGGTGACAAATACCTACATCGGGAGTCTCGCAAATGCCTGACTGTCTGCACTGTAAAAATTGACTGTATATTTTACGGTTTTAAACCGTTTTCCAGGATGCCAGCCCAAAACCGTAAAATCTACAGTTTTATGCCGTGTTGAAGCAAAGTTATAGCTTTGCTCCAACACAATCAACACATTCGTTCCAGCCAAATTTTTGTGTTTTCGTGATTATTTGGGCTGTGACTCGCTCCAGACAAATTCTGTGCTGTTTTCTTCATTAAATGCAGTGTTGGAGCAAAGCTATAACGGTAGATTTTACGGTTTTGTGTTGGCACCCTGGAAAACGGTTTAAAACCGTAAAATCTACAGTCAATTTTTTACAGTGTAGGATCCGTGATTGCGGCGCGCCAGCGGATGGAATTTCCTCTGAGCGTCTGACTGTTGCTATGGCAGCCGACAATCTCCAACTTTCCCCATTCTTCTACATTCGATGAGAAGCTTCGACGAAAGATATAAAATACGGACAGTCGCTTGCCTCATAGTATTATTCTCTGAAAGAAACACTGCATTTTTGTAACTTGAACGTGGAGTATGCTGTCCAGATATGTGTTCTAAACGGCAGCACTATCCAGCAAAGTTTAAACTGCAGAGAAAAATGGCAATCGCACTTGTTTTAGGGAGTATGGAGTTTCAGAAGTGAGTGTAAGGCTTTGAAGGAAGCAAAAGGAAAATCTGAATCAGTGCTACAAAACAAGAAAGACGTTCTCGAGACCTAAGATTTCCCGAGATTGACGATCGTCTAGATCATTTCGTGAAGCAGCAGCGTGTATCAGGTTTTCCTGTTACTGTAGAAATTCTTCAGGCAAAGGCACGAGAAATTTATCTTGAACTTGGATCCAGTGTAAGGGTCACTGCTTCAAGAGGATGGATTTACCATTTTATGAAAAGAAAAGGATTTTCTTTGAGGCGGCGTACTTCAATATGTCAGAGAATGCCATCTAACTTTGAAGAAAAGCTATACAGTTTTCTCAAGTACTTCATATCAGTAAGAAAGCTGTAACGTACCAGGAGATGACGTACCTGCCAGAAGGACGCACACGAGGGAGATAATGTAACGTACCAGGAGATGTGACGTACCTGCCAGAAGGACGCACACGACATAAAGGCAGATAGGAATCAGAATGAAATGTCCGCGTAGCTCAATCGGTAGAGCAACTTATTCCGGAATGAGTGGACCCGGGTTCGAATTCCGGCGTAGACCAAAAGTGACGGAGAAATTCACTTCGTTATAATGGCGCCCGAACTATCCGGATGACCCGACCGTTCAAAATCTCGCATTGGTGTGATGTTATTTCCACACCGCGAGATAGGAAAAATAAGAGAATCCTATCTCCAGCACTTCGAAAAAAAAAAAAAATAAGGGGGAGATGATGTAACGTACCTGCCAGAAGGACGCACACGACATAAAGGCAGATAGGAATCAGAATGAAATGTCCGCGTAGCTCAATTGGTAGAGCAACTTATTCCGGAATGAGCGAACCCGGGTTCGAATCCTGGCGCGGATAAAAATGACGGAGAAATTCACTTCGTTATAAAGCAAGGGCACAATTTTTTAAGTCAGATTGAGAATGCTGTCCAAACACCATTGTACTTTGATATGCCATCAAATTACACTGTAGAAAGTATTGGTGCAAAGCAAGTAAAAGTGCTAACAACAGGAAACGAGGATTTCTTTCAAGTTTTCTTGCGTCTTAGTATACGAGTATTAAGAAAAAATACGCATTTTCGTAGCTGAGAAGTAAGGTGTGCGTTAGATTCGAGTAAATACGGTATTCAAGAAATATGCTGTCATAACTACAAAACAGTTTGAAAATTGCAGTCAGTATCGGTATACTGAAAGCATTTTCTTTATTATACTGAGCGAGAAGGTGCTTCTATAACAGAGAATGCCTGTATTTGTGTTTGTGTGTGTGTGTGTGTGTGTGTGTGTGTGTGTGTGCGCGCGCGCGCGCGTGTGTGTTAGCCATAAATAATTGGGAAATCGTGGTAGACACTTCAAAATTTGACAGAATGTTTCTCATCTTTGTTCGAGTTACAATGGCGGTTTCAAGTCGATATTCCAAAATGGAGCTTATAAGATGCAGAAATATTTACCATGCCAGATCACTTCTACGGGAACCAGAAGCAGCTGAGAACATGTGTGTGACCTTGAACGGGTTTGCACGTTATCCAAACTCGCCTGTTGCGTGAGCATCAGGAGAAGAAAAACAATCTCCATATTTAGGCATTGTCGATCCTTCAGTGATCGAAAATTTGCCTGGTGACAAATTTATGCCGCTCTCAGGATGCATGCAATGCTTTACTATCGGATTCGAGTTGGGTAAATTATTTAACCTACGATTCATGAAGGATTATACTGGGTGTGCCTGCCGAACTAATATCATTACATTCCTTCTGCGTGAAGGAACTCACAGCTGCAGCAAGAGCTACGAAAACAGAAAAAGTGAAATGGAATGCGAAAGAAACACTTTAGCGTTTGATAAAGAGACGGTTAACGGGGTTTATAAAGTGGTATTTGTAACCATTCTTTGCCGACAGTGGGTTTCGAACTCACGCCTTCCAACTCCGGAGAGGCTGTTCTCCCAGTAGAACTATACCGGCAGGTTTATCACTGTTTAATTGTCCACTTTACTCATGCGTCAGATAAGTAGCGCGTCACATCATTCTCCATCGAGAAAGGCAGGAGCACGAAATCGCTCAACAGGTTTCGTGTCAACCGACAACAACAACACCGGAAAATCGTTTCGTTGCAGAATAATTAATTTTCACTTCTTGTGGTCAGGCGATTCAAAAGTTGGTACCTACAACATAATCTTTCCCCGCAGTAAAAATCAAAATACACAGATTGCATCTGAAACATTATACCAAGATAGCGGAAAGTGGAATTCATCAAGTAGAAAATAAAATGGTCTGTGAAAAAATTGTCAACCGGGCAACGTAATACACTGCTGGACAATTGCTAAGGACGGATCATAAACGGCTATATAGCGCATAAAAAAGTAAGTGTGGTTGGATGCCAAGTGAAATAAAATAATGTCAGAATGCCAGGACATTACAAGAAAGACAATTTATTGTGCTCTGAAATCCAGAAGGCTTTGGAACGTGTTCAAGGGACAAACAGGCCATTTTGTGCAGAATACGTAAACGTGAAAAAAATGCAATTACCGTCCACAGGCGTTCCGGCGTAAGATGTCAATACGGGATGTGGCCACCATGGAGGGCGATGCAAGATTCCACACGTCGTGTCATGCTTTGCACAACATTATCAAGCAGCTGTTGGGGTAATTTATCCCATTCCTCTGTCAGTGCACGGATGAGGGTGTCCTTGTTTATTGGAGGGCATTGGCGACCAGCAAGACTCCTCCCCAAAGCATCCCACACATTTTCAATGGGATTCAGATCTGGAGAACGTGCTGGCCATACGAGGCGTTGAATATCCTTGCTCTCAAGACACTTCTGGACAGCGACTGTCCAGGAGTGTACACTCTCCATCGATGACATGTTGCGTTGTCGTCCATGAAAATGAATCTATCACCGACAGCACCACGGAACATGCGAACATGAGGTAGCAGAACATCATTAA
This sequence comes from Macrothele yani, assembly GCA_039090855.1. Classification (NCBI taxonomy): domain Eukaryota; kingdom Metazoa; phylum Arthropoda; class Arachnida; order Araneae; family Macrothelidae; genus Macrothele; species Macrothele yani. The sequence goes on from CM077026.1 coordinate 113,338,864, forward strand.
TGTATCGTTGGCCAGTCATAGTCCCAGTTGGAAGAACATAGAGGGGCGTAGGCCATTGATCATGATGCCAGCCCATACCATGACACTACATGTCGGATATCGGTCCCTTTCCTGTATGTTTGCTGGACAATGTGCAGTACCACTATCACGCCAGATCAGTTGTCGTCGACAATCAGACGATAGACTGTATCTACTCTCATCTGAGAAGAGGACAGCAGACCAGTCGTTATCAGTCCAATTGCGATGTTGATGGCACCATTGCAAACGGGCGGTACGCTGACGTCTGGACAATGGGATGCACACAACAGGACGGCAGGCGTATAGTCCTCCTTCATGTAAGCGTCTGGCGACAGTTTTTCGGGAGATCCGCTTGCCAGTAGCAGCCACAAACTGATTTTCTACCTCACTAGCTGTGCTGCGCCGGTGTCTTTTTGTTGATAGCACTATGTACCGATCTTCTGCAGGTGTCGTACTGCGAACACGACCTCCCCCGTGACTTTTGCTACACTCTCCATTTGTTTGAAATGATTTCCAAAGCCTTGAAACAACACTGTGGCTGACGTCGAACTCCCTGGCAACATCTGTTTTTTTTTTCGCCCTTCTTCAATCTTGCCAATAATACGGCCACGCGTAAAATCATCTAGGTGATGTCGGGAAGGCATACTGAAACTTGCAAGTTCGTCAATTGATTCTTTCCCTTTCAACTTTGCGTTTGAACAACAACGGTCAATACGCGTCAAATCCTTTATATCTCTTATCAGCGCTATGACGTCACGAACAAGTTCGGCAATCCAAAATTTGCATACGCACAACACGTCTTACTGTATCCCGCACTTATGCTAATTTCCACATTTTCCTGGCTTCCATTTTATGGTTGCTATCGTTGCTATTGTCATCCGTCCTTAGCAATTGTCCAGCAGTGTATATGCATTTAAATTGATTTGAAAAATTGTAGCCAAACTAGTTTATCTTACAAAACAGAAGAGAGAAATAGTGTATAAGTGCTTTAATTGCATTGTTAAAAACTGGTTACCAGTATGATTTAGCTACGTAAAAGTAGTTTAAAATATACCTAAATGAGAAAATATTACGGATACCATTGCCGCCCGGTTCACGCCCTAAAAGCTATCCTGACTATTTTCGTTAAATATAATTTATAGGTATAGAAATATGATTATATCATCATTATCAATCCACTGCTGGATGAAAGTCTACCCAAATTTATTCCACAATCTTCTGTCTTGAGACAGTCTCCTCCATGTCACTCCGACATGCTTCGGAATTTCATCCACCCATCTCCTCCTCGGTCTTCCTTTGGGTTTTTTCTTGTCCCTTGGAATCCAGTCTAGTTGCCCAACTGACGGTCAGTTCTCCTAGCAATATGTCCAGCCCATTGTCAATTCAAGTAATTTACTTTGATCATGACGTCATCAACTCTCGTCATTTTCTTGGTACATGAGTTCCTCTTCTTATCCATCCTGGTTATGCCAAGCATATCAATCCACTCCATGCTTCTTTCAGTACTTTGCAGTCTCTGGATGCTTTTTCCAGTTCAGGTCAATGTCTCTGTTCCATAAGTAAAGACTGGAAGTAAGTATTAATTAAACCCTTTCCTTTTTAGACATAATGGCAAATTGATCATGAAAATTGTACTGTTTCTTCCAAATGCTCTCCAACCAAGTTTTATACGCTTATTAATTTCTTCTACCATGTGGCTCTTGCTTGATATTTGTTGTCCAAGGTAAACGTAGGCATTAGTTGCTACTAGAATTGCTCAGTCAATAGCAAAATTCTCAGTTCTCGGAAAAGCATTGTAAATGCATAAAATAATATCCATTAATTTTATCTTCCCAGTTCAATGATTGAAAAACATTGTGCAATATAGGAATGAACAGCTTGGACGATATGGTGTGAAATTTTGAATGCGTCAGAAAAAAAAAAAAAAAAAGAAAGAAAAGTGGGGGACTTGTAATTTTAATTTTAGATTACGCTAATTTATTATGTAAGACATACATACTTACATGAATACTTCGCTACCTTAAGCCTATGTCGATTTTCACATTTGTATTAATTTTTCTATTCTAATTTCAATATAAAAACTAGGTTAAGAATTCAGTACGATTTCAGATCTTTTTTTATTTATGAAAAAAAGAAAAAGCCCTTGCTTTTGATATATTAGGTAGCAAATTCGAATACGATTTTCTTTCATATTCAATACCCCTATTACACATTCTTTAGTTATAAGCATCTCTCTTTTCAAAACAGTTTGTCCACTATAGCAGATTTAGCATTAGTGCCGAGTAAAATATTCAATAATCTTTGATTGTTTTAAATTTCTTGAATTCAGGGAAAAGCGTGAACCGTATTTAATAAATTTTTTGCTGCATCATCTATTTCACGCCGGAAAAAAAAATAGAAAGAAAAATGCTGTCTTAATTCTCTCAAAGTTGTAAGATACTGGGTTACGTATAATAGTGTTAACAAGTTCGTTCTCATCTTTGTTCTATTTCTTGTTGTTAACTTCATAAACATTGCGTGGTTGAGTTGTTAAGTCTTATATAGTTGAAGATGATAGTAAAATTGTATCCAAATAATTCTTGCGATCCGTAAATATGTCTAAGAAACTTTTATTCTTTTCTTCATTTAATTGCCTGCAAAGGTTGTCAGTTAGCTGTGCTGTTTCCTAATTGTCCCGCTTTCGATCAACTCTCGCGCTCTCCTGAAATCCCCTGACCTGGCGGTCAACATAAGACCTACCCTAGGGCAATCACCACGTCGTACTTTCTCGTGACCGCTCGCTTCCTAAACCTAGAGATAACTGTCCTCTCGCATCCCTCTCTTGTCTCCATAAAAAATGCCCTTAAGCATATCTTAATGTTCCCCGAGAGAAAGAACCACACCGCTTTCGGTAAATCTTAAGCCTCAAAGTAAAATGTGAGGGGCTAGTCATTTAGTCAGCAGCAGTGAAATGCAAACCTGTAAAGCATCAAAAGAGGCGCGATAGAGTTAATCTCCATTCAACATACAAAGTGCAAATACTACGCATAAACAAAATGTCGTCTTAGTAAATAACCGTGCACCCGGTGTCTAATGGGGAACTGACTCTGAGAAATTTCTCTCACGCTTTGTGGAGACAAAGGGAGTGGAGCACGAGATGGAATAAAGTTGTATTTTGAGATTCTATATGAAATCCTAAAACCCCGTATAAAATCTCTGTAACAATAGAATCGAAGAAATTTCCGAAATTCAAAAATGGGGGGGGGGGCACAGTGAGCAGCTGTGTGGACTATAAGCAGTCGTTCATTCCTAATAGGGTAATGGGTTCCAGGGTAGGGAGAGAGCCAGTGCCGTAAGACAAACACAACATCCATTCTACACCGAACCCGTACCCATCTCGGACGAATGGTCAGAAGCCAGCATTCAGACCAACAAAAAAACAACAACATATAAATGAATTGTGTGTAACCAAAATGAAAAAGCCATAGAAACAATAGTAAAGTATTGGATCAGCGTAGAATTACGTATAACCAAGGTTCCTCTGTTCATAGGCAGCGTTTTATAAGGGAAAATGATACCACGGTTGAATTTTATGGAAATATAATAAATAGTAAAACTATACTAGTAATCCGATTTATTGCCGTCTCCTCCGATATCGATTCTAGACAACACGAAATTGAAAGCGTCATCGAGTTAGCCACTGATGCAGGATATTCATTGAATCAGATACATAACTTTATCCAAAACGCCAGGGTAGAACATTCTAATCTCCCTGTGCCGTAGCTGCGTTATTTAGGCTCAATTCCATGCATACCAAATGTATCTTACAAACTCAAGAACGCCCCGAAGAAGATAAACTTCGGTGTCGGCATAAGGTCTCCTGCATCTTTATATACTATGCTAAAGAGAAATACTAAAAAAAACCACCTCTTGTGTTTATGCGATCCCCTTACCATATCCGAACGGCTCTAAACGGTACTATACATTGGAATGACCAAGCGTTCCTTTAGAACCAGAGTCAACGAGCATAAAAAGCCAAATCCAAGTCCTCTACTCCTATGTGGGGATGATGTAAAGAAATTAGCTACCTACTCTACCCCTAAATGTACAACCATTCGAGAAACCTTGGAAATCATTACCAATAGTGATACTTGCAATGTCAGCGTCTCACTCGAGTTGCCACGAATTTGTAGCCAATTTTGCAAGTAACGTTTTTTCCCTTCCAGGATATTGCGTACAGAATAAACGTGATACCTCGTATCTTTAAATGAATATAACATCGTATCTATTTAATGTCAAGTCAAGTCACTGCGTTCAAATTGCTGCAGCGTTCTATTATTCAGTTTGCAGTTTCTGTCTAACTTCCTTGAAAAAGCCATCTGGTTGATTTTGGAAAGCTTGGAAACGCTTACTTATATATTCCTACGCCAATAAATCGGAATACCTTTTATAGTTTTACCATTTACTGCATAATTAGTGTACAGTTCCTCGTTACTAATACACTGCCGGACAATTGCTAAGGACGAATGACAATAGCAACGATAGCAACCATAAAATGGAAGGCAGGAAAATGAGGAAATTAGAATAAGTGCGGGATACAGTAAGACGTGTTGTGCGTATGCAAATTTTGGATTGCCGAACTTGTTCGTGACGTCACAGCGCTGATAAGAGATATAAAGGATTTGACGCGTATTGACCGTTGTTGTTCAAACGCAAAGTTGAAAGGGAAAGAATCAATTGACGAACTTGCAATTTTCAGTATGTCTTCCCAACATCACCTAGATGATTTTACTCGTGGCCGTATTTTTGGCAAGATTAAAGAAGGGCGAAAAATAACAGATGTTGCCAGTTAGTTCGGCGTCAGCCACAGTGTTGTTTCAAGGCTTTGGAAATCATTTCAAACAAATGGAGAGTGTAGCAAACGTCACGGGGGAGGTCGTGTTCGCAGTACGACACCTGCAGAAGATCGATACATAGTGCTATCAACAAAAAGACACCGGCGCAGCACAGCTAGTGAGGTAGCAAATCAGTTTATGGCTGCTACTGGCAAGCGGATCTCCCGAAAAACTGTCGCCAGACGTTTAGATGAAGGAGGACTATACGCCCGTCGTCCTGTTGTGTGCATCCCATTGTCCAGACGTCACCGTACCGCCCGTTTGCAATGGTGCCATCAACATCGCAATTGGACTGATAACGACTGGTCTCCTGTCTTCTTCTCAGATGAGAGTAGATACAGTCTATCGTCTGATTGTCGACGACAACTGATCTGGCGTGATAGTGGTACTGCATATTGTCCAGCAAACATACAGGAAAGGGACCGATATCCGACATGTAGTGTCATGGTATGGGCTGGCATCATGATCAATGGCCGTACTTCCCTCTATGTGCTTCCAACTGGGACTATGACTGGCCAACGATACATTAATGATGTTCTGCTACCTCATGTTCGCATGTTCCTTGGTGCTGTTGGTGATAGATTCATTTTCATGGACAACGCAACATGTCATCGAACAGTCGCTGTCCAGGAGTGTCTTGAGAGCGAGGATATTCAACGCCTCGTATGGCCAGCACATTCTCCAGATCTGAATCCTATTGAAAATGTGTGGGATGCTTTGGGGAGGAGTCTTGCTGGTCGCCAATGCCCTCCAATAAACAAGGACACCCTCATCCGTGCACTGACAGAGGAATGGGATAAATTACCCCAACAGCTGCTTGATAATGTTGTGCAAAGTATGACACGACATGTGGAATCTTGCATCGCCCTCCATGGTGGCCATATCCCGTATTGACATCTTACGCCGGAACGCCTGCAGACAGTAATTGCATTTTTTTCACGTTTACGTATTCTGCACAAAATGGCCTGTTTGTCATTTGAACACGTTCCAAAGCCTTCTGGATTTCAGAGCACAATAAATTGTCTTTCTTGTAATGTCCTGGCATTCTGAAATTATTTTATTTCACTTGGCATCCAACCACACTTACTTTTTTATGCGCTATATAGCCGTTTATTATCCGTCCTTAGCAATTGTCCAGCAGTGTATATGGAAATATATTCGTGGAACAGTAGAAACTTTCACAGCGTGAGTAACATCACACCTCAAAAATGGCGGCGATTAGCTTGTATTGAGAAGACAGTGAAACATTTTTTTTTCTGTGTTTGGTATTTACCTTCCTGGATTAAAACAGGTTTTCAAAACCCACTCGTGCTTGATCGTTTACCATTCGTCAGCATTCGAGCAATGATTCAAAAAAAAAAAAAAAAAAAATCAACCGAATTATTGTCAGTCTAGAAAATCGATAAGATTACAATGATATTGCAGAAGCTTGTGCGTTGACCCTACTTATCTCCAGTGTTTCTGGCAAATCTCCAAATCCAGAGATATCTCTAGTGGCACGTCAGTGACAATGGCCTAATGCCCCGGAAGCAAGAGCGATACATTACGATATCCTTACCGACAGCACGCTTCGAATTTCGTAACGCTTAGTAAGAGTGGAAGGGATTTGGAAGTGAGTTGAATATTTGAACAATCTGACCACTAAGTGTCGCTATGTTATCCTGATAAAAAATACACTTCTGTGATAACAAAGCAACTAGGTAGGTACAGTGATGTGAAAAAGTATTGTATCACCTGCGAAAACCGTAAAGTTTTTGTGTTTAACTCTTTTTTTACACTTTCCAACCGTAGATTGAAGAAGCGTATATGCTCCAGCTTTGTCCGTCTGTCTCTGCGTCCGCACGATAACTCGCGTAAAAATAGTTCACTTTCGATGAAATTTTAGTATATGGTAGGGGACCACCTGCGGACGAATCCTGTTGAAAATGGGCGAAATGAGGTCAAAGGTCAGGCCATAAGAGTGGGATCCACTCCTTTGTCCTTATGCATCATAACTTGACTAAAAATGCTTCTATTGCAACAAAACTTTAGTATGTTGTTCCGGAAGTATACCGAACCGGTTCTGTTAAATATCATCGAAATGGGGTCAAAGGTCAGGGAACAGGAGCGAGATTTATTCCACAGCCATTATCCTCATAACTTCATTAAAACTGTTTCTATTGTTACGGATATTTTATACTGTTTTAGCATATGATATTAATTCTCATTTCGCAACTTTTATTTCGTTTCGTGCTCTTTTTCCTTTGTTTCCACGAAGCGTGAGAGAAATTTGGCTGTGTCACTCCTCCATTAAACATCGGAAGCACGGTTCATTTAGAGACGCCAGTTTGTCTCATTTCAGAGTCTACATCTTTATATGTTGCAAGAGGATTAGTATTGCCGTGCTCGCTTGATCCTTTACATCTTTATTTCAAAGCAGTCGACTGAAAGCGCAAGCTCTTTTAACTTTTACCTTGATGCTTTGTGTTAGCCGATACCGGCGTGTTTCTCACAGGAACTCGGGAGCCGATGGGGTTTTGTGGAGGCAGCGGGAGAGTTAGGTGGAAGCCAAGGTGGGGGGGCGAAGACAGTCTTTTTTCGGGGAGTCGAAAGGAGCGGTCGTAGCGGCACGAGGGCAGGAAAGGACTGAGGTGTTAGAGGGAGGTCTTGAACTGACCTGCTGGAGAAAGGTTCTTCTCCGCAGGGAGGGAAATGACCGAAGCACGATTTAGGGAAGAAAATCTGAGTTTGACAGCAGCGGGAATGGATGATAGAAAAAGCTGAGCACAACCTTCGGCATTTAAGTAAAAAGAAAAAATAAACTTCGTTATAAGAGATTTAGAAACGGTTGTAAAAAAAATATTATTAGTAATTACTATCAGTCACATTATTGTCTTCTACCACGCAAGCTTTGCAAGATAACCAAAACCACGTAACACTATTGCGACAAAACTTCAGTATGTTGTTCCGGAGGTATAGTGAACCAATTATGTTTAATATCATCGAAATGGGGTCAAAGGTCAGGACACAGGAGCGAGATTGATTGCATAGCCATTATCCTCATAACGAATAATAATTCCAGTAATGATTTCTGGTGTGTTGGAAAGCGTATCACAATGAATGCATTGCATGATTTTACTAACTTGTTCAACTAATTCTCATAGTTATTTCATCAATTATATGTAATTACATTCGAAATTTAACGGAAATTTCAAAAATGCCTTAATTTTTCCTGTAGCAACTTTTTGTTCTTAAGATACATTACAAAAATCAGGACCTAGTCGAAATTATTATGAAAACGATCATTTATCCAATACTTAGGTTTACAGCAATAAACAGTTTTAGTAATTCATAAGGAATGATATAACATTTAAATACAGAAGTACAAAAATTATAAAATGTGCCTAATATTTTGTTGCCCAGCCTTTAGCTTTAATCACAGCTTTGCATCTTGCTGGCATACTGTGAACAAGGTTTTGTAAAAGATTGTTGAACAATACGATTCCAAATTCGAATTACACATTCAGTGAACAATACGATTTTTGAACAATACGATTCCAAATTCGAATTACACATTCAGTGAGTTAAATTTTGGTTGTTGGCTTCTTTTTCGGTAGTTCATTCGACACACTGAACCACAAATTTTCGATCGATCCGGTGACTGTGGTGGCCGATCAAGATGCTGAACATTTTTTTTTCCTGAAGCCACGTAAGTCATAGTGAAGCAGCCTCCTCCTAACAGTAGATGTACTAACAGTAACTTCAGACCATCTTTGACGCAATTCAGGTGGATTGAGCCTCCTGTCTGCCAAAGCTTAACTTTTTGAGCACTCTGTCCTGCCTGGTTGAAGTGAATCTTGGCCTTCCACACTGCGACTCATATTTTTAATATCAGCAGTGTCTTTTACTTTCTTCAGTAGCCTATTAACTGTATATTGATTACAGCCCACTCTTTCAGCGATTTCCTTGAAGAATATCTCTTTTCATGCAGAACAACAATGTTCACTCTGTCCGCTGTGGACAATTCCGCAGTTTTAATTATTGTTGAGAATGTACACAAATTATATCCTAATTACAACAAGAAGTGACCACTATAATGCTTTAGTAGATGAGATCAGATCATATGTAGAGGATTTTAGGAAGGGAGTGTCTGACCTCAGGTCTTAAACAACCGTTAGAAATAGGAAGCTCGGAGATTTGGGCTAGAGTGCCCGATAGGAAAGTGACACGGAAGCGAAATAGAAAGGGTGAGGAACACGTCCTTATTTATCACCGGGAGTCCAGTACCCGGGGTCTGACGGCTTAACGGGCCCATCCGACGCACGGCGAGTATTTAGTATATATAGTTCGAGCGTTAGTACCAGCCTGGGATCGAACCTGAGGTTATCTCCGTGGCAGTCACGAACGTTGACCTCTAGCCCCCCCCCCCCCCAAACAGCCGCTGCTTTGCCTTTTTATCTATCGTTCAAACAGATCAGATCACACAGATCTATCGTCCAAACATATCAGATCATACAGATCTGTCGTCCAAACATATCAGATCATACAGATCTATCGTTCAAACAGATCACATCATACAGATCTATCATCCAAACCAATCAGATCATATGTAGAAAATTTTAGGAAGGTAGTGTCTGACCCTAGGTCTTAAACAACTTTTAGAAATAGGAAGCTAGGAGATTTGCCCGATAGGAAAAGTGACACTGAAGCCAGGGAGAAAGGGAGAAAGGAGACGCCCTTATTTATTATCGGGGAGTCAGTACCCAGGGTCTGAAGTCTTAACGTGCCCATCTGACCCAGGGCATAATCACAGTTGCGAAGAGAGGCACTCACAGTGTTTTTACCATCTGTAGGTATTAAGATGGTAAAAAATATTTTTTCTCTCTCTCTCTCTTTAAAGGTTACATTCTTCGATAACTGCAAAAGTTTAGTTAATCAATTTAGGCTTACATTCAGCGAAAGATTTTCAATAATATCTCATTTCATTATTTAATTTTCCCAATCTAATAAAATACAATACAAACACAAAATAATATTACAAAATGGCACATCACGGGCCGCGCTGGACCGGGCCTTAAACGCACGGGTTTGAGCCTCGCCGTGCAGACCTTTAGTGGTGTTCATGAATATGTAAGTGGATTTTGGGGAGACAACTGCAGACAGGGATAGGGTAGTAATTGAATGGGGATGTCGCCGGTGGGAAAATAGGAGACAATAATTTCTCGAATTGTGCCAATTGGTCCTTTCACCCTCTAACTGAACATTGCGTTGGATGGATCGGTGCTGCATTTACTGCATGTGTGTTGCGTAGTTAGTCAGTCTCACGTGACAGTCAAGCTGAATGTACTTATATATATGCTGTGTTTCTCACTTGTGTGAACACAAAAGATCTAGGATATTTGCAAATGCACCCAAATTATGAATCTGTGAAAAAAAAAAAAAAAACAATGAAAGAAGGCATGAATTAAAATCAAATAAATCAACAAATAAATAAATAGAGCCACAGTCTTCAATACGTAATGTGATCACGACAGACAGCAATACAAGCTTCATACTTGTATGAGGGTGTCCACAACAGAATGTGGGATAAGTCCCATTCTCCCAGAAGAGCCTGCCGTAAGTCCTGTAGAGCAGTAGTAGGAGGAGGGGAGCTAGCAGCAATTTCTCGACCAAACATGCTCAATCGGATCAAGATCTGATAACCGCGCGGACCAATTCGTGCGTACAATATCTTCACTTTCAAGATATTCATTGATGAACAAAACCCTATTAGCGTTATCGTCGATTAACATAGATAGCAGCAACATTAGCACCACCGCACTCAATAGCGAGCACGCGAAAGTTTTGTAAATCTAATTCATGAATGCTTTTCAGTTAAGACCGAGTGAAGACCCCATTATATCAGGGTATAATGTGCTCAGATTATGTCTGTAGTGTAAAGATATGCAGTCATTTGCAAAAGTTTAAGACCACCTGTCAATTTATTGAAAGTTAAGATTTTCAAAGTAGCAACTAATTACTAGACAGAGATATTTGAAAAAAAAAATGATACCACAGATGAATAGTTACATTCTTTAGAACAGAAAAAGACCGAAATCAGTACTTTGTGTGGCCTCCTTTGTTTTTTTATAACGGACAGAATACGATGTAGCATACTCTCAATGAGGGATTTGCAGTAGTCACTTAAAATGTCTTTGCAGCACACGTACTTTATCGCGTCAATCAAAGCCTGGGAATTTGATGGCTGTTTGTCTGCTACCTCGTCTTTTAAACTGTTCTACAAATTTTTGATGGGGTTAAGGTCGGGACTATTACCGGGCCAGTCAAGCACAGTTCTGTTTTTCCTCTGTATGTAGTCCTTTACTGTCTTTGATCTGTGGCATGGAGCACCATCAAGCATAAAGATTGTGCATCTGTGCACTTGCATATGAGTTAACAGCTTCTACGTAACATTTCCACATAAAAAGGAGCAGTCATGGTAGTGCCTGTCGGCAAAAAGGATAATGAAGCAGTACCGGATGCTGACATAGCACCCCATATCATATGACTAGGCGGATTTCTCACGGTGTTAACGGTATATTTTTCATCAAATCTTTTGCCTTTTGGTCGTCAAACATGGTGTTCAAATGGACGCACAGTTGGTTCATCGGTAAAAAAGAACTTGTCTCCAATTTTCAGCAGTCCACGGTTGATGACACTTCGCAAACTGGTCTCTTCTTTTATATGACAGAGGTTAGTCTAGGTTTATGTGCAGCTTTATAACACTTTAATCCTTGCTAAGACGTCGGGAAACAGTACTGATACTGATATAAGACCCTTTTGAATATATAAAGGCCATATAAAGGCCTTGATTTTCTTCCACGAACTCCTCGGAGGACACATAACTATTCGTTTTATGGTATTTTCATCACGTGGGGTTGTTTTCCTTGGACGTGCACTTGTCTTTCGGTCGCTAAATTCGCCTCTATCTCGTTGATCGTATTATGAATAACAGTACAAATTTTGAAGATGGCAATCCGTTTTTTGGTGTAAATATGACAAGGATGGTTGCTTCAACTAGCGAATCATGTGATGGTTATATTCAAATTCATCGGTAACTTGAGGCTTGGTCATTTTGGGTGGTGTGGTGGTTAGCATACCCGGGCGCTATCTGGGAGACGCGGATTCGATTTCCGTTCCAGGACGACAAAATTTTCAAGTTTACGGATACTATCTGACTTACCATCCTTGTCATATTTACACTTAGAAACAGATTGTCATCTTCAAAATTTATATTGTTTAGTGTAATCCCGTATTCCATTCATGAATAACAGTCTTGCTCACATTCATCTTTCTGCTTATGTCACGTTTGGAGACATCAGCAGAAATATCTTCATGATATAAAGTCACTATTTCTGCCCTCTGAGTAACACTTAATGGCCATTTTTTGCTATATAGAAAATACCTACAAAACCTCTCAGCATGAAAACCAGAAGCAAACTGACATTCCCACACTTCCCCCAACTCTATCAACAGCTGCCGTTGTAGGATGATGCAACAGCGACAGGAACTAATGCAGTCGGCAGGCATCTCCTAATACCAACAGGTGGTTTTAAACTTTTGCATATGGCATTTTTTTTTTTTTTTTTTTGGTTTTAAACTTTGGCATATGGCTTTTTTTTTTAAAGAAGTGTTATGTATATATATATATATATATATATATATATTCAGGTTTAAATTCTCTCTCAGGCGAACTTGGTAATTTGTTATTGCTGAACCTTATTTCTGATTTATTATGTCACTCTTACAACTTGAGTTTTCTATAATCTTCTTCTTTCTGTTTAATAGTAACAGATGAAGAGCATGGGTCGGGCCAGGAAAGTTATGGATGCTGGCTAAATTGTTAACTAAAGCTTGGTCATGCAACTCTGCGGAGGTCATGACATTTATATATATTCTTTAAAACATATATTTTTTTTAATTTTTTTTGGTGGTCTTATTACTTGCATCTATGACTTTCCAGAAACCCATTTCCAAATAGGTCTTTGTGGAAGTGAGAAAATGCAGAGTTTTTGCTGGTCCTTGATAAAGCCAAGGCTCAGTATTCTCGACACTTTCTACATTCAGTTGTTTTATTTTTCTCTTTTTACTCACACCGGTCAATACATAACCTTTTCTATGTTGTACTTGGTGTGAGTCAAAAAATTTTTTTGCTTCAGTCTCTTAATAGAATATATATATATATATAGGAAAAGACCCAGAAGAAGACCCCATGGGAGATGGAAGGATGAAATTCGAAAGTATGCTGGAGTGACATTTAGGAGACAGGCACAAGACAGACAATTGTGGAAGAAATATGGGGAGACCTTCATCCAGCAGTGGATTGATAACGGTTGATGATGATGATGATGATATATATTTAAAGTGTTATTTATATTGATGGAAACAATTAAATGCCATTCGAATTATCGCCTTTCCAGGGAGAGATTTAGTTGATTGTACTAAAAGCTGTGATATATAAAATTTCCCGATGCCTTTTTTGTTTTGTTCATGAAGAAGAGTCTGTCGCAATAAGTGAACATTGCAACATTTTTTCTTAGGCTGACACTTTATAGAAATAAAATACCTTCGTATTCAAATGCAAACATATGAGAGCTTTCGTAAAGGCTGAAATCTCTTACCGTTGTGTAGAGCTGATCACCGTTATAGTGCGTTCGTTGCCTCTTGGATTCGTCGTCGTGAAGTGTGTGGTCACCGTTCAGGTCTCGACCCTCGTTGGTTACTGCAGAAGAAATAAACAGAAGAGTAAAACAAAACGTCAGATAAAAATAACGAAAAAAAAAATCATAATCTCGGAAATATTATTTTTTTGTGGTCAGTAAGATTCTAAGTCACACACACGCACACACATTTTGTTTTGTTTTGTTTAGATGTTTAACGAGCAATTCTTAAGGCTATGAAGCAGTCTCCCCCCCCCCCCCCCCCGTCTCTGATTCGGTGCCACTGGGGCCAGAGAAAGGCGAAAGCCAGAGCTGTAAAACAAATACGTCATCCATGTCAGGATTAGACTCCGGATACATCACGAACAAATGGTCAGAAGACCACGGCTCCACCGGGGTTGTATATTTACTTTAATCCGTCAACATTCGTTCTTCTCCTTGTTGAGTCTTAGATAAATTTCTATGAATTTTTCAAGATATTGTAAGAAGCGACAAAAATTTACGGAAAACCGTTAACATTCGAACAAGATTCTGCAACAACTCTTTCTTCAGCCAGGTAAATTTTTGTAAATTCTTCAGTGTATTGTAAAAGTTCGAAGCAACAGAAAAGTTTTTGGTAGCCCCGTTGACACACAAATAAATCTTTGTAGTTTCGCTCAAACAAATCTTTCAATTTTTGTGAAAAATCTTTGTAGTTTTGGACTTTTTTTGAGGCTTATGTAAATTTCTGTAAATACTTCAATATTAAATCTTTGTTGTTTCTGAGTATTGTAACAGTTCGAAGCAACAAAGATTTATAGCTGCCCTGTTGACTTTTGAACAAGGTTTGTCTCTCCCTGTTGAGTCTTAGATAAAGTTCTATAAATTCTTCAGGATATTGTAATAATCAGACGCGACAAAGATTTATAGCTGCCCTGTTGACTTTTGAACAAGGTTTGTCTCTCCCTGTTGAGTCTTAGATAAAGTTCTATAAATTCTTCAGGATATTGTAATAATCAGACGCGACAAAGATTTATGGGTTTGTGCAATTTCTGTTTGGGGTTCGTTTTTTTTTTTTTTACTGTGCTAGTATTCCGATGATGCGTGTTTTTTATGGGATTAACTGAAAATTTTACAGCAAAGAAAAAGATGTCGACAGGAAAACGGGAGAGGATTTAGTGACTCAGAAGCACGGTTTTAGCTGTGCCAAGTGGGGGCTCAGCAACACAGGATGGGCCGCTCTTATGCCCAATGGGATTTGTGGTATCATCAAGTACATCGCTCCGTACTCTATGGACCAATTAGTTGACGGATTACTTTCCCCGGACCAGCGTCATCTCTCTCACACTTTCCATTTGTCAAACTCTGCCCACTCCGCTGTCGTCGTCCCTTAATCCTTCCAATTACTGGGTGTAGATTGGCTGCTCCTGAGGTGCAAAGATGTTTCTGATGGGAAATTGATATTTAATCGGAAAGCCAAAGTGCCGAAAGGAGGATGAGGAACGCGGGAAACGGAGAGCTCTCTCTACCACCAACCCACCGATAAAGAGGAGGGAGAGAGCTCATGAGAGACAGGACTAGAGAGTGCAAGATAAGATGGTGAACCTGCTATGAACAGAACACAGTAACATCAGTGAATGAGAATGATGAAAACACAGTTATGTAAATTCCAAGTTCCTAATATTGAATAATGCGTGCCATCAGATGAGACTGGTACACGGAATGTTTGTGCCGTGGTCATTTCGTATTGTCAATAAATGGGTGTAATCTTGGGCTAAAAAAATGGGCATTAAGAAAGAACATAATTAATATAATTCAGAGGAGGAAATATTAATAAGTTATATTTGTAATTGGGGAACATTAATGCTGTAATTGGCAAAAGGAGCGAATTGCGCGATCGTCTAGATTTTTTATATGTACCTAAAACATTAGTGCAATAATTGACAATAGAGGCAATTTGTGTGATCATCTGGATTTTTTTGTATGTAGAACATCAGTGCTATAATTAACAAAAAAGGCGAATTGTGCAATCGTCTAGATTTTTTTGTATGTAGAACATCAATACTATAATTGACAACAGAGGGAATTTGTGAAATTATCTAGATTTTCATAAGTAGAACCTTAGTACTATAATTGACAACAGAAAAAAATCGTGATATCGTCTAGATTTTTTTATATGTAGAACATCAGTACTATAATTGACAACAGGGACGAACTGTTTGATCGTCTAAATTTTTTTTACGTATAGAATATCAGTGCTATAATTGACAGCAAAATAAATTAATGAGATCACGTAAATTTTTTTGTATGTAGAACATCAGTACTATAATTGCCAACAAAGACAAATTGTGCCATCGTCTGGATTTTTTTGTATGTAGAACATCAATGCTATAATTGACAACAAAGAGAATTAGTGAAATCGTCCAGATTTCACAGTTTTTTTTTTTTTCAAGATCAGTGCTATAACTGACAACAGAGGCGAATTTTGCGTCTTATGTTCTACATATAAAAAAATCCAGACGATCTCACAAATTGCCTCTGTTATCAATCGTAGCACTGATGTTCTACAGATGAAAAATCTAGACGATTTCACAAATTGCCTCTGTTGTCAATTATAGCACTGATGTTCTACAGATAAAAAATCTAGACGGACGCACAATTCGCCTCTGTTGTAAATTATAGCACTGATCTTCTACATATAAAAAATCTAGACGATTTCAAAAATTCTCTCTGTTGTCAATTATAGCATTGATGTAGTACATATAAAAAATATATAGACCATCGCACAATTCGCCTCTGTTGTCAATTATAGCACTGATATTCTATATAGAAAAAATCCAGATGATCACACAAATTGCCTCTATTGTCAATTATTGCTCTGATGTTCTACAGATAAAAAATCTATCTGTAGAACATCAGTGCAATAATTGATAACAAAAGCGAATTGTGCGATCGTCTAGATTTTTTATCTGTAGAACATCAGTGCTACAACTGACAACAGAGGCAATTTGTGAGATCGTCTAGATTTTTTTATATGTTGAACATAAGTGCTATAATTAACAGTAGAGGCGAATTGTATGATCGCCTAATTGTTTTTTTATATGTGGAACATCAGTGCTATAATTGACAACACAGGCGAATTGTGGAATCGTCTAGATTTTTATACGTAGAATATAAGTGCTATAATTGACAGTAGAGGCGAATTGTATGATCGCCTAATATTTTTTATATGTGGAACATCAGTGCTATAATTGACAACACAGGCGAATTGTGGAATCGTCTAGATTTTTATACGTAGAACATCAGTATTATAATTGATAACGTAAGCAATCTGTGAAATCGTCCAGATTTTTTTATACATACAACATATAATTGACAACGGAGGCGAATATAATTGCCAACGGAGGCGAATCTAATTGACAGCGGAGGCGAATTATGCAGTCGGCTAAACTTTTATATGTGGAATATCAGTGCTATCATTAACAGCAGAGAAAATTTGTGAGATCGTCCAATTTTTCTATATGTAGAACATTAGTGCTAAATTGACAACAGAGGTGAATTGTGCGACCATCTGGACTTTTTTATATGTTGAACATCAGTGCTATAATTGACAACATAGGCAAATTGCGTGATGGTCTAGATTTTTATATGTAGAACATCAGCGTTATAATTGACAACAGGGGCAATTTGTGAGATTGTCTAAATGTTTTTATAGTTAAAAATAAATATCATCCCTCATGGACCTAATTACCATTACGTACCATATAACCGTTTATATCGTACTTTATTACTGTTTTTATATATAGAACAATAATGCTGTAATTGACAACAGAGGCAAATTGTGAGATTTTTTAGATCTCTTTATACGATTGTTTGCATTATCTTTAATGTGTATAAATAACTATGGGATTTTATACCCTGGGTACCTCAATTTAACAAAGTCGTAAGGTGGTGGTAGAAATATTCGTTATATAGAAAATCGGTTATATGGAACAAGTCATTTTTAACGTTTATAAAGAATGAACTTTTTTTATAATAATTTAAACCACTGATTACCTTAAATTTGTTAGAATTTTTATTGTTATTAAATTTTAAAGATTTTAATAGCAATAAAGTTAAAATCTTGTTTATTGAAATCTTTATTACTGCTACATTACAGCTTTGTTGTGTACTCATTTGATTTCACTTAGATCATTCTGAATTTAAAGAATAATTTAATACCGGTACATACAGAATTGTTATAAAATTCACGTAATGTACACACATACGATCTTAAACCCTAATATTTACAAAAAATGAAAATATTCTACTTTAATGAATTTTATGGATCATCATCCAAAGAAATCAGAAATCTTTTTTCTGGACTTTAACATAACATGCTTTCCTTCACTGTAACTGTCATATCTATTAAGATACTGAAAAGACATCTTTGCCGCACCGGTGGCGCAGTGGTCTAAGGCGCTAGCCTGTGATCATTCGTCCGTAAGGGGTCCGGGTTCGAATCCCGGTCAGGCATGGATGTTGTGTTTGTCTTACGGCACTGGCTCTCTCCCTTCCCTGGAACCAGTGACCCTAAATTATGGACGGGCGACTGCTTATAGCCCATTGAGTTGCTCACGGTGGTCGTTAAACCTCCAGTCAAAAAAAAAAAAAAGAAAATACATCTTTTGGCGCATTGTTATGGAATAAAAGCCTATTTTGATTGTCTGAAATGCTTTAGATAATATCGTCCTTAGGTGGTTTTGATTCACTGCCGCCGTCTTCCGCTCCAGTCTCACTAGCAATTTCTAAACTTTTTTGAACAGTTTATGGAATATCCACGTTAGCAGAAGCAACATCATTATCAGTTTCGCGTGTAACAAATGGAAACAAAATGAAAAGAGCTTCTATGAAAGACTTCGTTAAATAGGAAAACAGTTCGCTAAGCGGAAATATTTTTGAAAACATTTAAACTCCCTTCCAACAGCAATTTTGAGAAAAAATTGCAGTTGTTATTCATTACTGTGCTACAACGTCGCGTAACTTGCTTGGTTGTCATAAAGACAGCATTTTTTGAGGAGGATTTTTTTTTGTTTATTCATATGAATTTTCACAGCATGGCATAAATTTTGTATGGGCAGAATAGTTTTTTTAGTCATATTTTTACATTTTACGATCTTGGCCAATTTTTCTTACTGCTCCTCTTCCTGCCCCCGGGCACAGCATTTTAACCATTCAACCAATCTTTTCGCTTTATGACAGAAAACTAGAGTACCCTTTCTACTATCGCAAGAGAAAAACAGAGAGAGAGAGAGAGAGAGAGAGAGAGAGAGTGTGTGTGTTAAAGAGATCGAAGAAGTGAGTGTGAGAGAGAGAGAGAGAGAGAGAGAGAGAGAGAGAGAGAGAGAGAGAGAGAGAGAGAGAGAGAGAGAGATTAGAGAGAAAGAGAGAGAGAGAGAGAGATGGAAAAGAAGTCGAAGAGGTAACAGCGAGAGAGAGATGGAAAAGAAGTCGAAGATGTAAAAGAGAGAGTGAGAGAGAGATTGGGAAGAAGTCGAAGATGTAAGAGGGAAAGATGGAGAAGAAGTCGAAGAGGTAACAGAGAGAGAGAGAGATGGAGAAGAAGTCGAAGAGGTAACAGCGAGAGAGAGGTGGAAAAGAAATCGAAGAGGTAACAGAGAGAGAGAGAGAGAGAGAGTGGGAGGAAGTCGAAGATGTAAGAGGGAAAGATGGAGAAGAAGTCGAAGATGTAAGAGGGAAAGATGGAGAAGAAGTCGAAGAGGTAACGGAGAGAGAGAGAGATGGAGAAGAAGTCGAAGATATAAGAGGGAAAGATGGAGAAGAAGTAGAAGACATAAGACAAAGAAATGGAGAAGTCGAAGACGTAAGAGAGAGCGAGAGAGAGAGAGAGAGAGAGAAAGACAAGAAGAAGCAGTAAAGAGACTAAAGAAGTAAGAGAGAGGGAGTAAAGAGATCGAAGAAAGAAGCCAGAATTACTAAAGAAATAGAAGAAATACCATAGAGTTTGTAAAGAGATCGAAGAAGTATGACAGATATGGTAAAGACATTGAGGTATAACACAGCTAATAAAGAGATCAAAGAAGTAAGATAGATATGGTAAAGGCACCGAAGTATAACACAGCTAATAAAGACACTGAAGAAGTAAGACAGAGTTCGTAAAGAGGTCGGAGAAATAAGATAAAGTTAGTAAAAAGATGATCATGGAAGAAGTAGGAAACAGTCTCTAAAGAGGTCGAAGAAGTAAGACAGAGTAAGTAAAGAGATCGAAGAACTAAGACACAATTGGAAAAGGGATTGGAGATGCAAGACAGAGTCCGTAAAGAGATCGAAGAAGTTAGACAGAGCTATTAAAGAGGTCGAAGAAGTAAGAGAGAGAGAGGAAGTGAAAAGATCGAAGCAGATATAGAGGGAGAGTAAGGAAATAAACGCAGTGGTGAGAGAGAACAAATCAGTCGAAGCAAATATAGGGCGATAGATAAAAATCGAAGCAGATATAGAGTGAGAGTATGGTGATCAACGCAGTGGTGAGAGAGAACAAACCAATCGAAGCATATAGGGAGATAGTTAAAAGATCGAAGCAGAGAGATTGAACTGATGGAATAAGAGAGAAAGAAAGAGAGTGAGAGAGAGAGAGAAAGTATAAAGAGAACATCACACACACATCATGATGCCGAGCCAAACGCTCTGCAAAACTATAGTCGATGAATAATAAACATTTATTGGGAGAAAAGTTCCTAATTTTATTCTATCTTAAAACCACAAGCTTAATAGTCATAAATTATAAAGCCTGAGTGAAAAAAATGCATGGTTGAAAAGCATTAAAGTAAAGAAATAGACGGAGAGAAAAGGAAAAAGATGAAAAATATATGGAATGATACAAAGGGAACTATGGCAAGAATAAGTGTGAGAGAAACACAGTGTTTCTGGAAAAGAAAGATAAAGAAAACAAGGAATAGCTAGGAAAACAGAAGAATGAGGTCAACAACGAAAAGAGAGAGTGGACCAGAGGTGACAAAAAGATGAACAGAATGCGACAGGATAAAGCAGACAGCGATGGGTGACAAAGAAATAGAGAGAGAACACAACGGTGAGAAAAAGATATGGCAGAGAGAAAATCACCTAAAGAAAAAGAGTGAAATTAGTAGAATATCTGTGCAAGAATATTCGAAATAAATCTGCATTCCGTTAATGCTTCTAAGCAACATTTCTAACAGAAGAAGGGTATTTGCTAACAGCGTGAATGAGAAAGAAACCAGGGGAGGCTGTTTAATCTATTACTTATGAGGTGCAAGGTAGAAGGTGAGCAATGGAGGGGGAAGGGAAGAGTTTTGGCGAGGGGAATGAGAGGAAGTCATGGAGTTCCCTTTCATTCATCTATTGTTGCCCCCGCGGGATATCCTGGGCTACGCTGATAAGTGATTACGTGGAACACTGAACTCTTCGGCGATCTTTCAGCCAGAAAAACAGTTTCCTTATTTTTTTTTATTATTTTTCCTTTTTCTTCTCTCCTTTTTTTTTTTAACGAAATTGATTTTTCTTTACCCAAAATGACTTAGCTCTGGGAAGTAAAATGCTTTGAACTCCAGGACCCAAAATTATGTGGATAAAAATGTCAATGATTTTGCACTTAAAAAGAGAAGTGAGAGAAAAAAGGGAAAGAAGAAAAAGGGAAATAAATAACGAATTAACCTCTGAAATACAAAGATTTTGCACTGCAGCTTCGAAACTACCTCTACACACTTGAGAAAGGCACTAAGCGCAATTGATATGATGGTGATTTAATTATTGTATTATTATACATAAAATGTATCGCTTCAAATATTTTCCTGACAATTAATTACTACTTTATGAAGATATTTACCGGAAAGAGGAGTTTGTGGTCATCATGTATGCCGCCACAAAATTATTTCCTTAAAAAACCAAATTACCTCTCAAATTAATCAGATATGAATTTTGAAAAAGTATTATAATGAATTACATTAATTGAAGCTGATAATTTTTATTTCAGTCTTCGTACAGTATTTCCGAATCCTTAAAAAAAATGTTGTAAGATATATCTTAATCATTACCTGAAATAATTTCGTAAAATTTATTTTTATTCCAGTGATACGTCTCAGGATATTTTTAGTGCATGACTAAAACATATCTGAAAGATTTTCAGCAAATATTTGCCTCATTCACTGGGAAAAACGTTTTGTTAATTCAACAAAAAATGTTTTCGATATACAGTCAACAAAAAAATTTGTTGAATTTGCAAAATTATTTTGTTGAAAATTATTGTTGATTTAACAAAATTTATTGTTATCACGACAAAACGTTTTGTTCATTTAACAAAACGATTAGGTCGATTTTTGTTAAATGAACAAAACGTTTTGTCGTGATAACAATAAATTTTGTTAAATCAGAAATAATTTTCAACAAAATAATTTTGCAAATTCAACAAAAATGTTTGTTGACTGTATATCGACAAAGTTTTTTGTTGAATTAACAAAACGTTTTTTTCAGTGTTGCAACTGAAAATGTAGACAACTCATCATAGATAATTATAAATGATAGAAACAAAAAGCAGAACAAAGCAAACAAACAAACAAAAAGACGAGAGAGATTCCTGGTATTTTTTTGTATGTAATTTATGCTGTTCATCTTTGACATGCCAAGATCTTTATGGGTGTTAAATAAAACGAGTGATTCGAGAATACACATTTATTTACGAACAACACATTGCATTTATTCACGTCACTCGCAACTACACCGAGCCATAGCCCGGTACATACTAAGTGGAATCAAATCATAACAATTAAGGTTTATTTATTACTGACACTAAAGGTACTTATAGGTAGGTGAATTTATGAATGCTATTGTAGTAAAACCAGTGACAGTAGGTATGTGAGTCATAAAAGTAAATATTTACTAAACTGTGGCGGCTGCAGTAGTAAGTATTTCGATTGCTCAGTTTTTCCAAAACAATATTTATTATTGTTATTATTATTATAGATTATTCAGATTTAGAGGAATCTAAGAATCGATCCTGACACTGATTAAATGTGATGTAGTTACGAAAGTCCATCTGCGCATGCGCAAGCTGAAGTCAAGACAGAAAGAAAACTGAGTCATAAGTGTGTTAGTAAGGGGGATTGGTAACATTAGGTCTAGGATATCTACAGGTCGCGTTATCTAAAATATCTAAAGGTTACTACTCTCCATCGTGTTATACATAATTTTAAAGCTCTTGTCAATAGCAGGTAAACGCCCTTTGGGTGGACAGGGGTCCAAGAGGAAGCCAAATTTCGCTACGACGTATACTGAAGAGCAATTGAATTAGAGACAGCTGGCGTTATGCAAATGTGGCGCTGTGGGTGGCCCTGTAAACGGAAACGACATGACGTATGCAGCGATCCGACAATATAAGCAGTGATGCGATGGGAATCAGTACGAGTCGGACGCAGTATGGGTAAGACGAAGGATCTAAGCGCATTTAATCATGGGCAAATTGTCGGGGCTCGACGAATGGGTCACTCCATCTCGGAAGTCATGCAGGCACTGGGATTTTTACGAGCTACTGTGTCACGGGTGCACCGTGAGTACATCGAATCCGGTAAAACCATCCCTGCAAGGGCCAACTGTCATGTACAACAGCGTGTGGATGAGCGGGGTCATCGTCGGCTAACTCGCATTGTAACAGCAGATAGACGGGCCACAGTGCAAGAAATCACTCGGCAATTTAACGCTGGTGCACAAAAACGTGTAAGCAGCCACACCATCCAGAACCATCTCCTCGCTATGGGGTACAGAAGCCATCGTCCCACGACGGTACCACTGCTAACCGCACATCATAGGGTGCAAAGATTAGCATGGGCGCGGGAACATCGCCACTGGACCCTAGACATGTGGGAAAATGTTGCCTGGATTGATGAGTCGAGGTTCACGTTGGTACATGCGGATGGCAGGATACGAGTACGGCGTAAACCACATGAAGCGATAGATCCTTCTTGCCAGTAGGTTACTCTTCAAGCTGGTGGGGGTGGCATTCTCGTCTGGGGACTGTTTACGTGGACTGAAATGGGACCCCTGGTACGTGTGACATCATCCCTCCAAGGGCAACGTTATCGGGATATCCTGGAAGACCATTTGCTCCCGTTTGTGAGTCTTCAACATCCCACTGGGGGACCTCATTCTGCAACAAGACAATGCACCGTGCCATCGCTCCCGAATTGTATCCGAATGGTTGGATGAACACTCGGCCGACGTGACCTCGCTTCCTTGGCCAGCTAGGTCCCCTGATCTCAGTCCCATCGACCACATTTGGGATATCATCGAGAGAGATGTTCGAGGCTCTGACCCCCTCCATCAAATCTTCGTGAACTGTGGGAGCTTGTTCAGGGGTCGTGGATCAGTATGCCCTGATGACGGCGGCGATTCGTCTCGACTCCATGCCGAGACGAATCGCCGCCGTCATCAGGGCGAGAGGTGGTGCTGCACGTTATTAGACAGGTATCTCTAATTCAATTGCTCTTCAGTGTATACTTTACTATTGTTGTCAAAGATGCATAGCAGCAAAATACATTTTTGTAATGGATTTTATCCCATTTAGCATGAAGTTCTCGTAATTTACGCAGGTTGCAATCAGTTAATGTTACGATATGTAAAACGTGATGAACAATGTTCGGCGACTGTTTAGTACAATATATTGTACTAAACAGTCACCGAACATCATTTGAAATTATATGAGAATGCCGCACCGTTGCTTATTTTCATTACATCGAAATATTTTACTTGAGATTTACTTTACAACTGTCGAGAAAAACGCATAGCATAATAATAATAATAATAATAAAAAGCCACACTTTTGTCCAAAGAGATGAAAACTTTGTTGGCAGATATTGCCGCAATATACTTTCAACTCAACACTGACGGAATTGCCTCCTCATCTGGCATTGTAAAATAGACCACTTAGAAGAGAGCTCTTGATAAAGCACATACGCTGTGGGAAAAAGTGTTCTTTATTCTGGTAGCTAAGCAGACGTCATGGCACAGCACAACACATGTGCCATCTTCGTCAAGGCCGCTAAAGCTGTACATTTCCTCGTTTTACACACTAGTACTGAACATTCCGCGAGGCACATCATCATGGAAGAAAGAAAACATCTGTTAAAATTAGTACGATACAAGCGCCTCAAAAATTAAGATTTACTTATCCTCTTACAACCTTGTGTGTGTCTGTGTTTTAACTTTCCACAACTCGCTCCAGTCCTATCAGATTTTAACTCCAAATGCTCCTGACCCTTTATTGATTCAAGAATGATAAATTTAACGCTGTTTCTCCTATAAACGAATGTCTCTCAACTTCACTGGATGGAAAGAAAAGGGAAAGAAGGCAAAAAGTCCTACTGTACGTGGCAGAATTTGAATTTACTTCCTAATAATTTAACTGAATAGAATTTAAAGCAAAATTTAAACATTTCCTAAGCGATAAGAGTGAATAAGTGTTTGAAATTCACTATTTTGCTGCATGGTGGTAGACATCGAAACCATGCCTCCTCACTCCGGGACCTGTTGTTCTACCGACTAAACTACACCGACGGAATGTATCGCTACAGATTTGTCGTCTTGACACTTGCTTCTTTTTTTTTTTTTTTTTTGATTGGAGGTTTAACGACCACCGTGAGCAACTCAATGGGCTATAAGCAGTCGGCCGTCCGTAATTTAGGGTCACTGGTTCCAGGGAAGGGCGAGAGCCAGTGCCGTAAGACAAGCACAACATCCATGTCTCATTCGAACCCGGACCCCTTCCGGACGAATGATCAGAGGCCATCGTTGAGACCACTGCGCCACCGGACACTCGCTTCACCTCTGTCTCTGTAGTACGTAATACACATCTCCCTCTTAATTATTATTATTTTTTTTGAGCGAAGAAGGAATTTTTCATTAATTCCGAACGCTGTATGGAACAAACATCACGCATTTTTCGAAAAATCCATCGGTCAGCAGATCCATTTTCCACAATCGGGCGCAAATGTGAAATTCACAAATTTGCCAGTGGTGAAACTCGAAACAACGCCTCCTTGCTCCGGAGCCAGTTGTTCTACCGACTAAACTACACCGATTCAATGTATCGCTGTTGGTTCTGCCCATTTCGCCAAGATTGGCCAGGGCCGGAGCCCCGGATGTGGCATGGATGGCACGATGGCCCTACGGCAGTGAATCTCTCCTCTTCCTAGAACCAGTTGCCCTAAATTAGGGACGGAAGACAGCTTACAGCCCTTAGGGTTGCTCATGGCGCTGTTAAGTCCCCAAACAGAAAAAAAGAGTGATTGACTGTTGCGAACAAGAATCCCCTCCCCCCTTCCTACTTGAAAAAAATTCTCTCCGTATAAAAAGAACATGTGCCGATTTTTAAAGAGAAATTATATAAGATGTGCCTCTGGAAACAACTGAAGATTTTTCCTGTGGGGATAGCTGGCATACCCAGATATTTCTGTTTTTCATCCTTCAGTAAAGACAAATATTGAAACTAACAGGTCCCAAACCTAGTTGATTGCTGATTCCGAGGGAAAAGTCTAGCTGAATCAAGTAACATGTTGCATTATGGGTTGCTCTCTCCTTTCTCTCTCTAGTGATAGCATACTGAATTTCTGTTAGTAAAATATTTATCTTGCGTTATATTAATTTTCGTCAAAGGTTCAGTACACATCTAAAAAGAAAAAAACATTTTTTTTCTTCCAAATCGAAGGTTATTTTACCTATCCCCGAAAAAAAGAGTTTATTATAAAACTTTATTTTGTTGTTGTTGTTTTATCACTTGAGTGTGTCTTTATTGGAAAATTGAAATTCTTTGAATTTCAAGAAAGATCCTTTACATATTTTGAAAAAGATATCTTGCTTTCAAATCAAATAAAGCAGCAAAAGTCAAGACCCCCAAGAAAGCAGTGAAAGCCGTCAAGCCCAAGAAAGCTAAAGCTCCAAAGAAAGCAGCAGGTAAAAAGGCAACTAAGTGAAGATTGCACCAGATTAAAACAGGAAAACAAAAAGGCTCTTTTCAGAGCCAATACACTCTCATAAAAAAGGCATACCAGTCGTACTGTTTTAAACAAATTACTCAATTTTTTTAAACAAACATGCTAAATTACATTTTTATTTGATTTACTGCATAGACCTAAATTATGCTGCTCAGTGAGAGATGAGTTTCTCACGCAAAAGGAAGAAAAAAGTTTTAATTATTAACTTTTATTTTTAAATAACAGGTTTTTTTTTTTTGAAGCGTTGGAGTGAAGGCAGGATATAAAATCTGCAGTTTTAAAAAAAGTAATACCTTTTTATTTTATTGACTTTGTTCTGAGCAAAGAAATGCAGCACAAAGTTTTCATAAAGTAATTCTTTTGCCATATTTTTAATTATGTTTTTTATTTTTCAAACTCATTTTTCTCAAAGCAAATGAAGAATTTGTTACATTGTTTACACATGAACTTTCATAAGAATTTGTACTTCTGTTTTTGTGTGAAAACTGTTCCGGGAAAATCATCTCACTAATCATCTCACTTCTCTTGAGGGAATTCGAATTAGAAAATTGAAATTCGTTTTGGAAATGTTATCTTAATAGAACGTAAGAAAGGTGAATGTGACCTCCACAATGCGAAAAATAAAAGCTAGATATGAATTATTTTCATCGATAAAGTACAAAACCTTCAACTATTTGCAGTAAATGTTATAAAATACGAAAAGTACGGTAGCACTGGTGAATGTTTTATCCTGTACTCTGCAACTGTGGCTTAATTTTCGTGAGTGGGCCATCACTAATACGTTTCTTCGAAAAGGAAAAATCAAATTTCTCCCTTTTAGCCACCGGATGAACGTCATGTCACCAACATGAAGGGTTGAGAAAACACGTTTCGCTGGTTAATTTCACGTCCAACGTATCTCCTAGAACTAGAGAGAGGTAGACGAAGAAAAAGTAAGACATTCAGATGGTAAATGGACTGACACATTATCTTCATGCTTGGGGATGATAAAACGTTGCTGGAATTATTGGGAGCCGAATACCTTCGGTGTCTCGGGAATGACAAAGACTCCGGCGGATGAGCCGCAAGAGGGAGGGTAGAAATGAGAAACTACGCGATCTCTTAGCTCCGGTGGGAGGTTGCAAACATCTTCCATCGGATAAGAGGTGATGCTGGGGAATACGACTTCGTGATAGTGCAGGAATAACCCGGTAACCGGAGTTGTGTCTGTTTCCTCCGCCGGTTTCGCCGCTCTGACAGCTTCATCTTCCTCCTCACCCCTCCCACTTCATCTCACGGTTCATTCTGAGGGTCTCAACCCCCAAAGTCCCCCCATCTCAGCCTCGGTCGTCGCGCAGTTCATTCTTGGCATCCCATCCCGGCGGCATCACGGTCGAGCTTTGTAACTTTTAAAACAGTGGGTGAGCTTTGACGCCAAGAGATGCTTAACTTCTGCCTATGAATTGTTGAAGAGCGGAGAGAATGTTATAAAGTTTCACTGACTGTGTAGGGAGAGGGTATTTTTGAGCGGTTGACAAATGCGTTCGAGCTGTCAGCTGGGAGGTTGCTCCGTAGAAAGATAAAAGAAGAAAGATAGACGGCGGTTCTATCTCTAACTCAGCAAATTGTCCCTACAATGATGTGGGAAGAGCAGTTTGCGCGTTTCCCTTCGATCAACGTAATCGTTAAGGCAGTGCAAAGATTTACAGTCAGGGAAAGAGCAGATTTTCAAACGTAGTAACTACTCCGTTCAGTGAACTTTAGTGTAATAGACCTGTAATCTAAAATTTGATTGAGGCGATTTAAATATATCCTTAGTACTGTTTTTCAGAATACTGGTGGCCTGTTAAATAGGTCATTGTTTTTCTTTAGGATTGATCTTTTCAAGAGTAGATTTGTCCTGAAATTTAAGCCCAAACAGTGGTGTAACGCCAATCAGAGCCGCTCTTAGCAGCCACGGGGCCGGGTGCAAACCTAGACGCTGGGCCCCTTGCTTTACCCCCCTCCCCCCACACACACTAGACACAAAACATACACTAGACTTAAAACATGGTTTATTACAGTTATCTGTACAGTTTAATGAAACGTTAAGATGTTTGAAAATTAACCAATATCGAAAGACAGCATTTTAAATTTTTTCATTTCATTTCATTTTTATTTTCAATTGTGACCGTATACACCAAAAGCAGTACCATAATAATAACAGTGTAACTAATGACAACTGAAAAGCACGAGGGAAAAGGCCTGAATTGTCCTAACATAGTCCTCGGCAGCCATAATAAAGATCGTATAAGTCAGGAACAGACATAACTAATTTTCTGACATCATATAAGTAAATTGGTAAGTGGTAAATACAAATTATAAAGAAAGAAAGTTACCATGGATAGTTTAGTATTGTGTAAGTAGAATTTTATCCCGGTTTCACAATTTTTCACTACAAATAAGAGCATAGGCATATGAAATTCCAAAAGTAAACAAGATAACCTTCAAAGGGTTAGTCAAAAAATTAACTGTGTTTAGTTTTTCCTTAAAACGATTAATATTATTAATAGCAGTAAGACGGTGAGGAAAAGTATTCCATAATTTAGGGCCAGAGTAATTTATGTTATTTTTAAAATTTTCTGTATGTGTGAATACCGGTAGTAGTTTAAATCTATTTCTCGTTGGATAAGTGTGAGTATACATATTGATTGTGATCAAATTATAGTAGAGGTTGTATTTTATTATTTTAAACATAATCTTTCCCAAGTTATATTCATATAATTGTTGTATAGTTATTATATTGAAAGTATTGGGATGTGTAGTTGTTCTATATGTCAAATTGGAAGATTGATTAGTATTAATTTTTAATTCCAATAACCTGATAAATTTATTTTGTAATTTTTGTAGTTTGTGAATATTATATTGTGTTGTTTTTCCCCATATCAATATACAGTAGGTAAAATAGGTCTGTATGATGGAATAGTATAACGACAGCATTAATTTAGGGGTCAGATGTCTAAGAGTGGGACTAATAACTCCAATTTTTCTCGACATTTTAGTTGAAAGTTGATCTATACGTGTATTCCATTTCAAATTATCACTTAAAGTGGTACCCAAATACCTACGGTAGTGCATCACCTCAATATCATGTCCAATTAATTTTATTTTCTGTAAGTTAGGTGGAAAAGCAGAGTTTTTGCTAAAATCATTATTTTTGTTTTATTCATATTAATAGCCAAATCGTTACAACTCAACCAGTCATTAATTAAAATGAAATTATTTTCCAACTGAGAAATAAGTGTATTTATGTCATTACTGGGTGATAAAATAGTGGCATCATCAGCGTATAGTTGTATATCATTATGTTCTAGTAATTTAAAAATATCGTTAATATAGATATTAAAAAGTAGGGGAGCAAGAACTGATTCCTGCGGTACACCCGATAGTACAAATCTGAAAGTAGATTTCACAATATTAATCTGTGTATACTGTCGTCTGTGAGATAAAAAACTCTTAAAAATGTCACACAACCTCTGTATCAAAATGTGATGATTTATTGTATCGAAAGCCTTTTGAACACTACTGATATTTTGTAAATGTCTTTTAAATGATGTAGATAAAACAAGCACACCAGCACATAAGCACACGTCTTTCCCTCACAGTGGCTCCGTTTCGACTTATCATAGGACAGTACTTATATTATAGAACTCATCTTATAAGAACTGGGCATTTCTTGCCTTTATCCCAGCAGAATCAGCTATTAAATCATCAAAATTTATTTTGCTTGCTTTATCCTGTTCAATTGACAAAGTTACCGAAGATATCAATCATTCTTGAGACATGACATATCTTAAAAAAGGTTTAATCAGCTTCAGCTTGAAAAGCTTCTTTCTGCGCTTGCCACCGTTACTAGGACAGTAAGTCCTGTAGGCGATGAAAGCATTAGGGAAAGGATTCTGAATTTTATTCATGTGTCGTGGCTGCAGTTTTGACATCAGATGGAAGTAACTCACGTGGCACAACTTTTTCGATAGTTGTCAGTGCACGGTGCACGTCGAAAGATATGGCTCCAATACTAATGTTTCGCTAGACATAATATTGTAGTTTGCTGCCGGTATTTGTAAATATAAATTCAGCAGTCGATATTAAGAAAAAAGAAAGAACTTAACGAGACGGAGTTTAACAATTAAAATTAGTATAATTGAAAAATAAGGAATTCGCTACCCCCTCTCTCTCTCTCATTTTCTTTCTTTTTCTCTTTTTTTCTTAGGGTGTGAGTGCAGGTACCTGTGTGACCGCACCTGTCGTACACCCCTATAAGGGCGGCTCTGATGGTAATTGAAAAAGTACAGGAACGCGCGGGGCCTTTGCGTCTTAAATACTGTGAAAACACAAGTTTGTCCGTTTCCCCTCTCTCCTGAGTAAGTCGCTCTCCCAAATGAGCAACGCGGACAGAATGTCTCGCTGTAGATTTGTCGTCTTGACACGTGTTTGCACCTCTCTAGTACGTCACATCATCTCCCTCCTATTTTTTTTTTCTTTCCTTTGAAGCGAAGTAGGAATTTTTCATTAATTCCAAACAATCTGTGGAACAAACATCACACATTTTTCGAAGAACCCAACGGCCAGTGAATCCATTTTCCACAATCGGGTGCCAATGTGAAAACGCAAGTTTGTCTGCAACGTGCATCCTCACTCCGGAGTAAGTCGCTTTCCAAACTGAGCTACGCAGACAGAATGTCTCGCTGCATATTTGTCGTCTTGACACGTGTTTTCACCTCTCTAGTACGTCACACTACCTTCCCTTCTTAACCCCCATTCCCCCACTCCTCCTTTTAACCTTCTTATATTTATAGTATAACAAAGTATAGTGATCATCGAAATCAGACTTCCGGCTTCACACGTTTTGACGTTCAAGGAACAAGATTTCTCCATTTTGGTAAGAAAATGATGAAATATTGGGGACCAAATTGAGGCGGTTTTGGGGTGCAGAAACTAAAATCAGCCCCATATTATCGAGAAAGATGTCCTTGGAAGCGGAAACTAATTCAGAGTGCAGTGATGAAAGCCATTTATTTCTGGGAGTCTTAGTTCTTGAGATATTTGGATAGGGGCTAGTTTGGGTACATCACATAGTTCACCTGGAAACGACTGGTAGGACAGCCGGGAGTTTCATTGCTTCGACGGATTTTTTCCGCCTGTGTGAAACGGATCTAAAGCTTCAGAGAGAAAAATAATCTCTTCTACTTCCAGCGTAATTTAGGGGCACTAGTAACAGGACTAAATTTATTGAGACTCATAATTGGACTCTTTAATAATGACTAGATTAGGTAAATTCCCAGTTACAATAATTTCCTCACTGCAATATCTCCACCTCAACGTTCTTAACAATAGTACAAAAAGAAGTATCAAGGAACTAAAAAAGGATTTAGGGACGAACTCTACCTTCAAACAAACACGGAAAGTTAATTCCGCTAACTGTGCAATTTTTCTGTTGCATTTCTTTTTTATTGGAGAAAATTTATAGCATATTCGCATTTTAAGAAGAAGACAAATTATGATGTGTACAGTTTACCGGAACGTGTACCGGTCAGATAAAGAAAGTACCGGAACGCCGTTCCGGCACCAGTACACCACGGAGTGCAAAATTTCAATATTCCATAATGCTTTGATCACGTTATCCTCTGTATTCCGTTATTATGCTGTATAAATTTCGTTGGTATCAGACGTCTCCTTCTTGGTGTTCTTTTTTCACTTTCCGCCAGTGTATATTTAAGAGAACAATCTTAGTTTTTTTTTTAATTTAGACTTTGAACCTTTAAAACAGTCGAAAAGATGGTTTTCCAAACCACACAAAAAATCGATTTCAGAATTTTTCAACTCATGCGACACTTTTTCTGGTTTAAAGAATCAACACAGAATACTGCTTCTGCGTTATTTGAAATTATTTGATAAATGCACTGAAAATCCTTACGTGATAGCATTGAGAATAACGAAACATTTCAAAAGTAGTTTGCGAGAGATCTCGAACTTGTTTAAGCTCAAGAATTTGATCCTGTTTTTCCTGTAACATTTTTCATTTTTAAGAACTAAAATAAAAGAATCTGTGAGAACATGAGAAGGGTTTACACAGATGCTCAGAACATCAGAATTAAGAGCTTTTAAAAATTTTCAAACTATGGAAAGCGTTTTAAAGATGCTTGTGAATCCATGATTTGATAATGATGTTTCGAATGATCAGATCATAGATCACATGTAGAGGATTTTAGGAAGGGAGTGTCTGACCACAGGTCTTAAACAACTCTTAGAAGTAGGAAGCTATAGGAGATTTGTGCTAGAGTGCCCTACACGAAAACGAAGTAGAAAGGGGGGGGCAGTACCTGGCGTCCGACGGCTTAATGTGTCAATCCGACTCACGGCGGATATTTAGTGGTTTGAGCGTTCGTACCTGCTTGGGATCGAAACTGAGACCTCTCCGAAGCAGTCACAAACGTTGACCTCTAGGCCATACGTGGCCCAAAAGGAGCTTCAAAAGAGGGAGATTAAAAAGTAGGCACTTTGAAAATGTTGGTGGAAATCACAATATTAACTACGACAGATAAACTCCTTTCCTGCTGTTAAGCTAAAGAAAAATAATCCGAGCTTAGTTGGATGCCAAGAAAACCTCAGCTGTGTATTCCTAGTCTTTAATGAAATAATAATTTTGCTTGAATTACATCTAATTGAATGTAGTAAGAAAATGAAGCCATACTATTTAGCTGGACAACCTCCCGGGTATCGTTCACTTGATCGAAAAATCACTTGACTGAAAATCCGTTCGCCGAAAATCACTTGATCGAAAATTTCATTTCACCGAAAGGTCTCTTCCCCTAAAAGTTCATCTGATCGAAAGATCATTTCCCCGAGGGTCAATTTATCGAAAACTTAGGATTTTTTTAGCGATTCATTGAAGTGTAGAATAAGTTTTATAAAACTGACCACTGAAACGTCAGAGGATTGTATAAAAAATGCACTTTTGATTTCTACGGAACACCTCTTCGTAGGCCTTTTGAAATAAAGCATTAATTATAAGGCCTAGATCTCGGCCTTTTTAGCAAATTTTAATCCTCCGATCTCATACCATAAGGCTTACATAGGTCCTTAAAGTTATTTTTTTGTGTTTGAGTAAATGTACAGTATTATTAACTTGACATGTTACGTAAACCTTATGATTAGGATCCTGGATTGGAGGCCATATGTGTTGTAGCACGGATGATTAAAATTTGCAAAAAAAAACCTGAACCGATACTTAGGGACTTAAAATTAATTCTTTTTGTCGTAAAATAAATGTTTTATGACAGAAATCCAAAGTGCAATTCTAGTACGATTCCTAAATGTTTCGGCGGTCTGTCTTCCGAACTTGCACCGCCCTTCGATAGATCCTGTAATGAAATCCAAAGTTTTCGATAAACTGATTCTTCGATCAAATAACCTTTCGATGAAATGAACTTTTAGGTGAAGAGACCTTTCGATGAAATAAACTTTTAGGTGAAGTGACCCTTTGGTGAAATGTATCTTTCGATCAAGTGACTTTTTGTTAAAATGAACGTTTCGATCAAGTGATCTTTTGGCGTAACAATCTTTTCGGTGAAGTGATTTTCGGTCAAGTGAACCTTCGGTGGAGTAATCGTGGGGCAAATGAACCAGACCCAACTGCCCCGATGGCCGAGTTTTTGATGCACAGATGTTCGAGATTGGACCATTCGTCCTCCGGTGGTTGTAACCCCCCCCCCACCACCACCACCACTTCTAAAAAAAACATGGGTGATGTATTTATCTGATTCCGATGCACTGAATTCTGACCATTTGTCCGAGTTGGTCAGGGGTTTAAATCCCGGGTGATGCATGGATGTTGTTTTTGTCTTACGGCACTGGCTCTCTCCCTTTTCTGGACCAGTGGCCCTAAATTAGGTAAGGGCGACAGCTTGTAGCTCTCGCTGCTCATCAACCCTCCGCCCTCAACCCCCCCTCAAACCCCAACAACAACAATAACAACAACAAACAACATGGGTGGTTTATTTTTTTGGTAGTCCTGGCTTTGCCCCATCTCTAGAGCTGGTGTGTCTTATTTAGGTGCTTGAATTAATCCCCGCTGTTGTCTAATAGAGCGCGGCAGTGGTGCGCTGTGACCCGCGCCACAAGTGACCTCCCTTGCACACGCACGTACCGTCCGTAGTCTGGGCGAAGCAGTGTGTGACACGCGATCGGGGGCACAGAACACGAGTTTGTATCGCATTCACGATGTCCAGTTTCGTACCAAAAAAAGGAGCATTTGCGGGAAGCATTACTCTTCTGCTTTCATCTCAAGAAATCTGCAGCGGAAAGTCATCGTTTGCTAGTGCAGGCCTATGTGGAACATGCCCTATCGGAAACAACATGCCGAGAGTGGTTCCGACGCTTCGAAGCCAACGAATATGACGTGAAGGACAAAGAGCGCCCTGGGCAGCCGAAAAAGTTCGAAGATGGTGCGTTGGAGGCCTTATTGGACGAGGATTCATGTCAGACACTCCACGAGTTCTCCGAAACACTACGGGTCGATGAGTCAACGGTTAGCAAACGTTTAAAGGCAATGGGAATGATCCAGAAGCTCGGAAACTGAATCCCACATGACAAAGTTATTCTCCTCCATGACAACGCTAGACCTCATGTCACCAAATCCATGAAGGAACTCTTGGAGGCACTTGGCTGGGACTTCTTACCCTTACCCTACCCGCCTTATTTCCCGGACATTGCTCCCTCGGATTTCCATTTGTTCCGGTCGCTACAACATGGCCTGTCAGAGCAGCACCTCCTTTCTGCCGCGGATATCCAAAAATGGCTCGATGAATGGTTCGCCTCGAAAGAACCTACATTTTTCTACCGCGGAATCCATTTTTTACCCCAACGGCGGGAAAGGGTCGTAGCTGCCAACGGACACTACTTTGAATAGACTATCCTGTACCGTTCTGTGGCAACACACAGGTGTTTGTGTTTCAAAAAACAGCGGGAATTAATTCAAGCACCTAATAGAATGAACTACAACTTAAAACCAACAGAGTTACACATAATGGTTGTCAAAACCCTTAAAAAGAGCAGCCGCATAGCGATAAAAAGGAAGAAACAAAACAAAAAAAAAAACCCGAAAGTTAAGGAATTAGTGCCTATTCGATAATAATGAAAGTAAGTAAAAGGTCTACTCATTAATTTAATCATTACCTCGACACAGGTAATTTCCGTCATTTCACGGAAAAGGTTGAACCAGGAATATGCTTTGTTAATTCATGAAAGGAGCAACGTAAAATGGCTCGTGAATTTCCGAATAATTTTTACAGAAATACAAACAAAACTTCATTTTAAATTTGACTACATTTTTTCTTGATATTTTTTCAATACAAAATATCAAGAAAAAACAGTGATGCTTAACAAATTCCACACTGTGTTCGCAAATGATGTAATGTCGTATGCAGAATAATTAATTTGTAATTAGCAGAATGAAGAGAAGAACCCGTTAATTCTACTATAAAATCAATTTTATGAAATTTAACTCTCAAATTGAACTAACTAAACCAATTTTATGAAATTTAACCAAGTGGTGTCCGAAGTTTCTTCAGCTTGCCAAACAAAAATGTTCACATAGGGACAGGATTCACATAGCGACAAAAAAATTTCTTTCCCTATTCTGTCTCAGCAGTTCCGACTGTAAACGTGTCAATGGTTATAGTCTATAACATTATAAACTTTTTAATAAAATCTTGCTTCTAGTAATTTATTGTATGCTCCACGGACCAAGGCATGGTGGGAAAGTGCTAGTTCCCCTGACACGGACATCATGCCGCTGGGTATAAGCAAGTGACTCAAACCTCTTTCTCCTTTTCTAGATTCGTCGCCATTGTTATAAATCTTTTATCAGGTAATTAGTCAGAAAAGATAAGTGTCAATCATCCCCCTAAATGACCACTTTGAATAACAAAGCTAAGGGGAAAGCAACTCTTTCCGATACGGAGGTTCACTCGTTCTAGTCCCGGTAGGCCCACTTTTCAAACAGCGAATATATTCGTTCAACGGGGGCTCAGACCATTGTTTTAACCCGAGTTAATTCGCTTCGGCCAGTTAAAGCCCAACTTGGAAACGTTACAAGAAAATGAAGATTTCTTTTAGTTCCGACGTATTTGAAGTAACAAGTTTTGGCAGTTTGAATGAGCTTTTCTGGATAATAAGGTATCGTTCAAACGTTTAACAAAATTACGGGAGAGGGAGGGGGCCGAGTTTTTTTTTTTTTTTTTTTTTGTCATTTGCCGTTCTCACTTCACTGAGGCATTGCTATTTCTGTCGCGACTGTGGTGTGAACAGTAAAATCAAAATCAAAGGGGAAATTTTTAGATTGAATAAAGAGAAATGTATCCGGACCAAAAGGAAAACAAGACGCAGAGGGTCCTAAATTTGGCATAGAAAGATTGTATCTTTTCACATAATGGATACTCTTCAGTTATTCTTAACGTTTTCGGGAGTCATATTTTTCTCCAACAGTTCTTCAGCTTGAATATATTTTATTCCTTCTCTGTTTTTTCTTCCTCATCTTGGCAACTCGCCATGTTGTTCTTTACATCTGTTTTAGTCTATCTGTGTTGTGCGCTTAGCTTTCTTGTTAAGCTCCTTTGGTTTGACTGTAACAATGCTGGCCTCTGTTCTCTTCGTGTGTGAGGAATTTTTCAGCATCGTCAGCTGCTTTGCACAAATCAGATAGTGGTTGTTAGATGCTGATAACTCATTCAGGCATGCATACCTCTTTCTCAAGGGTGAAGTCGAAGAACTGTGCAAGAAATGTGGTGCGAAGCTTAGGAAACGTGTTTCTCCTTACCCTATTGAGTTTACCGCCTGAATGAGTTTTTGTTCGAAGAAATGAGTTTTTGTTTCCCGACTCCTTTGCTCTTTCCTGCATTCTTTCCTTCCGCTTTTACAGTCGTTTCGCCTCCAACCTCTTCTTTTCCCTCCCATTTTCCTGACTTTCTCTTTCCTTCCTTCTGTTTACTTAAATTTATCTTTCTGACTCTCAACTGAATTTGCGCTGTAACTCCTTAAATATATTTTGTTTGGCCCCTCTTAGTTTACCTCATTTGTTTACTTCTTTTCTAAGTAGCTTTGTCTGCTGTAACTTCTCTATCTTTCCATGTGTTTTAAACTCAACGTTATATTTACTCACTTCTTTCTCTACTTGTGCTCCTAAACAGTTCTTTACTTTTATCATTTTAAACTCATCATCATATTTACTCATTTCTTTCTCTACCTGTATTCTTAAACAGTTCTTTACTTTTATCATTTTAAACTCATCATCGTATTTACTCACTTCGTTCTCTACCTGTGTTATCAATCAGTTCTTTTTTTATCATTTAACTCATCATCATATTTACTCACTTCTTTCTCTTCCTGTGTTTCTAAACAGTTCCTTATTTTTATCATTTTAAAGTCATCATCAAATTTACTCACTTGTTTCTCTACCTATGTTCCTAAACAGTTCTTTACTTTTAACGATGTTCCTTACTTTTACCGATGTTCTTTACTTTTATCGATGTTGTTTACTTTTATCGATGTTGTTTACTTTTATCGATGTTCTTTACTTTTATCATTTTAAACACATCTTATTTACTCACTTCTTTCTCTACCTGTGTTCTTATACAGTTTTTTACTTATCCATGTTCTCTAATTTTATGATTTTAAATTCATCATCATATTTACTCGCTTCTTTCTCCACCTGTGTTCGTAAATAGTTCTTTACTTTTGTCATTTTAAACTCGTCATCATATTTACTCCCTACTTTCTCTACCTGTGTTCCTAAACAGTTCTTTACTTTTATAATTTTAAACTCATCATCTTCTTCACTTTCATCCATCTGTGATTTCAGATTCTCTTTCTTTCCATGCATTTTGAAACTCATCCTCACATTTGCTTACTTCTTTTTCCATCTGTGTTCCTAAACAGTGTGTACTTTTACTGTTATATATCAGTGATTTCAGATTCTCTATCTTTCGGTGTGTTTTAAACTCATCATCACATCTGTTGACTTCTTTTCCCATCTATGTTCCTAAATAGTTCTTTACTTTTATCCGTCTATGAGCTCAAATTTTCCTTTTTTATCATCTTACTGTGAGGGTCTGTCTTTTTTGTTTTGCGTTTTATTCTTATGCACTCTGAAACTTTATTATTCCACAAAATTTTATATTTCTTAAAAATGTTTTGAAATTGTAGATCATTAATATCCTTAACTAAACCCTTGTTGATCACATATACTAGGCAACGAATTGAAATAATGGCGAGAGGTCAAAATAATCAGCAACTTACGTAACAAATCCACTTAAGTATAACAATCACTTAATATTAAATTTCATCAATTGTAAGTTAATCGAATTAGCTTTCTTTTCATGTATACGTTAAATTGTGGTGTGGTGAATTAGAAATTCAAACCAGGAAAATTCTGTTTACTAAACTTTCTGTCTACCCTTTCCCTTCGCTGCGAATTTCGTTTCCCATTTTCCAATCCCCCCCCTCTCCCACACACACTTCCTATGTGGAATGTGTATGCTCCTTCTGAGTTAGCATCGATCAGTTCAGTTAGCATCTGAAGTAGAACCCTGCTCTCGCTTGACGTTGTCATGTCAGACTCTTTCCTTGAGAGCTTCGTTTGCATTCGCTTTCCAGCTACCCAGTTGCTTCCTTTTATAGCTTTTTGTTTGCATTTGCTCTCATGTGGCCATACTTTTGTTTGCATTCGCTCTCATGTGGCTAATGAGAAAAGAATGCAGGCTCTCAATAACCTCGAAAACGCAATGTTTCAATTTAAAAGTAAACAGCATTAAAAAATGAATGCTTTTTTTAAAACTATGTTAATATATACGTATTTTTATAACATACTACATCATATCTCTTTGTGAAAGAAAATGTCAATTGTAAATGAATTAGTAGTAATGCTTTGTATACTATGGCATAGTTCACGACAAAATAGACTAAACCAAAACAGCCCCGACATCACAGCCAATACATGAAATAGCTCCCGTCAAAAGAGCATACCGCAGAACAATACGCTTAAGCCACTCCCTGACTCTTGATGAATAACATAATTAATAAGGGAAATGGATTACTACTTAAATGTATTTCATGGCGTCCGTATTGTGTCAGGAAGAAATATTCGGAATTACAGTTGGAATTTGTTGTTCCAGACACAACGCGCAATACATGAAATACAATTAAGTTCTAATCCATATGTCCTTTACGAATTACGTAATAATTAGCATATGGAGCGTTTACAGTAGAGTTCTCAACCTCGCACAAATAACTCGGCTGAAGCATATGATCGGTATTTTCAGCAGATCATAGATTGCTGTAATACTCCCCACCCTCATTAGTGTACAAAACAAACTTATACGTGAATTTCTAAAAGAACAGACGAGGTTTAGGCAAACAGAAACATCGAAGGAGAAGTACGTGCAATTAAATTGGCGACTTGAAGCAGAATTATCATGACGCCAATATTTTGGATTATCTCCGTGGTTCTCATAACTTAATAACATAACTTTACTTTTTCAAAACCATTATGAGTTTTACTAAGAAACTAGCTTAGTAAATATATACACGTGTGAAAAAACTAGCTATGCACGTGTGCCCGTGCCATGCACGTGTGAAAAAGCTGTGACTGATTTTTTTAATGAAATTACTCTGCAATGCGAAAAAAATGAAATAAAACACGACGTAACACCTACGTAAGAGAACAAACATCGCAGATAAATTGTTCAAGCAAGTGAGTGTTGCCACAGATGAAGTCGTTTGTCTTACTAACTTTATTTTATTTTCTGGCATTTCTCCTTGATTTTATGTATCGTGCGGTAGCGGTGAGCTTAGTTCCGATGTCGGCCACTGGATAAAAGCAGATGGCGCTGCAAGTACTGAATGATGTCAGAGTGTTGGGGACAGACGTGGCCTGTTATATAGATTTTATTGTTTAAAACCGTACAGAAATATCGTGCTACGAATATTTTGGTCTGTCTTTGTAAAATCTCTCACAGCGTGGCAATTTAATTTGATTAAAAATATTTTTTTTTTACTAAAAATTGTTTAAATTCTTGTTTTCTTTTTTTTTTTTTGCAAAACCTTATTTAAATTATTTCCTTTTCCATTTCAGTTGGCAGTTTAGTAAAGATACCTACACACATACAACTTGATGTATAAATAATTTTGTTTAGACGGAGCTCTTTTGACGGGGGCTATTTTATGTATTTACTGTGATGTCCGGGCTTTTTTGTCGCGGCTATTTTGTCATATATTTTATGTACATACAATATATGTACTATTTTTTTTTATTTGTATTAACAAGTGCTGTAACTCTATGCAGTGTGGTTGAAATCATTGAAGTCAAAAACTAAAAATGCTGTGAAAAAATAAAAGAAAAAAAGACAAGGAGACACAATATACTTGATGTACCGCCATTTCCAAGCTGTATGAGAATTCCCTTCCCGTTTTCTCGACCTAATTCTGGCAAATCTTAATGTTAAACACACCGACTCAATCAAAGATGAGAATTAGCGTCTTTTAACATCAAGAAGTTTCTTTGAACGAAACTCGCAGGGATATTTTAAACTCACTAGCTAAATCATATTTTGCTCGGAAAATAATTTGATTGGAATCTAAAGCACAAATGAAAATAAACGAGGATTCAGTTAAAAAGAAACTAAGCTATGTAAAATGATTTTGTGTAACGCTATTAATTTTCACGTGATAAAGTTTTGGTAATGTAACACGGTTTTTCATTCGCTTCCTTATAATTAAAATGCACCACCCCGGTGGCGCAGGCTTATGACTATTCGTCCGTGAATGGTCCGGGGCCGCCCCGGTGGCGCAGTGGTCTAAGCGATGGCCTCTGATCATTCGTCCGAACGGGGTCCGGGTTCGAATCCCGGTGAGGCATGGATGTTGTGTTTGTCTTACGGCACTGGCTCTCTCCCTTCCCTGGAACCAGTGACTCTAAATTAGGGACGGGCGACTGCTTATAGCCCATTGAGTTGCTCACGGTGGTCGTTAAACCTCCAATCAAAAAAAAAAAAAAAGAAAAAAATGGTCCGGGTTCTAATCCCGATGAGGCATGGATGTTGTGTTTGTCTTACGGCAATGGCTTTCTCTTTTTCCTGGAACCAGTGCCCCTAAATTAGGAACAGGTGATTGCTTATAGCCCATTGAGTTGCCCCCGGTGGTTGTTAAACCTCGAATAAAAAAAAAATGCTAGCTTTGTGTTCACACTATGCAAAGTAAATTTCCATATTTAATGCATTGCAAAAAGCTTGCGAAATGGAAATCGACACTTCGAACTACAGTGTACACAACTTATACGAGTGTCGTTCAAAAAGTAACGAGACTGATTTACATGGAACAGAAGTGTGATGAGGTAAACATACTTACATACTTTCGAAGTATTCTCGCTGTACTTGAATGTACAGGTCCCACTTTTCTATATACTTCCGGAAGGTGTGTTCGAAGGACTTCCTCGGCATGTGGTTCAGGATACCCGTTAATTTTACTACATTAAACTTCAGTATTTGATGCAAACCAGCGCCCACGAAATTGTTTTTTGATCTTCAGGGAATAGGCGGAAGTCGCATGGCGCCAGATCCGGTGAATACGGGGTTCAGCCATCACCTCAATGCCTAGATCTTGGATAACCGGCTAGGTAAGCAAAGCACGATGTGCAGGGCACTCTTCACCATTCATGAATTTCTTGTGCCACTCAAAAACTCTTGCACGAGGCAAAGCATTTTCCTTATAGGTTGTCTTAATCATTTTGTGTGTTTCTGTGGTGGTTTTATTCAAACGCACGCAAAATTTCATGTTTGCCCTTTGCTTCAGTTTTAAATCCGCACTGCGTTATAGAAACACCTTTGAACTCTACACCGTCTACTACAAGAATGAACTAGCAGAGCGCTGTAATGACTCATCGTCCCGTGACTGGTCTTGCAGGTGTTCCGACACAGGCAGCAGCATTCTTCGGCGTGGTTTTGTTCTGGCGCTATGTTGTCAGTCTCATTACTTTTGAACGACCTACGTAACTGCGTTTTCTCTTGAGTAACATGTTTTTAACTTAATGATAAATGTAATTTTCGATGAACTGTTACGGAGATTTAATACTAGAATTTTAGGCAAAGATATTAAATCTCATTACGCAACTTTTATTTCGCTTTAATGCTTCATTTCCACGATGCGTGAGAAAATTTTGCTTCGGCACCCAGGTATCAGGAACATCGGAAACACGGTCGGTTTGTTTAGAGACGCCATGTGGGTCTGGGCCTTTGTATTTCGTAGACGCATTGGCATTGTCGAGCTCATTTAGCGCTTTTACCTTCTTCAATTCTAAGTAGCCGACTTAAGGCGCAATCCCTTTTAATTTCAACCTTGAAGTTTTGTTAAACCGACGCCAGCGTTTCCCATGATTTTTGTGGAAGGAAGGGGGTGCGTTTGCGTGGGAGCAAAGGGGGCAGCTCGGATAGTTGACTCGAGGATTTGAAAGCGACCGGTCGCAGGAGGAGGCGAAGAAACACCTTAGGTGTTGGGAGGCACGCCTTCAGCTAGCCGGGGGAGGGATAGGGTTCTCTCCCCACGTGCGGGAGAGGTAGAGGAGGGAATGACTAGAAAATGAGGAAGGCAACGAAAAGGCGATTTACGGAAGAAAGTGTTGGTTTCAGAGGAACGGGGATGAATAATTGCAAAGCTGAGCACAACTTTCTGCACTTAAGCAAAGATAAG
Source organism: Macrothele yani (assembly GCA_039090855.1). NCBI lineage: Eukaryota > Metazoa > Arthropoda > Arachnida > Araneae > Macrothelidae > Macrothele > Macrothele yani. The sequence continues at coordinate 113,382,187 of CM077026.1, forward strand.
AATAAACTGTTTTAAGAGATCTTAAAGGATTGCATAAAAATTATTACTCATTGTTATTATTATCTTCAACCACGCAGGGACTGGCATCGCTATTAACAAAGAGTATGCTAAGATTATGCACCAACAAGTTAATAATGTTCCTATTATTATTCCTATTTTACTACGTTAACCTGGAAGAACAAACCAAGTTAACAGCACTATAATTAACAAAATTTAGGTGGCTTAACAATTTTTAAAATTTGATATAATTTGATGTAACGCCACAGTGTAATGTAACATACAGTAGCGGCACATCAAGGGTTGGGTGCAAGGCCATACCCACCGGGAGTGCAGGGAGGGCGGTTGCCCTACCAGAATGGTTATTCCGGGGGAGTAAATTAATCCAAAACAGTGAATGGAAGCTTAGAAAACAATATGCTGATATGTCTGAGCTCCTAGACCTTTCCAAATATGTCGTTAGGATGAAGAGCTAATTAATCACCTGTGTTCTGCCGCAGAAAGTTCCCTAAGTGTTTATCATTAAACGGATTTTTTCCAAGCGTTAACCCTAAAGCTTCTTCCTATTCATGAATGAAATACGGTATTTACACTATTTAATACAAATTTTGAAGGTGACAATCCGTTCACTGATGTAAAAATAACAAGGATGGTAAGTCAGATAATATCTAAAAACTTTGCCGTCATGAAGTGGGAATCGAACCCATGTCTGCCAGATAACACCCGGGTATGCTAACCACTTACACCACCCAGAACGACCGAGGCTTAAGTTTCTGATTAATTTGAATATAACCATTACGGGATTCGCTAGTCGAAGCAACCGGCATTCATGTTTAGCGAATCTGGAGGTTAAGAATCTAATTCCGTGATTGCCCGGCGGAGCAGATAAATCATGAATGAAATACGCGATTACATCATATAATACAAATTTTGAACCTCCAGATTTGCTAAACATGAATGCCGGTTGCTTCGACTACTGATCCCGTGATGGTTATATTCAAATTAATCGGAAACTTGAGACTTGGTCGGTTTGGGTGGTGTAGTGGTTAGAATACCCGGGCGTTATCTGGGAGACGTGTGTTCGATTCCCGCTCCACGACTACGAAGTTTTCAAGTTTTCGGATATTATCTGACTTAGCATCCTTGTCATTTTCACAGAAATAAACAGCTTGTCATCTTCAAAATTTGTACTTCTTCTTATTGTTATGTTCACTATCCGATACTAATTCGTTCTGCCTTTCTGTGGAGTGTTGTGTTGTCGGCGTTCACATAACGTTTACGCTTCACTTGGTATTTACCTGGTTTTTACATAAAAAAAAAAAATGTCAAAAACCTGAAGTGTGATTTTTGAAGGATTATAATACTTTCCTATAACGGCGGTGGGTAACAAAGTAAAAACCGCGTATTATTTGAGTAGAAAGCAGTGGGGGGGAGGTAAATTTGAATTCGAAGGGGCGGAATTTCAAGTCTCGCCCTCACAGAGAAGAAAAGCTTGCTACAGTCCTGGTTGGGTGTACTTAAAAAAAAAAAAAAAAAGGGCACAAAAAACAAACAATCAAAAAAAAAAAAATTTTTTTTTTGTTCCTGAATTTTTAGCAATTCAAAAATTTCTGAATGAGCATTTTTGTTTCACGGGGGAGACTTGCAAAGTCATGGTGCTATAAATCTTTCCATTTTTAATAACACAGAAATGTTGTTTTTCTCTCTGCAGCGTTTTTCAAATTCTTCTAGTCAAATATCGTATTTTGGTTTAATGTGACCACAGGCGTATATGAATTTGGAGGAGCCTGTCTAATGTGCGCCGAGTGTTATCATTCAGAAAAATCTGACTACTCTGAGTTTTTGCGCAGACATTGCCTTTTCACAAATCAAATACGGGACCAATGAATTTCTTTCCAACTTCCGCAGAAAGACATTCGGAAAACTGAAAAACGCGACTGTTCATGCTCATCACGCATCTAACTTAAACTAAACCATCTATCTATCTTTGAGACTAAATCGCGAAGGCTTGTGAGGATTTCCGGAACAAAAATGTAACTATAGCCGATGACGATTCAGAGAAACGAATTGCAGCGCCAAATGGAATGTAGCACAATGCGTCTCTCTCTCTCTCTCTCTGTTAGTTTCCTTTCCTCGTTCTGTATTGTGCACCACGAACACAAGGCACAATTGAGTTTCTTCAAGCACATGTGTTCCGAAGGCACTGCAATTTTATTTTGCCAATGGAGCTGAAATATTTTTCTCCCATTCCTTTTCTTCCGAGTTTCCAATCCGTACGTTGCTTCATTTACGAAAAGAATGCACACATATACATTTGTAAAATATTATCATAACATATCGCTAAAACTTCAATAATGAGGAGACTGCGAACCAAATAATTACGCCTGAATTTATTTATTTTTTTATTTCCAATACACTGTAAAAAAAAAAATCTGAAATTCACGAGCCACTTTCCGTCATTTCTTTCCTGATTTAACGAAGCATATTCTGAAGATAACAGATACGTACGTTTATCTTGGACAGCAGATATCAAGTGAGGGTCACATTGATGAAGAAATTAATCGGCGTACAAAACTTGCCTGGAGAGCTTTTGGAAGAAACAGCATAATTTTCAAGAGCAATATGCCATTATGTCTTAAAAGAAAAATGTTTGATCAATGCATCCTTGCAGTGCTTACGTATGGTGCAGAGACGTGGACCTTAACTAAAAGAGACATAAAAAGGCTGCAGACAACTGAAAGAGCATGGAGAGGTGCATGCTTGGTGTAACCAGGAGAGATAAGAAGAGGAACTCGTGGATCCGAAAAATGACAAGAGTGGAAGACATCATGATCAGAGTTAAATCCTTGAAATGGCAATGGGCTGGACATACTTAGCATTTTTATGCGACAATGTGAGTATGATGGTGGGCAGTATAAAAGGTATGGCAGCTGTAATCAAAGAGGTTCAACCTTCTATCGTCATAGCCCTTTGCACTTGTCATCTTACCCATTTGGCTGCAATAAAAAAAAAAAAAAAAAAAAAAAAAGCGCCCGAAGGACAGACCATCGATGGATAGCCGAAATTTTAGATTGGATTCGAAGGGACAGGGAAAGACCCAGAAGACCACATGGGAGATGGGTGGATGAAATTCGAAAGTATGCGGGAGTAACATGGAGGAGACTGGCACAAGACAGATCGTTGTGGAAGAAACTTGGGGACACCTTTGTCCAGTAGTGGATTGATAATGGCTGACAATGATGATTTATGATACAACCTTTTTCGTGAAATGACGGAAAGTAAACTGAATTTCACGTATTTTTCGTACCAAGGGATATTTTCTGAATTTTCAGAAACCTTTACGTAGTTTCTTTTTTGTATTGACGGTAAATTACCGTTTTAGGGATGTGTTAACGGAAAATTCCGAATTTTCAGAAACCTTTCCGTAATTCCTATAACGAAGTAAATTTCTCCGTCATTTTTGGTCTACGCCGGGATTCGAACCCGAGTACGCTTATTCCGGAACAAGTCGCTCTACCAACTGAGCTACGCAGACATGTATTCTGATTAATATCTGCCTTTATGTCATGTGCGTCCTGCTGGCAGGTACGTCACATCTCCCCCCCCCCGAAAGAGGGCCGGGGGCATGGCCCACGGATCAGCCGTGACCATGAATCGTTGCAGGCAGACAACCACTGTAGAACGTGCACTTGAGAACTCCCAGTCAATCTGGTGTGTGGAATGCAACGTCACACACATTTATTTTTCGAAGCACTGGAGAAGGGATTCTCTGATTTTTCCTATCTCGCGGTGTGGAAATAACATTACACCAATGCGAGATTTTGAACGGTCGGGTCATCCGGGTAGTTCGGGCGCCATTATAACGAAGTAAATTTCTCCGTCATTTTTGGTCTACGCCGGGATTCGAACCCGAGTACGCTTATTCCGGAACAAGTCGCTCTACCAACTGAGCTACGCAGACATGTATTCTGATTCCTATCTGCCTTTATGTCATGTGCGTCCTTCTGGCAGGTACGTCACATTCCTTTTGTTTAGTAACGGGAAAACTCCGTTCTCACTTTTTCCGTATCCATATGGCGAAAACATAATAATAGCGATTCGCGGAAATACTTAAGGTTTAATTAACTGTTAAATTTCGATCGTCTGTCAAAGGAACTGATTTTGAAGATCTGTAGCGAGATCGGATATTGTGGATAGAATATCGCATGAATTTTGGTTACTATGGCACAGGATAGTTCTTCTCTCCCTCATTTTATGCATCAGCTATTATAGATTGTATTACTGTAAAAAAACGGGTATTTAAATTATGGCACAGGTGATTGCACGATGTCTATGTATCAGTATGTATTAGTCTGTGGAGTGCTTAAAACAAAAGCTATTATAGCTATCAAGAATAAATTTTATATTTAGAAGTTTTAGGAAATAACACTATATAAAACAGTACATTTCACAATTTCTTAAAGATAATTTAAAGTTACTGTCAGTTAAAAAAAAAAAAAAAAAAAAGGTTTCAAGCTCCAAGCATTCTGTTGCTTCGAAATATTACGTTGAACACAAAATATTTAATTTACGGTAAGTCCTCCTACAGAAAAAAATAAATTCTTATGAACCTATTCAGAAAAATAATGAGCTCCAACAGAAAATAAAATTACTAATTCACCCGCATCAATAGCAAAACACACACACAGACACAAAACAGTATATTTTTCAACCTGATACCTAACGGTGCAGGTTGAAAAATATACGTAGCTTTCTATCTCAACGGAAAGCACACGCGTCTTCAGTGAAGACAAAGCCCAACAAGGCTAGCTTGATCTCCACCTGGCGCAAAGAAAGGATCTGAATATGTCAAAATTCAAGAATTTGCAAAATTTCTGTATAAATAAGTAAAAACGCGAAAGGCTTTTTTTTTTTTTTTTTTTTAAATAAACGTAACTACTGACTACGGAAAATCTGTCAAAATATGGAAGTTAGAAGAAACTAGAGGTCTGCATGGGCAGGGTCAGACATTTTTTAAATTAGAGAATTAAGCAGCGGACCGGGTCTGGCATTTTTAGTTTAGAAAACAAAGCAAAGGGCCAGGTCGGGCATTTTTAGTTTAGAGAACAAAGCAACGGGCCGTGTCGGGCATTTTTTAGTTTAGAGAACAAAGCAACGAGCCGGGTCGGGCATTTTTTAGTTTAGAGAACAAAGCAGCGGACCGGGTCTGGCATTTTTAGTTTAGAGAACAAAGCAAAGGGCCAGGTCGGGCATTTTTAGTTTAGACAACAAAGCAACTAGCCGGGTCGGGCATTTTTTAGTTTAGAGAACAAAGCAACTAGCCGGGTCGGTACATCGTAAAGAAAAAAAAAGCGTTTTCCCCCGATATCCTGGTGTATTTAACTGTTTTTCTGGCTTTACTTACTTCCATGACATAGCCCAGGATGCAATTACAGAGGCGAAGAGAGGCACTCACAGTGTTTTTACTATCTGTAGGTATTAAGATGGTAAAACCACTTTGGGGCTTGTTGACAACAAAAAGATTCGACTCTTAGCCAATGTGTGAGTTGTGTGGTGTGGGAGACGGACGGGTGCCTGCAGTGGGGTGCGGTGTGTGTGTGTGTGTGTGTGTGTGTGTGTGTATGCAAGAAAGCCGGACAATATTGATTGTTTCTCCTGTCCCTAATCCGTATAAGGATTGACTTCCGTAGTGTTACCACTGGCTAGTTTAGGTAAAGGGACATTTTGAACACCCTCGATTTTTTTTTTTTTTTTTTTTTTTTTTTTTATACCTATAGGGAGTGACTTTTGTAGTGTTACGGCTTGCTAGTTAAGATTAAAGGAGATTTTGCACACACTTGGATCTTTTTTTAATCCATATATAGGGATTGACTTTTGTAATGTTACTGTTTGCTAGTTCAGATTAAGGGAGATTTTGCACACGCTTGGTCTTTTTTTTCTCTCACTCTCTCTCTTTAAAGGTTATATTCTTCGATAACATTGCCAAAGTTTAACTGATATTTTTAGGCTTACATCCAAAGAAATATGTTCAAGAGCATCTCATTTCATTATTTAATTTTCACAATTTAGTAAAACACAATAGAAAAACAAAGTAATACCAAATGGCACATCTTGGGCCAGGCCTAAATAATAGCTGCACTCGACGGGCCGGGCCTAAATAATATAGCTACAATTGTCGGGTCGGGCCGGGCCTTGAACGTACGTGCTTTATGCGGGCCGGGCTAACCAAATATGGCCGGTGCAAACTCTAGAAGAAACAGAACATTTTAAAAACGGAAATTTCTTTAAAAGACGGACACCTTCCAGCAACTTAGCTGCATTTTATTTTCAGAAATTTTCCGTAAATTTACGCTACTTATTTATTGCAGCGTACGCTGCAGATAAATTCTAATCGAATTCCCGTTACATCCACGCGTCGTTTTTGAAAAACAAATGCAGTAGGATATCTTATTTAACTCGAAAATAAAATAAAACGAGACAAAGGAACAAACAGGAAAAAAAAAAAAAACCTTTTGTTTCCCCAAAACTCATTTTAATTAATGATCGGGTGGTTTCGAAAAGCTTTTGACTTCTTTGCTTTTGTTGATAAGTGCGGACATGGGCAAATGATTGCGTTCAATCCAGGTGCAAAAGTGTGCGTTCAGATGTGAATGCGAGGATAAAGCTCGTGGAAAGGTCTCGGGATTAGAAGCCTGTGCTATCTCGGCTAAGGATCAGAGATGCAACCGATGGTGGTGGCAATTTTTCGCCTGTCAGAATCTTTCCGTTTTCCGGTGTTGAACCTCACAATCCCAAGGATTACATGCCGACCGCATCCTCAGCCGCAAAACTTCTTCCAATGCCGGACTTTTTCTTCTCTTTCCCTTTTAACAGCCGATGCATTTTCCACGTCAACAGATTTTTTGTTGTCCTGAAAAGAGGGATTTGGGAAGGCCGCGAGGTGTTATCATAGAGATGAGAATTTTTCCACTTCTGTGGGTACAGTGTGACAAGGTGGTCATGCGCGGGTATTGGACCGCCTGGCTGCCGGCACTGCTTATCTTTGATATCATTAGGATGCCATTTTTTGTTCTCTTCTTTTACAAACACTGAGGAAATAAAACGCACTGATATTTGGATTCGAGATCTTTCTTCTTTCTGTTTTCTACATTTAAAAATAAAAAAATAAAAAAATAAAAAGAGAACAAAAGGAACTTTCAGCAAACTCCTAGGTTTAATTAGCTGGTCCTTATATGCTTGCGTGCATGTGTGCGCCCGCAGGTTCAGAGTTGGAAACCGGTCAAACATTTTGGACCCGGACCCGGCCATCACGTAATTGGACCCTACCCGGACCTGACCCTGACAAATTTGCTTAGAACTATAAATTCGAATATATATCAACATCATTGTCAGTTTTTTATCAATCCACTGCTGGATGAAGCTCGCACCAAATTTCTTCAACAACGGACTGTCCTGAGCCAGTCTCTTGCATCAACCCATCTCCCACGTGGCCTTCTGGCTCTTTGCCTGTCCCTTGAAATACAGTGTAAATTTTCTGTTGTTTATTTGTGGTCCGTTCTGGAAATATGTCCAGCCCATTGCCATTTCAGGGATTTTACTCTGATCACCACGTCTCCCACTCTTGTCATTTTCCTTATCAGCGAGTTCATCTGTTTATTTTTCTTGGTTACACCAAGCATGCATCTCGCCATGCTTCTTCCAGTTGTCTGCAGTCTTTGTATGTCATTATCATAATTTCCAGTCATTATCAATCCACTGCTCGATGAAGGTCGCATCAAATTTCTTCAAAAACGGGTCTGTCCTGGGCCAGTCTCCTGCATCAACACATCTCCCACGTGGCCTTCTGACTCTTTGCCTGTCCCTTGAAATACAGTCTAAAATTTCGGTTGTTTATCTGTGGTCCGTTCTCCTGGCAATATGTCCAGCCCATTGCCATTTCAGGGATTTTACTCTGATCATCACGTCTCCCACTCTTGTCATTTTCCTTATCAACGAGTTCATCTGTGTATCTTTCTTGGTTACACCAAGCATGCATCTCGCCATGCTCTTCTAGTTGTCTGCAGTCTTTGTACTTCTTTTCCAGTTAAGCTCCACGTATCTGTTCCTGTATGTATGTCTTCTTTAGTTAAGGTCCAGGTCATGCATTAATTAAACACTTTTCTTTTAAGACATAATGGCATATTGCTCTTAAAAATTGTACTGTTTCTTCCAAAAGATCTTCAACCAAGTTTTATACGCTGATTATTTTTCTCATCAATGTGACCTTTGCTTGATATCTGCTGCCCAAGGTAAAGGTAGATATCGGTTATCTCCAGCTCTCCCCCATCAATCGACAAATCTTCATTCCTTGTAAAAGCATTGTACATCAATTTTGTTTTCTGAAAGATCATTTTTAATCCCACCTCTTTACTCTTCTCAGAAAGTCCCTGGATCATGCTCTGCAGATCTGAAGTATTATTTCAAAGACCTCTGAATAACCGTTTTCTTTTCAAAATAAAACGGAAATAAAACTTGGTTCAAATCGGGTCGGGAACATCTTGACCTTACCCGTTTGACCCACAAGAAATTGTCGACCCAGTGACCCGTTTACATCTCTGCGCAGGTTACGCTACATCTCATAAGTGCATTGCAAATTTAATAATGCTATCGGGGGGGGGGGGGGGGGAGAGAAAAGAGTATTCGAAGATTCAACACTTGTAAAACGTGCCGTAGTGTTCACGAATACGAAATCTTCGAATGCGTGTCTCATAATATTTAAGAAAATTGTGAATTAAATTTCACTGACCTGTTTCAAGTCAAAATCCCGGGGAGAAGGGTTCTTGCTAGAAGCAAAAATATTTTAGAATACTATGGTATACAGGGTGTACGTAAACTGTTTTGACAAAAGAAGAGGGGTGATAGTACCCATCAAGACGAACAATATTTACAATGGAACCTAGGGTCGCATTCCACTCTGAGTGTCAGAAAAGAGTAAAGTTAGATGTCCAAGTTGAACTTTCGACAGTGCAAAGAAAGAGCATTAACGACATCATAAGTTGCAGAATCCCTTATGGAGATCAGGGACAGACTCAAAGTGAATGCTCAAAGTTGCGGCCATGGGTGCGGTTGCATAATTCACACCGGCGAATGAAAAACTGGCGCACCCTCTCGAAACTCCTGGTGTCGTGTTTATCCTGTCCGCTGCAACAACGATTCTAGCGAAGAGTTCTTCCACGGAGTCCACAGGCGTCTCGTACACCAATGATTTCATGTGCCCCCAGAAGAAGAAGTCCAGTGTGTTTAAGTCCGGTGAGCGTGGAGGCCATGCCACAGGTCCGCCACGTCCAATCCATCGTGCGGGATATGTGGCATTTATAAGCCAATCAGCTGCAAATGTCGATTCTGCGTCTTTTCTCTGCCAATTTGCACACGGTAAATGCTTGACGGTGATGTTCTGGCAATGTGCTACTTCTCTGGCACGAAAGGTGACGACTTGTGCTAGTTGGACGTATTTCGAAGTTACTCTTTTCTGACACTCAGAGTGGAATGCGACCGCAGGTTCCATTGTAAATATTGTTCGTCTTGATGGGTACTATCACCCCTCTTCTTTTGTCAAAACAGTTTACGAACACCCTGTGCATACCTCTACGGGAACTAGAACGGCAACTGAGAATACGTATTGGGCCTTGAACCTACACTATCAAAAATTTTGTGGAAGGTTGCACCAAAAAGTGGTGCTACACCACTTTCTGAGAAAAGATACACCATCATGTTTTGCAAACAAAACCCAACAATGTGGTTCAACTTTTCACCACGTTATGGTACAAGGTTGCACGCAAGATTGTACCATGCTGTTGGGTTTATTTTGCACCACAGAATGGTGTATCTTTTCTAAGAAAGTGGTGTAGCACCACTTTTTGGTGCAACCTACCACAAAATTTTTAACAGTGTACATGCGCTCTGGTTGGCGCTTGAAAATGTTGTCTGCAAGGGACATAATTTGGAAATACCAGCCCGGGCTCGAACCTCAGGGGGCCTGACCCGAGACCGATTCAGCTCAGATTTCCAGTTTACACCCCGGCCCGTTTCAGACTTTCATTAAGTATTATCTACCACTTATTGCAAATAACGCAAGGATCTCTCTAGCAGTGTTTCCTAGCCTGGGCGGTACTGGCCACAAGGGGCGCTTGGAATTTTCAGGGGGCGGGCGGTAAATCGTAGGGGCCATTGGAAGAGCGTTTAGGCTTTTATGGATATTACAGAAATAATTTGAAATCAGACCAAGACCTTTGTGCCCTTAAAATACCAAGTTGGGTATTCAATCCATTTTCATTGGACGCAAACAGACCTTCAACCAAGTTTGCAAGAGCAATTAACTGACATACAACATGATTGTGCCGCCCCGAAGGGAAGTGGTCTAAGCGATGGCCTCTGATCATTCGTCCGAAAGGGTTCCCGATTCGAATCCCGGTGAGGCATGGATGTTGTGTTGGTCTGACGGCACTCTCTCTCTCTCCCTTCTCTGGAACCAGTGACCCTAAATTAAATACGGGCGACTGCTTATAGCCCATTGAGTTGCTCACGGTTGTCGTTAAACCTCCCAATAAAAAGAAACAAAACTTACATGCTAAATTTTGAATTTCGGAAATTTCTTCGATTCTTTTATATGCAACCCGGTATGTTACAACTTTGAGAGAATTATGACAGCATTTTTCTTTCTATTTTTTTTTTCCGGCGTGAAATAAATGATGCAACAAAAATTTAATAAATAACGTTCACAGTTCACTCTTTTCTCCGAATTCAAGAAATTTAAAACAATCAATGATTAGTGAATATTTTGAGTTGCTCACGGTGGTCGTTAAAGCTCCAGTAAAAATAATAAAAATAATAACAATAATAATAATAATAATAATAATAATAATAATAATAATAATAATAATAATAATAATAATAATAATAATAATAAAAGAAAACATGATTGTGAGGCCCAAACACTTTTCAAACAATATGGACATGAAAAAAAAAGTCTTATCCTTTTCTCTGGCAGGAAATTAAATTACTATTTCTAGCTTTTTAGTGGAAAAGGGCTTCGGCGTTGGTCAGCAATTACTGACGAAAGCTAGGAACAAACTACAAATGTGTAAAAGGAGTGACTTGAGACTAAGACTAACCAACATTGAATCACACGTTAATATATATCAAATACGTGGAGATAATGTAAATGGACGATGTCATCACTCTTTCCACGTTACACGTTGCCAGTTTGGTGGAGTCACATCAAGGCAACCATTGATCAGAAGTGTGGATAAATTTGGGACTTTAGGCAGGCGATAAAAATTATATTTGTTGTTGTACTTCGTTTTTCTAATTCAATCGTGTGACTTGATTTCCAATCCCCCCCCCTTGGGTTCCAATATCTTCACTGGAGGGTCTTGTAAAAAATTAATCAAAAATAAAATTTTCTTATAAATATTCATAATAATTATTTAGTTTAAAATAATCAAATACGAATGTAACGCAAGGAATGCTTATAGCGTAATAAATCCGTTTATTTTCGTGGTGTAAATTTGTTTAAAGATTCGCTAAGCTTTCACACTCCATTGGGAGGCTTCTTTATACTGCGACTCACACTCCACTCCAGTGGAAAGCCTCCCAGTGGAGTGTGAAAGCTTGGCGAGTCTTTACACAAGTTTATACCACGAAAATAAACGGATTTATTAAGCTATAAGCGTTCCTTGCGTATTCACGACCTAGTGGTGTATTAAAAATAAGAGTACCGATGAATGTAACAATGTAACATGAATTTAATGCTATTACCGCTGATTTCAGCATTACATTTGACTTTGGGGGGACGGTGGGTAGCCAACATCCAATTTCCAGAAGTGGGCACTAGGCTAAAAATTGTCGGGAATCACTGCTCTACAGCAAAGGTGGCCCGTGGAGCCTTTTGTAATGGCCCACGAGACGTCCACAAAGGAAATCCTAAAATGAAAAAAACAACAACAACAAAAACACACAGTTTCGAAATGGAAAAATGAATATCCCGGTGCCTGGGGTACATGGACTTTGAATCCTCAAATCTGCTATGAGCGATACTGCGATAAATTATAAAACTGAAAATTTTAAAGAGTATTGAAGAATGTAGGCACATCTGGTACCTACTTCAGACTTCTTTGTAACGTAGATAGCATGGAGAGATGCATGCTTGGTATAACCAGGACAGATAAGAAGAGGAACTCAAAATGACAAGAGTGAAAGACATTATGACCAGAGTAAAATTCCTGAAATGGCAATCGGCTGGACATGTCAGAAGAACAGACCACCGATGGACAGCTGAAGCACAAGACAGGATTCCAAGGGACAGCAAAACACCGAAAAGACCACGTGGGAGGTATGTGCATGAAATTCGAAAGCACGCCGGGGTACAATCGAGGAGACTGGCTCAAGACAGACCTTGTGGAAGAAACTTCATCCAGAGAGCTTCATCCAGCAGTTGATTGATAACGGTTGATGATGATGGCATAACAAAAGTTATAACGAAGTAAATTTCTCCGTCATTTTTGGTCTACGCCGGGATTCGAACCCGAGTCCGCTTATTCCGGAACAAGTTGCTCTACCAATTGAGCTACGCGGACGTTTTATTCCGATTCCTATCTGTCTTTATGTCGTGTGCGTCCTTCTGGCAGGTACGTCACATCTCCTGGTACGTTACAAAGTCACACAGTGGCAATTAGCATATGGTGTTTTTTATGTTATTCGTAGTAACAATTACTGTTTGCCAGCCTGAGAAATAATCTATGTGTAACCAGGGCCGGATTAAGAGGAGGGGGGGGGTCTAGCGGGGATATAGCCTAGGGGTCACCATCACCCCCAGCTGTCATGCCGCTACACCGTACATGATACACAGCTTATATATATTTATATACAGAGAGAAGTAAAAAGTAGTTTTAATTTTGTATCGTATGATTCCCACCAGATTACAAACAGCTAGAAGACTAACAGATTGCAACGCAGTGATGACTCACTAAAGGGTAAACGTTTCGTGTCGCTGGGTACAGATGGGTCGGAGAGACAGTTTCAGCTTTTTCACTACCACACACCTCCCTGTTTGCACTGTGAACTGTTAATGGGCGAAATCCACTGTGACATCACATAACATAACAAAAAAGATGCACCAAGAAAAGTATACAATCTCAAATTATTAAAAATTCTAAGACAAAATCTAGGAAGCTTAAGCTCTTAACTCGTGTTCTTATTAGAACAGTGGTAAATATAGGGACTTGTTTGAAAACTCTGCAGGTAATTTGTTAATTTGAAGAATGAACTGCGCATTATCACAAGCACGTTTATCTTGGACAACAGATATAAAGTGAGGGTCACATTGATGAAGAAATTAATCGGCGTACAAAACTTGCCTGGAGAGCTTTTGAAGAAAGAGCATAATTTTCAAGAGCAATATGCCATTATGTCTTAAAAGAAAAGTGTTTTATCAATGCATTCTTCCAGTGCTTACGTATGGGGCAGAGACGTGGACCTTAACTAAAAGAGACATACGAAGGCTGCAGACAACTCAAAGATTCATGGAGAGGTGCATGCTTGGTGTAACCAGGAGAGATAAGAAGAGGAACTCGTGGATCCGAAAAATGACAAGAGTGGAAGACATCATGATCAGAGTTAAATCCCTGAAATGGCAATGGGCTGGACATACTGCCAGAAGGACAGACCATCGATGGACAGCCGAAATTTTAGATTGGATTCTAAGGGACAGAAAAAGACCCAGAAGAAGACCACATGGGCGATGGGTGGATGAAATTCGAAATTATGCAGGAGTGACATGGAGGAGACTGGCACAAGACAGACCGTTGTGGAGGAAACTTGGGGAGACCTTCGTCCAGCAGTGGATTGATAAGGGTTGACAATGATGATGATGATGATGATGATATATATGTATATTATGCAAGCGAAATTGTTAACTAGTGCTAGGTCATGCTACTCTACGGAGGACATGACTTATATATATATATTTTAAACTATTTTAGGTGGGAATGTTACTTGCATCTATGGCCTTGCAGAAACCCATTTCCAACTAGGTCTTTGTGGAAGTGAGAAAATGCAGAGTTTTTGCTGGTCCTTGATAAAGCCAAGGCTCAGTATTCTCGACACCTTCTACATTCAGTTGTTTTATTTTATTTTTTTCTTTTCTCCTTTTACTCACACAGGTAGATACATAACCTTTTCTATGTTGTACTAGGTGTGAGTCAAAATTATATTTGTATATATTTTTTTTTTTGCTTAGGTATCTTTATAGAATCACAAGCATATATATATATATATATTGCTATGGTTTTGTGTTGGAACTTTAATAAGGATTGTCCGTCATAATTTTGTTAGGGTCCCACTCAGATGTCTTAACGTTGGTAGCCTACTGAGATGCCTTAGCCTTAGGAGCACACAAAGACCTTAATTCGGCCCTGTGTCTAATAACAGTCATGTGAGGAAAAAGGCGATTTAGGGCCGATGTCATATTCTTAGACCGCTATATTAGTGCAAGAGTCTAAAAAAAGTGTTTTTTAACTGAGCCCCTGCCTTCTCTTGTTTTTTTTGAAAGAAAATGTTATGAAATAACATTTCTGTTATGGCATTCCCTTTGACTAGACACTGAAGGATTCTTTACAACCAAATAAATACGTCTTTCTTAGGCTGAAGACTTCTTAAATATTCCATATTTAGAAACTATCTATTTAAGAACGGTTCGGAAAAAGCTTGGCAAGGAACAGAAAGAGAAGAATACCTCGTCTTTCCGCGAAAAGGAAAAATAGCTTCTTTTTTTTTTTTTTTTTTCTATTTGTTCCAGAATTGTGGGTGTTTTAGTATCGGGAAGAATGACAACATTATTTATGTAGGGTTTCAAGGATCGTACAGAAAAGCACAGAGGGCGAGAGAAAAAGGGCATAGTGGCAAGATTGTTCCACATGAGTGTGCCAGCTATGCTTGTCAATCACAATATTCTGCAAAAGAGTCGCTCTTTTTAGTAGATCAGTCGGAAGCTGTCTGCAGCTGCCGGTGCCTTCGTTGCGGACTCTCCCACGGGCCGGGTCACACTTCGGTGACCCCCGACAATTCCAGTCTTGTGCCCAGAGGAACTCGCGTAAGTCCCCGGGTCGTAGTAATCGGTTCTCGCAAAGGGGTGGTGTGGAGAGGAGGTTGTTGTCCTTGTAGTTTATGATTTTCGAGGTTGCCGCTGCATTTGGGCACTTTCTTCTGAATCCGGGACAAAGAGCTCTATTCCCTTGTGCGGGATGATTTGCTTTCGTGTGAACATGCGCTCTATAAAAGGATAACAGAATATTCGGCAAGGTTTTGCGAGACGAAATCCCTGTATTAAATGCGTATTAAGCAGCAAGTATTTAAATAAAAACTTTGTTGGAGAGCTTTTGGAGGAAACAGTATAATTTTCGAGAGCAACTTACTATTATGTTCTAAAAGAGAAATATTTAATCAATGCATCCTTCCAGTTCTTACTTATGGATCTGAGACATGGACCTTACTAAAAATGGCATCAAACTACTGGAAGAAGTATGGAGAAATGCATGCTTCATACAAATAGGATAGACCGAAAGAGGAATACATGGATCAGGGCAATAAGAAGAGTTGATGACATCATGGACAATATCAATCCTTAAGTCGCAATGGGCTGGACATGTTCGTAGAACAACTGAAAATCGTTGGGCAACTTAAATCTTTGACTGATATCAAGGGATGGGAAAAGATCCATTATATCTATAAAGAAAAGTGTTTAATCAATGAATCCTTTCTGTTCTTACTCATAGATATGAGACATGAACTTTAACTAAAAAAGGCATCCAGATACTGCGAACTACTGAAAGAAGTATGGAGAAATATATCCTTGGTGCATCCAGGAAAGACAGAAAGAAGAACATATGGATCAGGGCAACGAAAATAATTAATGACATCATGACCAATATAAAGTCCATGAAATTGCAATGAGCTGGACATATTCCTGGAGAAACTGAAAATCGCCGGGCAACTTCAATGTTTGACAGATATCAAGAGATAGGAAAAAATCCGTTATATCTATAAAGAAAAGAGTTTAATCAATGAATCCTTCCAGTTCTTATTTATGGATCACAGACGTGAAGCAGGGGCATCCAGGATTTCTTTATGAGGGTTGCCCAAATTATTGAAGATGCAAATAAAACTACCCAGAAGAAAATATATTCCAAAATATTGGGAAATGATAAAAATATCTCCGCCATATTAAAGTGCGTTTCCAACAATTCGTAAAATATATATTTTAAAATGAGCAGCCAATAAAGACGAACGAAGGATCAAGTAATACCTGGCACTCCCACTGGGTGCGCCACTGGAGACATGTAGCTCAACTAAAAACGATATGCAGAGTCTACAGGCAACTGAAAGAGGCATGGATAGATGCGTACTTGGTGTAATCAAGAAATATAGGAAAGGGAACTTATGGATCACGAAAATGACGACAGATGGTGAAGTCACGATTAAAGTAAAAACGCCGAAATTGCAATGGACATGTTGCCACATGAGCTGACCACCGTTGGACAACTGAAATACTGGATTGAATATCAAGGGTCAGGAAAAGACCAAGGAGAAGACCACGTGGGAGATTGGTGGAAGAAATTCGAAAACACCAGGCTGGAGTGACTTAGAAGAGACAGGTTCGACATTGAAAGTTGTTGAAAAAATTTGGGGAGAACTTCATTGAGCTTCGGATTGATAACGGTTATTGTTGTTGATTTAAATCAGTGGGATTAACCCGTCGTTGGTCACGCCGTGAGCATTTCTCTCACACTTTTCATATAAAGAGTGCCATTTATTTGGAAGTGGCCCTGGGGTTCCCACCCCGCTCTAGCTGACTTTTAGAATTTTCTCAACAATCTGTTATCAGTTCCGATAAGGATTGGTGCGTGTTTGACATTCAAACAGTCTGCTCTTTGCTCCCGCGTGCTTTGTGTGAATATTTCTCCCATCAAGAGACCGCTGGCGTTAGCGTCAGTCACGTGAGAGCTTTCTCATCATGTGATCACTGGCGTTTGTGTTTTGTATTTTAATAGATAACGCAATGATACGAGTGCGCTTTTCACCTAATTTGATATGTAATTATACAGTATATATTAACTACACTTCTTGCAAAGAAAGAATGCAGCCTTGGTGGTGCAGTGGTCTAAGTGCTGGCTTATGATTTTTCGTCCACGTGGGTCCGAATTCGAATCCTGGTAAGGCATGAATAATGTGTTTGTCTTATGGAGCTGGCTTTCTCCCTTCCCTGGAACCAGTGACCCTAAATTAGAGACGGACGACTGGTCATGGCCCACTGAGTTGCTCACAGGTGGTCGTTAAACGCCCTCAAGCAAAAAAAAGATAATTCAGAAGAGTTATAATTGAGTAGACTACTTAAAACAGAGGAAAAAGGTTATATGAGAAAAACTCTCACATGCAGCTATTGGCGTTGTTCAACGTGTAGCGACCAACGACTGGTGAAAGATGAACAGAAAACAAAACTGAAGTATGATGATTTTACATGAACTGAAGAATTAGACGGTGTTGATGTAAATCAAAAATAACTCATGCCTACATTAATTTGCACAGCATATACCAAGTGAGGGCTACATCAAAGTAGAAATTAATAACGACTTGGCTGAAGAGGTAATTTTCAAGCGCCACTTACCGTTATGTCTCAAACGAAAACTGTTTAATCAATGCATTGTTTGAAATCTTATGGATCACAGACAAGGGACTTAACTATAAAAGACATACAGGGGTTGCGGAGAACTCAAAGAAGCGTAGAGTGATACATGCATAGTGTACACAAGAAGGATAGGAAAACGAACTCACGAATCAAGAAAAGGACAAGAGTGGATGACATCATGATCAAAATGAAGACCGTCAAGTGATAGTGGGCTAGACCAAAGCCATCTAGAAAATACAAGGCCATGACATTAGAGAGATGAGTTCGCTCTTTTAGTGACGTCACGTGGTAACAAAGGTTTCCGATTGTTTTCCCACGCTGTTGTGCATATCGGGTCAAACATGACACCGACGTATCAGGCCCTGTACCATGAGAGTGACGTCACAAACGGAGGGAATTCATCTGAATAATGTCATGGTCTTGTACTTTCTAGACGGCTTTTACTGACATTTTGCCAGAAAAACTAACCACCCTTGGAGAAATGAAATACCCGACTGGGTAACAAGGAACAACCCCGGCTGTAAGCAAAGATTGGCTTCGTGGCCCCTAATAGTACTTTTGCCTAAACAAAGTGCATGTTTCGGACTCACTGAAATATCAGTTTTCAGGCACATTTCAGTAACATATTTTTTCTCAATGAGAGAAAACTGAAATTGAAAAAAAAATATGCATATGTGTTACTTAATCGAAACGATCCATTGTAGCTTGCAGTCCAAAGTGTGGAAACTGTAACTTTGTTAAATTAGCAAATATGAAAACGTTCTGCTTCCCCCCTCAACCAAGAAGACGTCTATCTACCGTTTTGTTTATTGACGACAAATTGCTTCTTTCTCATTCCCGTTTAATATTTAAAGCTGGCGGAAAAAATACCAACCTTTGCTGCAAAGCCGAAAGAAGGGAAGAGCTTATGCTTCATTCAGAGGCATCCTTAAAAAAATAGTAGAAGGAAAAGCGAATAGGTGTACTTAAACTTTTTATTTATTTATTTATTTACTTTTGTGTGTGTGTGCGATTTCCTTTTTTTTTTTTTTTCTAGAGATAGTGCAGATTATAAAAATTTGAGGATGAGAACATCAACATAGAAATAAAATCCGCGCTCTCTTGAAATGGCGGCAATTCGCAGTTGCCTTGATTGCCTATGCTAAAGGCAGACCCTGCCAAGGGACGGGTAAAAAACTCAGAATAAGACCGCGTTGGAGTTGGATGGATGAAATTCGAAAGCATGGCTTAGAAGAGTGGCTAGAGATAAAAAATTGTAGAAAAAGCGAGAAAACCCCTTCATCTTGCAGTGAATTGAGAATTGCTGTTGCTGTTGTTGTTGTTGATGATGATGGTTATTTAACAGATTCAAGGCGATTTGCATTGTTATATTTCGCCTATGAATTATCTTAGATTTTCATGTAGTTACGGTCTTCGCATCTTCATTAGATAATGCCATCTTTCAAGTCACAATTTCTGTCTCTTTGCTGAACGGAAAATGAATTTTCTCATGTTGGAAGTCTGCCTTTCCCTACTTAACATCAGTATAAAATGTATTGAAAGTTCGTACACCAGAGTGGTTCTTGCGATTTCAGTACTCTGCAAGAAACTTCTTAATCAACGCTGATATGAATTTGCCAATCAGTTCTTTGAAACGAAGAAGCATTGACATTTTCTCTCGCTCACATATAATATCTTCAACATTGTTATCGCTCACATATAATATCTTCAACATTGTTATACAAAGAGCACTTCACGATTAAATTTTTATCCATCCAGCGAATTTCGCGGAAACCATTTCAGCCAAAGACACTTTTAATATTTTCTGACTTGTCTTTTCCGTTTTATTATTTATTTCCGTTACTTTTGCACTCACAAATGACATATTAACTGAATCACATTTTTGAAAACCTATTATTCTAAACATGTAATTTGTTGGGGAAGCAATATTTTCTTGATTTGATCTATCTTCTTACACCCTATAGTAATCTATGTACTAATAAAATTTCCAATCTCTAAAATCTAATGCCATCACTTTATAAAAGCGGAATTCGGTTCTTTGCAAGAATTACTGTAAAATGGAAGTAAAGCGATCTAGGAGCTCAATATGAAGATAACGCACAGCTGGGGGGTTTTCTTTTTTTTTTTTTTTTTTTTTTTTTTTTTGTACAAAAATCTCCAACTGTGAGTCGTCACTACTATGATAAGTTCAATCGGATTTTGCCATTTGCATTCCACTTCTGGCTACTCTATTTCTGAAATAAGTATACATGAAGAGATTCGTTACTTTCACAAAATATTTGATGGCATTATCTACGCAAATAAGTTGTATATCACTTTTGAAACAAGAAACTTCCTTTTTCATGAGCTTGTTAAATTACTTGGTGCCAGACAAGAAGTATTTCATAAAACTGACGGAAAAAGAATTATGTCCTTTTTATAAAACAAATAAGAACAAGATAGAGATATTTTGTCAAATTGATAGGAAACGAATAGGTTGTTATTTAATCAAACTGAAACGGGAAGAAGATCATCCATCATACATGATGAAACACAAGAAAATGAGAGTTTCATAATTAATACAGACATTTAACGTGGACCAGGAGCATCAAACAAAGATCTTCGCTCTTTCCACGTTTATAAATGAGTCACGGAAAAATTCTCATTGGCCGCCATTGTTATTCAGTTCTCTTTGAATAACAATGTTGAAGATATAATTCTCATACGCGCCGGATATGCTTCCGCCACAAGGAAGCATATCCGGTGCGTAACTGGAAGACCCTGGGTTCGACTCCCGATGGCGGCCAATGAGAATTTTTCCGTGACTCACTTTTAAACGTGGAAAGAGCGAAGATCTTTGTTTGATGAGAGTTTCATATTGTTACGAAAATTAAGGGCTGAGGTTGTACTTTTGGGGCGATGTTCGTAAAAATGCTTAGGGACCGCAAGAAATTGTGTCCGACGAACGAAGTCTCCATTTTTCGTCTCTTGATAGTGTACGGGCTCTGATTGCTTAGGTACCTACGGGTTCAGCGTTGGAATCCGTGCTCCGGAAGTACATTCGGTGGTCGGGGCCCACGACCCTATATTTGTGTTTCGAGGTGGGAATAATACCCACCCAGGGGCCCCCATAGTCTGTGGCCCGTTAAAATATTTTATCAAGTTCATGAGAAATTATTACTTGCTTAACGGAAACGAGAGAAGAAGAACGCCGGAAATGGTCAGAGAGAAGCCACTTATCTGACCATACTGGTCAGAGAGAAGCCACTTATCTGACCATACTGATCTAAAAAGGGGAGTAACAAAAAGGAAGTTCCTTATTATAAAATCTATTATAAAATTGAGAGTAATAAAAGAAGCGGAAGGTGTCTCATTTGGTCAAACTCGTGAAAGAAAGTCTTACTTTAACAAACTGATCTACATGTATCAACATCACTTGCATCTATAGAATTCAATTTTATAATCGCAATAGCGTAGTTTAGAAGTTTCCTTAAGATCCCTAGATTGTTGTTTCTTTTGCAGCATCACATTTCCGAACGTTCAGAACAAATTTCATCGAATATTTTAAGTCGGCCATGTTGCAAATTTCTAGGAACTTTCAAATAAATCTATGAAAATGTTGTTAGTCCCTTAATTATGAGAACTTCCATTTATAGAAATAGTCAGGAATGTCGCGAATGACATAAAAATCGGGGAAGCTCAATAAATAAAGTATTAAAAATGATTTTAAAAAAAGTTAAGATTGGACTCATCATCATCATCATTGTCAACCATTATCAATCCACTGCTGGACGAAGGTCTCCCCAAGTTTCCTCCACAACGGTCTGTCTTGTGCCAGTCTCCTCCATGTCACTCCCGCATATTTACGAATTTCATCCACCCATCTCCCATGTGGTCTTTTTCTGGGTCTTTTCCTGTCCCTTGGAATCCAATCTAAAATTTCGGCTGTCCATCTATGGTCTGTCCTTCTGGTAGTATGTCCAGCCCATTGCCATTTCAGGGATTTAACCCTGATCATGATGTCTTCCACTCTCGTCATTTTTCGGATCCACGAGTTTCTCTTCTTATCTCTCCTGGTTATACCAAGCATGCACCTCTCCATGCTTCTTTGAGTTGTCTGCAGCCTTTGTATGTCTCTTTTAGTTAAGGTCCACGTCTCTGCACCATACGTAAGCACTGGAAGGATGCATTGATCAAACACTTTTCTTTTAAGACATAATGGCATATTGCTCTTGAAAATTATGCTGTTTCTTCCAAAAGCTCTCCAGGCAAGTTTTGTACGCCGATTAATTTCTTCATCAATGTGACCCTCACTTGATATCTGCTGTCCAAGATAAACATACGTATCTGTTATCTCCAGTTTTTCTCCATCAATCGATAAATCTTCATTTCTTGTAAAAGCATTGAACATCACTTTTGTCTTCTGAAAGTTCATTTTTAATCCCACTTCTTTACTCTTGTCAGCAAGTTCCTGGATCATACTCCGCAGCTCTGATGAGGTAGTTGCAAAAATGACTACGTCATCAGCAAAACGAAGGTGGGTTAGATAATCTCCATTAATCTTTATCCCTTTGTTTTCCCAGTTCAGTGATTGAAAGACATTTTCCAATGTGGCATTAAAGAGCTTCGGAGATATGGTGTCACCTTGTCTCACTCCCTTTCCAATTTTTATGTGTGTTGTATTTTCAAACAGCCGAATCTTTGCACTTGCATTTTCATAGATGTTATTAATAATATTAATGTATGCATCTTCAATACCGCAGGATTTCAGAGCCGTGGTAACTGCTGATGGTTTCACCGAATCAAAGGCTTTTTCATAATCGATAAAAGCCATGCACAATGGAAGTTCATATTCCCTCGCTCTTTCAATTAGTTCTCTCAGTACGTGGATATGATCTATTGTGCTGTAGCCACTCCTGAATCCAGCTTGTTCTCTCGGTTGAGCCGTGTCCAGTGTTACCTTCAAGCGGTGTGAAAGAACTTTAGTGAAGATTTTATAAACCACTGATAGGAGGCTGATAGGTCTGTAGTTTCCGGACTAAACAAGCATAAATGAAAGCAAGAACTATATGTAGATAAGCCTGTATACCAAAGTAAAGCAATGATTTCTTACAATATAATTCAGAATTATTTCAAAGTATTGAATAAAACTGGGATGTTGATTTTTTTCTTTGAAACATGTTCAAACATCTAACAAAAGAAAAGGTACAAAAGAAAAAGAAAACTAACATCTGGTGGGGCCAAAACGCGTTAGAAATCAAAGTGAATAAATGGAAATGAATTGAATGTTATTAATTATCCACTTATCTGTACATGAAGAGTATGTTACTATTAATTTGTTTCTTTAAGCAATATTTCTTAGCCAGGCTTATTATCCCGTAATATCGGTAGCAAGAGCATCTCTGTTACGAGGGTTTCTGGAAAACAAAACATTGGGTAACACCTGCGACTTTCGGATGTTCCGATGGAAGGTTCTTGTCATCTCATCATAAGCTTTCAACAGTAAGCAATTTGTGTACCACTAGTTAACGCTTCAACCCTAAGCAATTGTGTATGACTAAGCAGTTTAAGCTGCATTTTTTAAGGAGTATCTCTATTTTTTGTACGAAAACATCTGCGGAATTTTGTCGAAACTAAAAGCTGAAAAGTTTAAGGGAAAAGGATGGTCAAATTTCTGCTCTCAAATGCACTTAGATAAAAACTTGAGATTTGTAATTGACTCTTTCATTCCACTGCTAAAGGCTACTAACGATCTCCAGTAATGCTGGCCACCCGTTCAAGTGCTATCATATGGCCCTGGCCTCCGGTTCAAGTGCTTTCATATGGCACTTGTCTCCGGTTCAAGCTATGATATGGCACTGGCCTCCGGTTCAAGTGCTATCATATGGCACTTCTCTCCGGTTCAAGCTATGATATGGCACTGGCCTCCGGTTCAAGTGCCATCATATGGCACTGGCCTCCGGTTCAAGTGCTATCATATGGTACTTGCCTCCGGTTCAAGTGCTATCTTATGGCACTGGCCTCCGGTTCAAGTGCTATCATGTGGCACTTGCCTTCGGTTCAAGTGCTATCATATGGCACTGGCCTTCGGTTCAAGTGCTATCATATGGCACTGGCCTCCGGTTCAAGTGCTATCACATGGCACTTGCCTCCGGTTCAAGTGCTATCATATAGCACATGCCTCCGGTTCAAGTGCTATCATATGGCACTTGCCTTCCGTTCAAGTGCTATCATATGGCACTGGCCTCCGGTTCAAGTGCTATCATATGGCACTTGCCTTCCGTTCAAGTGCTATCATATGGCACTGGCCTCCGGTTCAAGTGCTATCATATGGCACTTGTCTCCGGTTCAAGCTATGATTGGCACTGGCCTCCGGTTCAAGTGCTATCATATGGCAATGGCCTCCGGTTCAAGTGCTATCATATGGCACTTGTCTCCGGTTCAAGTGCTATGTTATGGCACTGGACCCCGGTTCAAGTGCTATCATATGGCTATGACCTCCGGTTCAAGTGCTATCATATGGCACTTGCCTTCGGTTCAAGTGCTATCATATGGCACTGGCCTCCGGTTCAAGTGCTATCATATGGCACTTGTCTCCGGTTCAAGCTAGGATTGGCACTGGCCTCCGGTTCAAGTGCTATCATATGGCAATGGCCTCCGGTTCAAGTGCTATCATATGGCACTTGTCTCCAGTTCAAGTGCTATGTTATGGCACTGGACCCCGGTTCAAGTGCTATCATATGGCTATGACCTCCGGTTCAAGTGCTATCATATAGCACTTGCCTTTGGTTCAAGTGCTATCATATGGCACTGGCCTCCGGTTCAAGTGCTATCACATGGCACTTGTCTCCGGTTCAAGCTATGATATGGCACTGGCCTCCGGTTCAAGTGCTATGATATGGCAATGGCCTCCGGTTCAAGTGCTATGATATGGCACTTTCCTTCGGTTCAAGTGCTATCATATGGCACTGGCCTCCGGTTCAAGTGCTATCATATGGCACTGGTCTCTGGTTCAAGTGCTATCATATGGCACTTGCCTTCGGTTCAAGTGCTATCATATGGCACTGGCCTCCGGGTCAAGTGCTATCATATGGCACTTGCCTCCGATTCAAGTGCTATATGATATGGCACTGGCCTCCGGTTCAAGTGTTGTGATATGGCACTTGCCTCCAGTTCAAGTGCTATAATATGGCACTCGCCTCCGGTTCAAGTGCTATCATATGGCACTTGCCTCCGGTTCAAGTGCTATCATATGGCACTGGCCTCCGGTTCAAGTGCGTCGAGAGTATGTGTAAGGAAGAGAGTTCTGCTTTCACAACTCTTTGATGTGCAACATCATTAATCTCCTTCCTTTACGCAATTTAATGTTTTTAGAATGCATTAATGTCTTTCATCCAATCTAATGTTGATGAAATACCCTGAGTTATCCAACAAAGTACTGAAACGCCGCCGCCTTAAATAGCATTTTTTTTTATAGAAATTTAACTTATTTTAGTAATAACCACACAGTTACTACTTTTAGAACGGTATACGGTTCCAAAAGTAGTAACTGTGAAAAATTTTCTGAAATTCACAGTCAAGTATCCGTCATTTCTTTCGGGAATTAACGAAGAATATATCTGAAACAACTTCTTCCGTGAAAATGACGGAAAGAAACCAGAATTTAACGAGTTTTTCGTACTACGAGAAAATTCTGAATTTTCAGGAACCTTTCCGCAGTTTCTTTTTTAAAGTGACCGTAAGCTACCGTTTTAGAGATATCTTAACGGAAAATTCAGAATTTTCAGAAACATTTCCGCAATTCCTTTCGTAAAATAACAGAAAATCTCCGTTCTCACTTTTTCCGTATCCGTATGACGAGAAATTACAGGTAATAGGAGCAATCGGTGAGAATACTTGAGGTCTGATTAAGTTTTAAATTTCAATCGTCTGTCGAATTTTGAAGTTCCGTAGCGAGATCGGATATTGCGGATAGTATATCGCATGGATTTTATTTATTGTGGCATAAGATATTTCTTCTCCTTTCCCCTATTTGGTGCATCAGCTACTTATTATATATTGTGTTACTGTAAGAAACCGGGTACTTAACTTATTGTACAGATGATTATACGACGTCTGCGTATCAGTCTTTGGACAACTGAAGACAAATACTATCTATTATAGCTATCAAGAGTGAATTTTATAGATAGCTTTTTTTGTGAAATAATGCTATAAAAAGTACATTTAATCTTTTTTAAAGATAATCGAAAGTCAATGTCAGTTTAAAAAAATCAAGTTGCAAAGCATTTAATTGCTTCGAAAAATCTCGATGAAAAATAGTTAATTTGTGAAAAGTCCTCCTACAGATAAAAAAATATATATATATTACAAACCTATTCAGAAAAAATTATAAGCTCCAAAATAAAATAAAATGATTAAATCACTCACATTACCAACAAAAAAACAAAATTTCATCATCGCGGTATTTGGATTGCCAAGTGTTTGTGGCTCAGTTGTTAAAGGCGCGGATCACCTGTTGAGACCGCTCCAATGACGTGGTTTTGATCCTGACCTCAGAGGAAGGATTATCAGGGGTAAGTGCTGTACAGGGTCGTCCATTTTGCGGAATTTCAATGTAAATACGGAAAAACCTGAAATGGACTTTTCTGAAATAAACGGAATTTCTGTCTACGGAAAATCTGTGAAAATACCGAATTTAAAATAAACGGACACTTTTAAAAACGAAAATTTCTGAAAAACGCAGATACCTACCGGCAAATTTGCTGCACGTTATTTTCAGAAAGTTTCCGTGAATTCATACCACTTATTTTTTACAGTGTATATTTATTGCATGAGTAAAAAACCGGCCTGTAATGTAAAGGTAAATTAAATTAAAAATTAGTTTTTATCAAAAAAAAAAAAAAAAAAAAAAAAAGGGAATATAGAAGTGAAAAGAATAATGTCTGTTCAATCCATATCTAATTAAATAATGGCCAAACAAAATTTGTCCATCTGTTAGTTATCCCTGTCTACCAACTTTCCTGTCGTGAGTCTCCAAGTTCCACCTAACGTCCTTCCGTTTTTCTATTCATCTCAAACTCGTGTTCCAGTCATAGCTAGCGGAGCTTAAACCTTCTCTGTGGGTGTAAACCGTACAAGAACGATTGCTGAGTCAGTCGGAGCTCTCTGGTGAAACATGGTTGCCTTTTTACTCAAACGGCTGTGCCAAACAATGGGAGATACCAATTTACGTATCCAAATCCGCCTCCAAAGGCAATCAGAAGGTACTAATATTAATCTGCGGTCTTAAGATTAAACGGCAACTAATCCAGAAGGTTAGACAGGTCGCACTTTTCAAAAAAAAGGTAGAAGAAGGAAGAACTCCCATCATATTTCAGCACACATGTATCATTTCTTTCTTGTCCAATTCCTAACTTGTGGGATATTTTCTTTTTATCATGTATTAAAAAACATTGCAAACGATCCAGAAACTCCGGATGTTGTCTGACAAAAGTTCCGGTTGTTTGAACAAATTTCTTTGGCTACATAAATTCACTTGAACAAGAAAGATCTGAAATTATGAATTTTGGCAGGTTTCCAAATAAGCTGCAAAGTGTGAGTCATTGATGAAATGTAAAATGGAGCAAAGCTATGGAACAAAGCTATGGAACAAATTATTTGTAAGGACAATGATTCACGATTGTATCAATGGAATTTTCCTTCTTTTTTTTCTTTTTTTTTTTCTTTTTTGCGTCAAAATGAGTCGTGCGAGACGGAAGGTTTCCTCTTGAACCTTTAATACGGCGTTTAATTCAAAGACGAGGTATTTCTGGAAGACCAAGTTGTAAGTGTGGGAGAAACAAAAAATATCAAGAATAAACCTTACGGATAATTCTCTACAAAACCAGGTATCAACACTTTGTGTGTGTGTGTGTGTGTGTGTGTGTGTAAGAGAGAGAGAGAGAGAGAGAGAGAGAGAGAGATGTTATATTGACTTTTTGTGTGACAGACACATTGTTCGTTACAAAGGCAAAAAATAGAAGAAAATACATTGAAAATCGGAGGAAAAAGACAGTTGTGTAACGAAGGCTTTGTCGTTCTTGGAAGAGGTTCCCTATTTTAGAAACACTACCTGGCCGTAACAATTGGCAATTTGACAACAAAGTGAAAAAAAAACCACACAAAACAAAATCGAAAAAAAAAAAGAAAAAAAAAAGGCAGAATTGTTCTTCCGCATGAATACTTTCTCTCTATCTTTTTTTCTTCTTTTTTTTTTTTTCTTGCTTTTGTCAAGTTAAGCTTTTCTATGTTTTTATTCTAGGTACATGTGGAGGTTCATATTTTCTTCCAAATCTTCGAAAGCACTTAAACATGTGTTGAAAGTACTGAATAGAAAAGAATGCTCCTTCCCTTAGACCTCATCAGTCAACAAATATGTGATGCAGGTGTCGAAGTTTTTCAGCAACCTCTTTTACATGAACTGGCACAGTGGTCTTAGCGATGGCTTCTGACAATTCGTCCGAGATGGGTCCGGGTTCTAATCCCAGTGAGGCATGAATGTTGTGTTTGTCTTACGGCACTTTAGTTACTCCTCGTAAATCGTTTTCTCACTGAACGATGCATTATTTCCCTGAAAAGCCTTTCCATTTTGGCAACATTGTTAATAAGTCACAGCTACATATAGTAATTAGATTGAATATATTGGATTTGAGAGATGTCTTTGACGTTAGGCAGATATGCAAAGTTGTTCAACGCAGGGATTTGAGAGATGTCTTTGACTTGAAGTTTGTTACGAGAGTTATATATAAATTTATATGTTTCTGGATTTATGTACCAGAATTGTCGTTATTGAGATCGTTGTGAACCACGAATATATAGTATATGAGTGACTTTGTGATATTCACAAATTTGTAGGTGATCGGACCCACATCCCTCTGGTCCGGAGCCGAGTGTTTTACCATTAAGCTACGCCGACGGAATTCATCACTGCAACTTCGTTGTCTTGACATGTGCTTTACCTCTGCAGCACGTCGTAACCTCACGTTAAATTGGTGGACAAGCTAAAGACGCGGGACCGTTGTTAAACAGGATATGTGCACACCTGCGCACCTACATACACTGAAGAGCAATTGAATTAAAGACAGCTGGCGTTACGCAAATGTGGCGCTGTGGGCGGCCCTGTAAACGGAAACGACATAACATATGCAGCGATCCAACAATATAAGGAGTGATGCGACGAGAATCAGTAAGAGTCGGACGCAGTATGGGTAAGACGAAGGATCTAAGCGCATTTGATCGTGGGCAAATTGTCGGGGCCCGACGAATGGGTCACTCCATCTCGGAAGTCGTGCAGGCACTGGGATTTTCACGAGCGACTGTGTCACGGGTGCACCGTGAGTACATCGAATCTGGTAAAACCATCCCTGCAAGGGCCAACTGCCGTGGACAACAGCGTGTGGATGAGCGAGGTCATTGTCGGCTAGCTCGCATTGTAACAGCGTATAGACGGGCCACAGTGCAAGAAATCACTCGGCAATTTAACGCTGGTGCACAGAAACGTGTAAGCAGCCACACCATCCAGAACCATTTCCTCGCTATGGGGTACAGAAGCCATCGTCCCACGAGGGTACCGCTGCTGACCGCACATCACAGGGTGCAAAGATTAGCATGGGCGCGGGAGCATCCCCACTGGACCCTAGACATGTGGAAAAATGTTGCCTGGACTGATGAGTCGAGATTTACGTTGGTACATGCGGATGGCAGGATACGAGTACGGAACAAACCACATGAAGCGATGGATCCTTCTTGCCAGCAGGGTACTCTTCAAGCTAGTGGGGGTGGCATTCTCGTCTGGGGACTGTTTACGTGGACTAAAATGGGACCCCTGGTACGTGTGACATCGTCCCTCACAGGTCAATGTTACCGGGATATCCTGGACGACCATTTGCTCCCGTTTGTGCGTCTTTAACATCCCACTGGGGACCTCATCCTGCAACAAGACAATGCACAGTGCCATCGCTCCCGAATTGTATCGGAATGGTTGGATGAACACTCCACCGATGTGACCTCGCTTCCTTGGCCAGCTAGGTCACCTGACCTCAATCCCATCAAGCACATCTGGGATGCCATCGAGAGAGATGTTCGAGGCTATGACCCCCTTCCATCAAATCTTCGTGAACTGTGGGAGCTTGTTCAGGGTTCGTGGATCCGTATGGCTTCCTAAAGCTTCGGTGTCTTGTCGAGTCCATGCCGAGACGAATCGCCGCCGTCATCAGGGAGAAAGGTGGTGCTACACGTTACTAGACAGGTATCTCTAATTCAATTGCTCTTCAGTGTACATGCACTGCACAAGACATCCCGTATTTTTACACAGAGTAACCTTGCATGGTGTCGTCACAATAATGCTCACAAGTTTTCTCCGCTTAGATTACCCAAGCAACATTAGTCACGGTCCTGGGTTCACCACGGTATTTACGCAGAGCTTTTACACCGTGCAGAGTTGCATCAGCTTAAAATCTTACTAGTCGTTGCCACGGAAGTTCGAGATGTGACTTTTTTCTGGACGTAGGACTACGTCTAACTCCGCGGAGAGTATGGGGCGACTTACGGTCGACCGCCTCT
This sequence comes from Macrothele yani, assembly GCA_039090855.1. Taxonomy (NCBI): domain Eukaryota; kingdom Metazoa; phylum Arthropoda; class Arachnida; order Araneae; family Macrothelidae; genus Macrothele; species Macrothele yani. Next base: position 113,412,482 of record CM077026.1, read on the forward strand.
GACAAAAATAGGTCCCAATTGAAATCATTATAGCGCTAAAAATACGTGCCGCACACTAATCGTGTTAGCACATTCGTAAATAGCATGGAGTCCAATTCGCGTGCTGCGCAATACATCGTGTGCGCGATGCTCCCCTCGTTCTCTGTGTGCGGAGGAGATGACGCAATGTTTTTGGATGTCTCGGCAACCGCGAGCGGAACACGACTGTGCGTGGTATCGTTTTAAAGCTCTCGACGAGATCTATTCAAATATATAAAGAACATATCCAGTGGTTTAAACTAATTTTTTTTAAATTGTTTCGTGTGAACGTGTTAACATTTTCTACAATGCTGCGGAATTCGCAGAATGAACGCAAGCAAAAGTGGAGAAAACGAAAACGAGACGCAAGAGTAAGTGATGAGGAATGTAAGACGCCCAAGAACTCTCTAGTTCGTTCAGGCAGCCCAACGAACTAGAGAGTACCGAGAATATCTGAAAGCAGCCGCCGCCAAACAAATATACAACACACCGATCGAATCCGTACCTGGTTCACCTCGAACTCAGCTTTGTGTTCGCAAGCATTGTTTCTAAAAATTAGGTAAACTACTTTTCATATCATAGACCTGTGTTGTCTATCACAAATTAAGCAAACGCTTTGAAACCATACTCAACTAGCTCATCCCAACTCTCCGATTTGCAATTCGTAGTCCTACGTTCCAAACTGACGGTTCAATCAGAACTGGGACTACCCGTATTTTTTTTTTTTTTTTTTTATTGTAGATTTTTTTTTTTTTATGTCGTTTCTGGAGGAGGATATCCCGACGTAGACACTGCTACATCATTTTCAGCAACCAATTCTCGTGCACGACCACACACAGCAGCACGAAACCCGGATTGTTCGGGATTTAATTGAACAGAACGCTGGATGGCCCTGTGCTATCCACTGTATTCGTCGGAAATGGAGCCCTGTGATTTCAACTGTTTTGCCCAATTGAAAAAGGAGTTACCCGCTACAACAAGAAACAGGACTCGGATCTCCGAATTATAGACATAATGACACTGGTACTTTTAATGGTGCCCATGAACTGCCACAGTTTGGGAACGTATTATTGGTAATAACAACTACCAATAGTTATTCTCAAATATTCTGATCAGTGCTTTGCTATTGTAGGAATTAGGGTAATTCGAAAGGATTAACTTACTCTCAGAATGACTTAATGTGATTTTATGCCCCAACTATCAAAATACTGGGTGACGTATTACAGAGATAAGGCACATGTTAAGACGGCAAAGTTGCAGCGATGAATTCCGTAGGTGTAACTCAATCGGAAAGCATTCGGCTCGAGAGCAGAAGGATGCTGGTTCGACCCCCGTCACCGGAAAATTTGTGTTTTCACATTGGCGCCCGATCCTGGAAATCTATCTACATGGCCGTTGAGTTCTTTGAAATATGTGTGATGTTTGTTCCACACATCGTATGGAATGAATGAGAATTTCTTCTTCATTTCGAAAAATGTGTGATGTTCCTTCCACACATCATCTGGAATGAATAAGAATTCCTTCTTCCATTCGAAAAATGTGTGGTATTTCTTTCCGCACACCATCTGGATTCAATGAGAATTCCTTCTTCTCTTCGAAAACTGTGTGATGTTTCTTCCACACGTCGTCTGGAATTAATGAGAATTCTTTCTTCCCTTCGAAAAATGTGTGATGTTCCTTCCACACGTCATCTGGAATAAATGAGAATTTCTTCTTCCCTTCGAAAACTGTGTGATGTTCCTTCCACACGTCATCTGTAATTAATGAGAATTTCTTCTTCCCTTCGAAAAATGTGTGATTTTCCTTCCACACATGGTCTGGAATCAATGAGAATTCCTTTTTCCCTTCGAAAACTATGTGATGTTCCTTCCACACATCATCTGGAATTAATGAGAATTCCTTCATCCCTTCGAAAAATGTGTGATGTTTGTTCCACACATCGTATGGAATTAATGATAATTCCTTCTTTCCTTCGAAAAATGTGTGATATTCCTTCCACACATGGTCTGGAATCAATGAGAATTCCTTTTTCCTTTCGAAAAATGTGTGATGTTCCTTCCACACATCATCTGGAATTAATGAGAATTCCTTCTTCGCTTCGGAAAAATGGTGCCATGCTTCTTCTGCACATCGTATGAAATTAGTTAGAATTCTTTCTTCTACAGAGAGTTACTTCAAGCATAGTTTGCGGCCCACTCGAAACCTACGATTTCGCGCCCCCCGCTTTTCGCAAGGGGGGGGGGATTTATGTGACATACTACAGAGGTGACGCACTTGTCCAGACGGAAAAGTTGCAACGCTAAATTCCGTCGGTATAGCTTAATTGGGGAAGCATTCGACTCCGGAGCAGAAGGATGCGATTCGATCTCCGCACCAGCTAATTTGTGCTTTCACAATTGCGTATATTATAGTGGAAAATAATGGAAATTGTGTTTTGATTGAATAAAACTATGCCTTTTATATAAAAAGATTTATTTTGTGGTTGGTACATTTTCCGCATCAATAGGATAATTTAGTACTACTTCAGAATTAATGAGGGGCACGGAGACCAAAATGCTTAGCGCATAATTTCTTTACGGGGACATGGGGTATATATCAATTGCATGCAATGATAGTGACATTAGGACAATTATTTCAAGCTTTAAAGGTGCAACTTTGACACGAAGACTTGTGGAACCCCAAACCAAACGAATCGTTGAGAACAGGCTGGTGCATGACTAAATATGCATCGCGACTCTCCCCTCTTTCAATTCCGAGGAAATCACTAGTCTTGGGCTCACCAGCAAGAATCGAATATCCGCTGCAGGCTCGCGTCGACTGTCCAGAAAATAAACCGCCTGCATCAAAGAAGGAAGGAGGAGGAGGAGAAGGAGAAGGAAGTGAAAAAAAAAAAAAAGAAGAAGAAGAAGAAGAAGAAAAGCAAAAGAGTAAGAGAAGTAGAAGAATAGAGGCAGGAGGAATGGAAAGAGCGGGTTGTCGTGTGAAATGGTGTTTGCGGCCGCTGCACGGCAGTTAGCCAAATGCTGCTTGGTTGCCTTTGAGTTGAGTGGAGGGAGAAAAAGGACCTAGGACTTGGCAGAGGGGTGAAGGGTGGGGGGATGTGGAAGGCCTGAGCATAGAAATCGCATTACTCGCAGTGTTCTTCATGTGACGTAATGGGGTTTGCAGTGCGCTCTCTCCTTCCGAGACCCACACGAGTAGTGGGTGATGTGCTTTGGTAAATAAGAAATGCCTTTTGCGAGAGCTTTCTCTCTCTTTCTTCTTTCTCCCTCTTTCTCTCTCTTTTTTTTCTTCTTTGTGGGGGAAGGGTAGTGCATGTAGTGGGATGAAGGGACCATCCACCTACAAAAGACGTTAGTTTGACGCTTCCTCGAGCGTGTACTTGGTATCTAAATCTCTCTTCTGCTTTCATGCTAAATTAGATCTCACACTTCCATATCCAAATCGCTCCAGGAGCCATATTCTCATGCGCTGACGCTCTCGTGTGATGCACGCACCTTTCTTTGTTTAGATTCAAGTGCATGCAGAATATGTGTCAGGAAAGGAAATACCATGGATCGTCTCGGCGACTGTTTCAAACCTCGCCGGTTACTCGATGAAATTTTGTTAGTAGGACAGCTTGAATTGAGCTACTTTTTCAGTTACTGACATAAATAAGAGGTGAGTATGTGTATCATACAGCGAGGAATCCATGAGCTCACATTCATCCCGGTCTAAAAAAAAGGAAGAAAGAGAGAAAGAAAGAGAGAGAGAGAGACTTCATGAAAGGGTTATTTTTTACGATAAAACTCCTTAATCGAAATTAAGAATAATTACCTGCAGACACCAATAAAATTGGCAAATGTGATAAATTGACGAAACTAGTCAAGAATTCCTTAAATGCAATAAAAGTTGCTTGGAGCGTAATGAAACATTGCGTTAACTCTGAATTGAAAATAAAACCAACGAAAGAGTGCTCCTGGAACTACAAGTAGTTGAAGCGGAGGCGAATTTCTTAGCGCCGTCGCAAATAATGTTAGTGTTCTTTCTTAACACTAGATGGCGATTGCACGGACGCCAGGCTATTGAACGAAGACTACATGTTATTAAAGCAGGAAAAAATCCGCCGCCCCGGTGGCGCAGTGGTCTAAGGCGCTGGCCTCTGATCATTCGTCCGTCTGGGGTCCGGGTTCGAATCCTGGTGAGGCATGGGTGTTGTGTTTGTCTTACGGTACTGGCTCTCTCCCTTCCCTGGAACCAGTGACCCTAAATCAGGGACGGGCGACTGCTTATAGCCCATTGAGTTGCTCACGGTGGTCGTTAAACCTCCAATAAAGAAAAAAATCCGGCTTTAATTCACACGTAAACCTTTTTCTTCTGATTTGGGGAATATACACACACCGGCCACTGAATTAGGAACCTTTTGTATATGCATGTAAATGACACCTACGCAGCCTATATATAAAATACGTGGTCACGCGCGTCACCACCCCATGTAGCACAGTAATGTTGTTTAAACGTTCAAATTTGGGTTTAGTAGTTGATAAGGGGTTTCTGGTTGGTTTAAAATCTTTTTCAAACGTTGATATGTGGTTAGCAGCTGAACGTTGAAACAGTGGGCGTTTTAGAACGTTTATGAAATGTTTTAGTAAAGCTGATATATTTGTGTTGAAATCGTGGAATTTTTAAAACGATTTTAAAACGTTGAAAAATCAGGCTCAGATCTCAACGCCATCTATAAAAAAACTTAAAAACTAATGATAAACGCACCTAATTTTAACAGAAAGTGGTAACTTTTTTACATAAGTACTAAATTTCTATAAGGACATGAACTATTATGTGTTGAAAAACTCCTCAATTTTTCGGCAGACATCATATTTTATTTCTTGAGCCTATTTCCAGTTCCTGTCATAAAGCATAATCTAGCGCCCTCTTTTGGTCGACATGAAAAACCGTTTAGTGTAAACCACGTGGCAGAACTTCAAGTTGGCACAAGATTTTCTACTGCCTTTTGCATTGTTTAAAAGGTATGTAAGTCTTGCTAAAATAGCTTTGTACCTGAGCCGTGTTTTACGAGAAATGTTATTAATTATTTTTCTCTAGGACGAAACGACAGTCCTAAATTGTTTTGGGCTCTAGCTACTTGAAAACTTCGTCTTGTAGAGATTGACGAAGAGGCTTGAATCTTCTTCAAAATAAGTATTGGCATATTTAAAGGATAGCAGGTAATATACTGAGGTACTTTATTGACGATCTGCCATATACAAGCGCATGCAATGATCCCTTTAATTGCAGGAATTTTTCTTTGTTAAATGCTATATGAATGCAGAAGCCGTAAGGTACAATGAAAACTCTATATCAACCCCGCTTTAACCAAAAATTCTACTTTTCCGAGTTATTTTAAGTACGTTAGAAAACAGCTTTAAAAGTTGAAAGTTGGTTTTTCGGAAGGTTGATATAACCGTTTATCAACCAGACATCCTGGTGCTTTTTAAACGTATTCTTTTTAAGGTTTCTGCAACCAACTCGTTAAATATTTCTGAACGTTGCAACAACCAATTTGTGCTAAATGGGACGGATGTCATGCAGCACAAATTGGTTGTTTCAACGTTCATGTACCTGACGGATGTCATGCACCTGAACATCATGGCTGATCAAGCACAACTCGAATTGATAATGAGGTACAGTACACCAATTATGTTGAATATAGTAACACTATACTAGTGATCCGGTTTATTGGCGTATAAAAATATACATAAGCGTTTCCAAGCTTTCGCACATCAACCAGATGGCTTTTTCAAGGAAGTTAGACAGAAACTGCAAACTGAATAATAGAACGCTTAACAATTTGAACGCGGAAACTTGACTTGACAATAAATAGATACGACGTTGTATTCATTTAAAGATACGAGGCATCACGATGGTTGTGCGCGCGGTGTCTTAGTAAGGAGAAGGCGTTACTTGAAGAACTGGTTCCAAATTCGTGGCAACTCGAGTGAGACGCTATCATTGCAAGTATCGCTGTTGGTAATGATCTCCAAGGTTTCCCGAATGGCTGTATACATTTAGGGGTAGAGTAGGTTGCTAATTTGTTTATATCATCCCACATAGGAGTGTCGGACTTGAATTTAACTTCTCTGGATAGGACCGTGGCCATTTTATCGTATTTTGTATCCCTGTTATGTTCATTGACTCTGATTCCAAACGAACGCTTGGTTGGTCATTCCAATGCAGTATCGTTTAGAGCCATTCGGATACTGTAGGGGGATAGCATAAACACCTGCTGGAAAGAGGTGGCTTTTCAGTATTTCTCTTTAGTATAGTATGTAAAGATTCAAGAGACCTTATGCCGACGCATCTTCATCTTCTTGAGGGCGTTCTTGAGTTTGTAAGACACATTTGGTATGTTGGGAATTGAGTCCAAATAACGAAGCTGCGGCGCAGGAAGATCAGAATGTTTGAACCTGGTTTTTTGGATGAAGTTATGTATCTCATTCAGTGAATATCCAGCATCAGTGGCCAACTTGATGGCGCTTTCAATTTGGTGTTGTCTAGAATGGGTATCAAAGGAGACGGCGAAGGCTCTTCTAATTCGAGAACGGAAGATAGCTGTCTTGTATTCTGTGGGACAAAGAGAACCTCGGAGCATCAGGTTGGGGACGGACGTTTGTTTATAATAGACTTGTGTACCGAGACGGTTTTCAGGCGATTTTCTCAATAAAACATTCAGATAAGGTTGAGCGTTGTTGTGTTCAAACTCCATCGTGAAATTGATCGAAGGATGCATATTATTGATTTTATCAAGGAAAATTGGAAGTCTCTTTTCCGTGAGGCCACACGAAAAAATACGTCGCCCGCATAACACAGCCAGGCGGTAGGTCGTGGGGAGAATATATTCCGCTTAATTGGGCGAAGTATTGCTTCTGCAAGGATGGGTGAAAGTGACGATCCCATCGGAGCGCCATTATTCTGTTTATATACATGTCCTTGGAAACTGTAGAAACTAGTATTAGTGATCAAGTCTATTAATTTGAAGATGCCGAAGCATGACTTCTGCGTATAAAATACTGAATTTGATATGGACTCCTTTAATATTCTGATAGGATTGAAGGGCAAAAGAAAGCCACGTCAAAGCTGCCGATAATGTCGCCTGGTAGGACAGTGAGTTGTTTGGTTTGCGTTATAAAATCCAGAGTAGAATTTATTACAAAGTCTGATTCAGGAAAGAAACTACTCAGCAATTTGGATAGTGCTTTCTCTAAATGGTACGTTGGTGCTGACTTCCTGGTTAAGATGGGTCTCAATGGGTTTCCGGGCTTGTGGTGGTTAAGTCTTCCGAAGAGCTTTGGGATCTGAGGACGAGGTGGTAGTTTCGCGGATTTCTTGAGATCGTCTGGAATAGCGGGTAACCGGGCCGCTCTTTGTACCTGTGCAATCCAAGAATTTAAAGGGTTTCTTTGAAGGGCTATATAACCAGAACTGTGATAAAATCTTCAAGTTTCTTAATGTAGTCTGCTACGTCCATAACCGCAATTTGGCTAGATTTGTCCGTTAAAGTCAACATTATGGACGGGTCATTTCTAAGGATCGAAATTGGCACGTGCTTCAGATTTCCGAGTCTTTCTGGCTCAGCAGTTAAGACGCGCGTTATTTGTTTAACCAACCCAAACGACATCGGTACAATTCACACCTATGGGAAATCGGATTGTCTGGTGTAAGGACTGAAAAATTTAACGTCTTCTATTATGCAAAATTTCTGTATAAATACGGAAAAACCTCAAACGAACTTTTCTGACATAAACGGAATTCCTGACTACGGAAAATTTATGAAAATGCGGAAGTTAAAAAACGAGCACTTTTAAAAACGAAAATTTCGTTATCTGTGGCAATTTAGTTCTGGAATTTTCCGTAAATACACGCCACTTATTTTTTACAGTATAACTAGTATTCCAAAGTCTTTTTTTTTTTTATATCGAAAATATGAAATTGTATAGAATTGCTTAACTTAATTTTCACAATGAAAATAATACAAATGTCAAAATAGTCGTTGGCTTAATATAGCAGGCAAAGTATTCATGTATGTACTGATGTATATTTTACATTGTAAATTAGAGTAATGTCCAGCTGTTCCTGCCCCCCTTTTTTTTTCGAAGGCATTGAAAATTTTACAGTAGTATTCTTAGTATTCTTTTATACGTTTTTTTTAAGGCAATCCGCCTAGAATAATGTACGACCGAGGTTTCACTGCATTTTCAAAAGAAAATCTTCCAAACATTGGAATTTTCCGAGAAGAATTTTCAAAACGAAAATTTCATTAAAACACGAAGACCTTCCGGCAAATTTTCTGCTCGTTATTTTAAGAAATTTTCCGTTAGGTGACACCACTTATTTTTAGAGAGCTGGACACTTTAAATCGCTAAAGAGAATTACTACCCTACTTTGTTGTACTAGGATAGGTTTATTATAATTTTCTGAATAAGTTCACTATAGTTTTCTAAGTAGGTTTACTGTAATTTTGTTTTTTTTATAGGAAGGCTTATCACAAATTATGTTTGTTTTTCATCATGATTTTTCAAAGCAACTGAATAATTTTGGAACTCGATATTTTTTAAAACCTGCACTAACTTTCAATAGTGTTTAAAGAAAGGTAAGATGTATACTATTTCATACCATTATTTCACAAATCCCTTAAATGTAAAATTTACTCTTGATAGCTGCAATAACTTTTGTGTTAAGCGCCCCTCAGGCTGACGCACAGACGTCACACAATATACAATCACCCGTACGTTAGTATAAGTACCGGGTTTCTTACGGTAACACAATATAAAATAGAAGATGCACCAACTGAGGACGGGGGTGGTCGGTTTCCACAATAACCTAAATATAGTGCGATATGCTATCCACAATATCCGATCTTTCAATAGAACTTAAAAATCAAATACTTCGACAGACAATTGAAACTTATAAATCTTTCTCCTGCAAACTATCATAATGTAAGAAAACCTCAGGACTACCATGTGACATACACATATTCAGGTTAATTTTCCTTACAAAGTTTAACTTAACCATCATGCGGAAATTTGCACTAAAAAATATTTTCGAAGATGCATTTCGTTAAAAGGCGCAGATTATTGTCGAAAAGCATTTCGTTGTTGCACAACAATGGCCGTCCACATGATGCTACCCACAATATTAAAACCTCCTAGAATGTGAGCTTCGAGGTATTAGAGCACCCTCCGTATCGTCCTGATCTCGCTACTTTGGAATGTCGCTTGGTTGGTGCACTCAGAGACGTTTCAGAATGCTGTAAATTTGTTACGGAAAAAGAAGTAAAAGAAATGCTGCACTCATGGATCGAATCTCAGCAGATCGTGCACACACTGGACCAAAATGCGTTGAGATGTAAAGGGACCATATTAAGAAATAATGTCTTAGTAACTTCTTAATTAATTGCTGTTGCAATCGATTTTATATGCATGGTTATTGACTCAGAGTCTGCGTTGCGTTTCTGCATGCGTTACATAAAATGAAACATACGTAATTATTCACACAACTTTCAGTTTTTAGTTTTAAGTTCATCGATTTCAGGGTAATGAATAATTTCTGTGAAAACCGAAAAAAAAAAAAAAAAGACAAATAAATAGAAGAGAGAGAAAGAGAGAGAGAGAGAGAGAGAGAGAGAGAGAGAGAGAGAGAGAGAAAAAAAAACAGGATCAATCAACCCTTTTACTCCTTATAAGATTAAGAGCAAAATGGAAATAAGCTCCATCATGTCCCATTAGTACTTCTTTTCTTCCAGTTCCCGCCATTTTCCATGCTAATTTTTTTCCTCAGGTACTGTGCTAATCTAAGCAATACGACAGAGTTGATTCCTTTTCAAACTCTTCTCAATTTCTCCCTTTTATGTGCGTGTGTGTGTGTGTTTGCTACTCTTCTCTTTCGTACATCTTCCTCTTAGTGCTATTTCGACTCCATCTTCTTTTGTTAATTGCACAACGGGAAATAATAAAATTTTATTTGCCTTCACACATCCCCCGCCCCCCCCCCTCTTCAGAAGCTCTATTGAAAATGATCCCCATTCCCTCCAGTCCGACATACCCACCCCCTACAGAAAAAGTTTATTTAGTCTCCAAAGGGAAAACTTGCGTCGGATAATCAATGGCTACATCCAGAAAGCACATCTATGTGATAGAAATACTAATTATCCTTACAGAAAAAGCTCCGAAACGCGATTCACTCAGAGCTGAGAAAGACAGGCGAAAAGGGACCGAGAAAGGAAGAGAGAAAAAGGGATTCATCCCAATGCTAAGCATACCTCTGTGTAGATCTCCCCCTCTCCTCCTCTCCACTTTTATTCAGATGATTCCGAGAGGTACCCAGTTCTTCCTTCACAAAGAGTGTTGACAAATAAGGAAGTGAAAAATTTCTTGACGAAAATTATTTTCTTTTGCTTCTTTTTCGTTGCAACCTGTCTGTCTCCCGGTTCTTTTCTTTCCTTGCAACAACTCCAGTGCCTCATAATTTGAGCACGGTATCTCTTATGAAGGAAGGGAGCCTACTGCGCGCAAAGCTTTGTCTGGGTAATTGGGTTTATGCGAAGTAAGAAAAAGCAGCAAAAATAAAAATTCTCTCTCTATTCTCCTTCTCGAGCATAAGGAGAATGATGGAATGGCATTGACTTTCTGGGCTCCAAGATGCTGCGGAGAAAATGGAGAAAAAACAAAATTTTGTGCACTGTGAAAAATTAACGGACCAACTAGAAATGACAAGGTGCTCGGCGAATTTGTCGTTACTGTTCCCCGTTCCAACATTTATTTTCCTCATCGGGGAGGACCTGGAAATGACAATGGTGAAATAATGCATACTCAGTTAAATGCACGCTTTAGTTCACACATGTACATACGGATATGCAAGGCTAGAAATCACAAATATATAGATTGTGAGAAAAATCTCTTCCTCTTGAGAATCCCAGATATAAATATTAAATCCACGTAATGTTGGTCGGCAGAAATTATGAGAGAAACTAGGATTCTTCACTATGATTTTGTGCTGTAAAACGTATAGCGAAGCAAGCCCAGTTTTTTGGTTTTAAGGTTTAACGACCACCGTGAGCACCTCCATAGGCTATAAGCAGTCGCCCATCTCTAATTTAGGGCCATCGGTTCCAGGGAAGGGAGAGAGCCAGTGGTGTAAGACAAACAAACCATCCATGCCTCACCGGGATTCGAAACCGGACCCATCTCGGACGAATGGTCATAAGCCAGTGCTTAAACAACTGTGCCACCTGGTCGGCCAAGCCCATTTGCAGGAGGTGAATTCGTCGCTGTGGTTTAGTTGGGAGAACAACTGGTTTCGGAGAGAGGAGTTGTTCTCCCAACTAAACCATACCGACAAAGATTATTACTGCAACTTTGCCGTCTTAACATCTGCGTCACCTCTGAGGTAGGTACGTCACATATATCCTCCCCCGCCCCTACTGAGAAAGGGCTGGGACAGAATCGTTGGTTCTCAGGTCAGCTGGCAAACCATGCTTGAAGTTCACTTATGACCACTCCTATCGGAAATGGATGCGGCCCGTTGACCACGTGATTTCCGAGAGAGCGCAATTAGTCGAACGCGTAGTATATACAAGGTGTGAGTGGAGCAGTAGATAGTAAAATTCGGAGCGTGATGGGTTCACGGAATAATTTATCGGACTTTGAGAAAGGACAGATTGTCGGAGCTCGAAGAGCTTGTGCCTCAATTTCCCAAACGGCTGAACTGGTGGGTTGTTAGGGAGCCGCCGTAGTTAAAGTGTATCAGAACTGGCGTGAAAATATTCAAACAACGACTCGAAGAAAAAGCTGCACAGGTCTGCGAAATGTTGATGTGAGAGATGAGCGCCGGGTTTTACGACTCGCACAGGCCGACAGACGCAGCACTGTTCAACAGCTGAGTAAAGACCAAGAGACGCAGCACTGCTCAACAGCTGTCTAAATACCAAGAGACGCAGCACTGTTCAACAGCTGAGTAAAGACCAAGAGACGCAGCACTGCTCAACAGCTGTCTAAAGACCAAGAGACGCAGCACTGTTCAACAGCTGTCTAAAGACCAAGAGACGCAGCACTGTTCAACAGCTGTCTAAAGACCAAGAGACGCAGCACTGTTCAACAGCTGAGTAAAGACCAACAGACGCAGCACTGTTTAACAGCTGTCTAAAGACCAAGAGACGCAGCACTGTTCAACAGCTGACTAAAGACCAAGAGACGCAGCACTGTTCAACAGCTGTCTAAAGACCAAGAGACGCAGCACTGCTCAACAGCTGACTAAAGACCAAGAGACGCAGCACTGTTCAACAGCTGTCTAAAGACCAAGAGACGCAGCACTGTTCAACAGCTGTCTAAAGACCAAGAGACGCAGCACTGTTCAACAGCTGTCTAAAGACCAAGAGACGCAGCACTGTTCAACAGCTGTCTAAAGACCAAGAGACGCAGCACTGTTCAACAGCTTACTAAAGATCAAGAGACGCAGCACTGTTCAACAGCTGACTAAAGACCAAGAGACGCAGCCCTGTTCAACAGCTGACTAAAGACCAAGAGACGCAGCACTGTTCAACAGCTGTCTAAAGACCAAGAGACGCAGCACTGTTCAACAGCTGACTAAAGACCAAGAGACGCAGCACTGTTCAACAGCTGACTAAAGACCAAGAGACGCAGCACTGTTCAACAGCTGACTAAAGACCAAGAGACGCAGCACTGTTCAACAGCTGACTAAAGACCAAGAGACGCAGCACTGTTCAACAGCTGACTAAAGACCAACAGACGCAGCACTGTTCAACAGCTATCTAAAGACCAAGAGACGCAGCACTGTTCAACAGCTGACTAAAGACCAAGAGACGCAGCACTGTTCAACAGCTGACTAAAGACCAACAGACGCAGCACTGTTCAACAGCTATCTAAAGACCAAGAGACGCAGCACTGTTCAACAGCTGACTAAAGACCAACAGACGCAGCACTGTTCAACAGCTATCTAAAGACCAAGAGACGCAGCACTGTTCGACAGCTGACTAAAGACCAAGAGACGCAGCACTGTTCAACAACTGACTAAAGACCAAGAGACGCAGCACTGTTCAACAGCTGACTAAAGACCAAGAGACGCAGCACTGTTCAACAGCTGACTAAAGACCAAGAGACGCAGCACTGTTCAACAGCTGTCTAAAGACCAAGAGACGCAGCACTGCTCAACAGCTGACTAAAGACCAACAAACGCAGCACTGTTCAACAGCTATCTAAAGACCAAGAGACGCAGCACTGTTCAACAGCTGTCTAAAGACCAAGAGACGCAGCACTGTTCAACAGCTGAGTAAAGACCAAGAGACGCAGCACTGTTCAACAGCTGACTAAAGACCAAGAGACGCAGCACTGTTCAACAACTGACTAAAGACCAAGAGACGCAGCACTGTTCAACAGCTGACTAAAGACCAAGAGACGCAGCACTGTTCAACAGCTGACTAAAGACCAAGAGACGCAGCACTGTTCAACAGCTGTCTAAAGACCAAGAGACGCAGCACTGCTCAACAGCTGACTAAAGACCAACAGACGCAGCACTGTTCAACAGCTATCTAAAGACCAAGAGACGCAGCACTGTTCAACAGCTGTCTAAAGACCAAGAGGCGCAGCACTGTTCAACAGCTGAGTAAAGACCAAGAGACGCAGCACTGTTCAACAGCTGACTAAAGACCAAGAGACGCAGCACTGTTCAACAGCTGTCTAAAGACCAAGAGTTGCAGCACTGTTCAACAGCTGTCTAAAGACCAAGAGACGCAGCACTGTTCAACAGCTGAGTAAAGACCAAGAGACGCAGCACTGTTCAACAGCTGACTAAAGACCAAGAGACGCAGCACTGTTCAACAGCTGAGTAAAGACCAAGAGACGCAGCACTGTTCAACAGCTGACTAAAGACCAAGAGACGCAGCACTGTTCAACAACTGACTAAAGACCAAGAGACGCAGCACTGTTCAACAGCTGACTAAAGACCAAGAGACGCAGCACTGTTCAACAGCTGACTAAAGACCAAGAGACGCAGCACTGTTCAACAGCTGTCTAAAGACCAAGAGACGCAGCACTGCTCAACAGCTGACTAAAGACCAACAGACGCAGCACTGTTCAACAGCTATCTAAAGACCAAGAGACGCAGCACTGTTCAACAGCTGTCTAAAGACCAAGAGACGCAGCACTGTTCAACAGCTGAGTAAAGACCAAGAGACGCAGCACTGTTCAACAGCTGACTAAAGACCAAGAGACGCAGCACTGTTCAACAGCTGTCTAAAGACCAAGAGTTGCAGCACTGTTCAACAGCTGTCTAAAGACCAAGAGACGCAGCACTGTTCAACAGCTGAGTAAAGACCAAGAGACGCAGCACTGTTCAACAGCTGACTAAAGACCAACAGACGCAGAACTGTTCAACAGCTGACTAAAGACCAAGAGACGCAGCACTGTTCAACAACTGACTAAAGACCAAGAGACGCAGCACTGTTCAACAGCTGAGTAAAGACCAAGATACGCAGCACTGCTCAACAGCTGACTAAAGACCAAGAGACGCAGCACTGTTCAACAGCTGACTAAAGACCAAGAGACGCAGCACTGTTCAACAACTGACTAAAGACCAAGAGACGCAGCACTGTTCAACAGCTGAGTAAAGACCAAGAGACGCAGCACTGTTCAACAGCTGTCTAAAGACCAAGAGACGCAGCACTGTTCAACAGCTGACTAAAGACCAAGAGACGCAGCACTGTTCAACAGCTGACTACCCAATACAACAGAGGTCAACCCGGAACAGTGTCTGCCATCAGTGATGTATTTAAGCATCTTTTCGGGGGAGCTTAGCTCTCCCGAAAATCCTTGAACCCCCCTTCCCCCCGTAGGGTTTGGGGATCTCCTTATATTTAGTCTAATTGTTTTCGTTTATAGCTGAATATTTGGAGAAATTAATTAAAAGAAAACAACTTAAGATGATGAGGGAAAATATGATAATAATAATAATAATAATAATAATAATAATAAAAAGGACTTCAATTTGAAATTTCTCTCATCCTTCAATAAATCATTAAACATTCTTCGTTAAAGGGGTGAATTTTCAAGCACTGACAACTCGAACTACTTCCGCAATGAAACCCTAATTCCACAGAGTAGCGATGTTTGCAAAGTAATACTCATATTTTGGAAGCTGGCATTCAGTTTTATATGTCTACTGGACGCCGATTTTCCATGTATGCGGTTAAGTCTCAGTGTAGCTAACGTGACGTTAGTGCTTCCAATACAACAAAATATTTGCTACCTATTTTTTAACAATAGCAAACTGTTAGCTTTCCAACCGTAGGTTGAAGAACCGTATATGCTCCAGCTTTGTCCGTCCGTCTGTCTGTCTGTCGGCAAGATAACTCGCGTAAAAATGGTTCGATTTCGATGAAATTTTAGTATGTGGTAGGGGACTACCTAGGAACAAACCCTATTAAAAATGGGCGAAATGGGGTCAAAGGTCAGGGACATAGGAGCGGAATCACTTCCATCGCCATTATGCGTCATAACTTACGTAAAAATGCTTCGATTTAGATGAAATGTTAGTATGTTGTAGGAACCTACGTGGAAACGAATCCAATGAAAATGGACGAAGTGGGGTCAAAGGTTTGGACACAGGAGCGGGGTCTATTCCATAGCCGTTAAGCATCATAACTTACGTAAAAATGCTGCGATTGCGACAAAACTTTATCATGTTATTTCGCAGGTATACCGAACCAGTTCTGTTGAATATAATCGAAATGGGATCAAAGGTCAGATCACAGGACCGAGATTTATTCCACAGCCATTATCCTCATAACTTGAGTAATGATTTCTGGTATGTTGGAAAGCGTATTATAATCAATGCATTGCATGATTTTACTAACTTGTTTACGTATAACAGAGTCAAAAGAAGACTTTTACTATGTGCAAAACATTGTGATATTATGTTAATTGTGTTTTTTATATTCCAGAGTAAATAATTTAAGTAGTTTTACGTGATAAATCAAGGTTGAATTTCGTGCTGCATTGATAATGCCAAAAAAGCAAACCGTCTTTAACACAATTATAAGTTAAAACCTTTGATTTAAACACAGGTGCTGAACACACATAGTTAAAGATACACAAGAACTTTCGAAACAGCGCCAGTTTCTTCTTCAGGTGTGAGTGTTAACGTGATGACAACGGGTTATGTACATATGGGAGAAGGAGTGGGTCACAACAGACATGCGCAATAAAGCAAAGTGATGAATATCTAGAATTAAGTTGTTTTTAACGCATTTAGAGTTAATTAGAATCAATATTTTGCAATGCATTCTGTAGTAATAGTTCCCATCGGGTAGGTACAACATAAGGGAGATAGTCATTGCAGTAGTGGTTCTGATTGGCAAGAAATATTAAACTCTCTGTGAGGAGAGTTAAACCTTTCGATTTCGGAGTGGAAATAATGGTGGCTTTATCCCATAACGGTTGATAGGCTTCCTTAAGGAGTAAGCGCGACATCGCTGTGGCAGATGACTTAGACTTGATGTAATATTTATGTTCGCTCAGGTGGGTTTTTAAATTGCGATTCGTCGAGCCGATATAAACACACTCATCCCGCCCAGGTCGCTCATGAGGGGGATAGAGTAAACTCCATGACGGTCCAACATCTAAGGTAAGTCTTTGTCGTGTTTTACTAAGGACTACTGTATATCACACGTGTGCTCAGCCCAAAGTTCAGTCCTTAGGGTCTACAAATGTTTTTTAAAACATTGGCTATTAGCAGAAAGTACGGTATCGAGCCTACATATAAGTGTTTTGTAATACTTTTACGCGTTTTCAGCCACAATTCTTAGTTGTAACTTATTTATTTGCGTACTTATGTTTTGTATTTTCGTATAAATGGAAAAGTTCATTAGATACTATCGCATGGGCGTTACATGTTTTGTGTGTGTGATCGTGAGGCGTTTCAAAGAGACTGGCCTTAGTTCTCTAAAAGAATAAAATTTGCATAACTTTGGCGTAAGTGCTTTGTAATACTTTGTTTGGGTATAAAACTAGGGGATTACAACGTGCACATTTGTGTTACACAGAGTAAAAAGTAACAAGTTTGGTTTTACGAATTACCTACCGGATTTGAATAATAAAACGCCCATATAACTTACTTAATGATATGGAATTTAAAATTTTTCAGTAACTGAGAGCAAATAGATTTTCGCAAAAGGGCCTCAAAGATATTTTTTGCGGGGGCGAGTTTTTCAGGTACGCCACGTTATCTTTTCTCAGAAAGTGGTGTAGTTGATGTTGCACCACTTTTTGGTGCAACCTACCACAGAATTTTTAACAGTGTGTACACCAAAATTTTTAACAGCGTATCTCCATGCCTACATTGAAGACTTTACACACACCTTGGTTGGGCAAACCTCCCAACTGCTTCCGGCATCTTATTGATTCAATGCAATGTCGGATTGCTGCTGTACTGAGGGCGAAAGGAGGACTTTTAAAGTATGAATTTGAAACCACACCTCCTCGCTCGGCAGCCAGATGATCATCTCTGCAACTCTGCCGTTTTGACATGCCTCTGATGTAGGAATGTCACAAGAGATATACAGGAATCACATACAGAAGACAAAAACGAAGGATTATAAGAGTACAAAACTTGGCTAGAGTGGATTTGGAAGGAACGGTACATTTTGTAAAGCATTTTTCGAGAAATCTGTGATGCTTCTTCCACACGCACATCGCCTGAAATTCATCAGAATTCCTTCTTCTACACTGAGCTGCTTTAGGCGTTGTTTGCCCACTGACCCGGAAACCCAAGAATCCATCTCAGCCCTTTCTCAAGGTGGGGGAGTGTAAATATGTGACGTGTCACTGAGGTGACGCAAGGGTCAAAACGGTAGCTTGCAGAGGTAAACCAAGGTCGGTGTGGTTTAGTTGGGAGAATAACTGGCTCCTGTGCGAAGGAACTTGGTTTCGAATACCTTCACCGGCAAAAAAGGAGCTTATTTTTACAAACTGACCCTACCGTCAGAGTTGGAAACGGATAAAAAATTTTGGAACCTACCCGGACCCTGCCGCCACCTAATTGGACCCCACCCGGACAAATCTGCTTTGAACCATAAATTCGAATATATCATCATCATAATTGTCAATCATTATCAATCCACTGTTGGATGAAAGTCTCCCCAAGTTCCTTCAACAACGGTCTATCTTGGGTCAGTCTCCTCCATCTCCCATGTGGTCTCCTTCTGGGTTTATTCCTGTCCCTTGGAATGCGGTTTAAAATTTCGGTTGTTCATCAGTGGTCCGTTTTCCTGGCGATATGTCCAGCCCATTGCCATTTCAGAGATTCTACTCTGATCCTGATGTCTTCCACTCCTGTCATTTTCCTTATTCCCGAGTTTCTTTTTTTTTTATGTTTCTTGGTTACACCAAGCATGTATCTCTCCATGCTACTTTAAGTTGTCTGCAGTCTTTGTATGTCTTTTTTAGTTAAGGTCCACATCTCTGCTCCTTACGTAAGCACTGGAAGGATGCAATGATTAAACACTTTTCTTTTAATGCATAATGGCCTATTGCTCTTAAAGATTGCACAGTTTCTTCCAAAAGCTCTCCAATCAAGTTTTCTACGCCATTTAGTTTCTTCATCAATGTGACCCTTGGTTGATATCCGCTGCCGTAGGCAAATGTAGGAATTAGTTATCTCCAGCTTTTACCCATCCATTGATAAATTTTCATTCCTTGTAAAAGCATTACACTTTAGTTTTGTCTTCTGAAAGTTCATTTTTAATCCCATTTCCTTATCCTTCTCAGCACTTTCCTGGATCATTCTCTGCAGCTCTGAAGTATTATTTCAAAGACCTCTGAAGGGTTTTTGGAAATATTTTTTTTTCTTTTCAAAAATAAAACTGGAGTAAAACCGGATCAGGAACACTTTGACCCAAACCCGCTAGAAATTGTCGAGCCGGTGACCCGTTTCCGTCTCTGCACACCATTGGACAACTGAGGTGTTAGAACGGATTCCATGAGACAGGAAAATGCTCAGAAGAAACCCATGTGTGAGATGGGAGGACACAATACAAAAGCATGCCGGATTTCTATGGAAGATAATGTTTTGTCGACGAGATTTGGAGAGACCTTCGTCCATCAGTGGACTGAGAATGGTTAAGGATGATGATGATGATACCACGTCAAAGATGGGAGGATGTAATTCGAAAGCAGACTAGAGTGGCAAGGAAGAGAATTGCTCAAGACAGAGAGATATGGGAAACACTTGGGGAGACCTTCATCCAGCAGCGGATTCATAATACAGACACTTCACTCACTTCACCTAACAGTGAGATAGGGATAAATATTAACACAAAACTTAATCCTTTTTAGAAAGCACCCCGTTCTATGAAATGAAGAGCAGGAGGGGAAAATGCCACAGTAGAACAGCAAACGCTTCTGCTCAGATACCTTATGGCAGAAATGATTTGCAAGAGCGATGTTCTCACCTGAGTCTTCTCTTTTTCTTTTGTTGACTGAGGCGTTGGGGTCAGCAGCACTTGGGATACCGAGGATTCCATTGATGGAATAAGATGGCCGTTGCAACTGCTGGGCTCCTTCGTGAGCAGGTGGCGCATGCGCAATTACCGAGGTAGTGTTGGATGTTGGCTGAGGGCTGCCGCCGTTGGCGTGAGATACAACATGCTTTGCTTTCTCTGCTGCTTTGTTCCTCACAATCCTGGAAAGATAGAAAAAGAATTCATCAAAAACAGACATTGTAAAAAGAACTGTTTATACGGAAAGATAAAGACCGGTTCAGAAATACGGTGGTACCTCGGTTATGCGTTTTTCTACAGAATGGCCTTAAAAAACGTATAAAAGAAATTTCCAAATGCTAAATACTATTATAAATTTCGAATGCCTAAAAAAAAAAGGAAAAGAAAAGAACAACATTTTTTACGCTTTCCAACCGAAGGTTGAAGAAGCGTATATGCTCCAGCTTTGTCCGTCCGTCTGTCGGCACGATAACTAGCGAAAAACTGGTTCGATTTCGATGAAATTTTAGTATGTGGTAGGAGACCACTTGGGGACGAACCCTATTGAAAATGGGTGAAGTGGGGTCAAAGGTCACGGCATAGGAGCGAAATCCATTCCATTGCCATTATGCGTCATAACTTGCGCAAATATGGTTCGATGTCGATGAAATTTTAGCATATTGTAAGGAACCACCGGGAATGAACCCTATTGAAAATGGGTGAAGTGGAGTCAAAGGTCAGGACATAGGAGCGGAATGCATTCCATTGCCTTTATGCGTCATAACGTGAGTAAAATTGGTTCGATTTCGATGAAATTTTATTATGTGGTAGGGGACCACCTGTGGACGATCTTATGACGTCACAACTCGAGCTTGAGATGTTGGCGCGCGGTCACGCCATTTGTCTCATTACATCACTCATTGTGTGTGGATCCTATTAAAGTTTTATGACGTCACACTCTTGCAAGGATATGGTCGAGATTCCCATCTGCCTCATTACGTCACGCGTTGTATGCGTATGTCCGTCCGCACGATAACTTGCGTAAAAATCGTTCGATTTGGATGTACTTTTAGTATGTGGAAGGGGATCACCAGGGAAGGAACCCTATTGGAAGTGAACGAAATGGGGTCAAAGGTTAGAACATAGGTGTGGGATCCATTCCACTGCTCTTATGCGTCATAACTAACGTAAAAAAGGTTCGATTTCGATTGAATTTTAGTATGTGGTAGGGGACAAACCCTATTGTCCCCTACCACTTGGGGACAAACCCTATTGAAAATGGGCGAAATGGGGTCAAAGGTCAGGACATAGGAGCGGAATCACTTCTATTGCCATTATGCGTCATAACTTACTTAAAAAATCTTCGATTGGAGTGAAATGTTAGTATGTTGTAGGGGCCTGCCTGGGGGTAAATCCTATTGAAAATAGACGAAATGGGGTCAAAGGTTAGGACACAGGAGCGGAATCTATTCCATAGCCCTTACGCATCATAACTTACGTAAAAATGCTTCTATTGCGACAAAACTTTATCATGTTATTTCGGAGGTATACTGAACCGGTTCTGTTGAATATAATCGAAATGGGATCAAAGGTCAGGGCACAGGACCGAGATTTATTCCACAGCCATTATCCTCTTAACGTGAGTAATGATTTCTGGTATGTTGGAAAGCTTATTATAACCAATGCATTGCATGATTTTACTAACTTGTTTATTTTTTATTGAAGGTTTAACGACCACCGTGAGCAACTCGATGGGCTATAAGCAGTCTCCGTCCCTAATTTAGGGTCACTGGTTCCAGGAAAGGGAGAGAACCAGTGCCGGAAGACAAACACAACATCTATGCTTCACCGGGATTCGAACCCGAACCCCTTACAGACGAATGATCAGAGGCCATCGCTCAGACCACTGCGCCACCGGGGCGGCGCAAAAGACCTTGAGTCATTTTGATGTTAAGAATGCTTAATAACTTATTTTTTTAGTAAATTATTGCTGTAGTTTCAAACCACTATGTACTGAAGAAGCCTTTAGGACGTTGAAGTTTTTTGTCCACCAGAAGATTTTTGTATTTATAACTCATCTAAAAGATCATCTGATACGTCGGCACTAAATTTAAGGAATTTGTTAGCTGATGTTAATATAGCTTCAATGCCGCCCCGCTCGCGCAATGGTCGTGGCTTATGACTATTCGTCTGAGAAGGGCCCGAGTTCGAATCCCGGTGAGCCGCTCCGGTGGCGCAGTGGTCTAAGGCACTGGCCTTTGATCATTCGTCCGTAAGGGGTCCGGGTTCGAATCCCGGTCTGGCATGGATGTTGTGTTTGTCTTACGGCACTGGCTCTCTCCCTTCCCTGGAACCAGTGACCCTAAATTAGGGACGGGCGACTGCTTATAGCCCATTGAGTTGCTCACGGTGGTCGTTAAACCTCCAATAAAAAAAAAAAAAAAAAAGAATCCCGGTGAGGCATGGATGTTGTGTTTGTCTTACGGCACTGGCTCTCTCCCTTCCCTGGAACCAGTGACCCTAAATTAGGGTGAGTTGCTCACGGTGGTCGTTAAACCTCCCAATAAAGAAAAAAATGCTTCAACAGCAACACTCCTCATTTGGGTACAAAAGGCGTATACACCGAAGAGCTAAAATAATATGACCACCGCATCTTTATGCAAATCGCAGCAACTGCAGATAAACGACGTCACATGTAAAGGTCAAGAAACTGTATAAATAACAGCCGATACTGAGCTCTGTTAATTAGTGTTATTCTTGTTCTTCAGATGGGAAAGGCAGTGGACTTAAGCGAGTTGGGCAAGCGCGAAATTGTAATGGCGAGACCCGAGCATTTTCGAGGCTATAACGTAAAATGTCCTTACGTACTGATTCCTTGTCGCTCTTCTTACGTTACTTTAAAAACATAACCATACGATGAAATAGTTCCTAAATTAAACCTTAACGGCCAGACGAAACATTTAAAACAAAAGTCAAACTTACGGAAGTTGGTTTTATTTCTCCAGCACAGATATAGCACTTCACATAACAAATCAGTATCAACCACACTCCACACGAGCAACTGTTGTCTCGTAGTTTTTATCTCTGGTTCTTATCTCATAACAGGCATACGACACGCTCATTCAACCTCAATTATGATGACAACAGTATTCGTTTGAGAGAAAAGATATCACGTTAAGCGTGAAGTATCACTGAGAACAAACTCAAGATTTACATAGGGAAAGAAACTAAAAAGGAAAGTTAATTCAGAATATACGTCACAAGGCGGCAAGGCTTGTGGGGGTGCTGATGGTCAGCTGCGGTTAGTACTTTCAAAAGGTACCTTCAGCTGTGGTTAGTACCTTCAAAAGTACCTTCAGCTGTGGTTAGTACCTTCAGCTGCGGTTAGTACCTTCAAAAGTACCTTCAGCTGCGGTTAGTACCTTCAAAAGCACCTTCAGCTGTGGTTAGTATTTTCAAAAGTACCTTCAGCTGTGGTTAGCACCTTCAAAAGTACCTTCAGCTGTGGTTAGTACCTTCAAAAGTACCTTCAGCTGTGGTTAGTACCTTCAAAAGTACCTTCAGCTGTGGTTAGTACCTTCAAAAGTTCCTTCAGCTGTGGTTAGTACCTTCAAAAAGTACCTTCAGCTGTGGTTAGTACCTTCAGCTGTGGTTAGTACCTTCAAAAGTACCTTCAGCTGTAGTTAGTACCTTCAAAAGTACCTTCATCTGTGGTTAGTACCTTCAAAAAGTGGTCCGAGGAGGAAAAAACCATGAACCGCCGGTAAGGTGTGGGTTGACGACGGCTCGTCGATTCTGGAGGTCAGCTAAGGTTATTCCTTATGGTACGAGCCAAAAGAAGGAATACTGTGGCGCAACTCGACGGCAATTCGAATGCCGGTGACGGCCGTAATGTGTCACAATACACAGTACATCGAAACCTGCTGAAAATGGCCCTGCGCAACGGCAGGCCGCTCCGAATGTCCGTGTTAACCTCTGTTCGCCGTCAAAAGAAAGTCGTCTAGTTCAGTGAATCTCGTTCCCTGTTTTACCTCGTGCGATGGCTGCGGGTATGTGTGCGTTGTTTACCTGAGTAAGTGTTGGCACCAGGATGCACTGTCGGAACAGAAACAAGGCGATGGAGGAAATGCAATATTTTGGGCAATGTTCCGCTGGGAATCTTTGGGTCAGTCATTCATGTAAATAAAAACTATGACGTCTAATACCCACCCAAGCACCTTTACACACGAGGTATATAATGGCAAGGTGCCTTCTTTGAGCAGATAATGCGCCGTGCCACACTGTCCGGGTTGTTCGAGAATAATTTGCGGGACTTGAGGAAGACTTCCATACACTGAAGAGCAATTGAATTAGAGATACCTGTCTAGTAACGTGTAGTACCACCATTCGCCCTGATGACGGCGGCGATTCGTCTTGGCATGGACTCGACAAGACACCGGAAGCGTTGGGAAGCCATACGGATCCACGACCCCTGAACAAGCTCCCACAGTTCACGAAGATTTGGCGGAGGGTGGTCAGAGCCTCGAACATCTCTCTCGATGGCATCCCAGATGTGCTCGATGGGATTGAAATCAGGTGACCTAGCTGGCCTAGGAAGCGAGGTCACGTCGGTGGAGTGTTCATCCAACCATTTGGATACAATTCGGGAGCGATGGCACTGTGCATTGTCTTGTTGCAGGATGAGGTCCCCAGTGGGATTTTGAAAACGCACAAACGGAAGCAAACGGTCGTCCAGGATATCCTGGTAACGTTGACCTGTGAGAGACGATGTCTCACGTACCAGGGGACCCATTTCAGTCCACGTAAACAGTCCCCAGACGAGAATGCCACCCCCACCAGCTTGAAGTGTACCCTGCTGGCAAGAAGGATCCATCGCTTCATGTGGTTTGCGCCGTACTCGTATCCTGTCATCCGCATGTACCAACGTGAATCTCAACTCATCTGTCCAGGCAACATTTTTCCACATGTCTAGGGTCCAGTGGCGATGTCCCCGCGCCCATGTTAACCTTTGTATGTGATGTGCGGTCAGTGCCCCATAGCGAGGAGATGGTTCTGGATGGTGTAACTGCTTACACGTCTTTGTGCACCAGCGTTAAATTGCCGAGTGATTTCTTGCATTATGGCCCGTCTATCCGCTGTTACAATGATAGCTAGCCGACGATGACCCCGCTCATCCACACGCTGTTGTTCACGGAAGTTGGCCCTTGCAGGGATGGTTTTACCGGATTCGATGTACTCACGGTGCACCCGTGACACAGTGGCTCGTGAAAATCCCAGTGCCTGCACGACTTTCGAGATGGAGTGACCGATGCGTCGGGCCCCGACAAGTTTCCCACGATCAAATGCGCTTAGAGCCTTCGTTTTACCCATACCGTGTCCGACTCTTACTAATTCCCGTCGCATCACTCCTTATATTGTTGGATCGGTGCATACGTAATGTCGTTTCCGTTTACGGGGCCGCCCACAGCGCCACATTTGCATAACGCCAGCTGTCTCTAATTCAATTGCTCTTCAGGGTATATTGTTCTCACATCCAAATCTCCAGACATCAGTTCAATCGAGCATCTGCGGTTTACGTTGGAACAGCAAATCCGATCTGCGGTGGCGCAACCACGTGACTTACAAGAGTTAAAGGATCTGTTGGTAACGTGTTGGTACCGGATACCACAAGACACCTTGAGAAATCTTGTAGCGTGCATGCCTCGACGGTTAAGATCTGCTTTGGTGGCACATGGGGGATTAACATCATATTAGGCAAGTGGTCATAATGTTTTAGCTGTTTGGTGTATATACTTAATGTGCACTGACTTAAACGACTCAAATCTGTTAGCTGCGCCAGTGGCGCTGTGGTCTTAATTCTGGCTTCTGACCATTCGTCCGAGATGGGTCCGGGTTCGAATCCTGGGTGAGGTATGGATGCTCTGTTTGTCTTACGGCGCTGATTCTCTCCCTTATCTATAACCAATGACCCTATATGAGGGACGGGCGACTGCTTCTAGTCCATCGGTTTGCTTACGGTGGTCGTTAAACTCTCAAACAAAACTAAACCAGTTATTTACTGAACAAGTATTGTATTTATGTCTCTCTCTCTCTCTTCGTTGCTCGGTTCGAGCGTCGTGACCCAATTCACACCGTGTCGGCTGTCAAGGTTCGCCATTCCTGTCCATCCTCCACAGTTCACGTGATTTCTGTAACTGATAGATAGTTTTATTTGATCAACGAATCTGTCAATCTGTCCCTTTAATACAATTTTTTTCTTAATGTCTGTCTGATAGTGTGGCCGAAGAAGATTAGTATATGTCGTTGGATTGTTGGAGGAAGTCGTTTGTGTGCGTCTACGCTGAGCTCTCTCAAGATTGATGCATGAGTCCTATGCACAACCCAGGATATTCTCAGCATACATCTGTAGCAGATCATTTCAAACACCTCAATTCTTCTGTGACATGCTGTATTTAAGGTCCATGTTTAAGAAGCGTAAATCGAGATGGGGAACGCGAGGGCCTTGACCAGCCTCAGCTTGGTGGTTTTGCGATTCTTCCAGAGTTTTGTAAGCTCTGCCAGGGCAGATTTGGCCATTCCGATCCTCCTTTTGATCTTGCCTTCGCAATTGCCGTTGTTGGTGACGTGGGTCCCGAGATAGATGACTTCTGATTTTCGGGCAATATCAGGTATGTGTTAGAAGTTTTGAGGAAGCACTCTGGCCTCTATTTACTGTATTTATAGGAGATCGGAATTCAAAAGGGCAGTCCAGGAAAAATGTCCCCACTAATTTTAGTTTTTATTTCGATACCATCTGGTAACAGCCAGAGTTGGAAACGGGTTAAAAATTTCGGACCCGGATGTCCCATAACTGGACCCGACCCGGACCCGTAACTGACCCGGACAAATCTGAAGTATAAATTCGAAACTCAATTTATATATATATATATATATAAATAATAAAGGTAAGCAGCACTTGAAGATAATTATGGGAGATTTCAATGCAAAAATAGGGCAACGGCAACAGAATGAAACTTCAGTAGGTAAATTCGGTCACGGCAACAGAAACCAGCGTGGAAATACTCTCGTTGAGTTTGCAGAGGCAGAAGGATTTTTCATCTTGAATTCCTTTTTCAAGAAAAAGCCACACAGGAAATGGACATGGAGACATCCAATTGGGACGACAAGTGAAATTGATTTTATTATGTGTAACAAAAAATTCGTCATCGAAGACTGCAGTGTGCTGAACAAGTTCAACACAGGTAGTGACCATAGATTGGTGAGATGTAAGATGCACCTCAACACTAAACTGGAACGTGGCAAGCTCATAAGACAAACAAAATGTATTGACATAACCAACCTTAAAAAACACCATAATACTTTCAAGTTGGAACTGAAGAACAGATTCTCTGCTTTAGAAGGCCTAACATCGGAAGAAGTGGATATTTCGGAAGTTAACAGAAAAGTAACCAAAGCTCTAATGGAAACAGCAACAAAATTAGCTGGGTCTAAGAACAAGTTGCATGTGAACAAATTATCAGGAAAAACCAAAATGTTGATGCAAAAAAGAAGAGAGATGAGGACAACTAAAGAAGATGTGACTTCCAAAGTGGAATATATAGAGCTATGCAAGACAACACGAAAAAGTATCACTGAAGACGTAAGGAAATTCAACTGTGAGCTAGTGAGGAAAGCAATTGAAAACAACCAAAGCCTTAAGATAGCAAAGGGACATCTCAGTAAGGGAAGAAAACAGATTATGGCTCTGAGAAAAGAAGATGGTTCTATAACAAGAAATAGAGGCGAAATTTTGACAAGAGTGAAAGATTTCTACTCCAAATTATATGAAAGGGATGATACATGTACTCCAGACATCATGGAAGGTACCAGAGTTCTTCCAGTCCTCCCAGCAGAAGTTGCTCATGCAATCAAGAACATGAAGCGGGGGAAAGCTCCAGGAGAAGATGGAATTACTATAGACATCATACAAGAAGCAAGTGGAGAAATTGAAACAGTACTCGCCCAAATTTTCACTCGATGCCTTAATGAAGGAAGATTCCTGAGGATTGGAACAACGCTACAATGATCCTGCTACATAAAAAAGGTGACATTGAGGATCTCAGGAACTACAGACCTATCAGCCTCCTATCAGTGGTTTATAAAATCTTCACTAAAGTTCTTTCACACCGCTTGAAGGTAACACTGGACATGGCTCAACCGAGAGAACAAGCTGGATTCAGGAGTGGCTACAGCACAATAGATCATATCCACGTACTGAGAGAACTAATTGAAAGAGCGAGGGAATATGAACTTCCATTGTGCATAGCTTTTATCGATTATGAAAAAAGCCTTTGATTCGGTGAAACCATCAGCAGTTACCACGGCTCTGAAATCCTGCGGTATTGAAGATGCATACATTAATATTATTAATAACATCTATGAAAATGCAAGTGCAAAGATTCGGCTGTTTGAAAATACAACACACATAAAAATTGGAAAGGGAGTGAGACAAGGTGACACCATATCTCCGAAGCTCTTTAATGCCACATTGGAAAATGTCTTTCAATCACTGAACTGGGAAAACAAAGGGATAAAGATTAATGGAGATTATCTAACCCACCTTCGTTTTGCTGATGACGTAGTCATTTTTGCAACTACCCCATCAGAGCTGCAGAGTATGATCCAGGAACTTGCTGACAAGAGTAAAGAAGTGGGATTAAAAATGAACTTTCAGAAGACAAAAGTGATGTTCAATGCTTTTACAAGAAATGAAGATTTATCGATTGATGGAGAAAAACTGGAGATAACAGATACATATGTTTATCTTGGACAGCGGATATCAAGTGAGGGTCACATTGATGAAGAAATTAATCGGCGTACAAAACTTGCCTGGAGAGCTTTTGGAAGAAACAGCATAATTTTCAAGAGCAATATGCCATTATGTCTTAAAAGAAAAGTATTTGATCAATGCATCCTTCCAGTGCTTACGTATGGTGCAGAGACGTGGACCTTAACTAAAAGAGACATACAAAGGCTGCAGACAACTCAAAGCAGCATGGAGAGGTGCATGCTTGGTATAACCAGGAGAGATAAGAAGAGGAACTCGTGGATCCGAAAAATGACGAGAGTGGAAGACATCATGATCAGAGTTAAATCCCTGAAATGGCAATGGGCTGGACATACTGCCAGAAGGACAGACCATAGATGGACAGCCGAAATTTTAGATTGGATTCCAAGGGACAGGAAAAGACCCAGAAAAAGACCACATGGGAGATGGGTAGATGAAATTCGTAAATATGCAGGAGTGACATGGAGGAGACTGGCACAAGACAGACCGTTGTGGAGGAAACTTGGGGAGACCTTCGTCCAGCAGTGGATTGATAATGGTTGACAATGATGATGATGATGATGATATACACATACATATAAACGTAATATATATATTAATCCCAATAGCTGCTTGATATTTAATAACTGAAATCCTTTTTTAATAATAAAATTTGGTTACTTGCTACATTTTAGTTCCATTTTTAGTGCCGCTATTTTGCGTGATCCAGAAGTGTAAATGGCTGACTATGACCGTGACCGTGAATATATTTCAAATGGGAGTCATTATTTACGATTACACAAATGTATTTTTTTTTAATGTATTTAGATTGTTCACCCTTTCCACGCTTTGATGGAGGTGCGCATACTTTCATATGGTCTGTTAGATTTTTGGTTCCATAACCTCTTATACACCATCGACATCTTTCTTTGTAATTATACACTTTCTACATTTTGGACAACAAGGAAGACCAAACAACACAGAATTATTCACTGGTTCCTTAATGAGACGAAACAATTTCCAGCATTCACTCTTCCCCTTGTGGTTTTCAACAAGCACGTATTGGTTGGCCTCGATGCTTTTCTCAACCTCCTTAATATTAAATCCATCCATATTAACACATAAGGAGTTAATTTCGACACGATATGTCATGTAAACGGGATGTTAGCGCATCAATCGAAAACCTCTGAATGCTCAATGTAAAAGATGCGATGTGAAAAGTAACTCTTAGTCATACAGTGAAATTCGCGCGAAGAGAGTGAATCAACTGAGAAGCAGGCGAATGGTGTTTGCCTGTACCTTGCCCTGGACAATCGCACTGTAAAAGAACTGAAAGGAAGTATCTTTTTACGATATGGTATCGGGGTATTTGACCTCGGTCGGTGGAAATCTTTGTTGCTTTGAGAAAGAGACGACGATATTTTTGTATGGCAAATCATTATTCACTCCGTGGGCACCAGTATGGACTACAGAATTCCACAACTCGCTTTTTTCTTTGGAATATATTTTTCTCTTTTCAAAAATAAAACGGGAATAAAATCGGGTCAAAATCGGGTCAGGAACACCTTGACCTGACCAGTGACCCGTTTCCATCTCTGGTAACAACAGGAATATTTACAGTTTCGGTCAATCCAGCTGTGATTCTCCCTCTTGTTTAATTAACAATATTTTTATGGAGTTTAAGTATCACTTCAAAATAATTTTGAGGCTCCTTTAAAGCTGTGAGGTCCCGGTGCATTGCACCCACTGCACTCCTTCCCCCAACCGCCCCTGTCAATAACGACGACGCCAAATCTCAATTAAATGCCAGTTAAACTTGGTACCTGTAGTAGTCGTGACGACCGGAAATTTCCCCACCGAAGCTCAAGCAATATGAGAATAGAAGTCTTACGTCACACAACGGTAGCAGATGAAAGTGCTCGCCACTTCGTACGAGTAATGGTTGGGGTTCGATAACGGACAATAGGTCGTGATGACATTATTTCGCTCCCCCAGCGTAAAAAGGCCCTCACACTAAGTCTACGACGATGGGGACGACGTTTGCAACGGGGAGTGCTTACAAGTGCACTCAGCGGTCGGTCCCCAAACATTTCTCTCTATCCCCCAAATAAAACATGACCGCACTCTACTGTCTGTTCAACACCCTCTGTCACCTCCCCACTCTTCCGTGCTTCTCTCAATGAAATTGGCGCTAGATGGCAATCACTATGAACCCAACAATTGACTAGCATCTCATAAGCCTTGTCGACACTAGAACATTCTATTTACAGCGTCAGCCTCGCCCTTATTTCATCATACCTCTTACCCACTAGAGTCAGCATCCTTCACGAGTATAACTGGTTTTTACTTTTATTTTATTTTTTGCCTGAATATTTACAGTATTGTCAAAATGGGGTCACGTCTTAACGTGAACTCATAACAGAAGAAATTCCATCAGTCTTAGATGTAATACAAGAAAAAAAGGAATATAGTGAAAAGAAATCAGAAAAATAAATAAAAATAACAATAATTATTGTAAAAGCAAAATTCTTAAAGAACTATTTGTAGTCCGTGCCATGCACGGATGAGAAAGCTGTAACTGAAATTTTTATAATACAAATCGTAAAATACATACACGTAACTATAGTAAACGGTTGAATTGTTAACTATTATTAACTATAATAAACGGTTGAATTATTAATTATTATTAACTATAATAAACGGTTAAATTATTTATTATTATTAACTATAATAAACGGTTGAATTATTAACTATTAGTAACTATAATAAACGGTTAAATTATTATTAATTATTATTAACTATAATAAGCGGTTGAATTCTTAATTATTATTAACTACACTGCTGGCCACCCAAAATGCAACACCAAGAAGAAAGCATCCGATTGGCCTGAAATTCGCAGCATGCGTCGTCCGCGAGAGGACATGCAAACCATTAGCATTGCAGGACATATGCAAATCATGTGCGCCCGGCACGCCACCGAGAAGCATTATAAGAAGGGTGCACAGAAGGCGAGGTGTAAGTAGTGGAAGTCTGTTGTGCTGCCGGACCTGTGAGTGGGAAGCTTCTTGATGCCTCGTCGCAGAATACGGCAGTCATTCCAGCACGTTTCAGAGTTCGACAGAGGACGAATAGTGGCTTATCGCGACAGCGGTTTATCGTACCGAGACATCGGCTCCCGTGTGGGACGATATCCAGCCACAGTGAGGTGAGTATGGATTCGGTGGGTGCAGGAGGGACGTTCGGACCGACGTGAGCGATTGCCGCAGCCGCGGCACACCACCGAACTAGAGGACCGGCATGTTGTGCGGCGGGCTTTGACGGCTCGCACCGCCACATCACGAACGTTAGCGCAGGAATTAGGGTGTGTTGCGCCACAACCTGTGTCAGCACGTACCGTTCGACGTCGTCTGCAGGAGCGGGGACTTGTCGCACGGCGACCATTGCTCCGATTACCATTGACGTTACACCACCGGCGAGTGCGGCGGCAGTGGGCCGTTGAACTCCCCACCTGGACTACGGAATGGCATGACAATGTCTTCTCCGACGAATCCCGCTTCTGCCTGCAACACCACGATGGTCGGATCCGCGTGTGGCGGCACCGCGGCGAGAGACTGTATGACGCCTGCATTATGCATCGCCATAGCGTTCCGTCGGCTGGCGTTATGGTTTAGGGCGCAATTGGATATGACACCCGCACCCATCTGGTACGCATCGCCGGTACACTCAACAGCCACCGCTTCATCTCCGACGTTTGGAAGCCTGTAGTCCTCCCTTACCTGCAGGACCTGCCAGCGACCACGTTTCAACAGGACAATGCGCGCCCGCACGAGGCACGCATCGTGCAACAATTCTTCACGGCCCACCAGGTGCCACTGTTGCCGTGGCCCGCCTGTTCTCCCGATATGTCGCCCATCGCACACGTCTGGTCGCTGATCGGCAACCGAGTGGCCCGGCAAGCACCACCCGCGGCTACGCCTGATGAACTGTGGCAACGTGTGGAAGCAGCCTGGACCGATATATCACAATCCCACATCCAAAGCCTCTTATGTTCGATGCCGCGGCGTGTAGCGGCCGTTATTTCCAGCCATGGGGGCCACACGAACTATTGATGTCTGCGTGTTCCGCAAGTCGCACGGGCCTGTAAGCTCAATCGTTTCATCTTTGTATCTGTTGTTATGTGTCTAGTAAATCTGGCTTTGCTATCTCGTGTCCTTCTTGGTGTTGCATTTTAGGTGGCCAGCAGTGTGTAATAAACGGTTGAATTATTAACGGGCAGTTTATAAGATGGGTCACCAACAACAAAATTCTTGTAATATTCCAATTCAATATTCCCATCACGCCTATTATATAGGTTAATAGATTTTAACCCGTCATATGACGGTCACAGTACGTACGTTAAAAATCAAATGTAAAAATTTAGGTAATAAAAATTATGTTAATTAAGGGCACAGAAAGACTTCTTGATATACAATGTTTTGTGCTATTGTCATTTGATTGTTCAAAAGATTTCTTTGCAGTTCATTGTGTCTGACAAAAACTTTCAGGCCATCGCCGTTGTCGTTCTCTATTTAAGCGACGTTTTCTTTCTGCTTTATCTTCTTCCATCTTGTACTATAAAAAAAAATTTCCACGGAACAAATAATTTTTTTAATTTCCATCACAGTGAATCAAAACTATAGGCCTGTAGTTACTTCCTTACAATTTTACTTGTTCCTTTTTATGAAATAAAATAACGATGATTCCTTTTTAGGAATTCCTTTTTATGAAATTACTCTGCAATGCGAAGGAAATGAAATAAAACACGACATAGAACCTTTGTAACAGAACAAACGACGCAGACAATTGTTTGAGTACGTGCATGTTGCCACATATAAAGTCGTCTGTCTTACTAACTTTATTTTATTTTCCGGTATTTCTCCCTGATTTTATACGTATCGTACGATAGCGGTAGCCTAGTTCCGATTTCGGCTACCGAATAAAAGCAGATGGTGCTGCAAGTACTGAATGACGTGAGAGCGTTAGGAACAGACGTAGCCTATTATATAGCTTTTATATGTATTAAAAAAATACTAAATTATTGGGAGAAATAAAACGAAAACAATTCGAGAAAAAGGAAATCAAATTAAATGAAATAACTGTCACCGAATTCTCCGCAAAGAGCGAAAGTATCAGACAAATTTAAAAGGTATTACATAAAAAAGGCTATATTCGTAAATTTCCGTGAGTAATATCACAAAAATGTTGGTACCTGCAGCTATTTCTTCATCAGAAGCAGGTCTAACAATATGTTCTGTTAGAGAAAAGGTATTTTGAAAAGGGAAAGGCAGATCCGGTGGCGCAGTGGTCTAAGCTCTGGCTTGTGACCATTCGTCGAAGATGAGTCCGGGTTGCAATCCCGTGAGGCATAGATGTTGTGGTTTTTGTAGTTGCACTGGCGACGGGCGACTGCTTATATCCTATTGAGTTGCGCACGGTGGTCGTTAAACCTCCAATCAAAAAAAAAAAAAAAAAAGGTCGTTAAACCCCGAAAAAACAGCAGAAACAACAAAAAGATTTTTCAAACAGGGATTTCAGAGGCGTAGATACAATATGAAAGTACACAAAAATGCGTTTACCCCAACGACTGGTGAAATCACGTATCATGCAAGACGAAAAGTGCACACATGGAAAATGTTTCGCACATAGCTCCACCCACAAAAGCAATATCCACTATGCGACTACCAAAATTGTAGATATCACCACCAGAGTTGGAAACGGGCCAAAAATGTTGGACCCCCGACCCGACGCGGACGCGGTCGTCACATAATTGGATTCGACCCGAACAAATCTGTGTTGAAGGATAAATTCGAATATATCATCATCATCATCTTTGTCAATCATTATCAATCTATTACTGAATGAAGGTCTCCCCATATTTCTTCCACAACGGACTATCTAGGGCAAGTCTCCTCCATCCACCCATCTTTCACGTGGTCTTCTTCTGGGTCTTTTCCTGTCTCTTGGAATCCAGTCTAAAATTTCGGTTGTTCATCAGTGGTCCGTTCTTCTGGCAATATGTCCAGCCCATTGCCATTTCAGGGACTTTACTCTGATCATGATCTTCCAATCTTGTCGTTTTCCTTATCCACAAGTTCCTCTTTTTATCTTTCCTGTTTACACCAAGCATGCGTCTCTCCATGCCTTCTTTCAGTTGTCTGTAGTCTTTGTAAATCTTTTTTTTTATTTAAGGTCCACGTCTCTGCTCCGTACGTAAGCGCTGGAAAGATGCATTGATTAAACACTTTTCTTTTAAGTCATAATGGCATATTGCTCTTAAACATTGTACTGTTCCTGGTAAACGCTCTTCAACCAAGTTTTATACGCCAATTAATTCCTCCATCAACATGGCCCTCACTTGATGTCTGCTGCCCAAGGTAAATGTGGAAATTGGTGGTCCCCAGCTTTTCCCCATCCATTAATAAATCTTCATTCCTTATAAAAGCATTGTACTTCAGTTACGTCGTCTGAAATTTCATTTTTAATCCCATTTCTTTCCCCTTTTCAGCATGTTCCTGAATCATACTCTGCAGCTCTGAAGTATTATTTGAAATACCTCTGAAGGGTTCTTTGAAATATTTGTTTTGCTTTTCAAAAATAAAAGAGAAATAAAACCGGGTCGAAATCGGGCCGGGAACACCTTGACCCGACACGTTTGACCCGTAAGAAATTGTCCAACTTTTTTAACATGGCTTATAGATACTGGAGACTTTGAAAGACAGAAAGACAAAGTGATACTATAAACACTTGCAGTTTTCCAGTTGATTCGCTAAAATGTATTTATGAAAAGAAATTAAGAGGAATGCTGCAGAACCCTGGATGTGATGAGCACTTTTTTTAACAGTCACAAACCTAATATCCTGAAGGTATTTTGGAGTAAGCACGCAGTCTGCATTTTTGTAAATATTCATGATGTATTAGACAGCTTAAGGTGAATCGTGGTTATGTTTTGCAGCGTCCAAAGCCAAAACAATTTCCGTTTTACGTGCGACAACAGTGATATCAAAGAAAATACGAATGCATGCATAATCACTCCACAGGCCAAGGTTGGTTATTCCCATTATTAGGTAGGTGGTCATATTATTTTAATATGACCGTGTATATATACCCGGTTGAGTCACATTATTGTGACCTCCAGCTAATATCCAAAATAACCGCCGTATGCAGCGCGGACAGCAGCTAGACGGCTGGGTGTGACTCAATTAGTTGCCGAAAGGTGTTCACAGGTATGTGGAGCCATGATGACTACAGTGCATCTGACAGCTGCTGGAGGGTGCGTGGTAGAGAATCCATAGAGCTAACAACACGATCAAGGTGGTCCTAGAGATGCTTAGTTGGGTTTAAGTCCGGAGAATTAGGGGGGGGACTAAGGAAGTGCTTTGAAGTCTTCATCGTGCTCTTTCAAACACTCTCGGACATTTCTAGCTATGTGACACGTCCGTCGCATTTTTTCTGGAAGATCCCATCCGCCCCAAGGAAGACAATCATCATGTATGGGTGCACGTAGTCTGCGAGGATGGATTCATAACGAATTCGATCCATAATGCTTTCCACAGGTATGAGTTGACTCAGAGAATGCCACGAAAACATTACCCAGACCATAACGCTGCCAACGCTTATTTGGGTTCTTCCAGCAATGGTTGAAGAGTGTTTGTCCTCCAAGTATTTGTCATTTTCTTGTAGGACTTCCGTCCACAGTGAGTAGAGTTTAGGTCCCAGCCACCTACAGCGAGATCGCCTTTTGGGCAGGACACAGAAACGGAAGGAATGAGAGCAAGTCTAGCGACTTTGACAAAACAGTTTGTAGTGAGATTAGAGTACAGTAGATGGCGCCACCGTACAAGTACGATATTGCACGTAGAGGGGTGAGAGAATTTCAGGGGGGACATAGGAAAGGATACCCATTTAACCAGTGGGTCTAGCCTGAGGGCCGTCACTTGACGTGCTCGTCCGATGCACGGCGGATATTCAGCGATTGTTAGTAATTCACACCATCTCCGAAAGATCAGCTCAGGCATGAACCTGGGGACCTTGCATCGATAGTCTGAATCACTAACCACCAAGCCATCCGCGGCTTGAGTGTTTGTCCTCCGAAGTTTCTCGCCTTATATGCCAATGTCCATCCATTCGATGAAGCAGAAAACCATACTCATCGGAGAAGGCATTCCTTTGCCAATCAGCGGAGATCCAATTCTGATACTGCCGTGCAAATGTAAGCCTTTTCTGCAGATGCACCTTCGTTAGCATAGGTGCAGTGACCACCCGTATGCATCGGTGCCCCATACGCAGCAGGATTCGCTGAACTGTCGTTTTAGACACTTCTGGTAGCCCCCTGTTTCATTCGCCCAGTGAGTTGCTCCACTGTAGCATGTCGATGGGCCCTTACGCACATTCGCAGCCGACGCTCAGCTCTCACATGAATGGCACGTGGTGCTCCGTAGTTTCCACGTCGCTTATTTGTAATGATGCCATTTCTCCATTCACGGTAACTTTAACCACAGCAGCACGCAAACAGTTCACAAACTGCGCTGTTTCAGAAATACTGCCACATTTGGCCCGAAAGCTGATAATCATCCTTTTTTGCAAATCTGATAAATCGCTCCTATTATCCATGACAGCAACGAGTGATATATTTTCAGATTGCCTACAGCACAGCTTATATACTCTCTAAGCCATCTTACGACACGTGCTTCTTCCATTGACTACGCACTGTTGACTTCAAAAGTAGGAGGTAGTCACATTATTGTGACGAGACTGTGTATGTTAACTATGTTTCTTGCAAATAAGTAATTATAATGTGTTATTAGTGAGTAGACTGCAACAGCAGAGAAAAGGGTAGCGTGAGAAAAACTCACACGCGCTACCACTAGCGTTGTTCAACGTTGTTCAACCAATGACGGATTATAATAGCATATGAATAGCTCCGTGCTATGCCTTGCGTGTCATTTTATCGAATTCGTTTTAGCCACGGCGTTCTTTGACGCCTCAGCAACACAGCACCATAAAATTGTACCTCCGGCTAACTCAGTCACCGTTGAATATGCAGCAAATAATATGGTGTTCGTTTTCATATAAAAAAAATTCGGCAATGTGATGTTTAAGCGGGACTATTTCATTCGCAGTGTTTCCAGAACTCAGGTCGCAGTGCGTTATTTTTAGATATTAGTGTTACAAACAAATAAGCGCGTTCTTCATTCGCTCTCTCTCTCCGTTTCTTTCCATTACAATAAAACATTTCGCAAATCAAATAATGCCTTGCGAAGCAAGCAAGCACACGCACACACACACACACATACACATCCCGCCTGCTTCAGTAATATTGGTGCACTAAGCCGCTGTTGGTGTCAGGCAGGGTTAATCATCGCAGGGTTCGAGTGACGGGGTGCGAATGAGAGGCAGTGCTTTGCGATGACTGCTGCCGCTGCGATCAAGAGTTGAATTATGGTCTTCTCCTACATGCAATTCCCATTTAGCGGCATCGCTGGCGGAAATGGCAACAGAGCTCGCTCAAACGACGTTGTTCAGCATGCTCTGAGGGAGGGAGGGAGGGATTGCATGAAATGCTTCAACTGTCATTTGGATTGTGCTCAGCTAACGACCTCCCTCAAAGCAAATATGACAATGCATAAAAACTGACATACTGCTTTCATACGCATATTTATAAATGTAACGAATACCGCAGAGCTTTGAGACGAGAAGAATGTGAATAGATATAAGTAGATGATTATTTGGCAAACTGCGCTGTGGCACGCTCTGCGATAGCTAATGAAACAAAAAGGTTTCGTGTGGAATCTATCGTTTAATGGGCATGGATTTGCAAGCATGCTCTTCCGTGACAGCAGTTGCTTTCTCTTTAACAGACCAGAAGAGGATTTTACACCACGTGAGCTATTCTTTAAGTTGAAGGATTCTCAGTGAATTTATACAGAAATAATAATTGCGATCAGGAGAAGTACGGTACATACATACGGGTTTATAACGTACAAGTTTGTCCGCGCCGGCCGTCGAATCCGGTCCCCCCTTACTCCGCAGTTAGTCGCTTTCCCAACTGAGATACGCGGACATGTTGCTCTCACTGCTATCGGCCAATATTGTGCGTTCTGCGGTGCAAGCACGTCCCATCTCACTGCCCACCCCGAAAGAGGGGAGGGGGGAGAGATAGCAGTGAGAGCACATGTCCGGAAAGCTCAGTTGGGAGAGCGACTTATTCCGGAGTGAGCGGACCCGGTTCGATTCCCGGCTCGGACAAACTTGTACTTTATATTGGCGCCTGAACACCCGGTTGTTAAGTTTCTCGCAATGATGTGATGTTCTTTCCACACGGCGAGACAGGAAAAATGAGAATCCCTTCTTCAGTGCTTCGAAAAAATAAATCAGTGTGATGTTACGTTCCACACACCAAATTGTCTGGGATTTCTCAAATGCACGTTCTTCATGGGATGACTGCCTAGAGCGACACATGGTTCCGGCTGACCCATGGGCCATGCCCCCGGCCCTCTTTCGGAGGGGGCGGGGAAGGGATGTGACGTGCCTGCCCCGCAAGACGCAAACGAGATAAAGGCAGATAGCAGTGAGAGCAAATGTCCGCGGGAGTACTACTGATTTTCGAGCTCGTCTTTCATCGATCGGTTAGTGCTCTATCCTGAATTTCTAGTTCGTTATTTTGTGTGTGTGTCGTCAGTTAAGCTTTCTTGTCTCTTTCTGTGTGCCTTCCAACCCGGTAAGTGCATGATTTATTTAGTAATCATCATTTTGTTGTCTTGGCCAAGTTGGTCAAGGCAGGGAATTCTTATCGCCATTGCAAATGGCGGCTTCCGGCGAGAGTGAAGTCCCCGCCCTCGCTTCCGGAACTGATCCGCTCCTGGGTGGATTGTCCGCTCCCAATGGATCATCCACCACTGGTGGGCAGCTCTCGCTAGGCCCTTCCTCTCCTCAGCGTTCTTCTGCTGCCCTCCCAGCTGATCCTGCTTCTTCTTTCGGAACACCAAGCGGCGATTTGCTGCCCTCTCCGAAATCAGCGGATGACGCAATGGATGTCTTGCACCCCGTTGCCGATCCACCTTCATCGCAGCGTACTACTACATTCACATATGCTGACGTCACCTCTGCTAAGTCTCGACCTTCTCCTCAGCCTTCTTCTTCTTCTACACGCCCATTTAGGATGACGCGTGATGCTCACTCCATTGATGTTGATCTCTCGGTGCGGACTTTCCTCATGGTCACGACTTCGTTAGTGCTGTGGAGCAAGGAGTCGTCTTTCCAAGCCTACAGAATACTAAACTCACTTCATGCAGTGCCATCCTTCGCAACACTGTTCCTCCTACTGCCATCACTCACGTGAGCAGAAAGCCTAGCAAAGTCATTGCATATTTCACCACTGCTGAATATACCCTCAAGGTTCTGACTAATGTGATTTCCATTGGAGACCGTCACCTTCAGGCTGATCCTATCTCCCAGATGCCAGTCCTCGTCAGCTTTTCACCTGTACCACCAGAGGTATTTAATGATCTACTAATTGCTGCTCTGAGTCTCTACGGTCGAATTGTTCACCCAGTTCATACCTAATCCTCATTTCCTGGCGTGTCTGAAGCCCGGTACCTGCTGGGCTTCCGTCGTAACATTCGAATGGTCTTTCCATCGGATAAACATATGCTTCGTGTTCCACCTGTACTTCGTGTTCGTTGTAGCACGCATCTCCGTCAAATAACCATCACTGTGGGCTCCATCTGCCCGATTTGCAAGGGTACAGGGCACCCTCGCGCAATTTGCTATCATAACGCGTCATCAGCCCCCAAGTCGACAGGACGACCTCCTCATCCTTCGCCTCCTTCTACAGCATCTGCTTCCCATGCCTCCGATCAGCAGGAGTCGACTTATGAAGAAAGTCGTACTAAAGCCGTTGGTTGACCGATGTCTTCTGCTCAGCCTGCGTCTTCATGTTCCACTTCTTCTAGGCTTCCAGCGCAACAACCGTCTAGTGCTCAACCTACTGGAGTCTCTCTAACTTTTACCAGGCTTTCAGCGGAAGATCCTCCAC
The DNA here is from genome assembly GCA_039090855.1 of Macrothele yani. Classification (NCBI taxonomy): domain Eukaryota; kingdom Metazoa; phylum Arthropoda; class Arachnida; order Araneae; family Macrothelidae; genus Macrothele; species Macrothele yani. The sequence continues at coordinate 113,452,901 of CM077026.1, forward strand.
TCGTATCTGTGCCTGATTGCACTTCCCCTTCTTCTACGCCTTTTAAAATGCCGGATATTTCCTCATCGGTCTCTGCTCAGACCCATAGCCGCACAAAGCGTCGTCGTGTTCCTCGATATCGCATGAAGAAGACTAAGACATCGCCCATCTTCCAGGGTGGTCGTGACCGCTCAACCAGTCTTCCAGACACCTCTGATGGTTCTGTTGAATCTGAATCAAAAGTCTGCTCTATTCCGCCACTCCCTTTTAAAGATTTTCTGTGCCTCCTGGAAGGTTCCTTCCTCCCTATGACACCAGTTCCTGGGGAAGCGTTATACGCTTTTCTTATTGGTCCACGACAACACAAGATGTCTCGTAAATTCTTAGCACCGTACCAGGAACATCTTGCTGAGATGATGACGCAAATGCTGGCTATTCTTACGTACTTCCGGGCTATGCCTCGGAAGTGTGTAAGACTGCTTGGGCCAAGACCATCCGCAGTCGTCTTGACAAGCTTCGGCAGGCTGCCGATAATCTCATCTAACCACCATGAGATATCTCTCTTCAAGGTAGTAACACTGAATAGTCTGAGCTTTTGTACCCCGTTGACAAATTCTGTCGTACATGTCTTCATCCTGACACGACATGTCATCTGTTGTTTCTATCTACAGCTTCGATTCGTCGCTCTTCCGCCATCTCTGTTCCAGGCGGAGGACGCACTCTGTTGTCAATTCCGAAACCACCTCCTTGTCCGCCTACGTCTAGCGTTTGCTTCCGCCCGAGCTGCCACCAAGAGTCCACACTTCATGTCCGTCTGGTCTCCATGTCGGAGGTGGTTCACCGATCCTTCGGACGACCTCCGCCTCTTGCTTTGATCACCGTTGCGTTGCCAGCACTTTCCTTGTGCTTTTCTCAGTGACTATCTGGTTCATTGCCATCTCCTGCGTACTGGACTCTTCCTCCACCACCACATCACTTCACTCCTTGCCGACCTGGAAGATCCCAGCGTCAATCTGACTTTGCCTCCTCATACGTACCTGATCTTAGAATCATGTCAGTTCTTTATGTGTTTCTGCAGATTACTTTTTATTATTATTATTATTATTATTATTATTATTATTATTATTATTATTATTATTATTATTATTGTCAGCATTATTTTGTACCAATGCACTTCTCTCTTCTCATGTTTTTCGGCACATGTTATTACGCCTGCATAGGATTCTGTACATATGCATCTTGTATATATTACATCTTGTTCGTATTCTTGCACGATATTATGTTTTTCAGCACATGCATTTGCTCTGCAATGTTCTTTGCTGTTCATCATATTTTTTGTCATCTTGTACATATACATCTTGTAAATATTACGTCGCTTGGAATATCTGTACATATTTATCATTTGTTGTACATGCTCTAGCCATGAGCTGTTCTATTTATTGTTGTACCACCTTGTATATATTGTACATACGCTTCTCGTGCATATTACGATCTCATTGTACATATTACATCTTTTTGGGGCACTATATTATCCGTGCCCTCTCTGTCCAATTTCCTTCATCTGCTCTGAATAAAACGATCACGAAAACATGATCGCGTAGCTCAGTTGGGAGAGCGACTTACTCCGGAGTAAGGGGATTCGACGTCCGGCGCTGACAAACTTGTACATTATAGGTTCCTCGAGGTTTTACACGGCTATTTGAGCTGATTTAGGCAATAAATGTTAAATGAAAAAAATTATTAATGCTGATGCAAGAAAAAGCGGCCTACTTTCTTATTGAATCCCGTTTTCAGCTCTAGCGAGCGGCGGAAGGGTGTGGCGGCGACAGATGCCATGTCCCCATTGTGCCAGGTCGGCTCTTTTCAGGTCTGTGGTGGCTCTGTGATATTTTGGGAAGCCATCTCATGAGACACATTTGGTTATCTGAAGAGGTCCTTAACCGCTGCGCGCTACCAGCATGTGCTGGCTGATTACCAACCCGTTTTCATGACCTTTGCGCATCCTGTCACCGATGGCCTGTTTCAGCACGACAATGCGCCGCCCCACCGGGCCGCAATCAGCGAGATATGATTCGATGAACACTCATCTGAGTATGGACCCATCCATGGGTCCCAAGGTTCCCGGATTTAAACCCTATGAAATATCTTTGGAACGCTGTGGAACGGAACATCACATCCGGGGATCCTGGACCGATTTCTCTGGCGGAGTTGTGGACTGCTACAGCAGAGGCGTACATAGATTATTTTTTTTTCGGGAGAAAAGGGGGCTACGAAGAATGGAAGTTTTTGAAATCCACCAGAACAAAATAAGTAAATGAAAAATAGAAGAAAAAATTAAACCACCTTTTTTAACTAAGTTGATCCATTTTTATTAAATTAAGGGATTTTCTTCTGAAGTAAATCGCATTTTAACCAAAACATAAAAAAAATGAAACACTGTCGGGAGCAGACAGATGGTCACTGCACCTATGCTAACGAAAGTGCATCGGCAAGAAAAAAGGAGGGCTTATATTTGCACGGCAGAATCGGAATTGCACCTCCGCTGATTGGCCAAGGATTGCTTTCTCCGATGAGTCACGTTTTCTGCTTCGTTGAACTAAAGGACGTTGGCGTATAAGGCGCGAAACATCGGAGAACAAGCACTCTTCAACCATTGCTGGAAGAACAGAAGTGGGGGCAGCGTTATGGTCTGTAGAATGTTTTCGTGGCATTCCTTGGGTCCACTCATACCTGTGGAAGCTACTATGGACTGATTTCGTTATGAATCCATCCTTGCATATACCACGTACACCCATACATGCTGATTGTCTTCCCTGGGGTGGATGGGATCTTCCAGCATGTGTGACGTATGTATATTCTAAATTAACTTTCCTTTTTAGTTTCTTTCCCTATGTAAATCTTGAGTTTATTCTGTTATTCTTCACTCTTAACGTAATATCTTTTCTCTCAAACGAATACGTTTGGCAACACAATTGAGGTTGAATGCACGTGACGTATATATATTGATAAGAACAAGAGATGAAAACGACGACTACCGATTGCTTGAGAGCGTTGTAAGAGAGAGTGTTGGATTGTAAACTGATTATTGAAAAGAGCGTTGTGTGGTGTGTGGAGAGTGTAGTGCAATAGGCTATGCTACGATGTGTTTGCTAAATCCTGAATAAAGCATCTTTTTCCGTAAGTTGACTTCTGTTGTTTACATGTTTCGTCTGGCCGTTAAGGTTTCTTTCATTTAGGAATTATTTCTTAGTATGCTGATGTGTTAAAAAGACGTAGAAGTAGAAAAGATTTTTACGCTACACATGACAATGCTGCCACGCAGCTACAAATGTTCAAGAGTGGTTAGGACGGCACGATGAAGACTTCAAAGTACTTCCCTGGCCCCCTAAATCCCCAGACTTAAACCCAATTGAGCATTTGTGGGACCACCTGGATCGTGTTATTCGCTCTATGGATCCACCAAACACGCCTCTGTGCAATTGGCATGGCTGGCATTACCTCCGGCATCTGGTGGAGTCGATGCCTGTATTCGCGCTAGAGGAAGACCAACACTCTATTAGGTAGGTATCTCCAATGTTTTGTCCGTTGAGTATATGATTAAATCGAGAAGAACTGTATAAAGTATCATTTATTAAAATTTAATATAACCTTAAAATGAGCGATCATTCTCTTACAGAGCATCAAAATTTATTGGCTGGCAATAAACTTCAAATTACTGGAGAAATTTGGAATAAGCTCAGGATCACCAGGATATTCACATTTTTGGAAGAATATGTTGGTCTTCTTATTAGAGTTTTGGTTGCAGATTTAGATCGGCTCTTGAATAGGCTAAACTCTACAGGTCTTGGCATCTAACTGCTGTTCCAGAGGTATTAAGGAACCTAATCCCTACCATGAAAATACACCCAGACAATTACAGTACCTTCACCAGCTTGTACAGTTAACGCCGGACAACTATAGGTTCATGGAGTCGTGCTGTTGAAGCCATGTTCTAGCATGCACATTGGCGTGTATTAACTCGAAACATGATTAATCAGACCAGAACATCTTTTCCACACCTCAAGGGTTCAGTTTTGGTGCTACCGTGCCTACAGTAGAGAAATTTGTTAATATTTAGCTGAGACGAGTGGTACGCGAAGAGGACGTCTGCTGTTTGAGTTCATTCGCGGCAATGTATGACGGATTCTGTATGCTAAAACTAAACTCTCGATGCCGCTGTTGTATGTACTGTGTGGTTACTTGTCGCAATGGAGCACGTCTGATATCTTGTACAATCGTCGCTAACTGCCGTTGCTCTCGAACATCGATCAGTCGTTTCCTCCCATAGGAAGACCGCTGAGTGCTTGTTTTGTTGTTTTTGCGCCATTCATTGTACACCTTCGATACACTTGTTCCTTCATAGCCGAGAAGCACTGTGGGTTTCTTGACGCAATGGACCTTGTCTGTTACCTCGCACAATCCTCTCCATCCAACGTTGTCTTGTAAAATTGACCAATCATTTCCTCTCACAGGAAGACCGCTAACTGATTGTCTTGTTGTTTGTGCACCACTCATTGCACACTTTCGATACACTTGTTCTTGCATAGCAGAGAAGAACTGCGGATTGCTTGACGCAATGAGGCTGGTCGGTTGCCTTGCACAATTCTCTTCAGCCACCGTTGCCCTCTAACATTGACCAATCATTTACTTCCAGATGAAAACCACTGACTGCTTGTTTTGTTGTTTGTGCACCACCCATTGTACATCTTCCATACAGTTGTTCTTGCATAGCCGAGAAGCACTGTGGGTTTCTTGATGCAATGGAGCTGGTAGCTGTTACCTTGCATAATCCTCTCCAGCCACCGTTGTTCTCTAACATTGACCAATCATTTCCTCTCACAGGAAGACCGCTGACTGATTGTCTTGTTGTTTGTGCACCACTCATTGTACACCTTCGATACACGTGCTCTTGCATAGCCAAGAAGCACTGTGGGTTTCTTGACGCAATGGAGTTTGTCTGTTACCTCACACAATCCTCTACAGCCACCGTTGTCTTCTAACATTGACCAGTCCTTTCCACCCACAGAAAGACCACTGACTACTTGTTTTGTTGTTTGTGCAAAACTCATTGTACACATTCGGTACAGTTGTTCTTGCATAGCCGAGAAGGTCTGCCATTTCTGTGATTCTTGCCCCTTACCGCTTATAGCGCTCATCGGGAGTCTTTCCAGTATTGCTGCTACCTAGGCTTCGCGCCGGTAGTAATTTTTTGCAGGGAACTGTTTATAAATCCATCTCAACACCACAGCTGTGTAAGTGAAGATGACACGTGTCTGGATGCTATTGGATGTTCTTAATGATTTACTAATTCAGTACAAATATACGGTCGTATCAGAATAATATGACCACCCCCGGAATCACAATGTACTCGCCCAGGCGCGTCACAGAGTGCACGTGACAAGGTCGATCACACGGAGATATAAGTGGCAGGCCAGGACAGATGAGTCATAGCGCGTTACATGAGCACAATGGATAGAGGTAGTGATTTGACGGACGTTCAAAAAGGAATGATCATCGGCTATTATGTCAAGGGTGGAAGTATCTCAGAAACAGCAGACTGCGTGGGCTCTTCGCGAGGTGTTGTAGTAAGAGTGTACCAAGAATTCCCTCTGGCACACTGAGTACATCCCCACGTCATAACTCAGAAGTCCCAAAGACAATCCACCCAAGTAAAAAAAAGTCGCCTCCGTCGAATGGTAAAGAGCAATCGACGCGCGCCAGTGCAGCAATTGGCCACACAAATGAAAGCTGGGGCACTCAGGTAGGTGTCCCCGAAAATAGTAGAGCGAACTGCTTACTTAATGATCTTCGGAGTCGACGCTGCGTCAAGGGGCCCATGTTAACCCAGGTTCTTAGGCAACGACGTCTTCAGTTCGCATAAGACTACCGTCATTGGACAGAGGAAGAGTGGGAAAAGGTTGCCTCCTCCGACGAAATCGAGGTTTTTACTCCACAGAAGTGACAGGCGGTGGCGGATACGGCGTCAGACACACGAGAACCAACACTTGGACACGCCTGTCGGTCCAGTACAGGCTAAAGGTGGCAGTGTGGATATCTGGGGGATGTTTTCATGGTTGGACCTGGGAAAGATAGTGCCACTGGATGGGTCCCTGAACGTCAATAGCTACCTGTCCATCCTCGCTGACCACATGCATCCCTTCATGTTGGACGTTTACACAGGTGGTGATGGTGTCTACCAACAAGACAATGCGCTCTGCCATATGGTTAACTGGGTGCGGCGTGACTGGTTACAGGAACAAGACATCTATGCCTCCGTTCTCCCTTGGCCGGCGAAATCGCCCGACCTCAATACCCTTGAGCACTTATGGGACCATTTAGATCGACGAGCCGTTTCACAACTATGTCATCTCCGGGACCGCCGTGCTCTGTTGCAGTCCGAATAGACACGTGTGCCTCGGGTAACCTTACAGGGCCACATTGGGCTCATGCCCAATGTGGCCCTGTAAGGTCTGTCTCGCTACTGTCATCTGGGCCCAGAGTGGTTATTCCCATTAAGAGGTAGGTGGTCATATTATTCTGATACGACTGAGTATATTTATATAATATATTGACAAAAGTCACCGGACACCTAGGAGAGAAACACAACATAGCATTTATTTACATACATCAGTACGGAGTCGATCCACCTTTGGTCTTAATGCATGCACTGACCCTTCGAGACATGCTTTCGACAAGGTTTTGGAACACAGCGATAGGTATGCGCTTCCATTCAGTACATAATGCTGCCGCTAACTGTTGCTTAGTAGTAGGCCTTGGTTCCAAACTTCTTATGTGGAGCTCTAATTCATTCCATAGTTGCTCTATGGGATTAAGATCAGAGGTCTGTGCTGGCCAGTTCACACACGATACTGAATTATCGTCAAACCACGCTGTAACCGTTCTTGCTTTATGGCTCGGTGCATTATCCTGCTGGTACCAACAAGGCTTGGTTCCATAGTATCGACACAGTGTTGGTAGGGCATAATTGTCCAGAATATCGAGTAGACGTGCTGGTTAACAAGTTTGTCCACGATAACCAATGGGCGGGGATCATAACACGAAAAACACCCAAACGCGAGTACACTGCCAGCTCCAAACTTGACCGCAGGAACAGTATACAGTGGTAAATAGCGTTCCCCCGGCTGCCGCCATACCCACACATGGCCATCAGACTGATGGATCATGTATCTGGATTCATCAGTCCATAGGACCCGTTTCCATTGATCTACGGTCCACGATAAATGTTATTTACACCATGCTAAACGACGAATAGCATTCCGAGTGGAGATGAAAGGCTTGTGAGCAGCCGCACGACCACGGTAACCTATGGAATGAAGTTCTCTGCGAATGGTACGTGTACATACCGAGGTTCCAGCATTTTTACTCACCTGTACAATGAGATCTTGTGCAGTACTCCGTCAATTAGCTGTAACTACTCTCCTGAGGCTTCGACGTTCTCTATCACTGATTTTCTCTGGTCTGCGTTCTCTATTCTGATTTTCTCTGGTCTGCGTTTTGCTGCTTCAGGTACGCCATGTGTCTTCCATTTATTCAGTACATCCAAAACAGTTGACTAGGGTATGTTTAAACGCCTCTTGGTTTCTCTTATGGACAACCCATCAATATATAACGCCCAACAATCTTTCCTTTCTCAAAGTCAGTTCTCTCCCGCCGCGACATTTTCACTCAATCTCACAGTGCCACATGATCGCGGTCAGCCGCACGCTAGTTTTTATACCGTTTGCAGCTGTACCACGCCTCGTAACAACGCAGCTGATCCGTTCATTTGCTTTTGAAGGGGAATCCGGTGCCTTTAGTCAATATAATGTATATATACCGCATATCTCCCAAACTCTTTAATGTCACATCGCAGAAGGTCTTTCAATCATTGAACTGGGAAAACAAGGGGATAAAGATAAATGAAAATTATTTAACTTCCCTTCGTGTTGCTAATTACGTAATCATTTTTGCAACTACCCTTTCAAAGCTGCAAAGTATGTTCCAATAACTTGCTGATAAATGCAAAGAAGTGGGATTAAAAATGAACTTTCGAAAGACAAAACTGATGTATAGTACAGTGCTTTTTCAAGAAATGAAAATTTTGCGATTGATGGGAAGTTGGAGATAACCGATACCTACATATGCAATCGTGGCCAAAACTCCTGCGCCAGTAGACTGAAAGTCAACTTATACAGCATAATGGTACAGGCAGGAATGCATATTATTCATCATTTTAAAGAAAATTTTATGCTGAATTCAAATATTTTTACGGAATGTTATTACTAGGAATAGAAGTGAAGTTACAAGTAAACGTACTGGGTCTTGTCATAAAAAGCAAAAAATAGTGGAATTTATGAAATTAGTATACAATGCATTTAACTTAAAATTGCTGTAGAGTACATTATTTAAACTTGCAGGACACTTGAAATAACTTACCAACAAGCAAAATACGCTTTAATGTTTAATTGGGTAACAACGGTTTGTGACGTACCTGCCAGCAGGACGCACACGACATAAAGGCAGATAGGAATCAGAATAAAAAAAACGTCTGCGTAGCTCAGTTGGTAGAGCGACTTGTTCCGGAATAAGCGGCCTCGGGTTCGAATCCCGGCGTAGACCAAAAATGACGGAGAAATTTACTTCGTTATAATGGCGCCCGAACTATCCGGATGACCCGGCCGTTCAAAATCTCGCATTGGTGTGATGTTATTTCCACACCGCGAGACAAGAAAAATCAGAGAATTCCTTTTCCAGCGCTTCGAAAAATAAAAATGTGTGATGTTGCATTCCACACAGCAGATTGACTGGGAGTTCTCAAGTGCACGTTCTACAGTGGATGGCTGCCTGCAACGATTCATGGTCACGGCTGACCCGTGGGCCATGCCCCCGGCCCTCTTTCGGGGGGAGATGTGACGTACCTGCCAGCAGGACGCACACGACATAAAGGCAGATAGGAATCAGAATAAAAAAACGTCTGCGTAGCTCAGTTGGTAGAGCGACTTGTTCCGGAATAAGCGGCCTCGGGTTCGAATCCCGGCGTAGACCAAAAATGACGGAGATATTTACTTCGTTATAGGTTACTTATAACAAAGTGCACCTTCTTGGCATGGAAATAATGAGCTTCTCTAATTGTCCATTGGTGATAACACGGTGTCAAAAAAGCTGTTAAATGTGGCTGTGATCATTCCACTGTGTTGGGCACCATTAAAAGTGTTGCAGAAACTGGATGTGTGGGAAACAGAAAAAGAACAGGTCGACCAAGGCTGTGTACTGAACGGGATGATCGCGTGTTGATTCACTGCTCCTTAGAATCAAGGTTTAAAACAGCCACTGATTTAAGAAATGAGGGGGAGAATGAAGTAGGTATTATTGCATCTGTACGTACATTTCGTCGTAGGCTACAAGAAACTGGACTGACTGCAGGAAAAGCTTCACGAAAACCTTTCCTTACTGAACAACAACGGCTCAAAAGAATTGCTTGGGCCAAGCCACACAAGAATTGGACAGCTGATGAATGGAAAAAACATGGGCTTACAGAATTTTATCTTTCAGGACGACAACGCGCCATGTCATCTGGCAAAGTTGCTTGACGAGTGCTTTAATTGAAAAGTTATAAGAAAACTTCAGTGGCAGGCATAGTCACCGGATTTGAATCCCACAGAGAATCTGTGGGTGAGATTGAAGCAAAAGATCCGTCAATAAGGACCCACATCTAAAGCAGCATTAATTGAGTCGGTATGGGCCGTATGGCACCGTGTTATCACCAATGGACAACTAGAGGAGCTCATTAAATCCATGCCAAGAAGGTGCACTTTGTTACTAAGTAACCGTGGTCATCCAATCAAATATTAAAGCGTATTTTGCTTGTTGGTAAGTTATTTCAAGTGTCCTGCAAATTTCAATAATGTAATGTACAGTAATTTTATGCTAAATGCATTGTGTACTAATTTCACAAATTCCACTATTTCTTGCTTTTTACGACTAGACGCTGAACTTTTACTTGTAACTTCACTTCTATTACTGTTAATAACATACTTTAAAATATATCAGGTGTGCAACTTAATTCTCGGTGCCTAACCGCAAGCGATCATAGAACGTCGGCAAATGCAAATAGCTGTGTGCGATAATGGCTGATTGCAGCGCCATCTAACAGCTTTCCAGGCAACCGTAACCGATCACAGCTGTAGTGACAGAACGGACGGAAGTTGACGTTGAAAGCAATGTCATCCGAGAAGCAACATTTGAGGCACTGACTCCTGTTCGCATTTCAGCTGAAAAAAAGTCCCGCGGAAGCCCAGCAAATGATCTGCGCAGCTTTGGGTGAGGCTGCTGTGTCCTACAGTACGTGAAAGAAGTGGTTCCAGAGGTTTAAGCAAGGGATTTTCGATCTCCGTGATGCAGAACGTCCGGGACAGGCACAGAAAGTTGACGATAAGGAACTGCAACAACTGTTCGACGCGGATCCCTGTCGCACACAGTCAGAGCTCACCCAGGAACTCGGAGTAACACAGCAAGCCATTGCAAAGCGCCTGCACAAGCTTGGAAGGATTCGCAAGGAGGGCCGTTGGGTGCCCCACCAACTCACAGCTGCGAACAAGTCTAGGCGCTACGATTATTCTGTGTCCTTGCTCTCCAGATTTAAGAAGAAGAATTACCTCCACAAGATTTTGACCTGTGATGAGAAGTGGATCATCTACGATATCCCTAAGCGGCGCAAATCGTGGGTTTATCCAAGTCAGCCTACCACCAGTACCGCCAAACCGAATATTCATGCCAGGAAGTTGTTGCTGTGCATATGGTGGGATCAGCGCGTTGTCGTACAGTATGAGTTGCTCAAACCTGGTGAAACGGTCACTGTTGAGCGTCATTGTCAGTAATTTATTCGTGTGAGTGACGTAATAGAGGCGAAAAGGCCATACACCGGCAAGGGCAGAAGGTCAGTCTTGTTGGTTCTGGATAACGCGCGTCCGCACACCGCGAAAACGACCTTAAACACGATCACTGACCTGGGATGGGAGATTTTGTCCCGCCTTGTGTATTCTCCATACTTCGCCCCGTCGGATTATCACCTCCTTCGTTCCGTGCAACATCACCTGAGTGATACGCATTTCCCTTCTGTCAAGGAGGTCCACACAAGTATTTGATGACTTTATTAACTCGAAACAGCCCTCTTTTTTCCGATGTGGCATTCGGCGCTCCCTGACCGATGGCTCAAATGTATACAACACGACGGTGATTATTTCCCTTATTAGGTACTTATTCGATTTGCTATAATTTTCTGTCAAAGTGTCGTGCCTGTCGCCGAGAATTAAGTTGCACACCTGATATTTGAATTCAGCATAAAATTTCCTTTAAAATGATATAATATGTATTCCTGACTTCACCATTACGCTATATAAGTTGACTTCAAAAATCAAAAAATTCACCTTCGGTCTACTGCTGCAGGACTTTTTGGCCACCACTGTACCTTGGACAACAGATATCAAGCAAAGGGTTACATTGATGAGGAAATTAATCGGCGTATAAAACTAGGCTGGAGAGCTTTTGGAAAAAACAGTACGATTTTCACAAGCATTATGCCATTATGTCTTAAAAGAAAAGTGTTTAATTAATCCATCGTTCCAGTGCTTACGTATATCGAGCACAAACGTGGACCTTAACTAAACAAGTTAGTAAAATCATGCAATGTATTGATTATGATACGCTCTCCAACATACCAGAAATTATTACTCAAGTTATGTGGATAATGCCTGTGGAATAAATCTCGCACCTGTTACCGCGGAATTTTCTAGATCCCCGTAACATTTAAATTTCATCCGTATAATTTTGCTTATTTATTATTTTTTTTATTTTTACTCTAAGGCGGTAGGAAATAAATATTTAAATTGCCAAAATAGAATATCAATGATTAAAAATTACTTTCCGGTGCAGCTGAGCCAGGCTACCCGAAAGTTTCGGTTGATAATTAGATCAGTCCTAATTGCACTCAAGCCAAATGAAAAGGGGAAAATTATATTTTTTTCTCACGGAAACTTGATGAAAATCCCAGATGGGAAGGAAGAGAAAGGAAGACATTCACAGTTCATTTTTTTCACGAAACGCAAGGAAGGGCAGTATAATAGCAGTAGTCTCGTAGCCGAAGCTAAGAGAATAGCAGGAGCGCAATAAATTATTTTGGGGGCCTCACCCCTTTTCTCAAACAACGCTTGCGAGCATCTCTGTATTGTCCGGGGTAGCGACGAAATTCGAGATAAGTCACGTCGCTGGAAATACCTACGTGACAATCTTCGCTTCTAAGTAGCTAGGCGAGGTCAATTACCAAAAAGGTGCGAGAACAAGTTGACAGCTGAAAGAAGACATAATTTTTGGGAAAGTGACCCGAACTGAACGGATGGCCAGCGAATCGCATAGCACGGCTATCTGTGAGAGCCAATGACATAACCCGACGCGATTCGGACGGGCGGGCCGTCACGCCCCAAGATGGACAGCGGACACGGGAAAAACAGAAATATTAACCGAATGAGGAATGAAGACTACAGACTTCAGACTACAGACTACAGACCAGAGACTCTAAGATAACGACAGAGAGAACACTCGAGAATTACATGCTGAGTAGAAGAGATGTCTCAGCGGTTTCGGAGGAGTGATGTTTCCACGACAGAGGATGAGATAGTTAAAGAGTTAAAATAGTCTACGACCAGCCGGCAACCGAGTTTCACCATCGGGGCTTCTCAAGGAAAAGAGGGTATGATGACATTTATCTTACGCATTTCTGATTCATGCCTCATAGCTTTGCATGTGCTATGCAGGACTAGTTACCAGAACGTCTCTCACATAGCGCATTAATAATTTTCCTCTGGCGCACCGCGCAGTGTTTAAATCAGTAACTAAAGTTTAAAGTCAAGAATAGTTAAGTGCATTATACCCGTTTGAAATAAAAACTAAATTGTTTAGCTAAAGCAAGCAACCTCGCCGGTACATTGTACCTAGCTTTATGATCATACTCTAAAAAGAAATAAACAGTTAAATTTTAATACACGTGTCACTCAGATCATTTCTCCAAATGTCATTAGAGTTCAATTAGTGATTTTATTATTGTTATTCATGCAACTTTTTATTTTAACTTATTTGCGGCATATGAATGAGCATGGGAACCCCATGCTAATTCATATGAAACACAACGCGATGCATTTGTCGACCCTGAGCTTGGAGACCCTTATTTAGGGAATTCAAATTCATTGTTGACACCACTAGGCGAAATTTTGGGGGTGAATTGATTAGTATTGAATTTTGACCTTTTTTTAACTTTTTCCCACTACGGCGAATAAAACGTAGTAGTGGTTCGCTGATACCCGACAGGGAGCGGTAATAAAACTCGGCACCAGTTTTATTACCGCTCATTGTCGGGTATCAGCGAACGACTACTACGTCTTATTAAATCATGATTTAAACACTGCGCGGTGCGCCAGAGGAAAATTATTAATGCACTATGTGAGAGACTTTCGGGTAACTAGTCCTGCATAGCACATGCAAAGCTATGAGGCATGAATCAGAAATGCGTAAGATAAATGTCATCATACCCTCTTTTCCTTGAGAAGCCCCGATCGTGAAACTCGGTTGCCGGCTGGTCGTAGACAATTTTAACTCTTTAACTATCTCATCCTCTGTCGTGGAAACATCACTCCTCATAAACCGCTGAGACCTCTCTTCTACTCAGCATGTAATTTTCGAGTGTTCTCTCTGTCGTTATCTTATAGTCTCTGGTCTGTAGTCTGTAGTCTGAAGTCTGTAGTCTGAAGTCTGTAGTCTGAAAGTCTGTAGTCTTCATTCCTCATTCAGTTAATATTTCTGTTTTTCCCGTGTCCGCTTTCCATCTTGGGGCGTGACGGCCCCGCCGTCCGAATCGCGTCGGGTTATGTCATTGGCTCTCACAGATAGCCGTGCTATGCGATTCGCTGGCCATCCGTTCAGTTCGGGTCACTTTCCCAAAAATTATGTCTTCTTTCAGCTGTCAACTTGTTCTCGCACCTTTTTGGTAATTGACCTCGCCTAGCTACTTAGAAGCGAAGATTGTCACGTAGGTATTTCCAGCGACGTGACTTATCTCGAATTTCGTCGCTACCCCGGACAATACAGAGATGCTCGCAAGCTTTGCTTGAGAAAAGGGGTGACGCCCCCAAAAGGATTTATTGCGCTCCTGCTATTCTCTTAGCTTCGGCTACGAGACTACTGCTATTATACTTCCCTTCCTTGCGTTTCGTGAAAAAAAAGAACTGTGAATGTCTTCCTTTCTCTTCCTTCCCATCTGGGATTTTCATCAAGTTTCCGTGAGAAAAAAAATATAATTTTCCCCTTTTCATTTGGCTTGAGTGCAATTAGGACTGATCTAATTATCAACCGAAACTTTCGGGTAGCCTGGCTCAGCTTCACCGGAAAGTAAATTTTAATCATTGATATTCTATTTTGGCAATTTAATTATTTATTTCCTACCGCCTTAGAGTAACAATAAGAAAAATAATAAGTAAGCAAAATTATGCGGATGAAATATAAATGTTACGGGGATATAGAAAATTCTGCGGTAACACTCCTGTCCTGACCTTTGACCCCATTTCGATGATATTCTAAAGTTTTGTCGCAATAGAAGCAGTTTTACGCAAGTTATGAGAATAATGGCTGTGGAATAAATCTTGCCTTTGTGCAATGACCTTTGACCCCATTTCGTTGATATTCAACAGAACCGGTTCACTATACTTCCGGAACAACATGATAACGTTTTGTCGCAATCGAAGCATTTTTAGGTAACTTATGATGCACAAGGACAATGGAATGGATCCCACTCCAGTGTCCTGACCTTTGACCCCATTCAGCCCATTTTCAATACGATTTGTCCCCAGTTGGTTCCTTACCACATACTAAAATTTTATCGAAATCGAACCATTTTTGCGCAAGTTATGATGCATAAGGGCAATGGAATAAATCCTGCTCTTATGCCCTGCCTGGCCTTCGACTCCATTTCGCCCATTTTCAATAGGGTTCGTGCCCAGTCGGTTCCCTACCACATACTAAACTTTTATCGAAATCGAACCATATTTACGCATGTTATGACGCATACAGCCAACGGAATGGATCCCGCTTTTATGTCCTGACCTTTGACCCCATTCCGCCCATTTTCAAAAGGTTTTGTCCCCAGGTAGTTCCTTACCACATACTAAAATTTCATCGAAATCGAACCGTTTTTACGCAAGTTATGATGCATAAAGGCAATGGAGTGGATCCAGCTCCTATGTCCTGACCTTTGACCCTATTTCACCCATTTTCAATAGGGATCGTCCCAGGTGGTTCCCTACCACATACTAAAATTTCATCGAAATCGAACAATTTTTACGCAAGTTATGACGCATAAGAGCAATGGAATGGATCCCGCTCCTATGTCCTGACCTTTGACCCTGTTTCGCTCATTTTCAATAGGGTTCGTCCCCAGGTGGTCCCTTACCACATACTAAAATTTCGTCGAAATCGAACCATTTTGACGTGAGTTATCGTGCGGACGGACGGACAAAGCTGGAGTATATACGCTTCTTCAACCTACGGTTGGAAAGCGTGAAAAAGACATATAAAGACCATGCAGATAACTGAAAGAAGCCTGTAGAGGCGCATGCTTGGTGTAACCAAGAGAGATAAGAAGAGGAACTCGTGGATCAGGAAAATGACAAGAGTGGAAGACATCATGATGAGAGTAAAATCCCTGAAACCGCAATGGGCTGGACATGTTGCCAGAAGAACCGATGAACAACCGAAAATTTCGACCGGATTCCAAGCGACAGAAAAAGCCCCAAAGGAAGACCGAATGGGAGATGGGTGGACGAAATACGGAAGGATGCCGGAGTAACATGGAGGAGACAGGCTCAAGACAGACAGTTGTGGAAGAAACTTGGGCATAAAAGCAGATAGCAGCGAACGCGAACGTTCGCGTAGTTCAGTTGGGAGAGCAATTTATTCCGGAATGAGGGGACCCAGGTTCGAGTCCCGGCATGGACAAAAATGACGGAGAAATTTACTTCGTTATAGACCTTCATCCAGCAGTGGACTGATGATGGTGATGATATATATGTATCTTTTCTTACGTTTTTCCACATCTTAGAAGGTCTGATTGCAATTGACTCTGTTTTTTAATTTTCCGTAGAGTAACATTTCTTAAATTTATAATCCACAATTGACGTTCATCGCATAGAACCTTTTTTTCCCAAATGCTTTAAATTCTTGAATTGCAAACATTAAACAGCAGGGCGACTTAAGACCCGCAGTTGTTTTAATCAGACTTTTTATTAGGTTCAGCGAAATGATGCAACGTACCACTTGTGTGTTACATGCTTTAAAAATTTCAGGTATATTTGCTGAATTACACCAGGTGGCCGATCTAAAATACATCGAAAAGCCAATTAAGTGTGAATGGAGCTCAGCCCGTTCAGTATATCCTTTCGTGGAATGGAAACCGCTTATTCAGCTTGTACGCGTGTGTCTACGCGACATTCGATGCTCTTAAGGGGTGCTTTCCCTCTAACAAGAGCATCACTTAGCAATCGAACTTCTAGTCCCGACCAACCCCTAACCTCATTGTTCAATCCCGCACCAGACATCTCTTCTGCATAAGCTCTCTGACATCGAACCAGCAGCAGAACAATCGTCAGCGAACACAAGCCAGATGCCGCGGGAAACACTAACTCTAGCATCATCCCTTGTGTACACGCGATATTCTGTTGGGCAAGGTGGGAGGCAAGGCGCAAGGAGGGGGGCCATGGGGGGAGATAGGGGGGCTAGGTACTCTATACAACGCGTCACCATGGAATATCCCTGCAGACCACTTCAGATAACTGTCACAATTCGTTCGCAGTCAAACAAGCCAGATTTGGGAGTGCAGCAAGTTTTCTCTCTTTCTCTGCAATGGCGGTCAGCGATGTGAGCTCCAGTTAGCGATGTAGTTCTAGGGGGTGGAGGTGTATTAAAGTGGGATGTGGGAGGGAGGAGGAGCAGCAGAATTCATTCCGGCGGTGCGCCTTTGGCGGTCCGCTAAACCTTAATGACGGTAATCGACTTAGGCTTTCATCAGAGTTGTCCATTTCCCTGGCCACCGTCGGTTCGCTACATTCTCGATACCTGATAGTTTCAAGGGGATCGGAAGCAGCAGTTGAGGTTTAGAAGAAGCAAGGGGGGAGGCAAGATGGGGGAGGAAGATGGTGGAGAGGAGTGGATGGGGAAGAGGTCCTTCTATCTTCTCTGTTTGCCGATCGACAGACAGATAGAGAGTGAGGCAGTCTATAATAGAATCTTTACAGCACACACATGCCACCCTCTGCCGTCCTGTGCTCCACCACGCAGCTCTCAGTGCCAAACACAATCAATTATTTATCGGGGAGCACTTTTGGCAAGTGGCGGCTCTCATTACTCCTGGCGACCCCTACGGATAACATACATATACACATAGCCATCACATGTCGGACATATCCACGCCGCCGCCGTTCATTCATTCACTCATTCATTCCTTCCTTCTTTCCTACATTTGGCATCTCTCGTACTTCGCTAGGAGCAGTCCGGAGAAAAAGCTCAAGAAAAAGGGTCTCTGATAGGAACAAGGAGTTGTAAGTGACATATCGAATAAAGGTCTTCCTCAAGTAAAAAAAAAGAAAAAAGTTTTATCTCATTTATATGAATTTTTAAAAGTGTAATTTTTATTCTCACGAACGTGCAACGAAAAAAAAAAAAAATCACGCAGTTTAAGCCAGGCTATTGAAGTCAATCTTTGAAAACTCTCGTGTTAGAAAAGTATGCTTTCCGCACTATGGGTCATTTTCCGTGATTTCTTACGTAAATTTTTATTTCTGATAAACCTTTTCCGTGAAATGAGGGGACAAAACCTGAATTTCACGAATTTTTTCGTACCCCAGGAAAATTTTGAATTTTCAGAAACTTTTCCGCACTTCCTTTCGTATATTAAAGGTAAAGTGCCATCTTAAGAGGTGTTAACGGAAAATTCTGAATTTTCAGAAACCTTTGGGAAATTCCTTTCGTATTATAACGAAAAAATGCAGTTTTCACTTTTTTTGTATCCATATCACGGAGAACATTCGGTAATAGGATTGATTCGCGGTAATACTTGAGGATTGATTAACTATTAAATTATTGTATGTTTTCTATGTACCAGTTTGTGGTTCCCTCAAGACAAAAGCTATTATAGCTATTAATAGCCAATTTTATATTTAGTAGTTTTGTGAAATAATACTATAAAACCTAACATTTCACTTTTTCTTAAAGGTAATTGGAAGTAATTGTCAGTTTAATAAGATCTCAAGTTCCAAAGCATTTTGCTGCCTCGAAAAATCACTATGAAAAATATACGTAATTTGTAATAAGTCCTCCTATAGAAAACATAAAATTATTTCCAACGTATTCGCAAAAAAAAAAAAAAAAAAACCCCGTTCCTGCACAATATACAGGTTGATTCATAAAGAAGTATACAGTTTCCAGATGCTGTAAAGCAGTATAACAGTTGAAGACACGGACCACAACTGCGAACCGTTAGGTAGATGTACTCATAAAGTTTGTGTCCAGCTACTGAGGGAAGTGACGTAGGCGATAGCTCGCGTCACGTGACTAGTCAGTTAAAATGGCAGCGTCTGCCGTGGAGAAGGCATTTTGCGTTCTTGAATTGAGCAAAACGGAATCTGTAACTGTTGTGTAACGGCATTTTCGATAAGAACCTCCAACCAGAAAATCCATCTACGAATTGGCATAAAAAATTTGAAACTACGGGCTGTTTGTGCAAATTTAAAAGTCCTGGACGACCGCGTGTATCGCGTTTGGGCGGAAATGGATTGCCGGCTCGATGTGTGACGCGTGTCTAAGGGTGCACACATAGAACATCTGTGACTGTCTCTAAAAAAACTTGAAACATTCCCCTACAATTCTGTTACAGGTAACATAAAATATCTTATATTGTTCTTGTTTTATAGTGCGTTGAAACTGCATACTTCTTTATGAATCACCCTGTATAATGACTAATTCACCCATGTTAATAAAAAAAAAACCATTTCATCATTGAGAAATTAGAGTTGTAATTTACACCAAACAGTGAAACGGGTCACTGGGTCACAGGTTCGACAATTTCTTGCGGGTCAAACGGGTCGGGTCAAGACGTTCTTGACCCGATCTCGACCCGGTTTTATTTCCGTTTTATTTTTGAAAAGAAAATAAATATTTCAAAGAACCCTTCAGAGGTTTTAGAAACAATACTTCACAGCTGCAGAGTATGATCTAGGAATTTGCTGAGAAGGGTAAAAAAGTGGGGTAAAAAATGAACTTTCAGAAGACAAAACTAAAGTACAATGCTTTTACAAGGAATGAAGATTTATCAATTGATGGGGAAAAGCTGGAGACAACCAATTCCTACTTTACCTTGGGCAGCAGGTATCAAGCGAGAGTCACATCGATGAAAAAATTAATGGGCGTTTTTGGAAGAAACAGTACAACTTTTATGAGCAATGTGCCACTATGCCTTAATGAAGGGAAGATTCCTGAGGATTGGAACAACGCTACAATGATCTTGCTACATAAAAAAGGTGACATTGAGGATCTCAGGAACTACAGACCTACCAGCCTCCTATCAGTGGTTTATAAAATCTTCACTAAAGTTCTTTCACACCGCTTGAAGGTGACACTGGACATGGCTCAACCGAGAGAACAAGCTGGATTCAGGAGTGGCTACAGCACAATAGATCGTATCCACGTACTGAGCAAACTAATTGAAAGAGCGAGGGAATATGAACTTCCATTGTGCATGGCTTTTATCGATTATGAAAAAGCCTTTAATTCGGTGAAACCATCAGCAGTTACCATGGCTCTGAAATCCTGCGGTATTGAAGATGCATACATTAATATTATTAATAACATCTATGAAAATGCAAGTGCAAAGATTTCGGCTGTTTGAAAATACAACACACATAAAAATTGGAAAAGGAGTGACACAAGGTGACACCATATCTCCGAAGCTCTTTAATGCCACATTGGAAAATGTCTTTCAATCACTGAACTGGGAAAACAAAGGGATCAAGATTAATGGAGATTATCTAACCCACCTTCGTTTTGCTGATGACATAGTCATTTTTGCAACTACCCCATAAGAGCTGCAGAGTATGATCCAGGAACTTGCTGACAAGAGTAAAGAAGTGGGATTAAAAATGAACTTTCAGAAGACAAAAGTGATGTTCAATGCTTTTACAAGAAATGAAGATTTATCGATTGATGGAGAAAAGCTGGAGATAACAGACACGTACGTTTATCTTGGACAGCAGATATCAAGTGAGGGTCACATTGATGAAGAAATTAATCGGCGTACAAAACTTGCCTGGAGAGCTTTTGGAAGAAACGGCATAATTTTCAAGAGCAATAAGCCATTATGTCTTAAAAGAAAAGTGTTTGATCAATGCATCCTTCCAGTGCTTACGTATGGTGCAGAGACGTGGACCTTAACTAAAAGAAACATACAAAGGCTGCAGACAACTCAAAAAAGCATGGAGAGGTGCATGCTTGGTGTAACCAGGAGAGATAAGAAGAGGAACTCGTGGATCCGAAAAATGACAAGAGTGGAAGACATCATGATCAGAGTTAAATCCCTGAAATGGCAATGGGCTGGACATACTGCCAGAAGGACAGACCATCGATGGACAGCCGAAATTTTAGATTGGATTCCAAGGGACAGGAAAAGACCCAGAAGAAGACCACGTGGAAGATGGGTGGATGAAATTCGTAAAGTATGCGGGAGTGACATGGAGGAGACTGGCACAAGACAGACCGTTGTGGAGGAAACTTGGGGAGACCTTCGTCCAGCAGTGGATTGATAATGGTTGACAATGATGATGATGATGATGATGATGCCTTAAAAGAAAAGTGTTTAATTAATGCACCTTTCTAGTGCTTAACTACGGAGCAGAAACGTGGACATTTACTAAAAAAGACACACAAAGACTGCAGACAACTGAAAGTAGCACAGAGAGATGTATGCTTGGTGTTACCAAAAAAGATTAAAAGAGGAACTCATGGTTAAAAAATATGGCAAGGGTAGAAGACATCATGATCAAAGTAAAATCTCTGAAATGGCAATGTGTTGAACATATTTCCAGGAGAACTGACCACAGATAGACAACCGAAATTTTAGGCTGGATTCCAAGGGACAGGAAAAGACCCAGAAGAAGACCACGTGGGAGATGGGTGGATGGAGGTGGCTGACCCAAGACAGACAGTTGTGGAAGAAACTTGGGGAGACCTTCATCCAGCAGTGGATTGATAATAATTGATATTGACGGTAATGATATATTCGAATTTATTATTCAAAGCGGATTTCTCCGGGTCAGGTCCGGGTCGGGTCCAGTTATGTGGGACCGGATCCGGGCATCACCTCCTAATAGCTGAGCTGGCCCGCGCACCGATTTGTGACGTCACTAGAGTAGTCCGTAGTCTCGGAGAGGAGCATTACGGCGATGTGCGAACGAACGCTTATTTACGTACACCAACTAACCAGGTCGTGCGTTCTTTTAGAGTTTCACTGCATTTAAATAAGAACTTGTGTGTTAGTTTTCAAATAACTGCAGAGTTAACAAGTTTGTTTAATAATCTTTTAAAATACAGAAGAAAAAGAAATTACAGCGTAAAATTTAGCGTAGCAATAATTTCGACTTGAAAGGGTAAGCAAGACAGATTCGTCAACTTAATGAAAGCATCACTGTCATTTCACTGGAAGTGATAAACCATTTCTATAATCCAAATTATAAACTGTTGTCGTAGTTTCACTTGAAGTTATAGTGTCTTTATAGTTAGCGGAACGATTCCTGTACTTGTGAACAAATCGTTCTTGTACTTGAAAGATTAGTTTGAGGGTCCATTACGAAGTATCGCCGTCGTTTCAAAAGATGTCGATTGACATATTTAAGGAATCAGATTTTTCATTCATTGCAAACTTATGACTATGAAAATTTTAATAATGAAATAATTCCTTTAGTGAAAATGTATTTTATATGCAATCCGTGATCACTAATATATAAAAAAAGGTCAAGAAAAACTGAATTTTTTTCTGTGTTTTTTAATTATTACCAAAGGCTCAATAAAACACGTTTTAACATACATACAGGGAATTGCTGCTTGATCCACTGATTGCATCAAATAAATTAAGATTTCAAGAAAATTATGCCATTGCTACATTATTAAACGTACAATAATGACATAACAAATTTTCCTAATTTTAGTACCATCTAGTTACGTGTTTGGACAACTTCATTTTGATAAGCAAATGTAAAGTTTATAATTTTTGTCTTCCAGAGCACTATTTCAAAAAAGTTACCTTGTCAAAGTTCAACACATCTGTATTAAGTATATTAGTAGCATTAAGCAAAACTATTTGGATCCACAATATAAGCATTTCTTTTTATCTGGAAAAATACAAGTAACTTATTGGCAGAAATTTCCTGAAATTTGATTTTCAAGAAGTATTCAGCAAAACTGTCAATGTACATATAATTATGGTTGTGCAGTTTTTTGTGTATCACAAGCACAATTTGATTATGTGTCCGTTAGCTGTTCCTTGAAGAATTTCAAAGACACGTTTATAAGAAAATCTGAAATTTGTTCCAATAATTTCTTAAAGTATTTTTTCAGATAATTATTATATTTTTTGAGAACCTGACAAATGCACATGCAGTAGTTATTGTACTGAATAAATCTAAGCGATTGTTTTGGTACTATAGGATGTATTTTAAAAGATGTACATGTTTCATTATAAATTGACTAACTTGATGTACCATTTTCTCAGAAACTATAAAAAGCAATGGTATAAAATTTTGCACAAATGTTTTGTCTTTGCTAAAGCTATTGAAAAAGATTGTTTTTTCCTTTTTTTATGATTTTGGTTTCAAGATAAATTCTATGAAGGATTGAAGAAGTTTTTCCCTATACAAAAATTGACACCCACCCTCACGTTTGGAAGCACACTTTCCAGTAGTTATCGGATAATATGAGATATATTAGTTCCAGTTATTATTGCTGTAGCTTGTGAAGACACAGTGCAGGAAGTCTGGAAACAGATAAGTCTAGATAAATGAATAAAAAGTTGATCTCTCATTTTAAGCAAATATTTTCAAAAAAAAAAAAAAAAAAAAAAAAAAGAAGCGAGTATATATTTCTACTTGTATTTTAAAAATCTTGTTTGTTTAGAACATAGTTTCCACAATATGTGGATTCATGTCGATCCACGTACTTTTTTTCTTTCTCTTAAAAATAAAAATATCCAAGGCTTAAAAATACCATGCCCGAGATGCCCAGAGCATGTAAATCATTCGTCTGGGCAGGTAAATAAAACATCTAATTGCCTGTGCATGGTAACTAAATTTTAAAATAAAAACGTTTGTAATAAAATTTCTTACTACACAAGAAAAAAAAGACAGTCATCACATGTCGTGTTTCATGTCATTGTTAATTAATGGAAGTTGTATTATTGTTACGAAGTACCAAGGAAAGAGTAATATCACATCTTTAATTATGTTATGCTCTACGCCCAGAAATCAGAAACCTAGTTTTGCTCCAAATTTTGTTTATAATCAACAACAGTATGCATGCCTCTGATGTAACTGGCCTCTCATGTTTAGTGACAACGGGAGAAAACTTTAACAAAAAGAACATGGCAGAATCACTAAATTTCCGAAACACCAGTTTCATCATCGTACCATTTCATACCAATTTTAGCATCAGCATCTTAAAAATTGATATACACACGTTTGTGCATTGAACATTTGTAATACAGACCCTTAAAATGGAAGTGCAAACATGTAAAAACAGTTCATATTTTTAACTTAAAAAAAATAGGGTTCTGGTTTGTTATCTTAAAAGATACATTTTCCTGCGCATCCAGCTTTTACTACCTGGGCAAGTAAATAATTTCTTGCCCAGGTAGTACTGATATATTTCACCTAATTTTTAAGAAATTGAATGGTTTTGATAAATTCCCATCCTACCACAGATAGAGCATACACACTGCTCACACGAGAGTTCTTCAATGTGTTGGTTTGTAGAAAAATGCTTCAAAATCTTTAAACGGACATTTTAAAGGCAAACTTACTCCTGAACTATGTGTGAACTTCTGTTTTTGTGCATTCATATCTAATTTTTGCTGTCTATACTTGATTCAGTGTTTGTGTTCCTTTAGTAATAAACATTAAAAATGATAATTCAATGCAATTCTCTATGTCTGCAAACACAAAAGATGTATTTCACATGGCAACAAGGCCTTAGCATTTATATAAAGGACATAGGCATGTTAGATATGTACATGACATACATATATTTCGTATAGGATATAAGTATTTTACAAGCATTTGTGCCCAGAAATAGGGACCCCAAAAATTTTAATCTGACGCTGCCTTAACACTTAAATAACTAAGTACGAATGTATCAACATATTACTCTTGGGATCAAAAACATGCAACCCTTATTATTCTGTGTCCATAATAATAAAAAAAAAGTTTAAAATCCCTTCCGAAATATACATATTTTTTTTAACTTATTTGATACATTGGCAAAAACATGTTATGGGTTACTATAACAACACAAGTAATCTATTCTTTCCATTACAAACATAAATTTCATTTTTCAAAAATCTTTTCAGTGCTTTGACTTCCCGCTGTGAGATGCATTAGATTATAAAATTAGCCGAATTTAAATTTTCTAGTTCAAAATTTTTATTTTACGAGTAGTTTAAAATAAGGTTAACAAAAGGTTTCCACGTACCTTAGAGTTGAAAATTTTCACGCTTTATTGCTGTAATCCATTTTGAGAACCTCCCCATTAGTAGGGAATTTGAATACTTTTAATATTCCTCTATGAAAATAAATTTAGTTGACAATTTGACAACAGCAACCACGCACATCCGTAGTCACGCTTACACAGAGTGAGCAAGCTCATGCATGCTCGACCACCCACCACGGACATCAGCCTACTCTCCCCTACGTCACGCAGCTTCCGGCGTTCGGTGCGCGGGCCTTCTAAGCTATTAGGGGGTGATGATCCGGGTCGGGTCCCGGTCCAAAATTTTGGACCCGTTTTTTACTCTGCCTTACACATGAGAGATCTTCACGTGGTTTGGTGGCTTAACAGTAAGATACGAGCTTCTGGTTTAGAATGTCGCTGATTTAAACCCCATCAGAGAAAAATGAATTGTAAAACGGCTGGTCGACCTAGTACGCCGGGGGAAAAATAGGCTGAAAAAGTCAACACCGATGATTCTGGGAAATTTCAGTAAAAATACAGAAATACCAGAAAGGGATTTTTCCGAAACAAACAGAATTACAGGTTACGAGAACTCTTTCAAAATACTAAAGTTAGAAGAAACGGAAACTTTTAAAATGGAAATTTCGTTAAAAGACGGACACCAACCGGTAACTTCTCTACACGTTATTTTCAAAAGTTTTCCCGGAATTCACACCACTTATTAGCACGTCTTTGGTAAAAAATGATCGTGCTTATGTTATCAATTTGTCCGTCAGTCCGTCCGTCCGTCCGTCCGTCTGTACCCACGATATCTCTGCAACTATTAGTCCGATTTGAAAAATACTTTTTGCTTTGGGAAGCTTGAAATATGCGAATGATGATCCTTTATTTCGTTTTTTTTTTTTTTTACGATGTACAATTTCGCCCCTAGAGGGCGTAAACGCAGATGATTTCGAATTCAAAAATACGTTTTATTCCACATATTTGCTTCTAAGCATCCGATTGAATTTTTTTTTATTTTTCGATTCCATTTATGTCGAAGAGTATTTTAGATATAGTTACTGATAGTTCTGTGTCTGGCGCTCTTTGGCCAAACCTGGTCCTTGCGCCACTAAAATCAATTAACTAACTAACTAACCAAATTACGCATAGATTTTCCGCTACCGGGCGTAAAAGTAAATTACATTTTTCCCGATAACTCTTCTTCTAAAACTCCGATTTGAAAATTTTTTTCTTCAGCGGATACACCTCCTGATGGAAAATCTTTTGCATATAATTTCTAATTTTTGGTAAAGAATACTTTGGCCACCAGGGTGCGGAAGTGTTAATTTTTGCTTCTGATGTATTTGCCATAAAATCTGAGCTTCTAAAATATCGATTGAAAAAAATTATTTCTTGGACTGATGCCACTCAAATCGATAAACCTATTCGGAATATTTTCTTCTTAAAATATTCCACAGTTTCTCCGCCAGGGGGCGTAGATATATATATCTTATTTTTGTCACTAAATTTACTTCTAGGAGTCCGATTTGAAAAAATTCCTTCTTTGTTGGATAGAGTCTTCAGTGTGACACGTTTTTCATATAATTTCAAAATTTTCAAGTAAATCATTGACTTTCCGCTAGGTGGCACAAAGGTAAATTGTGTTTTCTGCGTTATTTCTGCTCCTAAAACTCCGATTTGAAAAATTCTTCCTGTATCGCATACAAGACCTGATGGAAATTTTTTTCACATAATTTCTAATGTTTGGTAAAGAATGATTTGGCCACCAGGGGGTATAAGTGTTAATTTCTGCTTCTGATGTATTTGTAGCAAAATCTGGGCTCCTGAAAACTCGACTAATTTTTTTTTTTTTTCTTGAACCGATACCGCTCATATGGAAAAACCTTTTGAGAATACTTTCTTCCTAAAAAAATGCATGGCTTTACCACCAGGGGACGTAATCTCACATCTTATTTTTGTCGATATCTCTGTTTCTAAGAGTCCGATTTGAAAAATTCTTTCTGTGTTGGAGAGCATTTTCGGCGCGTAATGTTTCTCACATAAATTCATGTTTTTCTTAACGCGCAAGTCTGCAACCATAGGGTGTACGCTCACGATTCCGTTTACAGCATTATCTGAGGGATTAAAAACCCGATTGAAAAACTTCTTTCTTTTGTCAGATACTATTGCTTTCCATACCGGTTCCATTGAATTTTAATAGCTTTGATAATTTTAATTTGCGTCAAAACGGATTCAAAAGACATGCTTATTACACCCGAAAATTCGGTGTCATCTTTCTTGGGTTTTTTTCTACACGAATGCATGCGTAGCAGAAGATATTTTCCCACGTATTCTTTTCAAATTTCTACTTTTCTTTACTTGATCTTATTTAAGAAAACAAAGAGAGGTTTTTTATAACTTTAAATAAATTAGATTGGTTTACTCTGATGTTTGCGTAAAGTGTGGTACTCAAATTTCTGTTGGGTAGGAGGGGGAAAAATTTAAGTGCTATAAGCAGTCACCAATTCCTCCTCACCCACCTCCTAGAGCAAATTTATAAGCAGTCACCCATTCTTAATTTGTGATACATATTCCAGGGAAGGGAAAGAGGAAGTACCATGAAACAGGCACAACATCGATGCATCATGTGGGACGACTAGCCAGATACCAGCGCCTCTGACCAATTAGTAATCGGGGAGACTGGTTCCTTACTTCCAGGGTTTGTATAAGATTTGCCGGTGTTTAGAATCTGAAAATTGCTAATTTTTCGTTTCGAGAATATGTCACCAATGAAAATATAGATATTTTGAATGGAAAGACAGTAATTTGTAATTTCGAATAGTGCGACATCATTGAGATTAGCTCTTAACATAAACTCCTAAAGTGTTTTCAAGATTCAAAGAAACCCATGAAGATATTTACCTGCGCATAGCGAGCGAACCAACGAGAGACAATAATAACTTCTGAAATAAATTCAAATTTTGTTATCATGTGTCTGCGTGTGTGTGCTGTTTTGTTGTTGTCGGAGAGATGTGTGTGTGTGATGCTTTTCCACTTCCGTCCTTATCGGGTGTAACAAAATCACAAAATTTCTGTCTAGAGTAAATTTTATATTTAGGGGTTTTGTGAAATAATGCTATAAAAAGTACATTTTACATTTTGTTAAAGATAATTGAAAGTCATTGTCAGTTAAGAAATATCTCAAGTTCCAAAGTATTCTGTTGCTTCAAAAAATCACGATGAAAAAAATATACTTAATTTGTGATAAGTCCTCCTACAGAAAAAATAAAATTATTACCAACTTATTCAAAAAAATAATAAGCTTCAACAGAAAATAAAATGAATAAATCACTGACATTAATGACAAAAAAAAAAAAAGTAATCGTTGTGCAATTAGTTTTACCGTGAATATGATACAAACTTCTGAGACTTCCTGGCTTAGTGGTTAAGACACGCGTTTTCTCTTGAACTAACTCAGGCGACGTCGGTTCTTTCGCCACTGATGCGAAAGGATTATCTGCTGTGAGGTCTGAAAAATTCAGGGTTTTGGATTTTTCGACATTTATTTATAAATACGGAAAAACCCGAAAAGGACTAAACGGAATTTCTGACCTCGGGAAATATGTAAAAATACGGAAGTTAAAAAAAACAAAAAAACGGGCACTTTTGAAACGGAGATTTTGTTAAAAGACGGACACCTCCTGGCAACTTTGCTAGACGTTATTTTCAGAAATTTTCCGTGAATTCACACCACTTATTTTTTAGTGTAACCAGTTCAACAAGAAGATCTTTTAGTATGTGGTAATGAAGGTAATCGCTAATACAACTAGAACTGTTTGTGATCAGCCTTACAAAAACAGATGGTAGCTACGAGAAGTAGGTGAATGAAGCAGCATGGTATAAACAGAAAGACATATGGGTTTAGTCTGTGAGAAGAAAACTCCTGTAACGGCCTTCGAACATTTTCGTCACCTTACTCATGACTGGATCCATCTCAGAGCCCCACGAGAGGCACCATAAATGAGTTATTTTTTTTTTCTCTGCGGTAGAACACCGTTAGTTCCTCTATTTTAAAATAAATCCGAGAAACTAACTAAGTTTCTCAAAGTAGGACCATATGCACTAATAAAACGCCAAGCTTTTCTTTTTTAAACTTAACAATGGGATTTAATAGTTGCTTCAAGAATAATAACTACTTCCATGTTTTTCTCTTCGTCAGTGAATGGAGAAACTTAAGCTTATTCATTCTTTGCGATACTGTTAGCAGTTTGGCAAAACTGACCTTTTTTTTTTTAATGGAAGTTTGAAAAATAAGGGTGAGAGGTTTGGGAATGTCAAAGGAACATGTCAAAGCCAAAGGGAAAACAAGTCAAAGGGAACGCTTCGAAGATAATGAGATTGGGAAAACAGCTCTTCGGTATCAGTCTTGATTGTGATGCATCTTTATGTCTGTTTAGCTATTACTGCACAGGTTGACAGCTGAAAAAATAAAATAAATAAATAAAATGAAGTCTATAAATAAAGCCTGTGCACTATTATCATTTTGTTGTTGTTGTATTCCAGCGGTCCTTTAAATTGGCATGCTGTGCCTCCTCATGAAAACCGTCTTTTTCACCTAAAAATGAAACCTGTAAAAATCGTATAATCCGGAGAAACTAAAGTTTAACTAAATTATGTATATATAGATCATCATCATCATTATCACTGCCAACCATTATTAATCCACTGCTGGATGAAGATCTTCCTAGATTTCTTCCAGAACGGTCTGTCTTCAGCAAGTTTCCTCCATGTCAATTGGCGGTGCTTTCGAATTTTAATCTATCCATCTCACACTTGGTTTTCTGGTTTGTTTGTTTTTTCTGTCCCATGGTATCCAGTCTAAAATATCGGTTGTTCATCGGTGGTTCGTTCTTTTAGCAATATGTCCAGCCCATCGCCATTTCTGGGATTTTACTCTGATCATTATGCCTTCCACTCCTATCATTTTCCTTATCCACGAGTTGCTCTTCTTATCTTTCCTGGTTACATAAAGCATACATCTCTCTAGGTTTCTTTTAGTTGTCTGCAGTCTTTGTATGTCATTTTTAGTTAAGGTTCGTGTCTTTGCTTCGCACAAAAGAACTGGGAGGATGCATTGATTAAAAACTTTAGTTCTCCAATCCAATTTTATACGCCGATTAATTTCTTCATCAATGTGACCCTCACTTGATATCTGTTTCCCTAGGTAAATGTAGACACCGGTTAGCTTCAGATTTTCCCCATCAATCGCAAAATCTTCATTCCTTGTAAAAGAATTGCACATCATTTTTGTTTTCCGAAAGTTCATTTTTAATCCCACTTCTTTACTCTTGCCAACAAGTTCCCGGATCATACATCAAAGCTCTGAAGGGATAGTTGCAAAAATGATTATGCCCTCATTAAAACGAAGGTTAGTTAAATAACCTTCATCGATCTTTATTCCCTTGTTTTCCCAGTTCAGTGGTTGACGGATATTTTGCAATATGGCATTGAAGAGTTTAGGAGATATGGTGTCAACTTGTCTCACTCCCTTTCCAATTTTTATTGGTGCAGTATCCTCAACAAACCGATTCTTTGCACTTGTATTTTCACAGATGTTGTTAATAGTGCTAATGTATGCATCTTCAATACCGCACGATTTCAAAGCTATCACAAATGTTGTTACTTCACGGAATCAAATGCCTTTTCATAATCAATAAAAGCCATATATAATGGGAGTTCATATTCCCTCATTTTTTGAATTAGTTCTCTCAGTACATGGATATGATTTATTGTGCTGTAGCCACTCCTGAACTGTTCTCTCTGTTGATCCATGTTCAGTGCTACTTTCAAGCGCTGTGAAATAACCTTAGTGAAGATTTTTTCATAAACCACTGATAGGAGGCAGATGGGCCATATATCCGCTTATACAGTATATACTATATATATATATATATATATATATATATATATATATATATATATATATATATATATATCATCATCATCATCATTGTCAACCATTATCAATCCACTGCTGGACGAAGGTCTCCCCAAGTTTCCTCCACAACGGTCTGTCTTGTGCCAGTCTCCTCCATGTCACTCCCGCATATTTACGAATTTCATCCACCCATCTCCCATGTGGTCTTTTTCTGGGTCTTTTCCTGTCCCTTGGAATCCAATCTAAAATTTCGGCTGTCCATCTATGGTCTGTCCTTCTGGCAGTATGTCCAGCCCATTGCCATTTCAGGGATTTAACTCTGATCATGATGTCTTCCACTCTCGTCATTTTTCGGATCCACGAGTTCCTCTTCTTATCTCTCCTGGTTATACCAAGCATGCACCTCTCCATGCTTCTTTGAGTTGTCTGTAGCTTTTGTATGTCTCTTTTAGTTAAGGTCCACGTCTCTGCACCATACGTAAGCACTGGAAGGATGCATTGATCAAACACTTTTCTTTTAAGACATAATGGCATATTGCTCTTGAAAATCATGCTGTTTCTTCCAAAAGCTCTCCAGGCAAGTTTTGTACGCCGATTAATTTCTTCATCAATGTGACCCTCACTTGATATCTGCTGTCCAAGATAAACATACGTATCTGTTATCTCCAGTTTTTCTCCATCAATCGATAAATCTTCATTTCTTGTAAAAGCATTGAACATCACTTTTGTCTTCTGAAAGTTCATTTTTAATCCCACTTCTTTACTCTTGTCAGCAAGTTCCTGGATCATACTCTGCAGCTCTGATGGGGTAGTTGCAAAAATGACTACGTCATCAGCAAAACGAAGGTGGGTTAGATAATCTCCATTAATCTTTATCCCCGTGTTTTCCCAGCTCAGCGACTGAAAAACACCCTCCAATATGGCATTAAAGAGCTTCGGAGATATGGTGTCACCTTGTCTCACTCCCTTTCCAATTTTTATGTGTGTTGTATTTTCAAACAGCCGAATCTTTGCACTTGCATTTTCATAGATGTTATTAATAATATTAATGTATGCATCTTCAATACCGCAGGATTTCAGAGCCGTGGTAACTGCTGATGGTTTCACCAAATCAAAGGCTTTTTCATAATCGATAAAAGCCATGCACAATGGAAGTTCATATTCCCTCGCTCTTTCAATCAGTTCTCTCAGTACGTGGATATGATCTATTGTGCTGTAGCCACTCCTGAATCCAGCTTGTTCTCTCGGTTGAGCCATGTCCAGTGTTACCTTCAAGCGGTGTGAAAGAACTTTAGTGAAGATTTTATAAACCACTGATATGAGGCTGATAGGTCTGTAGTTCCTGAGATCCTCAATGTCACCTTTCTTATGTAGCAGGATCATTGTAGCATTGTTCCAATCCTCAGGAATCTTCCCTTCATTAAGGCATCGAGTGAAAATTTGGGCGAGTACTGTTTCAATTTCTCCACTTGCTTCTTGTATGATGTCTATAGTAATTCCATCTTCTCCTGGAGCTTTCCCTCGCTTCATGTTCTTGATTGCATGAGCAACTTCTGCTGGGAGGACTGGAAGAACTCTGGTACCTTTCATGATGTCTGGAGTACATGTATCATCCCTTTCATATAATTTGGAGTAGAAATCTTTCACTCTTGTCAAAATTTCGCCTCTATTTCTTGTTATAGAACCATCTTCTTTTCTCAGAGCCATAATCTGTTTTCTTCCCTTACTGAGATGTCCCTTTGCTATCTTAAGGCTTTGGTTGTTTTCAATTGCTTTCCTCACTAGCTCACAGTTGAATTTCCTTACGCCTTCAGTGATACTTTTTCGTGTTGTCTTGCATAGCTCTATATATTCCACTTTGGAAGTCACATCTACTTTAGTTGTCCTCATCTCTCTTCTTTTTTGCATCAACATTTTGGTTTTTCCTGATAATTTGTTCACATGCAACTTGTTCTTAGACCCAGCTAATTTTGTTGCTGTTTCCATTAGAGCTTTGGTTACTTTTCTGTTAACTTCCGAAATATCCACTTCTTCCGATGTTAGGCCTTCTAAAGCAGAGAATATGTTCTTCAGTTCCAACTTGAAAGTATTATGGTGTTTTTTAAGGTTGGTTATATCAATACATTTTGTTTGTCTTATG
The DNA here is from genome assembly GCA_039090855.1 of Macrothele yani. Classification (NCBI taxonomy): domain Eukaryota; kingdom Metazoa; phylum Arthropoda; class Arachnida; order Araneae; family Macrothelidae; genus Macrothele; species Macrothele yani. The sequence continues at coordinate 113,485,783 of CM077026.1, forward strand.
AGCTTGCCACGTTCCAGTTTAGTGTTGAGGTGCATCTTACATCTCACCAATCTATGGTCACTACCTGTGTTGAACTTGTTCAGCACACTGCAGTCTTCGATGACGAATTTTTTGTTACACATAATAAAATCAATTTCACTTGTCGTCCCAATTGGATGTCTCCATGTCCATTTCCTGTGTGGCTTTTTCTTGAAAAAGGAGTTCAAGATGAAAAATCCTTCTGCCTCTGCAAACTCAACGAGAGTATTTCCACGCTGGTTTCTGTTGCCGTGACCGAATTTAAATACTGAAGTTTCATTCTGTTGCCGTTGCCCTATTTTTGCATTGAAATCTCCCATAATTATCTTCAAGTGCTGCTTACCTTTATTATTTAGATGACGAATTTCCTCATAAAATTCTTCAATTTCTTCTTCAGGATGACTTGTGGTGGGTGCATAAGTTTGAATAATCTGAGCCTGGTATCTTCTCGATAGTTGGATAACGAGTCGTGCAGCTCTGTCAGAGGAACTTTCAACTTCTACCACTTTATCCTTCAGTTTCTTGTTTATTATAAATCCAACACCACTAGTTCTGCCAGTATCTGTCCCACGATAATAGAAGAGATGTCCACTTTTCAGTTGGATGAGATCTTCTCCTTTTCTCCTTACCTCACTTAGCCCGACGATGTCCCACTTGATCCTTTGTAGTTCCTCTTCCAATTCAAGAAGCCTTGAATCAGAAGATAGGGAGCGTCCGTTGTAGGTAGCCAAGGTCAGCATCAAATGGCAGCCTAGTCCGGTCCTCCGGGGATTCTTAGCACCCTCTGCCTTCATGTCGCACTGGCCGCTGCCTTGGCCAGGTACATTCCAGCTGCCGGAGACTGAGGGCCAAGATTTAAGTTGTAGAGTCATTTTGGAGGTGTTTGGCCATAACTCACCACGCTGACCAAGCGGGTTGGTGAGTGTGGGATAGCATTTCCTCTGATCCCGATGGTATAGTTATACCGCTATGGGCGGTCGTCAGAGCCCCTTTAGTGGGAACAGGATGCACCACGAGAAGGCGGGGTTGACATTTGTCAAGGAGAGGCTGTGATGTTACGCATCACCTGACCTTACATCCCTATATATATATATATATACATATATATACATATATATTAAGCAAAGGTCACATTGATGAAGAAATCAATCGACGCATAAAACTTAACTGGAGAGCTTTTGGAAAAAACAGTACAATTTTTAAGAGCAATATGTCATTATTTGTTAAAAGAAAAATATTCAATCAATGCATCCTTCCAGTAATTACGTACGGGACAGAGACGTGGACCTTAACTAAAAAAGACATACAAACAGTGCAGACAACTGGTCATAATATTTTGTTATGCTAATGAGCTAAAATATACATAAATATTGGCAACTTAAAAGATTAAATAAATGGTAGTACATGAAGACATGAAAAGATAAAATCTTGATTTATATAAGCTGAGGAATTAGGTCCATTAAAATATTAATCTGCCACTTAAAATAAATATAAAAAATTTGCGCAGCTGTGAACGAATGGTTTTCTAAACACGTGTCAGGAGCGCGAAAGTAGGTCAAGCGCCCAAGCCACTTAAACAAAAAGAAGAAACCATCGAGTCTGAAAAGTCATCCATACACACGTGCAAACCTGTGATAGCAGTTGAACACAGGAAAATCTCATTGCACGACTGCTGCGATGAGAATCTGGCAGTTCTGACTTTTTTAACAAGCAATATTTACTTCCATTGTACAATAGCAATATAATATAAGTGAATAAGCTAACTTAAATGAAAGAAAACAGATATTAAAACACAAGTGCTGTCGCAAAATTAAGTCAGTTCATATAAAAGAACACAATATGACACTTGATGAAAGAAAATTTTTTCCAAAACTGTTGCTTTTGAAGTCCTGCTTGATTCAGAACAAACAAATTAAATGAAGCATTACGTAATGATGAAAAGTACTGAAGGTACGAAGTTCTAGTTTCTAAGACGGGTATGATTGGGGTGAACAGACATCCAACGAGTAGAAGTCTTCCACGTGGAAGGGAAATTCGAAAGTTGAGAAGTTTTACGTGCCATTGTAAGTTCAAGTTGTAATCTGGATATTAGCTGAACTCGGAATTGAAGAAGGAGTAGTTTTCTTGCGGTACGAAGTGGTAGAGGTGGATTATCTTTGATATGATTAAGAAAGAAATTATAAATTGCAGATTAGGTGAGAATAAAGTAAAATGCGCATAATGGGCTTCGGCATGTATTAATAGGGTCATGGGCAGGTAGAAACATGTAGTCGCTGTAGTACAGCGACTACATGTTTCTACCTGCCCGGATGATATTATGCGCTGTAGTACAGCCGGATGAAGTGATGCTAAACATGAAATTGAAGAGTGGCGACAGTAGAGAACATTGAGAGTAGAGATGAATGGTATTGCAGTATGAACAAATATCTGATGTTAAAATTTGTGGTTGGTGAAGTCGTAAAGGTGAAAGAAGACGATTATGAAGAAAAAACCAATGGCGGTCGATATCTTTGGGTGATAGAAGTGGGTTGCATGCGGCTTTCCAAGTACGTTGAAATGTAAGACCGGGTAAGTTAAAAATTGGAGTAGGTTGAATATCTAACGTCAGCATGAAGAGGTAAAGGTCTTTTGTAGTGAGGCAACTGAAAGAAGTATGGAGAGATGCGGGCTTGATGTAACCAGGGGAGATAAGAAGAGGAACTCCTGGATAAGGAAAATGGCAAGAGTGGAAGACATCATGATCAGAGTAAAATTCCTGAAATGGCAATGTACTGGACACGTTGCCAGAAGAACTGACACCGATGGGCAACCGAAATTCTAGACTGGATTCCAAGGGACCGGAAAAGACCAAGACGAAGATCACACGGGAGATGGATGGATGAGATTCGAAAGGGTGCTGGAGTGTCATAGAGGAGACTTGCGCAAGACAGACTGTTGTAGAAGAAACTTAGGGAGACTTTCATCCAGCAGTGAATTCATAATGGTTGACAAGGATGAGGATGATATATTACTGCTCCATTGGCACGTTAAATCAGAGTGTTATGCCACTTTTTCCTGACACAAAAAGTATGCTTTATTCCCATCTGAACATGCTGAACTTGCTACCTCAGCTAAGAATTAAGAAAAGAAGAAAAAAAAAAAAGAGGGGGAGGGTAGAAAAGCTAAATGACATGACATACAAAACTTGCAATAAAAGTCGTAACGATTAAAGTGGACAGGAGAACTGTTCCCAACAAAAAACAAAAAAAAGTATTCTTTGACAACATAAACAAAATAGAAAAGAAATTGTATCTTTTTTTTTTTTTTTGAAAAATGAATCACCTTGAAAAGAATCCGTTGAAAAAAAAATATGTATTTCCAGGATTCTTAGCTGAGGAAGTAGAGAGATGAGCTAGAAAAAGAGAAAATTATTCACTGAGCGTGGCATTATGTCGGTGAAGCCAACCAAGGAGGCAGTTATTACCCGTCAAGCGCATAATAAAGCTGCCGGTTTCAGCTCCGACGACAAAACTCTCCTCCATGTGTGCCACTGATTAGGGGAATCTTCGACTTAATCCTTCCATCCGCGATGACCCACTCCGCCTGAGGTCATCGTTGCGGAGTCTACACCAGCGACAAATTAATAAATATTAGGCGGGCACGAGAGTTCTGACAGTAGAAGTCTGCGGTTGCTACTTATGTAGCACTGCCTGGTGATTAATGTGGCCTGTCGATCCGGTAATCACTGCGCTCTTCGATATACACCAGTCCATTTTTAAGCTCTTCTTTGCCCACTTCACTTGGGGAGAAAGCGCTGAACTAGCGCTGGCCACGCTTGCGTGCTAGCGTTTCCCGGGATGAGCGTGTAATCCGGAGAAATTAAAGTTTAGCTAATTTTTAATTTTTTGGTGGTTGCTTTGCCGCAGAAGGTAAATAGGCTGGATGAGCAAGTTTAATTACAAATTCGAGCAAACAAACTAAAACGAGCACGGACGAGAGAAAAGCGGGAAGCGATCAACGAATTTTCCATTTCGTAAATAGATCTTCGGTACGCGCTCGTCAAATGGCAAGAAGGATTTTTGCCTAATGAATTTAGATCATCAGTCAATTGGTTAAATAAATGATGGTATAAAGCCAGGGATATAGGTTATTTTGTAGGCATAAAGTCAGTACTACCACAAGAATGCAGCTTTTGGCCAGTCGCCAGCTTCGTAACTGTGTCGTAGGCGGTGGATCGGGGTACGATTCCCCGGAGCCCAGGCGAGTACTGATAACTCTCGCAACTCCAGCATTGGGGAAGGGGTGGGGGCTCACGGCTAAGAGGGCATCTAGCTTCTGCAAACACATTTTACAGAATCTTTTGCGAAAACTTCAAATGAATTAAGAAATAGCCAGCAATTATTGTTTACGGCAGCTTTGAAAGAAGCATTAAGAAGAAAAGTAAATTTTGGTTGTTTTTTTCTCCAAGTTGAAATTTATAAAAACTGAATGACGGAAAAACAGTTATTTCAGAAGATCTGAGGCCCCTTTTCATTGTCATAGCAATGATTCTTAAACAAGTATATTCACAAGAGAATGTGAAAGAAATATCAGTTCAGTGAATGAAATTTTTTTACCAATGATAATAAGGTGTTACGTATTACAGTTGTTTGGACGTAACTACGCATGCTTCAGAATATAATGAACTGAAAAGTGTTATTCGCGGAAGAAGTAGAAACCTGTGTCATTTATAAATATATATATATATTTCGAATTTCATCCACCCATCTCCCATGTGGTCTTTTTCTGGGTCTTTTCCTGTCCCTTGGAATCCAATCTAAAATTTCGGCTGTCCATCGATGGTCTGTCCTTCTGGCAGTATTGTCCAGCCCATTGCCATTTCAGGGATTTAACTTTGATCATGACGTCTTTCACTCTTGTCATTTTTCGGATCCACGAGTTCCTCTTCTTATCTCTCCTGGTTACACCATGCATGCACCTCTCCATGCTGCTTTGAGTTGTCTGCAGCCTTTGTATGTCTCTTTTAGTTAAGGTCCACGTCTCTGCACCATACGTAAGCACTGGAGGGTGCATTGATCAAAAATTTTTCTTTTAAAACATAATGGCAAAGTATGCGGGAGTGACATGGAGGAGACTGGCACAAGACAGACCGTTGTGGAGGAAATTTGGGGAGACCTTTGTCCAGCAGTGGATTGATAATGGTTGACAATGATGATGATGATGATATATATTTTTGTAGGACATTCGCATTTTAAAAAGAAAACAAATTATGCTGTACAGAGTTTACCGGAACGCGTGCTGGCTAGAAAACGAAGTACCGGAACGCCGTTCCGGCCTCACTACACCACTGTATGCAACGTACACCCAGCATTCTGCCCGCAATCTATTTTGTATAGCATTCCCGGAGGAATATCCAAAGAATGAAGCTCTGGATGCGTTTATTGATCGAGGAAACTCACTGTTGAGTGGAAATTTCACACCAATAAGATTATTGATTCCCAGAACATGAACATTTTGCGTTATTCCATATTGCTCATAAACATACATTGTTGGTAATCCACTTCTTAATCCTTTAAGCTGCAGATGTGTCTGAACCTAATGGTTTCCAAAACCTTCTGCGTTCACATAGCGGCTGGGTTTGATGAAAACTGCGGTAAAATAATTCCTTTCACTCTCTCATCTCAGCAATACTGACCATAAATCTGTCACTAGCCACAAGAACTCAGGCACCCAGACATCATGCCTGTAGAGAGAAACAAGTAACATAAACATCTTCGTTCCTCTTTCTTATGCTCATGGCTATTGCTACATCCCTTTTAGCTGGTACTTAGTCAGAGAGAATTAGCGCCAGTCATTCCCTTTGTGACGTACCACTGAGGTGATGCATGCATGGGCCAAAACGGCAAGCTGCAGCGAATAAGCCTTGCCGGCGTAGTTTAGTCGGGAGAATATTTCGCTCCGGAGTAGGAAGACGTGTGTTCGAATTTCACCGCCGGCAGAAAAGAGCTCGTTCGCTATTCCTTAAATAAATAAAAAAGCTAAAGGAAAAGCAACGTCTTCTGATGCTCACATTAATTGGTTCCAGTCGCGTTCGGCTCACTTCTTAGACAGCGAATATATTCGTTCGAGCTGATTTCAGCCCATTTTTCTAACCCCAAGTTAATTTATTCCAGTCGGTTAAAGGGCTAATTAAGACTTTTTTTTTTTTCAATCATGCAATTTAATCTAGTATGGAACTGTTTATATGCAACAAATTTCGCTGACGAAATCACAAAAAGGGAGAGCGGAACTCACTGACTGATGCATCATTTGGAGGTAATGCTCCGAATTTTTGAGAAGTACGAATATTTGACAAAAGCAGTGAATGTTCTGAACGCTCATCAACAAAGTGTTACGAAGTTAGATTATACGAGTATATTGCACTTTCGTGTTCGATGATTATGCCTAGTTGGAACTCATTGCGGAAAATATGTAGCAAATGAATGCCCCAGAAAAAACTTGTAGTTTCACAAAAGTGCTAAGATCGGTTGCGACATTAAATCAGTTCCTTATTGCTACATAATTCCCTACCGGGTATGTGCTGGAATTATATTAATTACTGAATTAATTATGATTACTTCATTTTATGTTTGTCATCCGTACGTTTCACCAAATTCCTCTTCTATTTTATTTTGGTTCGCTGTCCGAAAATCGTTTCTCCTCTTAGGCTTCTTTCTCTCTGATTCCTTTGTTCTGAGGAGCCCCTGTTCCCCCCACTCAAAGGGAATGGAGCCCAACGCCTTCGATGCAATAAAACAATAACCGTATATACGTTTTGCTGAAGCCATTGTACATGATCGCAGCGTAGGCCAATAAAACGATTTAAGCACTTAAGTTTTTCTGAAACGGCTATTTTATACAAAAAGCGATTCCCTGGGAAACATATTTTTGCAACTCTAATTACCGATGCTCCCTTAAACAGCGTCTTCGAACATTCCCATGCTTATTGAAAAGGACTTGAAAGTGAATTAATACTAAAATCCTTTAAAATCTCCAAAGTGCATGTAAAAAAAGAAGAGCAATTTATCTGTGGTTCGCGTGCATTACTTAGTACGAAGGCACTGAAATGTCCTCACAAATTAATTTATTCCAGCCGGTTATAATGAAGACATTTCTTTTTCATCAATCATAGAATTTAATCTGAAAGATGTGAATCCGTTTTCTGGTGTAAATATGACATGGATGCTAAGTCAGATAATATCCGAAAACTTGAAAATTTCGTCATCCTGGAGAGGGAATCGAACCCGCGTCTCCTGAATAGTACCCGAGCATGCTACCCACTACACCACCCAAATTTCAAGTTTCCGATTAATTTGAATATAATCATCACAGGATTTGCTAGTCGAAGTAACTGGCATTCATATACGTATAGCGAATCTGGAGGTTTAGAATCCATTCCCGTGATTTCCTGGAGGCGCAGAATATCAATGAATGAAATACGGAATTACACTATTGTACAATACAAATTTGGAAGATGTGAATCCGTTAACTGGTGTAAATATGGCACGGATGTTAAGTCAGATAATGCCGGTTGCTTCGACTAGCGAATCGTGTGATGGTTATATTCAAATTAATCGGAAACTTGAAACTTGGTCGTTCTGGGTGGTGTAGTGGAAAGCATACTCGGGAGCTATACGGGAGAGGCGGTTTCGATTCCTGCTCCAGAGCGACGAAATTTTACAGTTTTCGGATATTATCTGACTTAACATCCATGTCGTATATACACCAATAAACGGTTTCACATCTCTAAAGTTTGTATTGTACAATGGTGTAATCCTGTATTTTAGTCATTGAATTTAATCTACTAGAATGGAACCATTCGTGTGCAGTAAATTTAAAATCATAAAAAATCGAGAACGGGACTTATCGACTGAAGCATCATTTGGAGGCAATTTGCCATGTACGAGTTTTTGAGAAGTACGAATATCTGACAAAAGCAATGAACGCTTCGGGCGCTTGATAGCAAGCAAATGCATTACTGTCAAAAGCGCCTCATGTGGCCCGAGATCCAGAAAAGATTGAAAGCTTCTTCTCTAAAGAGTAGTTAGAGAAGAAGCTCATTCAGATCTCGTTTCTCTGCTTTTAGCAGATTCGGTATTTCCAAATTTAATTAATATACACGATCTCGTAGACTGTGAACCTACCAAGAAATCAGTGGTGACGCCAGCAGTTCAGAACTGGACGGGGCTATGAGACTGTTAGGGAAGGCAAAGTATCATAGGGGGTGGGGCACAATTTTTGAAATGCTTGGCGGAAATTTTGCCAAAAAATTCCAAAATTCCGTTCACGTAGCTTTTGCCGGACGATGATCATGATCATATGTAGAGGATTTTAGGAAGGGAGTGTCTGATCCAAGTTCATAAACAACCCTTAGAAATAGGAAGCTAGGAGATTTGGGCTAGAGTGCCTGATAGGAAAGTGACAGGGAAGCGAAGTAGAAAGGGGAGGAAGACGCCCTTATTTATTACCAGGGGGCCAGTACGCCGGACCCTGATGAACGTTATCCCCAGTGTAAAAAAAAAAAAAGTTTTATACATACTACTGTATACTAAGTACATTCAGATAGGTGGTTGAAAAAGAAGATTGCATTTATTTAAGTATATAAATGGCGTATAAAACTTGCCTGGAGAGCTTTTGGAAGAAACAGCATAATTTTCAAGAGCAATATGCCATTATGTCTTAAAAGAAAAGTGTTTGATCAAAACATCCTTCCAGTGCTTACGTATGGTGCAGAGACGTGGACCTTAACTAAAAGAGACATACAAAGGCTGCAGACAACTCAAAGCAGCATGGAGAGGTGCATGCTTGGTATAACCAGGAGAGATAAGCAGAGGAACTCGTGGATCCGAAAAATGACAAGAGTGGAAGACATCATGGTCAGAGTTAAATCCCTGAAATGACAATGGGCTGGACATACTGCCAGAAGGACAGACCATCGATGGACAGCCGAAATTTTAGATTGGATTCCAAGGGACAGGAAAAGACCCAAAAGACGACCACATGGGAGATGGGTGGATGAAATTCGAAAGTATGCGGGATTAACATGGAGGAGACTGGCACAAGACAGACCGTTGTGGAAGAGGCTTGGAGAGACCTTCGTCCAGCAGTGGATAGATAATGGTTGACAATGATGATGATGATGATAGCACTGAGGAACATGGATGCCATCTTCCATGGCCTCTACAAGTTAATATTTCTTTCCAATTTTAGGTAATGTACGTCATTTTTTAAATCTTTTCTTTAATATTTGCTGTAATAAGGCTGTTCATGAATTTTGGTATATATATTTTCTTTTACATTTATCCAAGTTCCCTAAAATTTTATATGGATGCACTCGCCATGTGTTCTAACTGTTTAAATATTGAAGGCGGGGGCTAGGAGGGGGGCGAAGAAAATGTACCGTCGGCCTGCAAGGAAGGAATATTGGTTTGTTACCTGGTTTCATTCTTCCGTTGTCTAAATTACAGCTTTATTCAAACATAGTAATAAAATGTCCTGCCATGGAGGAAATATATAATCCTACAGCATTAATTCTGAGTAATGTTTTCACGGACAATTCGAAGAAGAGAGAGAAACTTATGTTTAACATTGAATACTTTGCATAAATTTTTAAATGAAAACAACCTCTTCAAGAGCAGCACATTCCATTAAAAAAATTATTTTGAATGCAAGAAATACTTTTTGCTGGAAACGAAGAAATAATTATCATGGTGCAGAACACTTAATCTTATAATGTGTGCCTCTGCTGGGAAATTTTAAAATGGCTTCTTTTCCTTTTTTTTTTTTAAATTGTTTATCTTTTTAAAAAATTTTAGAATTCCCTAAATATAGATTACATTTTCTATAGCATCGTTTCCCCATGATTTAATGCAATTTTTCTCACCCCTTATGTCATTCTGAACAATGCTCCCAAATATGGAAGCATATTCATACGATGCGATCACACCCATTTTAGTTTTCTGTTCAGATATTTTACTCTCTTCCTCCTATTAGAAGTAATTGGGAGGGGAGATAGTAACTTATTAAAGGCCATGGAGAGGTTCGTATCTTTATTTTATTTTATTCATTTTTTTTTTTTTTTTTTTTTTTTTTGAAGGAAGCGAGGGGGACAAGGTCATTCTATCGACGAGGTGGTAAGAATCAGTTGACTGCTCGTCCCTTACCACTTCTGTCGACCATTCCAAATTTAGGGCCACTGGTTCCAAGGAACGGAGAGAGCCAGTGCCTTAAGACAAACACAACATCCCTGCCTCATCGGGATTCGAACCCGGCCACATCTCGCACGAACGATCAGAAGCCAGCTCTTAGAACATTGCTCTCCCGGGGCGCAATTTTCGGTTCGTATCTATGGTTCCCAATACTACATACAGTAGAACTCCAATTATCCGGATTAACTAGAATCACAGCCCATCCGGATATTCGGAAAATCCGGATAATTGGGTTGTCTTTTTTCTGTAGGCCAAATACGTATTTATTAATCGAAGTGAGGGAATTTAGTTTTTTTAATTTATCGTATTTTGTAAAAACAAATGTGACACAGTTTAAAAAATAAATATCTACTATACTGCATTGTAATTTCGCATTATTTAAATGAACGAAAAAACTAAAAATACGCAAATAAATGAACAAAAATCTTAATTTTACTTGGCTTTGAACGAAGACAAGCGATCCGGATAATTGGAGTTCTACTGTATTAATAGCAAATACCTGATTTTCTTTTTCTTTTTTTTTTTTTACTGCGGATAATACCATCAGTTTCGGGTCAAATCTACAGGAACGGAATTTTTTGGCAAAATTTGTACCAAGAATTTCAAAAATTGAGACCCCTCCCGTATGATATTTAAACTTTCCAGTTCTGAGTTGCTGGCTAGGGCGGACTGATAGCCCCCACAATGCAGGGGGACCCTAACGGCTAAAAGAGCTTCTAACCTCAGTAAGAGATTTTGCAATATTTTTTGCCGAAATTTCACGTGAAGCTGGTTAAAAAACAGCAAGCAGCCAGGAATTTTCGACGGCAACTTTCAATAAAGTATTAAAAAAAAAAAAGAAGCAATTTTGACAGTTTTGTTTTCAATATTCGGTGTGTGCAAAAGTTTTACCCATTTTTGTAATAGATGCAAATTGCGATCCGAGTAGTTACGTCACAGATGACGCTGCCATGCCGAATTTTCGGCCAATAAAGCGTGGAGCAGTGGAACACATATAGAGGAACTATAGGCTTGTCCGAGTAACCCTTTCGTAACGGAAATCACGGACACCCGTAACATGGCATGCGATAGGGAGCACATTAGACATTGTTTACCGTACGAGTTCGATAAAGGCAGTACTGCAGCCGCGGCTTGCCGCAACATCTGCCAAGTGTATGAAGAGGATGCAGTTGATGATAGCACATGTCGCCGTTGGGTTCGGAAATTCCGGGACGGAGACAGAAGCTGTAAAGATCAACCACGTCCTGGAAGCCCATCCGTGGTTTTGACGAGGATGTGAACCAAGCCATAACAAATGACCCACATCCAACCATTCAGGAATTAGCGGAAACGCTGTTGATACACAGAACAACATTCTAAAGACTGATGCATGCCCCTGGGTTCATCATCAGGTTCGATAACTGTGTTCCGCACCAGCTTTCTGCAAAGCAACGAGACGAGAGAATCCGTACCTGTGTTTCTTTGCTTTCTCTTCACAGAAATGAACAGTTTTGGGGACGAATTTTAACGGGTGATGAGAAATGGGTACTGTACCGTAATGTAAAGAGCGTCGACTGACTGTGTGCCAAAGTGCGGAACCTGCTCCATCGACCTCAAAAGGAGGACAGTACCTCAAAAAGGTTTTGTTGAGTGTTTGGTGGTATGTCCAGGAAATAATCCACTGGGAGGTGTTGGCACCTAACCAGGGCCGGATAGAGCTTTTGCGGGGCCCGGAGCGAAATTTCATTGCAAGGCCCCTGAGCAAAATTTCATTGCTTGCACTAGGAAATAAATATCATATTTTGATAAAGCCATTACGTGAAAGATGTCCGTAAAGAATACACAGGATGTGAAACCCACAAATTTGCCTGTGACGGCGACGAATTCGCATCCCTCTGCGCTCCGGAGCTGAATGCTTTATCGATTAAGGTACACCGACGGAATTTATCTCTGTAACTTTCCTTTTTTGACATGTGCTTCACCTCTGTAGTACTTCAAAACGAAAACTATCGTAAAGACAAAATGAATATTTCAAAGAAGCATTTGCTTTAAGCTCACGAAAAAGACCAGAATATGCATTGAAAGTTCAGAGAGGAGAGAGAGAGAGAGTAAAACTGTTAAAATCTACTATTTTCTTTCCGAGGAGATGGGGTTGAGGTTGTATTTCACTTATTGTACAAAAAACTGCTTCAAATGACAAAAAGCTACGTGCATAGCGAAAATGTTTGGATTGTGAATATTTTAGTGTAGAAATAACAAATAATAAATTCGTATAAATAGTTTTTTTCTCCTGATGCATGTTTTGGTGATTCACTTTTAATGCAAAATGGAGTTACTGACAAATTAGTGACTTTTTCATACGCACTCATATGTGATTTTTTAAAGAAAAATTCCAGTAATGTTTTTAAAGTCACTGAATAAATGGCCTCCATGTGTAGCCCGAAACCAACTTTGATATTGTTCTTTTTTATTTTATTTAAATTTGGGTATCTGGTTTGCACGCAAATTGTTAAATATATAAAAGCAAGGGCCACAAAATAATGAAATTAAATTTGCGATTTCATGAATTCGAAAAATATCAAGGTCGTTACAATAATCACTTGAAGTCTACAGATCTCCGTATTTGTACGGCGAAGGGTGATAACCTATTCGAAAACCGGGGGATTAAAAACAAACAAAACAACTAAAAAAAAACACAGAAACATATTTTTAAGGGCCTCGCACCTGAAAACTTACACACAAAAAATAATAATTGTAAAAAAATTCTAACTATTTTTTTTTTCTTAAACGCGAGGCCCGGGATGGTCCAGCCGGCCCTGCACCTGACCAAACGATAAATGCTGACCTCTACTGCCAACAGTTGGACAGATTGCGAGAACAACTGCTATCGAAACAGACAGCACTCTTCAATCGTAAAGGCGTGATCCTTCATCATAATAACGCCAGACCTCATGCTGCTTTAATCACTCTGCAAAAATGACTGGACTTTGGTTGGGAAGTGTTACCTCACCCGTCCCCTGATCTGGCACCTATGGACTACCACTTTTTTCGATCGTTACAGAACGCCTTCGCTCTCCAAACCTTTGATGATGTAGACGATGTGAAAACGGCATTACATGACTTATTTGACTCTAAAACACAGGAGTTTTCCCGGCGTGGGATTCACCTACGCATAGACAGATGGCAAGAGGTCATACAGAATTATGGCAATTATGTGAAATTCTAGGTACGTTATTTCTTGTGCTCTCTTCCTTTCTTTGTAGCCTACAAAAGCGGGTAGAACTTATGCACACACCCAATAAATACGTAAAATATTTAGAAATCATTTTCGCGGTTTAAGTTCATAAAAAGTGCACTACGGAAAAGTAGCTACTCTTTAAAGGACTTGAGGCCCCTTTTCGCAGTATCAATTCAATGTATGAAATTTTTATACCAATGAGGATAAGGTGTTATGCGTTACAGTTGTTTGAACACAACGACGCATCCTTCAGAATAAAATGAACTGAAAGGAGTTCTCTACGGGGAAGAAGAAACAGACCTGTGTAATTTTTTGACTTAGGACTACGTCTAACTCTACTTAGTCTAACTCTAACTCGACTTAGGACTACGTCTAACATGGGGCGACTTACGGTAGACCGCCTGTGACAAAAATAGGCTCCAATTGAAATCATTATAGCGCTAAAAATACGTGCCGCACACTAATAGTGTTAGCATATTCGTAAACAGCATGGAGTCCAATTCGCGTACTGCGCAATACATTCGTGCGCGCGACGCTTCTTCCCTCGCTCCCTGTGCGCCGGGGAGATGATGCAATATTTCTGGTTTTGCCGCCGCGTTTGGCTCAGTCTATCTCGGCAACCGTGAGCGCAACACGACTGCGCGTGGTATTATTTTAAAGCTCTCGACGAGATCTATTCAAATATACGAAGAGCATTTCGCAGTGGTTCGAACTGAACATTTTAAAAATTGTTTTCTTGTGAACCGGTGAACACTTTTGAAAATATCGCGGTTTATCAGGACAACCGTGAGTGCAAAACGACTGTGCGTGGTATCATTTTAAAGCTCTCGACGAGATCTATTCAAATATATAAAGAACATATCGCTGTGGTTTAAACTAACATTTTTAAAAATTATTTTCGTATGAACGGGTTAACACTTTCGACAAAATGCCGCGGAATTCGCAGAATGAACGCAAGCAAAAGTGGAGAAAATCAAAACAAAAGGGAAGAGTAAGTGATGAGGAATGTAAGAAGCCCAAGAAGACAGAGCACCACCTTGGGATTTGTGCATCGATCTGCTTTGTGTTCGCAATGTATTCAGCGTTATTTGTGAGAATTATGTAAGCTTCTTTTCACATCATAGACCTGTATTGGCTATAACGAATTAAATAATCGCTTTGAAACTAGATCATTTCAACTCTCCGATCTGTAAGTCTTATAGTCCTACGTTCCAAACTCACGGCTCAATCAGAAATGAGCCCACCTACTTTGAATTAGCTTTGGCGTAAGCGTTTTGTAATACTTTGTATTGGTATGAAACAGGGGATCGTTTTATTTATAACGTGTACATTTGTGTTATACGCAATAAAGTGCAATAATTTTATATGTATGAAAAATACCAGTAAGTTCCAAAGAATTTTAATTTTTAAAGCGCCCATGAAACCTAGTTAATAATATAGAATTTAAAAACATAAGGGGACCAGAACAGGAGAATTCGTCGAAAATTTTGATTTTTTTTTTAATCTGCGGTTTAAATAGTTCAGAAGGTTCTCTTTCCAACGATGTATCTTATTAGTTAATCTGAAAAGCAGAAGTTGCAAAATTTTACCTGGTTACCGTATGCTACTTACATGTATCAGTCTTTAGACAGGCATGTAAATGGACTGTAAACAAAAGTGCGTAGATCACATTAAAAAAAACCAATAGGATGCAGGTTGAGTGAATTAAAAAATATATATGCTGGGAAGAACCTCAGTGTTGTCAAATCTACGAGTGGAAAAAATAGCTAAACTGTTTCTTTAATATTGAGAATTCAGAAACTTATGGTTCGGCCATCAGAAGAAATATTGGCAACCTAGAGAATGTGAGAAGAGATAATTGGGCAGAATATTTTCATCTTTTGTCAACTGATAACAATCCAAATCATGGACTCTGCCACACTGGTTCTGAAAGCTGGTGCAAATACACATTGTAAAAAAAAAAAAAAAACTGAAATTCACGAGCCACTTTTCGTCATTTTTTTCGGGAATTAACGAAGAATATATTTCTGATAAAACATTTTCCGTGAAATTACAGAAAGAAACCTGAATTTCACGGGTTTTTCGTACCACAGGAAAATTCTGAATTTTCAGAAACCTTTCCGCAGTTTCTTTCTCATATTGACGGTAAATTATACCGTTTTTGGGATGTGTTAACAGAAAATCCTGAATTTTCAGAAACCTTTATGCTATTCCTTTCGTGCATTAACGGAAAAACTTAATTTTCACTTTTTCTGTATCTGTATGAAGAAATTACCAGCAATAGGAGCGATTGGTGAGAATACTTGAGGTTTGATTAACTTTAAAATTTCAATCGTCTGACGATTGAAATTTTGAAGTTCCGTAACGAGATCGGTTATTGTGGACAGCGTATCGCATGAATTTTGTTTATTGTGGTACAGGATATTTCTTCTCCTCTCCCCTAGGCTGTGCACCAGCTATTTATTATACATTGTGTTACTGCAATAAACCGGGTACTTAACTTATTGTACAGATGATTACACGATGTCTAAATGTATCAGTCTTTGGACAACTTAAGACAAAAGCTATTAGAGGCATCCAGACTAAGTTTTATGGTATTTAGGAGGGTTTTTGTGTGTGTGTGTGAAACAATATTGTAAAAAAGTACACTTCACCTTTTTCAAAGATAACTGAAAGCCATTGTCCGTTTAAAAATGAAGTTGTAAAGCATTTTGTTTTGCTTCGAAAAATCACGATGAAAAATGTTTATTTTGTGAAAAGTCCACCTACCGAAAAAAATTATTTCAAATTTACTTAGAAAAATAATAAGCCCCAACAAAAAATAAAATGACTAAATCATTCGCATAAACGACGAAAGGGCAGCGAGTGGCCTAGTGGTCAACAGTCGTGCTGCCACGGAGAAGACCTCGAGTTCGATCCCAGCTGGTACGAACGCTCGAACCACTAAATATCCGCCGTGCGTCGGATGGGTACGTTAAGACGTCGGACCCCGGATACTGGTCCCCCGGTAATAAATAAGGGTGTCTTCCTGCCCCTTTTAACCTCGCTTCCGTGTCAATTTCCTATCAGACACTCTAACCCAAATCTCCTAGCTTCCTGTTTCTAAGGGTTGTTTAAGACCTGGGGTCAGACACTCCCTTCCTAAAATCCTCTGCTTATGATCTGATAAATGAAAAAAACTAAAAACAAAATGATCGTCGCACAATTTGTTCTTCGATGTACGGGATTCGGACTTCACAGTTTGCGGCTCAGTGGTTAAAGGCATGCGTTACCTGCTGAACCAACCCAAACGACGGGGGTTCGATCCTGACTGTAGCGGACGTATTATCTCGCGTAAGAACTGAAAAGTTCAGCGTCTCAGATTTTGAAAAACTCCTGGATGAATACGAAAAACCAGAAATGGACTTTTCTGAAATAAATGGAATTTCTGAATACGGAAAATCTGTGA
Organism: Macrothele yani; assembly: GCA_039090855.1. Classification (NCBI taxonomy): domain Eukaryota; kingdom Metazoa; phylum Arthropoda; class Arachnida; order Araneae; family Macrothelidae; genus Macrothele; species Macrothele yani. The sequence goes on from CM077026.1 coordinate 113,502,692, forward strand.
AAATACGGAAGTTAAAATAAACGGGCACTTTAATAAACGGAAATTTCTGAAAAAGACGGAGACCTATATTGACAACTTTGCTGAACGTTATTTTCGGAAATTTTTCTCTGAATTCACCTACTTATATTTTACAGTGCAAACTCGCAGAAGCTAAGAGAGACATATAACCATACAGCGTATATGTACATTCCGCTACCAATAATAGTACTGTTGAAACCGATATTTTGAGACTTGTCTTACCCAAAACTTCTGAAAGAGTGTGTTCATTGGAAAACTCAAAACCCAAACGAATCATTAAATAATGTAATCTGGACAAGTCTGCCAAAGACGGTGTTTGTGTCGCTGAAAACACTCACAGTTGGGGTGTATGATGCAGTTTCGTGTTATACACTGAAGAGCAATTGAATTAGAGATACCTGTCTAGTAACGTGTAGCCCTGATGACGGCGGCGATTCGTCTCGGCATGGACTCGACAAGACACCGGAAGCGTTGGGAAGCCATACGAATCCACGACCCCTGAACAAGCTCTCACAGTACACGAAGATTTGATGGAGGGGGTCAGAGCGTCGAACATCTCTCTTGATGGTATCCCAGATATGATCGATGGGATTGAGGTCAGGTGACCTAGCTGGCCAAGGAAGCGAGGTCACGTCGGTGGAGTGTTCATCCAACCATTCGGGTGCAATTCAGGAGCGATGGCACTGTCCATTGTCTTGTTGCAGGATGAGGTCCCTAGTGGGATGTTGAAGACTCACAAACGGGAGCAAATGGTCGTCCAGGATATCCCGATAACGTTGACCTGTGAGGGACGATGTCACACGTACCACTGGTCCCATTTCAGTCCACGTAAACAGTCCCCAGACAAGAATCCCACCCCACCAGCTTGAAGAGTACCCTGCTGGCAAGAAGGATCCATCGCTTCATGTGGTTTGCGCCGTACTCGTATCCTGCCATCCGCATGTACCAACGTGAATCTCGACTCATCAGTCCAGGCAACATTTTTCCACATGACTAGGGTCCAGTGGCAATTTTTCTGTGCCCATTCTTATCTTTGCACCCTGTGATGTGCGGTCAGCAGCGGTACCCGCGTGGGACGATGGCTTCTGTACCCCATAGCGAGGAGATGGTTCTGGATGGTGTGGCTGCTTACACGTTTTTGTGCGCGAGCGCTAAATCGCCGAGGAATTTCTTGCACTGTGGCACGTCTATCCGCTGTTACAATGCGAGCTAGCTGACGATGACCCCGCTCATCCACACGCTGTTGCCCACGGCAGTTGGCCCTTGCAGGGATGGTTTTACCGGAATCGATGTACTCACGGTGCACCCGTGACACAGTGGCTCGTGAAAATCCCAGTGCCTGTACGACTTCCGAGATGGAGCGACCCAATCGTCGGGCCCCGACAATTTGCCCACGATCAAATGCGCTTAGATCCTTCATCTTACCCATACAGCGTCCGACTCTTAATGATTCTCGTCGCATCACTCCTTATATTGTCGGATCGCTGCACACGTCATGTCGTTTCCGTTTACAGGACCGCCCACAGCGTCACATTTGCATAACGCTAGCTGTCTCTAATTCAATTGCTCGTCAGTGTAATTCGGTTACAATTGTAGAATGTTATACTTTATCCAAACTTGGAATAAGTCCAGACGTACACTGCCTAAAACCCAATGACAAAAATGATGAAGAAAGAGAGATTGACAGTAAGAGGAAATTTTAAAATTCTCGAAAAAGGCTGCACAGAAAGAAGTGGCTGTGAAAAGAAAGTTACAAGACTGTTATGAAGATGAGGAAGCAGATAGCTCTTCATGTAAATCAGGTTATCACCGAAAAGGTGTAAATTTATCATCTATGAGTCATATTAGGTCTTAATCAGAAAAGTGAAAGTTTTGTTTTTCCAGATGTTTTTCTCAGAATGTGTTTTTTTACCGCATGTTTATTTTTCTCAACAATTACTGGGTGCAACATTTTGAAATTTTATGGTATATTCATACAATGTGTATGCACGCTTAGCACAAGATTTTGAAGGTATGTTGAATGCTTTTGTTTTAACAAAAATAAATGTAAAATTTGAGTTAAAAACTGTAGCCTTAGGTTGGGGGGGGGGGGGCATCATAATCCTGAAAGTTTCAGAAGCAAGTAAAAAAATGAGCTGTTAAATGTGTGAAACTCTTACATATTTCAGGTGTCCAAATTTTGCGCTGGCGGTATTTACAGATTTTGAGAAAAAGGAACCTGAAGAGTTAGCAAATTTTACATGGGCAAGACAGACGTGTTGCGGTCCCCTTAAGTGTTGAATGCTAATACGTTTTCGCAAAAAAAGGGCCTCGAAGATATTTTTGCGGGGTGGGGGAGTCGCAACTGCTTTCATTTGCTTTGAAAGTGTCAATTTTTTACTTATTACATATTGCTCTTTTCCTTTAAATTTTTTTTTCTACAGAATTGAATTGGCTTATTCCAGGAAACAGCGGGAAAGGTATCTGAAATGCTTTCACTATTTGATACTCTGCACAAACCGTGAAAGCGTCATTACTGAAGCAAGGGAAAAGCGTGGTTTAACAGAATGAAAAGCTTTTCACCCCAACCGATGTGGAAAGAATGGCCACCCCTCTTAGGTAGAATGATGGGAGAGTCGACCGCCTCGCTGCTGGTGATATTTGGAATGGAGCTCAGTCATTGCACTGGATTCGTCCTCCGAGGCACACCCTCCTCCCGCCTTCCCTTGCTCTCACTCTCCTTCACATACACGCACACACATACACACGAGTCTCACTAACGCACGCACACAACCTCTCACTCGCACATACTCACACACACACTGAATGTGACAAGGGCCCCAGCGCTCTGACTACACGCCTTCATATAAGCTATAAATATCAGGAAATGCTTTCTCTTCTTTTATTTTCTTCCTTCCAAATCTTTCTTTTTCTCTATAGGCGGTGCAAAATTAAAAAAAAAAGGAAGGGGGAAGGGGCGTTTTTTCTTCAATTCTTTTACATTACGTGTACGTTTGATATTTATTTAAAAAAATAACACTTTTTAAGAGTAAAGTGTTATGAAATCAGATATGCCCTTTCAGTGGCACACCTAGGATTTTTTTATGGGGTTGGCCAAAAATATTGAAGATGCAAATAATAGTACTCCGGAGAAAACATCTCCCAAAATATTGGACAAAAATAATATATTGAAGATGCAAAAAAAGTATTAAAAATATTGAAGATACAAATAAAAGTACTCCGGAGAAAACATCTGCCAAAAAATATTGGACAGAAATAATATATTGAAGATGCAAATAAAAAGTACTCCGGAGAAACATCTCCGAAAATATTGGACAAAAATAATATATTGAAGATGCAAATAAAAGTACCAAAAATATTGAAGATACAAATAACAGTACTCCGGAGAAAACATCTCCCAAAATATTGGACAGATATAATACGTTGAAGATGCAAATAAAAGTACTAAAAATATTGAAGATGCAAATAAAAGTATTCCGGAGAAACACATCTCCGAAAATATTGGACAAAAATAATATATTGAAGATGCAAAAAAAAGTATTAAAAATATTGAAGATACAAATAACAGTACTCCGGAGAAAACATCTCCCAAAATATTGGACAGAAATAATACATTGAAGATGCAAATAAAAGTACTAAAAATATTGAAGATGCAAGTAAAAGTATTCCGGAGAAAATATCTCCCAAAATATTGGACAAAAATAATATATTGAAGATGCAAATAAAAGTACCAAAAATGTTGAAGATACAAATAACAGTACTCCGGAGAAAACATCTCCCAAAATATTGGACAGATAAAACTAATACATTGAAGGTGCAAATAAAAGTACTAAAAATATTGAAGATGCAAATAAAAGTACTCCGGAGAAAACCTCTCCCAAAATATTGGACAGAAATAATACATTGAAGATGCAAATAAAAGTACTAAAAATATTGAAGATGCAAGTAAAAGTATTCCGGAGAAAATATCTCCCAAAATATTGGACAAAAATAATATATTGAAGATGCAAATAAAATTACTAAAAATATTGAAGATGCACATAATAGTATTCCGGAGAAAATATCTCCCAAAATATTGAACAAAAATAATATATTGAAGATGCAAATAACAGTACTCCGGAGAAAACATCTCCCAAAATATTGGACAGAAATAATACATTGAAGATGCAAATAAAAGTACTAAAAATATTGAAGATACAAATAACAGTACTCCGGAGAAAACCTCTCCCAAAATATTGGACAGAAATAATACATTGGAGATGCAAATAAAAGTACTAAAAATATTGAAGATGCAAGTAAAAGTATTCCGGAGAAAACATCTCCGAAAATATTGGACAAAAATAATACATTGAAGATGCAAATAAAAGTACCAAAAATATTGAAGATGCAAATAAAAGTACCAAAAAATATTGAAGATACAAATAACAGTACTCCGGAGAAGACATCTCGCAAAATATTGGACAAAAATAATATAATGAAGATGCAAATAAAAGTACCAAAAATATTGAAGATGCAAGTAAAAGTATTCCGGAGAAAACATACCTCCCAAAATATTGGACAAAAATAATATATTGAAGATGCAAATAAAAGTATTCCGGAGAAAATATCTCCCAAAATATTGAACAAAAATAATATATTGAAGATGCAAATAACAGTACTCCGGAGAAAACCTCTCCCAAAATATTGGACAGAAATAATACATTGAAGATGCAAATAAAAGTACTAAAAATATTGAAGATGCAAATAAAAGTACTCCGGAGAAAACATCTCGCAAAATATTAGACAGAAATAATATATTGAAGATGCAAATAAAAAGTACTCCGGAGAGAACATATCCCAAAATATTGGGAAGAGGTGAAAATATCTTCCCTATATAAAATGCCTTTCCGATGATACGAAAACCATATGCTTAGAAATATATATGCATTCAGTAGACAAAACGTTAGAGATAGGTGACATGAGCATCCCCCGCGTAGAGTGGAACAGACCGAAGCCGAATGCAAGCGATAAATAAGCGGACAGTGGGGCTTCCCAACAGTTCATTGCAATCGACAAACATGGGTAAACGTTGTAATCTGAGCGACTTTGATCGTGGACACATTGTCTGCGCATGAGAGATAGATCATGCTATCGTCCAAGTGATACGAACGCTATGGTTACTAGGGACAACCGTTTCAAGGAGTATACTGCGAGTATGCCATCGACGCACGTACGAGCGCCCACAGAGCAAGCGGCACCCGATCGTACGCCATTGATGACAGGGATGTACGTAGATTATCCAGGCCCGTACAGACCGACCGTTTGGCAACGGTGGTGCAAAGCATTTCTAGGTCAAATGTCTGAGTCCCAAGCAGCGTCAGCGAACGGACGGTATGACGCACAATGCATAGCGTGGGCTACGGAAGCCGACGCCCTACTCGTGTACCACTGTTGACTCTTCGTCATCGGACATTACGCCTCGACTGGTGCCGGGAACATCACAACTGTACCTCTGTAGAGTGGCGCCGCCTTGTGTGGTCAGATGAATCCGGTTTTCAGCTGTACCGAGATGACGGGAAGGTGCGGGTGTGGCGTAGACAGAAAGAAGCCATGGCCCAGTCGTACCAGGTCTGCACTGTTAATGGCGATGGTGGCTCTGTGATGATTTGAGGTGCCTTTTCATGGAACACATTAGGTCTCTTAAGGCGACCACAGGCACACACACACACACACACACACACACATTTGAATGACACGTTTGAGTGTCACGTCAGCAAAACGGGGGAGTTTGTTGTCTGAGGTGGCATGTAGCGTGGAGTGAGGAGGATTTCAGGCAGGCGTTGAAGAGCTTCACTCCACGCTACATTCCGCCTCAAGCACCAAACTCCCCCGTTTGCTGGCGTGACACCCAGTGTGTCTGTGGCCGCCTTTAGTGCTTCTGGAGAGGTCCTTAACAGCTGCGCGCTAGCAGCATGTGCTGACTGATCACCTATCACGCGCGTTCATGGCCTTCGAGCATCCTGCGGCAGATGGTCTGTTTCACAACACAATGCGCCTGCAACAACCCAGACATGTCTAAAAGAAATCGGTACGCAAAAAGTGCTTAACAGACGCAACATCCTTTTTAGAAATTCAAGAACTGCTCTTTCGTGGTCACAATGAAGCGGAAAGGTCTGCAAATACAGGAAATTATAGAAAAACGTGAAATTGAACGGTGTCAAATGATCTTGATGAAACTGTACCGGAAGTGTCCAAACTTGCGAACTCAATTATGACCATCCCCGCTTGAAATGTCTCTGCAGAAAGGAGCTTCTCTGTATGGAAACGTTAATAAGGTACAATTTGATTTCTTTTCGTTGCTATGTTACTATTTATTTCATTATCCTTATTGTTTGGTTTCTATGAGTTTAGATTTAGGACATACAGCGTTCCCCAAGCCTCACTTCCCGCGCTCAGTTCCTTTACGTCCTACACGTTATAAAAACCAGAAGTCGTCCTGCTTGGAGGACCTTTCTGCAGCAGTTACCCAGAGTGTCTGACAGCTGAACAAAAGAGGGGGACCTAACTGGAATTGTGGACCTCTCAAAACGTTGGGATGCCGTCATTCAAAGGCAGGCAGACTACGTAGATGGAATCTAGAGAGACATCGTCTAAGACATGCTTCCGGTATGCACAGGGGGAGCCAAAAGTCCCTGTTCACCTGACGTACCGTGATAAGAAGTAATAAGAAATCTATAAAGTGTAGTTACAACGCACGTACATGCAATATTGTGAATGGAGAATGTTGGTGTGTTTGGTGCGGGTTACGCGAATCCTGCCGTCTTACCTTAAACGATGCTGCCAGTATTTCCGGCGTCTGGCGTCTGGCCATGATTGAATCAGTCAGTAGTGAAGCGTCACAGGGGCCGCTTGAACATGGTGTTGTCACTTGAGGCTCGAGTGTTTCTGATTAAACATGTGTTCCGTAGTGGAGGTTAATGTACTGAAGAAGTGAAACGTAAATACGGAGAACAATTTCCCGATGCTAAAGCACCCCACCGCAATGCAGTGAGGCGGTTAATTGAAATTTTTCGTAAAACCGGATTAGTGGGAGATGCTTTGAGAAGCGGCAGGCCACGATTGTTAACAGAGGAAAAGGTGGAGGATATTTCCGTTCGCATCACTAAAAGTCCAAAGAAATCGGTTCGAAACTTGGCACAACAAGCAGGTGTGTCGTACAGCAGCACCCGTTGGGCAATGAAGACGCGACTGCAGCTCTGCCACTACAAAATCGGAAGAGTGCTCGTACTGAAACACACATACTACGATAAGCGTGTGGAATATTGCAGATGGTTAAAGGACTTCATTAATGACAACGGAGAGGATTTTCTGGGACTCACGTATTTTGTCCGATGAGTCGCTGTTCCACTTATCGGGATATGTGAACAGCCAAAACAGTCGCATGCGGTCTTCCAATAATCCGCATCAGATACACGAAATGCCATTTCAGACGTATGGATGCATGTCTACCTGGGTAAACACAGGAGGGGGTCATTTCCAGTATGTATTGTAGCAGGTACGCTTGTACACTATCTACCAACAAGTAACTGGACACCCCTGCAATCGACGATATCTGCGGTCCTGATACACGTCACGGCCGCCGCCGTTAAATATCGAGTGGGAAACAACAACGCAACTAGTAGCATGCAAGTATCACAGAAATGGCCGATCCATACGTGACAAATCCAGCGAGTTGAAGTACCCAAAAATCGACAGTGGTCTACGTGATTGGCAAGCGGAAGATGAGAGGTGACTGTCGGAATCTGCCCCGACCCGGCAGACCCACAAAACTGGGACTTAGAGACCAACGGGTGCTTGCCAGAGAAATTCGGAAGAACCGCACCAAATCGATGGGCCACATCCGCGAGGAGTTTCAACAGGCATCCGGGAGCATTCTTTCGATGAATACCATCCGTAAGGAAGCCCATCTGCTCGGTTATCATGGACGTGCTGCCGCCCACAAGCCTTTGATCACCAAGTCGAATAGCGCTGCTCGGCTAACTTGGTGCGAAGAATGTCGACAGTGGACCGTTGAACAGTGGAAACAGGTTCTCTGGAGCGACGAATCAAGGTTCACCCTCTACCGTTCGGATGGCAGGGTCTGGGTTTGGCGTCTGCCTGGAGAACGCTTCCTGCCGGAATGTATTGTGCCAACTGTGAAGTTCGGCAGCGGTGGAATTATGCTATGGGGGTCTTTCTCCTGGTATGGCACGGGACCCTTGGTCGCAATTCCTGGTAGACTCAACGCCGAGACCTACTGCACCATTTTGGATGACCATGCGCTTCCTACGTTGTGGTAGCTTTACGGGGTGGACCCATGTTACTTTCAGGATGACAATGCCACCTGCCATGTTGTGAGGTCCACCACGGCTTGGTATGGTGACAATGGGGTTAATCGAATGGACTGGCCTGCACAGAGCCCGGACCTTAACTCTATCGAGCACCTCTGGGACGATTTGGAGCGTCGACTTAAGGGGTGCGCCCACCGTCCGAAATCGGTGAAGGAACTGACCTGTCTTCTCCAAGCCGAGTGGAAGAAAATACCGCTAGCCGTCGAACAACGCCTGGTTGAGAGTATGCCCCGGAAGGTCGCAGCTGTAATCGCCGCTCATGGAGGCTCCACCAACTATTGAAGGTGAATAAACTACGTTTTCCTTTGCTATCACAGGTGTCCAATTACTTGTTGGTAGATAGTGTAGTTGTTGTACGTGTATGGCCTTGTCAGGTGCACAGTGACTTTTGGCTCACTCTTTATAAATAACTTTGTGTGCATTACGTAGTATAGTTTAACTGTTTTAAACATGTAAAGTTCCTTGTTATTACTGTAATTCGAATCTAGCAGTTGCCACTTACTAGAAAGAAACTTTTTCTGACTTTCTTAACGCATTAAATAAGCAGATGTGCAGTAATAGCTTCTGGACAGATGTTTCGGTTGGTTGACCTATTAAGTTAAAATTATCTTATGAACATCTTATTGGGAAGAGAGGTGTAGATGATGACTCACCTGTTAATGGAGCTGACACTGGGTATGTTGTCTTGGTCACAAACGCCATCCGCGAGCAGCCTGTCTCTTATTTCCCAGGCAAACATGGTGGGGTTCTGCTTCTTGTAGTTTGCGATGGCATCGACTACCTTTGGCGTCGCCACCTTGGGTTTACTTCCGCCGATGACCCCTGGTTTAATGGACCCCGTCTCGTAATACCTAGACCAGGAAATCAAAAATGAAGAAACGTATATGAAGCACCTGGCAAACAAAAAACATACAACTGTCATTCATTCTTCTTTTTCAGACTTTTCATGAAATATGGTTCGCAAGATTTGCACTTGGTCAAGAAAATCTGCCGCTCGATATCACCATATCGTGTCTTCATCAACGTCTGTAAAGCATCACTCACGAATCGAATGTCCAGACACCAGTGGTAGAGAATAACATCAGTTTTTAGCCTTTTATGCGGCCGATGTCCCTGAACCAAATGGTGCCCGAAATTTTACTGCGCTCCCCAAACAGAAATGTTCACATAATGGCCGGGGTTTACGAAAGATAGAGCAGAACGATTTCTTCACCCCCTTTCGTGAGCCTGCTTCTAGTGCTGTACTTTCTGCTCCATGACGGGAAGGATTAGTCTCAATGACATGGACACCATGCCACTAGATAGAAACAAGTAACTCAAACAATGAGTCGGAAAAGTGGTATATGGCTGTAGTATTTCGCTTATAAGTCCCTTTAGGGTACGATATATTAAGGGAAGATCGACGGTGCGATAGGACGACGACGGTGTGGTACCAATCTTTTATTCTTTCGTATGAATTTTACTGTGACGACTTCATTCTATTTTATTTCATCATCTTTCAATACAGGTTTTTAACTTTTGTGTTTTTTAACTTCTGTAAGCATTATTTTAATGTTAAATTCGAAGCCCGTTCACTATCCTTTGTGTTCAAGTCATTCCATTTCGTTTGCGCCCATTCAACAGTGCACAAATTCCATATATCTTTCACCACCTTCAAATATCTATCACCCTAATGTTCATCTCAACGTTTTTACGAATGACGACGGAGCGAAGCATGTACCGGTATTCTTGTGCAACATACCTAGCCACGATAAGCCTAACCTTGTTTTGATGTGGACGATGAACCGGAAGAACCGTGGCTACTACTGACAACGAAGGAAAGCTGGGCAGTTCTGAAGTGGTAAGCATTGATATGCGTAATACACTGCCGGACAATTGCTAAGGACGGATGACAATAGCAACGATAGCAACCATAAAATGGAAGGCAGGAAAATGTGGAAATTAGCATAAGTGCGGGATACAGTAAGACGTGTTGTGCGTATGCAAATTTTGGATTGCCGAACTTGTTCGTGAAGTCATAGCGCTGATAAGAGATATAAAGAATTTGACGCGTATTGACCGTTGTTGTTCAAACGCAAAGTTGAAAGGGAAAGAATCAATTGACGAACTTGCAATTTTCAGTATGTCTTCCCGACATCACCTAGATGATTTTACGCGTGGCCGTATTATTGGCAAGATTGAAGAAGGGCGAAAAATAACAGATGTTGCTAGGGAGTTCGACGTCAGCCACAGTGTTGTTTCAAGGCTTTGGAAATCATTTCAAACAAATGGAGAGTGTAGCAAACGTCACGGGAGGTCGTGTTCGCAGTACGACACCTGCAGAAGATCGGTACATAGTATTATCAACAAAAAGACACCGGCGCAGCACAGCTAGTGAGGTAGCAAATCAGTTTATGGCTGCTACTGGCAAGCGGATCTCCCGAAAAACTGTCGCCAGACGTTTGCACGAAGGAGGACTATACGCCCGCCGTCCTGTTGTGTGCATCCCATTGTCCAGACGTCACCGTACCGCCCGTTTGCAATGGTGCCATCAACATTGCAATTGGACTGATAACGACTGGTCTGCTGTCCTCTTCTCAGATGAGAGTAGATACAGTCTATCGTCTGATTGTCGACGACATCTGATCTGGCGTGATAGTGGTACTGCATATTGTCCAGCAAACATACAGGAAAGGGACCGATATCCAACATGTAGTGTCATGGTATGGGCTGGCATCATGATCAATGGCTGTACGTCCCTCTATGTGCTTCCAACTGGGACTATGACTGGCCAACGATACATTAATGATGTTCTGCTACCTCATGTTCGCATGTTCCGTGGTGCTGTCGGTGATAGATTCATTTTCATGGACGACAACGCAACATGTCATTGAACAGTCGCTGTCCAGGAGTGTCTTGACAGCGAGGATATTCAACGCCTCGTATGGCCATCACGTTCTCCAGATCTGAATCCCATTGAAAATGTGTGGGATGGTTTGGGGAGGAGTCTTGCTGGTCGCCAATGCCCTTCAATAAACAAGGACACCCTCATCCGTGCACTGACAGAGGAATGGGATAAATTACCCCAACAGCTGCTTGATAATGTTGTGCAAAGCATGACACGACGTGTTTAATCTTGCATCGCCCTCCATGGTGGCCATATCCCGTATTGACATCTTAAGCCGGAACGCCTGCGGACGGTAATTGCATTTTTTTCACGTTTACGTATTCTGCACAAAATGGCCTGTTTGTCCCTTGAACACGTTCCAAAGCCTTCTGGATTTCAGAGCACAATAAATTGTCTTTCTTGTAATGTCCTGGCATTCTGATATTATTTTATTTCACTTGGCGTCCAACCACACTTACTTTTTTATGCGCTATATAGCCGTTTATGATCCGTCCTTAGCAATTGTCCAGCAGTGTATGTATTTTTAACTATAATGGTCAGTTGACACATAAGTAATTTTCACCGTCGGACGTTACGTATCAGCCGGTTGAACTTTCACAGAACATAGCGTGTGAAACAGAAATATTCAGAAACATCAAATGATTGTTTCAGATACGATATTAAAGTTTAAGTGTACCTCGTTGTGACTGTTATGAAGGTAGCATATCACGAAGAAGGTATTAAAAACAGTTGCGGCATTAAAGCTATTCTTTAATACTTTCGAATTCTCGTTATTGGTTTGTACCGGAATTACTACTGAATTAATTATGGTTACTTTAACCCTCCAGGTTGCAAGCATGCATTCGCAGATTTCTGTGCCCAAAGCGGAGACGATGCAGTAACACGTTCATCGGAAATTTTCTCAAAAGCGGCGAGAACGCAATATTGCGTCGAAAAAGTATCCGGGCTCATAGTGGTGAGAACGCATATATGTGCATCTTTTCTACAACGAATACTACCGAAAGACAAAACACTTTAAAAAGAGTCTCCTTTTATACATTTCGACAAAATTTCGCTTTGTCTCTTTCAAAGCTTCTTCCACCTGGAGGATTAATTTCCACTTGTCAGCTGCACGTTCTACCAAATTTCTGTCCTATTTCCTTTTCTTATCACACACGCTTCCCAGTACGGAAGCCATTTCTGTCCTAACCTCTTCTCTCGTCCCTAAAAAACCTCTGTCTCTAAAACTTCCCTGTGTGTCCTAATCCTTTTCTGGCGTGACCCCCTTTTTGTCTTCCTCTGTCTCGACCCTTAACCAAAAGGGAAGAGTGTCCTCTGCTGCAACAGCAAAAAAAAAAAAAAAAAAAATCATTTAGACGTCTCCACAACGCTTCGCATCACAATGTGCTAATAGTTGCGTGAGGCAATAAAACAACAAACGTTCATTTAAAATAGCACTTCAAACAATAGTCCATGTCGCTTCCCAAGCTGACTGAAAAAGAGATCTATTGCTGAATATCCTCCATTCTGTTCCCGGAATTAATACTAAAATCTTATCCGCATTAAATCTCCGTAACAAATGACTGGTGTCAATCACTCTCTGAATTGACACCAACCCTTGTTACGGAGATTTTCAGTCTCCTCCATATTAGCCTTTCTTCTTAGCTTTGCTATTTACTTTGAATAGCAAAACTAATGGGAAAGCAATGTTTTTTGGCGCCCAAGTTCACTCGTTTGAGCCGCGTTCAGTCCATTTCTTAGACAGCCAAAATATTCATTCGAACTGATTTCAACCAGAGCTAATTCGTTTCAGTCTGTTAAAGGGTTAAGTAGTTTTTCATTTGTTTTAGCACACTTTTCTTCATGAGGAATAACAGTATAACCACCTATCTAGCATAGCGTCTGGCCACCTTTCGCCGTGATAATCAGTTGAACCAAGCATGACATCGACTCTACTAAACTGCGAAAGGTGTCATCGGGTACTACAGCAGTTCTACGGAATGACATCCCGAAGTGAGGCAAAGAAGCGAGGCACTGATAGGAAATGCAGAATACTGCATTACACTGCATCTCACGAGTGTTCCATGGGAGTCAAATCGGGGAACTTGGAAGACAGAGGAGCACACGAAATGCTTGGGCATGATACATGATTCTCGAACCGTTTATCCATAATGCGGCCTTTGTACTTCGGGGGCCGTTGTCTTGCTAAAAGAGTCTAGTGCCATCAAGATGCACCTGAACTACATAGGGCAACGCTTGTTCCGAAATAGCGCCTAGTGGGACACTACGTAGAGCAACACATGTTCCGTAATAGCGCCTAATGGGACACTACGTAGAGCAACACATGTTCCTTAACAGCGCCTAGTGGGACACTACATCTACGTAGGGAAACACGTGTTCCGAAATGGCGCCAAGTGGGTCACTACGTATAACAACACTTGTTTATAAATATCGCCTGGTTGGACGCTACGGAGGGCAACACTTGTTCCGAAATAGCGTTTAGTGGGACAATATGTAGGGCAACACTTGTTCCGAAGTAGCGCCAAGTGGGACACTACGTAGAACAACACTTGTTTCGAAATAGCGTCTGGTGGATCGCTACGTAGGGTAACACTTGCTCCGAAACAGCGTCTATTGGGACAATGTGTAGGGCAACACTTGTTCCGAAATAGCGTCTAGTGGGACAGTATGTAGGGTAACACGTGTTCCGTAATAACGCTTAATGGAACACTACGTAGGGCAACATATGTTCCTTAATAGCGCCTATTGGGACATTACGTATACGTAGGGTAACACGTGTTTCGAAATAGTGCCAAGTGGGACACTACGTAGGATAATTTTTTCGAAATAGCGCCTGGTGGGACGCTACGTAGGAGCAACACTTGTTCCGAAATAGTGCCTAGTGGGACACTACGTAGGGCAACACATGTTTCTTAATAGCGCCTAGTGAGACACTACGTCTACGTAGGGCAATTGTATGTTCCGAAATAGCGCCAAGTGGGACACTACGTAGAACAACCTTTGTTTCGAAATAGCGCTTGGTGGGATGCTACGGAGGGCAACACTTGTTTTGAAACAGCGCCTAAAGGGATCCGGCAGTGATGTTGTATTCAACGGGTATTACGACCACTGATATCGATGAGAATAAACTCCAAATCATGATACCGCCGCCAACGGTATATTTCTGTACGAACGTGCATAGGCCTAGATTCTTAAAAATAAGCTTAAAATGGCGTCGAGAACTTCCCGTATAGACATTGGAGCAACGGAAGATGATAAGCAATGTGGCCAGATGAATCACGCTATATGTTTTTCGGCACTGATGGAGGGCAGAGGGTGTGACGTTAGCCTCGTGTAGTATCCCAGCATCTGGAGGTCGCACCATGCAATGGGCGATGTTCTGCTAATACGCACTGAATCCGCTGTTGTCAGTGGAATGTAAGATGACATCTAGACAATATCTGAAAGTTGTAAGGGAATAAGAACAGCCAGCAATGTTACACGTTTTTCCTGCACGTGTGTGCACGTGAAGGCACTTTCTGGATACAATGAAACATCACATCGTACCAGATTCAAGCAAGAATGGTTTCATGAGCACGAGAAGGACTTCTTTTTTTTTTTTTTTTTTTTTTTTTTTTTTTTTTGATTGGAGGTTTAACGACCACCGTGAGCAACTCAATGGGCTATAAGCAGTCGCCCGTCCCTAATTTAGGGTCACTGGTTCCAGGGAAGGGAGAGAGCCAGTGCCGTAAGACAAACACAACATCCATGCCTGACCGGGATTCGAACCCGGACCCCTTACGGACGAATGATCAGAGGCCAACGCCTTAGACCACTGCGCCACCGGGGCGGCGAGAAGGACTTCCATCTCCTCCCTGGTCTTTACAATCCCCTGATCTCTATCCTATTGAAAATGTGCTAGACATGCGGAAAGAACTGTTCGGCGTCAATATTCTCTTCCGTTAAGAGGGAAAGGATTGCGCTCTGTTTTATTACACGAGTGACTATTGTGACGTATATTCTAGATTAACTTTCTTTTTTTAGTTTCTTTCCCTATGTAAATCTTGAGTTTATTCTCAGTATTCTTCACGCTTAACGGAATATCTTTTCCTTCAAACGAATACGTTTGGCAACACAATTGAGGTGGAATGCACGTGACGTATGCATGTAATAAGATAAGAACGGGAGATAAAAAGCGACGACTGATCTGTTGTATGAGAGAGGTGTTGATATTATTGAGAGCGATTATTGAGGTGTGTTGATAAGAGCGATTATTGAGAGCTATTATTGTGAGCGATTATGATGAGCGTTGTTAATAAAGTGCTGTACGAGAGAATTGAACAGTGTTGAGATAAATGTGTGGAGAGTGTTGTGATTCCATTCCGAATAAAGGACTGTTTCCGTAAGTGGACTTCTGGTTAAATGTTTTGTCTGGCCGTTAAGGTTTGTTTCATTTAGGAACAATTTGTTAGTATGTTGATATTTTAAGTTAGCGTAAAGGTCAAAACTTCCTTTACGCGACACTATATACTTTTGGACCAAAGCGAACTCAAGCACTTATCGAATACATGCCACCTTCCACAAATTTTGCACTTCCCAACAAAGGTAGCCCTATGGGATACTGAATGAAGGTTCGCATTTTTTTTTTTTTTTTTTTTTTTGGTCAGTGTGTGTTTATAAGACCGTCAGAAATCTTTCGCTGTTTGGAAACATTTTCTGCACTTGAAATATTTTTGCCTAGAATCATTTGAGAGAACCTTTCTGCAAATGTTGCTTCTATTTCGGGCAACAGGTTAACCAAATTCTCCTTTAAATTGAAGTTTGTTAACACTCTTAATATGAACAAACGTAGGAATAATGTCATGATTCACTCTTAGTTAATTTACCTTTGAGATAATCTCTGCACTGCGTGAATTTTACAGATCCTTGCAACCCAACTTCCCGAAAATTAATCACGTAATAATCTCTACCGAACTGATTAATTCTGCATTTGATATCCTTAGGATAACCAGCATGTCAGTCTCCCGATGAAATGATAACCGATAAATTTCCAGAGACTTTCTGTGAAAATCCAGGGAATCGCCAATGAGTTCCTCATGACTTCAGGTCAAAATCCATTCATTAAACTACGATACATAGAAGACGCTTTCAAGACAGATGAAATCAGTGGAAATTAAATTATACTGTTTCAAAGGCACTGCTGTTCAAATTAATGTATTTCATCGACATATTCAACATTTTCACCCCTCATTGGTTTGCCCGTTCGAGTCAGGCGTTTAGAGATTTGCATCAGACAAATTTTGGAAGACTTTATCAGAGACTGACACGTGTGTAAAATTTCTGATTTCTTTTTCTATTTAATGGGTACCTTATCAAGATTGAAATGCGTGTTGTCGGAAATGACAACTGATGTATACCGTTAATCCGTATGTCTGTGACAGCGACAGAGAGTAAATAATTACGACCTCCAAATGTATTATTCAAGTGAAGCAGTGATTTAATATTCGCGTGCATGTGTATTACTCATATATGTATAATAATAAGACACTGTGTGTACACAGTCCACTCAAAATATTATGACCACCCTCG
This sequence comes from Macrothele yani, assembly GCA_039090855.1. NCBI lineage: Eukaryota > Metazoa > Arthropoda > Arachnida > Araneae > Macrothelidae > Macrothele > Macrothele yani. The sequence continues at coordinate 113,519,534 of CM077026.1, forward strand.
ATGTAAGAAGGAACCGCCAGCAGCCAGCCCACGATGGGTCCGCTTCAAATCCCGGTGAGGCATGAATTGTTGTGTTTGTCTTACGGCACTGGTTCTCTTCGTTCCCTGAAACCAGCGACCTTAAATTAGGGACGGGCGACTGCTTATAGCCCATTGAATTGCTCACGGTGGACGTTAAACCCCCAATCAATAAGAAATAAAAAAATAAAAAAATAAAAAACGAAAACCAACCAGCAGCCAGAAGGGGTGCGTAGCAACATACACTGTAAAATTATTTTCTAAAATTCAGGTACAAATTTCCGCCATTTCTTTTGTTAATTAACGAAGCATATTTCTGGTACTACAACCTTTCCCGTGAAATGAAAGAAAGAAACCTGAATTTAACGGATTTTTCGTACCACGGGAAAATTCTGAATTTTCAAAAACCTTTCCGCAATTTCTTTCTCATATTGACTGGAAATTATGGTTTTAGAGATGTGTCAACGAAAAATTCTGAATTTCTAGAAACCTTTCCGCAATTCCTTTCGTATATTAACTGAAAATCGCCGTTCCCATGCACTTTTTCTATATTCGTATGACGAGACACAGGAGAAGTGAGGCCGCCCCGGTGGACGGATGATCAGATGGCTTCTGATCATCCGTCCAAGATGGGTCTGGGTTCGAATCCCGGTGACGCATGGATATTGTGTTTGTCTTATGACACTGGCTCTCTCCCTTCCCTGGAACCAGTGGCTTTAAATTAGGGACGGGCGACTGCTTATAGCCCATTGAGTTGCTCACGGTGGTCGTTAAACCTCGAATCCAAAAAAAAAAAAAAAAAAAAAAACATTTTTTTTTTCTTTTTTGGTAATAAGATTGATTCATCACAATATTATTTGAGGTTTGATTAACTTTTAAATTTCAATCGTCTGTCGAATTTTGAAGTTCCGTAGCGAGATCGGATATTGTGGATAGCATATCGCATGGATTTCTTTTATTGTGGCACAGAATATTTCTTCTCCTTTCCTCTATTTGGTGCACCAGCTATTTATTATATATTGTGTTACTGTAAGAAAGCGGGCACTTATCGTACAGATGATTATACGATGTCTGTGTATCAGTCTTTGGACAACTTAACACAAAAGCTATTATAGCTATCAAGAGTAAATTTTATATTTAGTTCTTTATTTGTGTGAAATAATACTATAAAAAGTACATTTCACCTTTTTTAAAGATAAATGAAAGTCACTGTAACTTAAAAAAAAATCAAGTTGCAAAGCATTTGGCTGCTTCGAAAAATCACGATCAAAAATGCTTAATTTGTGAAAAGTCCTCCTACAGAAAAGAAGAGAAAAAATTACAAACCTGTTCAGAAAAATAATGAGCTGCAACAAAAAATAAAATGACTAAATCACTCACATTAATGACAGAAACCAAAATGTCTTCATTGCGGAATTCGTTTTACGATTTACGTGAATCCGACTATCGAACGTTTGTGGTTCAATTGTTAAAGGTGCGAGTTACACATTGAGCTAGAACTCTTATGACGTCTGTTTGATCTTCACCTCACCGTAAGTGCTGTACAGGGTCTCAGATTTTGCGGAATTCCAGTTCAAATATAGAAAAACCTGAAATGGACTTTTCTGAAAAAAAAAAAAAAAAAAAAAAAAAACGGAATTTCTGTCTACGGAAAATCTGTGAAAATACGGAAGTTAAAATAAACGGGCACTTTTAAAAACGGAAATTTCTGAAAAACACGGATATTTATTTACCGGCAACTTTGCAGCACATCATTTTCAGAAATTTTCCGTGAATTCCCACCTAGGAAAATCATGTAAGGCATTTAAAAGGACACGAACTCGCCGACGGTATGCAGTTTTGCATGAAAATGGAAAAAGGCGTGACTTAACTGAGTTTGAAAAAGGAATGACTATTGGGTACCGACTGAAAGGTGGCAGCATTACAGAAATGGCCGATGTGAGCTCTTCACGTGGTGCAATTGTTCGAATGTTTCAGGAATGGAAGGAAACCAGCAAGACCTGCAGTTTTCGGGGTGATAGTGGACGCCCACGAATCATGGACGACCGTGGGCAGCGACGGCTATCCAGACTAGTTCGATGCAACAGACAGGCCACAGTGGAACAACTCACCAAAGTATTTCAGGTGGATCCACCTAAAATCTTTGCCTTGTATTATTTCCAATGGGCAAACTTCTGCTGCCATTTTCTTCACAATTAATGCGTTCTGAGGGATGAAAATTTTAACATCGATAAAAATAACTTCATGTTATAGCCTAGTATACTTAATATTTTCTAAAATTTTACCATAATTAAGGAATCCAACATTTGTTTGACTACTGACGTCATCAAAGTATAGGTCGCGCCATCTATTTTCTAGTCTCAACACGACCAGAGAAAAAGTTATTGATTTTTAATAGAATTATGGTTAAGTTTTAGAAAATATTAAGTATACTAGGCTATAATATGAAGTTGTTTTTATCGATGTTCAAATTTTCATCCTTGGGAACGCTTTAATTCCGAAGAAAATGGATACAGAAGTCTACACATTGGAAATACAAGGAAAAGATTTGAGGTGGTTACACCTTATTGTAGGTACATCGAGGAGCGTATCGCAGACCACAATCCAACGAACAATGCTCTCTATTGGTCCCCTGGAGCCTTCTTCCACTCATGATGAGTACTAGACATCGCCTGACGGCTAGACATAGGTTAACTAACGCGTGCTTAGCAAGAATTCGACTACTGCGTTGATTAATGCCATGTGACTGAGGGTTCACACATCGAACATTTGCCAAGTCGCTGTAACAAACTTCAAGAGTTTCCCTACAAAACGGTAAAACCTGAGTGTCAATATCTGTAATAGTTTTGGTTTTATAAAAATGTTAAAACTATCTATTCCATTTGTAATAACCCTAGAGACTTCTCGGCCGACCCCGTGGAGCAGTGGTATAAGCGATGGCCTCTGATCATTCGTCCGAAAGGGGTCCGGGTTCGAATCCCGTGAGGCGTGGATGCTGCGTTTGTCTTACGGCACCTTCACTGGAACCAGTGACCCTAAATTAGGGACGGGCGACTCTTATAGCTCATTGAGTTGCTCACGGTGGTCGTTAAAGCTCCCATCAAAAAAAAAGAAAAAAAAAAAGGGGGACGTCTCGTAGGAGGAACTACCAAACGCCCCTGCGAAGTGAATCGGTTCAGTCCACATGGGAAGAACGGTATTTCAGACAGATTCTCAGCAGTTGGGGACGTGATGGAGCAACACGGCACGAGATTAGTGATTTTGCACGATTTCAAACTTTGCCGGAATATATATATATATATACACGTAATATATATGTATATTCATCCCAATAACTGATTGATATTTAATTACTGAAATCCTCTTTCAATAATAAAATTTGGTTACTTGCTAAATTTTGGTGCCACTATTTTGAGTAATCCAGAAGTAATGGCTAATTATGACCGTGATCATGGAGTATATTACAAATGGGAATCATTATTTACGATTACACGAACGTATTTAGATTGTTCACTGTTTCCACGGTTTGGTGGAGGCGCGCATACTTTCATGTGGTCCTTTAGAGTTTTGGTTCCATAATCTTTTATTATACCGTCGACAACTTTCTTTGTAATTACACACTTTCCACATTTTTAACAAAAAGCAAGACAAAACAACACAGAATTATTCACCGCTTCCTTAATGAGACGAAACAATTTCCAGTATTCACTCTTCCCCTTGTGGTTTTCAACAAGCACGTATTTGTTAGCCTCGACGCCTTCCTCAACCTCCTTAATATTAAATCCATCCATATTAACAAATAAGGAGTTAATTTCGAGATGACATGTCATGTGAACGTGATGTTAGCACATCAATCGAAAACCTCTGACTGCTCAATGTAAGAGATGCGATGTGAAACGTAACTCTTAGTCATACAATGAACTTCGCACGGAGAGAGTGAATCCAGCTGAGAAACAGGCAAATGGAGTTTGCCTGTACCTTGCCCTGGACAATCGTATTGCAAATGAATGCAAAGGAAGTATCTTTTTACGATATGGTGTCGGTGTGTCTGACGTCGGTCGGTGGAAATCTTCATTGCTTTAAGAAAGAAACAACAATATTTTTGTACGGCAAATCATTATTCACTCTGTGGGCACCCAGTATCGACTACAGAATTCCACAACGCTCATTTTTCTTTGGAATATATTTTTTGTTCTTTTCAAAAATAAAACGGGTAAAAACCGGGTTAAAAACGGGTCAGGAAGACCTTGACCCGACCCGTTGGACCCGCAAGAAATTGTTGATCCGTTGACCCGTGACCCGTTTCCATTTCTGGTGTCGGACACTGTACAGTTAAGGCGGAAAGTGGAAGAAAAACCAACGTTCACAGTACGTGGCTCAGTGTCGAACTTGTATCATCAGCGACAGTTTCCATACACTTGGCAGCTATGGGCAAGGTTAAAAAAACTGGATACCTGTGCTCCACACGAACTCATCGAACAGCAGCAGATACGGCGTCTGGAAACATGCATTGCCCTAGTGCTCCCTTTCTGCATCGTATCCTTATGGTTGATGAAAAATGGGTGCTTTATGACAACAGAAAGCAAACAGCGCTGTGGTTCTATAAAAGGGAACCACCAAAACACATGTCCAAACCCGAGTTGCACCCACAGAAGGTTCTGATCTCTATGTGGTGGACTGCCAAGACTGTGGTTCATTATGAGTTTTTACCGCGAGGTCAAACAATCACAACGGACGTCAGCTGGACAAATGTCGCCAGAAATTATGCAACAAACAACCATCCCTCGTCAATCGTTTCGGTCCCATACAGCTTCAGAATGGTACACGACCGCATGTGTCTACTAAAATCAACGCCTTGGGATACCAGGTCCTCTCTCATCCTGCTTATTCTTTTGACTTTAACTCCTCAGACTTTCACATGTTTGGTCATTTGGACCCCTTCTTGAGGAGCAAACGGTTTGCTAAGAAGGATGCTGTGATTCATGCCGTTAGCAATTTCTTGGACCACTGTGATGCCAATTTCTGCCAGTGTGGCATTTTTGCACTGAAAACACGTTGGGCACAGTGTATTGCTGCCGAGGGCACATATTTTCCGGAGTAAAATGAATCTCGTCGTCTGTTACTGCTGTTTGTTTCTTTGTGTCCGAATCGGCCAATAATTATGAAACGACCCAATATTTCCTGCCATTATTGACTAACGCAAAATGGCAGGAAAACAATTATAAATCGGATAAACAACATCTCCTCTGTATCCGGATACAGAAAGAAGGCTTGCATGTAGAGGAAGGCCAGCTTCCATGTAATTTTCATAGCGTATACTTTTCTGTGTCTAAACAGTTATTTTAAGACGGAAAAACGATATTGGTGTGTAAGTCAAAAATCAAGATAACGTTTTTGATGCAGAATTTTACTGTCTGTGCTTGTTTAGAATTGCGACTTTTAAGCGTTTTTTCCCTTCAAAAATAATGTAGTATGAGTACAAGAATAAAGTTCAAAATTCATACTTCATATTCAGTGACTTACATATTCAGTTTTTTCTTTGCTTGTTTTTACCCTCTGCAAATGTTTATGCACTATTACTTATCTTTGAGTAAGAATTTATTGGAAGCACTTTATAGACACTCATGAGAAGCTTCCACCATTGCTTCTAGGAGTGGACCCGTCCGCGGCACATAGAAGTGACGTTACCTACCGGTGCGGAGTATATGCGTTGGTGGCACGGAAAGAGTGTCAGTTCTCTTGCACGAAGCCTGTGCAATGAGGAGAGGGAACGACTTATCTGAGTTTGAAAAAATGAATGATTATCAGTCTGAGTAGCTGGTGGGGGAACATCAAACCGTGGTCACTCTTGGCTGTACAAAGGCCGTCGTACTGAAGATTCGGCTGGAAAGCTTTGAAGAGGGACGGACATTAACCCAACTTGCAGGAAAGAAGAGAACACCACTGACTAACAGCTAAAGAGAACACCTGTTTTCACGTGCCCTCTAAAACAACAGTTGGCTCACCATAACTGAATTAACGGCAGACTACATAACCAGGGGCATGTAAAGAACGTTTCCAAGCACACACTCCAGCAATAGATTTTACTGATGGATCTGAGGAGTCGGCGGTCCATTGATGTGTGCTCATATTGACCCACAGGCAGTGTGCATGGGTCACCGTGACTAAATACTGGACGATTGGACAAAAAGCCGTGTAGTTCGATGAGTCCAGATTCTAGATCCAACATGCCGACGGACGAGTCCGGATTCGATGTTGCTTGGGTAAAAAGTTGCATACAGGTTGAACAGGTAATGGAAAGAGTGTGAAAACAAAAGTTTGTCCGTGTCGAAGATCGAACCGCGCCTCCTCACTCCGGAGTAAGTTGCTACCTCAACTAACCTACACTGTTAGATAGTATCGCTGCAGATTTGTCGTCTTGATACGTGCTTTACCTCTGCAGTGCGTCACAAAAGTTCGGTAGGGTTGATATCATGGTACGAAAATTGTTCTCATGGACACAATTCTCTTCTCTCATTTCCGTTGAGCACTCCTAAGAACCCGATCCTACCGTAGGGTCAAATATTGCCCTACATAGTGATCGCGAATTCAGATAGTATTGAGCTCTTTTTAGAAGAAAAAACGTCACAAGCCAAAAATGATTCAAAGATCATGACCAAGCATTTAACCCCCAAATGTTTGGTCATGATCTTTGAATCATTTAAAAATTTGGTGTGATCTCTAGGCGACCAAATATCCCCGAATTGAATCCAATCGAATACTTGTGGGATGCTGCGAAACACTGCATTCGCTGATTTACGTCTGTGCTTGTCTCTGTTGCCAAACTCCAAGATGTTATTCAGTTCATCTGGTACAGAAAACCATGAGACACCTTCTGCTGTTTAGTAGAGTTGATATAAGATGCAAGTGAAGACAAAGGCAACATAACAACACGCTATTAGGCAGATGATAATAATGCTGTTGCTGATGGGCGTACATCATCATCATCATTGTCAACCATTATCTATCAACTGCTGGACGAAGGTCGCCCCAAGTTTCCTCCAGAACAGTCTGTCTTGTGCCAGTCTCCTTCATGTCACTCCCGCATACTTTCGAATTTCATCCACCCATCTTCCATGTGGTCTTCTTCTGGGTCTTTTCCTGTCCCTTGGAATCCAATCTAAAATTTCGGCTGTCCGTCGATGTTCTGTCCTTCTGGCAGTATGTCCAGCCCATTGCCATTTCAGGGATTTAACTCTGACCATGATGTCTTCCACTCTTGTCATTTTTCGGATCCACGAGTTCCTCTTCTTATCTCTCCTGGTTACACCAAGCATGCACCTCTCCATGCTGCTTTGAGTTGTCTGCAGCCTTTGTATGTCTCTTTTAGTTAAGGTCCACGTCTCTGCACCATACGTAAGCACTGGAAGGATGCATTAATCAAACACTTTTCTTTTAAGACATAATGGCATATTGCTCTTGAAAATTATGCTGTTTCTTCCAAAAGCTCTCCAGGCAAGTTTTGTACGCCGATTAATTTCTTCATCAATGTGACCTTCACTTGATATCTGCTGTCCAAGATAAACGTCCGTGTCTGTTATCTCCAGCTTTTCTCCATCAATCGATAAATCTTCATTTCTTGTAAAAGCATTGAACATCACTTTTGTCTTCTGAAAGTTCATTTTTAATCCCACTTCTTTACTCTTGTCAGCAAGTTCCTGTATCATACTCTGCAGCTCTGATGGGGTAGTTGCAAAAATGACTACGTCATCAGCAAAACGAAGGTGGGTTAGATAATCTCCATTAATCTTTATCCCTTTGTTTTCCCAGTTCAGTGATTGAAAGACATTTTCGAATATGGCATTAAAGAGCTTCGGAGATATGGTGTCACTTTGTCTCACTCCTTTTCCAATTTTTATGTGTGTTGTATTTTCAAACAGCGGAATCTTTGCACTTGCATTTTTATAGATGTTATTAATAATATTAATGTACGTATCTTCAATACCGCAGAATTTCAGACATACACTCGCATATTTAACGAAAAAATAAAACAGTACAATTCGGATAATCTTACTAAAATGAAAAGTATAAGTACTAGCATCACGATGAGATATATTTTACCATCGCGTTCTGATTATAATTGGATAAACATTCAAGATTTGAAAAGACGCAAGGTATTAATGTACAGATTCCAATGAAATACTGCTGTCATGTGTCAGGTGAGTTCGCCAATTATCTCTTCCTAGCTTCAGAAAGGAGTCCAATCGGTATTTCATACAAAGTGGCGAGAAAAATCTGATGAATTACTCACCGGGTATTCGTCTCAGACGAATATCAAGTTGATTTCTAAGCTGAGATTTATTCTTTTAAAGAGACTTTTCTTTAATGCGCCGGAAGACTACGGGCAGTTTCGTGAAACAGTTTCTCGAAAGACGAATCTAATAACGCAAAACTTTCTCATTTTTGAGATTCCAGTGGTCTTCTTTCCAGATGGAAGATTTTTACCTGCTTTCTATATATATATATATGGCATTAGCCTGAAACCACTTTCTGGTGCTGCTACTTCACTCGCGAACATCGAAAGAAAAAAAAATGTACCCCGAAATCGTAAGATTTTGCCTCAGAAAAATCATTAGGATCTCAGCGTGCGAGATTGATTAGGGTTAGAGCATGAAGAAGATCCTAATTAAACGACATGAACCAGGCAGCCGCCCTCCGGATTCACATTAACAGCGACCTCTCGTGGCTGAAACATTCTTCGCGACTGATCGACACACACACACTACACAAGGCAGCTCCGTCCGTCACCTGCTCCTACGATAGTCAATTATATTTTTCTTCTTTTATTTCTTTTTTCCACCCTTCATTTCTTTCGATTCCCGAACTCAGCGTTTTTGGTGTTTCTTCCAAGTTAAGACAAGAGGTTCTGCACACCACAAAGATCACAAATCCAGGACTTCATGATTGAAAACATGGTTTAAGAAATTCTATCGTTAAAAATTAAAATAGAAGAAATAAATAATATGATGGCGCGAACAAGAGACGCAGGACCCTCTTAAGCGTTATCTGGGTTCCTAGAAAAAGTCAAGTATGGGCCCACTTTAAAACATTATCATGTACAACAAAAAAAAAAAAAAAAAATAATAGTAATAATAACTTTAAAAATGTCTTGGTACGATTTTAAAGCAGATAAAGATATCTAAAAACATGTAATTTTATTAAAGCTATAATAAACATTACATATAATTATCATTAGGAGAATTCGAATTCGTGCAGAAATAGTCCAAAGTAATCAGGTAGTTGCCTTCAATGCACGATCTTAAAAAAACAAGAGTCACTCACAATACAAATTTAAATTCGTTGGCTGAATTTAAATATTTTATTGTATATAAGAACTTTCGGGTATCCCCAGAACCCATCATCAGATACAGGAGAAGGAATAAATTTAAATAAAGTGTTACGTGAACATAATATAGATATCAGATATGAATATGACATAATGTCACGTGGCATCAAATTGTCAAACGACGTGGCATGTATCATGAAATAAAGAAAATAAAGGAAATAGAATGCAGGTATACATATAATACTGCATTGTAAAAATAAAGGAAGGTTAGTAGGTATAAATTGTGTTGTTCTCATCAGGAGACACAACAAAGAAGAGCACTACAGCAGAAATCGAGATTAAGTGATTTCGTCCTCAGTTTGCCTCGTATTCGGTACTGTAAATAGTTTCCAGATTGTAGGTACAGATACTGGAACATTGTCATTACATTATCAAAAAAGTTTTAAGCGCAAAATTCCAATGCATATGAATGTTTCGATAATATAAACTAGGTATTATAAGTAAATGTGAAAACGTACACAAAAAAAAATTCTATTATACACTGCATAAACTTTGATAAAATTATATGCAAATTTGTCTGTATTCTCTTTTCGGCAAAAATACACGGGTGCACATAAGCCCTGCACCCCCCCCCCCACACACACACACAAACTTTATTCAGTGAAGATTTTCGCAAACTTTTACTCTGTTAAACAGAAAAAAGCGATGTTGTGGACATAACCTAATCTAAACGTAGTTTTTCAACTCAGTGGCAAAGCTGTCCTCAGATGACGTAAGAGAAACGGCAATAGTCTTCCTTGCGTTAGCCAAATGATCTCTTTTGCGAGGTTCAATTTTTACACATGCACGCACCAGGGCAGGATTAAGGCCTTAGTGAAATTCTAGGCTAAGACATTTCCTGACGTACTACAGAGGTAAAGCACGTGTGAAGACGACAAATCTGCAGCGATACATTCTGTCCGTGTAGCTTAGTTGGAAAAGCAACTTGCGCCGGAGTGAGGGGGGTGTGAGTTCGATCCCCGCCACACGGACAAATTTGTGATTTCACAATTGGAGTGGGTCCCTAGTCTAGGACATCCGATTGGGTCCCCAAAGAACATATGACGGAGAATCATTATGAGCCCGTTAAAACCCGAAACTCTAGGAATATGCTTGTGATAATTAATACGTAATGCATTAAAACCAATAAATTACCTGCAGATTTTCCGGAAAAAGTCACTGTATTTTCCACTGTTTTCATGAGAACATGAATTAAAAGCTTTAAGATTCCTAGATTTTGCTTTGGATTTTTTAATGGTTTACTATAGTATACTTTTCTTAGTGCATCCTTTTCGGTATACAATGTGAAACTACATGGGACTTCGACCATAGTACAGAAGTGTAGATAGATATAGTAGCAGTGCTTGAAACGGAAATTTTGAAGTGCCGGTGTGCTCACAATTAGCTAACTATCATCCGGGAAAAATACCTTCGCCAGAAAATCCCCAAAATTAAAAAAAGTAAAAAAAAAAAAAAAAAAAAAACCCTGAGGAAAAACTCTTTGTTTTAAAATGTTAGTGACAATTTCGTAGAGTAGTATTGCACCATTAGTTAGAAACGATGGCGGTCAATTTCAGTTGGTTGCTTTGTGGACCCAGTCTGCCCTACTTATACTACACCAAGAACTGGGGTAAGACTTGTTTATAACGAGGAGTATATACCCCGGGACCAACGGATTAACGAAGCTTCCGAACCTCGGCTAATCATTAGTGGTTCAGCTGGATTTGAACTCAGAACTTTAAGCCAAGAAGACAGACCCCTTCCAATGGGGACTTTCATGAAGTAGAAAGTCAGGAATTAGAATAGAATCTCCCCAATCAGAATGAATATTCACTTTTAAATTACTCACCACCCTAAAATAAAAAATACCGAAAATGGGAAAAGTTTATACTAATTGCTGCAAAACCAAAATTTGTGCTTAATCTATTACACCCAATTCTTTATTCTATGAAGAAGCTCTTTAAATTGTGCATATTAAATTAATGATGTGTAAAAAATTACAGATATCATTAGTGGGATGATCTGGGGCTTTGGCAAGATGTGATCATGCGCTATAGGTAGCTTCATTTACATCCTTTGAAGGATTAAACTTATATATAAGCTCAAGAATACACCAGCCACATCCCGACCCCTTACAGTTCCCACACAGCTATTTTTCAAGGGCACGAGGTACATAGGGTTTCTATGTTTAAGAATGCGCGCTCGTAAGTCAAAAATAAAAAATAAAAATGTTCATTTCTGCAGTTCCCGCTACTAAAATTAGTGCCGGTATATAAATTGCGGGTAAAAAAATGCTGGTATGAAATACATACTAGGGGAAAAGAAGTGCAGTGAAAAAGCTGGATAACAGTGAAAAAGCTGAAACTGTCTCTCCGACCCCCTATGCACTGCAACATGAAATGTAATTCGAACGCAAGGTCTTCCTTGTTATATTGCCTTTTGTTTTCAAAAGAAAAGGCTATGTAACAAAGAGGGTCTGCTTACCTTCCCTATTGAGGAAGGTAAGCATGCCTTCTTGTGGACATGTTCACATCTGAGGAGTGAAGACCAGAACAATGGGAAGGGAGCAAATATTTCATATCCCATATCCCCTTTCGTGTGGGGGTGGGAAGCTGCACCACAAATAATGCACAGCTATAAATTCATGTATAAAGAGAGAGAGGGAGAGAGGTTTATGATATAGTTTTAGTAGCTTAGAATGGTTTCTCGTACTTAAGAGACGCTACATTAAAATTGTTAGCATACATGCAAAACATAAATATTCGAGGCAAGTTTCTTTAGGCTATCAAACTTTACGCAGAAAACTTCCCTCTCATCAGTCACCCCGTTATGGCCCACGTGGCAATAAAAATGGGCCTCCAAAATCGTGGGCCTCCAGCATTTGCCGACTTTTCATACATGATAAAAGATTGCCTTGACGAGACGTTTTGGATGTAGAGAACTGGCACACGATACTGTTGGTTGCAATTCTCATTATTTCTTGAGGAGAACCCTAATCTTTTTTTAACGAGACATCTACAATTTCAGAAACATTTCTTGTTTGTCTCGGGGGTTGACAACCACCACGAACAACTCAGAGAGCTATAAACAGTCGTCTGTGCCTAATTTGGGACCATTGGCTTGGGAGAGGTGACAGAGCCAGTGCTTTGAGACTGGTACAATGCCCATGCCTCATCTGGACTCGAACCCACACCCATCTTCAGCGAATGGTCAAGTGCTCAGGGGACGGCAATCACGAGATTGCCATTTTCTGTAACTCATGTTATCTGATGCAAAATTGTGCTATTTGTAGCTTTGAATCTCGATTTTTTTGGTTAGTTATTGAAATGTACAAACAAAATTATTTATTCAAAAGTACTTGGTTGTAATGCTATTCAGGCATCAAAACAAAGTCATAGAGTGAAAAGAAGAAGTGAATAAGAGAGAACCTGAGTCGTGGAAATCGTCATACTTAATGGGGGAGAGGTTAGTTTTTTTGTTTTATGTTTCCACTCAAACAGAAAATATACAAAAACAGACTGTTTTTTTGGTTTGTTTTTTTTTCGATTGGAGGTTTAATGACCACCGTAAGGAACTCAGTGAGCCGTAAGCAGTCGTCCGTCTCTAATTCAGGGCCGCTGGTTCCAGGGAAGAGAGAGAGAGAGCCACCGCTGTGAGACAAACACAACATCCATGCGGATTCGAACAGGATTCGAACCTGGATCCTCCTCGGACAAATGATCAGAAGCCATCGCTTAGACCACTGCGCCACCGGGGCGGCAAACAGAATGTAAGAGCGTGGAATTTCATTGAATAGCATTGTGATAAAAAAAAAAAAAAAAGAAAAAGAAAAAAAAAAGCGATTTAAATCTTCTGGAAGATAAATCAATAAGAATGGGCTGAAACCAAATCTGGAAACTTCTCACCTTGCCGTTTGACCTTAACAGGAATCTTGACTTCGTGACTCGTAACCATGGCGGCTTACCAACATAGCAACATTTTTACCAACATTTCATCGATCAGAAACCAAAATTTACCTACCAACATTTATAGTCTGAATAGGAATGAACAAACGAGAAATAAAAAAAAAGTCTTTATCAATCTCTTCTATTTTTTTCTGTTTGATATATCATATTTTCTTGGAAATTTCAGAACATAGGTATCCAGTCTTAGTATAAATACTGTTATAAACGTTCGACAGATGGCGCGCAAGGAGTGTGCAACGTCACCGACCAGCCAGGAGGCAAGAAGCAGCTAGTGAATCACTGTGCGTTCAGTCACAAAGAAGATAACGTGTTTCGTGAAGTATTTGTCATGGAGTGGGGCGATTATGAGAATCGTATTGCTGTAACAGCGCTGCACAAAGTTGGAAAATCAGCTTCCGAGATTTTCAGCATGCTGAAGAAGCTGAAAATCAGCAGAAGTTTTGGTCTTTCGGACCATAAAAAGGTTCCTTTAGACTGGGAACGTCGCTGACCGCCCCAAAAAGTGTCGGTCGCGTACCATGAGAACTGCTCGCATGGTGAAAGCAGTGGCAGCCCGTATTCGACGAAATCTTGTCAGAAAACAATCAGTGATGACTCGTGAGCTGAACATTTCAATAATGTCGATGTCACACACGCTGCGGAGGGACGTAAAAGCGAAACGTTTGCTGCAGCGTTGCAGACAATCGCAACCGACAAATCCTTTTCTCTGGTGAAAAAAATGTCACTATTGAAGAGGCTTTCAACCGCCAAAATGACACGGTATACACCCTGTCATTTGCGTCAACTTCACGAGAAGCTCAGAAGAAAGCTTCAAGGATCATGAGGGGCCATCATCTTGCTTTTGTCATGGGGTGGTGAGTCTCCTACGAGGGTCCCACGGAGCTCCATTTCTGTGAGAAAGGAGTGAAAACATCCGCCGAAGCCTTCCAACTAGAACGTGGTTTTGGACCCAGTGGTCAAAAATGTGAGTCGCATCCTCTTCCAAAACCGACACTTGAGCTTTCAGCAGGATTCCCACCTACCCACAAGGCCAAGTCAACCCATAAGTGGCTTCAGGCGAATTTGCCAGACTTCATTTCTCCAGCTGATTGGCCTTCAAGCAGTCCAGACCTCAATCCACTGGACTGCAAGTTGTGAACCACCCTGGAGAAGATGGCCTGCAGAAAGAGACACCCAAGTATTGACAGTCTCAAACGCTCTTTGATGCGGGCAGTAGCTGCTTTCCTTGTGGTGACCCTGCGTAAAGCTAGTGATGAATGGCAACAAAGACTGAGGGACTGTGTGAAGGCAAAGGGATGCCATTTTGAAAAGTGATTGTTACCATGTATTCACAAGTATACTACGTACGTCATATCTCAGGTATATTAAAATTTCTTTAAATTTCTTTTGTTATTTCATTGAATACTTTGTAACAGTATTTATGGTAAGACTAGGTATAAATGAAAGCTGAATCGCAAATGTGTTTCTACAAACAATATAGCGTATACGGCAATACTTTGCTTGGCAATTCAAAAAAAAAAAAAAATTCAACTGAATAATGACAAAAAGGTCATTTAGCCAATTGAATGAGACTAGAGTCCATATACGCTCTACAGAAGGATCGCATTGTCATATCTCCGTCTTAACGAAGCCCAGGTGCTTATTGTTTTAGATCCCATTGTCACTTCGCTAGTTTAATCAAGCATGAATTCCCATGCAATGAATTGCTATTTCGCCAATTCATTCAGACCTAGATACAAAACCTATATGAAAAACGCATTGTAATTATTTTAAGTAAAAATCACATAGCCAGTAAATTGGGTACCTGCCTCAATTCGAAAAAGTACTCAAAACATCCATAAAATAATCCCTACGACGGAGATTTTCTTTGAATAATGGTACTAAAATTGTTTTATGTTACACTCTTAAAAAATAAGTGGTGTGAATTCACGGAAACTTTCTAAAAATAACGTGCAGCAAAGTAATCGGTAAGTGCCCGTCTTTTAACGGAATTTCCGTTTTTTAAAGTTCCCGTTATTTCTAACCTGTATTCTCACAGATTTTCAATAGTGATTAATTCCGTTTATTTCAGAGTAGTCGGTTTCAAGTTTTTCGTATTCAGACTGAAATTTCGGAAAACCCCAATAAGCTGAATTTTAATCCTTACCCGAGAGGAACCTTATGCGCTGGGTAGTTCGGGTCGAGCTCGGGGCGCTTTATCTGAAACCGGCGTCTTAACCACTCAGCCAAAATGCGACAGGAACGAGGCTAACGTTCAAGATACCAAAACACTTAATTGGGCTTTGGAGATATTTTTTCACTAATTCGAGTGTTTTAGTCATTTTATTTTTATTAGAGCTTGTTATTTTTTTGAATACGTTTCTAATAATTTTACTTTTTCTGTACGAGGTCTTATTACAAATTACGAATTTTTTTAATCGTGATTTTTCGAAGCGACAGAATGATTTGGAGTTTGAAATCTTTTTTTACAACTGACAATAACTTTTAATTACCTTTAAGAGGAAGTGCAATATACTATTTTATAACATTATTTCACAAAACTTCAAAATCTGGGTGTTTTCCTGCTCCGTGGTATCTGTTCTAGCGTTTCACAAAATCTGAATTTTTTTCCTGCTCCGTGGTATCTGTTCTAGCGGTTCACAAAATCTGTGTCTTTTCCTGTTCCGTGGTCTCTGTTCTAACGTTTCACAAAATCTGGGTCCTTTCCTGTTCCGTGGTATCTGTTCTAGCGTTTCACCAAATCTGGGTTTTTTCCTGTTCCGTGGTATCTGTTCTAGCGTTTCACCAAATCTGGGTTTTTTCCTGTTCCGTGGTATCTGTTCTAGCGTTTCACCAAATCTGGGTCTTTTCCTGTTCCGTGGTATCTGTTCTAGCGTTTCACCAAATCTGGGTCTTTTCCTGTTCCGTGGTATCTGTTCTAGCGTTTCACCAAATCTGGGTCTTTTCCTGTTCCGTGGTATCTGTTCTAGTGTTCTAGCGTTTCACCAAATCTGCGCTCCTTGGTATCTGTTTTAGCGTTTCACAAAATCTGGGTGTTTTCATTTTCCGTGGTAATGTTCTAGTGTTTCACCAAATCTGGGTGTTTTCCTGCTCCGTTATATCTGTTTTACCATTGCACAAAATCTGCGTCTTTTCCTGTTCCGTGGTATCTGTTCTAGCGTTTCACAAAATCTGTGTCTTTTCCTGTTCCGTGGTTTCTGTTCTAACGTTTCACGAAATATGGTGTTCCGTGTTCTAACGTTTTACCAAATATGGGTCTTTTCCTGTTCCGTGGTATCTGTTCTAGCGTTTCACCAAATCTGGGTCTTTTCCTGTTCCGTGGTATCTGTTCTAGCGTTTCACCAAATCTGGGTCTTTTCCTGTTCCGTGGTATCTGTTCTTGTTCTAGCGTTTCACCAAATCTGCGCTCCTTGGTATCTGTTTTAGCGTTTCACAAAATCTGGGTGTTTTCATTTTCCGTGGTAATGTTCTAGTGTTTCACCAAATCTGGGTGTTTTCCTGCTCCGTTATATCTGTTTTACCATTGCACAAAATCTGCGTCTTTTCCTGTTCCGTGGTATCTGTTCTAGCGTTTCACAAAATCTGTGTCTTTTCCTGTTCCGTGGTTTCTGTTCTAACGTTTCACGAAATATGGATCTTTCCTGTTCCGTAATCTCTGTTCTAACGTTTTACCAAATATGGGTCTTTTCCTGTTCCGTGGTATCTGTTCTAGCGTTTCACCAAATCTGGGTCTTTTCCTGTTCCGTGGTATCTGTTCTAGCGTTTCACCAAATCTGGGTCTTTTCCTGTTCCGTGGTATCTGTTCTAGTGTTCTAGCGTTTCACCAAATCTGCGCTCCTTGGTATCTGTTTTAGCGTTTCACAAAATCTGGGTGTTTTCATTTTCCGTGGTAATGTTCTAGTGTTTCACCAAATCTGGGTGTTTTCCTGCTCCGTGGTATCTGTTCTAGCATTGCACAAAATCTGCGTCTTTTCCTGTTCCGTGGTATCTGTTCTAGCGTTTCACAAAATCTGTGTCTTTTCCTGTTCCGTGGTCTCTGTTCTAACGTTTCACAAAATCTGGGTCTTTTCCTGTTCCGTAATCTCTGTTCTAACGTTTCACCAAATCTGGGTCTTTTCCTGTTCCGTGGTATCTGTTCTAGCGTTTCACCAAATCTGGGTCTTTTCCTGTTCCGTGGTATCTGTTCTAGCGTTTCACCAAATCTGGGTCTTTTCCTGTTCCGTGGTATCTGTTCTAGTGTTCTAGCGTTTCACCAAATCTGCGCTCCTTGGTATCTGTTTTAGCGTTTCACAAAATCTGGGTGTTTTCATTTTCCGTGGTAATGTTCTAGTGTTTCACCAAATCTGGGTGTTTTCCTGCTCCGTGGTATCTGTTCTAGCATTGCACAAAATCTGCGTCTTTTCCTGTTCCGTGGTATCTGTTCTAGCGTTTCACAAAATCTGTGTCTTTTCCTGTTCCGTGGTTTCTGTTCTAACGTTTCACGAAATATGGATCTTTTCCTGTTCCGTAATCTCTGTTCTAACGTTTTACCAAATATGGGTCTTTTCTTGTTCCGTGGTATCTGTTATAGCGTTTCAATTGTCCAACGACGATTAGATCTACGAGGGCCATGCAGAAAATAATTACCGTTTGAAATCAAAACAGCAACAATATAAAAAAGGTATCGATAGGTATTTTTAATGCGCGATGATTTCTACATACCTTAATCTGCTTTCAACATATTCTCCGTGGATGTTAAGGCATTTGTCATCTCGTGGCACAAGTTTCTGACACCCTCCTCATATAAGTCTGCCCACTGGGTTTGCATACCTTAAACTACTTTTCAACATATTCCCCGTGAATATTAAGGCATTTGTAATATCTTGGAAAAAGTTTCTGGATACCCTCCTCATAGAAGTCTGTCCACTGGCTTCTATATACCTTAACGTACTTTTCAACATAATCCGTCGTGGATGTTTGGCATTTGTCATCGCGTGGCACAAGTTTCTGGATACCCTCCTCATAGAAGTCTGCCTCCTGGGTTTTGAGCCACCGCTTAACTGTCGTCTTCAGGTCATCGTCGTCATAGAACCGCTGGCCGGCAAGAATTTTTTTTTTTTTTTTTTTTTTTTTTTTGAGGTTTAACGACTACCGTGAGCAACTTAATGGGCTATAAGCAGTCACCCGTCCCTAATTTAGGGTCACTGGTTCCAGGGAAGGGAGAGAGCCAGTGCCGTAAGACAAACACAACATCCATGCCTCACCGGGATTCGAACCCGGAGCCCGTTCGGACGAATGATCACAGGCCATCGCTTAGACCACTGCGCCACCGGGCCGGCCAAGAAATTGTTTCAAGTGAAGAAACAAATGACAGTTACTATGCGCCAAATCCGGGCTTTAGTATTTCACATTGGCGCCACGAATGTAAAAAATGGATCTACTGGCCACTAAGTTCGTCGAAAAATGTGTGATGCTCCTCGCACACATCATCTGGAATTAATGAAAATTCTTTCTTCGCTTGAAAAAACGTGTGTTGTTTTTTACACATATCGTCTTAGAATTAATTAGAATTCTTTCTTCTGCAGTGAGCTTTTTCAAGTGTGCGAAAACCTATGATTACGTCCCAACCCTTGCTATCACTACAGAGGAACTGGAAGGACGCACTATCACTCTCGCCCATTTTCGCCCAGATTTTCACTATTACTCTCGCCCATTGGATTTATTAGCTAAAATTTAATAGCTTGTGCCGTTAAGCCCCACCAGATGGAAACGTCGCAATTGCTGAGCTCATTTCTACGGATTTGTAAAGTCAGATGCTGACAGATAAATACATATAGCGCCGTGGATTGTTGGCCATCGTGGCATAAGGCGAACGCACTCGGCTAGTTATCGAGAGACCTGGGGTACGATCCCAGTGGTGTCCGGATAACAATTTCTCGGTTGCTGTGTGTTAATTAAAGAAAATGTGGAAAGAGCGATGACTTTGTCGATTCAGGATGCATTGATTAAACGCTTTTCTTTTAAGACAGGTGAAAACCCAAATTTAGCCGTCTTGACATAGTCGTCTTGAGGTGCATGTCAAGACGGCAAGTGGCAGTGATAAACCCTTGTTGGGGTAACTTAATTGGGTAAGCATTCGGCTCCGGAGCAGAAGGATGAGGCTCCGAGCTCTGCCACCGAAAATTTTGGGTTTTCATATGTGTTAAAAGAAAAGTGTTTAATCAATGCATCCATTCAGTTCTTCTGGATCAGAGACATGTACCTTAGAAAAGACTTCTGCTGCTGGAAACATAAAGAAACATGGAAAGATTCATGCTTGGAGTAACCAAGGAAAATAGGTTACGGAACTCATGCGCCAGGAAAATGACAAGTGTGGCTGGCATCATGTTCAAAATTGAAATTAATCAAGCCCCATGTAAAAACTGGCTGGATATATTTCTAAAAGAATTGACCACCGTTGTACAACTGATATACTAGACTGGATAACAAGGTGCCCCGGTAGCGTAGTAGTCTTAGCGCTGGCTTATGACTATTCATCCGTGAAGGGTCCGGGTTCGAATCCCGTGAGGCATAGATTTTTGTGTTTGCCTTACGGCACTAGCTCTCTCCCTTTCCTGGAACCTGTGGCCTTAAATTAGGGACAAGTGAGTATCTAATTTAGGGACCTCCGATGCTCACGATGGTCGTTGAAACCCAACCCCTCCCCCCAAAATATGTATACGTATATGTATAAAGGAACATGAAAAGACCCATAAAAATGCTGTGTGGTAGGTGGGTGAATGAAATTCAGAAGCATGCCGGAGTAATATGGAAGCGAATTGCTGAAGTTGAAGAATAGATTTAGGGAGACCTTCATCTAGCAGTAGTTTAAAAATGGTTGATGAGATGATATAATTAAACTTAAGCCCAATAATCTTACGAACTAAAAGAGACAAATAGTAAAATTTTACTGTAAAAAAAAAAAAAAAAAAAATTCAAGGTGTAGCGTGAAATATTTCGGGTTGGGAGGCGCAGATTTCTTGTATTAACACCTTAAATACGCACCTACTAGAGAACGATTTTCGATGTAATGTATAGTCAACCCTTGGTGTACCGGGACCAACTGTTTCACGATATTTTGGAGTTCCATAAGTAGTGGTCTTATATCAAATTTGCCAATTTTTTTAACTATCCAAATTTAATTAAATATGATCTTCTGAAGTCATATTTAGCATTAAATTAATAACATATTAATAAAAAAGCCCGCACTTATATATTGCGTAATTAGTGCGCACCGTAGTTCGAAATATCCGTTCTCATTTCGCTTGTATTAAATGCGGAGATTTACTTTGTTTAGAAGAAAGACAAAATTATAATATTTTAATTTATAAGGAAATGAATAAAAAACCTTACTGAAACTTTATCAAGTGAAAATTAACAGCATTACACGAAATCATTTTGGTTACCTTAGTTTCTTTTAAAAACCTCGTGTATTTTCATTTGTGTGTTTAGATTTCAATACAGTTTTTCTTAAAGCACAATCAAATTTAACAAGTGCATTCGAAATGCCGCCATCCTGCAAATTTGCTTCAAAGAATCGTCTTAACGTTAGAAGACACTGATTCGATCGTTGATTGAATCAGTGTCTTTAAAATTAAGGTTCGCTATAACTAAATGATGGTCCGAAAAAGAGGAAAGGGAATCTCACACTGCTTGCAAGTGGCTGTATTAGTATGTTTTGTGTTGGGAAAAGTAGGTGAGCTCAGTAACATGCATTAGCGGTTGGCGGATGCCAAGGGTGTAGCGGTATATCAAGAGATCAATGCGTGCGTTTCATCAGCTCTCCCCCCCCCACACACGGAATTTGGATTTTTTTAATTTTGTGTGGCACCATCCGTTGTTTTTTTCGTTTGAACCGCAATAGTTTTTTAGATATTTAAAAAAACAAAGTGTATGTGTATGTTTGTGTGTGTGGGGGGAAGGGGGGGGATTGGTTGCTCTTACCACGGAAATTTCAAGATAGCAATGCGTTAGGAAATCGTATGAACTGGAATGAACTCCATTTTTTTTTTTGCGTTTGAACCGGAATAGTTTTGGAGCATTCACTCCCCCCCTCCCCCGCCGCCGCCGCACTTTGTTTTTTAAATATCTCAAAAACTATTGCGGTTCAAATGAAGAAAATGGAGTTAATTCCGGTTCATACGATTTACTAATGAATGGTTTTCTTGAAATTTGAAATTTCCCGGGGGGATACTACTGCCCCCACACACACACATTGTTTCTTTAGATCTCAAAAATTATTGTAGTCCAAACGAAAAAAATTGGAGTTCATTCCGGTTTAAACGATGTACTAACGAATGCTGTCTTGAAATTTAATTTCCAAGGAGGGGGGGGTACTACTGCCCTCCCCCATTCCCTCCCCACACACACTTTGTTCATATAGATCTCAAAAACTATTGTAGTCCAAACGAAGAAATTGGAGCTCATTCCGGTTCATACGATTTTCCATGGTGGAGAGTCTGCCATTTCACCAGCTCCTCCACTTCGTTTTTTAAATATCTCAAAAACTATTGCAGTTCAAACGAAGAAAATAAAGTTCATACCGGTCATGCGTTTTGCTAACGAATGGCTATCTCGAAATTGCGGGGGTGGGAGGCTACCATTTCACCAACCGCTCCACTTTATTTTTTTTAAATCTCAAAAACTATGGCGGTCAATAATGTATTCAGGCATCTTTTCGGGGTGGGGGGCGCTAAGCACCCTGAAAATCCGTGGATGCCTCACCCCGTAGGTTTTTGGGTGATCACCCCCTTATATTTAGTTTAATTATTTTTGTTTTTATCGATGAATATTTGGAGAAATTAATTTTAAAAACTTAAGAAAATGAGGGAAAATATAAAAAAATCCCGCATGCACATGGAATTCATGTCTCAGTCGCATTAACATTATTTTAAGTTTTAAATTGATTTCTTTGCTTCATACACTAAAACTAAAAGTGCCATCGGCAGGTACATTTACGTTTTCTAAATCCAACGAGTCATTGCAGCCAGTAATGTATATAATATTTCGACAAGAAAAAGAAAGAAGGAAAATTGATTTTCCGTTGTTAATTATAACCATAGTGACTTCACACAAAGTGTTAACACTTTAAATAACTTTTTTTTTTAAATGTAGCTCTGAAATCAAAGCAGTTATGAAAATTTATACACTCTAGAGCAAAATTCGTTGATCTAGATGAGAATGCTTTTATAAATTGGTTTAATAAATGGAACAATTGCCCGTGTTAAGAATATATTATGAAATCTTACCAAAATTGCTTAATACTTTCTCCGGATAAAAATAAAAATCAAGAGGGTAGAAGAACACCAGTTGATCTTGACTATATATGTGCAAGAGGGGCAAACAAGAAAGTATTGTTTCACAATTCTGTGATTTTTTTAAAGCATTTTTTATTTGATAGTTAAGTTTACTGTGGATTTGTAATCATCAACGGCATGCTGTTTGCACTGCAATACATCATCCTATTTTAGAAGCTGGCATTCAGCTTCATTTCAATCTTCTGCATGCCGAGTTCTCATGTATTCGGTTTAGCCTCAGTGTAGCTAACGTAGCGTTAGGGTTTCCAATACAAAAAAATATTTGCGATACCTAATTTTTAACGATAGGAAATTATTAGAAATTGTTCCCATAATAAGGTGTTATTTTTTTCCCTGGCGGTATGTGGTTTACACTCTATGACAAAAAGATAATCCAGAAATTTAAAACGATTAATTAGTTTTTTTAACTACTATGGAGGCTGAAACCAAGTGGCAGGGGAAAGGTTTACAGCATATGTTTTCAGGTAACGCTGTAGTGATTCCATAATAGTCAGAAACACGCTTGTAGTAAGACGAAGACATTTTTGCCACTCTTAATTTTTGGGAGGAAGCACTTTCACCAGTGCAGCGTTATTTTACTAGAATCCTTAATATTTTACACCACCACATGATGAAATCCGTGGTACATAACTGAATTAAAATAAAGGTATAACATTTTTAATCACTTGTATAATGTAGATTTTTTGGAATTTGCATTTGCGATATACGAGCATAAGAAAATTTTTATACTCTATTAAAAATATTGTTGCATGTATTAATGTATATATAAGTAACAAAAAATAACAAGTTTGAGCCCCTCAAAATTTGAAATTGCCCCCCCCCCTCCTGGAAAAAACTTTGAATGCAACGCTGATGGCGGTTCAAATGAGAAAATGGGGCTCATGCCGGTTCATAAGGGGTACAAATGGTGCAAAAAAAAAAAAAAAAAATTGAAAAATTCCTTAATGGGGCTAATTTAGAAATGCACCCGAGACCAAAGGATATTTTATATAGAGCACGTCTGAGCAGTGGGGTTATGAAAGGGTGCCGGTAAATCGAGGGTCGGCACATCGGGGGCTGAGAGTAATATGTTTTATCCGAGTTGGCAAAAAAGGTTTCATTTCACCTTCCGTATGTAAATATTTCACTGTGTGTAGTTTCTCTTACTACTTACTACTAAGAGAAAATCAGAGACGTGGAAAGTAGCATTAATGTTTCAGGGGGAGTTTCTCCAAATCGCGTAACAAAAGAGATAAACACGAACAGGGTCTAAACGGTAGGACATACGCTGAATAAATTTTCTACTGACACTAATTCACGAAGCTACATCTGTTTAAAAAAGAACCCCTGACCTTTATCGCGGCAGGCATCACCCCATAAAAACACCCCTGCCATTATCATCACCACGTGCTGCCTGCCCACTATCTCGATAATATCTTTCCGATGAGATTGACCATATCTGCACGAGAAATGGTTTCTGTCTGCCGAAATTTCAGATTTGTCGCCGGCTGGGGATGTAATGGTTCCCACCTTACCGCCACGCCCACCTAGTCTCACGCTCGTGTGCCGGTTCCGATGTCAGCCTGGACAGCATCTTCACGCAATCTCCGAATCACGCTCTCGTCAAATTAAATTCGGCTAATTTGCCGGAGCCCGCGTTTCCAGGACCTAATGGTAGGGGAAGGGTCCTGGGTCAGCGCTGTACTTGATTACAGGGTGTTGGAGTGGCGGCTTTTGCAACGATACCCCCCGCCAAACAAAGGGACTGCGGACACGCCCTTCTAACACGCGACCGGGAAGTGACGTCACGACGGGTTAAAAAAGACGCTCCCGTAACAAAGTCATTACCGCTGGGATCGTCGTCATCATCATCATCCTGAAAGGCTCCGTGAATGGACTAATGGAAAATCAAACAGAATTTCCGATGTTTCTTATAACTGAGGCGCACAGAGAGTGATAGCGGGATTCGTCTGTTGTTTGATTTACATAGAGGAAAAAATAACTTTCTGGCCTTCACAAAAGACGGAAAGATGAGCTGAGAAAGTAGAGACGTTAATCAGCTTGTGCTATGAATGAGAATGTAGAAGACTACTGAATTGTTGTTCTGTCCGTTTTGCTATTTTTAAATTCACCCGATGGTAGTCTGGTCAAAATAGGGTTTTCAGATGAAATAAATATGAAAGTTTTGAAACTTGACACAATTGTTTATAGGTATCTAGTGAAGATTATATCAAAAGTCCTGACGAATCAGTGGTGAGCTCTAGCCGCCATCTTGAAAAATAGGTACTTTTTTTGGTTTTTCGCAAATATCTCGAAAACGGTTGTTCGTAGCCCAAAAATACTAGTTACAAAATTGAAGCTTACAAAATTTCCTACAAAAAAGGTTGGTTTCACTATTTTTGTATCTCTAATAGTTTCTGAGATAATCGGGTGTCAGTGTTGTACTGTTTCGCTGATCGCTACTTTATCACTAGCTTATTTGTGTGAAAACCCGTAGTAATAACGTAGCGATCAGCGAAACAGTACAACATTGACACCCGATTATCTCAGAAACTAATAGAGATACTAAAAAAGTGAATTGAACCTTTTTGGTAGGAAATTTTGTAAGCTTCAATTTCGTAACAGTATTTTTAAGCTACGAACAACCGTTTCCGAGATATTCACGAAAACCCCCCAAAAAAGTACCTATTTTTCAATATGGCGGCTAGAGCTCGTCTCTGCTTCGTTAGGACTTTTGATATAATCTTCACTAGATACCTATAAACAAGTGTGCCAAGTTTCAAAACTTTCATATTTATTTCTTATATTTGCCCATTTTCAGCCTTCGTTGACTGGACTAATTGTGTCTCATTGCAAAATTCGCTGCATTACAGTGTTACTAGAAAATACGTGTTACCAATAGTAGATCTCTTTATCCCCGTCTTACAATCAGCAAAAAGGGAAGCTTACAACTGCCATTAATCAAACATCAGTAACGCTTGAAGGTTAAAAATTTTCGTGTAAATAGCAATAGTTCTTAAAAAGCCGTCGATACAAGATTAAAATAAACTTGAAGAGATGATATTCACAAGTTTAAAATCGTTTAATTAAAATACACACAAGAACTTTCGGACCCTGCCACAACAGGTCCTTCATCAGGTGAAAAACACTGAATAAACGATACGATACGATATTTGAAGAAGTTTTAGGAAGGGAGTGTCTAACCCCAAGTCTAAAACTACTCTTAGAAATAGGAAGCTAGGAGATCTGAGTAAGTGAACTCAATACGAAAGACAAACAGAAAAATTGAGGGAAAGGAGAGGGTGATATATCTTTCAAACTGTGAACCGTGACACCAGTCCGGTAAAAAGGGGGACAAGGGGAACCAAGCACCGCACAGCGTCACACAGAACCACAACACCACCCGGCCGCCGACGCACCAGGGAGTGACTGAAACTCAATGAGACCAAATCCAATGCCCGAGCAGAATCCATTTTCACCATCTCGATGCCAATCTGAAAAAGAAGGGAAGGGGGTGGTGTGTCTAACGCCCACCAGTGTTCTCATACTTACTCTCTCTCTCAAAGGGGGGTCAACGATCGCCGCCTTAGTTCTGGGATATTTAAGGAATTAGCTGGAATTGTAATCAACCACGCCCCTAACAAGTCCATTAGAGTGGGTTTCCGCTTTCTTGAAGAACTTCTTGGCGAGATTGGTGGAAAACGCATGTACCTTCTCGATTCCAAGTCTGTTCCGAAGTGAAGTCCAAGGGGGAGCCCC
The DNA here is from genome assembly GCA_039090855.1 of Macrothele yani. Lineage (NCBI taxonomy): Eukaryota > Metazoa > Arthropoda > Arachnida > Araneae > Macrothelidae > Macrothele > Macrothele yani. The sequence continues at coordinate 113,545,954 of CM077026.1, forward strand.
AGTGATCATTCGAAGTGCTCGGCTCTGCACCCTCTCGATTCTCTCTCGCTGATTCCCACTAACACCAATCCAGATGGAGGAGGCGTAGGTAAGCACCGGCCTGAAGACCGTCTTGTACAGCAGTACTTCGTGCCGTGTTGTAAGGAAGCTTCTCCGGTGGAGTAGTGGAGCTAGCTGCCCGAAGCATTGTCTAGCTTTATTAACACTGAATAAACAGAAGTGCAGTTGTCTTAAATAGCACAAGTCAATGGTTAAGACATGCGTAATGAAAAAAAGTTAGATGAGGGGGCGGGGTAGCATGGTTAGTTCAGAGAAGGAGACCGGGGTGAAGAGGGTTAAGAAGTAGTAAGTAATGCGTTAGAGTTAATATGCAGCAAGGTAAAGGTAGTAGGGTGGGTTGGAGAAGGGGAAGGGGAGGGTAGTGTTAAGTAATAAGTACAAGGGTACGAAGCAGTGTAGAGTTTAGGAAAAGTGTTTTCCCCCTGATGAACAACCTGTGGTGACAGGGTCCAAAAAATCTTGTGTGTATTTCAATGAAATGATTTTAAACTTGTAAATATCATCTCTTCAAGTTTATTTTAACGGAGTATCGACGGTATTTTAAGAATTATAATTATCAGTAACGCTATAATAACCGTTAAAAAGCATTTCGCAGAGCAAAGTAGCAGAACGTACAGCTAAGAACTATAATAATGAGCGATCATTTAGACATACATCAAGCTAAGCAAGCAAGGAAAATGAAACAGGCCCAACCAGTAGGTAATGATTGCACAACCTTTACGGCGTCACTAACGGTTACCTTGACAGCACTAAAGAGCAATAATTCAAACGTTCGAAAAGCTTCCCGGAGCAACCGAGCTTTGCCCGTTAGAGGAGTTCTTACAACTAAGAAGTTTGTAGCACTAATAATGAGCAATAATGTAAACGTACTTCAGGCTAAACAAGCAAGAAGAATGAAACGTTTCCAGACTGTAGGTGATGAGTTTTCCACCTTTACGGTGTCACTAGCTGTTCAAAATCGTTTCCCTGAGCAATCGAGCTTTGTTTGTTAGAGGAGTTCTTACAGCTGAGAAGTTTAAAGAACCAATAGTGAGGACTTTTTTAAACGTACCTCAGGCTAAGCAAGAAAGAAAAGTGAAAACGTCCCAGGCAGTAAGCAGAGAATGTCTCGCCTTAACGGTGTCACTGTTTCCTTGAGAAACATGGGAACGCGGAGAAGTCCGAACGAAAATCTAACGCGAAGGGTTGTTCGTCATAAATGTACAAATCGTAGTAGCTCGAACTCGAGCGAAAATGATGATGCACGTGAAACAGGGAAATATGAAAGATCGGTAACTTGTAAACCGAGTAGTGTGGACAGTAAAATAATAACTAAATGCCCAAGATAAGTCCAAGACAAATTGTAACTAGTATAATAATAAACCTTAGCCGAAAATAAACGTAGTTGATAAATACAACTGTCTCCATTGTTTCTCTGTATCACATTTTTCTTTGTCAGTTAAGGGTTGCAAATGAGTTGAACCAAAAGCGGGGAGGAAATCCCGCTGGTGTTATGCGGATGTATTTGAATATTTACTTAATACACTCATTGTCATAAAATTCCGCGCACCAAGAGGAAGGCGTCGGATTGAAATGAGATTTTAGTAGTGAGATTGTACATACCAAGGACAGAAGTGATTACAATATCACAGCAGCAGGACGATTTCCCGCGGACCTTTTGGTACACAATCCGGTCAGCGTTAGTACCGCGTCGGACAGCGTCGTGCTCGGATACATGAGGTGATACGGTCCGGCATGAAACCAAAGAGACGCCGTATGTTATCCTGGGACAGATTGGCCCACACTTCTTGCAACTGACGCTCTAAATCACGAACACTGGGACATGGAGAAAGATGACGTCCCGTCTGATCCCCCACGTGCTCGATGGGCGAGAGATCAGGCGATCTGGCAGGCAACGGAAGCATTGAAGCATGATGCAGACAGTTCTGAGAAACCCGAGCCGTGTGTGGATGGACGTTATTTTGTTTGAAAGGGCTCCGGGCCGCCCCCGCCAGGAATGGCAGCACATGGGGCCACAGGATTTCCTGTACGTACTGCTGGGCTATCAACGTCCCTCGGAACACTGCGAGGGATGTCTGACTGTCATACGCAATGGCTCCCCTGACCATCACGCCTGCAGTCCGAGACGTGTGCCGCTGTACAGTGAGGTTGGGATAGTAGCGCTCATCTGCGGTTCTCCACACTCTGACACGGTGGTCGTCCATTCCCATACAGAAGCGCGATTCGTCGCTGAACACTACACGTCGCCAGTACGTAGCATCCCACGTTGCTAGCTGCTGACACCACTGCAATAGACGCCGACGATGTTCAGGTGTTAATAGCAGAAAACGTAAGGGCTATCGAGAGTGCATATTCGCCTCTGCTAGGCGTCTGGAAATGGTTCTGGCGGACACAGGAGTCCCTTGTTCAGTCGCCACATGTCTCTGGATATTGGACAAGGACGTCGTTGCATCTGTGCGTGCCGCTCTCACTATCCCACGGCCCTCTCTGCTGGTGGTGTGTCCGACCGGCCCAAATGGCTGCTGATCCAGCGCCGTGGTCACCATGCCTCTCTCATACCGACGATACGGCCTCGTTCAAACTCTGTCAGTTGCCTGTACGCACATCTACGGCGGCTCCTCGGCATGTCTATCGCCCAGGGACCTCACCTGACTCTTACCGTGCACTTCGGCACGAATGTGGAGTCTCCTCCGCGGCGCCTTATAAGCCTCAAAGATTGCGATTGCAGCGCCGATCTTTGACGCGCGGGCATGCGGAATCGTACGAAACTTTAATCATTTGCATGTCTGCCCTCCCCGTAGCTATTCGCCGAGTTTCCCGTTAATCACACGGTTTTTTATTGGTGCGCGGATTTTTATGGCAATGAGTGTATTATGAAACTGTGGCTTTAATCACGCGGTTTAGAAAAGCAGAAAGCGTTTAGACTTGACAGAAGCAGTTAAGAGCGCTCTTCTTCACTGGGGAAATAGATCTCACAGATCACCCAACACACTCTTAGATGAACAAGTTAGTAAAATCATACAATGCATTGATTATGATACGCTTTCCAACATACCAGAAATCGCGAGCACGCAAACTCTCCTCCCTACGCTGACTGCTGATTCGTTCAGTATACCTCCGGAACAACATACTAAAGTTTTATCGCAATAGAAGCATTTTTACTCAAGCTATGAAGATAATGGCTGTGGAATACATCTTGCTCCTGTGCCCTGACCTTTAACCCATTTCGATCATATTCAACAGAATTGGTTCAGTACACCTCCGGAACAACATGATAGAGTTTTGTAGCAATAGAAGTATTCTTAGTCAAATTATGAGGATAATGGCTATGGAATAAATCTCGCACCTGTGCCCTGACTTTTGACCCCATTTCGATGATATTCAACAGAATTGGTTCTGTACACCACCGGAACAACATGATAGAGTTTTGTAGCAATAGAAGTATTCTTAGTCAAATTATGAGTATAATGGCTATGGAATAAATCTCGCTTCTGTGCCCTGACTTTTGACCCCATTTCGATGATATTCAACAGAATTGGTTCTGTACACCACCGGAACAACATGATAGAGTTTTGTAGCAATAGAAGTATTCTTAGTCAAGTTATGAAGACAATGGCTGTGGAATAAATCTCGCTCCTGTGCCCTGACCTTTAACCCCATTTCGATCATATTCAACAGAATTGGTTCAGTACACCTCCGGAACAACATGATAGAGTTTTGTAGCAATAGAAGTATTCTTAGTCAAATTATGAGTATAATGGCTATGGAATAAATCTCGCTTCTGTGCCCTGACTTTTGACCCCATTTCGATGATATTCAACAGAATTGGTTCTGTACACCTCCGGAACAACATGATAGAGTTTTGTAGCAATAGAAGTATTCTTAGTCAAGTTATGAAGACAATGGCTGTGGAATAAATCTCGCTCCTGTGCCCTGACCTTTAACCCCATTTCGATGATATTCAACAGAATTGGTTCAGTACACCACCGGAACAACATGATAGAGTTTTGTAGCAATAGAAGTATTCTTAGTCAAATTATGAGGATAATGGCTATGGAATAAATCTCGCTTCTGTGCCCTGACTTTTGACCCCATTTCGATGATATTCAACAGAATTGGTTCTGTACACCACCGGAACAACATGATAGAGTTTTGTAGCAATAGAAGTATTCTTAGTCAAATTATGAGGATAATGGCTATGGAATAAATCTCGCTCCTGTGCCCTGACTTTTGACCCCATTTTGATGATATTCAACAGAATTGGTTCAGTACACCACCGGAACAACATGATAGAGTTTTGTAGCAATAGAAGTATTCTTAGTCAAGTTATGAAGACGTTATGAAGGCTGTGGAATAAATCTCGCTCCTGTGCCCTGACCTTTAACCCCATTTCGATGATATTCAACAGAATTGGTTCAGTACACCACCGGAACAACATGATAGAGTTTTGTAGCAATAGAAGTATTCTTAGTCAAATTATGAGGATAATGGCTATGGAATAAATCTCGCTCCTGTGCCCTGACTTTTGACCCCATTTTGATGATATTCAACAGAATTGGTTCAGTACACCACCGGAACAACATGATAGAGTTTTGTAGCAATAGAAGTATTCTTAGTCAAGTTATGAAGACGTTATGAAGGCTGTGGAATAAATCTCGCTCCTGTGCCCTGACCTTTAACCCCATTTCGATGATATTCAACAGAATTGGTTCAGTACACCACCGGAACAACATGATAGAGTTTTGTAGCAATAGAAGTATTCTTAGTCAAATTATGAGTATAATGGCTATGGAATAAATCTCGCTTCTGTGCCCTGACTTTTGACCCCATTTCGATGATATTCAACAGAATTGGTTCTGTACACCTCCGGAACAACATGATAGAGTTTTGTAGCAATAGAAGTATTCTTAGTCAAGTTATGAAGACAATGGCTGTGGAATAAATCTCGCTCCTGTGCCCTGACCTTTAACCCCATTTCGATGATATTCAACAGAATTGGTTCTGTACACCTCCGGAACAACATGATAGAGTTTTGTAGCAATAGAAGTATTCTTAGTCAAGTTATGAAGACAATGGCTATGGAATAAATCTCGCACCTGTGCCCTGACTTTTGACCCCATTTCGATGATATTCAACAGAATTGGTTCTGTACACCACCGGAACAACATGATAGAGTTTTGTAGCAATAGAAGTATTCTTAGTCAAATTATGAGTATAATGGCTATGGAATAAATCTCGCTTCTGTGCCCTGACTTTTGACCCCATTTCGATGATATTCAACAGAATTGGTTCTGTACACCACCGGAACAACATGATAGAGTTTTGTAGCAATAGAAGTATTCTTAGTCAAGTTATGAAGACAATGGCTGTGGAATAAATCTCGCTCCTGTGCCCTGACCTTTAACCCCATTTCGATCATATTCAACAGAATTGGTTCAGTACACCTCCGGAACAACATGATAGAGTTTTGTAGCAATAGAAGTATTCTTAGTCAAATTATGAGTATAATGGCTATGGAATAAATCTCGCTTCTGTGCCCTGACTTTTGACCCCATTTCGATGATATTCAACAGAATTGGTTCTGTACACCTCCGGAACAACATGATAGAGTTTTGTAGCAATAGAAGTATTCTTAGTCAAGTTATGAAGACAATGGCTGTGGAATAAATCTCGCTCCTGTGCCCTGACCTTTAACCCCATTTCGATGATATTCAACAGAATTGGTTCAGTACACCACCGGAACAACATGATAGAGTTTTGTAGCAATAGAAGTATTCTTAGTCAAATTATGAGGATAATGGCTATGGAATAAATCTCGCTTCTGTGCCCTGACTTTTGACCCCATTTCGATGATATTCAACAGAATTGGTTCTGTACACCACCGGAACAACATGATAGAGTTTTGTAGCAATAGAAGTATTCTTAGTCAAATTATGAGGATAATGGCTATGGAATAAATCTCGCTCCTGTGCCCTGACTTTTGACCCCATTTTGATGATATTCAACAGAATTGGTTCAGTACACCACCGGAACAACATGATAGAGTTTTGTAGCAATAGAAGTATTCTTAGTCAAGTTATGAAGACGTTATGAAGGCTGTGGAATAAATCTCGCTCCTGTGCCCTGACCTTTAACCCCATTTCGATGATATTCAACAGAATTGGTTCAGTACACCACCGGAACAACATGATAGAGTTTTGTAGCAATAGAAGTATTCTTAGTCAAATTATGAGGATAATGGCTATGGAATAAATCTCGCTCCTGTGCCCTGACTTTTGACCCCATTTTGATGATATTCAACAGAATTGGTTCAGTACACCACCGGAACAACATGATAGAGTTTTGTAGCAATAGAAGTATTCTTAGTCAAGTTATGAAGACGTTATGAAGGCTGTGGAATAAATCTCGCTCCTGTGCCCTGACCTTTAACCCCATTTCGATGATATTTAACAGAATTGGTTCAGTACACCACCGGAACAACATGATAGAGTTTTGTAGCAATAGAAGTATTCTTAGTCAAATTATGAGTATAATGGCTATGGAATAAATCTCGCTTCTGTGCCCTGACTTTTGACCCCATTTCGATGATATTCAACAGAATTGGTTCTGTACACCTCCGGAACAACATGATAGAGTTTTGTAGCAATAGAAGTATTCTTAGTCAAGTTATGAAGACAATGGCTGTGGAATAAATCTCGCTCCTGTGCCCTGACCTTTAACCCCATTTCGATGATATTCAACAGAATTGGTTCAGTACACCACCGGAACAACATGATAGAGTTTTGTAGCAATAGAAGTATTCTTAGTCAAATTATGAGGATAATGGCTATGGAATAAATCTCGCTTCTGTGCCCTGACTTTTGACCCCATTTCGATGATATTCAACAGAATTGGTTCTGTACACCACCGGAACAACATGATAGAGTTTTGTAGCAATAGAAGTATTCTTAGTCAAATTATGAGGATAATGGCTATGGAATAAATCTCGCTCCTGTGCCCTGACTTTTGACCCCATTTTGATGATATTCAACAGAATTGGTTCAGTACACCACCGGAACAACATGATAGAGTTTTGTAGCAATAGAAGTATTCTTAGTCAAATTATGAGGATAATGGCTATGGAATAAATCTCGCACCTGTGCCCTGACCTTTGACCCCATTTCGCCCATTTTCAATAGGATTCGTCCCCAGATTGTCCCCTACCACACACAAAATTTCCTCGAAATCAAACCATTTTTCCGCGAGTTATCGTGCGGACAGGCAGACGGACGGACAAAGCTGGAACATATACGCTCCTTCAACCTACGGTTGGAAAGCGTAAAAAACACGCTCACAATCCTAACCACATAGCAAAAAAAGACAGGCTTTCATCCTACGCACATTGTGGAGAAACTATTACCAACGTCGTGAACAAGTGGTTATAAATCAGTTGACTGTCACTTACGACTTTAACGGCTCAGCATGGAAGAAAACTTCCGATCATCGTAAAACAACAAAAGCAACTCTCATAGTGCCGCTTCGGTGACTGAGTGGTCTGAGGTGTGGACATCTGATCATTCTGCCGAGAGGGACTTAGGTTCGAGTTCGAATGAGGTATGGTTTTTTTTTTTTTTGCTGTGTTAGTTCTGTCTCTTCTCTGGAAACAGTGGCAACAAATGAGGAACGAGAGAGGTATCCTTTTAGCATTCAGGTTACACATAGCCGTCGTTAAAGCCCGAAACAATAACAACAACAACAACAACAAAAATAAAACTAGTTAGTAAAATCATGCAATGCATTGATTATGATACGCTTTCCAACATACCAGAAATCATTACTCAAGTTATTACTGACGTTATGAGGATAATGGCTGAGGAATAAATCTTGCTCCTATGACCTGACCTTTGACCCCATTTCGATGATATTTAACAGAACCGGAACAACATGATGAAGTTTTGTCTCAATCGGTGCATTTTTACGTAAGTTATAACGCATAAGGGCTATGGAATGGATTCCGCTCCTATGTCCTGACCTTTGACCCCATTTCGCCCATTTTTAATAGGGTTCGTCCCCAATGGTCCCCTACCACATACTAAAAAAAATTTCATCGAAATCGAACCATATTTACGCAAGTTATGACGCATACGGGCAATGGAATGCATCCCGCTCCCATGTCCTGACCTTTGATCCCACTTCGCCCATTTTCAACAGGATTCGTTCCCAGTTGGTCCCCTACCCCATACTAAAATTTCATTGAAATCGAACCGTTTTTACGCGAGTTATCGTGCGGACGGACGGATAAAGCTGGAGCATACACGCTTCTTCAACCTACGGTTGGAAAGCGTAACAAAGGCAGATATTGCAATAAAAGTCGAATCGTACGGAAACCAACTCACATATCGCAACGAAACTCAGGTCGTGAAACAACGAAAAGGAACTCATATACCGCAATGAAAATTGGTTTATTAAATATCAAAAACTAGCTCGTGAAACATTTTAGTGTGTAATATATAATAATATTGCTCGGAAACGACGACTTTTTTTTTTTTTTTTTTTTACACACGAAAGATCATTCGTAAGCTAAAAAAAAAAAAAAAAAAAAAAAAAACTTACAAACTAATAAGCTCAACATATTTCGACCTAACTGAAATTTATATCTTCATCAGGACTTGCTCCTAATCTCTTCGTTGAACTTGGGCTTGCTCCTGATGGAGACATAACTTTAGTTAACCTAAAACATGTTGAGCTTATAATTAAAACATGTTGAGCTTATAATTAAAACATGTTGAGCTTATAATTTTATAAGTTCTTTTATTTCACGGATGATCTTTTGTATGTAAAAATAAAAAAAACTGTCCTTTGCAACCAACGGCATTACAAATGGAATCGTTAAACAATGAAAATCTATCCACAATCCACGTATTATAATCAAAGAACTAAACTAAACAACGAAACCAGGACGAATATCTCAATGAGAGAATCACCAGCTGTACTTCTGTTTTCAGTCCCTTTTGATACGGGTTTTAAAATATCTCCATTTGAAGCAACATTAAAAATAAGCTTCTACATCTAGCAGCTTATTTCTTTGTTGCGGAAGCTTTGCATGAAACTGGTTTAAGAAATTTCTAGTAATTTTTGACGGCTGCTTTGAATGAAGCATTAAGGAGAAAAGCCATTTTGGAAGTTTTCTTCGGCAATTTAGTAAAATCATTAGAAATCACATTCACGGGTTTAAAGCTAATAAAAACTGGACGACAGAAAAGTGTTAAGTGGGTTATGCTAACTTGCAAAGTTTTGCGCGGTTGAAGACAATAAACTAGCTATAACTAATAATTTTTCGCAATTCTTTCAAAACTCTAATGAAGAACTTTATTCTTTTCTTTGCTTAATCGCAAAAAGGTTGTCCATCAGCTCTGTAATTCTTCTTCGCTGTTCCCCTGAAACTCAAATTTCCTTCCCTAAATCCTGTTTCGGTCATTTTCTCCCGTCTCCTTTCTGCCCTGGTGGAGAAAAAACTCCATTCCCACGAGACCTGCTCCCCAACACCTGAGACCTTCCTTTTTCTCCTCCTTGCAACTTCTCGGTTTCAAATCCTAGAAGTGACTGCCTTAGCCCCCCCCCCTGCTTCCACCAAACTCACCCCCTTTGCCCTCATGGGAAAAACACGCCGGCATCGGCTAATGCAAAGCATCAAGGTAAAAACTAAGAGGGCTTGCGCTTTCAGTCGGCTGCTTTGAAACTAAAGAAGGCAAAGGATTAAACGAGCACGACAATAATAAACCGTCTACAACATACAAAAGCGCACACTCTAAAATGAGACAAACTGGCGTCTCTAAATAAACCGTGTCTCCGATGTTTCATAGAGGAGTGACACAGCGAAATTTATCTCACGCTTCGTAGAAACAAAGGAAAAGGAGCACAAAGCAAAATAAAAGTTGCGAGATGAGATTTAATATCTTTGCCTAAACTCTAGAATGAAATCTTCGTAACAAAAGCAACAATTCCAGAAGACTTGACAGCCCATTTCACAACCATTGCTATAGTTCCTATACAATACGTGCATATTATTAACATGGAAATGTGAAAGAAACCAGTTCAATCAGTTAAATTTTTATATCCATGAGGATAATGTATTACAGCTGTTTGCACATATGCATCCTTCAGGATATAATGATCTAAAAGGTCTTTGCTAGGGCTAAGAAACAGAGACCTGTGTCATTTTTCATAAGCGTAAAAAATTTTACTATGTGCAAAACATTTTAGCACTGTGTTTTTTACATTTAAGAGTAATAATTTAAATACTTTTACAAATCGTAAAAGGCCATTAGGTTCTGTCACATGGCGGTTGCGCATTTTGTGTGATCATTAGGCAATTCAAAGAAGCTGACATTGGGTTCTTCAGAAGAATAAAATTTGCGCGATGTAATTAATTTTAGCGTAAGTGTTTCGTAATACTTTGTTCTGGTACAAAACGAGGGCAATCATTTTATTTGCAACGTGCACATTTGTATTACACGCAATAATTTTGGTTTCATGGAAAATATCTGTAGGCAGTGCCTTAACTAGGCAGGTGCAACAAGTGCACAGACACAAGGCAGAGGACGAAGGGGGTCCTGAAATGGAACTGACAGGAAAAATTGTCTTATGAAAATGCGTAAGTGAAGGAATAAATAATATTCCATGACCAGTTGGTGACACTTTTTTCATTGCGTCCAATTAAAAATGTTAGCTATTAAGTAGTCAGTCAATCATGATTAGAAGGGCATCTTTTTAAAATGATGCTTAAGAGTTTTTTTAAAGATACGCATCTGATCACGCGAGGAAAGGAGGTCTCGTTTAAAGACTAAGCTTCCCCCTTCCTCACGTGATCAGAGCTCTCGTCATTTAGTAAGGAAGTGATCTTCGGGCGTGCACGCACCTCTTGTCTTTGTCGCCTGTTTTATGTGGTTTTATGGATCAGTATCCATACTTGTGACGTCACTGAGCAGCGGAGGTACAAGGATTGCGTCGAAGAACATGCCCTGCGTAATTTTGATTGAATATAATATCGTTAAAGATGTTAATTACGGTGATGTAATCAATGAATTTGCTGAAATGAAATCCAGAAAAGTGCAATTAAAATCTTCTTCTTCTTCTTATCTTGTTGACACTCACTGCAGGGTATAAGCCTCCCCAAATCTTTTCTAACTTCCTCGATCCTTAGTCTCAGTCCACCATTTAGCACCTCTAAATTTCTGAAGATCATCTCTCCATCTTGTTTTCTGGCGCCCCCTTCGTTTCTTTCTGTCTCTCGGTTGCCATTGGGTTATTAATTGTGTCCATCTTTCATCTTTCAGTCTTCTAACATGTCCAGCCCATCTCCACTTTGATTTTTTTATTATTTTTAAAATATATATTATTCCTGTTCTTTCTCTTATAAGTTCATTTGTAACTCTGTCTCTTCCTAACATTCTTTTCTTAAACTTTCTTACCGATACTCTTATTTTTAACATTGTAGCTCTGTGGAACTTAACATTTCACATCATAAATAAACACGGGGATAATACATACATTGAAGATTTTTCTTTTTAATGGAAAATCACTGGTTAAATAGTCTTTACGTATTCAAAAGACTTTGAATAATTCTTCTATTGATTTCTCTTTTTTGTCTTTCCTTAAAACTGATTACTTGACCTAAATAGATGTATTCGTCTACTTTTTCCATTTCTTTTCCTTCTATTAAAATCTTTTCTGTATACTTTGACCTTTTTAAAGACTTTCCATCGATAAATCCTTCATCATATTTTGCATTTCCCTATTGCTAGTTGTAATGATGTAATAAAACCAATTATTTTCATTTATGAATACATGTCAATGACCTTGAAAATTTCTTGTGTACACAAATATTATTCATAAAATCGTAATTTCTATTATTATTTCCTCCCTCACCTCCCAAAACATTAAGGGTCCCAAAAAATAAAACCATGCACAAGGTGGATGAAAAGCTAGTTACGGCACAGCCTGTAGGTGCCAAAGAATTTGAATTATTAAAAAGCTTATAAAACGTAGTTAATGATATGGAATTTAAAAACTACAGTAATTAAAAGCTGATAGATTTTCGAAGAAGGGCCTTCAAGATTTTTTGCTGGGGGGGGAGGGGGGTACGCCTCTAGCAGGATACAAAGAACAATCGCAATTCACCGTACTAGGACTTATTATACAAGGGATGTTCTAGTTCAACGAGATCGAAGTGCGGGGGAATAATTAAGACAGAAAAAAGTGACAGCTTGCGCAGAGGGCCTCTTCCTCATGGTTTTCAAACAGCAGTCACTTTGCCTGCATGGAAAAATTTGCATAAGACAAGGTTCGCGCCCTCTGCCTTTCTGAATCGCGCATGCGAAAAGATCGCTTTTGAACTTATTTCAACAGCATGCAGCCCATATAGACTGTATGTTCACCCTACTCTCCTTCTCTGTTGTCGAACATCAAGAGACCCTCATGACTAGTCACATGGCCCAACAGTGTATATAAATGGCATCTAAACAGCCTGGCCCCGGTCGTCCAAATGCTCCCAGTTTTCCCGACACCCCCACCCACCTTTTGTGATGGAAATGACGGAGCATGACCCTCCACGTAGGGACAAGTTTTGGTGCTCTATTCGAGCGTCGTTGTTCGCTATGATCCTTCCTTCCCCCGGAATCATGGCGGGGAAGTGATGTGCCCTCCCCCATTCTCCTCGATTCCCTCCCGTTCTTGCTGGTGCAGAATCTAATTCATCAAGCTAATGTACGCGGTCGACAGTGAGTCCAATCTAGTCTCAATAGACCACTAAGCAATTTTAAAGTCAGATGATTACGATTAATGATACCAACATTTGGTATGTACCAGGCTCAAGGGTGACTTTACTACCCCTGCTTTTGAATCTCTTCCTCCGCCTCTTCCGCCTCCTCCCCCACCTCCGTAATCTCCTCTCCACCAAGTTCTACACACCATTTATCTCGATAGGATGAGAGCAAGAAAAGATCGGGACATCCCACAGCGACCCTTTGTTTTGTGTTTCAACTCCGAAAAAAAAAAAAAAAAAAAAATTAATCTCACATATTCAAACAGAAGCCAACACGCAGAAAGAGGAAACAAAATTTTGGTTTCATCTGTCGAAGCGCATTTTCACGGAAGGGGAGAGAGAAAAGCAAATCAATGAAGAAAAATAGTTCCAGTTCCATTGAATATAAAAGAAAAGAATTTGTACGACGAAGTGGAAAAAGATTTAAGATTTTCATGTTTGTGTATAACATTCCCAACAATGTTTTAGATACATCATCTTACGTGGGAATTAATAAATTTCGTTCTATGACAGGAAGTAAGAGAACGATGCTTCGGACATGTTATTTCAATGTCTGCGTTTCGTCTTTTCATATATTCAACGTAATACAAAAAAAAATTTGTGAAGCGTCTTGAATACATAAATTGTCACCGTTTTTCTTTTTTTTTTTTATTATTGGAGGTTTAACGACCACCGTGAGTAACTCAATGGGCTATAAGCAGTCGCCTGTCCCTAATTTAGGGTCACTGGTTCCAGGGAAGGGAGAGAGCCAGTGTTGTAAGACAAACACAACATCCATGCCTCACCGGGATTCGAACCCGGACCCCGTTCGGACGAATGATCAGAGGCCATCGCTTAAACCACTGCATGCGCCACCGGGGCTGCCGTTTGGTGGTTCCAAAAGTTTGCCTAAAATACAAATAATACGTCTTCGCATCTTGGAGAAATTAATTAAAATTTTTTTTACTTACTTACTTTAAATTTCTCATACAGATAAGTGGGAAATAAACCTCTCCCATGAAGAAATAATTCTTCACAAATACATGGAAGGAAATACAAATGCAATTACTGGCACGAATGTGTGCAGCCTTTTCGCTGTTTCCATGTAGCAACTCCTTCAGAAAACGGAAACTACACTGCCCTAGAATCGAACCAGCATCTCGCAATTTCGGTTCTAGCATGCTATCCGCTTACACCACCTAGTGCAAAGGAAGTCCCAAGCAACTGAAGCTACGCGGATGAAGCTCAGAAATCTGAGAATCGTTCAGGTTTGCGCTTGTCGAAGCCATCCGGTGTTTCCTCGTAGCGTCAACACTAGCGCAAATCGACTTGTGCAGTCTGAACGGTCCTCAAATTTCTAAGCAATATCTGATATAGATAGCTTCGGCTAGCGCAAATCTGAACGGTTCTCCAATTTCTAAGTTACACCTGCTTAGATTCAGTTGGTTGGAATTCCTTGTCATGATTGCGCCCTGTAGCGGATATCATGCTCTAACGGAAATTAAGAAATGCGGGTTCGATTCCAGGGCAATGTGATTTTTAAGTTTTCTAAAAGAGTTGCTACATGGAAATATCGACAATGCGGCATGTTTGTGCCAAAAATTACATTTAAATTTCTGTTTTGGCTTCCAGTAAATTAAATGTTTTTGCAATGATATATCAAATTCAGTTTTATTTATCAAATGCAGCCTAGCGTAGCTAACTATTCATTTCTTTCAAATACTAGTCTGCAAAAAACCCAACTTGCGTCGAATCATTAGTTCTCCGAGGAAACTAACGTTTTTAGAAGTTTTGTTTATCTGAAATTCAATGTTTAGGCCTTTTGTTTCTCTACATTTCTAACGTACGCGAACAAGACTATCTGCTGCTAGTTCATACATTTTTTTTTTCTGTGTACAGGTAATTTTAACATTTTTCTTTTTCTTGAGTTACTGTAACGTTTTCGTATCTCATTCGTGTTTAAATATGCTTTAATTTTCGCCTTTTTGACTAGAAAGTATCTTGTTTGCGCAATTTTGTGCAGTGTCTATGAGAACGGGAATGTTCCGAACAACTAGCGCCAAGAAGGGAATGCAACAACAGATAAAAGCTCTTGTAAACACTTTGACAATGGGAACATCCCCATTAAAAATTGGTTCGGAGTTAGAGTTAGAAAAAGCAGTTAGAAAAGCTGTAGATACAAATGTGTAATTCCAGATGGATTTTGTTAACGTGTGTTTGTCGTTTTCCCATCAGTGGATGGAAATTGCATCAGAGAAGGTAAAGAATTAGGGACTTCGAAGACGCCTAAGTTAATAAATTAGCACCGTGATAGGCTTCGATGAGTCATATAAGCATTGTTTGGGCGAGAAAGGGAGCCCTTGTTCTTTTCACGTTAGCGTCGGACGTGCGGCATCCTGAGTCAACGAGGTTGCTTTCGATGCTACTGGCGGGTACTTTTAAGCCCAGCATAAAAGAAGCCAGAAAAACTATTGCTCTAGCCCCAGAGATGGGCGGGAGTCTGTATTGTTAACAGTTAACAAGACCGCGGAGAACGAACAAGCTTAAGTTTCTCCATTCGCTCCGCGGAGGAGGAATAAGCTTAAGTTTGTCCATTCGCTGACCAGACGAAATGCACGGTAAGGTTTATAGCTGCAACTTCGCCCATTTGACTCACATGTTGCCGCAGTAGTGTGTCATCTACGTCATTTACGTAGTACGTTACAAGATGGTCTGGTCTGTGGTACTCGAGACGCGCAGAAGAATGATAGAATGCAAGGGAAACAAAGAAATGTAAAAGGCGATGATTAGGAAAGAGAATGAGCAGTGCGATGATAAATGAAATTGTAAGTAAGTAACTAATATAATCACAGAAGAAACCACGATCTATATAGTGATAATCATTAACTAATAACAAACAGTACATAAAAAGTTACAAGTGCATTTATTACTGTTTTCGTGTTATAATAGTTTATTCCTTCTGTGAACCTTTTTGTGAATTAACAAAGTATATTTCTGATACAACCTTTTCCGTGAAATGGCGGAAAGAAAACTGAATTTCACGGATTTTTCGTACGCCAGGAAAATACTCAATTTTCAAAAACTTTTCTGCAATTCATTTCTTATGTGGACGGTAATATGCCGTTTTTAAAATATATTAACGGAAAATTCAGAATTTTCAAAAACCTTTCCATATTGCTTTCGTATATTAACGAAAAAGCTCTGTTCTCCATTTTTCAGTATTCATTTGGCGAAAAATTTCCGAATGATAGGAGCGATTTGTGGGAATACTTGAAGTTTGATTAACTGTTAAATTTCAATCGTCTCTCGAAGGATCGGATTTTAAAGTTCTATAGTGAGATCGGATATTGTGGATAGTATGTCACATGAAATGTTGGCTATTGTGACACGGGATATTCCTTTTCCTGTCCCACATTTTATACTCCTGCTGTTGTATGTTGTGTTACCGAAGAAACCGGTTACTTAAATTATTATACAGGTTATTGTACGATGTTTACGTATCAGTGCCTGGACCCCTTAAGATACAAACTATGACGGCAATCAAGAGTTGATTTTAGTTTCAGAAGTTTTATCAAACAATACTATAAAACAGTAGATTTCACCTTTTGTTAAATATAATTGAAAGCCATTCTCAGTTTGAGAAGATCAAGTCGCAAAGCATTTTGTTGCTTCGAAAAATCACGATGGAAAAATTACTTAATTTTTGATAAGTCCTCACTGAGAAAAACGTTTTGTTAATTCAACAAAAAACTTTGTCGATATACAGTCAACATAAAATTTTGTTGAATTTGCAAAATTATTTTGTTGAAAATTATTGTTATCACGACAAAACGTTTTGTTCATTTAACCAAATGATTAGGTCGATTTTTGAGAATTTGTTTGATCCAACAAAACATATTGTTATCATGACAAAATGTTTTGTTGCTGCAACAGAACATATTGTTATAGCAACAAAACTTATTTTGTCACAATAACAATATGTTTTGTTGGATCAAACAAATTCTCAAAAATCGACCTAATCATTTGGTTAAGTGAAGAAAACGTTTTGTCGTGATAACAATAAATTTTGTTAAATCAACAATAATTTTCAACAAAATAATTTTGCAAATTCAACAAAAAATTTTGTTGACCGCACATCGAAAAAAATGTTTGTTGATTCAACAAATTTTTTGTTGAATTAACAAAATGTTTTTCTCAGTGCTACCGAAAAAATAAGATTTTTACAAACCTATTCAAAATAATAAAAAAAAGCTGCATACATACCACTAAGCTGTTATATGATATTCAGAGATTAGCTCCACACAGAAAGAACTCACTGTTGCTGTATCAGACGTCTCCATTTACAGCGATCACGGCACACAGCTCGAGCTTCATTAACATCCATCACACTCGGCACACAAGACCTTTTGTACTTCACACTCATTATCTTTTTCTCATGCAGATATTCCTAAATCTAGTCCTCCCATGACTTCATTGGGCTTCCTCTATCTTTTTTCCAGCCACTTGAGCTGAATAAAACCTCTTAGTAACCGTCTCGTCACTCATTCTTTCAACATGGCCAGACCACCTAAAAATATTAGTCTCCACCTTACTAACAACATTTTGCCTCACATTACACATCTGAAACTTATCTTCATTCCTCACATGATCAGAGGGTGTCTTACCACAAACCTACCGTAAGTAACACATCTCTCTAGCACACAAACAACACCTATGGCTTTTCTGCCATGCCCAAGTTTCACTGCCATACATCAGAGTAGGAACAATTACACTTTCATATACAGCCATTCTGTTCTCTCTGTGAATTACGTGATGATGATTTTTTTCATTAATGCGAGTGATTCAGTCGTTTCATTTTCTGTTGGAGCTTATTATTTATAATAAACTAGCGGAGATACCCGGCGTTGCCCGGGATAGACATAAAGTTTGTTTTCAAGTAACAATGTAAATCGCACTATTAAAATAATCCTACCATGATGAACAACGCTCAAGTCGGGCCTCACGCTGTTCCAAGTCCTCTGCCGCCCTAGATACACTGGCTCTTTCCCGCTGATCCATAAGTCACGATCACGTTGTCAGGTTGTCTCACTCGCTCGAAGTAATTTTACTTTCTTTGCTTTCGGCTGAACTTGTCCGATGGGTTTGCGTTTTCTTTTTTTTTTTTTTTTTGGAGGCATTTCACCACACTTGAAAATTTCATTATAAAAGTCACAATTTATAATGGCCATTCTGAGCCCTAAAAACTCGAAATAGTAAACATGCACAATAATGCACTTCCTGCACTCCGCATTCAGCTTTCTAGAGTGTAGATATACAACCTGATCACATCCAACGTGAAAGAAAGTAGTTCACGATAATATACGGAATTTTTTACTAATCTCGAAAACTAAACCGATTCGAATAATTCTTTCACCGTTGGGAAGCTTTCTGGAGGACATAGGCTATTTCTTTTATCTATACTAATACTAATACTAATCTTTTATTTAAATTTTATGTATGAACAAGACCATCTGTTTTAACTTCAACTTAACCTTGATGCTAATTGAGAGGACCACGCCTATTGGTGGGAATCTGTAGCTTCACCTGTATTTCAGACTCCTGCGCCAATTGTTAGGAGTCTAATGAAACCAAATCCTTACAAAGAAAATGCGATGGTAACATAAACAAAAAAATACTTATGACAATATGTTCCGTCGGTGCGTTGTGTTTTCAAAAATCGGACTCTTCCCCGTATGCCTGAACCGCGGAAGCATGCGAAGGGTGAGACGTCACCTGAAGACCGTTGCTCTGACACGCGGAGTAATACCGCAGCAGCAGACTTGCACCCAGTCTATAAAGGGCCCCGTAAAAGCACATTTGACCTCCTTAGGGATGGAATTTCTATAAATCGTTCCGCCTATATTTTAATCTGGGTGATGAAGAGTACGTATGCCAGTTTTGGTGCAAATCCATCAAACCGTTTAGGAACGTATGCGGAACAAACATACAAACTTTCACTTCCATATATAGAGATAATAAGCTCCAATAGAAAATAAAACGACTAAATCACTATTATTATGATAAATAATATTTTTAATAAATAATAAGCTGCAACAGAAAATAAAACGACTAATCACTCGCATTAATGAAAAAAATCATCATCACGTAATTAGAGTTTTACATTAAACGTGAACTGCAGCGTACGAGTCGTTTTCGGCCCAGTAGTCAAAACGAGCGGTTTCTGCTGAGCCAACCGAAACGATATGTGGTCGAATCCCTCTACGGAGAGGAATCTCTGATGCCAGGGATGAAATTTTTAAATTTTTGGAGTGTTTAATTTTGCGGAATTTATGTGTAGAGACGGAAAAACCCTAAATGGATTTTTTCTGAAATAAACGGATTTGCTGACTACTTAAAATCCGTGAAAATATGGAAATAAAAAACAACAACAGGAAGTTTTAAAAACGGAAATTTCGTTAAGAGATAGACACTTACCGGTCACTTTGCTGCACGTTATTTTCAGGAATTTCCCATGAATTCACATCACGTATTTATTACAATGTAGGAATATTTTCAGTAGGCATTCTTTCCTCATACCTCTAATATGCTGAGTGAATTTGAGTCCGTATCTTGAGTTTTCTTGTTAAATAACTTTGAAATTTTAAAAAGGAAAGAAAAGCAAACAGTTATTTAGAAGCGGGTTCGGAAAATAAATGCAGTTTATTTTTATTCGTTCGAGACACAATTGAGATCTTGACCCATTACAATATTTTTGACCTTAAAAAAAACAGTCATTTTACTTCCATTATAATAAGCTTTACCACTCGCAATCATCTTCCGTAAAAAATAAACACATACACACGGAATTTCCTTGCGTCGAGGTACGTAATTAACAGTGCATGTCTGCGGAATGCAATAAATTTTTGCTTTTATTACATCCTTGAGAACAGAATTATGTAGCCTTGGCTGTTTTATCTTTGACTTATTTAGTACCATCCTTTGCTACCGTTTCATTTTAGGAAAAGAACGAGTGCCAGCGTATCTTTTCGTTTTCTTATTCAAAGTTAATTTTAGTCCCTTGTCGACCACTCAATTCCACGGTGCTTAGCGCTGGCGTAAAATACACCTTATTAAAGTGTCACCTAGGAATTACAAGTGATTTTCACTAACGGATAATTAGCGATGCAACAGCCGTAGATGAATCGTTAAGAAAAAAAAAAAAGAACAAAAAAAGTAACTATCTCAAGTTGGAGCAGATAATAAAAAGCTGTTTCCACTACTTTCTAATGTAGGCAGGAGAAGCAATTAATATGGCCTGACTTCGGTTAATGGGACATCGGTTGGGAGGAATTAGGAAAAAAAAAAGGAAAAAAAAAAAAAAAAAAGTCTTCTGGCAGTGAAATGCTACTTGAAACAGAGAGCTGACTATGCAGTTCACTTATCTACATTTTTTTTGCTTTTCACTAGCATGGAGGATGTTGAAAAAATAAACACAAAATGAAAGAGAGATTGCAAAACGGTGGTTCTCCTTTACCCAGCGATGATTACCAGTTTTGAAAGGATGGATACTGTAGAAGCGTTATCTATGTCGTTCCAGCTGGCATACCGACGGTATCACGGAATATTTCGGGATTCAAAGGGGTTGTCTGACTGAATCTAGAGGTTTCGCCTCCGTGCTGGAAAAAGGAGGGGTGGATGGGGAAGGAGGAAGGAGTCTATGTTTGTCGGAAGAAGTCAGAGGGTGATTGATCACAGGTGTCTCTTCGGTCTCAGTTCGAGAGTCATTAGCGTATCTTGAAGGAGGAGAAAGGAAATGTGTTTCTCCAGTGATCACACACACAAGACAGAGTGTTTCCGAAATTCTAAAACCATACTGCGATAAAACTTGACGGATAAACTCCACTCCCGAATTTCATTCAACGTGTATTCCTACGAATAAACAAACTGAGCAAATTCCGCGTATTTTTTTTTTTTTTCATGAGCATAATTCTTCATAACGTCTTCAAGCACAACTGCCCATTTCTTCAAGGGTTTTCGAATTTTTTTTTTTGTAAATCGAAATTAGTACGTCCTTGTTCTATAAATGTGTGATACAAAGTATCGTGTGGAAAAACTTTTTTTTTTGTTGTTGTTAAATTAAAATAAATACCCCATCCATGTTTGCACATCATCAGTGGGATATACTACAGAGGTTACGCACATGATGGTAGCGAAGAAAAGCCTTTGCCGGCGTAGCTTAATTGGGAAAGCATTCGGATCCGCAGTAGGAGGGTTGGGTTCAGTGATGTAATGGGGCCGGAATGGCGTACCGGTATTTTTTTTTTTTTTTTCCTAGCAGGCGTTCTGGTAAACCTTATACAGAATAATTTGTTTTCTAAAATTTAAATGTCTTATAAACACCCCCCCCCCCCCCGAAAAAAAAAGAAAAAGAAAAATGCAACCCTTTCATTTTGCTAAGAGCATGTTAGACACGGTTTCTTAACAAGAGGAATAATGTGATCAATGGAATAAACATCTAACAAGGGAAACTATGGGACCTCCCGACGACAAGCATGACACACTGCCCCGATATATGAGACGTGCGACTGCGTACTCACTGTCTCTCATGTTTTACGTAGTTGTGTTCGTTTACGCAATCATCGGTTTCACTATTTTCAGTCTCATGTACTGGACGACGGCGCAGCTACGCTTCAGAAGCTTTTGGACGACCACTGCGACACTTTCGCAGTTTTTTCCTTTTTTAAAACAAATTGACTTTTTAAAACTTATTTAGAAAAAAAAACTACTAATTAACTAACTAGTCTTTACACCTTTGATCATTCTCTTTTCTAACCTTTGCCAAATCTGCCTGCTCTTAATCATCACACCCCGCTTTTAAAGATCTCATACTGATAGTTCTGTGTCTGGCGCTCTTTGGCCAAACCTGGCCCTTGCGCCACTAAAATCAACTAACTAACTAACTAAAGTAACAGGTGTGAAGTACGGCATTTCGCAATACCCCGCAAACCTTGGAATATGCCTTATAAAGGTGGGACGCCCGTAACAATCGCTGAATATCCCGGGTACTGGCCCCCGGTAATAAATAAGAGCGTCTTCCTCCCCCTTTCTACTTCGCTTCCATGTCACTTTCCTATCGGGCACTCTAGCCAAAATCTCCTAGCTCCCTATTTCTAAGGGTTGTTTAAGACCTGGGGTCAGACACTCCCTTCCTAAAATCCTCTACAATCAATAAATAATCGCTGAATATCCGCCGTGCATCGGACGAGCACGTTAAGTGACGGCCCCCAGATCAGATCAGATCATAGGTAGAGGATTTTAGGAAGGGGGTGTCTGACCCCAGGTCTTAAACTACCCTTAGAAATAGGAAGCTAGGAGATTTGGGCTGGAGTGCCCGATAGAAAGGGACACGGAAGTGAGGTAGAAAGGGTGAGGAAGACGCCCTTATTTATTACCGGGGGCCAGTACCCAGGGTCCGACGGCTTAACGTGCCCATCCGACGCACGACGGGTATTTAGTGGTTCGAGCGTTCGTACCTACCCAGGATCGAACCTAAGGTTATCTCCGTGGCAGCAACGAACGCTGACCACTAGGCCACCCGCGGCCTAAGTGACGGCCCCCAGGCTGGACCCACTGGTTAAATGGGTATCCTTTCCTATGCCCCCCCCTGAAATTCTCTCACCCCCATGTGTGCAACATCGTACTTGTACGGTGGCGCCATCTACTGTACTCTAATCTCACTACAAACTGTTCTGTCAAAGTCGCTAGACTTGCTCTCATTCCTTCCGTTTCTGTGTCCTGCCCAAAAGGCGATCTCGCTGTAGGCGGCTGGGACCTAAACTCTACTCACTGTGGACGGAAGTCCTACAAGAAAAATGACAAAATATGGAGTTCGTAACGTATATGCAGCCATACAGTGTCAAACAACATTTACCTGTTAGATACGAGGCACCTAAATGTCAAGAGAGACCAGGTACAACACCATTAAGTTGCAAATGTCATATACATACCTCACTCCACGTCATGGTAATGTGTTGAGAGAAAGCAGTGCTGAAACGGTTTTCTTTGCGACCTTCACATTGTCATAGACACTCTTCATGATTTGTCCGGAAAACTGTTCGTGAATGCTTTTCCGTTTCACTTTGGGGGGTGATGGTTCATACTAATTCGAACTGCTTGGCACGTTGTGTGCTGGAGTTCCCGGTGTATCACTATGTTCATATACAATACAACTGCCTTGCAATACACCTGTCGATGTACGTAGGACCCGTGTCGTCCGCTTGTTACTTCTGCGTCACCTCGTTCACCGGTATCTGTTCTACAGCATGAGGGTTACAAGCCATTGTCTTAAAACATGCAACACAATTTTTGTATACGTACGAACATGCCCGCGCGCTGTCTCACACTACTCACGTTTAACAGTCACTGACGTACACAACGCAGGACACCTTCCAGGCATGCGCAGTATCACCCAATCACATCACACCCACATTTACATGTTGTTTGACACTTTATGGCTGCATACATCACAGGCGGGCGTCCCACTTTTATAAGCCATGTTCTAGGGGTTGCGGTGGATTCCGAAATGCCGTACTTCACACCTGTTACTTTGATGTCATGTTTGTCCACCACAGAGAGTTCCGTGACGATTGTCGCCGGGAGGTCCGATACTTTCCCTAGTAAGTGCATGTTGTAAGCAGTGGACCAGACCTGACGACCTGGGAACTTTTCCATGTTGTCTGGACAAAGGAATTTCCTTTGTTGCCTGATTCAGAAATGCTGTACGTGCATACTGTGCCTATTTTATTTGTCGCCTGATTCAGAAATGCAGTACGTGCATACTGTGCCTATTTTATTTGTTGCCTGATTCAGAAATGCAGTACGTGCATACTGTGCCTATTTTATTTGTTGCCTGATTCAGAAATGCAGTACGTGCATACTGTGCCTATTTTATTTGTTGCCTGATTCAGAAATGCAGTACGTGCATACTGTGCCTATTTTCTTTGTTGCCTGA
Source organism: Macrothele yani (assembly GCA_039090855.1). Taxonomy (NCBI): domain Eukaryota; kingdom Metazoa; phylum Arthropoda; class Arachnida; order Araneae; family Macrothelidae; genus Macrothele; species Macrothele yani. Next base: position 113,569,785 of record CM077026.1, read on the forward strand.
TTCAGAAATGCAGTACGTGCATACTGTGCCTATTTCCTTTGTTGCCTGACTCAGAAATGCAGTACGTGCATACTGTGCCTATTTTATTTGTTGCCTGATTCAGAAATGCAGTACGTGCATACTGTGCCTATTGTCTTTGTTGCTTGATTCAGAAATGCAGTACGTGCATACTGTGCCTATTTTATTTGTTGCCTGATTCAGAAATGCAGTACGTGCATACTATGCTTATTTTCTTTGTTGCCTGATTCAGAAATGCAGTACGTGCATACTGTGCCTATTTTCTTTGTTGCTTGATTCAGAAATGCAGTACGTGCATACTGTGCCCATTTTCTTTGTTGCCTGATTCAGAAATGCAGTACGTGCATACTGTGCCTATTTCCTTTGTTGCTTAATTCAGAAAAGCACCATCACGTGCATGTTGTACAAGCTTTATTTAAATAATTTTTGCATACTGGAACTGCACTGCTAGTGGAATTAACGTTCCATGTTTGTTTGAAGGCAGAGTTAGTCTCTAAATCCATTCTGTCTTGGCAATCTCTTGAAACTGTATTTTCTACTGTTGCTAAGGCGTGCTCCTAATTGGCACGGGAGATTATTTTTTCTCTGGAGCTTTAAGCCTGTTTCACATATGAGGAAATAAATCCGTCGAAGCAATAAATCTCCAGGATGTTCTACCGATCGTTTTCAGGCGGACTACAGAATTTTTCCGTGATGTACCCAAACTGCCCCTATCCAAATATCGGTGACTTTTGTCAGTATAGTGTATATGTTTTCTTCTTAATATGATATGTTACTAGGACAAGCCGCCAACGGTAACCAATAACTCGGGTACAGTTGGCAAATTTTGAGCGAAGCTATTGCAAAATCTAAGCTCATTAAGGCGTCTATTATGACAAATTCTAAAAACACGAAAGCGTAAAATTTATGACTTCCAGAACAAAAATACATTCTAAAAAAGAAATGCCTAAAATTTATCATGAACTACTTTCCTTCACGCCTTAACGTTGGCTGTGATCAGGTTGCATGTAAACAAAGCGGAAAGACACACTCAGATCGGGAATCATGTTTTTCATTTTGTATGGCGAAAGACACACACACACACACACACACACACACACACACACACACACAAACTTCCTTTTATTATTATAGATTAAGCAAGTGTTGAGCTAACAGACGGAGTCTTTCCATTTCTTCATTTTCAATTCAAACAATTTTTTTAAATTAATGTTAGTGAGCCGACATTCGTGAAATGGTTCAAGTAAAAAGCCATCTAGTTTTAATTGAAATTCCTCAATGACACGTAATTTCGGGAACCGGAAGGCTTCAAAACCTGACCATGGACGATGTCCAATCGCATGCCAAAAATCATGGTGGTCGGATGTGTCATGTCGTAGCTATGTCCGAACAACTAATTTTCCCGAGTATCGGATAGAGAGCGGATTTTTTCAATTATTATTAAAATTGGTCAGTTTTTTAATGGTCATTATTTTTATAGGGCACGACCAATCACCATGATACCAACCCCATGTCACTGACCATGTCCTTCCCTTTCTCTGTGGCAAGTGTCACCGCGATCGACTGAAGATCTTTGGAGGAGATAGGTAACAAACGACCCCTTCTCAAAACCCGGAAAAACCCCCTAAAAATGCAAGTTTTTGGACGATTATTCCTCAATGGCACGGAATTTCGGGAGTCGGAAGGCGTCAAAGCCTGACCATGGACGATGTCCAATCGCATGCAAAAAATCATGGTGATCGGATGTGTCATCTCGTACCTATATTCCCGAACAACTAATTGTCTCGAGTCTCGTAAAGAGAGGTCCGCTCTTTACGAGACATCTTAGAAAATTATGAATACTCTGAGCTATGCAATTTACCTAGCGCACACGCACAAGAAATGACTGTATGTAAAGTGCATATTATAGTAACTATGCACATATTTAGGGGGATTCCTCCACCTTATTTCCGAAGGATACTATTTTTTTTAAAAACAAATGAGAATAATAAAATTAGTTTGTGTATATGTTTCCAGAGGTTTAACGCCAAAAACATAAATAAATAAATAAATAATGAATGAATGAATGAATAAATGAATAGCACTCATGCACAAGAAATGTATGTATGTTAAATGCACATTATGGCAATTATGTACATATTTAGGGGTAGGGGCTTCCTCCGCCTCATGTCCCGAAGGATACTATGTTTATTTAAAAACAAAGGGAATAATTAAATTAGTTTGTGTATATGTTTCTGGAGGTTTAACGCCGAAAACATAAATAAATAAATAAAATGCCCACACGCACTAGAAATGACTGTATGCAAAATTCACATTATAGCAATTATGTGCATTTATTATAGAGGGGTGGGGGCTTCTTCCGCCTTATGTCCCGAAGAATATTATTTTTATTTTAGAACAAATGGATACTTTTATTTTACTATTTTTATTTTAAAACAAATGGGAATAATAAAATTAGTTTGTTTATGTGTTTCTGGAAGTTTGATGCCAAAAACACGAATAAATAAATAATAGCACGTACGCACAAGCCAGAAATTACTATATGTAAAATGCACATTATAGCAATTATGTACATATTTAGGGGGAGGGGCTTCCTCCGCCTTATGTCCCGAAGGATACAAGTTTTATTTTAAAACAAATGGGAATAATCAAATTAGTGTGTGTATATGTTTCTGGAGGTTTAACGCCTAAAACATAAATAAATAAATAATGAATAGCACACACACACACACAAGCCAGAAATGACTATATATGTAAAATATACATTATAGCAAATATGTACATATTTAGGGGTGGGGTGTGGCGGCTTCCTCTTACTTATGCCCCGAAGATGTTTATTTAAAAACAAAGGGAATAATAAAATTAGTTTGTGTACATGTTTCTGGAGGTTTAACGCCAAAAACATATGCAAATAAATAAATAGTTAAAGTTCACCGTCGTCATTTAGTGATTCCTGACTTTTCCTGTCCTAATAAGAGAAACAGGCCGAATGAGACTTCGGAATGGAATCCCAAAACGTTTGTAAGTGAGACAGAGAAAGCCAGAGAGACAGAAAGAGAGAACAAAGCTTACTTAGAACAAAGCGTACCTTTTCGCCAGAACAGAGGTTGTTCACTACCTTCTGGAAAACCGATCAGTCTTTGCATGTCAACATCGTTTGTTTATTTGCTGCATTGTTGTTACACATTTATTCTTCAAGTGCTCTTTCGTACACGTTTAATTCAATGATTTCTGTTTAGGTCGTTCTTTTCCTTTGCATTTTGAAGGAGCAGCATTATTTAGAAAGAAATGGCAAATGGGGTTTCTTCAGTGAGTGGCTTGCGTTTTAGCTGCTTTCTAAAGCCACTGTATTGCCGGAGTAGTCAAAATGGTTATCTATGCTGCCCATAGGACTGCAGCTCTTCCTTTATTTTTTAATACGGATTTTTTTATGGATCTCGGGCGCCAATACAAAAAGTAAATCAACTTTACAGAAAAGTTACTTCAAGAATTTCACGATATTCAGTGGATGGCTCTTTTTAAAAAGGAAAAAAAAAACAAAGATTAGACAAAAAAAAAAAAAAAATCTTTTTCGCGTTTTCTTATCCTACCAATCAATTCAAACTGTAGTAATAGTAAATATCCAAAAGTTAATTTCACGGCAGACGAATAGTAACATGGATAGCAGACATCGTCACATTCAAATTTTAAATTGCTTAAAATCATGCACTAAAATATTTTTCATGGAGCTTTATAACTAGCAAGACATTTTGATCAATATCCATGTTTGAGTTCCTATCTTGACTTGGGGAAGACTGGACATGAATGTACTACAATGTCAAAGAAGTTTGGGCGTCACTTCTGAAATATCTCAGAAAAGTAGAGTACGGCGGGTGAAAATTAGAGGACGGCTGCTCGGACATGAGAACCGATTTCCTTCAGCTCTTGACGAACCGTTATGGTGCTGGCGTTGCTTCCAGAGGTACTTTGGAACACTGTGGTGAGTGTTGCAATCGAGAACAGGCGATTTTGTCTCACCACCCGTTTCAGCACTCTACTGTCCCGCTCTTGTATCATTTTGCATGGCCCTCCCAGATTGCGACGCTTCTAGACGTTTCCCGTTCACAATATCACCATTTCCAGTTGTACGGAGCAGCTGAAGCAAGGCAGAAATTTCTCAAACTGACTTGTTACCAAGATGGCAGGCGTCCTGTCACTGTGCTACGTTGAAAAACACTGAGCTCTGCCATACCGCTTAGTCTACTGTTCTTGCTTGTCTATGTTGTTTAGCAGGCAACGTGATTCTTTTTATACCAGTACGGGCCATCGCTGCGACGTATATAGGAAAATCCACTACCCAAAAGGGGTGACCTGGTGCTTTTTTTCCTATTGTATATATTTGCCCCGTGACATTTTTTTTGTTAATTTTTTTTTTGTGTTTAGAATTTATCGCAAAATTCCAAAACGGACATTTAGTTTTTCAAATTAGCGTACTTCCAAAGGAAAGGATTTGAGTCTTAAGTAACCGCCACAATATACCCTATATTGACAAAAGTCACCGGACACCCTTCAAAAGCAAATAAACGGATGTGCTGCGTCGTTAACATGCACAATACAGCTGCAAACGTTACAAAAACAAGCCTGCAGTTGACCGCCATCATATCGTACTATGAGGTTGAGTGAAAATGTCACATGGGAGAGAACTGACTTTGATAAAGGAAAGATTGTTGGGTGCGTTATACTAGTGTGTTGTCCATAAGAGAAACGGAGAGGCGTTTAAACATACCCAAGTCAACTGTTTTGGATGTACTGAATAAGTTGAAGACATATGGCGTGCCTGAAGCAGCAAAACGTACCGGCAAACCAAAGAAAATCAGTGATAGAGGACGTCGAAGCCTCAGGAGAGTTGTTACAGCTAATCGACGGAGTACTAAGACCTCAGTGTGCAGGTGAGTAAAAATGCTGGAACCTCGGTATGTACATGTACCATTCGCAGAGAACTTCATTCCATGGATTACCGTGGTCGTGCGGCTGCTCATAAGCCTTTCATCTCCACTCGGAATGCTACTCGTCGTTTAGTATGGTGCAAAGAAAATTTATCGTGGACCGTAGATCAATGGAAACGAGTCCCATGGACTAATGAATCCAGATACACGATCCATCAGTCTGATATCCCATGAAGGATGTGCGTTTGGGAAATCCTAGACACTTTTGGTGTGTGGAACGTAACATCACACACATTTTTTTTCCAAGCACGGAAGAAGGGATTCTCATTTTTCCTGTCTTGCCGTGTGGAAAAAACATCAATCACATCATTGCGAGAAACTGAACAGCCGGATCATCCTGGAAGTTCAGGCGCCAACATAACGTACAAGTTTGTCTGCGCCGGGTATCCCCTCACTCCGGAGTAAGTTGCTCTCCCAACTGAGCTACGCGGACATGTGTTCTCCCTGCTATCTGCCTTTATCTCATGTGCGTTCTGCGGTGCAGGTACGTCACATCATGAAGGGATATAAAGTTTTGAGGGTTTCATTTTTTTTCTCCCAAATAGAAATCTTAAAAGCAACCCTAACTTGTGCATTAGACTTCAAAGCTGAGGATTATTATTAATTACAGTATTTTGACCCTACAGAGTGATAAATTACATTAAAAATAGCATGTCGTTTTAAGAAATATTTAAAAACAATTTCTTCAACCAAAACGCTACAAGGCTTCTCAAAATTATTCAGAAAGATATCTGAGTGTTAATTTGAATCAAAAATTTAAGTAACCGAATACAATATAAGACTGAAGTCCCTTTGAGTTGTTGACTATCCCAAATTTAATGCAGTGGTGACAATTTGTTTTACGGGCCATTATTCCTAACCGATTTTCCATTTTTTTTAAAATAAACATTAAAGAATCGGAAATGTCAACACTAGTCGAATTACAATACTCTGAATGAGTTTGAATTAATTCGTTAAACCTGGCCGGGATTTTTTTTTTCTTTCTCATCAGTTGCAAGAAAAATCTCGGGCCTCGCTGTGCCAGGGCTAAAAGATTTAATATTTTGCTTCCGGATTAAAGAAAAAAAAATCAACTCGCATAGTAAAATTGGCTAGTGACATAATCACTTCTTCTTTTATTACCTCTCCATAACAGTCATTTTTAAGTTCGAAGGCATGCTGGAGTAACATGGAGGAGATTGTTTCAAGACAGATAATTGTGGAAGAAACTTGTGGAGGCTTTCATCCAGCAGTGGATTGATGATGGTTGACAATGATGATGATGATGAACACTTATTTACATTTACAAGTAAAATTAAATCAAATTTGACTTTGTGAAAAAAATAAAAATTTTTTTTATTTAGACTCGAAAGAGGATTTCCTCCAAATCTTAACAGCCGTTTCTTTTAAACTTTCAACAGAAATGATATACCTTGTCCCTTTGCTACTAACTACCACTCATATACAACTACCATTCATATCCGTAATCCCATTAACAGATATTTCGTTTTGACTTTCAACGGAAATGATATAGTATCTCTCTTATTCATCCTTACACTACCACCCACATATGAGCCCATTAACAGACATTTCATCAGAGCCGGATTAAGCGGAAGTCTAACGAGGCTAAACTGAGAAAAACGTTTGTCGATATACAGTCAACAAAAAAATTTGTTGAATTTGCAAAATTATTTTGTTGAAAATTAATGTTAATTTAACAGAATTTATTGTTATCACGACAAAACGTTTTGTTCATTTAACAAAATGATATGTCGATTTTTGGGAATTTGTTTAATCCAACAAAACATATTGTTATCATGACAAAATGTTTTGTTGCTACAACAAAACATATTGTGTCACGATTAAAATATGTTTTGTTGCAGCAACAAAACATTTTGTCATGATAACAATACGTTTTGTTGATCAAACAAATTCTCAAAAAGGAGCTAATCATTTTGTTAAATGAACAAAACGTTTTGTCGTGATAACAATAAATTTTGTTAAATCAGCAAAATAATTTTGCAAATTCACCAAACATATTTTTTGACTGTATATCGAATTTTGTTGATTCAACAAAATGTTTGTTGAGTTAACAAAACGTTTTTCTCAGTGTACATAGCCTAGAGACCCCACCATTATCAAGAGCCCAGGAGGCACGCCTCCACACCGCAAATAATACACACCTTTTGCAGTGAAAGGACAAATTATTACGTACACTCACCTAATAGCGTGTGGAACCACCTTTTTCGCGCAGGACGGCATCCAAACGTTGTAACACGGACGCAAGGTGGTTCCGAAACACACACTCAGGTATCGCTTACCAACAATCTAAGAGTGCTTGGCATAGAGCAGGCAGAGATGTAGGTGGGGATGGTTGATCACGAACAGATCGTTCCAATATATCCTATAAACTCTACATGGAGTTGATTTCCGTGAGCGAGGGGGCCATGCGAGTATGGTAAGCTCACTGCTATGTTCCTGGAGCCAGTCGGTCGCTAGCCGGGACCGATGGGGTGGAGCGTCGTCCTGTTGGAAGATCGAAACTTAGTTCGGAAAGACGCACGTAATGAAAGGGTGGAGATGGTCTGCCAGGAGCTGCACATAGCTGGAACCAGTGACGGAAGACTCACGAGGAAAAAAGGGACACAGGCCGGACTACATGAAAGCTTCATAAACAGTTACACTGCTTCCACCGGCCTGTAGTACACAAACTTGGCACGCGGGATCCACAGCTTCGTGTAGTTTACGCCACACACGCTGCCTGCCATCGGGACGATACAGTGTGAAACGGGATTCGTCCGACAATATGACGCCTTTCCAATAATATAAGCTCCAGTTCCGATGAGCCTTCTCAAACTGCAGCAGAATCATGCGATGCTATGCTCTTAACATCAAGACACGATGTGGTCGTCGACTGCCCCAGCCGAGTTGTGCTATGTGTCGACCGATTGTCTTTGAGCATAGGCTTGCGGATGCTCCTTCATTAAATTGTGACGTCATTTGCTGCAAACAAGCCTTCCGATTCGTCTGTGCGATGCGGGCCAATCGTCGGCGCCCTCGATCATCTAATGCACTTATACAGCCACATTTCATTCGACTGTTAGCGGGTTTGCTGGATTTCACGTACTCCTGTTACGGTTTGTCGCGGAATTCCCAACAGTTTCGCCGTTGCGCTGGTTGAACATCGGGCATTCCTGGCTCCCACGACTTGAACTCGATCAAACTCACTTCAGTCTCGTCCTCGACCCCTGCTGGCACTTGACGGAATGTATTCCTGCGCTTACCGACCCAGTCTATTTATAGCTCCAACCGGTTTTCCTGCACACCGCGATTTGCCGCTGTCCTGCTGCTTTGCGTAATAATTTGTCCTTTCAGTGTATTTTTATTCATGAAGTAAAATTGTTTTAGTTTTGTTTCGTATGATTTCCACTATACCACAAGCAGAGGCTAGAAGAAGAACGATTTTCAAAGCAGTGACTCACTAAGGGTAAACGTTTCATGTCGCTATGTACAGCGGGGTCAGCGGACGGTTTAGTTTCAGCTTTTCACTACCATCCACCCACTAGAGCTGAGTTCGGGCTCAATTTTCGGAGCCCGAGCCAGTGCTATATCAGCCCGAGCACATCCGAGCCCGAATTTTACATTGCAAGATAGAGCCCGGGCCCGAACGAGCCCGAAAAGTGGCTAAGCTGTACAACTATCAATAAAAAAACATCTCCTTTTCCACACTTCCACTCTTTTCTGCTCCTGCAATTAGCCAACGCATTTCTCAAATAGGGAATGGTTAGAAGGGACCTCTATCTATTTTTACAGTGCAACTGTCCGTTTTTCTTTGACCGTTCGTTTCCACCTGAAGTGCTTCGGGCGGCCGGGCATCCAAAATGATCGGGAGGTGCTGCAATTGTATGTTGCTCAAACAATGCTAATATTATCGCGCCGTAATGGGCTACAATGTGTACGTTGCTAAATAGAATTAGCAGGGAGCTACTGCTTGGAGATAAGGGGTTATTGATCGTCGGCATGCTATCAACTATGCAATATCTATACTTCTTGAAAAAGCTTTTTCTTCTCTGCAGAAACACACTAATGCGCGGCCTATGGGCATTTTCTACCCAAGCCCGGAATAAATAGCCATCTCGAATGCCCGCTCCGTAATCAGAACCAGTTGCCGAAGAATTCCATTTACCGATTAAAAAGTGCCTCATGTGCTAAATCATATAAAATCACATTTATATATAAAAAAAATTCTCTCGCTCTCCTTCTCTCTAAGAGTCCGAGCCCGCCCGAGCCCGAACCGCAGTAAATATTCTACAGCCCGAGCCCGATTCGGGCCCGGGCTCTGCTTCGGGCTTTCGGGCTTGGGCTCAGCCCGTCTCAGCTCTACCACTCACACCTTCCTGCTTGTATTCGGAACTATTAATGGGCGAAATCCATTGTGACTTCACACTGCATAAAAGAAAAAAAGATGCGCCAAGAAAAGTATACAATGCTAAATTATTAAAAGTTTCAAAACAAAATCTAGGGAATTCTCATTTTTTGAGAAAAAAATCGATTTTTTTATGTTATTTTATTATTTCAAGTCTTAAGAACATGTGTGTACCAAATTTCAAGTCGAAATTGACAAAATTGGCCAAGTTATAATCTGTTATTGTCCAGTGGGGTCACAGAATTGGTGCAACTGGCGCAAAGTCGAAGCTGAGAAAACTCTGGACGAATTCAATCACGAACCGCCACTTCGTAAAACTGTCGAAAATGCTATAAAGCCGATTTACAACGATTTGTCCTCAAGAGAGTTGCTAAAAAGGTGTTTGGGTGGTGACACTCAAAACAACAATGGAAGTTTCAATTTTGCTGTTTGGCGGTTCACGCCCAAACATCTTCACTGTGGCTCAAAAACCATCGAAATGGTAGCTTATGTAAGCAAGCATTTTTAATGAAGGCTTTTTTGCCGTCCTGAAAAGGATGACAACGACAGGAATTGATGTTGGCGAGCAAACGAAGATATTTGCCAACGCGCGGGACCAACAGCGTCTGCAGGGATCGTCGAGACGCAGTCTCGAGGCTAAAAAAGAGGCTCGTACAAAGCATAGAAGCGAGCAAATGTCTCTAAACGAGTTCTACGTAGCAGAAGAAAAAACACTGTGTGACCCTGGTATAGCAAATTAGCATAAAAATAGTGTAAGTACTCGATATGCCACCGAAAACTGTACTTGAAACTTTAAACGCGTTTTTCACGAAGCAGCTTTTTCGTGAATGGTTGGCATGATATTTCAAAAACTATTGGACCGATCGACTTCAAATGTAAAACTGCATGTTCAGCAAACATCGTTTTAACGTTTGATGAACCAGAAACGTGATACGTTATCTGTATTTTTTTAATAGCAAAAAACATTGTCAAATTTTTGAGCTAAATTGATAATTTGAGTTTGACAAGCCCCCATTTCCCCAAATACACATACATACATATATATATATATATTTCTGGTTCATCAAACGATAACTACTTGTGTATAGAGTAAAACGCAGGTCGAGTTTCTTTGTTTCAGATCATCTGAAGTGGAGAAATCATGCCAACCAGTGACCACCGATCTTCGCGCAGTGCCATGTTCGAGGGGGATTTGCGAGCGTGATTCTTCATGAAACTTATTAAAAATTGTTTTGTAGGTAGCTGAAACGATAATAAATAGATGTACTTACTTTGGAATCAATTGATTGCATAGTTTCGTCAATAAACACTAAAAAAAAAGCGGTAATTTTAGCGTGAAAAATGAGGATCTCCCCTTTACTCATGTTCTTGTGAGAACAATGGAAAGTACAGCGACTTTTAATGAAAACTCTGAAGCAAATTTTTTAGCTTGAAAATGCAGTAGATATTAATTATCACAAACGTATTGCTAAAGTTCCATGTTTTAACGGACTTCATAATGGTTCTCCGCCATAAGTTCTTTGGGGGCCCACTCAGATGTCTTAGCCTAAGGGCCCACTAAGGCCTTAATCCGGCCCTGCATTTCATTTAGACTTTCAACAGAAATGGTACAGTATTTCCCTTTCTCATTGGGACACTACCACCCACCCACCCATGCTCCCATTAACAAATTCAACAGAAATGGAACAGTATTTCCCTTTCTCATCGACACACTACCATCCACTTATGCTCCCATTAACAAATTCAACAGAAATGGTACAGGATTCCCCTTTCTCATCGACACACTACCACCCACCCATGCTCCCATTAACAAATTCAACAGAAATGGTACAGTATTTCCCTTTCTCATCGACACCCTACCACCCACCGATGCTCCCATTAACAAATTCAACAGAAATGGTACAGTATTTCCTTTTCTCATCGACACACTACCACCCACCCATGCTCCCATTAACAAATTAAACAGAAATGGTACAGTATTTCCCTTTCTCATCGACACACTACCACCCAACCATGCTCCTGTTAACAAATTCAACAGAAATGGTACAGTATTTCCCTTTCTCATCGACACACTACCACCCACCCATGCTCCCATTAACAAATTCAACAGAAATGGTACAGTATTTCCCTTTCTGATCGACACACTACCACCCACCCATGCTCCCATTAACAAATTCAACAGAAATGGTACAGGATTCCCCTTTCTCATCGACACACTACCACCCACCTATGCTCCCATTAACAAATTCAACAGAAATGGTACAGTATTCCTTTTCTCATCGACACACTACCATCCACCCATGCTCCCATTAACAAATTCAACAGAAATGATATAGTATCTGGGTTTCTCGTCACCACACACTACCATCTGTACCCATATTCCCATCGATTCAATACGCTGAGACTGAAAATGTTGAAAGGAAATTCTCGAGCCAAATTCGTGTTACACGTGGGCCAAACTTTTCCTACAAAAGCTGATATTTTAGGGGTCTACACTCGTTTAAGCCTTGGGCCGCGGGTGGCCTAGTGGTCAACGTTCGTGACTGGAGAAGGCCGGGTACTGGCCTTCATGGTAATAACTAACGGCGTCTTCCTCCCCCTTTCTACCTCGCGTCAGTGTCACTTTCCTATCGGGCACTCTAGCCCAAACCTCCTAGCTTCCTATTTCTAAGGGTAGTTTAAGACCTGGGGTCAGACATTCCCTTCCGAAAATCCTCTACATATGATCTGATCTGGTTTAGCCCTCGAGCTGAGCCAAACCCCTGTAGACTGCTAAAAAATCAGTTTCCATAAGAGACAGGTTTATATAATGCCGTAACAATGAAAAATTTTATCTTTCGTCAACAAATCATGAAATCCTTAAATTTCGACATCAAATTTCTCCTAAAAAAAAAAAAAAATACTGGAAAAAGCAATTTTTGTCATTTGTCTTGCACGCATGTGGTAATTTTAATTCGAAAGTTCCATCCGCAACGTAAACCGAAGATTTTCGTAAATATTTGGACTATCTCCAGCTTTCTTGGAAGAATAGCAATTAGCTAGGAATTAATGTATCCCCACTTCGTTGTTGTGTAACGATAGGTAAAAGACGACGAAACGGGGTGCACCTGTTCGTGTTGCATGAGTCGTGGGTACAAATGGGTCCATAAATCTTACACTTTGGATGAAGTTACGTTACGTCAGTTAACGGTGGAGGAACATAAAAGGCCGACCTGGCTATGATCTAAATTTGTAGTTCATGAAGATGTAGTTACCAAAGGTAAAACGTGAAAAAAAAACTGTGTACATATTTTTTGTTTTTTTAAATATTGGATCTCTTAAATTGTTGTTCAACCTTTGAACAAAACTACGAATATAAAAGTATCTTCAACTTAATTATAACCTGGGAGAAAATAAAACGTAAAGAACGTATATATAACGTAAGAAAATCTGAAGAATATTTTGAATTGGAATTAACAAAATGGGTTCGTGTGAGTTTGAGAGTTTCGCTTTATTCAGTAATATCATGTGTGTGTTTTCATAGTGAAAATGTGGCGATGATGAAAACAAAACAAACGAAAAAGAAACAAACAAGTAAATGAATAGAAATTGACTGCGCACACATCAGCTCACACTAATCTCCAGGAAAAAGGAATTATACTGATTCCGTTTTTGTTCATTTCACTGTTTAACGGTTTTTTACGCCATGAGCATTTTTGGTGTCATTTTTTTTTTTATAATTTTGAAAAGTTTTTGATTTCCAAAGTCCCTTTTTTTTCTATAACATTGTAACAGCAAATGTTTCCTACGAGCATCGAAATAGAAATACATTTCGATATGGACTATCTACAACAAATTGTTCCACACAGAAATAAACTCCAGTGGATATTGAAACTTCAAATGAAAAAATTATGCCATCCCAGATTGAAATACTACACAAATGCGACGCTCGATAATATATGAGGGATTTCTAAAATAGTCAACCAAATTTCATCCGCAATTGTAAATGCCCCACGCAAGATTTGCCCTCTGAAATAAACACCAAAGCGAAGATTCTCAATGCCGGCAAGATGATCCTTCTTAACTCGTTAATGTCGTGAACTTAAAAAGACTTTCAGAATAAACATTTACATTAATTTCGAAACGGATGAAGGGAGATTATGTTTAAACAACTTGCGCTATTAGTCGTGTCAACGATACCCCTTGCTTGCTCACCAAGCAGCTATATTTGTAAAAAAAGATATTTTTAAAAACTACTAATTTTTCTCTTGTAGTGACGACTGTTTCATTTCTTGCTCTGGTATGGATGACGTAAATTTCTCTTAATCAAGACGGATAACTTACATCACTGCGCTTAAAATGATTTTTTTATACATTGGTTCATGAATTTTGTTATCCATTCATAAAAGATACAGGAAGCTTTAAAAGGTTAAAGAAAAGGTTTGATTGAGTTAGTTTTCTGAGTTCAATGACTAGGAGAACATTAAAAACCTCCCTTCTCAATTTCAGGCACTGGCAACGGGAAAGCAAAATAGCCACATCTGACTAAAGAACAAACGCAACATTACAATTTCGGCTTAGATCCACAAGGAGTTATAACGAAGTAAATTTCTCCGTCATTTCTGTCCACGCCAGGATTCGAACCCGGATCCCCTCATTGCGGAATAAGTCACTCTACCAATTGAGCTACGCAGACGTTCATTCTGATTGCTATCTGCCTTTATGTCGTGTGCGTCCTGCTGGCAGGTACGTCACATCTCCCCCACCCCGAAAGAGGGCCGGGGGCATGGCCCACGGGTCAGCCGTGACCATGAATCGTTGCAGGCAGCCATCCGCTGTAGAACGTACATTCGAGAACTCCCAGGAAATCTAGTGTGTGGAATGCAACATCATACACATTTCGAAGCGCTGGAGAAGGGATTCTCTTATTTTTCCTATCTCGCAGTGTGGAAATAACATCACACCATTGCGAGATTTTGAACGGCCGGATCATCCGGAAAGTTCGGGCGCCATTATAACGAAGTAAATTTCTCCGTCATTTCTGTCCACGCCAGGATTCGAACCCGGATCCCCTCATTCCGGAATAAGTCCCTCTACCAATTGAGCTACGCGGACGTTTGTTTTGACTGCTATCTGCCTTTATGTCTTGTGCGTCCTGCTGGCAGGTACGTCACAGAGTCGAAAAATAACACAAATGCGAAGTTAAATCACAGGCGATCAGAGAGAAAGAATATGTGTTTCTTCCTAAATAACCCACGCTTGTAAAGAAAATATAAGTAGCACAACATTAAATAACGTGTAGTTAGAGTGAAAAATTATGAATAGCATATCAAATAATTACCACCCAGAGAGATAAAACATAAGCAACGTATTAAATAATTATTGGTCAACCAGAAAGAACATCAAAAGCACAATAAATACTTAACGGGTATGAGGAGAAAAAACATGAAATCTAAGTAAAATAAGTAGCGGACAGGAAGGAAGGACGTCAGTACTAATTAACGTAATTTGCGGTCGCTGAGAAAGAACACGAGCAGTACGTAAAATAAGTAGAGGACAGACAGAAAGAACATCAGTGCCAAGTAAAATAACTGATGGTCTCTGCAAAAGAGCATGAAAATATGTGGAGGACAGAGAGAAAGAACATGAGTGCTATCTAAAATAAATTGCGGCCACTGAGAAAGAACATGAGCAGTAACTAAAATAAGAGGCGGACAGAGAGAAAGAACATGAGTGCTAAGGAAAATAACTGGTGGTCACTGAAAAAGAACATGAGAAGTAAGTAAAATAAGTGGAGGACAGAGATAAAGAACATGAGTCTAAGTAAAATAACTGGCGGATAGAGAGAAAGAACATCAGCGCTAAGCAAAATAACTGATGGTCACTGAAAAAGAACATGAGCAGTAAGTAAGATATGTGGAGGACAGTGAGAAAGAACATGTCTAAGTAAAACAAGTGGCGGGCAGAGAGAAAGAACATGAGCCTAAGTAAAATAACTTGTGATCTCTGAGAAAGAACATCAGCAGTAAGTAAAACATGTAGAAAACAGAAAGAAAGAACATAAGTCTGAGTAAAATAACTTGTTGTCACTGAGGAAGAACATAAGCAGTAAGTAAAATAAGTGAAGGACAGAGAGAAGGAACATGAGTGTTACCTAAAATAACTTGCGGTCACTGAGAAAGAACTTGAGCAGTAAGTTTTAAAATAGGAGGCGGGAAGAGAGAAAGAACATGAGCAGTAAGTTTTAAAATAGGAGGCGGGAAGAGAGAAAGAACATGAGCCTAAGTAAAATAACTTGCGGTCACATGAGAAAGAACATCGGAGGTAAGTAAATTATGTAGAAGACAGAGAGAAAGAATATGAGTCTAAGTAAAAATAACTGGCGAACAGGGAGAAAAAACATGAGTCTAAGTAAAACAACTGGTGGACAGAAAGAAAGAACATGAGTGAAATAAAATAAATTGCGGTCACCGAGAAAGAACATAAACAGTAATTAAAATAAGTGGAAGACAGAAGGAACATAAGTCTAAGTAACATAACTGGTGGACGGAGAAAAAGAACATGGGTCATAAGTAAAATAACTGGGGGACAAAATGAGAGAATACGAGTGTTAAGTGAAATCACTGGCGCTCACTGAGAAAGAACACGAGAAGTAAGTAAAATATAAGGCGGACATAGAGAAATAACACGAGTTCAAGAAAAATAAGGGGCTGACAGGCGAAAGAAATATGAGTGCTAAGTAAAAAAAAAACTTGCGGTCCCTGAAAAAGAGCATGGGTGCTAAGTGAAATAACTGGCAGTCACCGAGAAAGAATATTAGTGCTAATAAAAATAACTGGCGGACAGAGAGAAAGGACAGGAGTACTATATAAAAATAACTTACGGACAGAGAGAAAGAACATGAGTGCACAGTAAAATAAGAGGCAGTCAGTGAGAAAGAACATGAGCACTAAGTATTAAGTAAAACAGCTGACGGTCAGTGAGAAATAACATCAGTAGCATATGTGAGTAAACTACAAGATAATTAGCAGGAAAAGAGAATTAGCACATCAAGTAACTAAGCGGGGTTAGAGATGAGAATATGAGTAGCATATGAAGTGACTACAGTTAAAGAAATAGTACAAGAGTAGGATATTAAAACTTTTTCGGTACGAAAGAACGATCATTAGAGAAGAACATGAGTTATGTATTAAATAATTATCGTTTAGAGAAATAGAATATGAGTCGTACATCATTTGATTACTACAGGTGAGAGAAAGTTTTTGTACATGAGCAGTATATTCAATAACTAGCGATCTGCAAGTAAAATATGAGTAACTTGCTAAATAACTAGAGGTTAGATAGGAGAATATGAGCTATATATTGAATAACTGAGGGGGAAAAAGAATACGGATTACATGTTGAATATATAGCGGAAAGAAAATATGAATGTCAGATTAAATAACTTGCGATAAGAGAGAAAGAATATGCGTAACATATCAAATACCTAGTGACAGAGAGCAAAATATGAAGAGCGTATTGAATAACTAGTTGTAGAAAGCAATATGAATACTGAATAGCGTATTGAGTAAGAGAGAAAGAAATTGAGTAACATGTTAAACAACTATGAGTAACACAGCATTAAATAACTTGAATTCACAAAGAAATAGACAACTAACAGTTACAAAGGTGAATATGACTAGCGCATTAAATAAATAGCAGTTAGAGAGAAAGAATATGAGTAGAGTTTTGAATAACTAGCGCTACGGAAGAAACAATAGGAGTGGCATAATAAATAACTAACGGTTAAAGAAAAAAATGTGAACTGCACAACATTAAATGATTCGCGATTACATAAAAAGGATATGAACGACATATTAAATAAAGATTTAGCCAAAAGAAAGGCACTGATGCCAAATAAAACTTGACAAAACCCATCTAAATTACGGAAATATGGCATCGGTAATTTATTTACTGCTGAAATATGATAAGCAAACCTTCGAGACAAAATTTTCACAGCGTAGGAATTCTTTCCCTGATTTCTGGTAAAACTTAAAAAAAAAAGGACAAAACTAAATCTAATCATCGACTCTTGTACATGTTTTAAATTCATTGTAACAATGACTTATCAATTTGTTGATCAAATGGGAGTGTTTGTGAAGATGTTATCCGATTCGATATATTTAAATTTAAGCGCAGTCTTACGCAGCTTTTATTTCAGTTGTCAAAACATTTTGAGTGTTCCTTCTATAGACATAATACTTTATCAGATTGTGCCTAATAAAGTGAAAATAAACACAGAGAGAAATTAATTCTAAAGCGCATGTTGGTTTATTTAACGCTACTGTTCTGGAATTACGATTTCTAGGAACCATCATAGGCAACAATATTCAAATGCGTCTAATGTCTTCTTCACTCTGCTTTATTCGAGAAGTTAACAAACAATTATCAAAACCAGCTTTTTATATGCACAAATAAAGTAAGATACTCTTTAAACATACATATATGCGCCGTCCGGAATGTAGAAATCATTTTTAAAGTTTTTGTCTATAAAAATGTAGTTTGTTTTAATCGCTGAATTGCTAATTCATTTTTTTTTATTGGAGGTTTAACGACCACCGTGAGCAACTCAATGGGCTATAAGCAGTCGCCCGTCCCTAATTTAGGGTCACTGGTTCCAGGGAAGGGAGAGAGCCAGTGACGAAAGAGAAACACAACATCCATGCCTCAACTGGGATTCGAACCCGGACCCCTTTCGGACGAATGATCAGAGGCCATCGCTTAGACCACTGCGCCACTAATTCATTTGGATTTATAAAATCCAATTACTAAATACCTTGAAAGGAGTTCCATTTCACATTTAGTGAATTTAATTCTAATAAATTAATACTTTGTAGGAGGAATGTAACTACGTTGTTGTTATAGTACTTAACGGGAATTTTCAAATCATCCAGGCCCCGAACCTCCTCTAAGCTAGTTTTTTTTTTATTATATTTAAAGACTGGTTTGAATGTGATGTAGAGCAGTCTTCCTTGAATTTCAAGAATTCGTTTGATTAAGAAACCTATATTACCAAGGATTCATTGATTACTTTATAATTCATTAACGTAACATACCTGTTTAATTGAAGGACTAGTGATGCAGATCACATATACAAAAACTATGACAACTGGCATAAAATTTAAAAATAAAATCATTATCCTAATTACCGTAAAATTTCTCTCCATCTCACCCTGCATATTTCAAGATTTTCTACCTCTAGTCTCTAACACTATCTGTCCATTTAGCACAATCAAGGCTTGATTTACGAACAAATAAATAAATTGCTACACAAATAAAGTTTTGTGCAGCAATGAGAAACTTTTGATTAGCACTAAGACATTACGCTATGATAGCAGTCCAATATCAGCTCGAAAACAAACTAGAAAGAAATTTTAGATACATTATTTATTTATTACTTTTTTTAATGCTGCTCCTCTTCACCGTCACAAATTTTTCTTTTGCCATATGGCTGTATGTTGGGCCTACGTGGTTTGGAAAAAAAAAATGTTTACAGCCTCATCAGGTGAAAATTTGTTCATAGATGGTCCTTCAACAGATAGGCGCATTAAATTTTCCAACGAAAAATTCATTAAGACTGTTGCGGTAGTCACTCTTTATGCGACTGATGTAGGAAAAAACCCTCTCTACAATGGCATTAAACTCTGGAAAAATCAAAAGTATTTCAAAAAGATGAGAAAGATTGCAGTAGATATTTCTTTTGGATTTTCAAATGAAGAACCACAAGTCTTCTCTTGATGAAGTTGCCATATTCTGGAGCCAGAATTCCTTAAGCTCCCCCATTTTTGGCTTGCAGCAATAAGGCAAAACGTTGAATCATGTGCCGAATTTCATCCTGACCACATCTTTTAAGGGAATCACCATCTCTTGGCCGTAATGCCATATCTAAAACCTTCAGACACTTCACTGTATCACTTGTCATGTCTGGAGATCCATAACTGATTCTCTGCTTCGGGCTCACCTATTAACAGCAATTAATTCTGAACAACTTCTGTCCCCCGAAACACTTTAAAAAGAACGAGGAAATTATCTTTGGGGGAAAAAAGTAATATTGTCATAAGGGCAACAGCATCCACCACAAAAGTTCGAAAAATTCATTGAAAGTCAGCGTACCTGGAGTTCAAAATGAAATGTATCGCAATGTATACGAAGCAAAGTCATATCTGCGGAGCGATTCAGGTCGATTCGATTCGCATTTTGCGATGCGATGCCGCTTACATCGAGCCCTGATTACAATAATTTCATCTTATTTTAGGCGTTTCCTTTGGTCTGCGATCAGGTATACTCAACAGCTGCCATGAAAATCTTTCCTCTCCTTTATGGCATACGTGACCAAACCTTGCCTTAGCGTGTCTTCATTAAATTTGTCTTCTGCAGAAGAAGTACGCCTCAGATGTAATACCTTGGTAATTAATCCTGTTATTCATTGAATCCGTCTCTTTTGCTAGGATATTATTGTTACAATTTTCATATTGGCCTCATCTAATGTAGCCTAATCAGATGCTTACTTCACACCCAACTCTCGGTGTCGTGGATGAGGGTAAGTTTACATAATGCGATATATCAAATGGTTGCAGATGAAACACCGATTTTTGCAGATTCTCGCAGTTGATAGGTAATTTAGAGATAAACACATCATACGATGTGACTTGTGATATGTGAATTTAAAGCGTATAATGTAATAAATTTCTCCGTCATTTTTGGTCTACGCCGGGGATCGAGCCCGAGTCGCTCTACCAACTGAGCTAAGCAAACGTTCGTTCTTGCTGCTATCTGCCTTTATGTCATGTGCGTCCTGTGGGGCAGGTACGTCACATCCCCCCCGAAAGACAGCTGGGGGTATGGCCCACGGGTCAGCCGTGATCATGAATCGTTGTAGGCATCCATCCGCTGTAGAACGTGCACTTGAGAACTCCCAGTCAATCTGGTGTGTAGAATAAAAAGTCACACACATTTATTTTTCGAAGCGCTGGAGAAGGGATTCTCTTATTTTTCTTATCTCGCGGTGTGGAAAGAACATCACACCATTGCGAGATCTTAAACGGCCGGGTCCTCCGGGAAGTTCGGGTGCCATTATAACGTAATAAATTTCTCCGTCATTTTTGGTCCACGCCGGGGATAGAACCCGAGTCCACTTATTCCGGAACAAGTCGCTCTACCAATTGAGTTACGCAGACGTTCGTTCTTGCTGCTATCTGCCTTTATGTCGTGTGCGTCCTGCGGGGCAGGCACGTCACAAGCGTCAAAGCAGTAGGTTTCCTTTGACCTTTGACACTGTTGCCTGTAAAGCACTGATTTTGTCGTCAGTGCATTAATCGCAAAGGAATTGTGCTACAATGAAAGCGACGATGTATCAGAGCCAAATCCGTGTCATTTTCTAATATGAAGACTGGGCAACATGCATTGGAGGCAGCTCGCAACATCAATACGCTGTAGAGGTCTGCACGGGACGGGCTGGCCGACGGGCCGGGTTGGACCTTTTTTAGTTCAGAGAATAAAGCAACGGGCCGGGCAGGACCAAGTCGACCCATTCTTTTTATCGCAGTGGTAAAGAAAGAAAAAATTATTGTTCCCCGATTTCCTGGTGTGTTTAACTATTCTTATTAGCTGTTTATCTAACTGTTCCTAGAGGCACTCACAGCGTTTTTACCAATCTGTAGGTATTAAGATGGTAAAACCATTTTGAGGATTGTTGACAACAAAAACATTCGACCCCATGCGAGTGGGTGTATTGTGTAGAGTGTGGGACGGAGGACGTCTGCAGTGGAGTAAAGGTGTGTGTGTGTGTGTGTTTGTATGAGATAGTGGGACGACATGGATTTTTTCTTCTATCCCTAATCTGTATAGGGATTGAATTTTTTAGCGTTACCTCTTACTAATTCAGAGAAAGGGAGATTCTGAACGCACTTAGTCTTACTTTTTCTCTCTTTTTTACGCTTTCCAACCGTAGGTTGAAGAAGCGCATATGCTCCAGTTTTGCCCGTCTGCCCGTCCGCCCGACAACTCGTGTAAAAATGGTTCGATTTCGATGAAATTTCAGTATGTGGTAGGGGTCCACCTGGGCAAGAACCCTATTGAAAATGGGTTTAATGGGGCCAAAGGTCAGGACAAAGGAGCGGGGTCCATTCCATTGCCCTTATGCGTCATAACTTGCGTAAAAATGATTCGATTTCAATGAAATTTCATTATGTGGTAGGTGATCACCTGGGGACGAATATTATTGAAAATGGGCGAAATGGGGTTAAAGGTCAGGACATAGGAGCAGGATCCATTCCATTGCCCTTATGCGTCATAACTTGCGTAAAAATGGTTCGATTTCGACAAAACTTTATCATGTTGTTCCGGAGGTATACGGAACCGGTTCTGTTGAATATCATCGAAATGGGGTCAAAGGTCAGGGCAAAGAACGAGATTTACTCCACAGCCATTATCCTCATAACATGACTAAAAGTGCTTCTATTGCGACAGAATTTTAGTATGTTGTTCCGGAGGTATACTGAATCAATTCTGTTTAATATATTCGAAATGGGGTCAAAGGTCAAGACACAAGAGCGAGATTTATTCCACAGCCATTATCCTCATAACTTGAGTAATAACTTAAGTAATGATTTCTGGCATGTTGGAAAGCGTATTATAATCAATGCATTGCATGATTTTACTAACTTGTTAAAAGATATATATTTCTATAATCGTCAAAGTTTAGTTAATATTTTAGGCTTACATTTAATTAAATATTTTCAATAATATCTCATTTCATTATTTAATTTTCACATTTTAATAAAATACAATAGATAGACAAAAGAACACCAAATGGCACATCATGGGCCGGGTCGAGCTACGCCTTAAACTCACGAGCTTGGGCTGGGCCGGGCTCACCAAATTAGGCCCGTGCAGACCTTTAATACACTGTAAAAAAATAAGTGGTGGGATTTTACGGAAAATTTATGAAAACAACATTCAACAAATTGTCGGTTGGTATTCGTGTTTTTCAGAAATTTCCGTTTTTAATAGTGCCCGTTTATTTTAACTTCCGTATTATCCCAAATGTTCCGTTGTCAGAATTTCCCTTTATTTCAGAAAAATCTATTTCAGGTTTTTCCGTATTTAAACTGAAATCCCGCAAAGCCTATGACTCTGCATTTTTTAGCCCTTCCCCAGATTCTGCCCCGGTCAAGATTTAACTCGCGCCTCTTGAGTTAGTTGAACAGTCAAAGCACGCCTTTAACCACAGAGCGACATACACTCGGAAATTCGAATCACGTTCATCGTAAAACAAATTGCGCGACAATGAATTTTTTTTTTTTTTTTTTGTCATTAATACGAGTGATTTAGTCATTTTATTTTCTATTGGAGCTTGTTATTTTTCTGAATAGGTTTGTAAAAAAATTTTTCTGTAGGAGGACTTTTCACAAATTAAGCATTTTTCATCCTGATTTTTCGAAGCAACAAAATGCCTTGCAACTTGATTTTTTTAAATTGACAATGACTTTCAGTTATTTTTAAAAAAGGTGAAATGTACCTTTTTTAGTATTATTTCACAAAAAAAAAAAAAAAAAAAAAAACCTCCTAAATATGAAATTTACTCTTGATAGCTATAAAAATAGCTTTTGCCTTAAATTGTACATAGACATCGTATAACAGTCTGCACAATAAATTAAGCACCCGGTTTCTTACAATAACACAATATACATATTAAATAGCTGGTGCACAAAATAGGGGAGAGGAAAAGAAACGTCCTGTGTTACAATAAACAAAATTCATGCGATATGCTATTTTCAACAATATCTGATCTCGCTACTGAACTTCAAAATTCGACAGACGATTGAAATTTAAAAGTTAATCAAACCTCAAGTATTCTCACCAATCGCTCCCATTACCGGTAATTTCTCGTCATACGGGTACGGAAAAAGGGAGAACGGAGTTTTCCCGTTAATATAAGAAAGGAATTGCGGAAAGGTTTCTGAAGATTCAGAATTTCCCCTTAACACATCTGTAAAACGATAATTTACCGCCAATATAAGAAAGAAACTTGAGAAAGGTTTTTGAAAATTCAGAATTTTTCCGTAGTACGAAAAATCCGTTAAATTCGGGCTTCTATCTCTAATTTTACGGAAAAGGTTGTATCAAAATAGGCTTCGTTAATTCACGAAAGAAATAACAAAAAGTGGCTAGTGAATTTCAGAATTTTTTTACGGAGCACAGCATTTGGAGAAGACACCGTTTGTGAACGCAAGACACAATGTTGATTTGCTACCACGTGTTTCACTTTCGAGACTCATACGTCCGACGATATGAGTCTCGAAAGTGAAACACGTGGTAGACCAGAAGGAGCTATCCGTGATGCTCAGTTGCAGGACTTGAATCCGATCCACTCCAAACGGTATATATACGGATAACTTCTCGAATAACTCGTTGTCAACCATTTTTCGAGACCATAGGCAAAATGAAGGAAATGGGTAAATGTATGGGTCTCATATGAATTGACGGAACAGCATAAAACGGGTCTGGTTCATTTGCTCGACAATTACTTCACCGAAGAGTCACTTGACCAAAATCACTTCACAGAAAAGATTGTTTCACCAAAAGATCACTTGATCGAAACGTTCATTTCACCGAAAAGTCTCTTTACCTAAAAGTTCATTTCACCGAAAGGTCTCTTTACCTAAAAGTTCATTTCACCGAAAGGTCTCTTTACCTAAAAGTCCATTTCACCGAAAGGTCTCTTTACCTAAAAGTTCATTTCCCCGAAAGGTCTCTTTACCTAAAAGTTCATTTCACCGAAAGGTCTCTTTACCTAAAAGTTCATTTCACCGAAAGGTCTCTTTACCTAAAAGTTCATTTCATCGAAAGGTCTCTTTACCTAAAAGTTCATTTCACCGAAAGGTCTCTTTACCTAAAAGTTCATTTCACCGAAAGGTCTCTTTACCTAAAAGTTCATTTCACCGAAAGGTCTCTTTACCTAAAAGTTCATTTCACCGAAAGGTCTCTGTCTTTACCTAAAAGTTCATTTCATCCAGAGGTCATTTCACCGAAGGGTGAGTTTGTCGAAAACTTTGGATTTCATTACAGGATCCGTTGAAGAATGGTGCCAGTTTGGAAGACAGACCACACCGAAGCGTTAGAGGATTATACTCAGATTACACTTTTGATTTCTCCGCGTCAGAAAGAACGCAAAGATTTAGTTTTAAGACAAAAATAATTAATTTTAAGTCCTTACGCCCCTGCGCCTCCTCGGTAGGCCTCTTTAGCAAATTTTAATCGTGCGTGCTCATATTTATAACGTTTACATAAAAAGTCAAGTTAATAATGTTGCACATCTTTTCAGGCAAAATAATCAATTTTAGGGCCATTTGCTATGTAACCCTTATGGACATGAGCTTGGAGGATTAAAATTTGCTAAAAAGGTCCACACCTAGGCCTTATAATTAATGTTATATTTCAAAAGACCTACCCACGGAGAGGTGTTTCATACAGATTAAAAGTGCAATCCCATAACGCTTAGGTGGCCAGTTTTTCAAAAATCCGCACCATACTTCAACAGATCTCTAACAACAAAATTCTGAGTTTTTAATAAACTGACCATTCGGTGAAATGATCTTTCGATCTAATGAAACTTTTAGGTGAAGTAATCCTTCGGTGAAATGAACTTTTCTATCGAATGACATTTCGATGAAATGAACTTTTGGGTGAACAGACCTTTCGGTGAAATGAACTATTTGGTGAACAGACCTTTCGGTGAAATGAATTTTTGGGTCAGGTGACCCTTCGGTGAAATGAATTTTTGGGTCAGGTGACCCTTCGGTGAAATGAATTTTTGGGTCAGGTGACCCTTCGGTGAAATGTACCTTTCGATTAAGTGAACGATACCCAAATTGACGGAACAGCACAAAACATGACAGTTTGATGCCTACTCTTCTCTGCTTATCTGCAACCTAAGGAATGACATTTTGCAGTGTCTCGTCAAGTGTGATATGTTGGTGAACTCCTGAAACACACCCTGAAGCTGGTATTCTATGCTAGTGAGATTATGGTCGGTGTTTGGGAGTTCCGTAGCTGGTGTGATCCACTCGTCTTTGTTACACCCGGATCAAACCATTACGGCTGATAGGTAGTGTCAAGAACTTGACATTTTGCATGGAAAACTGTCCACCAAACAGAAGGTATTAGTCAATTGCCATGGTCCTATAATTATCCATGCTTGTCCCCTACGGACTAGCACCTGGACACTTTTCTTCAGGTTAAATCGTTTCCCAATCAAACATCAGATGAAGCCGGATTCTCGAATCCCGAAGTTCTACATTTGTTTTACCACGGCATAGGGAAGCTTGCATCTTGTTGAAAAGTGTGTTGCTTCTGGCGGAGATTATTTTGAATAATTAAGTTTATTTTGTACCAGGGCAACAAGAATTTAAAAATGCAGTCTGGACACTTTTCTTCAGGTTAAATCGTTTCCCAATCAAACATCAGATGAAGCCGGATTCTCGAATCCCGAAGTTCTACATTTGTTTTACCACGGCATAGGGAAGCTTGCATCTTGTTGAAAAGTGTGTAGCTTCTGGCGGAGATTATTTTGATTAATTAAGTTTATTTTGTACCAGGGCAACAAGAGGTTAAAAATGCAGTCTGGACACTTTTCTTCAGGTTAAATCGTTTCCCAATCAAACATCAGATGAAGCCGGATTCTCGAATCCCGAAGTTCTACATTTTTTTTACCACGGCATAGGGAAGCTTGCATCTTGTTGAAAAGTGTGTTGCTTCTGGCGGAGATTATTTTGATTAATTAAGTTTATTTTGTACCAGGGCAACAAGAGGTTAAAAATGCAGCCTGGAAACTCCTTTCTGGTTTATAAATACTAACGAATTAAGCAAGGCTTCCGAAGAGAGTAAAAGGAGAATATTTTCTTCGAGGGCGACACGCAGTGTTCTTGTAAAACCACAAACGAAGTCGTGAAAGATAAGAACTTACCTTCCAAGTATCTTGGAAACGCACCCGTGGGATACCCTCAGCTGCCTGCTGATGTCGCAGGGCCTCACCCCTTGGTGAGCCAACTCCACTATCCTCTGTCGGACCACATCTGGAAGGGGTCTTCCATTCACAAACACTCCTCCCAGCTGATTGACCCCGCCATGACCTGAAACATACAAAGAAAGAAGAAGACTCTTTTAGTAAGAACAGAAACACTCTGTTTCCCTTGAGGACGTTAGTGCAGACACATCAGTCTGAGTCAGTGGTTCCCCTGCGTTTCACATTAGAAGCAACATTCTAATTGAGCAAGAACACTTGTGCCCCCCCCTCTCCCACCGGCTTGCTCAAAAATAAGTTTAGCTCGGTGTTATGGCGCACGTAAAACGTTTCTACCCTTCCATGTACTATAAAAAAGGCAAACGGTTTAACACGGAATTTCACTTGCCAAAGCAAACAGGGAAAAGACCTGTTTGTATTCGATTATGTATGCCTACAGTTTTTTCTATACACATTTGTAATATGCGCGCGTTAATAGGAACACCCGGAGGTCATATTTTAAACGCAGTATCGTTAGGAATCGTATTCCAATGAAAGAAAAAAATGCTAAACTTGGAGCAATCCGTGCAAATTTAGTGTCAGACACTTGTGACAAATTGCAAGACTATCAAAACCCAGTAATATGAGATCGTTTCTTCACCCATAGGATATTTATTGAAAGTGTGATGAAAAAAGAAGGAAAGCTGTTAATGAGGGGGAAAAATGCATACACACGATACACGTTCGTTTATCAAGCACTGTAGACATTAACATATTTGTGTGTGGAGTTTTACTTAAACTTACAAGCAAATCTCTCTCACCCTCTATACAAAATTAAAGTGCTTTGTAACGATTATGTTCATTAATTAATATACATTACTTTTCTCAATAACACCATTTACATAATTGTTATTGCTAGATTTGTTACTCTGTTAGTACGCTCGGCATTCACAAACATAACCTGCAGTTCTTCCTAATAACTAGGGACCAGATATTGTGCACTAAAAAACATTAAAATATTCATGCACGAAATATGCACTTCAAATGCAAAATATGCATTTATAATTTCAATCTGTTGATCTTCAGATAATTGCTGTGGATTCAGAAACGACTTTTTGGATACGAATTACACACAAATTAATGCATTACTTTGAAATATAATAACAAGTTATTAACATAATTAGTAAACAAACAGCTCCTCACAATAGATAGTATAACGTACAAGTTCGTCCGCGCCGAGCATCGAAACCGTGTCCCCTCACTTCGGAGTAAGTCGCTCTCCCAACTCAGCTACGCGGACATGTGCTCTTACTTACTGCTATCTGCCTTTATCTCATGTGCGGCCTGCGCTGTCACATCCCCCCCCGAAAGAGGGCCGGGGGCATGGCCCATGGGTCAGCCGGGACCATGCGTCGCTGTAGACAGTCATCCCATGAAGAACGTGCATTTGAGAAATCCCAGACAATTTGGTGTGTGGAACGTAACATCACACTGATTTATTTTTTCGAAGCACTGAAGAAGGGATTCTCATTTTTCCTGTCCCGCCGTGTGGAGGAAAGAATATCACACCATTGCGTGAAACTTAACAGCCGGGTCATCCTGCAAGTTCGGGCGCCAATATGACGCACAAGTTTGTCCGCGCCGGCCATCTTATCCGGGTCTCCTCCCTCCAGAGTAAGTCACTCTCCTAACTGAGCTACGCGAACATAAGCTCTCACTGATATCTGCCTTTATCTCCTGCGCGTCCTGCGATGCAGGCATGTCACAATAGTTTGGCACACCATAATTTTTGTTGAAATAAACCACAATATAAAATATACACGGAACTAGAAGTTTCTATCCGTTATTTATTGGTGTAACTGTAACAAATACATTTACACAACACCGAGCTACCGCTCGTGGACCGGACGTCTTTTTCAAGCCTTTTTATAGGTCGACGATGTGTGAATGTATTCGTTACAGCAATAAATAACGGATAAAAACTTCTAGTTCCGTATACACTGCCTGACAGAGAAAATGCCACACCACGAAGACGTGAACTCAGCGCCATGCAAATTGCTGAGTGGGTGCACACGTACAAGTTATGCAAATGATTGCATTTGCCGGCCAGTCACACGAACGGCGCGTGGGATGTAAAGGGACACCCAGCCCGTGAGGCCATCAGTCGTCACGGCCTCGAGAAGTGAGTGGTTTTGCTGTAACCGTGTCTTCTGGAGAACGAACAAAGGGTGACAATGCCATTAAGACGCCGTCGTACACAATTTGGTCAAACGGATGAGTTCACGAAAGGTGTCATCGTAGGCCTTCGTACCGCCGGATGGTCCTTGCGTCGTATTGCGGAAGAAACCCAACGTGATGCCACAACCGTCGGTCGCATTTGGAGACAGTGGTCTCAGGAAGGATCTGTGCAGCGTCGTAGAAGGACCGGGACCACGGAGACGGACGTCCCAGCTCACCGATCGTCGCATCCGACGTCATGCCGTAGCGGACCCACAGGCCACAACGGGTGACATTTTGCAGAGTGTACATTTTGCTTGGATGCTCCGATATCGACGCGGACAGTGTCGCGCCGATTGGCAGCGTCTGGCTTGCTGTCCAGCCGTCCGTTGGGAAGAATCATACCCTTAACAGCGAGCCATCGTAGTCACTGCTTGTCGTGGTGTCGCTCCAGAGCTGCGTGGGGTGTCAAATGGATCAGTGTGGTGTTCAGCGACGAATCGCGGTTCTGTCTCAACACGGATGATCGCCGTGTAACAGTCTGGAGGCGACGTGGCCGACAGGAGAATTCCTCCGACGTTGTGGAGCGCCTAAAGGCCCGACAACGTGGATTCATGGTGTGAGGTGATATCAGCGCCAACAGCCTCTCACCTCTGGTACGCATTACGAGCACGTTGACGACACGCCGCTATGTTGACGAGGTGCTGAGGCCCGTGGTACTACCGTGTCTTCAGGGCATCCCAAACGCCGTTTTAAACAAGATAACGCCGGGCCGCATACCGCTCGGATCAGCCTGAATGCTTTACACGGTGTGCGGATGCTTCCGTTGCCAGCACGGTCTCCCGACCTCTCGCCCATCGAGCATCTGTGGGACACAACTGGACGTCGGTTGAGTACCCTCCCACCCCGCAAAATGAAGATGAACTGTGGACTCGGTTTAACACCACATGTTCCACGATACCCCTGGACTCCATTCGGACTCTCATTGCCTCGACGCCACGTCGGATTCAACTCTGTATCTCCCAAAATGGCGGCCGCTCACCTTATTGATCATTCTGTACATTCGGCCACTGGAGCGCAGTCTGTATGCGATTATTATATCATATGTTCAGGACTTACTTGACTATCTGTGTGTGCAGTTTGGTCTGTTTTTGAGCATTCCTTCATGGTGTGGCATTTTCTCTGTCATAGTTTATTACTTTAGACCACAATATGCTGTTCAAAGAGTTCAACTATGAAGTTTTGTAGTTTGTCATTGAAAATTATTTTTATTGCAGGAAATGTTCTCTCTACATCTACAGACGTTGTGGGCAGTATCTGTAGTGTTTCTCTTTCAACACTGGAATTTATTAGGGCAGTTAGGAACCATGTCACCGTTGATGAAATCCATAAATTTTTCCAAATCCTGAACTTACCCAACACGTTCAGGAATTCGAAAAAAGGGATCTGTTATAGCTGTAATGTGTAAAAAGTCCGCTTTATCGGTGTGAATATATGTAAAATCACAAATGCAAGCTTTCACCACCAGGCGGGTGGATTCATCAAGCCAGTAGCTAAGTCTGAAGTAAGACTTAGAGTTAGCTACTGCCTAACAAAACCACCCTTCCGGTGGTGAAAGCTCTCATTTGTGATCTTATATATATATATAGGTCAGGTGATGCGTAACATCACAGCCTCTCCTTGACAAATGTCAACTCCGCCTTCTCGTGGTGCATCCTGTTCCCACTAAAGGGGCTCTGACGACCGCCAATAGCGGTATAACTATACCATCGGGATTAGAGGAAATGCTATCCCACACTCACCAACCCGCTTGACCAGCGTGGTGAGTTATGGCCAAACCCCTCCAAAATGACTCCACAACTTAAATCTTGGCCCTCAGTCTCCGGCAGCTGGAATGTACCTGGCCAAGGCAGCGGCCAGTGCGACATGAAGGCAGAGGGTGCTAAGAATCCCCGGAGAACTGGACTAGGCTGCCATCTGATGCTGACCTTGGCTATGTATAATGGACACTCCCTATCTTCTGATTCAAGGCTTCTTGAATTGGAAGAGGAACTACAAAGGATCAAGTGGGACATCGTCGGGCTAAGTGAGGTAAGGAGAAAAGGAGAAGATCTCATTGAACTGAAAAGTGGACATCTCTTCTGCTATCGTGGGACTGATACTGGCAGAACTAGTGGTGTTGGATTTATAATAAACAAGAAACTGAAGGATAAAGTTGTAGAAGTTGAAAGTTCCTCTGACAGAGCTACACGACTCGTTATCCAACTCTCGAGAAGATACCAGGCTCAGAATATTCAAACTTATGCACCCACCACAAGTCATCCTGAAGAAGAAATTGAAGAATTTTATGAGGAAATTCGTCATCTAAATAATAAAGGTAAGCAGCATTTAAAGATAATTATGGGATATATCTTTAAATGCTGCTTACCTTTATTAAACCGACGTTCATACCTTGTATGATCCCATTCACCTCTTCTCGCCCTCCCGAACATAAAGCTTCAGCATTATGCTTCTTAATAAGACGTGCCTTCACCCATTCTTCGACAAGTAAAACTCGACGTGATGAACTTTCTAGAGTTCAAAATTTGGCCTTATTGTTTAGGTTCTCTGTCAACCTCTTCCAAGGACTATTACAACAATTTCAAAGACTGAGATTCACGACTTTGTTAACAGAGAAAAAACCTACTAAGTACATCGGCAAAGTTGATTTCATTCCACCTCTTGTGTCTATCTTAAGAAAAGCCTGTTACAAACACAATCTAACGTTTGGAGTGTCCACCACAAATCTTTTTTCCACGATAAGAAATGATAGAGATAGAGTCCCAGCACTTAGCAAACCAGGCGTCTACTGCATACCATTAATTCATGAGGATTCAGATACTGCAGTTAAATACTATATAGGTTCTACCCAAAGAACCGTTAATGTCAGAATGGGTGAACATAAATACGCTCTTCGTTCTGGAACGGTTTCCACAGCTTTCACTCAAGCTGTTAACCAGGGAGGTTACTCCCCAGATTGGACATATGTTAGGGTACTTAACTCAAGTGTTAATAAACGTACTGTCTTCCTTACGGAAAGCCTCTTCATTCTTGCATATGGGGAAACATGCTGTAACATTGAACTTCCGGCATTTGTTCCAAGACAGTGGAGAAAGATGGTTGCCCCCTCCTCACACAACTCTGAAGAAGAGGACTTTATAGGATAAGATATTAAGACTTGATTTTTTGGACTTTAACGATTTGTTGATGGCATCACCGGTGATTGAGAAAACCGAGTGAATTGTGTTTCGTGTTTGACAGTATATAATGTCTGCTCCTGTGTTTCGTGGCGCTTGATCCTGATGATGGGTGCTATGTTCAGCCCCGAAAGATCTCGCGTGTAAATATTAATTTTTAATTGTAAATAAAGTGTTTTTAATCTTGACCTACAATTTGAAAATTATGTTTGTGAATGACCGTACGTGTGACAGCATCGGTGAATTACTTTAGAGAACTTTTTGAATTATGTATTTAAAAAGTTCTTTTAATTACATAAAAAATAGTGAATCCATCATCGTGTATGATAAAGAATTTCAAATGTAATCAAAAAGAATTAATGAAAAGATAGTGAGAAGAGAATCTCATTATCGTCGTGTCTGCTTCAGAAGTACTGCCAAATTTGTCAAAAGCAATTACATCCGGAGCAATGATTAGCAGCTAGAGACATATTAATACGAGTTTTCACTGCCGTCTGTTTACACTTAACTCTCAGTCGAACACGAGGAACTATTTGATACAAAATTTAGACGTACTATTAAAAAAAGGCTCATGATATCTGCTAAATATTTGGAATACTTGAAAAACATATATTGCTTAAGCAATTTTCTTATCCAATTTCCGCAAAAAAAAAAGAAGGAAAAGAAAAATGCTGCAAATTACAAAACCGTATTTAGGTGATTACGATTGCTAAGATTTGGGGTGATTTTTATTTCATTTATTCTTTTCGCATTGACAATTAAGCAACATTTAGTTTTACTTTGTTTTTCATGAAAACGATTTCTGTTTTATGTTGCTTGAATGAATGAAGTCTTTGCGTTTTATCTAGATAAATGAAACGTTTTTCTTAGCAATTAAATCACATTTCTGGCCTTTTTTTTTTCTCTCTCTCTTTTTTTCTTTTAAAAATAAAGCAGCATTCTTGATAAATTTTTCAAGTCCTATGACATGCTTTCTTCTTCTTTGTTCTCTTTTCTCCTCCAAGAAAGGAAAAAGATGCATTTCCTACTTCAAACAAGGTTGGTGCTTTTCGGAAAATTTGTGATCTTGATTTTGGTCAGTGAAAGCCAAGATTGTTAGAGGATTAGCTGGATTTTCCGGGAGGTCATGGAGCTCTATTTAGAAGACGGTTTTATGGTCTTACTTGTGTGTTAGGATCAACAAAGAACATCGACAATCTTTACCGACAGTCGTTCAGACTCGAGAAACGGGATTGCAGCGAATGAACAAAACAATACTTCCCTTTCTCCCCCATTCCTTTTTTTCCTGCTATTTTTGTTTCACATTTCAGACAAACTTCTGATAATTTTTAACACGTTACGCTTTGTTGAAATTTTACGTTTAGATAAACAATAGCAATTGCATGAACTGAAATGCTTTTTCTTTTCTTTTTTTTTACGCTTTCCAACCGTAGGTTGAAGAAGCGTATATGCTCCAGATTTGTCCGTCTGTCCGCACGACAACTCGCGTAAAAATGATTCGATTTCGAGGAAATTTATTAATTTGAAAATGGACGAAAATGGGATCAAAGGTTAGGACATAGGAGCGGATGCATTCATTGCCCTTATACGTCATAACTTGCGTAAATATGGTTCGATTTCGATGAAAGTTTAGCATATCGTATGGGACCACCTGGGAACAAACTCTATTGAATATGGGTGAAGTTGGACCAAAAGTTTAGGACATAGGAGCGAGATGCATTCCATTGCCCTTATGCGTCATAACTTGCGTAAATATGGTTCGATTTCAATGAAATTTTAGTATGTGGTAGAGGACCACCTGGGGACGAACCCTATTAAGAATGGACGAAATGGGTCAAAGGTTAGGACATAGGAGCGGGATGCATTCATTGCCCTTATACGTCATAACTTGCGTAAATATGGTTCGATTTCGATGAAAGTTTAGCATATCGTATGGGACCACCTGGGAACAAACTCTATTGAATATGGGTGAAGTTGGACCAAAAGTTTAGGACATAGGAGCGAGATGCATTCCATTGCCCTTATGCGTCATAACTTGCGTAAATATGGTTCGATTTCAATGAAATTTTAGTATGTGGTAGAGGACCACCTGGGGACGAACCCTATTAAGAATGGACGAAATGGGTCAAAGGTTAGGACATAGGAGCGGGATGTATTCCATTGCCCTTATGCATCATAACTTGCGTAAATATCGTTCGATTTCGATGAAATTTTAGTATGTCGTAGGGGACTACCTGGGGACAAACCCTATTGGAAATGGGTGAAGTTGGGTCAAAGTTCAGGACATAGGAGCGGGATGCATTTCATTGCCTTTATGCGTCATAACTTGCGTAAAAATACTTCGATTGAGACAAAACTTTATCATGTTGTTCCGGAAGTATACTTTACCGGTTCTGTTGAATATCATCGAAATGGGGTCAAAGGTCAGGTGGTAGGAGCGAGATTTATTCTACAGCGATTATCCTCATAACTCGAGTAATAATTTCTGGTATGTTGGAAAGCGTATCATAATCAATGCATTGCATGATTTTACTAACTCGTTTTTTTTTTTTTTTTGCTCAACTGATATGATATTTCAAATTAATTTTTAGCTCGGCGATAACGTCGTTCACTAAGAGCACAATCTTAGTAAACGGCGATTACGTTTACTAAGATTTTGGGTACTCGGGAGTATAAACATGAATTGCGTCTCAATCTTTTAAAAGACGGGATAAGAAATAAATAACATGTAGACTTATGGTAGCAAACTACTGAAAATTAATTCAATAATTGCGGAAAAAGCCGTTAAACAAATACAAGGTGATTCGGAAAATAATCGCCGATTTGGAGGGCTAAAATGAAACAGACATACCTCATAGCACACAACCTTGTTTTATTCGAGATAGGCGCCTTCAGCAGTTACACACCTCTGCCAACGAGTGACAAGTGCTTCAATATCATGCAGTCCAGAAGAAATCTGGCTCTCTGGATGCAAGAAAGTCCCAGAAACCAATTTCGACCTCCTCTCGGTTTCTGAAGCTCCTGTCCTTGAGGTAATTGCTAGAATGCATGAACAGGTGGAAATCGATAGGTGCCACATCAGGTGAGCAATCTGGATATGGGAAGGTTTCGAACCTCACTTAGTTTCTGTTTCATCATTTGTGACACGTGTGGTCTCGCGTTATCATGGGGGTGGGGTGGGGGTGGGGGTGGGGGTGGATAGCACCCATCATGTTCACTAAAGATGGTTGTTTGAAACATAACATCTGGTACATTCGGTCAAGTTCTTCACCGTATGTGACTGAGGTAATGCTTTCACCAACATTCAAGAATATGTAGTGTATTGTTAACAAGTTCGTTCTTATCTTTGTTCTAGTTGTTAACCTGTAATTCTTAATAAGCCTGTAGTGGTAGATGATGATAGTAATTAACACGTAATAACCAAATGATAATAATTGTATACAAATACTTCTTGCGATTCGTAAATATGTCTAAGAAACTTTTATTCTTTTCTTCATTTAATTGCCTGCAAAGGTTGTCCGTTAGCTGTTGCTATATTTCCTAACTCTCCCGCTTTCGATCATCTCTCGCGCTGTCGTGAAATCCCTTGACCTCCCGGTCCACCTAAGACCTTCCCGGCCTCACCTGGGGCAATTGCCTCGTCGTACTTTTCGTGACCGCTAGCTTCCTAAACCTCGATACAACTGCCCTCTCGCCTCCCTCTCTTGTCTCCACAAAAAATACCCTTAAGCATATCCTAATGTTCCCCGAGAGAAAGAACCACACCGCTTTCGGTAAATCTTAAGCCTCAAAATAAAATGTGAGGGCTAGTGCATTAGTTGGCACCATTGAAATTGAAAACCTGAAAAGCATGAAAAGAGGCGCGATAGAGTTAATCTCCATTCAACATACAAAGTGCAAATACTACGCATAAACAAAATGTCGTCTTAGTAAATAACCGTGCATCCGGTGTTTAATGGGGAACTGACTCTGAGAAATTTCTCTCACGCTTTATGGAGACAAAGGAAGTGGAGCACGAAATGGAAAAAGGTTGCATTTTGAGATTTTATATGAAATCCTAAAACCCCGTATAAAATCTTTGCAACAGTATAACACCGTGAATAGTCCATCACACTGTCAAGAAAACCTTCTTTGGCGTTAACCTTGGTTTAGGATGTGGTTTCGGTGGTTGATCATGGTTCAGCCACTGTCCAGATCGCTTACAGTTGTCGTATAACCCCCACTTTTCATCACAGGTTACAATGCGATCAAGCCGTGCCTGCTTTTCGTTGCGAAGCACAAGATTACTGCACATTTTAAACCGTTGTTGTTTCTGATGTTCCGTCAGTTCGTTTGGGACCTACGCATCCAGCTTCTTGGCCTTACCAGTTTGGTGGAAATGCTTTGAAATGGTTGACACCGACACATTGTACTGTTTCGCGAGTTCGCTGACCTTGACGCGAGGATTTGCCTCCACATTTGCCTTCTGAGCGTCGTTATCAATGCCCGAATGTCGTCCTCGGCACTCCTCATATTGTAGGCTCGTGTCACCGGAACGAAACTTTTCAAACCGCCGACGAATAGTACGTTGAGATGTTGTCTCCTCGCTCCATGCCTCGACCACATTAGAGCAGGTTTGTGCCGCATTGTAACCCAATTTGAAACTTTTTTTTTTATTATTGGAGGTTTAACGACCACCGTGAGCAACTCAATGGGCTATAAGCAGTCGCCCGTCCCTAATTTAGGGTCACTGGTTCCAGGGAAGGGAGAGAGCCAGTGCCGTAAGACAAACACAACATCCATACCTCACCGGGATTCGAACCCGGACCCCTTTCTGACGAATGATCAGAGGCCATCGCTTAGACCACTGCGCCACCGGGGCGGCAGAAACTTTTCAAACCACCGACGAATAGTACGTTCAGATGTTGTCTCCTCTCCCCATGCCTCGGCCACATTACGGCAGGTTTGTGCCGCATTGTAACCCAATTTGAACTCATGAAGCAGAATCAACTGCACATCACTCCATCCTAACACATTGAACAGACCACTTTCACACGCGTGGCAACGACTGTAGCTCAACGGATCATGGCGCGTATGTGGCGTCTGAGTCGTCCTTCAAGTCGCACGAATGGCGCTGTGAGCGAGTTGGTCTGCAAGCATTGTGGGCCAGTTAAAGGTGGCACAACAGAAAATCGGTCATTATTTTCCGAAAGCCCTAATAGTTTGAAATACTAATACTTTGGGAAGAAAGTCGTAAGTACTGTAAAAGGCGCCCGATTTACTATTTGTTAGGCAGGAATCGAAAGTCTCTCCAAATTACTGAAATTGCTAAAACATTTGTAGCAGCCTGCACCAAAAAAGTGGCGTTACACCGGTTGTTCCACTTTTGAGATAATTGTGTGATACATCAAACATACAAAAACATGATGCAATGCGTGCAACTTTGCACCATTTAGGTTGATTACGGTGGAGAACTTGACCGAATGCACCTTGGTGCATACAACGTTCTTATTTTATTTTATTTATTTATTTATTTTTTTTGATTGGAGGTTTAACGACCACCGTGAGCAACTCAATGGGCTATAAGCAGTCGCCCGTCCCTAATTTAGGGTCACTGGTTCCAGGGAAGGGAGAGAGCCAGTGCCGTAAGACAAACACAACATCCATGCCTCACCGGGATTCAAACCCAGACCCCGTTCGGACGAATGATCAGAGGCCATCGCTTAGACCACTGCGCCACCGGGGCGGCCAACGTTTTTTGTGTATCACATGCATCGTATAATGGTTTACCTTTGCCCCAAAAGTCCTGCGACTGGTGTAGCACCAGTTTTTGGTGCAACCTACGACAAAATTTTTAATAATGTCACATTCGCTTTCTAAACATTATTAATTTTAACTGATGTGCAATGTACTTGCAGTTTTGATCAGACAAATATTAATCACCACATAATTCACGTATTCTGTTACACGTGTACTTATACTCAAATTATACTTAGTGAATATCCCCATCATCCGTCATTCTGAATCCGTTGCTGGATGAAGGTCTCCCCAAGTTTCTTCCACAACAATTTATCTGAGCAAAATGTCAGGAAGCAGTCGTAAATGCGACCGGGGTTGAAATGGTAGCAAATGCGACCGTTAGGGGCAAAGCGGAGTGCGGAAGAAAGGAGGGAGGCAGAGTGGGGAGATTAGGTGTAAAATCGAACAGTAAATGTGACCGGGGTTGATAGTAAATGCGACTAGCTTTACGCGGAGGGATAGGGAAAGAAAGAAGGGAGGTCAGATGGAGGTTAGGGAGAGGAGGGAGTGAGCTGCTGATGATGGGGCGTGTTTCCTGTTAAAGTATTTTAATCAAAAGTCTAATAATTGTTGTATTGTTTGTACTTACAAAATAAAGTTTTACTCATCTTTCTGGATTGCAGCTGAAGATACCCCTAATAAAATTTGATCTACATATAATAATAAAAACAAAAACAAAAAAACAACACTTTCTTTTCCCAAGCAATAGCCATAGTACTTTTTCTACGACAAACTGCCGATTATTTTATTCCACTCGTGTGTGAATTTAATTGCGATAGCTGCATTCAGAATTAATTGTAAGTTTCTTCGCTTTTAATAAGAAAGAAAATCCAAATGTTCCAAAATTTCATTTACTACCATTTCAACCCCGGTCGTGTTTACCGTTGGATGACCCCAGGTGGTTAACACCTAATCTCCCCACCTTGCCTCAATCCTTTCTTCACCACTCCTCTTTGCCCTTGCCGGTTGCATTTGCTACCATTTCAACCCCAATCGCATTTGCTACCATTTCAACCCCGGTCGCATTTGCTACCATTTCAATCCCGGCCGCATTTTCTACCATTTCAACCCCGGTCGCTTTCGCGACAACACCAATGTCAGAGTGTGTTGTAATTCGCCATGTTTAAAAACGTCGTGACCATGAGTACAAAGACGCAGGTGTTTTGAATATTAGCGAGTACTAAGTTAGTAGCTAAGCATGACCTCTCTACTGCACAAAATGTCTCGTTGCAATGCCTATACGCATGCAGTACAAATGCTAACAAAGCAGAAAAGTTATTCAAACGAAGCACACAGAGCACATTTAAGGAGACAGGGGGCCCTGGGGCTGGACAGTATTTGGGAGCCCCAGTATTAATGGCACATCTAGGATTTCTCTATGGGTGGCTGAAAAAAAAAATACCCAGGAGAAAACATTCCCAAATTATGATGAGGAAGCCATAAAAATATATTCGCCGTGTTGAAGTGTGTATTCCATGATTCATGGGCGCTTCAGTGTTAGCAGAAAAATGTAAAAATGCATGGTTGAAAAATTGATGCGAGTTCAGTTCTGCTGTATACCCCCTTCCTCTCCAAGGGCTCAGCTTGTTGAAATTAGTGTATGAAAATTTCCCCCAATTACAGATGTGTACAAAAAAAAAAAAAAAAAAAATATCTGTAATGCTTTCGAAAGATTTGAAGATGGACTGTTGGCGACTATTTTTTGCGGACTCCTAAAAACGATGAAAGAAATATAATTTTTTTTTTCACAAGGCAGTTTCTTATAGTTTTTTCTGTGCTATCTGCAAAAACAAAACAGAAACAAAAACTGTCGAGCCCTGTCAATGCAGCCCTGGTGGCGCAGTGGTCTAAGCGATGCCTTCTGATCATTCGTCCGGAAGAGGTCCTGGTTCGAATCCCGGTGAGGCTTGGATGTTGTGTTTGTCTTATGGCCCTGGCTCTTTCTCTTCGCTGGAACCAGTGGCCCTAAATTAGGAACGGTCGGCAGCTTATTGAGTTGCTCACGGTGGTTGTTATACCTCCAATCAAAAAAAAAAAAAAAAAAGAGAAAACCCTGTCAATTCTTCAAGCATCCTGTATAATTCCGGAGCGCCTTGAAAATGCGGGACCCAGGGCTGCAGCCCCCCCAACCCTCCTCTTGAAAGGGCTCTGGAAACACACATATCAAATGTAAACGTGAAAAAAGATCTTTTGCTTCATATCTCTTAGACTAAGCAGAAAAAAAAAGCTCACTTTTAACTTCATAAACTTTTTGAAAATATTCTAAGAACAACCCAGCATATCTACTACAGTTGCAGTTTTCTCATCAAAGAAATTATTATTTTTACAACATATTATTTAACGAGAATATAAAAGAAATCTCACAAAATCCTATGTCCGAAAAATACATACATCATTTGAATTTTAATCTTAATTATTTAAATAAAAATCTTTAGGAATAAAATGAAGATTCCAACTAAGGTGAAAATAAAGATATGGTATAAGTAATATAAACTCTCACAGGACTAAATTATGTAACTTTC
Organism: Macrothele yani; assembly: GCA_039090855.1. Taxonomy (NCBI): domain Eukaryota; kingdom Metazoa; phylum Arthropoda; class Arachnida; order Araneae; family Macrothelidae; genus Macrothele; species Macrothele yani. The sequence continues at coordinate 113,609,966 of CM077026.1, forward strand.
TTCTCCATTCTGCTTACGAACTCCCAACGCAAAGATGCCCATGCACAAAGCAAGTTTTTCGTGAATTAAGACCAAATATTTGAGATGGTAAATTTCACGTTCATTGCAAAACCTAGAAGAGAATCAATGAATGAAATACGGGATTACACTAATGTACAATACAAATTTGGAAGATGTGATTCCGTTTACTGGTGTAAATATGACAAGGATGGGAAGTCAGATAATATCCAAAAACTTGAAACTCTCGTCGTACTGGAGCGGAAATCGAATCCGCTTCTCACGGATAGCGCCCTAGTATGCTAACCACTACACCACCCAGAACAACCAAGTTTCAAGTTTCCGATTAATTTGAATAAAACCATCACAGGGTTTGTTAGTCGAAGCGACCAGCATTCATACAAAGCGAATCTTGAGGTTTTAAATTCATTCCCTTGGCCTAGTAGTCAACGTTTGTGAGTGCCACGGAGAAGACCTCGGGTTCGATCCCAGCAGGTAAGAACGCTCGAACCACTAAATATCTGCCGTGCGTCGGACGGGCACGTTAAGCCATACTGGCCCCCGGTAATAAATAAGGGCGTTTTCCTTCGCCTGTCTACTTCGCTTCCGTGCCACTTTCCTATCGGATACTCTAGCCCAAATCTCCTAGCTTCCTATTTCTAAGGGTTGTTTAAGACCTGGGGTCAGACACTCCCTTCCTAAAATCCTCTGCATATGATCTTATCTGATCTCTGAATTCATTCCCATGATTGCCCGGAGGCGATATAAAGCGAATCTAAATTCAAAACCTCCAGATTCGCTATATATGAATGCCGGCTGCTTCGACAAGCGAATCCTGTCATGGTTATATTCAAATTAATCAAAAACTTGAAACTTGGTCGTCCTGGGTGGTGTAGTGGTTCGCATACTCGGGCGATATCGGCGAGACGCGGGTTCGATTTCCCCACCAGGACGGCGAAGTTTTTGCATATTATCGGACTTAACATCCATGTCATATTTACACCAATAAACAGATTCGCATCTTCGAAATTTGTATTGGAATGAGAGATTTTAAATTTAAATGGAAAGTCTATTGTGCTGTTGGAATTCATAAAGAAAAATTCTGCCGTTGCAAGATTTTTAATCTCAGTAGCTTCTATTGTGAATTAAAATATTCTTTAGCAATCGATGCACAGTGTCAGTGATGTCATGTTTCTCACACATGGGATGGGGTTCTAAATTTTAATTTTGGTGCATGTAGTAATTTTGGTAATGCTATATGAGATTAAAAAGTCATATGGATAAATTTCCTTAGGATGTAGTATTACAACAACCACTGATTTGTACGCTTTTACGACTCAAGACAGTCTTTACAGAAGTTACTCGTGAATTACATGTAATGCATGCCAAACATAAAATACATAGAAACAAAAAGTGCTCATAATGTTAAAAACATCTACACTACAGCGCTGTTCAATAGTTAAAGGAGAAACTTATTCAGGAAATTTCTATTCTTTCCTGCTGCATTCACGAACCACCCGCTTCCAAACACTAATTTCACGTAACTCTTCCCGTAATTCCAATTTCAAGAAATCCCCGAGGGTGTTATTTGCCGACTTCTGAAAGGTCAAGAATGTGACGTGTCACTGCATCGAGCTTTAATCGATTACGCTTTCAATCCGCGTTGATGGTGATGCATTCAAGCTTTTGAAATGGATCCGTTCAAGGAAATATTCTCTAAACGGATGACCACTATTTGCCAAAAGAAAAAGCAAAATCAACAACTTAATATATATTCTCTATGTCTGTTTAGTACGCGAGTCCATTTTAAAGTCTCTTCGTTGACTGTCCTTCGAGAAATAAAGGAAACAGGAACACATACAGACACCTGCCTTCATTGTTTTTTAAAGTCTCTTCGTTGACTGGCTTTCGAGAAATAAAGGAAACATGAACACATACAGATACCTGCCTTCATTGTTTTCTAGATGAATTTCTCTCAAAATATTTTTGAAATTAATTACTTTCAAGCAATGGGAGAAACCAATATGAAGCTAAAATTTACAGGCACATGACGGAACACATTTCCACTTTTCCTTCGTTATTAGTAATTCTCAAGATAAATTGTACAGCTCAGAATTTTTCACTCTTTCACGAAGGCGCCTTTGTGAAGGAGTGAAAAGTTCGATTTTTCTCAGCAATGAGAAATAAAAAGGGGAAGCACAACAAAGGCCTTTCCAAAAGATGCATGAATCTTTATTTGCTGACTAAATTTAGTGGAGGAGCGTAAGCCATGCAGAATTCTTCCAAATAGAGAAAAAATATGTTAACATGAAATTTTACAAATTATTATTATTTGATTAAGGGTTTAACGACCAGCGTGAGCAACTCAGGGGAGCTGTAAATAGCCTTACGTCCCTAATTTAGGGTCATTGGTTCCAGTGTGCCGTAATACAAACACAAAATTCATGACTCACCGTGATTCGAACCGATCTCGGATGAACGGTCAGAAGCCAGAGCTTCAATCACTGCGCCATCGGGGTGGGTATAAATACAGTGGGAGTTGGATATAACGCGGTAAAGCCGGATATAAAACAGAATCGGATATAACTCGGGCCCGATCGTGTCCCCCAAACAAAATACATACACAAACAAATACATACATACTCAGATACGGATATACCGCGGGTATCTCTATAACGTGATTATCACCTTGTCCCCGTACACTCGCATTATAATAGGCTTCCATACTTAGAATCTTGCATTTTAATAATGTTTTGAGTGTTGAAAATACGTGGAAACGTTTTTAGAGTGAAGATATTTGTGTGTCTGCGTAATTAGTTCAGGTGTCGATTGAGGTCCTTTTTGCCTCATATTTCAGAATACGCTTGTCGCCGAAGTTTATGGCATGAAATTGATGCTTTATGTCCGGTGTCTGCGTTCGAAGTAAAAGATTTTCAAACGAGAAAATGTATATTTGCGGGGAATCACATTATGTTTTCCAGGGGACAAAAAAGCAAAAAAATATATCATCATCATCATCATCATTGTCAACCATTATCAATCCACTGCTGGACGAAGGTCTCCCCAAGTTTCCTCCACAACGGTCTGTCTTGTGCCAGTCTCCTCCATGTCACCCCTGCATACTTTCGAATTTCATCCACCCATCTTCTATGTGGTCTTCTTCTGGGTCTTTTCCTGTCCCTTGGAATCCAATCTAAAATTTCGGCTGTCCATCGATGATCTGTCCTTCTGGCAGTATGTCCAGCCCATTGCCATTTCAGGGATTTAACTCTGATCATGATGTCTTCCACTCTTGTCATTTTTCGGATCCACGAGTTCCTCTTCTTATCTCTATTGGTTACACCAAGTATGCACCTCTCCATGAATCTTTGAATTGTCTGCAGCCTTTATATGTCTCTTTTAGTTAAGGTCCACGTCTCTGCACCATACGTAAGCACTGGAAGGATGCATTGATCAAACACTTTTCTTTTAAGACATAATGGCATATTGCTCTTGAAAATTATGCTGTTTCTTCCAAAAGCTCTCCAGGCAAGTTTTGTAAATATATATATTATCTTTGTTCGGACAGCGGTTAACAACCTGTCCTGGAGAAATGGTGGAAGGGGTGGCAGATGGGTTCACAGAGAGGGAGGGTTGATGATTTGGGACAAAGTGACAAAGATGTGCGAAGGCGACGTCACATAGTACGGTTAACCCCGAAATGATTGAGGCAAGCTCTTGTTGTCTGTGACTCTCGCATTAAATAAAAGAAAAATACACATTAAAATGAGTTCCTGTATGCCACAAATTCGTCTTCATTTCGATATAACTTATTTTGTGGTAACTTTGCTGCTCAAGCTTGCAATTATCTGACGGTGATAACTCACTAAAAAAATATTCAACTAAATAAAGAGAATAAGCAGCACTGTTACAATACAACAATTTGGTTTATCCAGGAATTCCATATTGGGGGCTGTGGGATGAAAATAAATATTTCAAAGGTTGAAAACTTTTATGGAGAAATATTTATGGGCTTTAAACCTAGGATTAAAAAGGGGGAACTTCAAAAAATAGATTACTAAAAAATTTTTTGTAGTTAAAAATAATTATAACTAGGAATTTGTTTTAAAACTACACGCGGTTATTTTATATTTGAGCTATTTAAATATTTTATCTTTCATGTCAAAATACTTCCCTGAATAAGGCTAAAGGAAAGAGTATTAACACGGCGTGTTAAAACAGTAAATAAATATTGATACTTTCACAAATCTTGTGCATGCTAAAATGATTCAAAATTGCAAAATTTGCAACGGACTAAAATGAAGAGATGTTTTGTGGTTGCAATGCGTGACTTTACGATTTAAACAATAAAAACTAGGAAAGATGCAGTAGACTGCTAAGTACAAAGGCCGTTCCATAAAAATTGAGTCTTTTTTTTTTTTTTTTTTTGAGTTGTCAGCAGTGCGAAGAAGAAAAATAACCACACAGACGACTTAGCTGAATTGAGGATGTATCTATGGCAACAGTTATTAGCCGTGGCAGACGGTTTTACCTTTGTTATTGCGCAGTTGTTTAAGGTACGTCTGCATTTCGCCATACAGCCATCGATGTGAGTGATTCAGAGTTAAGAAGTGAAATGCGTTGTGCGATAAAATTTTGCTATCGTTTGGATAAAACGTCCCCAGAAGCAGTTGATTTAATAGAAAAAGCTTACAAAAAGGAAATGTTTGGGCGAGTGAACGATTTTTAGATGGCACCATGATTTCAAAAAAGGGCGTTTGTCGGCAGAACTCACTCCCAGGCCTAGTCGACCTGAAAGTGTTGTTACGGAGCGTATTGTTAACGCTGTTTGAGCAAACCTGAAAGAAAGTCGACGAATGACATGTGAAGACATAGCGACGTCAACTAATATTTCAAAAACGTCGGCATTTCGCAATTAATTACTGTTGCATTGTCGGCATTTCGATAAATTACTGTTGCATCGTGTGTGTTCCAGATGGGTATCTCATCCCCTGACGAGAGAACAATTGTTAGCCAGAGTTCAGGTGTGTCATGAGTGGAAACAAATGATTGCAAAGGATCCAGACTTTCTAAACAGAGTAATAACTGCCGATGAAACTTGGGTCCACTATTTCGACCCTCTCACGAAGCGCGCAACGCGTGTCTGGGAACAACACATAGGCTTGCTTCCTTCATAAAAAGTCCGCTAAACCAAATCAGCTGGGAAGGTGATGATGATAATTTTCTTCGATCATAAAGGTGTAGTCTACCACAGTGCCGTTCCTCCACAAATTACTGTGAATGCTGAGCATTACATTTCAGTCTTGAAGCGTCTGCGACGCTTTGAGAAAGAATAATATATATTTTGCTGTACCTATATTTCTTTATTTGGTAAAAATGAAAAAAAGAAAGTTACTACGTTATAGTAAAAGGTATTTTAAGGTAATGCTGAGGATTTTATGTACTGTACATGCTAACTCCTGTTGACAATGTTAAATGATAAGAAAAAGGGCTAATAGATAAATTATAAATTCTATATTTGTATATATACATATACCTGTGCGTGTGTGTGTGTGTGTGTGTGTGTGTGTTAGGAGTGAGATTTTTATGGGGGTATCTAAGAAAATTGGGACTGTGTCGGAGAGGTGCTATGGGGGCTGTACTTAAATCCCTGCAACAGTTCTCTTTTGTGCACCTATTTGCTGAATTGTGAACAGCCGCGTTGGAACCACGGGGGGCAGAGGGGGCAATTTTCCTCACGCTCATTTGTGTGCAGGGGCGAAACATCACATTCCCCCTTCACTTTTCTTAGTCAGAAATTGGATTAATATACTTGTTCTCTTTAATTATTTCCCACCATTTAAAATTCCTTCTGATAAAACAAAATATTATTTTCTACTTTATTTATTAACCATCGAGAACTCTGAATTCCTGAGACACAAGACGTGGATTAAACTCCCTCCTGTTGTCCAGTATGCGAAGAAAAAGTTGCTAAAAACAGTTATTCTGAAATTCTTGAAAATTACTGTTTTTATAAAAAGTGCAGGGCAATTTTCTATTTCATTTAAGTGTAATAAAACCAGTCTTTCTTTAAGAAAGATAGTGGAAGAGGGAGAGGAAGAAAGGAATGAGGTATATCCTTATGTTATTTGATGTAGTACGTATATATATATATTTTTCTCTTATGTTGTTTGATGAATAACGTAAGAGCTACGGTTCTTGTGGAATTCGTACCTACTTGGAGGCGTTCAAATCGATTATAGTATATATGGTTAAAAAGATTTATATCAAAAATAAATATGATATAGATATAAAATTCAAAGCTTATATTGACTAATATTTTATCGATATAATCGTTTTATCTGTAGCATGTTCAAAGAACGACATCACGTCCTGTTTTACAACTGCGCAATAAGTTTTATGATCTGAGCAAAACATGCGTGTCCTGATACAGTGGCTTGAGCATGGGGGGGTTAACCCTCCCCCAAATGAAACCTTTCGATATTTCAGAAACGCTGTTTTAAAAGGCAAAGTTTTGTAGCATTCGAAATTGTTTTTATGTCTCATGACAACAACTGAACGTGTTTTCTTCATGAAGACGAGGAAGTGGTAAGTAGTCAAGGACCAGGGTGTTCCATTGCAGTGAAAAACCAATTAATGGGTACACTGAAAGTTTCTGCGGCAACGAGGCGATGGCAAATTTGAATGTCTTATTTCGGATTACTCTAAAGCACACTGAAAAGAAAGGAGCTTTAATTGAAATACCAAGACAACATGAAAACAAAACCAACACCATAACACAAACACAGAAAATCCAGAAGATTATTACAGGATTTCATTTTACGTACCATTTTTACACATGTTTATTAATGCTTTGGAAAATAGCTTTCTCGCATCTGTCTAATCAGAATTCCAGTCACTTTTCCAAACAAATCCCAATGTGCCACCATCCTCTCAAGATATTGATAGCTTCAAAACTTTAATTGAATTTTATACAGGTGACCTGAATGGCTCGCTAGAAGAACTAATCGCAGAAATGAAACTATGGTACTGTAGGATCGCCTACAAAGAAAAGGAGCTCTGGCCAAAAGATGCATTAAATACTTTAAAACTGTGCTGCAGTGAAGTGTTACCCAATATAAAAGCATTGATCCAAAACAGTGAAGTGCTACCCAATATATAAAACATTGATCTAAAACTGTGCTACAGTGAAGTGTTACCTAATATAAAAGCATTGATCCAAAACAGTGAAGTGCTACCCAATATATAAAGCATTGATCCAAAACTGTGCTACAGTGAATTGTTACCCAATATAAATGCATTGATCCAAAACAGTGAAGTGCTATCCAATATATAAAGCATTGATCCAAAACAGTGAAGTACTACCCAATATATAAAGCATTGATCCAAAACTGTGCTACAGTGAAGTGTTACCCAATATAAAAGCATTTATCCAAAACGGTGAAGTGCTACCCAATATATAAAGCATTGATCCAAAATTGTGCTACAGTGAAATGTTACCCAATATAAAAGCACTGATCCAAAACAGTGAAGTGTTACCCAATATAAAAGCATTGATCCAAAACAGTGAAGTGTTACCCAATATAAAAGCACTGATCCAAAACAGTGAAGTGCTACCCACAGAGTAAAAAATTCACTGTAGATTTTACGGTTTTAAACCGTTTTTCAGAGTGCCAACACAAAACTGTAAAATCTACAGTTTTATGCAGTGCTGGAGCAAAGCTATAGCTTTGCTCCAACACATTCAACACATTCGTTCCAAGAAATTATTTGTGTTTTCGTGATTATTTGGACTGTGACTCGCTCCAGCCAAATTCTATGTTGTTGTCTTCATTAAATGCAGTGTTGGAGCAAAGCTATAGCTTTGCTCCAACACTGCATGAAACTGTTGATTTTACGGTTTTGTGTTGGCACCCTGAAAAACGGTATAAAACCGTAAAATCTACAGTCAATTTTTTACAGTGCAGTATATAAAGCATTGATCCAAAACTGTGCTACAGTGAATTGTTACCCAATATAAAAGCACTGATCCAAAACAGTGAAGTGCTACCCAATATATAAAGTATTGATCCAAAACTGTGCTACAGTGAAGTGTTACCCAATATAAAAGCATTTATCCAAAACGGTGAAGTGCTACCCAATATATAAAGCATTGATCCAAAACTGTGCTACAGTGAAGTGTTACCCAATATAAAAGCATTGATCCAAAACAGTGAAGTGCTACCCAATATATAAAGCATTGATCCAAAATTGTGCTACAGTGAAGTGTTACCCAATATAAAAGCACTGATCCAAAACAGTGAAGAGTTACCCAATATAAAAGCACTTATCCAAAACAGTGAAGTGCTACCCACAGAGTAAAAAATTCACTGTAGATTTTACGGTTTTAAACCGTTTTTCAGAGTGCCAACACAAAACTGTAAAATCTACAGTTTTATGCAGTGCTGGAGCAAAGCTACAGCTTTGCTCCAACACATTCAACACATTCGTTCCAAGAAATTATTTGTGTTTTCGTGATTATTTGGACTGTGACTCGCTCCAGCCAGATTCTGTGTTGTTGTCTTCATTAAATGCAGTGTTGATTTTACGGTTTTGTGTTGGCACCCTGGAAAACGGTTTAAAACCGTAAAATCTACAGTCAATTTTTTACAGTGCAGTATATAAAGCATTGATCTAAAACTGTGCTACAGTGAATTGTTACCCAATATAAAAGCACTGATCCAAAACAGTGAAGTGCTACCCAATATATAAAGCATTGATCCAAAACTGTGCTACAGTGAAGTGTTACCCAATATAAAAGCATTGATCCAAAACAGTGTAGTGTTACCCAATATAAAAGCATTGATCCACATACTAGGTACTCTACAACTTCAGAAAGTGGGCATTCGGTTTCAACACTGCGTCTCTTAAAATAGTATCTACTATGACGAAGTAAATTTTCCCATCATTTTTATGCCAGGGGCGGGATTCGAACCCACAACTCTCGAATCCGCGTGCTATCCACTATACTACACTGGCATGTGCTCTCACTGTTATCTGCCTTTATCTCATGTGCGTCCTGCGGGGCAGGCACTTCACACTGCGTAATACCATATCAGAACTGAGACTCAATGGGTTAGCATTACTTCACATTAATCGAGAATACGCACCTAAAACTCAGGAAGTTTTAGATGAACTAGCAACAACATCCAGAAGGCTGCTAATACGACTCAAGTAATGGTAAGTAAAAGTAAATTAAGAGTTGAATCAAATCAAAAAATATTTATCGAAATGAGTGTCGTCAGCGATAGGGATTGTTAACCTTACTGTAGAATTAAAAAAAGCGCCATTATGCAAATGAAGATTGTTTCACAAGAAGGTACATTTTTATTTCGTTCCAGAATTACTTGTATCTTTTAACCATTTAACAGTAAGTAGTGCAGTATTCTTGTTTTCTGCGTAGATAAATAGCAAAATATAAGTGGTCAACCATTATGTGGTGATAAGAATATTAATAATATTTATTTGCATATTTTTGCGCGGACGTTGCGTGCATTTAAAAAATGCACTCATAACACATTTAGTTGCATACAAAATAAATTTCGTACCCCCCCCCCCCCGGAAAAAATTATGGACACGCTACTGATTGTGAATAAATTTCAAAACAAAGTTACAATTAAATCCTAATTCTACCGTTAGCCCTGAAGTTGTTTTCTTGAAATACTAAAACATTGCAAAAGTTGCGCTAACTTGGTTTCACTCACGCCCATTATTTTTGGTATCATTTCTTAGATTTTGAATTATTATTACGTTCAGGAATAAACACGACATTATTCAGCGTACTATGAATTTGATGCCCAGCACTTATTACGCTTAGTACGAAACAGAAATCTGATATCACACCTGTAACTTCGAGAACCGAGACTGTAACAGGCTTTTGCCATGCCCTCCTCCATAAGTCACGCTAAACGATGCAAAACCCTTGTCACCGGCTTGGAAAAATGAAAAGAGCAGTGTAAATTATTCTCTTTCTCTCTCCAGTAGCATGTTTGGAGGAACTGCATGATAGGACCAGCAGGAGCTTAGCAAAGCAGGAGGCGGCGGCTTATCCTCGATGAGAAGCATCATTAAGCGATGCGAGCGCGAAAAGGAGCAACCGCATAGCACGCACGAGCGGAGCCAACATCCCCACCGCAGTTGCACAACAATGGCGGTTACTTACAGCCTTGTTGGTTCCACGCAGCTCTGGGGTTGAGTGACAAAGGGAGGAAGAATTGCTATAAACAAGACGTCATTTTTCAGACGGATGTATGGAACGCCTAAACTCATGTTTCAGGAAAGGAGCTGCTTATTCTTGTTTACCGTATCTTTGATCGAAAGAGCGTGACGGCTTGAGGAAATTCTGATACCGAATCGAATGTCTGCGTTCATGACATTAATATCTCATGCGTCCACAATGTACATTAAATATTCAAATTACTTTGCTCGAGAGCGACGGAATTTAATATTCATCTTCAGATTTTTTTCCACATGAAACAGTTGGAGCATCACCCATCCACTTCATGTAGCAATTTTAAAATTCTTACATAAAATGAGCAGGAAATTCTAGAAGCAATTTTGAAATTTCTATAAAACTTTTTATTTTTAAATTATACAATTTATTTTTCTTTTCGGATGAAACTTCCATTGTTAGCAACTCTTAGGGCTGTAAGCAGTCGCCTGTCTCTAATTTAGGGCCACTGGTTCGAAGGAAGGAACTGAGCCAGCGATATCAGACAGGCACATCATCTCCCATGCCTCATACGGGGTTCGAATCCAGCTCATCTCAGGTAAATGGTTAGAACCAGGCGCCTCAGACCACTCGGCCGACTGGGAGGCAAAGAAAGAAAAGCTACATTAACAAAGAAATCAAAAAGACTAAACGGTAAAAAAATCTGAAATTCACGAGTCACTTTGCTGAATTAATCCATTGGTGAATTAACGGAGCATATTTGTGATACAACTTTTCCGCGAAATCATAGGCATAGCAACTGGGGGGGGGGGGGGAGGTCGGACCCCAGATTTTCAGAGTCGGGAACCCTCATATATATATATAAATACATGTATATGTATTTTTGAAGATGCATACATTAATATTATTAATAACATCTATGAAAATGTAAGTGTAAAGATTCGGTTATTTGAGAATACAGCACCCATAAAAATTGGAAAGGGAGTGAGACAAGGCGACACTATATCTCCCAAACTCTTTAATGCCACTTTGGAAAATGTCTTTCAATCACTGAACTGGGAAAACAAAGGGATAAAGATTAATAGAGATTACCTAACTCACCTTCCTTTTGCTGATGACGTAGTCATTTTTGGAACTACCCCATCAGAGGCGCAGAGTATGATCCAGGAACTTGCTGACAAGAGTAAAGAAGTGGGATTAAAAAATGAACTTTCAGAAGACAAAAGTGATGTACAATGCTTTTACAAGAAATAAAAATTTATCGATTGATGGGAAAAAGCTGGAGATAACCAATACCTACAGTTATTTTGGACAGCAGATATCAAGTGAAGGTTACATTGATGAAATTAATCGGCGTATAAAACTTGCCTGGAGAGCTTTTGGAAGAAACAGTATAATTTTCAAGAGCAATATACCATTATGTCTGAAACGAAAAGTGTTTGACAATGCATCCTTCCAGTGCTTACGTATGGTGCAGAGACGTGGACCTTAACTAAAATAGACATACAAAGACTGCAGACAACTCAAAGATGCATGGAGAGGTGCATGCTTAGTGTAACTAGGAGAGATAAGAAGAGGAACTCGTGGATCAGAAAAATGACCAGAGTGGAAGACATCATGGTCAAAGTAAAATACCTGAAATGGCAATGGGCTGGACATATTGCCAGGACAGACCATCGAGGGACAGCCGAAATTTTAGACTGGATTCCAAGGGACAGGGAAAGACCCAGAAGAAGGCCACATGGGAGATGGGTGGATGTAATTCGAAAGTATGCGGGAGTAACATGGAGTAGACTGACACAAGACAGACCGTTGTGGAAGAAACTTGGGGAGACCTTCGTCGAGCAGTGGATTGATAATGGTTGACAATGATGATGATATATATAATGTGTGTGTGTGTGTGTGTGTGTGTGTAATCGAACTCCCCCAGATTTTGAAACATGGTTACGCCGCTGCGGGAAATGACCGGAGAAAACCTAAATTTCACGAATTTTTTATACGCCAGAAAAATTCTGAATTTTCAGAAGCCTTTCCACAATTCCTTTCTTATACTAATGATAAATTGCCGTTTCTTAGAAGTATTAACGGAAAATTTTGAATTTTCAGAAAACGTTTCGCAATTGCTTTAATATATTGGCCGTAAATTGCCGTTTCTAAGATGTGTTTATGGAAAATTCTAAATTTTGAGAAACCATTACGCAATTCCTTTCTTATATTGACGGTAACTTGCAGTTTTTAAGATGTGTTAACTGAAAATACTGAATTTTCAGAAACATTTCCGTAATTCCTTTTGCACATTAACGGAAAAAATCTGTTCTCATCATTTTTTCCGTATCCACATGACGGAAAATTTTCGTCAATGAATACGATTCGCGGGAATACTCGAGGTTTCATTCACTGTAAAATCCCGTCGTCTGTGGGAGAACCTGATTTTGAAGTTATGCAGCGAGATCGGATATTGTGGATAGGATATCACATGAATTTTGGTTATTGTGGCACAGGATATTTCTTCTCCTCTTCCCCATTTTGTGCTCCAGCTATTGTACATTTTGTTACTGTAAGACATCGGGTACTTGAATTATTGTACACATGATTGTATGATGTCTATGTATCAGTCTTTTGACCCCCTTAAGACAAGGACTATTATAGCTTTCAAGAGAAAGTTTTGTATTTACGAATTTCGTGAAATAATACTACACTGAAGAGCAATTTACTTACAGATACCTGTCTAGTAACGTGTAGCACCACCTTTAGCCCTGATGACGGTGGCGATGCGTCTCGGCATGGACTCGTCAAGACACCGGAAGCGTTGGGAAGCCATACGGATCCACGACCCCTGAACAAGCTCCCACAGTTCACGAAGATTTGATGGAGGGGGGTCAGAGCCTCGAACATCTCTCTCGATGGCATCCTAGATGTGCTCGATGGGATTGAGGTCAGGGGACCTAGCTGGCCAAGGGAGCGAGGTCACGTCGGTGGAGTGTTCATCCAACCATTCGGATACAATTTGGGAGCTGCATTGTCTTGTTGCAGGATGAGGTCCCCAGTTGGATGTTGAAGACGCACAAACGGGAGCAAATGGTCTTCCAGGATATCTTGGTAACGTTGACCTGTGAGGGACAATGTCACACGTACCAGGGGGTCCCATTTTAGTCCACATAAACAGTCCCCAGACAAGAATGCCACCCCCACCAGCTTGAAGAGTACCCTGCTGGCAAGAAGGATCCATCGCTTCACGTGGTTTGCGCCGTACTCGTATCCTGTCATCCACATGTACCAATGTGAATCTCGACTCATCAGTCCAGGCAACATTTTTCCACATGTCTAGGGTCCCGTGGCGATGTTCCCGCGCCCATGCTAATCTTTGCACCCTGTGATGTGCGGTCAGCAGCGGTACCCTCGAGGGACGATGGCTTCTGTACCCCATAGCGAGGAGATGGTTCTGGATAGTGTGGCTGCTTACACGTTTTTGTGCACCAGCGTTAAATTGCCGAGTGATATCTTGCACTGTGGCCCGTCTATCCGCTGTTACAATGCGAGCTAGCCGACGATGACCCCGCTCATCCACATGCTGTTGTCCACGGCAGTTGGCCCTTGCAGGGATGGTTTTACCGGATTCGATGTACTCACGGTGCACCCGTGACACAGTTGCTCGTGAAAATTCCAGTGCTTGCACGACTTCCGAGATAGAGTGACCCATTCGTCCGGCCCCGACAATTTGCCCACGATCAAATGCGTTTAGATCCTTCGTCTTACCCATACTGCGTCTGACTCTTACTGATTCCCGTCGCATCACTCCTTATATTGTCGGATGGCTGCATACGTGATGTCGTTTCCGTTTACAGGGTCGCCCACAGCGCCACATTTGCATAACGCCAGCTGTCTCTAATTCAATTGCTCTTCAGTGTATAAAGCAATATATTTTACCTTTTCTTACAGGTAATTGGTTGTTAGTTTAAAAACATATCAAGTTCCAAAGCATTCTGTTGCTTCGGAAAATCACGACGACAAAAAAAAAAAAAAAAAAAAAAACTTAATTTATTATAAATCCCCCTACATAAAAAATTAATTGTTACAAACCTATTCAAAATAATAATAAGAAAATAAAATGACAAATCACCCGCATTAATGACGAAAACATTTCATCATAGCACAACTAGAGTTCTGCCTTGAACGTGATGGCGAATCCTGGGTCTTTCTGGCTTAGTAGTTAAGACGGGTGGTTTCTGTTGAGCCAACCGAAACGACATAGGGCCGCCCCGGTAGCGCAGTGGTCTAAGCGATGGCTTCTGATTTTTCGTCCGAAAGGGGTCCGGGTTCGAATCCCGGTGAGGAATGGATGTTGTTTGTCTTACGGCACTGGCTCTCTCTCTTCCCTGGAACCAGTAGCCCTAAATTAGGTACGGGAGGAAGCTTATAGCCCATTGTGTTGCTCACGGTGGTCGTTAGACCTCCAATAACAATAAAACGACATGGGATCGCGTCCCATCACAAAAAGTTACCTCCGGTGGAAGGGTTAAAAAACTCAGCGTTTTAGATTTTGCGAAATTTCTGTATAAAATACAGAAAAACCCGAAACAGACTTTTCTGAAATATACAGAATTACTGACTACAGAAAATCTCTCGAAATACGGAAGTTATAAGGAACAGGAACTTTTTGAAACGGAAATTTCGTCAATAGACGAACACCTACTGACAACTTTTCTGCACGCTATTTTCAGGAATTTTCCGTGAATTTACACCACTTATTTTTTATAATATAGAACAAAACCAGCTTTTTTTTTATGAGAGGGATATAACGACGCGCATGAGTACTGAATGCACTAAGAATCCCCCGCCCTATTTGATTTATGATTTGACAAGCCCCATCAGCTTCTAAGGCTATAAGCATAATTTGTGTCTGGTTTGGGGTCATCCAAGACGGGAAAGCGGGTAGGCGCACCACCTGTGTCTCATCCAGGACTTGGGCTGGGGTCCAACTCGAACGAGTAGCCGGAAGCCAGCGTCTCTGACCACTCTCCCACCGTACGGCCACTGAGTTTTAAAAGAACGTTTTGCATAACACACAGATGAATGAGTTTGCATACTCGTATATGCTTACGACAAAGGAAACTGAATTCTGCTGCGAAAATCATAGCTGCTTTAGAAAGATTTTGTAGGAGTGACGGTCTGTCAAAAAAGTCTAGAATGGCTATGTATTGAAGTGTAAATTCTCTGATGTATGGTATTGAAACCTAAGCACTCACCATGATTACAAAGGTGGGGTTTGTGACAACACCCGTTTTGATCACGCAAGGAAATTTGTTCGCATATGTGTAATGCGAAACCAAATAAATATTACTTGGGTGCGGGAACAAATATCCAGAGATGACTTCTGCTTATTGAAAGAAAGATCGAAGCGATGCTAGCTAAATAAATATATTAGACTCAATGATCTGGAAATAAAATTAAGAGACGGCCAAAAAAAAAAAAAAAAAAAAAAAAAAAAGAAGAAAAATCGAAAAATCGTATGGCTGCCCCAGTAACCCAGTGGTTTGCATTCTGAGGGAAGGACTTTATGTTCGTCTTACAGCGCTGGGTCACTCTCTTTCCCCTAGAAGCAGCGACCCCGGATTAAGGACAGGCGGCTGCTTGTAGCCTATAGAGGTCGTTAAACCCCGAAATAAAAAAAAAATTAAAACATCCATGACAAAAAATCGTGAAAAATGTTAAGAACGCAACTATTCATCAAACTACAGCGACCCTAAATTAGGGACGGGTGACTTCCTATAACCTTAGAGTTGCTTGCAGCGGTCGTTAAACCCCGAAAATAAATAAATAAATAAATAAAACATCCATAACAAAATATCGGAAAAAGTAACTGCCACGGAAAGCGCCTCGGGTTCGATCCCAGGCAGGTACGAACCCTCGATCCACTAAATATCTGCCATGCGTCGGATGGGCACGTTAAGCCGTCGGACCCCGGGTACAGGCTCCCCGGTAATAAATAAGGGCGTCTTCCTTCTCCCATTTTACTTAGCTTCCGTGTCACTTTCCTATCGGGCGCTCTAGCGCAAATCTCCTAGTTTCCTGTTTCTAAAGGTTGTTTAAGACCTGGGGTCAGACACTCCTTTCCTAAAATCCTCTACATATGATCTGATCTGATCTGCCGACTTAGAACGCAGCTGCTTGTAGTCAGTTGACGGAAGTTTAGGTAGAATTCCTGGTGAAATTTGAATTTCGGAATATCAAAGACCCGAAAATTAGTCCTGCCTCTTCAAACCAGGGCAAAAATTATTACTTTGTATGAACTTGGATTCAGTAGTCGTAAAGTTGCTGTTAAATGTGGCTGTG
Source organism: Macrothele yani (assembly GCA_039090855.1). NCBI lineage: Eukaryota > Metazoa > Arthropoda > Arachnida > Araneae > Macrothelidae > Macrothele > Macrothele yani. The sequence continues at coordinate 113,626,506 of CM077026.1, forward strand.
ATCATTCCACTGTCTTGCGCACCACTAAAAGAGTTGCAGAAACTGGATGTGTGGGAAACAGAAAAAAAGAACAGGTCGACCAAGGCTGTGTACCGAACGTTATGATCGCGTGTTGATTCGTCGATCCTTAAAATCAAGGTTTAAAACAGCCACTGATTTAAGAAAATGAGTGGGAGAATGAAGTAGGTATTATTGCATCTGTACGTACATTTCGTCGTAGGCTACAAGAAACTGGACTGACTGCAGGAAAAGCTTCACGAAAACCTTTCCTTACTGAACAACGGCTCAAAAGAATTGCTTGGGCCAAGGCACACAAGAATTGGACTGTTGATGAATGGAAAAACGTTGTTTTCAGTGATGAAACAACTGTTACTATTTTTGCTAATAATGGAAATAATTATGAACGTCGTTGAGCTGCTGAAAAATATGAGGCATGTTGCATCCAGCCCACAATCAAGCACCTACATTCGGCGAAGTTATGGTCTTGTATTTCAGCTAGTGTTGGCCGTCTGCTCATTGTTGATGGCACATGGAATGGATGGAAATATGTGGATATTTTGGAGTCCAAACTACTACCATCTGCACAAGACATGGGTTTGCGGAATTTTATCTTTCAGGACGATTACGCGCCATGTCATCGGTCAAAGTTGGTTGACGATTGATTTAATCGAAAAGTAATAAGAAAACTTAAGTGGCCGGCACAATCACCGGATCTTAATCCCATAGAGAATCTGGTGGTGAGATTGAAGCAAATGATCCTTCAACAAGGACCCACATCTAAAACAGCATTAATTGAGTCTGTAAGGGCCGTATGGCACCGTGTTATCAACAATAGACAACTAGAGAAGTTCATTAGTTCCATGCCAAGAAGGTGCACTTTGTTACTAAGAAACCGTGGTCATCCAATTAAATATTAAAGCGTATTTTGCTTGTTGGTAAGTTATTTCAAGTGCCCTGGAAGTTTTAAAAATGTATTGTACAGTAATTTTACGTTACACTAATTTCCCAAATTCCACTATTTTTTGCTTTTTATGACTAGAAGCTGTACTTTTGCTTGTAACGTCACTTTTATTGCTGATAATAACATTCTGTGAACATATTTGAATTGAGCGTAAAATTTCCTTTAAAATATTGTACAGTATAATATGTATTCCTGATTTTAACATTACCCTGTATAAGTTGACTTCAAACATCAAAAATTGACTTTCGCTCTACTGGTGCAGGAGTTTTGGCTACGATTGTAGTTGTAGTCAAAAACTGATTTTCTTTCTCCATGGCACTCTCTTTCTGAAAATTCCTGAACCATCAAATATATTTTAACATAAGAAGGGCGCGATAGCAGAATGTTGGAATATGGAAATCAGATTGGTTTATTTTATCCCTAACATCCAATTTTCACTAACTACTGACATTTTCAAAGCAAAACTATGCCCGAATTTTCTACAAAAACGGATTAATTTCTAAACACCAAAATTTTAAAACTGCAAACATGTTTCCAACTCATTTTGCCTATCTTAAAGAAACAAGGCTGCATTACGAAATTCTTTAGATGTAGATAGTTTTTAGTGAAATGGGAAAACCATTCCTAAATTAAAAATACGGTAGAAAAAGGTATCGAAAAGTATGGCATAAAAGCTTTCCGAAGTGCATTTAAAAAGGACATCTTATCCAATTTGTGTCTTATAAAAAGTCCAAAATAAAAAGTTGTGCAAAGAAAAAGAAAAACAGAAAATCAATGCGAATTCATAAATCATTAATCATGAAAACAAAACAAGATTATATGGGAATTTTGAGGACGATCACGCATGCGTGAAAGAAGACAGGAAACGCGGAGAATAGAATTCTGATGAATAACTAGGAAAAGAGGCAAGAATTACTTCCTGTTCTGCCATGTTTTATGTTCCGTGAAATATATCTAAGAACGAGAAAGAATAATGTGAATATTTAAATGTGCCATAACTCATAATTAAAGCATCATTTCTTTGTCAGGAATCTTTTCCATATTGAATTGACCGTGATTGAGTTTCATAATTATTTCGCAAATTTCTGGCTAGATTACCACCAAAAAAATTGAAAAATAATTATGAACTGTTCCGATGCTGTGAAAAGTTAGTATTTTATAAAATATCCTAAAAAGACATAAGCAGTTTTTGCCCTACGACGTTCCTCCTGTTGTTCCTTACGTTTATCGCAGGAAGAATTCGCATTCTTCAAACTTATGAAGTTAAAAAAAATGTGAAGTTAATACTTCCTGTTCTGCCATGTTTTATGTCCCGTGAAATGCATCTAAGAACGCGAAAGAAAAATGTGAATATTTAAATGTGCCATAACTCATAGTTAAAGCATTATTTTTTTGTCAGGAATCTTTTCCATATTGAATTTATCACGATTGAGTTTCATAATTATTTTGCAAATTTCTTTCTAGATTGCCACTGAAAAAATAGAAAAGTAATTATAAATTGATCCGATGTTGTGAGAAGTTATTATTTTTATAGAATATAAAAACATAAACAGTTTTTTGCCGCAGGAAATTTCTCCAGTTGTTCTTTGTATTTATCACAGGAAGAATTTGCGTTATTTACAACGTCCAGTAACGATAATAGAACCCGCATCTTCCGATTTACCATAGAGTATGTTACCGTTACAGAATCTATAACAAAGAACCTCCAAGCAACTGAGGATGTGTTCTCATGGGGTAGCGGAAGGGACGTCGCCAAGGGGGAGCCCACCCTGAAATTTGTTTTGTCCGCCCAGTTCAAAATGAGCCATTTTTCAATATATTTAGTAGTCGGAAAAGTCATGACGTATTTTGGCACCCGATGGCGGTTGGGCGGTTTTGGAAGTACTAGAGGCATGCGTCTAAATGGAATAGTCTGTTATCGCTATGGCATTACACAGGTGCCAGTTCTAGCTGCAGTCTAAATGGAATAGTGAGCGATTTGGTTGAATTGCGGAGATTTAACATCAAGTTAAAGATGGAAGACCGAACTGTGCATTTTCGCCTTATTTTACTTTTTTACTTCCGTAAAGGGAAGAACGCGCGTCAAGCTTGTGTAAAGTTCCGTAAAGTGTACGGTGATAATGCTCTACAAGAACGTCAGTGCCAGCGGTGGTTCGCAAAATTCCGTGCTGGTGATTTTGACCTCAACGATGCTTCTCGGTCTGAGACGTCAACCAAGGTTGATGACTACCAAAGCAAGGCATTGATCGAGTCAAACCCACGTTACACAACACGAGAGATTGCAGACACATTGCACATCCATCATTCAAGCGTTCACGACCACACCTGAAGAAGCTGGGATACGTAAGCAAGCTCGATGTGTGGGTTCCTCATGAACTCAAAGAAGCTCAATTGATGGCGTGTATAAACATCTGCGATATGCTCAGTAAACGTGAGGAAAACGATCCTTTTTTGAAGTGACTGATAACTGGTGACGAAAAGTGGATTGTGTACAACAATGTGCTGCGCAAACGGCCTTGGTCCCGACGTGCTGCTTCGCCTCAAACGACATCCAAAGCAGACATTCATCAGCGGAAGGTTCTGGTCTCAATGTGGTGGGATTTTAAAGGTGTCGTGCTTTTGGAGCTCCTACCACGGAACCAAACAATCAATTCGAATGTGTTCTGTCGGTAATTGGACAGTTTGAACGAATCCATCATCCAGGAACGTCCAGAGCTCGTTCGTCGTAAAGGTGTTGTGTTCCATCACGACAACGCGAGACCACACACAAGTTTGATCACCTGCCAAAAATTATTGGAGCTTGGGTGGGATGTGTTGCCACACCCAGCATACTCGCCTGACCTTGCGCCGTCAGACTTCCACTTGTTTCGCTCTCTTCAACAGTTCTTGCGTATTATAACGTTCAATTAAGATGAGGCTGTAAATCAGCACCTTGTATAGTTTTTCGCCACGAAAGACAGGTCCTTCTATGAACGAGGCATTCTGCAGCTCACTGAAAGATGGCAAAAGATTATCGAACAAAACGGGCATTATATCATTGATGGATCTTTGGGTTTTCTATCAATAACTGACCTTTGCAAAACATGGCTAGAATACGTCATGACTTTTCCGACAACCCAATATGTATCTGGACATTTCCAAATAATAAGTCTTGTGTTTTATATCATGTAGCCATACGTATTTGCCCCTAGAATGTGCGTTGTCTAGGTTTCCCTAGAAAGGATTATCAAAATAGCATTCGCAGGACCATGAAAATTCAATTGTTCTCCACTCTTCCAATTCCTTAGTCTAAGCCTCTTATTCATATTTGTATGTCCAAGGGGTTAATGAGGAGGGTGGGCAGGAATTCACTGAGGAGGTCAATACTATAATTGCTATGTTTGTTTTCTTTACAAAATAGGGTATTCCAACACGGAAAGTGGAGTTGTGGAAACAAAATTTGGCGGTGACGGAAACCGCGTCTCCTCGCCCTGGAGTAGCTACACTGAGACTAAGTGAGCTACACCGACGAATTTTATCGCTGTAGATTTATCGTCTTGCCACGTGTTTCGCCTCCGTAGTACGTCACAGAGTCTAAAGTTACACTAGCACTCTTAAGACTGTCCCGGGACAGTACACTGAGAAAAACGTTTTATTAATTCAACAAAAAAAAAAAAAAGAAGAACAAATCCGATATGCAGTCAACAAACAATTTTGTTGAATTTGCAAAATTATTTTGTTGAAAATTATTGTTGATTTAAAAAAATTATTTTTATCACGACAAAAGGTTTTGTTCATTTAACAAAATGATTAGGTCGATTTTGGGGAATTTGTTTGATAGAACAAAACATATTGTTATCATGACAAAATGTTTTGTTGCTGCAACAAAACATATTGTTACCGTGACACAGTATGGTTTGTTGCAGCAACAAAATATATTGTTACCGTGACACAGTATGTTTTGTTGCAGCAACAAAACATTTTGTTATGAAAACAATATGTTTTGTTGGATCAAACAAATTCTCAAAAATCGACCTAATCATTTGGTTAAATGTACAAAACGTTTTGTCGTGATAACAATAAATTTTGTTAAATCAACAATAATTTTCAACTAAATAATCAAATAGAAGTCATCGCTCTTTCCGCGTTTATCAGTGAGTCACAGAAAAATTTCTCAGCGGCCGCCACCGGGAATCGAACCCAGGGTCTTCCAGTTACGCGTCGGATGTGCTTCCACTGCACTTCGACGCGTAACCGGAAGACCCTGGGTTCGATTCCCGGTGGCGGCCGCTGAGAAATGTTTCTGTGACTCGCTGATAAACGTGAAAAGAGCGATGACTTCTATTTGATGTTCCTGGTCCACGTCAACTGTGTATTTATCTACAAAATAATTTTGCAAATTCAACAAAAAAATTTGTTGACTGTATATCGAAAAAATTCTTTGTTGATTCAACAAAATTAACAAAACGTTTTTCTTAGTGTGAAAGTGCAGGAAGCAGCCGAGGATTGCTTTGTAGTACAGGAATGCAATTCAAAGTCGCTGGCTTGAAGGAAGGGAGTTAAGAAGTAGAAAGATATTGTGTTTGCGTGGCACGACTTTAAAATTTGATTTCGGTGAATAAAAACGACATTTTCATTTAAACTGTCCAAGTATAGTGCTATTTTTCTAAGCAAAACTGCAAAATTTTGATAAGCAATTTAAAACGATGCATTCAGAGCAAGCAAAAGTGAAAGGCGGCATTCTAGCAACACTTGTATATCTTACAGCAGCGGCGTAACCAGTCAGATACGTGTATGTGTGTGTGTTCGTGTCGAGAGGATGAGGACTGCAGCAATTCTTCTACAGCGGGTAGTGAAAAGTATTCAAAATTCGTTCTCTCAGTGTTTCGTAAACAAACGTTGCTATGAAGTTTGCCCCACCAAAATTAATGCTCGCCCACCCGTCGCCCATCCTGATTTCGAAGCTTAGCGACGTCCTTGTGTAACGTCAGCATACTAGAACGTAAATCGGAAGATGCGGGTTCGATTCTCGTTTCAGGACGATGTAATTTTCAAATTTTCCTGAGGCATGCCTACTTGCATGATTAATTTGGCACCCAACTTCCTGTAACATCTATTTGAGTATCAATGTAGTGATTAATAATAAGGAACTATACACCAACAGTACTACGAATAGTATAACTATACTAGGAATCCGAATTTCTTGGCATAAAGCAGAAATCAAAGTTTCCAAGCTTTCACATATCAACTAGATGGCTTTTTCAAGGAAAGTAGACAGAGCTGTCCATGGGGAGCCTCTCGCTCCTAATTCAATTTTTGGGAAGTGAGGTTGGTGACCACCATGAGCAACTCGTGTTTCTATAAAAGGTCGTCCGTCCCTGGTTTGGGTGCTCTGCTACCAAGGAAGGAGAAAGCCTGCGCTGCGTGACTAAACATTTCGCAACTCCTACTTACAGCTTAACTATGCATGTGTACATAGTGGTGTTTTATAGATGCGATATACACTATATTGACAAAAGTCACCGGAAACCTAGAAGAGAAACACAACATAGCATTTATTGACATACATCAGTACGGTGTCGATCCACCTTTGGCCTTAATGCATGCACTGACCTTTCGAGACTATGCTTTCCACAAGGTTTTGGAACACAGCGATAGGTATGCGCTTCCATTGAGTACATAATTTCGCCGCTAACTGTTCCTTAGTAGTAGGCCTTGGTTCCAAATTTCATATGTTGCGCTCTAATTCATCCCATAGGTACTCTATGGGATTAAGATCAGGGCTCTGTGCTGGCCAGTCCTCAAACGATACGGAATTATCATCAAACCACGCCGTAACAGTCCCAGCTTTATGGCTCGGTGTATTATCCTCCTGGTACCAACAAAGCTCAGTTCCATAGTATTGCCACAGAGTTGGTAGGGCATAATTGCCCAGAATATCGAGGTAGACGTGCTGGTTAGCACGTTTGCCCACGATAACCAATGGGCTGGGACCATACAACGAAAAATACCTACACACGAGTCCACTGCAAGCTCCAAACTTGACCGTAGAAACAGTACACTGTAATAAATAGCGTTCCCCCGGATGCCGCCATACCCACACACGGCCATCAGACTGATGGATCGTGTATCTTTTTTTTTTGATTGGAGCTTTAACGACTACCGTGAGCAACTCAATGGGCTATAAGCAGTCGCCCGTCCCTAATTTAGGGTCACTGGTTCCAGAGAAGGGAGAGAGCCAGTGCCGTAAGACAAACACAACATCCATGCCTGGCCGGGATTCGAACCCGGACCCCTTACGGACGAATGATCAGAGGCCAGCGCCTTAGACCACTGCGCACGGGCGGCATCGTGTATCTGGATTAATCAGTCCATAGGACCCTTTTTCATTGATCTACGGTCCTTGATAAATGTTCTTTACAAAATGCTAAACGACTAGTAGCATTCCGAGTGGAGATGAAAGGCTTATGAGCAGCCGCACGACCACGGTAACACATGGAATGAAGTTCTCTGCGAATGGTGCGTGTACATACCGAGGTTCCAGCATTTTTACTCACCTGTACACTGAGGTCTTGTGCAGTACTCCGTCGATAAGTTGTAACGACTCTTCCGAGGCTTCGACGTCCTCTATCACTGATTTTCTTTGGTCTGCTGGTACATTTTGCTACTTCAGTCACGTCATATGTCTTCCACTTATTCAGTACATCCGAAAGAGTTGACTGGGGTATGTTTAAACGCCTTTCGATTTCTCTCATTAACAACCCACTAATATAACTCCCAACAATCTTTCCTTTATCAAAGTCAGTTGTCTCCCGCCACGACATTTTCACTCAACCTCGCAGTGCGATATGATCCCCGTCAGCTGCAGGCTTGTTTTTATACCGTTTGCCCCTGTACCGCGCGTCTTAACAACACAATGGATCCGTTCCTTTACTTTTGAAGGGGTGTCCGGTGACTTTTGACAATGTAGTGTATTTGGCATAGCTTATCATTGACCTTTGCCAATATACCGAAACTTCATACCATGTAACAATAATAAAGTTTTTAAATTGTGTTATAAAATTCAGGTGTTAACAAGAATTTTCCTTTCCGTTTGGGTTTGATATCTTTGCCTAGATAGCTCTTTGTATGTGGCAAATATACCACGGCCGCCCCGATGGCGCAGTTTTCTAAGCGATGGCCTCTGATCATTCGTCCGAACGGGGTCCGGGTTCGAATCCCGGTGAGGCATGGATGCTGTGTTTGTCTTACGGCACTGGCTCTTTCCCTTCCCTGGAACCAGTGACCCTAAATTAGGGACGGGCGACTGCTTATAGCCCATTGAGTTGCTCACGGTGGTCGTTAAACCTCCAACAAAAAACAAAAAAATATACCACGAAAGAATGGATAAGATAAATTGCTGTTTCAATGGATTTATTATTGGGTAAAGCTTATTAACGGCTTGTCATGGAATTATTTTAGCACTGTAATTTATTGATGATTACTTTAATTTCTACTTTTAAGTCCAACTATATCGCTACTTGATTATTTTTCTATTCCTGATCTTATTCATTTCCTGCTATTTCGCGCTCCCACAGAAGAGCCAACTCTCTCCCTCTGAAAAAACTCGTGACCTCCGCGTCCGACTGCTCTCTCTGTAACCCCCGTTCTGTTCCTCTGTTGGGACCCCTGGCTATTCCTTTGCTTGAAGGAAAGGCTTGTCGCCTCGAAAGCAATAAACTAATTATGTAGTCTCACTGCACTTTCGATCACAATGTCACTCATCTCTGCAGGAGGCAAAAAAGCAATATTATGATAAAGCACTTTACTAAGCTCGATTGCCTGAAAAATGCTCTTTTATAACTCTACTGACGACCATTTCGCTGACATCATCTTCTTGAAAACGTTGTCGATTCCCTACGCTTACTGCTATGATGACGACAAAAAACAGGCCAGATGCTAAAATTTACATTCTATTCTTGGAAATGAGTAGTGCCTAAAATCTCCGTAACACAGGATTCGAACCGAGTGCCCGTCTTGGAAGACGATTTGTCAGAAAATAGCGCTTGTGATTACTCAGTCAACAGGGGAGGCATCCCTAATTTCGAGCCACTGGATCCTCATCGTGCATTCTTCATTCTGGAGCATGGTCCGCCCTAGACGATAGCTCAGAACTCCGCGCCTCTTACCACTCTGTAATTGGGAGCGGTTCCAAGGGAGGAATAAGAAAATCCCACGTTGAGAATTTGACATGACCAACTACTTTCAGGCTGGAGAAATAAAGCTCTCAAAACAAGTTATCCAGAAAAAGACCTACCAGTTAATTTTGAAATGCTGGTTCATATTATAAAATAAGAAACCACAGCTTTTCATCTTTATCATTTCGTTATGCAGGAAAACAGCAGCGTTGTGTAGTAAAGTAATGCTTCATATTTTTATTATCAAAATATAAAGTCACATTATTCATTTTAGATTTTGTATCTTGCCGATTGACTTCAATACGAGTATGTGCAAAAGGGATCGGTTTCATATTTGGCTATTGCTGACCCAGATGGGTAGCTATTCTTATTTTACGATCGATTACCGTATATTTGGCACCTCAACAAGAGATTCTGATCCGTGCTTATAAATGACAGATTCTTGACCTGTACATGAAAACGAAATATCTCAATCAGGAATTTCCATTGATTTTCTCCAAATCAAGCATTTGACTTGGGTGTGTTTTGTATAATCTGCTTCTGGCTAGTCGACACCCCCTCATGTGTTTTATATTAAATCAGTTCATCTGTGTCTTCAGATTTTGACTACATGTATATCGAGTCAGGGTAAAGAATGTGTGATATGTTTGTATGATGGCTCCGGCTCTGTTCCTTTTCTGGAACCAGCAGCCATAAATTAGGGAGGGGGGTGACTCTGGACTATTTATAGCCCTTTGAGTTGCTCATGATGGTCGTTAAACCCAAATACAAAAAAAATTAAAATGATAAAATGATATTTGGGATAGAGAATTTATTTTGCAAAGTTAAATTTAAAAGAACTTGAGTTATCGTGATCTAGAATCGAAGTAAACTGTTCTAAGGTTAAAAGAAACAAAGTTTGTGTGGAATCGTACCTGCTTCAAGCTCTTAGATTCTAGAAAAAACAACAACAACAACATGCACACTATCTACCAACAAGTAATTCGACACCCCTGCGATCGACGATATCTGCGGTCCTGACACACGTCACGGCCTCCACCGTTAAATATCATGTGGGAAACAACAACGGAACCAGTCGCATGCAAGATGTCACGCAGTTCGGAGCTCTCTGATTTCGAGAAAGGTGTAATCGTCGGGTATCACAGAAATGGCCGATCCATACGTGACATATCCAGCGAGTTGAAGTACCCAAAATCGACAGTATCCTACGTGATTGACAAGTGGAAGATGAGAGGTGACTGTCGGAATATGCCCCGACACTGCAGACCCACAAAACTGGGAGTTAGAGACCGACGGGTGCTGGCCAGAGAAATTCGGAAGAACCGCACAAAATCAATGGGCCACATCTACGAGGAGTTACAACAGGCATCCGGTAGTGTTCTTTCGATGAATACCATCCGTACGGAAGCCCATCTGCTCGGTTATTATGGACGTGCTGCCGCCCACAAGCCTTTGATCACCAAGTCCAATAGCGCTGCTCGGCTAACGTGGTGCAAAGAACGTCGACAGTGGACCGTTGAACAGTGGAAACAGGTTCTATGGAGGGACGAATCAAGGTTCACCCTCTACCGTTCGGATGGCAGGGTCTGGGTTTGACGTCTGCCTGGAGAACGCCTCCTGCCGGAATGTATTGTGCCAACTGTGAAGTTCGGCGGCGGTGGAATTATGCTATGGGGTTGTTTCTCCTAGAATGGCACGGGACCGTTGGTCGCAATTCCTGGTAAACTCAACGCCGAGACCTACTGCACCATTTTGGATGACCATGCGCTTCCTACGTTGTGGCAGTTTTACGGGGTGGACCCATGTTACTTTCAGGATGACAATGCCACCTGTCATGTTGCGAGGTCCACCTTGGCTTGGTATGGTGACAATGGGGTTAATCGAATGGACTGGCCTGCGCAGAGCCCGGACCTTAACCCTATCGAGCACCTCTGGGACGAGTTGGAGCGTCGACTTATAGGGTTCCCTCACCGTCCGAAATCGGTGAAGGAACTGACCTGTCTTCTCTAAGCCGAGTGGAAGGAAATACCGCTAGCCGTCGTACAAAGCCTGGTTGAGAGTATGCCCTGGAGGGTAGCAGCTGTAATCGCAGCTCATGGAGGCTCCACCAACTATTGAAGGTGAATAAACTTCGTTTTCCTTTGCTATCACAGGTGTCCAATTACTTGTTGGTAGATACTGTATATATATATATATATATTTCTTTGTTGTAGTTTCTGCTTTGTTGGTTGATATATTGAAGAGGCATACAGTAGCATTATTAATAACATCTATGAAAATGCAAGTGCAAAGGTTCGGATATTTGAGGATACAGCACAAATAAAAATTGGAAAGGGAGTGAGAGAAGGTGACACCATATCTCTCAAGCTCTTTAATGCCACCTTGGAAAATGTCTTCCAATCATTGAACTGGGGAGACAAAGGGATAAAGATTAATGGAGATTATTTAACTCCCATCGTTTTGCTGATGACGTAATCATTTTTGCAAGTACCCCATCAGGACTGCAGAGTGTGATCCACGAACTTGCTGACAAGAGTAAAGAAGTGGGATTAAAAATGAACTTTTAGAAGACAAAAGTGATGTACAAATGCTTTTACAAGAAATGAAGATTTATCAATAGATGGAGAAAAGCTTGAGACAACCGATACCTACATTTATCTCGGGCAGCAGATATCAAGCGAGGGTCACATTGATGAAGAAATTAATCGGCGTATAAAACTAGGAAGGAGAACTTCTGGAAGAAACAGTACAATTTTTAAGAGCAGTATGCCATTGTGTCTTAAAAGAAAAGTGTTTCAATGCATCCTGCCAGAGCTTACGTATGGAGCAGAGACATGGACCTGAAAGCAGCATGGAGAGATACATGTTTGGTGTAACTAGGAGACATAAAAAGAGGAACTCGTGAATCAGAAAAATGACAAGAGTGGAAGACATCATGACCAGAGTGAAATCACTGAAATGACAATGGGCAGGACATGTTGCCAGAAGAACAAGCCACCGATGGACAACCGAAATTTTAGACTGTGTTCTGAAGGACAGAAAAAGACCCATGAAGAAGACCCCATGGGAGATGGATGGATGAAATTTGAAAGCATACCGGGCTGACATGGAGGAGACAGGTTCAAAAGAGACAGTCGCTCCGGTGGCGCAGTTGACCATTCGTCCGGAAGTGGTCCGGGTTCGAATCCTGGTGAGGTATGGATGTTGTGTTTGTCTTACGGCACTGTCTCTTTCCCTTCCCGGAAGTCAGTGGCCCCAAAGTAGGGACGGACGACTGCTTATAGCCCATTGAGTTGCTCATGGTGGTCGTTAAACCTCCAACCAAAAAAAAAAAAAAAAAAAAAAAAAAAAGGACAGACAGTTGTTGTGGAAGAAAGTTGGAGAGAACTTCATCCAGCAGTGGATTGATAATGTTTGACAATGATGATATATCTATCTTTACGGTTTCTTTAAGGACCAACACAAATTATTCTTCCATTATTTTTCGTAAATACCTTGTGATGTACTGTCTGGTAAAAGAATAGGCTTAAAATAGAAATCAGGATCTTAATTTTAAAAATGTTAATTAAATCTACATAATTTAATATTAAGTTATATTGCATTAAGAGATAAGGGATGCTCTTCTTGTGCATTACCGTATGCCTAAAGTAACATATCTGTCAATCATTATAATATATGATTTCGGAGATCTATCTTGTTGAAATGTGAGCATTATCACCACTGAACTTTCTACAAAAGAACGTCATACCTTTGAGACTTTGGAATCAGAAATTATAAGAAACAAATATATTTTGCTTAAATATTGTGCTTTCAAATTACTTCTATCAGGCTTTTATACTGTTAAAAATTTTATTCGGTCACATATTTATAAAAATGAGGAACTTTACACTTTGTGCAGAAAGATCTAACACCCAGCTCGACATGTTCATCACGAATTATTTACAATTCTAGGAACTTGTTTTCAGTTATAAATGAAAAAAAAAATGTTTTTCAATAATAAATTAAGAAGAATCACTCATACGAGACTTACGTTTTCTATTTTAATTAACAAGATACGAGCACTTGCAAATAGTGCACTACGCTAACAAAGGAATCTCATTGAATGTTAACATGTGCAAGAAGTCCGTAATGAAAATAACAAGTGAATGCAAAAAATTCAGAAGAATAGAAAGGTTTCTTCTGAAAGATCAAGATGTATGGCACATGTATAGGTCGTTGTCCTGACAGAAGATCTAAAAAATAGACAAATGAAAGAGTAACAGAGAAAAAATGGAGCGAAAGGAAGAGCCTTGTGTCCATCCACCGTGGAATAGATAAGACTACCATTTTTTACAGACCATGTTTTGATGAACGTGATAAGAGATACAATAATTTGAGTGAAATGTTAAGACAAGCACACTAGAAAAACTTCCGTGGCACTTTTGTGCATGTCATCGGAGCCAATAGAAGAGTTGCAGCAAGAGAGAGAGAGCACTTGTTGACAAAAAACTGAAGGGTTTGACAACGTCTTACAAAAACACAATCACGCAACATTCCCGTTGTATTCATCTGAATAAATCGCATACTGATAAGCAGTCTATACATGTCCGAGATAGCACAGCTCCAGAATTCTTATCACGAACATCACAATTTCGAATTATAAACAGGGAACGAATATATGGCACTGATTTTAATAGCTTCACATTAAGAAACAGCTGGTCATTTCATAGTCTGTCCAACAAAAAGAAAAAAAGGGAAGAAGAACATTTACAGGGAAGAAAAACCTTGACGTCCCGGAGGCCTTGTGGTCAAAGACATGAAAGACGTAGTCCAAGATGGATCCGGGGTCGAGTCTTAGATGAAGCATGGGTAGTGTGCTTGTATTACAGCCCTGGTTCTCTCCCTTCTCTGGAACCAGTGACCCCAAATTAGAGACGGGCGGCTGCTTATAGACCTTAGAGTTGCTCATAGTAGTCGTTACACCCCGATAAAAAACAACAACAAAAAAACCGCAGAAGAATCTAGATTTTCGGATAGCAATGCAAATTAAATGAGCCGCCCGGGTGGCGCAGTGGTCTAAGCGCTAGCTTATGACCATTCGTCCGAGATGGGTCCGAGTTCGAATCCCGGTGAGGCATGGATGTTCTGTTTGTCTTACGGCAATGGCTCTCTCCCTTCACTGGAACCAATGACCCTAAATTAGGGACGGGCGACTGCTTATTGCCCATTGAGTTGCTCACGGTGGTCGTTAAACCTTCAATCAATCAATCAATCAATCAAATTAAATGAACAATATATCATAGCTTTAATCCACTAACAACATTTTATTGAATGCAGAGCACGAAATCTTGTGATGCAGAACATGAAGTTCAATGCACACCGAAGAACTTAGACAATGATCCAAAAATAAAGAAACAAAATATGACGTTGATTTTAGGAGTACCGATGGAAATCTGTGGGGGAAAAAAAGGATGGTTTACAACCCAAAGAAAATCTCGTTTTGGAGAAAGACTTTAAATGTAATACAGTAAAACCTCCTTAACGAACATCTCGGAACAACAGAAACCATCATGCAACAGGAATTCTGAAGTACAGAACACCTGTCGCAGGATTAACATTAAAGATAACCTCCAAACAACGAAATCTTTTAACAGCCATCAACGGACACTCCAGTCAGCTCGTAAGGCGGGTTAACGGACACCTTGACCCTTAGGCATTTATGTAGTACCTTCGGATAAGATTGGGACATAGAATTTTGCTAAAGGAACTATGGCTCGGGAAGAATGATTGCATTACAGCGGGTACAATGGTGTGCGTAAGTGTAAAGAACTGAGAAAAAGTTTTGTTTTACGTGAGAAGATCTCCAGCTCCCGTGTATACTTTAGTCCCCCCAGGGGATGCAGGGGTGGTTGCAGGTGCCTAGTATGTTTATCGCTGATCTCTTCGTTTGGTCCCTGTGGGTTCTGTTCTTGCTTCTCGGTACATGGCCAAATAACTGTGTGGTTACACTTCACTGTCTAACATTTTGTTTTATTTCCTAAAGCACACAATAACCTTAAAACCAGACGTCAGATACTACTTTCCTAAAATCCTTTACACAGTGATTTATTTATTTAATTATTCTATTGAGTTCTGCTCAGCATTCTGAGAAAGTGTGTAACGTAGCAGGAGATGTGACGTACTTGCCAGAAGGACGCACACGACATAAAGGCAGATAGGAATCAGAATAGAACGTCCGCGTAGCTCAATTGGTAGAGCAACTTGTTCCGGAATGAGGGGATCCGGGTTCGAATCCTGGCGCGGATAAAAATGACGGAGAAATTTACTTCGTTATAATGGCGCCCGAACTATCCGGATGACCCGACCGTTAAAAATCTCGCAATGGTGTGATGTTATTTCCACACCGCGAGATAGGAAAAATAAGAGAATCCCTTCTCCAGCACTTCAAAAAAAAAAAAAAAAAAATAAATAAATAAATAAATAAAAAAAATAAGGGGGAGATGATGTAACGTAGCAGGAGATGTGACGTACCTGCCAGGAGGACGCACACGACATAAAGGCAGATAGGAATCAGAATAAAACGTCCGTGTAGCTCAATTGGTAGAGCAACTTGTTCCGGAATGAAGGGATCCGGGTTCGAATCCTGGCGCGGATAAAAATGACGGAGAAATTTACTTCGTTATAATGGCGCCCGAACTATCCGGATGATCCGACCGTTCAAAATCTCGCAATGGTGTGATGTTATTTCCACACCGCGAGATAGGAAAAATAAGAGAATCCCTTCTCCAGCACTTCAAAAAATAAAAAAAATAAATAAATAAATTAATAAAAAAAATAAGGGGGAGATGATGTAACGTAGCAGGAGATGTGACGTACCTGCCAGGAGGACGCACACGACATAAAGGCAGATAGGAATCAGAATAGAACGTCCGTGTAGCTGAATTGGTAGAGCAACTTGTTCCGGAATGAAGGGATCCGGGTTCGAATCCTGGCGCGGATAAAAATGACGGAGAAATTTACTTCGTTATAAGTGTTGCAATCGTTTTCTTTGTGCTTAAGCTACATACATTTACTCTGCTTTTCTACAAACACACCGGACAATGAATTTTGACTTAGGCCTAACTTCCAAACAACGGCCACTTTTTTCCGGTCCGAGCAATAACCGTCATTCGGAGGTTACACTGTAGTAATGATAGCAATAATAATAAAAAGGAATATCATTTAAAAGATATCGATCTTGGAAGAGGCAGAGGGGCAGTCACCCGTCCCATCCCTATCAAATGTCTCCCGTCCATAATCGGGGCAACTGGTTCCTGGGAAGGGAGAGAGCCAGTGCCATCAGGAAAAAAAAAAAAAAACTTAACATCCGTGCCTCAGAGAGATTCGAACCAGTGCGGATCGCGAAAAAATGGTCAGAAATTAGCGCTTTGACCACTGCACCACTGGGGCAGCTTAGTGGACTTGACAAAGACGTCATAAAAGCATAGGGAAGTCGCTTTCACATTTCAGTTGTTCAGAAGCGTGAACTTAAGAATGGTAGAACAAATTAATTCGCAATCACGCTCTGCAAATTATTATCGACAAAATTTTGCTAGAACTAATCTTGCTCTAGGTAACGTGGGCTCTGGATGTCTAAGAGTGTGGAACGGTTTACCTGAAGAAATGAAACATATTAATTAATTTTCGTTATTTAAAAAAAAGTTACTGGATCATTTATTTCGGACATGGTCACAAGGTAATTTTTGTGTGGTTTGTAATTCAGTCTATTGTGTATATATGTGCAAATAAAATTATGTATTTTTTTTCTCTCCTTTCCCAGGCTGGGCGTGGGCTTTGTCAAGCACCATAGGGTCTTTTCCCATTGCTGACTCGGTGGATGCTTTATAACGAAGTAAATTTCTCCGTCATTTTTATCCGCGCCAGGATTCGAACCCGGGACCCCTCACTCCGGAATAAGTTGCTCTACCAATTGAGCTACGCGGACGTTCTATTCTGATTCCTATTTGCCTTTCTGTCGTGTGCGTCCTTCTGGCAGGTACGTCACATCTCTTGGTACGTTACAGCTTGTATACTGTTGTATATATTTGTAAATTTTGTTTTTGGTTCACCCGAATAAATTGTATTGTATTGTATCTCAGAAGAAAGTTCAGAAGCCAGCGCCTCTGACAACTCTTCCACGCCGCCCCGGTGGCGCAATGATCTAAGCGATGGTCTCTGATCATTCGTCTAAAAGGGGTCCGGGTTCGAAGCCCGGTGTGGCATGGATGTTGCTCTCTCTCTTCCCTGGAACCAGTGTCCCTAAATTAGGGACGGGCGACTGCTTATAGCCCATTGAGTTGCTCACGGTGGTCGTTAAACCACCAATCAAAAAAAAAAAAAAAAACAAACCTCTTCCACCGAGGCGGCAAACAAGCAATTGTGTTTACGATGACTACAGGAATTGTGTTGAACTTTTATGTTCTGCTATGAGAGTCAGTTAAACAACAAAAAATAATTTGTCCATATCAATAATCATAAGTGTGAAAGGAAACAACACTCAATATATTACGAATATTTGAAGAGCATTACTTAAGGGAAAGGAATTACATAGTTTGTGGATCAATTTCTTTGAACCAAACATTGAAATTACACAAGATCATATGCAGAATTTCTCTAAAACTTCCACCATTTTAAACATTGCGTCCCCCTACTCTCTCTCTCTCTCTCTCTCTCTCTCTCACACACACACACACACACACACATATATATATATATATTGTATATCATGATCATCATCACTGCCAACCAATATCAATCCACTGCTGGATGAAGGTCTTCCCGAGTTTCTTCCACAACGGTCAGTATTGTACCAGTCTCCACCATATCAAACTCGCATGCTTTCGAATTTCATCCATCCATCTCCCATGTGGTCTTCTTTTGTGTCTTTTCCTGTCCCTTGGAATCCAACCTAGAATTTCGGTTGTCCATCGGTGATCTGTTTTTATCGCAACATATCCAGCACATTACCCTTTGACGGATTTTACTTTAATCATGGTGCTCTCCACTCTTGTCATTTTTTTTATCCATGAGTTTTTGTTCTTATCTCTCCTGGTTACACCAAGCATACATCTCTCCACGCTTCTTTCAGTTGTCTACAGTCTTTGTATGTCTATTTTAGTTAAGGTCCACGTCTGGGTTCCGTACGTAAGCATTGGAAGCATGCATTGATTAAACACTTTTCTTTTAAGACATAATGGCATATTGCTCTTAAAAACTGCACTGTTTCTTCCAAAAGCTCTCAAACCAAGTTTTACACGCCGATTAATTTCGTTATCAATATGAACCTCGCTTAATAAATGTTCCCCAAGGAAAATATGTAGGAATCGGTTATCTCCAGCTTTATAAATCCTGATTTCACTCTCTGTATATGTATCATCATCATCATAACCCATTATCAATCCACTGCTGGATGAAGGTCTCCCCAAGTTTCTTCCACAGGTGTATCTTCCACCAGTCTCCACCCTGTCACTCCTTCATGCATTCCAATTTCATCCACCCATCTCCCATGTGGTCTTCTTCTGGGTCTTTTCCTGTCCCTTATAGAATCCAGTCTAGAATTTCGGTTGTCCATCGGTGGTTCGTCCTTCTGGCAACATGTCCAGCCCATTACCATTTCGGGGATTTTACTTTGATCATGATGTCTTACATTCTTGGCATTTTCCTTATCTACGAGTTCCACTTCTTATCTTTCCTGGTTACATTAAGTATGCATCTCTCCATGCTTCTTTCAGTCGCCTGCAGCCGTCGTACGGCTTTTTGAATTAAGGTCCATGCCTCTGCTTTATATGTAAGAACTGGAAGGATGCATTGATTAAACCCCTTTTTTAAGACATGCAGGCAGATTGCTCTTGAAAACAGCACTGTTTCCTTCAAAAGCTCTCCAACCAAGTTTCATACGCCAATTAATTTCATCATCAATGTGAGCCCTGCTTGACATTTGTTGTGCAAGGTAAATGTAGGTATTAGATACCTCCAGCTTTTACCCATCAATCGATAAATCATATATATATCATCATCATCATCATCATCATCATTGTCAACCATTATCAATCCACTGCTGGACGAAGGTCTCCCCAAGTTTCCTCCACAACGGTCTGTCTTGTGCCAGTCTCCTCCATGTCACCCCTGCATACTTTCGAATTTCATCCACCCATCTCCCATGTGGTCTTCTTCTGGGTCTTTTCCTGTCCCTTGGAATCCAAATCTAAAATTTCGGCTGTCCATCGATGAACTGTCCTTCTGGCAGTATGTCCAGCCCATTGCCATTTCAGGGATTTAACTCTGATCATGATGTCTTCCACTCTTGTCATTTTTCGGATCCACGAGTTCCTCTTCTTATCTCTCCTGGTTACACCAAGCATGCACCTCTCCATGCTTGCTTTGAGGTGTCTGCAGCCTTTGTATGTCTCTTTTAGTTAAAGTCCACGTCTCTGCACCATACGTAAGCACTGGAAGGATGCATTGCTCAAACACTTTTCTTTTAAGACATAATGGCATATTGCTCTTGAAAATTATGCTGTTTCTTCCAAAAGCTCTCCAGGCAAGTTTTGTACGCCGATTAATTTCTTCATCAATGTGACCCTCACTTGATATCTGCTGTCCAAGATAAACGTACGTGTCTGTTATCTCCAGCTTTTCTCCATCAATCGATAAATCTTCATTTCTTGTAAAAGCATTGAACATCACTTTTGTCTTCTGAAAGTTCATTTTTAATCCCACATCTTTACTCTTGTCAGCAAGTTCCTGGATCATACTCTGCAGCTCTGATGGGGTAGTTGCAAAAATGACTACGTCATCAGCAAAACGAAGGTGGGTTAGATAATCTCCATTAATCTTTATCCCCTTGTTTTCCCAGCTCAGCGACTGAAAAACACCCTCCAATGTGGCATTAAAGAACTTCGGAGATATGGTGTCACCTTGTCTCACTCCCTTTCCAATTTTTACGTGTGTTGTATTTTCAAACAGCCTAATCTTTGCACTTGCATTTTCATAGATGTTATTAATAATATTAATGTATGCATCTTCAATACCGCAGGTTTTCAGAGCCATTGTAACTGCTGATGGTTTCACCGAATCAAAGGCTTTTTCATAATCGATAAAAGCCATGCACAATGGAAGTTCATATTCCCTCGCTCTTTCAATTAGTTCTCTCAGCACGTGGATATGATCTATTGTGCTGTAGCCACTCCTGAATCCAGCTTGTTCTCTCGGTTGAGCCATGTCCAGTGTTACCTTCAAGCGGTGTGAAAGAACTTTAGTGAAGATTTTATAAACTACTGATAGGAGGCTGATAGGTCTGTAGTTTCCGAGATCCTCAATGTCACCTTTCTTATGTAGCAGGATCATTGTAGCGGTGTTCCAATCCTCAGGTATCTTTCCTTCATTAAGGCATCGAGTGAAAATTTGGGCGAGTACTGTTTCGATTTCTCCACTTGCTTCTTGTATGATGTCTACAGTAATTCCATCTTCTCCTGGAGCTTTTCCTCGCTTCATGTTCTTGATTGCATGTGCAACTTCTGCTGGAAGGACTGGAGGAACTCTGGTACTGGTATCTTTCATGATGTCTGGAGTGCATATATCATCCCTTTCATATAATTTGGAGTAGAAATCTTTCACTCTTGTCAAAATTTCGCCTCTATTTCTTGTTACAGAACCATCTTCTTTTCTCAGTGCCATAATCTGTTTTCTTCCATTACTGAGATGTCCCTTTGCAATCTTTAGGCTTTGGTTGTTTTCAATTGCTTTCCTCACTAGTTCACAGTTGAATTTCCTTACGTCTTCAGTGATACTTTTTCTTACTGTCTTGCATAGCTCTATATATTCCACTTTGGAAGTCACATCTTCTTTAGTTGTCCTCATCTCTCTTCTTTTTTGCATCAACATTTTGGTTTTTCCTGATAATTTGTTCACATGCAACTTGTTCTTAGACCCAGCTAATTTTGTTGCTCTTTCCATAAGAGCTTTGGTTACTTTTCTGTTAACTTCAGAGATGTCCACTTCTTCCGATGTTAGGCCTTCTAAAGCAGAGAACCTGTTCTTCAGTTCTAACTTGAAGGTATTATGGTGTTTTTTAAGGTTGGTTATGTCAATAGATTTTGTTTGTCTTATGAGCTTGCCACGTTCAAGTTTAGTGTTGAGGTGCATCTTACATCTCACCAATCTATGGTCACTACCTGTGTTGAACTTGTTTAGCACACTGCAGTCTTCTATGACGAATTTTTTGTTACACATAATAAAATCAATTTCACTTGTCGTCCCATTTGGATGTCTCCATGTCCATTTCCTGTGTGGCTTTTTCTTGAAGAAGGAGTTCAAGATGAAAAACCCTTCTGCCTCTGCAAACTCAACGAGAGTATTTCCACGCTGGTTTCTGTTGCCATGACCGAATTTACCTACTGAAGTTTCATTCTGTTGCCGTTGCCCTATTTTTGCATTGAAATCTCCCATAATTATTTTCAAGTGCTGCTTACCTTTATTATTTAGATGACAAATTTCCTCATAAAATTCTTCAATTTCTTCTTCAGGATGACTTGTGGTGGGTGCATAAGTTTGAATAATCTGAGCCTGGTATCTTTTCGAGAGTTGGATAACAAGTCGTGCAGCTCTGTCAGAGGAACTTTCAACTTCTACAACTTTATCCTTCAGTTTCTTGTTTATTATAAATCCAACACCACTAGTTCTGCCAGTATCTGTCCCACGATAGTAGAAGAGATGTCCACTTTTCAGTTCGATGAGATCTTCTCCTTTTCTCCTTACCTCACTTAGCCCCACGATGTCCCACTTGATCCTTTGTAGTTCCTCTTCCAATTCAAGAAGCCTTGAATCAGAAGATAGGGAGCGTCCATTGTAAGTAGCCAAGGTCAGCATCAGATGGCAGCCTAGTCCGGTCCTCCGGGGATTCTTAGCACCCTCTGCCTTCATGTCGCACTGGCCGCTGCCTTGGCCAGGTACATTCCAGCTGCCGGAGACTGAGGGCCAAGATTTAAGTTGTGGAATCATTTTGGAGGGGTTTGGTCATAACTCACCACGCTGGCCAAGCGGGTTGGTGAGTGTGGGATAGAATTTCCTCTAATCCCGATGGTATAGTTATACCGCTATGGGCGGTCGTCAGAGCCCCTTTAGTGGGAACAGGATGCACCACGAGAAGGCGGGGTTGACATTTGTCAAGGAGAGGCTGTGATGTTACGCATCACTTGACCTTACATCCCATATATATATATATATATATCAGCATTGTCAACCATTATCAATCCACTGCTGGATGAAGGTCTCCCCAAGTATCTTTCACAACGGTCTGTCTTGTGCCAGTCTACGCCATGTTACTCCCCCATACCTTCGAATTTCATCCACTCATCTCCCATGTGGTCTTCTTCTGAGTCTTTTCCTGTCCCTTGTAATCCAGTCAAAAATTTCGGCTCTCCATCGATGGTCTGTCCTTCTGACAGTATGCCCAGCCCATTGCCATTTCAGGTATTTTACTCTGACCATGATGTCTTCCACTCTTGTCATTTTTCTAATCCACGAGTTCCTCTTCTTATCTCTCCTGGTTACACCAAGCATGCACCTCTCCATGCTTCTTTGAGTTGTCTGCAGCCTTTGTATGTCTCTTTTAGTTAAAGTCCACGTCTCTGCACCATACGTAAGCACTGGAAGGATGCATTGATCAAACACTTTTCTTTTAAGACATAATGGCATATTGCTCTTGAAAATTATGCTGTTTCTTCCAAAAGCTCTCCAGGCAAGTTTTGTACGCCGATTAATTTCTTCATCAATGTGACCCTCACTTGATATCTGCTGTCCAAGATAAACGTACGTGTCTGTTATCTCCAGCTTTTCTCCATCAATCGATAAATCTTCATTTCTTGTAAAAGCATTGAACATCACTTTTGTCTTCTGAAAGTTCATTTTTAATCCCACATCTTTACTCTTGTCAGCAAGTTCCTGGATCATACTCTGCAGCTCTGATGGGGTAGTTGCAAAAATGACTACGTCATCAGCAAAACGAAGGTGGGTTAGATAATCTCCATTAATCTTTATCCCCTTGTTTTCCCAGCTCAGCGACTGAAAAACACCCTCCAATGTGGCATTAAAGAGCTTCGGAGATATGGTGTCACCTTGTCTCACTCCCTTTCCAATTTTTACGTGTGTTGTATTTTCAAACAGCCTAATCTTTGCACTTGCATTTTCATAGATGTTATTAATAATATTAATGTATGCATCTTCAATACCGCAGGTTTTCAGAGCCATTGTAACTGCTGATGGTTTCACCGAATCAAAGGCTTTTTCATAATCGATAAAAGCCATGCACAATGGAAGTTCATATTCCCTCGCTCTTTCAATTAGTTCTCTCAGCACGTGGATATGATCTATTGTGCTGTAGCCACTCCTGAATCCAGCTTGTTCTCTCGGTTGAGCCATGTCCAGTGTTACCTTCAAGCGGTGTGAAAGAACTTTAGTGAAGATTTTATAAACTACTGATAGGAGGCTGATAGGTCTGTAGTTTCCGAGATCCTCAATGTCACCTTTCTTATGTAGCAGGATCATTGTAGCGGTGTTCCAATCCTCAGGAATCTTTCCTTCATTAAGGCATCGAGTGAAAATTTGGGCGAGTACTGTTTCGATTTCTCCACTTGCTTCTTGTATGATGTCTACAGTAATTCCATCTTCTCCTGGAGCTTTTCCTCGCTTCATGTTCTTGATTGCATGTGCAACTTCTGCTGGAAGGACTGGAGGAACTCTGGTACTGGTATCTTTCATGATGTCTGGAGTGCATATATCATCCCTTTCATATAATTTGGAGTAGAAATCTTTCACTCTTGTCAAAATTTCGCCTCTATTTCTTGTTAC
Source organism: Macrothele yani (assembly GCA_039090855.1). Classification (NCBI taxonomy): domain Eukaryota; kingdom Metazoa; phylum Arthropoda; class Arachnida; order Araneae; family Macrothelidae; genus Macrothele; species Macrothele yani. The sequence continues at coordinate 113,650,488 of CM077026.1, forward strand.
AGAACCATCTTCTTTTCTCAGTGCCATAATCTGTTTTCTTCCCTTACTGAGATGTCCCTTTGCTATCTTTAGGCTTTGGTTGTTTTCAATTGCTTTCCTCACTAGTTCACAGTTGAATTTCCTTACGTCTTCAGTGATACTTTTTCTTACTGTCTTGCATAGCTCTATATATTCCACTTTGGAAGTCACATCTTCTTTAGTTGTCCTCATCTCTCTTCTTTTTGCATCAACATTTTGGTTTTTCCTGATAATTTGTTCACATGCAACTTGTTCTTAGACCCAGCTAATTTTGTTGCTGTTTCCATAAGAGCTTTGGTTACTTTTCTGTTAACTTCAGAGATGTCCACTTCTTCCGATGTTAGGCCTTCTAAAGCAGAGAACCTGTTCTTCAGTTCTAACTTGAAGGTATTATGGTGTTTTTTAAGGTTGGTTATGTCAATAGATTTTGTTTGTCTTATGAGCTTGCCACGTTCAAGTTTAGTGTTGAGGTGCATCTTACATCTCACCAATCTATGGTCACTACCTGTGTTGAACTTGTTTAGCACACTGCAGTCTTCTATGACGAATTTTTTGTTACACATAATAAAATCAATTTCACTTGTCGTCCCATTTGGATGTCTCCATGTCCATTTCCTGTGTGGCTTTTTCTTGAAGAAGGAGTTCAAGATGAAAAACCCTTCTGCCTCTGCAAACTCAACGAGAGTATTTCCACGCTGGTTTCTGTTGCCATGACCGAATTTACCTACTGAAGTTTCATTCTGTTGCCGTTGCCCTATTTTTGCATTGAAATCTCCCATAATTATTTTCAAGTGCTGCTTACCTTTATTATTTAGATGACAAATTTCCTCATAAAATTCTTCAATTTCTTCTTCAGGATGACTTGTGGTGGGTGCATAAGTTTGAATAATCTGAGCCTGGTATCTTTTCGAGAGTTGGATAACAAGTCGTGCAGCTCTGTCAGAGGAACTTTCAACTTCTACAACTTTATCCTTCAGTTTCTTGTTTATTATAAATCCAACACCACTAGTTCTGCCAGTATCTGTCCCACGATAGTAGAAGAGATGTCCACTTTTCAGTTCGATGAGATCTTCTCCTTTTCTCCTTACCTCACTTAGCCCCACGATGTCCCACTTGATCCTTTGTAGTTCCTCTTCCAATTCAAGAAGCCTTGAATCAGAAGATAGGGAGCGTCCATTGTAAGTAGCCAAGGTCAGCATCAGATGGCAGCCTAGTCCGGTCCTCCGGGGATTCTTAGCACCCTCTGCCTTCATGTCGCACTGGCCGCTGCCTTGGCCAGGTACATTCCAACTGCCGGAGACTGAGGGCCAAGATTTAAGTTGTGGAATCATTTTGGAGGGGTTTGGCCATAACTCACCACGCTGGCCAAGCGGGTTGGTGAGTGTGGGATAGAATTTCCTCTAATCTCGATGGTATAGTTATACCGCTATGGGCGGTCGTCAGAGCCCCTTTAGTGGGAACAGGATGCACCACGAGAAGGCGGGGTTGACATTTGTCAAGGAGAGGCTGTGATGTTACGCATCACTTGACCTTACATCCCATATATATATATATATATATATATCAGCATTGTCAACCATTATCAATCCACTGCTGGATGAAGGTCTCCCCAAGTATCTTTCACAACGGTCTGTCTTGTGCCAGTCTACGCCATGTTACTCCCCCATACCTTCGAATTTCATCCACTCATCTCCCATGTGGTCTTCTTCTGAGTCTTTTCCTGTCCCTTGTAATCCAGTCAAAAATTTCGGCTCTCCATCGATGGTCTGTCCTTCTGACAGTATGCCCAGCCCATTGCCATTTCAGGTATTTTACTCTGACCATGATGTCTTCCACTCTTGTCATTTTTCTAATCCACGAGTTCCTCCTCTTATCTCTCCTAGTTACACTAAGCAGGCACCTCTCCATGCTACTTTGAGTTGTCTGCAGTCTTTGTATGTCTCTTTTAGTTAAGGTCCACGTCTCTGCACCATACGTAAGCACTGGAAGGATGCATTGATCAAACAGTTTTCTTTTAAGACATAATGGCATATTGCTCTTGAAAATTATACTGTTTCTTCCAAAAGCTCTACAGGCAAGTTTTACACGCCGATTAATTTATTCAGCGGGGAAAAAATGAAAAGAAAAGGAACATGATACGCACGAGGAAATGCTCATAGAAGACAAACAAATCCTTACGCTTTTGCAAATAGAGTGACTATACATATAATGCAGAAAGAGGACAACAATAAAAACTTACAATGCGGAAGGTGAGGGTGTTAAATGAAGAAAAAATATAAATATTAAAAATGAAAAGACTCCAAGATCTATAACGAAGTAAACTTCTCCGTCATTTTTGGTCTACGCCGGGATTCGAACCCGAGGCCGCTTATTCCGGAACAAGTCGCTCTACCAACTGAGCTACGCAGACGATTATTCTGATTCCTATCTGCCTTTATGTCGTGTGCGTCCTGCTGGCAGGTACGTCACAGATCCAAATATAAAGCAGATTTTTACGATATCCCAATATTGAAACTGCTGAACTGTGAAACCCGAACACGTGTCACCTTCACTGCTGCATTCTTCTAAAGCATTATCTAAATAAACTATCGATGGAAATTTTTTTATGAAAAAATGGAGAGGAAACACAGCTGGGTTGACACAAATTGTGAAAATTCAGTTATTACGAGCAAGTGCCATAACGAAAACTAAACTTAACGGGGACATTTTTGCTGTACTGCCCTTCTGAATTTCATCTCCTCTAAATACAGTACTTGCTTATTTAGATAACAGGCTTCAGCTCTTTAAATCAGTGCATAGTAAATATGCGTTTCTTACCTAAATAAGCTGTGCTCCTATTGAAGCTACAGTATATTAACATCAGCTAAATAATTCATTAAATTTGGTACCAACGTTTCAAATGATCTTTTAGATGAGCTACAAATTATGGCGGAAAACAAAAAATCTGAGGCTCTAAAGAGCTTCTACAAAAAATGCAATTAGAGTGATATTCTCTTAAACTTGGTTATAATATTTCACCACTATTTTTGACTGTACCAGTAACCGTAGCATGTTTCAAAAAATCATTTAGCAACCAAACAATGATTTAAAAATATTTAAGATCAACCATGACCCAAGATCGTTTGTTGCCTTTAGCGAAATTGATGAAGCAAAAAAATGTGTCTTTGATTCCGTAGTAAAGAAATAGATTCAGAATAAAGAAATAAAATTATTGATGTAAATTTTCTGAAAATACTCATTTTAAAAATAAGTGCAAAATTCGATCGTCATTTTTTTTCTTATTTTTCTGCAAGAATGAGAATGGTATTTATCTATTTCTATTTTAGAAGAAGTATCTGTGTCCTGATTTTCAGTGCAAACAACTATAATTTTCTTACAGTGGAATTTCAATATAATAGAAATAACTTATAACTCATTAATGACCAACAGACAACATGTCATCGGTTACTAATGCTCTGTGATTTGAAAGACTTCTAAAATTTTGGATCGACTGTTGAGCAACTAACGGATACTTGGGTAAGGAAGTGTTATTAATGTTTGGGTCATAATAAAAATTATGTAATGTACAAAACAAAACCACGCATTCATTATATATTAGTTATGTACTCCATATGCATTTATTTGATAATCAGAACAAATATTTAAATTACGATTGAAGGTGTAGAGTTTTTTATCTACATTAACCATGTTCAAAGATGTTCATGTTTTTTTTTTTTCTGGGTGGTGTGAGAAACACATTAATTTGCACCAGGGCCACCATAAACCACGCACCGTCTGTGGATCTATGAATCTAAATAGGAAATTATTAGTCAGAGTGAAAACTGATGCCTGAAAATGGAAATACCGGTTATTATTTTTTTCCAGTTGTAGAAAAGAAAAAAGAAGTGGTAATTTTATGGTTCATAAAGCGAATATGAAGATTCATGCGACTGAGGCAAATGACTGACGCTAAGAATTAAAAGTCATCAGAAGATGCGTAAATATTTCATACAGTCGACTCAATTACAAGAAAAAGATACTGTAGTTGGAGTTTTCTTATACGAAACGAAACTCTCGGCATTTGTGATGAAGTTTCGTAGAAAGCGTGAAAAGCAGTGAGGGAAAATGACACAGACAGACATATACATACTAAAGATCGCACGTGCAAATCCCAGTAAAAACCCAGAAGACCAGCTACATCACACTTACGGTAGAATTACGATAGTTATTTTGATTGACGATAAAACTGAGGGAAGAAACGGTGCTTTTGCTGGAAAATAAATAATCTGGACGGTGTATCAAGAAACAACAACAATGTTTTAAACAAAGACTGATGTACAATACATAAAATACAGGACACATCCGGATTTGTAAGCTCTTAATAAATGAAGGTTTTGCGATTGATAGGGAAAAGCTTGAGGTAACCGATAACTACATTTACCTTGGACAACAGATATCAGGCAAGGGTCACATCCATGAGGAAATTAATCGGAGTATAAAACTCGGCTGGAGAGTTTTTGGAAGAAACAGTACAATTTTCTAGAGCAATATACCATTATGTCTTAAAAAAAGTGTTTAATCAATGCATCCTTCCTGTTTTTATATACGAAGCAGAGACATGGACCTTAATTCAAAAAGACATACAAAAGCTGTAGACAACTGAAAGCAGCATGGAGAGATGCATACTTGGTGTAGCCAGGAAAATTAAGATGTGGAACTCGTGGATAAGGAAAATGACAGGAGTGGACGACATCATGACCAGAGTAAAATCCCTGAAATGTTAATGAGCTGGACATGTTGCCAGAAGAACGGACCACGGATGGACAACTGAAATTTTACACTGGATTATGAAGGACAGAAAAGACTCAGAAGAAGACCAAATGGAGATGGATGGATGAAATTCTAAAGCATACCGGTTATATACTGTGTGTTTCTGCCGCAAAATCGTTATATATATGTAACCAACGAAAAACCTGGGGAGGTGTTTTTCTGGACTTCACAGAAGTTGGTGTACACCAACCTCTGCGTGCATGGATGGAGTCCAGAAAAGCCATTCAAAATGTTGGTGTTCTCCTGATGAAGGCGACATTTTGGTCTTTTGTCATAGTTTATATATATATATATATATATATATATATATATATATATATATATATAAAGTAATTAACCAAATGAATTTAACAACGCAGTGTTTTTAGAAAAGTCAGGAAAAGGAATGATGAGAAAGAAGAGATCAGTTGTTGTTACGGAAACCGTTTTTCTTCTTTGTATGTGCCAAGCAAGACTTCGGTGCAGTTAATTTTCAGCAATTCGAAACAATGAAAAATAAATCAGTCATTTGTTTGTCAAGCCTGTTTTTGTGATTTCTATTTCTATTCCTCCGCATTTTGCTTTATATTTATTATTATTTATTATTATTATTATTATTATTATTACTATTATTACTATTGCCACGTATATAAAAAGACGGAATTTAATTCTATTTTGTGATTATGAAAATGTTTCTTCCCGTAGACTTGCGCAATTTCCTTGGAAACTTGCACAAACAAGTAAAGAAACTCACCGATAAACATTTCTTCCCTAACAGGAACTATTACTTGGTGAACAATGTTTTTAAATTTCTGAGCTTCAATTTTTTTTCTTAAACATTCTTTTGTGTGCGCTCACTTTCTTTGCGCAACTGTTATTTCAAAATTTACTGAATCCCAAGAGTCCTTTAACATTGACTGAAGGTAAATGTATTGTTTTTTTTCCCCTCTTTTGACATTCTGTGTTTTCTAAAAGAAACTGAAAAGAGAAAAGTAGACGTGGATGTTAATTAAAGCACTTCAGTTGCAATTAACATATCAGTCTCTCCTTAGAGTAGCTTGAGTTCACACTTACACGCTACTGGATATGTATTCAAAATCACACTCAGTGATTGCTTAACCGGCAAGTGGCGTAATTCATTGGACGTGCCAACTCAACTGGTACACGCAGAGAGTTGGTCGTTTTAGAAAATAATCTGCTTGCCTATAACCTGTAACCTGTAACCTGTGAAGACGTTCCGATAAATAACTTTGCCTAATAAAACTTCGAGAATGTTAAATGCATGTATAAGACAATCTTAATTTGTAATAAATCATGCATTCTACTATAATAGTCCCTTAATCTTTTCATGTTTTTAAATGTTTCTTTCACTGATTTCATACAAAATGCACACAAAACAATCTGCACTATTTATTCAGTTTGTTTTTGTATTTAAATGATGCTGTTGTGCGCACTGTTTTTCTATAGTGGCGAGGAACTTTCAAATGTATCTTCTTCGTCTTCTCCGTCCAACCCTTTTTTGTAGCCAATCGAGGCTATAGGCCTCCCTCGTCTTTTTCTTAATATTTCTGTGCTAGGCTTGTCTATTCCACAGCTTTTCTATAGTTTTGTTTATATCATCCATTCATGTTCCCTCTGGTAGGCCTATTCCTACTCCCCTCTTTTCTATATATGATCTCTATTCTGTTATTATTTTAGTCCATCTATTATTTTCCATTATTGCTATTTGGCCAGCCCATTTCCATTTTAAATTGAGTATCTTTTCACCTATGTCTAAAAATTTTGTTCTGGATCTTATACCTATATTCTTTATTTTATCTTGAAGTCTTATGTTTAGTAGAGATCTTTCCCTGATCGTAGTCTTATATTTAGTAGGGATCTTTCCATGATCGTAGTCTTACATTTAGTAGGGATTTTTTCCATGATCATGGCCTTATATTTTGTAGGGATCTGTTCCTGATTATAGTCTTATACTTAGTAGGGATCTGTCCCTGATCATAGTCTTATACTTAGTAGGGATTTTTCCATGATCTCAGTCTTATATTTAGTAGGAATCTTTCCATGATCATAGTCTTATATTCAGTAGGGATCTTTCCATGATCATAGTCTTATATTTAGTAGGGATCTTTCCATGATCATAGTCTTATATTTAGTAGGGATCTTTCCATGATCATAGTCTTATATTTAGTAGAGATCTTTCCCTGATTATTGTTTTATATTTAGTAGAGATATTTCCATGATCATAGTCTTATATTCAGTAGGGATCTTTCCATGACCATAGTCTTATGTTTAGTAAGTATCTTTCCGATATTTGCAATTTGTCTAAGATATTTTTCTTGATAGGTCAGGTTTCAGCGCCATATGTCATAAAGGGTGTTATTAATTGACTGAAAAGTGTTGCTCTGTTTTCCGGCTTTATTCTACTTCATAGAATCTCCTTTAACTTTCCAAAAGCTGTCCACCCCATTTTTATTCTTTTGTCAATTTTCATGAGTGATTTTTCTGGTCTAATTTCCCACGATAACCAGTCCTCTTGGGAAATTAATTTTATCACATAGTGCCAGGTTTTATTCAAATGTGTAGCTTTCTTCAAATACTGCTCATCTTACAGTTTCCATAGACTTAGTGAATGTTTTTGTGTAAGCATCTCCTGGAACTACAATCTAATATTGACTCGATGGAATCTGCAGGAGGAGGAATGTTTCCTCCCCTTTTGCTTCTCCTGTATGATCATTAATGACGAACAAGATGTTTGGCAATTTAAAAAAAATCTGGTCATATGCTGAAAGGTCAGCTGAGGTCACAAGAACGGGAATAATTTAAGCTGTGTATACAGCCAAACTGAATTGTGTTTCTCAAAGGAGGCTAGGCAGATGAATCAAACTAAACTTTGAAATGAAGTGATAATGCAAAGTTCAGAATGAAAACAGAACTAAGAAGTAACATAATTTATACACAGTCGAGTCACATTATTGTGACCACCTCCTACTTTTGACGTCAACAGCGCGTAGCCAGTGAAACAAGGCACATGTCGTGAGCTGGCTTGGAGGGTATATATAAGGTGTGGTGTATAGGCAATCTGAAAACATATCACTTGTTGCTGTCACGGATAAAAGGAGCAATTTCTCAGATTTGCAAAAAGGGATTATTATCGGCTTTCGGGCCAAGGGTGGCAGTATTTCTGAAACAGCGCAGTTTGTGAACTGTTCGCGTGCTACTGTGGTTAAAGTGTATTGTGATTGAAGAAATGGCACCATTGCGAATAAGCGACGTGGAAACTGCGGAGCACCACGTGCCATTGATGTGAGAGGTCAACGTTGGCTTCGAAGATGCATGAGGGCCGATGGACACGCTACAGGGGAGCAACTCACTAGCCGAATGAACCAGGGGGTACCAGAAGTGTGTCCAAAATGACAGTTCGGCGAACCCTGTTGCGTATGGGGCTCCGATACAGACGGATGGTCACTGCACTTATGTTAACGAAGGTGCATCGGCCGAAAAGGCTCACATTTGCACGGCAGTATCGGAATCGGACCTCCGCTGATTGGCAAAGGGTTGCCTTCTCCGGTGAGTCACGTTTTCTGCTTTATCGTACAGATGGACGTTGGCGTATAAAGCGAGAAACATCGGAGAACAAACACTCTTCAACCATTGCTGGAAGAACAAAAGCTGGTGGGGGCAGCGTTATGGTTTGGGAAATGCTTCCGTGGCATTCTCTGGGTCCGCTCATACCTGTGGAAGGCACTATGGATCGAATTCGTTATGAATCCATCCTTGCAGACCACGTACACCCACACATGCTAATTGCCTTTCCTGGGGCAAACGGGATCTTCCAGCACGCCAATGCGACATGTCACACAGCTAGAAATGTCGGAGAGTGGTTCGAAGAGCACGATGAGGACTTCAAAGTACTTATCTGGCCCCCTAATTCCCCAGACTTAAACCCAATTGAGCATCTGTGGGACCACCTCGATCGTGTTGTTTGTTCTATGGATCCGCCACCACGCACCCTCCAGCAGCTGTCAGAACAACTGCAGTCCACATGGCTCTACATACTTGTGAACACCTTCCAGCACCTTATTGAGTCACCCCCAGTCCGTCTAGCTGCTGTCTGCGCTGCACACGGCGGTTACTCTGGATATTAACTGGTGGTGACAGTAATGTGGCTTGACCGTGCATAAGAAAGAAACTCAAAAAAGAAGCTTAATTTAGAGATAAGCGTCACAGATGATAAAAAAAATAGTTATCACGCGTTTTAAGTGCAGTGCAATTAAAACGTAGTTCGCAAAATTGTTAAAGGTAGTGAGATTAAAATATTCTAGTATTACTTTTAAAAACTTTGCAATTAAAATACAGGTCTCGCCATTTTGAATTGTAATGCAATTAAATGTTATTTCATGCTGATTTTAATTGTAGTGATATTAAAAGATTATCGCACAGTTCATAATGTTTTTAAATGCGGTACAAGTGAAAAAAAGTAGATCACGCTATTTTAAAATGTAGCGCAGTTAAGTGATAGTTCACAATACTTTTAAATATAACGCACTTAACAGATAGTTTGTATACTTTTAAATGAAGTATGATTAGAATTTCCAGTTATGGTGAAATGTAGTGAGACTGAAAAATAGCTCTCAGGCTTTTTTAAATTCAATGCAGTTAGAAGATATCTCTTAAGCAATTGAAAGGTGATTAGTATTATTTTTCAAATCCGAGTGACCAAAATATAATTCTCACTACTTTTTAACGCACTGAACATCTCACCACTTTTATTTGTAGTTCTCATTAAAGTTATTCACGTTGTTTTAAAAATACCGCAGTTAAATACTGTGTGCCCTATTTTTAAATGTAGTGAAACTGGAAGACAGTTCTTTAACTACTAATTTTTAAATTGTGCATTTAAAAGATGGTTCGTACGATAAGCGTAGAATTTGGAAAATATCTCAGGGCATGCGGGATCAGGGGGTGGGGACGTTTATGAACAAATTTTCTTTAAAATGAATGAGGAAATAAATTAAAATGTATTATTTTTAATCGCTAACCAATGATAAACTTCTGAAATAGTGCCCGTTTTTTATTCAGTCCTCATGCTTGTGAGTAAATTTTATATCATCATCATCATCATGATCGTCAACAATCACTATCCATCCACTGCTGGATGAAAGTCTCCCCAAATTTCTTCCACAATGGTCTGTCTTGGGCCTGTCTCCTCCATGTCACTCCAGCATACTTTCGAATTTCATCCCTCCATCTCCCATGGGGTCTTCTTCTGGGTCTTTTCCTGTCCCTCGGAATCCAGTCTAAAATTTCGGTTGTCCAGCGGTGGTCCGTTCTTCTGGCAACATGTCCAGCCCATTGCCATTTCAGTGGTTTCACTCTGGTCATGATGTCGTTCACTCCTGTCCTTTTCCTTACCCACAAGTTCCTCTTCTTATCTTTCCTGGTTATACCAAGCGTGCATCTCTCCATGCTTCTTTGAGCTGTCTGCAGTCTTTGTATGTCTGTTTTAGTTAAGGTCCATGTCTCTGCTCCATACGTAAGCACTGACAGGATGCATTGATTAAACACTTTTCCTTTAAGACATAATGGCATGCAGCTCTTAAAAATTTTACTGTTTCTTCCAAAAACTCTCCATCCAAGTTTTATACGCCGATTAATTTCTTCATCAATGTGACCCTCACTCGATATCTGCTGCCCAAGATAAATGTAGGAATCGGTTGTCTTAAGCTTTTCTCCATCGATCGACAAATCTTCCTTTCTTGTAAAAGTTTTGTCTTCTGAAAGTTCAATTTTAATCCCACTTCTTTACCCTTGTCAGCAAGTTCTTGGATCATACACTGCAGCTCTGAAGGCGTAGTTGCAAAGATGACTACGCTATCAGCAAAACGAAGGTGAGTTAAGTTATCTTCATTAATCTTTATCCCTTTGTTTCCCCAGTTCAATGATTGAAAGACATTTTGCAATGTGGAGTTAAATAACTTGGGAGATATAGTGTCACCTTGTCTCACTCCCTTTCCAATTCTTATTTGTGCTGTTTCCTGAACTGGTGAATCTCAAAGGTGTTGTGTTTCATGATGATAACGCAAGACGACACACGAGTTTGTTCACTCGTCAAACATTTCTGCAACTTGGACGGGATGTGTTATCACATCCACCATATTCGCCAGACCTGGCACCATCAGACTACCATTTGTTTTGTTCGTCGCAAAACGCCTGGAATGGTAAAATCTTCACTGATGATGAGGCTATCAAATCGTTCTTAGAACTGTCTTTTTGCCGAAAAAAAACAAAAACTTTTTTGAGCACGGAATTATAAACTTGCCTGCCAGATGTCTTCGAACAAAATGGACAATATGTTGTTGACTGAAGTTTTTGTTTCCCATTCAAAATTCGCCTTTCATTTACACAGCGAAAAAACGCAATTATTTTTGGCCAACCCAATATATTGACGGTAAATTGCCGTTTCTAAGATGTGGTAAAGGAAAATTCAGAATTTTCAGAAACCTTTCCCCAATTATTTTCGTAAATTAACGGAAAAACTCCGTTCTCACTTTTTCCGTATTCAAACGATGAAAATTTCGGTAATAGGAGAGATTCACGAGAATACTTGGAAGTTTGATTAACTGTCAGATTTCAATCGTCTGTCGAAACATCTGATTTTGAAGTTCTGCAGGGAGATATATTGTGGATAGCACATTGCATGAATTTTTGTGATTGCGGCACAGGATATTTCTTCTTCTCTCTCCCATTTCGTACACCATTGTGTTACTGTAAGAAACCGGGTAGATGCTTAAATTAATGTACAGGTGATTATACGATGTCTATGTATCAGACTATGGACCTCTTAAGACAAAAACTAATATAGAGTAAATTTTATATTTAGGAGTTTTGTGAAATAATACTATAAAACAGTACATTTCATCTTTTCTTAAAAATTATTCAAAGGCATTGTCTGTTTAAAAAGATCTCAAGTTTCAAAGCCTTTTGTTGCTTCGAAAAATCACGATGAGAAACATACTTCATTTGTTATAAGTCCTCCTACAAAAAAAAAAAAAAAAAAAAAAAAAGAAAAAACTATTTCAAACCTATTCAAAAAATAATAAGCTCCAACAGAAAATAAAATTACTAGACCACTCGCATTAATGATAATAAAAACAAAAAAAACCCATCACCGCGCAATTAGTTTCACCATGAACGTGATACAGATTCCCGAGTCTTTCTGGATCAATGCCCGTTGTTTGTGGGGCCAGTCAAAAAGATGTCGGTTCGATTCCCGCCGCTGCGAAAAGATTATTTGGCGTCAAGATTGGAAAATTCAGCCTCTTTGATTTTGCAACATTGTTATATAAATACGGAAAAACCTGAAACGAACTTTTTCGAGATAAACGGAATTTCCGACTACGGAAAATCTGAAAATACGGAAGTTCAAATAAACGGACACTTTTAAAAACGGAAATTAAATTTCCTTAATTTAATTTCACAACGGAAATTAATTTCGTATATTTTCGTTAATATACTAGTACTGGCAACTTTGCTGCACGTTATTTTCTGAAATTTTTCGTGAATTCACACCACTTATTTTTTACCGTGTACCAGCAAAAATATACTTGTTTTCTATCAAATTTTTCTTAACGCTTCTTTCATTTCCCAGTAGATTTGAAAACTGTTTATTGTATGTAATGCAGCATATAATTGCAACTGACATAACATATTACAGAACGCATTTGTACTAAAATAATATACTCAACACACACTATTTCAAAAGTGTGTGTTGAATTTATTATTTTTTAAAATAATCTTTGGCTGATGTCAGCTGATAGAAGCATCTTATTCAATAAGGTCTAATTACAATATGCAAATAGTTGCCGCAAAATAATTCAGGTTGCCTTTGTAGAAATGCCCTGATTTTTGAGGGGGAATGCTTAAAAACAACAAAGCATGCCTGTAGTTCGCGACTGTGTTTCGTACTATTGTTAAATGTATAAGGGTTGTTTGATAAATTAGTGGACTGGGCCTGTGATTTCGGTATATGTAGAACTCAGGAAAAACCGATTGTGTTTATTGATAGACTTGCCTAATGCGCATGTGACATGCTCATGGTTTGTCATCTGTTTTGTTCGCAGGTAGACGTTCGACGCTCAAACGTGAATTAGTGCAGCGATGGATTCCTCCCGATATGCGCAACGGTGCGTGATCCAGTTCCTGGGTGCTGAAGGTGTGCAGCCAGCAGAGATTGTTTGTCGGTTAAATACGGTGTACGGCGATGAAGCTTTGCAGCATACGGCAGTGTTTAATTGGTGCAAGGAATTCCGAGAAGGGAGACGAAGCAGTGCAGCGGACGTTCCACGTCCAGGCCGTTCGATCCAGTTGACGGATGACGAAACATGTACAAGAGTGAATGACATTGTGTTACGAAATCGTTCAGCAACTGTGCGGTTCATTAGTGAGGCGACGGGCATAAGTACGGAACGTGTTCATCACATTATCACAGAGAAACTGGGATATCGGGAGGTTGCTGTCGCATGGGTTCCAAAGAGTTTATCGGAGGTGCAAAAGAACGCACGCAGCTGACACCTTTTGCAGGACAATGCCAGGCCACATACCGCAGCTGACACCTTGACAACAATCCGACGTTTCGGCTGTGATGTGCTACTCCACCCTCCCTACAGTCCCGACTTATCGCCCTGTGAGTTTCATGTGTTCGGCCCAATGAAGAGGGCCCACAAGGGGAAGCGTTTGCGTCGGACGTTGAAGTGCAAAATGCATTTTCTTCATGGCTACACAGCCAGTCCGTAGAGTTCTACAGAAATGGCATTGACAGGCTAGTGTATCTGTGGGATCGTTGTCTCAACAACCATGGAGAATATGTCAAATAAAAACCACTTCTGGAATCCTAATGACTAAAGTCCAGTTACTTCTCAAACGATCCTTATACTACAGTTAACAATAGTACTGTAATAGCATGTCATTCGTACTATTTTGAAATGAAGTACGATCAAACTTTCGGTTATTTTTAGATACAATGCGGTTGCACGCTGTTTAAATGCAGTACAATTAAAAAAACATGTTGATCCATTTTTAAAATCAGGGCAATTAAAATATTATTCGCACAATTTGCGAGCATCGTATTGTTTACAGATCGTTCATAATTAGGGATATTAAAATATACTAGACCTATTTTAGAAGTAACGCAGTAAAATTACCATTCGAACTATTTTAAAGCGTAGTGCTATCGAACGATATTTTATACTGTTTCCAAAGTTTACATTTAAAATATGGCTGATATAAATTTACATTTAAAAGATTTAAAGATGCCATTGCATTCTTTCTTGTATTCTCTCTGAATTTCTTCTGTTAAAGGATTTTTATGTACAAGCAACGCAGCTCTTTTTTTTTTCCGGACATTTTTTTGACTCATTTTTAAAATCAGTGCAATTAAAATATTATACGGTCAATTTCCGGCCATCGTATTATTCACAGATAGTTCATAAATAGTTAGTGCTACCAAAAGATTTTTTAGAAGTAAATTACCATTCGAACTATTTTAAAGCGTAGTGCATGCTATCGAACGATATTTTGTATTGTTTCCAAAATTTTGATTTAAAAGATTGCTGATTCTAAACACAGCGCCATTGTATTGTTTCTTAAATGCAGTGCTGCTAAAGGATTTTTATAACTAATCGATTTAAATAATTGATCGTGGTTGTGTACACGCAACGCAGCCTCTTCTTTTTTTTTTTCCAGACAATTTTTTTTACCCCTTTTTAAAATCAGTGCAATTAAAACATTATTCGCTCCATTTTCGGGCATCGTATTATTTACAGATAGTTCACAACTAGTGTTATCAAAAGATACTTGACCTTTTTTAGAAGTAGCGCAGTTAAATTACCATTCGAACTATTTTAAAGTGTAGTGCTATCGAACGATATTTTGTACTGTTTCCAAAATTTTCGTTTAAAAGATGGCTGGTTCTAAACATAGCGCCATTGTATTGTTTCTTGAATGCAGTGCTGTTAAAGGATGTTCGTAACTTATTGATTCAAATAATTTATCAGGGTTGTGTATACAAACAACACAGCTTTTTTTTTTTTTTTTTTCCGGACTTTTTCTGACCCAGTTTTAAATTCAGTGCAATTAAAATATGCGCTTTATTTCCGGGCGTCGTGTTGTTTACATATAGTTTATAAGTAGCGTTATCTAAAGATACTTGACCTATTTTAGAAGTAGCGTATAGTCAAATTACCATTCGAACTAATTTAAAGTGTAGTGCCATCAAACGATATTTTGTACTGTTTCCAGAATTTTTGTTTCAAAGATGGCTTATTCTAAACATAGAACCATTGTATTGTTTCAAAAATGCAGTGCTGTTAAAGGATGTTCATAACTTATCGATTCAAATAATTTATCAGGGTTGTGTACAAGCAACAGCTCTTTTTTCCCGGAAACGTACTAGACCGAAACTGTTCGACTCTAAGAGCTCTGCGCATGTGCTCCTTGAAATCACCATTTTCGAGTAATGGAATTTATCACCCACTGTCCTGTCCTCAAAAAAAAAAAAAAAAATGGAGATGAAATATTATTTCTTCAGAAAGCGTCCAAAAAGATAGAGAGAGAGAGAGACGGTAGCGGAATGTCAGAGCATCGGCGCTTGCTTCCCCGGCATCGCATCGCAGCATCTTTCGATGACCGCACGCCCGAAGGACGCAGCGGAAGACATGCGGTACTGGTGCCGCCAGCAAACATCCCGACTCCGTCGAAGCCAACAGACCAGACACAGCCAACCCACATACGACTAAAACTGATCATCTACTCTTTACTCTTGCCTTGTCTTGTGGTTGTTGCAATGTATCATGGAGGTTAAAAGTGGTTGTTAACGGTTTAGAGCATGTCAATGAGGAAAAAAGGAGAGGGAAGGAAGGGGGCAAGTAGGATGAAGCAAGGTGGGGCTTGGCAGTTCTTAATCACCGAACATGGCGAATGGAAGTGATGCTTCGTTAAACATTTATAATGATGGTAATCTTGCCTTCCTCCTCTCCGCATGCTCTTCTTAACAATGGATCGCAAAGGAGTCGATAATTGTTAAATGCGCCGAATATCAAACCATCGCACTCCAGAAAAATAAAATTAATACTTTTATCACAGTACTAGGAAGAAATAAAAAAATATATAATGTTCCTGTTTCGACTTTGTAAAGTATTGTTCGATATGGAACTATTCGCAGCTCAGGATTTTTGTATCTGTATAACGTACATTTGAAGAAAGAATGTCATTAATTCATTACAGCTTATATTTATTTTCACCGAAATCGTGGAAGAAACGTTCTTCACAAAACCGTGGGAAATTCGTAGTAGCAATGGTATTTCGGTACTGAATTGCCTTTAGATCACTGTCCTTCATGCAGCAGATCCTCAAAAAATTTGGAAGTACATGAACTGTCAAATAAAAACAATTCAGTAACGAGATCTGACTGCTGAAAATAATATATTTGTGAATTCTCCATGTGTTTTGGGAGAATATTTTTTGCTTAAATTCCATGACGGCCGTCCCGGTGGCCAAGTGGTCTAAAGCGCTTTCTTCTGATCATTCGTTTGAGTCCCGGATGGCGCGTGGGTGGTGTGTTTGTCTTATAGCGCTGTCTATCTTACCTAACCCCCCCCCTTCCACTGGAACCAGTGGACATTAATTTAGATCAGATCAGATCATATGTAGAGGATTTTAAGAAGGGAGTGTCTGACCCCAGGTCTTAAACAACCCTTAGAAATAGGAAGCTTGGAGATTAAGGCTAGAGTACCCGATAAGAAAGCGACACGGAAGCGAGCTAAAAAGGGGAGGAAGACGCCCTTATTTTTTACCGGGGGATCAGTACCCGGGGTCCGACGGCTTAACGTGCCCATCCGACGCACGGAGGATATTTAATGGTTCGAATTTTCGTACCTTCCCAGGATCGAATCTGAGGTTCCTCCGTGGTAGTCACGAACGCTGACAACTAGGCCACAGGCCCTAAACTGGAGACGACCAACAGCTTATATAAGACGACTCACTGCCTATGGAGTTACTCACGGTATTCGTTAAACCGATCACTTAGAGCAACAATTAAAAGTGTGAGTTATCTGCTAAGTTCATTACATTAAGAGGTAGTGAAGATTATCTTAATATTTTGATTGCACTGACTTAAAGAAATAAAAAAGAAAAACAAGAAAAAACTGGAGTTTTCCTTCACTGTGGGGCATGTTCGACATTTTAGCAGACGATAAAAATCTCCAAGATGTGATAGGGTGTCGCAGAATCTCTATAAAATCTAAACACATACATACACACATATCATAAGCTGTTCTCTTAGATTCACACATATCATAAGCTGTTCTCTTAGATTCACACATATCATAAGCTGTTCTCTTAGATTCACACATATCATAAGCTGTTCTCTTAGATTCACACATATCATAAGCTGTTCTCTTAGATTCACACATATCATAAGCTGTTCTCTTAGATTCATTCTCAGATTCACAGGTTAGCTCCTCAAAGAAAGATCGTCTGTCAAGTAAACGTTTAATTGATAGAACAACTTTTATTTACGGTTGGTGTATTAAACTTCTCCATTTACAGCGATCATGGCTCGAGCTTAACTGATATCCATCACACGACGTACACATGACATTTCGTACTTCACACTCATATTTTTTTCCTGATACTCCCATGATTTCCTTAGCCTTCCTCCACCTTTCTTTCCTTCCACTTGGGCTGAAAAAATTATTTTATTCATCACCTCATCACTCGTTCTTTCAACATGGCCAAACCACCGAAGAATATTTCTCTCCTCCTTACTAACAACATTTTGCCTCACTTTTCACATCTGCAACCCCTCTTCATTTATCACATCATCAGAGCGTGTCTTTCCACAAACCCCTCGTAAGTAACGCATCGCCCCAGCCTACAAACGACTCCTATGACTTTTCTGCAGTACATAGGTTTCACTGCCATACATCAGAGTAGGAACAATTATACTTTGATATAAGGCCATTCGGGACCAGGGTTGACTGGACCATAGGGGCAACCGGGGCGGTCGCCCCGGTTGCCCCTATGGTCCAGTCAACCCTGGTCCCGACCCGGGCCACGCGCCTTTAAGGGGCCCCGCAGTTTAGAAAACAAAATAATTTTCGGTAAAAAAAAAAAAAATAACTACGTTTTGTTTGTAACTTTTGGAGCGCAAGGCCCTTAAAAATATATTTTTTAAGTTTTTTGTTTGTTTCCAATCTACCCATTTTTGAATATGTTATCCTCGTGTTCGTTGTACGGACACTGAGATTTGCAGATTCGAAATGATTTTTGTAACCACCTTAATCTTTTCAGCATTCATGAAATAGCAAGTTGAATTCCATTATTTTGTGGTAGGCCTACCCTACTTTTATATATCCAACAATTTGTGTGAAAACCTGATACTTAAATTTAAGGAAATTAAAAGAACAATATCCAAGTTACTTTCGGACTACACATGGAGACCACCTTTCCAACGTTACAAGAAATTAAAAAAAAAAAAAAAAAAAAGGCAACTTTCATATATGAACGCGTATAAAAGTTTAGAATGTCACTAATTTGTCAGTTACTCTACTGTGCATTAAAAATCAATCACTAATCATGTATCAGGGGAAAAAAACTGTTTATACCAATTTATTTTAGAGGGATCCTTATTATATTTCCTATACAAAAATATTCGCTAAGCAGGTATCTTTTCATCATTTTGTGAATAAGCTGTTATAAGAGTCACTACGCAACCTAAACCTCTTCTCCCGGGAAAGAAACCCGTAGATTTTAACATTTTTTACTCTTTCTTTCTCTCTTTTCTCTTTCTTTCTCTCTTTTCTCTTTCTTTCTTTCTGTCTCTTTTCTCTCTCTCTCTCTCTCTCTGAACTTTCAGTCCGTATTATGGTCTTTTTCTTAAGCTTAAAGCAAATACTTCTTTGAGATAATCATTTTGTCTTTACGGTAGTGTTCGTGTGTCTTCCTCACGAACGATAATTTTCAGAAACGACTTTATTAAAATATGAGATTTATTTTTTAGTGCCCACAATGAAATTTAGCTCTGGGTCCCGCAATGAAATTTCGCCCAGGATCCCGCAAGAGCTCCATCCGGCCCTGTTCGGGACTTTCTTGAGAACACATCATTCCGGTAAAATCATCCTAAAGTGGCTTTCAAAGAAGAATTCACACGCCTACTACCGGCTTTCAAAGAAGTATTCACACGCCTACTACCGGCTTTCAAAGAAGAATTCACACGCCTACTAATTTCGTCATCTAATTTGTTCTCTCTGTCAAACTTACTTCCTAAATATACAAGCTCATTAACCTGGTCAATCTCTGTGTCATTTAGACTTATCTTGCAATCAGTACTAACAGTTACTCGCTCAAAAACCATAACTTTGGTTTTTGAGCGAGGAACTCTTACTCCCGAATGTTACAGGGCTTATCTACTCACGCCTACTAATTCCGTCATCTAATTTGTTCTCTCTGTCAAACCTACTTCCTAAATATACAGGCTCATTAACCTGGACAATCTCTGTGTCATTTAGACTTATCTTGCAATCAGTACTAACAGTTACTCGTTCAAAAACCATAACTTTAGTTTTTGAGAGAGGAACTCTTACTCCCGAATGTTACAGGGCTTATCTACTCACGCCTACTAATTCCGTCATCTAATTTGTTCTCTCTGTCAAACCTACTTCCTAAATATACAGGCTCATTAACCTGGACAATCTCTGTGTCATTTAGACTTATCTTGCAATCAGTACTAACAGTTACTCGCTCAAAAACCATAACTTTGGTTTTTGAGCGAGGAACTCTTACTCCCGAATGTTACAGGGCTTATCAACTGGTTCACTTTCAATTTCCTGTCGTGTGGAGTTCGTGAAGTTTTCGCTTGTAAGAAAATTAAACAGTTCCTAGGTTTTAGCTAATAAATGAAAACTCGCTGTTCTACAGTGGTGCTTTATTCAATCCTGTATAGAGGAAAGGTCCTGATTTCAATATTACTCCTTTTATTTTACACATTGATCTACACCTGTTTTTTCTTCTCGGTTAATTTCTGCTTCGATATCCTCTCGATATCGTGCATTCTAAAAAAATATATTTTTCCGTTCTTTGTTCGGGAAGCCGAAAATCCTCATCCATCGCATTGAGAATCACCACTTAAACCTTCCCCTTCGAACACAAGATCTAGACATTTTCTTTCGTTTATTTTTCCTTCCCTAAAAAGGAGCAGGTTTGTCCACTAGTCCACTACCAGGGTCTCCCCTTGCAACCATCAGGTCAGCTACATGTCACTTTCACTCCTTTCGGACTCCATCATAAGCAACTTATTTTGCACATTTGCATTTCTTCTTACGTGTGAGCCATTGTTCGTTACACACCATTCTGAAAAAGGGGAAGAATTCCTCAAAAGTTCAAACAAAGCTGCAAAACCATTTCCAGAGCAGTAACACGTAATTCCCAAACTGAACTTCATGAACATAAGATGCAGGGAAATGACCAGTGATAGTGTTTTTTCCGTATTTCGGAAACAAAGTAGGGAGTGGGACATTAACGGCTGGCAGAAAATTAGTTGGACCAACTCATTGCCTCCCTATAAACACTAACGAATGATATTAAAAAAAAAGTTATTAATGTTAACTTTCGTTGAAATTAGTGAACCTAAGGTACCAGAATATTTTTCGGCGCCTTTATTCCTTCTCTCGTCACAAAGTTATGCACCGGTACCTGCTTCAGCGTTTTACTCTGCCATCGTTGAATTACATAGCTAATCAAGCAACTCAAGTCCAACGTCTGATATCCAGTAGTTTTGACACTGCTAAAGGGTTATACAATATTCGACTGCAAGAGAACACAACCCGTACAAAAACTAGAAAGAGAGTGGGCCAAGATGAACCATATCTCGCAAGATCCTCAATGCCCTTTGCAGATGGTCCCTCAATCGTAGAACATGCTAGACAAAGGAATAAGGATTAATGGAGAGAGTTGAACCCACCTCCCTTTAAGTGAAGGCACTGTTATTTGTGCAAGTAACCCCCCCCCCCCCCTTAAAGCTGCAGAATAGGATCCAGGAACTTGATGGCAACAGTAAAGAACTGGGATTACACATGAACTTACAGAAACCAAAATTAATGTACATTACCTTCACAGGAACTGAAGGTTTACTGCTTGACGAGGCAAATTTAGAACTAATTGCTACAGCTATCGCTAGGATCAAGTGAGGGTCATATCGAGGAAAAAAAAATAATACGCTTATAAAACTTATCTGGAATGTAGTCGGAAGAAATAGTGGAATTTTCAAGAGCAATTTACGATTATGTTAGAAATGAAAAGTGTTTAAACATGCTTCTTTTATTTGAATTATAACTTTTACTTTTGATAAACCACACAAAACTCTTCCTCACTCTAGACACAACATTGGGAAAGGGAGGGGGCAGGGGACATAATGGGCTTTGGCTGTATAACATTTGTACACATATAGGTAACTATATGCGTAGCCTATATTTGCACATGGTTAGGTTTTCTACTCTTTCGAGTAAGTATTATTCACATAAATAGGCCTCTCGCACTGTTCGATTTTTAAAAGGTAAAGGACCAGTAAATTGGAATTCGTTAATTGGAGAAGAAGGAGAATGAAACTTTTTCCCTAAACCTTTTACTTATTTATTTATTTTCTGATTTCGCCGAAATGTTAAAAGATTTAGAGAGATCTTCTCACCAAGATGATATTAAAAATATAACATAGATTCAACTATCATATACATTTTCTCCGTAGTAACTTCGTAGAAGTTAATGCATTTGAAATACAGCGCTACAGAAATGTCTTCAAGTTTC
Source organism: Macrothele yani (assembly GCA_039090855.1). Classification (NCBI taxonomy): domain Eukaryota; kingdom Metazoa; phylum Arthropoda; class Arachnida; order Araneae; family Macrothelidae; genus Macrothele; species Macrothele yani. Next base: position 113,672,148 of record CM077026.1, read on the forward strand.
CTTCTTAGAGCGGACAGAAAAAAAATCGCGATGAAATCTTGAAATCCAAAGATTCTGCTTTTGAGTATAGATTCTGCTTTTGATCTATCAGTAGAAGAAAATTTAAGCATTTTACACATAGTGTTGTGCAGACGAGTAACCGGGAAGGGGCAGGTGGGGCGTCTGCTCCTTGCGTAGCTCAAAAGAAGGCGCAAAAGTCACTGCTTAAAATATGATCAAAATTTGAATTGAAAGTATTGCACCAGTTTCTGGTACAGGTATTCCGCGCCATACTTCGCCATTTGTCCATTTAGAAAATGCGCTTATAATACGTTTCTCCAGTTTCGGTAAACTTCGCAAATTTTAATTTCCCATTTCTTTCTCAAAAATTTCAGGGGATATTAATTTCTCACATTCAAAAATGAAGGCTCGATTGTACGTATGTTGAAAGAGAAGAATGTAGTTCACATTGCCGAATATCCTTTGGAGACTGATGTTTGATTATTTCTGCGAATGTGACCCACGCTTTCGGTGCATTCGATGTGGTACCAAATGTCCGAAGTAGTTGAGAAACGCAGCCGTACAGTCAGTCTGATTTTTCCTCCCCATGAAGAATAGAGATAATATTGGGTGTGACTTTTTTTTTTTTTTTTTTGTAGTGAATCTATCTATCTATCTATTTATGTAACACATATATCATCACCACAGCCAATCATTATCAATCCACTGCTGGATGAGTTCTCCCCAAGTTTTATCCATAAGTCTTGAGCCAGTCTCCTCCATGTCATTCCGGCATGCTTGAGATGATACTGAGATGTCCCTTTGCTTTCTTCAAGCATTAGTTGTTTACAGTTGTTTTTCTCATTAGTTTACAATTTTATGTTCGTATGTCTTCATTAATACTTTTTCGCACTCTCTTGCATATATAGCTGTATACATCCACTTCGGAAATTACATTTTCTTTATTTATCCTCATCCCCTTCTCTTTTGCACCAGCATTTTTGTTCTTTCTGATAGTGATTTGTTCCTACAGTAGTACCACCTATTTTTATTGCTGTTTCCACAAGAGCCTTCATAAGTTTTCTTTAATATCAGATATCTTACTTCTCCTGATGCTAGACCTTGTGGAACAGAGAATTAGTTTCTCAGCTCCAGTTAGAACGTCTCAGCTCCATACGTAAGTACTGGAACGATGCATTGATTAAACACTTTTCTTTTAAGACATAAAAGCATATTGCTCTTAAAAATTGTATTGTTTCTTCCAAAAACTCTCCAACCAAGTTTTATCTGCCGATTTATTTTCATCAATGTGACCCTTCCTTGATATCTGTTCCCCAAGGTAAATGTAGGTACGGCTTACTTCCAGCTTTGTCCCATCAATTGATAAATCTTCGTTTTTTGTAAAAGCATTGTGCATCAGTTTCGTCTTCTCAGACATTTTTTTTTTTAAATCCCAGTTCTTTACTCTTGTCAGCAAGATCCTGGATCACACTCTGCAACTCATGTGGGGGATATTTTGTGGTTTGCACTGGGCAGAAAACTGCGTTGTTATACCTCTGGTGCTGTGTAAGCTATCATATTTTTTTTGTTAGTTTAAAAGCTCCATTTTTTGATGAATTTCGTATAACAAAAAATGGGAGCGTGTTAGGTTCGCAACATCTCATCATAATGTATCTAACAAAAGAGGAAAATGGAATTAAGAATAAATTTTACCCTTTCGAAAAGAACGAAGCATATCATGATGAATTAGATGTGTACTGTTGGAGATCTTATGTTAGTAAAAAGGAGAAGGAAAGACCTCTGCCGGAAATTACATGTTTTATAAATTCCATGTTCTTAGAAGAAGTCAGATTTTTGTCTTTCGATTAGATAGATGGATCGAAAATTTCTGAAATATATGTCATTTATGATATTCCTCTTGTTCGCGTACATTGCTGCTGAGAAATTGTCGAAAGAATTATATGAGCAGCGACTATCCCAATAAGTTTCAGCGTAGACTTGTCTCAGTGTCGACCTTTGATGCATGCAACTCCCGAGAGGCACAGAACAACGAAAGAAAGAAATATGCTCCGATGTAGATACATCCTGGACAGTTTATCACGCTAACCTTTCTAGAAATACTCACTGTAAGATTTATGCGAAGAATACGCATGCACGCATTATTTTAAGTTAGCATCGGGGTTTTACAGCAGTACACCTAGGGCTTATATGAAATCAGTGTCGGCAGAGGCATTTGGGAACAAGAAAGACGACATCGAATATCTCGGATTTATTGAGCACGACTTTTGAAACCTTTACGTCTCCAAAACAAACAAACAAAATATATGTTACACAGCAGATTTTCAGAAAAAAAAATCAGTAAAAAATGAAATGCATTCACACCTGCAAGAGAAAATCTGCGCATAATTCAAAATGCCCGATGTAAAGCAACGTTCTTCATAGTGTATTGAACCGTTTATACTACATGTATATACACTGCAAAAAAAAAAATAATAAGTGGTATGAATTCACGGAAAATTTCTGAAAAAAAGAGCAGCAAATTTGCCTGTAGGTATTCGCATTTTTCAGAAATTCCCGTTTTTAAAAGGGCCCGCTTATTTCAACTTCCACATTTTTAAACAGGAATTCCGTTCAAAGTTTTTCTGCTGAGTCAGGATTGAAACCCCGACGTTGTAACCGGCAACTCGTACCTTTAACCACTGAGCTACAAACGCTCGGCGATCAGCTTCGCGTTCATCGTGAAACGAATTCGGCGTCGGTGAAATTTTGTTTTTTGTCATTATTGCGAGGGATTTAGTCATTTTATTTTTTTGGATCATATTAATTTTCTGAATAGGTTTCTAATATTTTTATTTTTTGTAGGAGGACTTTTCACAAATTAAGCATTTTTTATCCTGATTTTTCGAAGTAACAAAATGTTTTGCAACTTCATTTTTTTAAAACTCACAGTGACTTTCAGTTATCTTTAGAAAAGGTAAAATGTACTTTTTTATAGTCGTATTTCACATTTCACACACACAGACAAAAAAAAACTAAATTTAAAATTTACTCTTGATAGCTATAAATAGCTTTTGTCTTAAGTTGTACAAAGACTGATACACAGACATCGTATAATCATCTGTACAATAGGTATCTGGTTTCTTAAAGTAACACAATATATACTAACTAGCTGGTGCACATAATAGGGGAAAGGAGAAGAAATATCCTATGCCACAATAAGCAAAATTTATGCGATATGCTATCCACAATGTCCGATCTCGCTACGGGGGAAGGAGAAGAAATATCCTATGTCACAATAAACAAAATCCATGCGATATGCTATCCACAATATCCGATCTCGCTACGGAACTTCAAAATTCGACAGGACGATTGAAATTTAAAAGTTAATCAAACTTCAAGTATTCTCAGGAATCGCTCCTATTACCGGTGATTTCTCGTCATACGGATACGGAAAAAGTGAGAACGGAGATTTCCCGTTAATATACGAAAGGAATTGCGGAAAAGTTTCCGAAAATTCAGAATTTTCCGTTAACAGATCTCTAAAACGGTAATTTGCCGTCAATGTAAGAAAGAAACTGCGGAAAGGTTTCTGAAAATTCAGAATTTTCCTGGTGTACGAAAATTCCGTGAAATTCAGGTTTCTTTCCGTCATTTCACAGAAAAGGTTGTATCAGAAATATGCTTCGTTAATTCACGAAAGAAATATCGGAAAGTTCCCCGTGAGTTTCAGAATTTTTTTACAGTGTACACTCTGTAGACAGAACATTAGAGATAGGGGTGATGGGTAGTTGATATGAACCCCCCCCCTCCCGCGCAGAGTGGAACACACCACCACCAAACGCAGGCTATAAATAGGTAGACAGCAGGGCTTGCCAATAGTGTATCGGAATCGATGGGTGAACGTGGTGATCTAAGCGGCGACTTTGACCGCAGACGCATTATTGGCGCAAGACAAATGAGTCATTTTATTGTCCAAGTGATAAGAATCCTAGGGTTCCCGAGGGAAAACCTATCAAGGATACCCAGGGAGAATACCATCAATGGATGTACTATAGCGCCCAGAGAGCAAGCGGTGCCAGACCACGTGCCAGTAATGACAGAGATCGACGTATACACTCCAGGCTCGTACAGACCAACCGCTTGGCAACGGCGGCGCAAATCACATCCAGGTTAAATGTCGGACGCCCAAGCTGCGTCAGCTTACGAACCGTACTGCGCTTGCTGTATACCCTGGGCTTTTGGAGCCGACGCCCTACTCGTATGCCATTGTTGACTGCTTGTCATCGGAAATTACGCCTCGCCTGATGCACATCCTAACTTGACCTCTGCAGAGTGACGTCACATCATGTGGTCAGATGAGTCCCATTTCAGCTTTACGGAGCTGACGGGGGTGCGGGTGTGGCGTCGACAGCATGTGGCCATGGCCCCGTCCTGCCAAGTCAGCTCTGCTCAAGGCGGTAGAGGCTTTGTGATGGTTTGGGGAGCCTTCTCATGGGAGACATTAGGTTTCTTAGTATATCTAGAGAGGTTCTTAACCGCTGCGCGCTACCAGCGTGTGCTGGCTGGTTACCTACACACTTTCATGGACTTCGTTCATGATGCGGCCGATGGTTTGCTTCAGAAGGACAATGCGCCTCCCCAAGAGGCCACAACCACCCAGACATGGCTCGAGTAACACTCATCTGAATTTGGAACCATCTAGTGATCCTCCAAGGACCCGGATTTAAACTCTGTAGAAGCTTTCTAGGATGCCATGGAGGTGAACATCAGATCCATCGATCCCCAACCGGACGTCTCGGGCGGAGTTGTTGACAATGCTGCAACAAGCATGGCTAGCATTTCTTCCGGAAACCCTCCGGCATCTTGTGGAGTCAATGCTTCGGCATGTCCAGGCTGTTATTTGTGCTAGAGAAGAACCAAAGTGCTATTATACTTCGATTCACCCTAAGATGACACTGAAGGGGAAGGTACATAAAACCTATCGCCGCGACTAAAAGTAGTTCCCAGCATTTTCCGTGAAAACCAACGCCCAGAATGTAATATAAGGATGGAGAATACTCAGAAAAATAGGCCTTCTAAATAAATGTAGCTAGAGTATTTGAAAACCACGAAATGTAGCAAGCTAATTAAATAACAAAGAACTGTACACCAACTGTACCTAAATAGTATAACTATACTAATGATGCAAAACTTCTTGATTTAGATTAGAAATAAAAGTTTCCAAGCTTTCTCACATCAACCAGATGGCTGTTTTAAGGAAGGTAGAAGCAAACTGCAACCTACCCTCCTTGCTGTCTACCTGGAGGGCAGGTTTCAGTTTGCTGTCTACCTTCCTTTAAAAAGCCATCTGGTTGATGTACGAAAGCTTGGAAACTTTGATTTCTATTCTAAACCAATAAATTTCGGATCACTAGTATAGTTATACTGCACTGCTGGCCACCCAAAATGCAACACCAAGAAGGAAGCATCCGATTGGTCTGAAATTCGCAGCATGCATCGTCCGCGAGAGGACATGCAAACGATTAGCATTGCAGGGCATATGCAAATCATAGGCGCCCGGCACGCCACCGAAAAGCACTATAAGAAGGGTGCACAGAAGACGGGGTGTAAGTAGTGGAAGTGTGTTGTACTGCCGGACCTGTGCGTGGAAAGCTTCCTGATGCCTCGTCGCAGAATACGGCAGTCATTCCAGCACGTTTCGGAGTTCGACATAGGGAGAATAGTGGCTTATCGCGACAGAGGTTTATCGTACCAAGACATCGGCGTCCTTGTGGGACAACATCCAGCTACAGTGAGGCGAGTATGGATTCAGTGGGTGCAGGAGAGACGGACGGACCGACGTGGGTGATTGCCGCAGCCGCGGCACACCACCTAACGAGAGGACCGGCATGTTGTTCGGCGGGCATTGATGGCTCGCACCGCCATATCACGAACGTTAGCGCAGGAATTAGGGTGTGTTGCGCAATACCCTGTGTCAGCACGTACCGTTCGACGTCGTCTGCAGGAGCGGGGACTTGTCGCACGGCACCCATTGCTTCGATTACCATTGACGTTACGCCACCGGCGAGTGCGGCGGCAGTGGGCCGTTGAACGCCGCACCTGGAGTACGGAATGGCACGACATTGTTTTCTCCGACGAATCCCGCTTCTGCCTGCAACACCACGATGGTCGGATCCGCGTGTGGCGGCACCGCGGCGAGAACTGCATGACGCCTGCATTATGCATCGCCATACCGGTCCGTCGCCTGGTGTTATGGTTTTGGGCGCAATTGGATATGACACCCGCACCCCTCTGGTACGCATCGCCGGTACACTCAACAGCCACCGCTACATCTCTGACGTTTTGGAGCCTGTAGTCCTCCCTTACCTGCAGGACCTGCCAGCGGCCACGTTTCCACAGGACAATGCGCGCCCGCACGTGGCACGCATCCTGCAACAATTCTTCACGGCCCACCAGGTGTCACTGCTGCCGTGGCCCACCTGTTCTCCCGATATGTCGCCCATCGAACACGTCTGGTCGCTGATCGGTTACCGAGTGGCCCGGCGAACACCACCCGCGGCTACGCCTGATGAACTGTGGCAACGTGTGGAAGCAGCCTGGACCGACATACCCCAAGCCCACATCCAGAGACTCTTTCGTTTGATGCCACGGCGTATAGCGGCCGTTATTGCCAGCCATGGGGGTCACACGAACTATTGATGTCTGCGTGTTCCGTAAGTCGCACGAGGCTGTAAGCTCAATCGTTTCATCTTTGTATCTGCCGTTATGTGTCCAATAAATCTGGCTTTGCTATCTCGTGTCCTTCTTGGTGTTGAATTTTTGGTGGCCAGCAGTGTATTTAGGTAGCAAGAAGCATTTGATTTTATGATACATAATTTGTTTTTGTCAGCAAAAATTATAGTATTAAACAGTTTCTTTAATTACTATTGAAATCACATAATTGTAATCAGAAAACTTTGAATTTGTATCGCTTCAGAGATCATCAGGAAATTTAGCATTTATTTTTAGCACCAATCATGAATAATATAACGGTAAATTGAGGTTTTTATTGGTTTCTCTTGTAGAATCAAGTCCTTTGCTCTTAGACGCTATGAGATTCTAAAAATTCATTTGTATGACTTTTTTATTTCACAATATGTTGCGAAAAATATTAGTACATCTCAATATTAATTTAATGAATTTTTCTGAATGTTTGATTACCTGAGAGATTAAAGGTGAAATGGTAAAGCTGTGTGGTGTTTGTTTCTTGAATCAAATTCTTTTCATCTTTAAAGTAAAGTTTTAAAACAAAACAATGGAAAGAATTATATATAATTTATGACTACAAACTTGTGGTGTTGAGATAAAATAAAAATACCAACTTTACCACAATCAAAGGCTTATTATACATCGACTACAGTTTCGCAGAGCGTTTGTCTCGGCTTCATCAGGACGAATAGAAAAAAAAAGAATTGCATTATAAAATGAATTTACGAAAACATAGTCTTAAAATTTAAGAGAAAGATTTTTCTTGCAACTTAAAACAACCTTAGTCTTAAATTTTGAAACTATGTTTAAATAAAATATAAATCAATGCTTTTTCCTCATATTTTTGGAAGCTTTTAGCAGCAAAATGAAAAATAAAACGCATTTTTAAAAGTAGAAGTATCTGATGTGGGAAAAAGTCTCCGGACACTCCCCACCGCGACAAAAATAGAATATTCCAATAGATCACGTTAGATTTCCTTTAACACTGCAGGTACGCTCCTCAGAGTCGTATATCGTTTACTCGTGAGACATGGCCACAAGTGTTGAGCTTACTGACTTCCAACGAGGTGTTATTATAGGCTACCATACCAGCAACCTGTCAGTGCGTGCGATTGCAGGACAATAACAGCACCCATGGTCAACTTTTCAAGACGTTATTAATAAACGGAAACGTAAAAGACAGGCGACTGCCAAGAAACGTTCAGGAAACACAAGTGATGGAAATATACAACAGAACTCTGTGCCCTCCGTGGATACCTTCATTCTTCTGCACAAATCATCACCAAATAATTTCAGGATTCAACATGGGTGAGTGTGTGTGCTGTTACGGAGATTTAATACTAGAATTTAGGCAAAGACATTAAATCTCATTTTGCAACTTTTATTTCGCTTTAGTGCTCCCTTTCCTTTGTTTCCATGAAGCCTGAGAGAAATTTCACAGTGTCACTTTTCTATTGAAACATGGGAGGCACGGTTTATTTAGAGACGCCAGTTTGTCTCATTTTAGAGTATGAGCCTTCGCATGTTGTAGGCGGATTAGTATTGTCGTGCTCGTTTGATCCTTTGCCTCCTTTAGTTTCAAAGCAGTCGATTGAAAGTGCAAGCCCTCTTAATTTCTACCTTGATGCTTTGTATTAGCAGATGCCGGCGTGTTTTCCCCCATGGAGCTTCGTGAGGCAAAGGGGTGAGTTTGGTGGAAACAAAGGGGGGGGGGGCTAGAGAGTCACTTTTAGAATTTGAAAGCGGGGTGTGGCAAGGAGGAGAGGAGGAAAGGTCTCCGGTGTTGGAGAGCAGGTCTCCAGCTGACCGGGGAATGGAGTTTTTTTCGGCAGGGCGAGAAAGGGAACGGGAGAAAATGACCGAACAGGATTGAGGGAAGGAAGTTTGAGTTTCAGAGGAATAAGCAGGAAGAATTAGAGAGCTGATGGACAACCTTTTCTGCGATTAAGTAAAGAAAAGAATAAATGTTTCTAAGAGATATAAAAGGATCGCAAAAATTATTACTTATAACTATTTTATCTTCTACCACGCAAGACTTTGGACAGTGCACTAAGACACAGCACGAGTTAGCACAGCACGAGTTAGCAAGGAACAGCACGAGTTAAATTTCCCTTACCGAGCTGTTGCATACCAGTCGTTAATAACTAGTATGAATGCGAGTAAGCGACTTGCTTGGTGCAAAGAACATTATTCCTAGACCGGTGGACACTATTGTTATGGAATGACGAACCACGCAGCACCTTTTTCAGGTTCGATGGTCGTTGATGGGTGTGGGGTATGCCAGGTAAATTGTATCTGCCAGAATGTGTCATCCCAACTGTTAGATTTGGTGGCAGCAGTGTAACGGTCTGGGAATGTTTCTCGCTGTATAGACTCGGATAGTTAGTGGCTGTTGATGGACATATGAAAGCCACGAGGTACCGGCGCAATCCAGACAACGCAGCACTGCCTACATTTTACCAGTTTTACGGAGATGGGCCTTTCATGTTTCAGCGAGACAACGCGCTGTGCCATAAAGCACGATCCATTTCGACATGGTTTAATGATATGTGTATACAGAATTTGAAGTGAGCAGCTCAAAGCCCCGATCACAATCCTATAGAGGCCCTTTGGGATGAACTTGAAAGTCGGCTTCAGGCTCGAGCAACACGTCGAACTTCTGTTTCTGAACTCACCACTGCTTTGCAAGAGGAATGGAGCAATAAACCTGCGACTGCTTGCCAGAATATCATCGAAAGTGTGCCAAGGAGAGTGCACAATGCAACTGTGGCCAAAGGTGCTTACTTCTTATTGATTTTTTCGTACGTACAGCATTGTATAAAAAGCGGTGCTTTTTATATAATATTGTTTTGATTGGGGGTTAATCACCACCGTGAGCAACTCAAAGGGGTATAAGCAGTCGCCCGTCCCTATTTTAGGGCCACTGGTTCCAAGGAACGGAGATAGCGAGCGCCGTAAGATAAGCACAACATCCATGCCCACACAGGGATTTGAACCCGGACCCATCTCGGATGAATAGTCAGAAGCCATTACTTAGGCCACTACGCCACCGGGTAGGATAATTTTTTCCACTGTTTCATAACATTCCAAAGTTTTACGCATTAAAAAAGTTTTCCTTCAATATCATTAAATTTGAAGTAGTTAAATACACTATCTACCAAAAAGTAATTGGACACCCCTGCAATCGACGATATCTGAGGTCCTGATACACGTCACGGCCGCCGCCGTTAAATATCGTGTGGGAAACAACAACGCAACCAGTCGCATGCAAGATGCCACGCAGTTCGGAGCTCTCTGATTTCGAGAAAGGTGTAGCCTAATCGTCGGGTATCACAGAAATGGCCGATCCATACGAAACATATCCAGCGAGTTGAAGTACCCAAAATCGACAGTGGCCTACGTGATTGGCAAGTGGAGGATGAGAGGTGACTGCCAGAATGTGTCCTGACCCAGCAGACCCACAAAACTGGGAGTTAGAGACCGACGGGTGCTGGTCAGAGAAATTCGGAAGAACCGCACCAAATCGATGGGCCACATCAGCGAGGAGTTTCAACAGGTATCCGGGAGTGTTCTTTCGATGAATACCATCCGTAAGGAAGCCCATCTGCTCGATTATCATGGACGTGCTGCCGCCCACAAGCCTTAGATCACCAAGTCCAATAGCGCTGTCGGCTAACGTGGTGCAAAGAACGTCGATAGTGGACAGTTGAAAAGTGGAAACAGGTTCTCTGGAGCGACGAATCAAGGTTCACCCTCTACCGTTCGGATGGCAGGGTTTGGGTTTGGCGTCTGCCTGGAGAACGCCTCCTGCCGGAATGTATTGTGCTAACTGTGAAGTTCGGCGGCGGTGGAATTATGCTATGGGGGTGTTTCTCCTGAAATAGCACTGATCCCTTGGTCGCAATTCCTGGTAGACTCAACGCCGAGACCTACTGCACTATTTTGGATGACCATGCGCTTCCTACGTTGTGGCAGTTTTACAGGGTGGATCCATGTTACTTTCAGGATGACAATGCCACCTGTCATGTTGCAAGGTCCACCATGGCTTGGTATGGTCACAATGGGGTTAATCGAATGGACTGGCCTGCGCAGAGCCCAGACCTTAACCCTATCGAGCACCTCTGGGAAGGGTTGGAGCGTCGACTTAAGGGGTGCCCTCACCGTCCGAAATCGGTAAAGGAACAAACCTGTCTTCTCTAAGCCGAGTGGAAGAAAATACCGCTAGCCGTCGTACAACGCCTGGTTGAGAGTATGTCCCGGAGGGTCGCAGCTGTAATCGCCGCTCGTGGAGGCTCCACCAACTATTGAAGGTGAATAAACTTCGTTTTCCTTTGCTATCACAGGTGTCCAATTACTTGTTGGTAGATAGTGTAGTTTCATAAAATTTCATCAGCTACTCAAGTGCAGTTTCATTAACCCTTTAAGCGGTCAATGATTCTAAATCAAACATTGCCTAAAATTTTTTGTGCTCCCCAGAGAGAAATGTTCCCATACCTAGCGGAGTTTACGAAATCTATGACGAAACAATTCCTTCCCTCCCTCTCATCTCTGCAGTACCGACCATAAATCTGTCAAAGGTGCGAAGTGCTCCCGGTGCAGAGCTCTAGTCTATGCTCCATGACCCAAGAAATGACGGAGGAGAGCTAGTACCCCTGACAAGGACATCATGCCACTGGGTAGAAACAAATAACTCAAATAACTCTCTTCTTTCTTAAAATCACCGCCATGTTTTAAACTTTTTAACAGATAGCCAGTCAGAAAGGGTTAGAGTCGGTCATCCCCATAAAATAACCACTTTCAATAACAAAGATGAGGAGGAAAGCAACGCTTTCCGATGTGCAAAATCACTGTTAAAAGTTCTATGGTATGTGGCACCAAAAAGTGGTACTATGCCATCTGAACCGTATTTGGTGAAAAGTATAAAATTGTATGGTGCACAAAAACATACAACAGCATGGTCCAATTAGTGCAAAGTTGTACTAATCAGGTTCGATGCCATAACATGGTGTATAACTGCATCGTGCTATCGTGTATTTCATGCACGTCACAATTTTGTTTATGTTGCACCAAAAAGCGGTGCTGCACCCCTTTTTGGTGCAACATGCCACAGCGTTTTTAAAAGCGAACATTCGTTTTAGTCGCGTGCGACCAGCTCTTCAGACAACTAATATATTCGTTCGAGCTGATGTCATCCCATTTTGTTAACCCCGAGTTATTTCATTCCAGCAGTCTAAAGAGCGTGACGTACTAAAGAGGTGAAAACATGTGTTAAGATGACAAATCGGCAGCGAGACATGTCCGCGTAGCTCTGTTGGGAGAGCGACTTACTCCGGAGTGAGGGGACCCGATTCGATGCCCGCCGCGAACAAACTTGTACGTTATATTGGCCCCCAAACTTCCAGGATGACCCGGCTGTTAAGTTTCTCGCAATGATGTGATGTTCTTTCCACACGGCGAGACAGGAAAAATTAAAATTCCTTTCTTCAGTGCTTTGAAAAAAAAAAAAAAAAATTAATCATTGCGATGTTACGTTCCACACATCAAATTGTCTGGGGTTTCTCAAATGCACGTTCTTCATTGGATGAATGCCCACAGCGACACATGACACCGTTTAACCCGGGGCCATGCCCCTGCCCTATGTCCGAGTTGGGAGAGCGACTTACTCCGGAGTGAGGGGGACCCGGATTCGATGCTCAGCGCGAACAAACTTGTATGTTATAACAGTTAATAGCGTTTCTGGTGTAATACTCGGGGCACAGAGAGTGCAATTCAGTAATTCTTTTGGTGCAAAACTGCATATTTTCTCTTCAATTTGGGGAACGCATACAACAATACGCCGCCCAGCAACCCAAGCTCGAGACTCAGGTGCACTTGCCCTTTCTGCGCTGTCCTTGCACTCTCTCTACAATCAATGGCCCTAAGTTAGGGACAGCAAATTACTTATAGCCTTAGATGATCATGTGGGACATTAAACCGCCTCCTTCGCAAAAATAAAACAAAACAAAACGTCCCCTATAAATTCCAGAAGATTTGAAATTTATGAACTCCAAAAGAGAAGAAGTGCAAAGGTAGAGCAGATTTCAGAATTCTTTTTCATTATCTGGAGTTCTGTTTCTTTTTTAAGATAAAAAAAATCGTTCGGGTTTTTTTTTTTTTTTTGTTTTTTTTTTTTGGCAATTAAATAAGCAATTTCTGTTACAATTTTAACTAAAGGCGATTTTTGATTCGATTTGATTTTTGTGAACTCCAAAAGAGAAGAAATGCAAAGGTAAAGCAGAATGTCACAATTCTTTTTCATTACCTGGAGTTCTTTTTCTTTTATAAGATAAAAAAAAATCGTTCAGTTTTTTTTTTTTTTTTTTTGGCAGTTAAATAAGAAATTTCTGTTACAATTTTAACTAAAGGCAATTTTTTTGATTCGATTTAATTTTTTTCCTTGAAAAAACAATGCATTTTTTACAGGTACGGTAATTGAAATTCAGTAACTCGAGAAATAATTTACGGGAACTTATGCCGCTTGCCTCCCTAGTATATATTTACGTGAAGTCATGTTGTAACATCGAGTAGTGCATTGAACTTTGGTAAGGCGGAGATTTAAAATGCAGGATTTTAGATGGGGGAAAAAGGGGGAAGAAAAAATCGCTAATAGAAATTCAATTAAGAAGTATAAAGATGTGTAATTTCCGTACACAATATTTATTAATCCACTAAAAAATGAGCTTTTTTTTTCGATTTCTCTGGCAATCCCGATAAATATGAGACCAGTTTTAATTTTTTAAGAGTACTGAATTCCCGGATAATTTTTGGATTTTACAATGCGCACCTGCATAGTATACGTACTTGTCACTCAGTCGTTAGTTCAAAGATGACAGAGGACAGCGCTTCAGTTAGAAACATGCCTCGCTCTGATTGCATTAAGAAAATTACCTGCTTATGTAAAAACTAAAGACTATATAAAAATGTTGAGAAGTGAAACTACGATACTCGTTCTTTTCTTAGATTTGGTGCTCTCATTACTAGGAACTTTTAAAATAAATAAACAAACGATTACTTTGTGCATATACCTATGGCCTAATTATCAGTCACCCGTACACGTGAATGGTGATGGATGTTATATTTACTTAAAAACTCAACTTGGAAAGCTCTTAACTTCAGTTTATCTACAAGAGTCTTTCGGAGGTTGAAAACGGAACGATGAACTCGATAAATTAAATTAAAATGACTGACTATAGCTATTGAAGTTCAGATTGTTTAAATAACCATAACTGGTGTAATGATTCGTGGAGGGTTAATCCTTGTCTGTTTATTTTTGAATTGTTTAATACTTAATACTTAAGAAACTATGTAAATGTGCCGTGAAAATGTCTGAAATTCCTTTACTGAAGACCTGGGGTATCTAACAAGAGCAGAAAAAGAAGATCATGTTTACCTTTCTTTGTATATTATTCTGTAAATCAATTAGAGACGAATTAAAAAAGCAAAAGCTTATTATAAAATTTCACAGTCCCAAATTCCATTTCCTGCTGATCTACACCGCTGTTGTTTTTCAAACAAGATTTCATAATTTGCTTTAGCGATCTGGAGATATTCTCAGAAAAGGAATCCATACAGAATGTTTTCATCAAGAGCTATATGTGTCTCGTGACAAAATAGAATCTGATAAATCAGGACAAAGCAAAGGAAATGCCGAAGCACTGAGACTCTTACGTAAATATCAGGATTGCTTTAGGAACATCTTAAGAAGAAAAGTAGAAGGTACAGTAAAAAATTATCTAGAATAAGAAATGAGTCCATTCCAATAGATAAGTATTAATACAAAAACCATGAAAACTTTTGTGTTCCATACTGATGGTCACCAAACCAGCATTTAAGGTCCATATGCGTCTCTCAGCATTTTTAACAAAAGTACTTTTCAGAATTTTATCATGCGCCGTCCTAAACTACCATTCTCCGACTTGTTAGTGAAGATGGTAATGCTGAGGGAAATTTCAGATGCAGACTAACGCACATTTTTGCAACTTTTCTAAACATTTATTGCTTCGAATGAAAACCGAATCAGTTGGTAGGCGAAAAATGTGAAAAGCACCTCCCGGATATAAAATTCAATCATCTCTTTCCATATGGCGTTAGGAGTACCAGAAAAGGGAATAAAAGTTTTTACAGTGTTTGAAGTTTGTGAAAGTTTACGAGCATTGGTAGTTTTGTATAGGAAGCGGCTGCATCTTCGATGGATAAACGAACGCTGCTTGTTTCTAGATACCGTTCCGGAGCAGTCATTTTCATAAGCGATAATTTTGAGGTCAGTATTTAGTTCCAAAATAATTGCTTAACATTCGCATAATATTTTACGACTGCGTGTAAAAAAACCTCGCCTTTGATGTATCTCTGATAACAGGGATCACATTAAATATAAAGATGATTTCAGGTCTCATCATACAATGCCGTGATTTTTAATCAGTTTTGTTTTCTGAAAACATGTATATCAGCACCATTAGCCACTAGGGTGATGTATATCATCTTCATCATCATTGTCAACCATTATCAAACCACTGCTGGACGAAGGTCTCTCCGAGCCTCTTCCACAACGGTATGTCTTGTGCCAGTCTCCTCCATGTTACTCCCGCATACTTTCAAATTTCATCCACCCATCTTTCATGTGTTCTTCTTCTGGGTCTTTTCCTGTCCCTTGGAATCCAATCTAAAATTTCGACTGTCCATCGATGGTCTGTCCTTCTGGCAGTATGTCCAGCCCATTGCCATTTCAGGGATTTTACTCTAATCATGATGTCTTCCACTCTTGTCATTTTTCTGATCCACAAGTTCCTCTTCTTATCTCTCCTGGTTACACCAAGCATGCACCTCTCCATGCTGCTTTGAGTTGTCTGCAGCCTTTGTATGTCTCTTTTAGTTAAGGTCCACGTCTCTGCACCATACGTAAGCACTAGAAGGATGCATTGATCAAATACTTTTCTTTTCAGACAAAATGGCATATTGCTCTTGAAAATTATGCTGTTTTTTCCATAAGCTCTCCAGGCAAGATTTATACGCCGATTAATTTCTTCATCAATATGACCCTCACTTGATATCTGCTATCCAAGATAAACGTACGCATCTGTTATCTCCAGCTTTTCTCCATCAATCGATAAATCTTCATTTCTTGCAAAAGCATTGTACATCACTTTTGTCTTCTGAAAGTTCATTTTTAATCCCACTTCTTTACTCTTGTCAGCAAGTTCCTGGATCATGCTCTGCAGCTCTGATGGGGTAGTTGCAAAAATGACTACGCCATCAGCAAAACGAAGGTGAGTTAGATAATCTCCGTTAATCTTTATCCCTTTGTTTTCCCAGTTCAGTGATTGAAAGACATTTTCGAATGTGGCATATGTATGTATATGTAAGGAAGAAGAAAATTTTCTTTCTCTCTCAGAGCCCGACTGAGCCTTGTCCAGGCCCCGAGACTAGCTCGGCTTCGGGCTCAGCCTTGTCTCAGCAATATTAGCCACTAGGGTGAAGTGGCATACATCACTTAATTTAAGCTTTCAGCTGAAAATCAATGATTAATACAGACATTTAACGTGGACCAGAAACATCAAACAAAGATCTTCGCTCTTTCCGCGTTTACAAGTGAGTCCCGGAAAAATTCTCATTGGCCGCCACCGGGAGTCGAACCCAGGGTCGCCGCCCCGGTGGCGCAGTGGTCTAAGGCGTTGGCCTATGATCATTCGTCCGAAGGGGTCCGGGTTCGAATCCCGGTGAGGCATGGATGTTGTGTTTGTCTTACGGCACTGGCTCTCTCCCTTCCCTGGAACCAGTGACCCTAAATTAGGGACGGGCGACTGCTTATAGCCCATTGAGTTGCTCACGGTGGTCGTTAAACCTCCAATCAAAAAAAAAAAAAAAAAAAAAAAAAGAACCCAGGGTCTTCCAGTTTCGCGCCGGATATGCTTCCGCTACACCACAGCTGCCTCGAATTCCTCCAGACTCACACACGCTAACTGCCAAGCCACGTTGGCAGGTGGCTTCTCGGAGCCCCGCACAATGCTGAGGATTCACCAAAGATGGTAAGCAGCAACTGAAGGAATAATTAGAAGGCGAATGAATAATTAATACAGGCGTTTAACGTGGACCAGGAACATCAAACAAAGGTCTCCGCTCTTTCCACGTTTATAAGTGAGTCACGGAAAAATTCTCATTGGTCGCCACCGGGAGTCGAACCCAGCGTAACTGGAAGACCCTGGGTTCGACTACCGGTGGCGGCCAATGGGAATTTTCCCGTGACTCACTTATAAACGTGGAAAGAGCGAAGATCTTTGTTTGATGAATATCAATGACTTAGTTCAGTTGAAACTTTCCATTGTTTTACAAATGGAGTTTAAAAATTGTTATGACTCACATTAACAAAGTATGAATCTTTTTACGTACTAAGCAAGATGTGTTTGTTGTGACTCTATAACCCATAACACGCAACTATCATCCTGTACTGAAAGGAGAACGAGAAAGGCGTTACAAGAACACCGAAAAGGCTAATAAAAGTTTTAATGATAAGATTATTTCTATCAAATAATTTCTAATTTCACGACTTTGATCGGGAAATATATGGAAGGCCAGTCGTACGGCAATTCTTTTTTTTTTTTTTTTTTCTTTTTTTAGATACGTTTATGCGACCACGAAGAAAACATTTCCGTAACAACTAGATTTCAAAATCTCTTTCAAAACAAAGAAATCGGTTTGTAAGAACAACTGGGAATAAACGTAATGGGAAATAATCAAAACTTCCGTGTCGTGTGTTAAGTGGCTCACTTCCCATTTTTGTTCAAACAGTCAAAACAATGGGGGAAAACTTTGGCTTCGTGATACCGCCACTTTGAGATAAAACCACAAAAGCACCTATTCACTCACACGAAGAGGAGCGGGGGAGGGGGTGAAATCTAAAAGAAAACAAATATGGCCGAAAGTAGTCAGTCCAGTCATTCATTCAACCAAACACTTCGCACGTGTCTGAGCACGCGTGGCAGATAACGTCATATCGTAATTATCCATCCATTATTCAGGTTGGTCATGCATGGAACGCCCAAAATGTGAAGAGTGGAATATAAAGCCCCCCTTTCCCCCATACCATAGATCGGACTATCCGGGGGTCGAAGGTTGGGGGTGAAACTAACTTGTGGCTCTATGCTTTAGCTGTCGTCCTCCCCCAATTCTTTCCCCCTCGTGATCCCTCCTTCGGCCATCAAACCTTGCCGAATGATCACAAGTCAGGGAAGCGTAGCATTTCTATTCCAGTTAGTTATGCTACAGGCCTAACGTCGAACCCATTTGCAAGCCATTGTTTTTCAGATTTTTATGGCAGACAACAAGATAGTTTGGGAAGCAATTGTGTATTTTTATAAGGTGTCTCGTGTGCTACGCGATGTGATATATTACATAATCTTATGGGCATTTATTAAGCTGGGTTATCGTTTTTCCAACGGAGAACCGAGCTCGCACAAGGAAATGTATGTCAAAGAATTTTCGTTCAGGAGGACAAAAACGTAGAAAATAAATCTCGCGCCACAAAGGAATATGTCGAGTGCACACCTGTTTCGATCATTTTGTCAAATAGCTTCTTACCAACTACTCTTGTAGCACCGCGTACGGAACAGCCAATAAATAAGAGGAATTCAGCTGAAAATCGCAAATGAATTTGCAGAATTTCTTACTTTATGCCAATTAAAGGAAAATTTCGGTTGTTAAATATTTCCTGTGGAACTTTTTCTGGCAGTCTTCGCGAAACGAGAACGATGACTGATGAAAAGGTAAGATTACATACGGGGTGCTGTTTGCAGGAGTTTATCCCGAAATCTTGAAATTGGAAATGTGCTGGAAAAGTTTGGGGAAGGGTTTTGAAAATCTTACTTTTTTATCAGTCATCGTTCTCGCGAAAAAAGATATGGTTGAGGTATCAAAATGTAGATGTGCCAATCGAAGAGAAAAATGAGATTGGGGCAATGGTTCGGGCGTTGTGAGGCGGCAAAGTTCCCATGTAAAGTTTGTGGGAGAAGCATGCGGTTGACATTCGATTGCCTGCGGTTAATTCACGCGCTGTTGAAAGCAGAGGCATGGAGGAACTGAGATAGTCCAAAGTCCGAAGTCTTCTCTTTTCTGAGCGAACCGCTGCGCAAAGCAACGCTAGCCGGTATTCGAATCAAACTTCTTCTCGTCGGAACAGCGAACACTCTGGGAGACCTGATTGCTTTATGCCATTGGACTGTGTGATGTGTATATACAATTTAATATTCATTCGATCCAGTTTATTCACCTAGGTAAGACGTAATTATGTAAAGATATAAATAAACATTCCGTTGACCATTGTTAGTGAAAATATTACGGGCGACTGCTTATAGCCCACTGAGTTGCTCACGGTGGTCGCTAAACCTTCAGTCAAAAAAAAAAAAAAAAAGAAAAATCACGAACCTGGACTATTGTATGAATTTGTCAATCAAATAAAGCTTACATTTGTTGTTTCATACGAGTTTATTCCTTTCAAAAAAAAAAAAAAAAAGAAAAAAAAATACTAACCATCGATTCCGACGGGTGAAGAGTATTCGCAAGGCGAATCTCATTCCAACAACATTTACAAACACATCAGTTGTGACTGAAGATGAGAGTGAAAGAGTGCGCTATCTACTTGAATTTTTGCACACGATCGAGATTAAAGGACTTCCGCCTCACATGTTACGACTGAAAAAGGGTGCAGTCGTTATGCTCATCACGAACCTGGCCGCCCCGGTGGCGCAGTGGTCTAAGCGCTGGCTTATGATGATTTGTTCGTGAAGGGTCCGGGTTCGAATTCCAGTGAGGCATGGATGTTGTGTTCGTCTTACGGCACTGGCTCTCTCCGTTCCCTGGAACCATTGACTCTAAATTAGGGACGGGAGACTGCTTATATAGCCCATTGAATTGCTCATGGGGGTCGTTAAACCTTCAATCAAAAAAAAAAAAATATATAAATAAATAAATCATGAACCTGGACTAGTGTCTGAAGTGGTTGAATGAATTTGTCAATCAAATAAGGTTTACATTTTTTGCTTCATATGAGTTTATTCTTTTCAAAAAAAAAAAAAAAAAACTAACCTTCGATTCCAACGGGTTTCGTCTAGTAAATAATAATTTGAACCATTTACTACGTGGAATGTAAATCTGGTGAATTGGGTATATACCCTCAAATACACTGTTACCCAAGTATTAGTATAAAAAGTGCATACCGATCCACTAAAGCAGATGTAGAACTGTACTGAATCTTTCATTTACTACTGCTATACGTTATATATACATGTCGTAATTAGAAGATGAAACCAAAATATTGCCGCCCTGGTGGCGGAGTGGTCCAAGCGATGGCCTCTAAATTAGGGACGGGCGACTGCTTATAGCCCATTGAGTTGCTCACGGTGGTCGTTAAACCTCCAATCAAAAAAAAAAAATATTAATAAAAAAACAATATGTAATGTTTGCAATAATATAATAATATGGATCAATTTGGAATTTCTAAGGCAAGACATTATTACCTCATTAAGTACGTGCCCGTGCATCGGGACTTCCGAACACTACTGAGGTAGTCTTAGAAATTCCGAATTGGTCCATATTATTATATTATTGCAAATATTTGTATATATCGACAGTTTGTTTTTAATTACTTGGTTTTCAGTGTTTCGTATCCTTGATGCTGCGATGGACTTCCCGGCTTGTATGATAGAACATTTTATGACTGTAAGACTGGATTGATTTCACTTTTAGGATACACAATCTCCCGTATGTTTTACTGATAAAGATTTTGTGGAATTGTACACATTTGTAGTGCATGCCTATAAAACGGTACTTCCGAATGTTTCTGAGGTAATGTCTTGCCTTACAAATTTCGAATTGGTGCACATTATTATATTTCTACAAACATTAAATATTGTTTTTTAATTAATATTTTGGTTTCATCTTCTGATTAGGACTTGTGTATATAACGTATGGCAGTATTAAATGAAATATTCAGGACAGTTCTACATCTGTTTTAGCTGATCGGTGGGCATTTATTTGTATTGATATGTGTGTAACAGTATATTTGAGGATATATCCCCAATTTACTATATTTTGGGGGTGTTGGATGAAAGTAAATTTTTCGAATGGTAAAAGTTTTTATAATGAAATATTTAGGCTTTAACCCTAAGATTAAAAATGGAAAAAAACTTCAAAAAGTACAGAAATGTTAAATATTTTCTGTGGAACCTTTTCTTAGTCTTCGCAAAACAAAAACCATGAACAATGAAGTGGTAATGTTACAGGGCCTGTATTCAGGGATTTATCTGGAATCTTAAAAGTCATGGGGTTCAGAAAGTTTGGGAAGAGTTTTGAAAACATTTTAGATGAAAGCAAATCATTCGAAGGCAAAAGTTTTTTATAGTGAAATATTTTTTTTTTTTTAATTGGAGGTTTATCGACCCCCGTGAGCAACTCAATCAGCTATGAGCAGTCGCCCGTCTCTAATTTAGGGTCACTGGTTCCAATGAAGGGAGAAAGCCAGGGTCATTAGACAAACACAACATCCATGCCTCACCAGGATTCGAACCCGGAGCCTTTTCGGACGAATGATCAGAGACCATCGCTTAGACCGCTGCCCCACCGGGGCGAAATTTAAGCTTTAAACCTAGGATTAAAAATGGGGAAAATCTTCAAAAAGTAGAGAATTGTTAAATATTTTATAGTTAAGAATGGTTAGACCTGGGGATCTTTTCCCCCAAAAGTAGCACAGATATTTCGTTTATCGTACTGCTTTCAGTTTATCTCTCATGTGTAAATGTTTCCTTAAACAAAACTAAAGCAAAGAGGTATTAACATGGATTGCTGAAACAGTAGGTATTGATATCTTCACAAATCTTGTGTATGTTAAAATAATTCAGAAGTATATCCACAAAACTTCTAAAATGAAGTGATGGGTACAAACATTTTGTGATTGCATATGTGGGGGAAGGATTGCTCTATTAGAAATTAAAAAATATGCCTATGATTATTCAGTTTTAAGACACTCATTAATGGGAAACACGGCAAATTCGTTCCCAGTAGGTCGAGTGACTGAATGCATTTAATTTCTAGAAATACTCTTATAATTGTCATGAATGTAATTTGCGAACTGTAACATGATTTATAGCGTAAAGGGAGTCTTGACTTACTTCCACGCAATTTTAAACACATCAACATACTAATAAATTGTTCCTAAATGAAACAAACCTTAACGGCCAGACGAAACATATAAACAGAAGTCAACTTACGGAAAATGTCCTTTATTCACGATGGAATGCACTACACTCTCCACATATTTATCACACCACTCTTTTTAGTATTCATCAATTCATAATACAACGTTCTCATACAACTCTCTCGACGGTACAAAGCTCGTAGTAATCGCTCTCAATAATCACTCTCTATAATCGCTCTTATCAACACCTCTCCTACAACAGATCAGTCGTCGCTTTTTATCTCTTGTTCTTATCTCATAATAGGTATACGTCACTTGCATTCAACCTCAATTGTGTTGCCAAACGTATTCATTTGAGAGAAAAGATATTTCGTTAAGCGTGAAGAATACTGAGAATAAACTCAAGATTTACATAGGGAAAGAAACTGAAAAAGGAAAGTTAATCTAGAATATATACGTCACAGATTAGCGCTGATAAAACTTCTAAACCGCTCTATCGTTCTTACTGTGGAATCAATTTTAGAGTGCTTTCTGCGTTGCAATTTGATGAACAAATAATGTTAAATCCGTAAACTTTAGATAAATTTTCTTCCTTTTCTTTCGATATTTTTTAGACATTATTGTATTTTTCTTCAGAAAACCTTCATTCCTGAGATTTGTATGACGCCCTTTTTTCTTCTTCTTCGTTCTATCTTATCTCTTGATAATTTACTTTCATTTCATCCCTTTGATGTGAACTCGTTTGCTATTGATTAATCTGCAAATACAAAGCTCTGTAATGACTTCCACAAAATGCGCTCTATATTTCAGTTAAGTATCTAAACATTAACCGAATGTCATTTTTCGAAATTTATTTATAAAGTTTTACGATAATGACATCATACATTTCATACACCGCGTTTCTATTTTTACTTCAGTCTTCTGTGTTTTGCGAAATTTTTTGGTAGAAACAGGGGGCAAAATGAAAAAAAGTTATACTGACAGCTGATTTATCGACATATATAAAGTCTCGTATCCCATTTCATCAAAGGAGGCGCATTTCTGTCTTAGATTCCGAACCCCCATCGCTAGTTCATCTTTAACTCAGTACTTTTGGGCTTCATACATTATGTATCTATATCGTCATTACATGACCTTATGCAATATTTATTATTCCTAAAGAATTCGCTTCAGTCAACGCTAATATCACTCCGAACTGCACAAGAGTCCGAACTAAGACATTTTTCATTGACGAATGGCAAAAATTTCATGAAACTTTTCATCTAAACCGAAAAATTAAGATACATGTGAAATTCAAAAAATTCAGATATTATTATATGCAATCTCATTGTTAAGCAGTCACTGAAAAAAAAAACCGCTTCCACTATTTTTGCTAAAGAAACAATATTCGAGTCAGGCTTATTGAATTTTCCTTTTCTACAGCATTATTTGTTCTCCAGTTAAATGAGACTGTTGTTATGGATCTTCCACTGAGTTATACCTGGCGTCATCTAACTTTTTTAATTAACCACATGTATATGTTGTTGCTTACACAATCTATCTCGTCCAAGGTTTTCCTCTGACCAGTTTTCCAGAGTAGAAAACTACAAATCTCACTCAATTTTCATTTCTTCTTTAAAATTCATCTGTACTAGAGCAATCCTGCTTCTGCCGCCCCGGCGGCGCGGTGGTCTAAGCGATGGCTTCTGTTGATTCGTCCGAAAGGGGCCCGGGTTCAAATCCCGGTGAGGCATGGATGTTGTGTTTGCCTTACCGCACTGGCTCTCTCCCTTCCCTGGAACCAGTGACCCTAAATTAGGAACGACCGACTGCTTATGGCCCATTGAGTTGCTCACGGTGGTCGTCAAACCTCCAATAATAATAAAGAAAAAAATCTGCTTCCTGGGTTTTCGTTGAAACATCATTACTCGTGCGTGTTAAGCTGGCCGTCGTTAAAATCTCCATCTGCATCTTTCGGCGGTCCACTTAAGATCTCCACTAAATTTTCCGGCGGTCCACTTAAGATCTCCACTAAATTTTCCGGCGGTCCGCTTAAGATCTCCACTAAATTTTCCGGCGGTCCACTTAAGATCTCCGCTAAATTTTCCGGCGGTCCGCTTAAGATCTCCACTAAATTTTCCGGCGGTCCGCTTAAGATCTCCACTAAATTTTCCGGCGGTCCGCTTAAGATCTCCGCTAAATTTTCCGGCGGTTCACTTAAGATCTCCACTAAATTTTCCGGCGGTCCACTTAAGATCTCTGCTAAATTTTCCGGCGGTTCACTTAAGATCTCCACTAAATTTTCCGGCGGTCCACTTAAGATCTCCACTAAATTTTCCGGCGGTCCACTTAAGATCTACACTAAATTTTCCGGCGGTCCGCTTAAGGCTCCGTTTATAACTTTCGTTAGTCAGGTGAAGATCCCATCTGCATTTAGCAGGGGGCAGCTTAAGACTCCATTTACGATTTTCTGTGATTCTCTTAAGACCAATCCACATTTTCAAGGCCGCCGTTTAAGACGTTAAGACGTCACCTACATCGTCTGCGATCTGTTTAAGATTCCATGTATCTCTTTTAGTGGGCCGCTTATAATCTCTATGTGCATCTTTCAGCAGGCTACTTAAGATCACTACTACATCTATCAGGGGCCGTTTAAGGTTCCATGTACATCTTTCAGCTGGTCGCTTAAGACCCCATCTATACCATTCAGAGGCCCGCTTGAGACCTCCACCACCATTTTAAGGCAGTCCGCTTAAGATCTCCACCACCATTTTAAGGCAGTCCGCTTAAGATCTCTATATGTACATCTTTCGACAGCCTGCTTAAGACCTCCACCAACATTTTAAGGCAGTCCGCTTAAGACCTCCACCAACATTTTAAGGCAGTCCGCTTAAGACCTCCACCAACATTTTAATGCAGTCCGCTTAAGACCTCCACCAACATTTTAAGGCAGTCCGCTTAAGATTCTACCTGCATCTTCCGGCAGTCTGCTGAAGATCTCCACTAACATTTTAAGGTAGTCCGCTTAATACCTCTACCAACATTTTAAGGCAGTCCGCTTAAGATCTCCACCAATATTTTAAGGCAGTCCGCTTAAGACCTCCACCAGCATTCTAGGGCAGTCCGCTTAAGATCTCCACCAACATTTTAAGGCAGTCCGCTTAAAACCTCCATATGTACATCTTTCGACAGCCTGCTTAAGACCTCCACCAACATTTTAAGGCAGTCCGCTTAAGACCCCACTAACATTTTAAGGCAGTCGGCTTAAGACTCTACCTGCATCTTCCGGCAGTCTGCTGAAGATCTCCACTAACATTTTAAGGTAGTCCGCTTAAAATCCCCACCAACATTTTAAGGCAGTCCGCTTAAGACCTCTATATGTACATCTTTCGACAGCCTGCTTAAGACCTCCACCAACATTTTAAGGCAGTCCGCTTAAGACCTCCACTAACATTTTAAGGCAGTCCGCTTAAGACTCTACCTGCATCTTCCGGCAGTCTGCTGAAGATCTCCACTAACATTTTAAGGTAGTCCGCTTAAAACCTCCACCAACATTTTAAGGCAGTCCGCTTAAGGCCTCCACCAGCATTTTAAGGCAGTCCGCTTAAGACCTCCACCAACATTTTAGGGCAGTCCGCTTAAGATCTCCACCAACATTTTAAGGCAGTCCGCTTAAAACCTCTATATGTACATCTTTCGACAGCCTGCTTAAGACCTCCCCCTACATTTTAAGGCAGTCCGTTTAAGACCTCTATCTGCATTTTTCGGTAGTCTGTTGAAGACTACCATCTACATCTTTCAGTGTGTCGCTTGAGACTCCCATCTACATCTTTTCAGTTGGACGCTTAAAACCGCATTTACATCTTCTAGCGGCCAGCTGTCGCGTAATTTTTGCCAACAAGTTCGATTTTTATTTCGTTTCCTTATATTGCACTAAACTTTTCTGGTTTCTATTAAAAAAGCTGCTGAAAACATTTTGTTTTTTAAGCAACGCCGTCATTACTTTCTTAGAAATGAAAGGGACACTATGTTGCGAAGACAATATGTATTAAATGGAATCATTATTCAGCTTCTTAGTTGCCGTCACAAAACGTTTAGATGAGCTGAAAAAACCGAGAAAATATCAAGGAAAGAAAACTGTGACGCCCATGTACGACGGCGTGAAAACTCTCGACAAAAACTTTGGTCCTAGAAGATTCAAATGAAAAAGGGGAGCTTGGCAAATTTTTCGAATTTTAGACTTTAATGCACCGTATTCGGAGTATTGTTTTAATCTTGAAAAGAAATCGGATTCTGGAAAGATCACGTTTAAAGAACTTGTCTTCAATAGTGAAAATATTATTACCACGGGAATTTAGCTTTGATCTCTACAAATTTATTGGCTCAAAAAGCGTGACGTTCCTGCTAGGATTTGTTGTTTAAATTAAATATTAAAAATAGAAGTTAAGACCCTTTGCACATAGTTGTAAACATGTTAAAATCATGAGGTGCACTATAAAAATTATTTTCAGTACTTCATGTAATTTTTGGAATCTAATTTCCCCAAAAAAATCATTTCATCTTACTCAGAACCTTTGAAAGATGAATTGAGGAGGGAAGACTGCATTGCAAAACAAACAAATGAATTCACTTATTGAAATGAAATAATGAGAGAATGTCAAATCATATACAACCCACTTAAAAGATTTGTTTTCAAAACGCAGTTTTGATCCTGAGATGAGTTTGACACGCACGCTACGACTTCTCATATCATGAAATTCTGTACTTTCTGTTGTCGCTTGCAACATCTTCATTTCTGGAAGGTTTAACTTGTTCTTTATATATCTTATCATTGCACAATTATCAGGATTAAACGGCATAGCAACGAAGATTTCATCTTGCTGCGTTTTTCATTGGGATGATACCGAAATTAATTTCAACGGAATTAAACTGTCGTTTTAGCTAACGATTGTGCTAAAGGAATTTTACACTAATATTTTTAGTGTGCATGAAAATCTCAAAATATAGTTCGAAATAAACATGACGACTGCGAACAGAAAGAGTCATCTGGTATGCAAGCTCTTTGCAAGGGTTGCAGAAGACAGGTCTAGATTAAATACACCTATTAAGGCTCTGTAGTGATTTCTTGCTTTAGAGAGACATTTCGCAAACGGTTGTCTGATTTGAAGACATCTATTAAGATGCACTCGGAAAACTTACGATGTAGGCAACCCAATGGTATTTGGGATTAACCATTTCCTGGAACTTTGTGGAAAGCATGAAGAGTTTTTTCGAACACATTACTACAGTATATTGTCTCCAAGACAAATTGCCGAACGTGTATAGGTAGGAACTTGCAGAAGGCATTGAGCTTTTTGGGGACACAAAATTCTGGCGGACTTCAGCAAACGGGAAATTTGGGACGATGTCTTCTCACCACATTCTTCACTACGATTCTGCGTCCACTTCAAGATTCACTAGTGTTCCAGTCCGATCCAGAAAGCGCTGAATATCAGCGATTTTCCTGTCTCAGCAATTTGACTATTTTGGGGTTGAAGCCAAAAGAATTGCATGTCTCGTGGAATTGGTTTCATTCGATTTAATAACAGTATTATTACTTCAGTGAAATTTCAAGGGATTCTGAATTTATACTTTAAGTTCTGAAATCATGATAATCGGACATAAATCTAAAGCAGTATATGTTTTCTTTTTCTTTACTGAACATTTTTAAACTGGCAATGGGCGGAATGTTTTCCAATGAAAATTATGTAACTTTGAAAACTCGCTAGAAGACCATTTAAGAAAGGAGGGTGTAAATAAAGTCCACATCCTCACTATGAATGCATAGTTAGATTTTTGCACTATGTGGAACTCGAACCTATGTTGTTTGCCCTAGACAAATCAGACTAATCATTAACGCCGATATGTTGTTTATACAGAGAGCAAAAAATAACTCAAACTGTTTCAAGCCCATCATGTGAGCTACAAATTTCTTTTCATTCATTTATATTATGATAATTTTCATCAAAGTTAATTCTGAATTAAGCCTGTTAGTCAAAACTCTGCGTTTTGCGAAGTGACATTTATTATGAAAAATCAGTTGCTTAGGTTGTTTGGTCCTAGAAGACTTCTGAAATCGCCTGAGATGGTACGGAGGTATCGCACGGGCCATCTAAATTCAGGCTAATTAATTGAAAGAGACCTAAATTCAGGCAACCACTTTGTAAGAGTAACCTAAATTCAGGCAACCTCTTTGTATGAGTCAGCTAAATTCAAGCATCCTCTTTGTAAGAGTGAACAAAATCCATGCACCTTCTTTGTAAAATTCATCTTAATTCAAGCGACCACTTTGTATGACTCACATAAATCAGGCAACCTATTTGTATGACTCACATAAATCAGGCAACGTCTTTGTAAGAATAACAAAAATTCAGGCAACCTCATTGTAAGAGTCACTTAAATTCAGGAATTCTTTTTGTAAGAGTCACATAAATTCAGGAATTCTTTTTGTAAGAGTCACATAAATTCAGGAATTCTTTTGTAAGAGTCACATAAATTCAGGAATTCTTTTTGTAAGAGTCACATAAATTCAGGAAACGTCTTTGTAGGAGTCACTAAAATCCAGGCAGCCTCTTTGTAAGGGTCACTTAAATTCAAGCAGCCTCTTTGTAAGAGTCGCATAAATTCAGGAAACGTCTTTGTAGGAGTCACTAAAATTCAGGCAGCCTCTTTGTAAGAGTCACTAAAATTCAGGCAACCTCTTTGTATGAGTCAGCTAAATTCAAGCATCCTCTTTGTAAGAGTGAACAAAATCCATGCACCTTCTTTGTAAAATTCATCTTAATTCAAGCCACCACTTTGTATGACTCACATAAATCAGGCAACCTATTTGTATGACTCACATAAATCAGGCAACCTATTTGTATGACTCACATAAATCAGGCAACCTATTTGTATGACTCACATAAATCAGGCAACCTATTTGTATGACTCACATAAATCAGGCAACGTCTTTGTAAGAATAACAAAAATTCAGGCAACCTCATTGTAAGAGTCACTTAAATTCAGGAATTCTTTTTGTAAGAGTCACATAAATTCAGGAATTCTTTTTGTAAGAGTCACATAAATTCAGGAAACGTCTTTGTAGGAGTCACTAAAATCCAGGCAGCCTCTTTGTAAGGGTCACTTAAATTCAAGCAACCTCTTTGTAAGAGTCGCATAAATTCAGGAAACGTCTTTGTAGGAGTCACTAAAATTCAGGCAGCCTCTTTGTAAGAATCACTAAAATTCAGGCAACCTCTTTGTAAGAGTCACCTAAATTCAAGCAACCTCTTTGTAGGAGTAACTGAAATTCAGGCAGCCTCTTTGTTATTAAAATTCAAGCAGCCTCTTTGTTACTAAAATTCAGGCAGCCTCTTTGTTACTAAAATTCAGGCAGCCTCTTTGTTACTAAAATTCAGGCAAGCTCTTTGCAAGGGTACCCTTCATTTAGGCAAACTCTTTGTAAGATTCATATAAATTCAGGCAACCTCTTTGTTAAAGTCCCTAAAATTCAGGAAAGCTCTTTGTAAAGGAGTCACTAAAATTCAGGCAACCTCTTTGTAATAGTCACCTGAATTCGGGAAACCCCTTTGTTTTCAAAATTCGGTACCATACGGATTTTATTGCTTTTCCTTTTCACGATCAAACTAAGGGAAACAATTCGGCCATATGTAGTACTTACGAACAGTTGAATGACGTTTGAGCTCTTTTTGTAGGTAGAGGACGAGAAGCTAAACATGCGTATAGTATATGTTGGTGGATCATTTTCTGTTCTTATCACAGTGCTGCTTACACATTTAGAACGAATCGAAATAAATGTTTAATCTTGTTCTCAAAAAAAAAATTTAGAAAAAATTAGCAACATAATAAGCTTACATTTGTAATTTGCTCCTGCATAATACTAAGACAAATGCAAAAATATTGAAATAATAGACGCGATGCATGTGTAGATGTGCATATCAGTGTCGTTTTCTTTGGACAAAAAACTGTAGCAACAAAATTGCATCAGCGTTGTAAAGGTTTTTGAGCGAACAGTTAAAAAATGGTTATTACAGCGCCCTTCAGAAGCATTTTGAATGATCCTAAAGCATTTCAAAAAAAGTGAAGAGTTATTGAAAACATGTTTCGGTTGTGCTTTGGCAGTGGAACACAAAAGAAACAACGGGAAACAAATCAAGAAACAGTTTTGTACATTTCAATACAGAAGAGGCTTCATCTCATGAGAGAGCTGCACACACAGCGCCCGAGTGGTCAAAGGAGTGAGCTTCTGACTAATCATCTGAGTTGGATCCTGGTTTGTGATTCAGATGAGTTACGGGCTTAGTGCTTTTACGGCGATGGTTTCGTCCCTTCCCTGGAATCTGTGACCTAGAGGACGATTTTCGATAGCCTAAGATGTTCTCGGGGGCCTGTTAAACCCATTGCCGCGAAACAAATGTCATGGCATGTTGCTTGCATCAATCTTATTTGGGAACAAACACCATCAGTGCTGGGTGAAGCTTTTTGCGGGGCCCTGGGCGAAATATAGTAAGGCTCGGAGTAAAATTTCATTGCGGGCACTACAAAATAAATCTCATAGTTTAATAAAGTCGTTACGTGCAAAATGTCGTCCATAAAGAACACGCACGAAAACTGTCATAAAGACAAAATGATTATCTCAAAGAAGTGTTATAATATGGATTCAAAGTTCCGAGAGAGAGAGAAAGAGAGAGAGAGAGAGGGAGGAGAGAAAGGGAGGGTGAAAGAGAGAGGGGGAGAAAAGAAGGAGAGAGGGGAGAAGGAGAGAGGGGAGAAGGAGAGAGGGGGAGAGGGAGAGAGAAAGAGAGAGGGGGAGAGAAGGAGAGAGAGCGTATTGAAACGCAAGACCTAAAGGGTATGAATATATAGGACATGAAACGCAAAGACGTATGAAAGAAGGAAAAGAAAAACTGAAACTCAGAAGTATATGAGAGAGAGAGAGAGAGAGAGTAAAAAGTATTAAAATCCACGATTTTCTTTTCCGGGAGAGGGGTTATGATTGAATTGTGACTCTCATGAAAACTTCGTCACAAAATAATAAAAAGGTACCTGCATAGTGAATATTTTTGTGCAGAAATAATAAGGATCGCTCTAAAATAAATTTGTATAAATAGTTTTTCCCTTGACATGTTTTAGTGATTGATTTTTAGCGTAAAGTGGAGTAACTGACAAATTAGTGACTTTTTAAATTTTCATACGCGCGCATATATGAAAGTTTCTTTTTCTTAATTTCCAGTAATTTCTTTAAAGTCACTGTTTAATTGGGAAACCAATTTTGACATTTTTTTTGTTGTTTTAAATTTAAGTATTTAGTTCGCGTACAAATTGTTGAATATATAAAAGTAGGAACCACAAAGTGATTAAATTTAATTTGCTATCTCATGAATGCAGAAAATATTAAGGTAGTTTCAATAATCATTTGAAAACTACGAATCTCAGTATCTGTATGGCGAAGGGCGATAATCTATTAAAAAACAGGGATACCGGAAGCAAAAATAAATAAATAAATAAATAAATAAATAAAGATAGAAAATATCTCTTTAAGGGCCTCGCTCCCCAAAACTGACAAAAAATATTTTCAAAAAAATTCTACCTAAATAATACTGCTGGGCCCGGGGTTACCCCTTTGTTGCCCATATGGTCCAACTGCCCCTGAACACCATTAACGTTTTGAAATAGTATATTACAGACGCATTGAGAACTTTTCTTTGGAAACGTACATACATGTACGAAGTGTGTTGGATCTCTTCAAAGGTACACGTCAGAACACTTTTGATGAACACAATGGAACTCACTTCGAAAAAAGTACTATAATATTTTAAAAGGTTTGCGATTTTTTAGGTTAGTGTATTGAAATAATACCAAGTGCTTTGCACAACACTTGTACTACACCACTAACGGTCTCATAGATCAACACAGCAAGAAAAAGCGAGAAATGAAACTTACAACGACTTGTTTCATTTGCTTTCAGGTTGTTGAATCAAAACTTGCTATCGCAATTCTTCTTTGACCAACTCACAGAGCTTTGTTGACTTATTCACAATATCAATCACGTAGATAAGAATGTTTCAGTTTATAGATCATGAAAACAGCATGCATGAAAGTGCCATCAGCAAACCATCATTCA
This sequence comes from Macrothele yani, assembly GCA_039090855.1. Classification (NCBI taxonomy): domain Eukaryota; kingdom Metazoa; phylum Arthropoda; class Arachnida; order Araneae; family Macrothelidae; genus Macrothele; species Macrothele yani. Next base: position 113,704,238 of record CM077026.1, read on the forward strand.
TCGTACCATCAGCACACCTCTAATTCAGTTCCATTCAGTTTATTTAGCTGTTACATGAAAACAAATTAGAGTGTAGCGGAACAACAATGTAACAGCAAGGGAGATCAGGGAAAAGTCCCCAAGAGTCCTGACAAGGCCCTGATCTCCCTATACAAACGTAGGCAAGTCAGAGTGACATCTGAAGGCATGGTGCATAACATTCAAAAGTATTAGTTGAAATTAGTAAAATTGTTTCCCATCCCCCTTTTACCCACCCTACTCCCAACTTTCCCCACTTCCCAACTACTTTGCCGTTCTGTTCCCATTTTCTTAATGTATCCCTTTGACCTTTTAGTCGCTTCTTCCCTCCCTCCTCATTTTTGTTTTTACAATTACCATTTCAATTTTCCCTATTCCTTTATTTCCCTTTTTTATATTCTTGATAGTCCCAGAATGTAAAGTTTTAATTTTTTTCAAATAGATTGAAATTATTTATTATTGTAAAATCATAAGGTAGAGAATTCCAAAATTGAGGCCCTGCATAATTTAGTGACTGTTTAACATACTGAGTCCTGGGAAAAATTGGTCTCAGTTGAGATCTACCTCTATTATTGTAGTCATGGGTAGGTAATGAAATTTTAAATTAATGCATATCTATATCATACATTAATTGAAATTAAAAAAAAACTCGCAGGTAATACATTAATTGAATCATATATTAACTGAAATTTTAAAAAAGTCGCAGGTAATAAAAAAACCCCTATAGACGTGGCTTTTTATTTACCTGCGACTTGCTGTCAGTCGTTGCCGAAAAGTGAAGAAAAATTCCGGGAAAAGTGATGTGCCGTTCAGAAAGAAAATTCAACGGAGAAGTAATGTGATTTGCGTAACAACAGAAACTCAAAAAGAAAGGTTAAGTTAGAGATATACGCCACAGCCTAGCGCACAAAGAATTTCCTCAAGGATGGGGGGGGATCCAACAGGAAATCTATGGGACAAACAAAATGCGTCATAGTATATACGTATATGAACCTGAATGTATGCATTTCTTTCAGTGAATGTTTGATAAATCAACAGCGATGTGAAAGCAGGTAAAAAACATACACTTTTGAATAATAAAATAAATGTGATAATCATTTTAGGACTGTAAGACATGCCGAAAAATGATGACCATTACGAAGACTTTAAAGAATGCATAGGCAAAATAATTGATCACAGCGGGTACCTCCTAGTGGGCAACGTTCGTGACTGCCAAGGAAAGGACCTCAGGTTCGATCCACTAAACATCCGCCGTGCGTTGGATGAGCACGTTAAGCCTTCGGACCCCGGGTACTGTCCCCCCAGTAAATAAGGGGGTCTTCCTCCACCTTTCAACTTCGCTTCCGTGTCACTTTCCTATCGGACACTCTAGCCCAAGTCTCCTAGCTTCCTATTTCTAAGGTTTATTTAAGACCTGGGGTCAGACACTCCCTTCCTAAAATCCTCTAAATATGATCCGATCATAACGAAAATGTAGGAAGACTTTTTTTTTTTTTTTAATTTAGTCTGTAGTCGAAGTAATGTATTTTAAAAGAACATCATTTTCTTTCAGATGATGAATGAAAGATAAGGACATTCTTGGAGGGAAGGGGGGGGGGGTGACCCGAGCTCGGCGAACCCTCCCCATGTATGCGCTACAGTACACATTAAAGGCTTCAGTGTTTTAGGAAAACCTTGATAGCACTTCTAGAACGCGTTATGATTACGAAAGTCATATGAATTCCTAAGCGATATATTCCGCTGGTGTTTTGAGAGCTATGTCAACATGTTCGCACGTTTGACGAGCATTGATTTTTAACACAGCGTTAAAAAAATGTATGTTCTATTCCTTCGTAATTTTTTTTTATTTGTTTGATTTGTAGAAATATTTTTTACAAGTACTATACCCAAAAATTTAGCCTCAAGCTGAAGAAATTTTAAGGCATATTTCCCGAAACGGGGCTGCGGTGAAGTGCACGTGTTGTTACATGCGCATAGTTTCCGCAGATCCGAAAGCACGTTTTGGGTGATCGCATGACTGGTGTTCCATGCGGATGACCTGGTCACGAAGGAATGACCTTTGGGACCTCCCAGGGACTCAGTTTAGTAGATGATGAATGGCTGACGTGCGCTTGACGCACGCTAGTCACCTGCACAGGTTTCTCTCTCTCTCTTTCTGTGTGTGTGTCTCTCTCTCTCCAACAGCAGCGTCGCACTCACACACGCATCCGTCTCATCTCTTTGCAAGACTAATTGCTTAATGTATACGGGACGAAGTGTTTCTCACTTTCCCGTTCATTACGTATCGACCGCGTGGAATATTCGAGTTACGGCATTATCATTATTTACGAACCTATGGCTTTCATTATTGGCTTCTTTATCATTTTTACAGGAAGTGTATTAAGCGTTTATCACATTTTTGCGAGGAAAATTTTTAAGTAATTTTTTCTTACTGCGAAAATTCTTAGTAGAGCATTTTTTATTTCAGTGTTTAACGACAACCATGAGCAATTTTTAGGAATATATAAACAACAGCTCGTCCCTAATTTAAGGCTCCTAGTTCAAGAGAAGCGACAGAGTTAGCGCCATCTTTCATCGCATAAGCCTTTCATTACGTATCGACCGCGTGAAATATTATTCGAATCAGGGCATTATCATTTTCACTGCAATAAAAGGATGACTTCGCACAATACGTCAAATGAAATGAGAACCTCACCGTCTATGCACGATATTTAATAAAATTCGAAAGATATTTACAGTTAAAATACCCCACTAGCACTTTCGGGGTAACATTTACCCCATCATCAGGTGCATTTATACCATCATCCCCCTGATGATGGGACAAATGTTACCCCGAAAGTGCTAGTGGGGTATTTTAACTGTAAATATCTTTCGAATTTTATTAAATATCGTACATAGACATTGAGGTTCTCATTTCATTTATCATTATCATTATTTACAAACCTACGGCTTTTATTATTGGTTTCTTTATCATTTTTACAGGAAGTGTATTAAGCGTTTATCCCATTTTTCGAGGAAAATGTTTAAGTAGTAAATTTTCTCTTTCTGCGAAAATATTAGGCAACCTAATGGCCAGAAAAGAGTCGTATTCAACTTACGTTACACAGATAACTCATCAATGATAATCATCATCAGCAATATGTTTCAACAAGTACGACAAACTGAAATGTGTAGCAGTGGCGTACTTGAAAAACTCGCCCTTCTCCCTCAAAAATATCTTTGAGGCCCTTTTGTGAAAATGTATTTGCTTTCAATTACTAAAATTTGAAAATTCGATATTACACTTGAACTTATGGGCGTTCCGTAATTCAAATTCTTTAGAACCCATAGCCATTTTTCGTGAAAACAAAATCGTTACACTTTATTGCGTGTAACACAAATGTACACGTTGTAATTAAAATTATTACCCTGGTTTTATACCAGTACAAAGTATTGCGAAACACTTAACGCCAAGGGTTAAATCATAGCATGCAGATTTTATTCTTTTAGAGAAATAAGGACAGCCTCTTTGAAATGCCTTACGATAACAAACATAAAACACGTAATGGCCGCGTGAGACTGTCTAATGACCTTTTCAGATTTATACGAAAATACAGAAAATATGTAAACAAATTTAAAAGTAACAATTAAGAATTGTCTCACAAAAAGGGGAAAATTACTGAAATCATTTACCCTTGAATATAAAAAAAAACACACACACACACACATTTAAAATAGCGTTACAATGTTTAGCACATAGCAAAAATCTTTTCCTTTGACTCTGTTATAAAAACAAATGAGGTCAGTTTTTTTCATTCCTGAACACTATTCTTAATTGTTACTTTTAATTTGCTTACTCATATTCTGTATTTTCAAACACCTTTAGCTCATTATATTTTGAAGGATGCGTACACCTTTTAGTTCATTATATTCTGAAGTATGCGTAGTTATGTGCAAATAAGTGTAATATGCAACGCCTTATTCTCATTGATGTAAAAATGTTCTTTATTGAATTGATAAACAAAGACATCGCTCTTTCCACGTTTTAGCAACACACAGCAACCGAAAAATTGGTTGCTGTGTTGCTAAAATGTGGAAAGAGCGATGTCTTTGTTTATTCACTGACGCCACCTATACGTATTTGGAGGAATTTCACATTGAATTGATATTTCAATCGTATTCTCTTGTTAATATACATGTATAGGAACTATTGCTATGGCTGTAAAAAGGGGCCTCAAGCACTCTGGAATAGGGACTTACTCGTCACCCACTTTTTATAAACTAAAGTGAAAATGATTTCTTGAAGATCATACTTATTAACTGGAAAAAAAGTATCAAACATTGCTTTTGTTTTTAATACTTCATTCAAAGCTGCCGACAAAAATTCCTGGCTATTTCTTTAGCCAGTTTCATATGTAGTTCTCCCAGAAATTTTGAAAAATCCTTCTGCTGAGGCTAGAGGTCCTCTTAGCCGTGACCCCCCCCCCCCACTGCGGGGGTTGCGGGGGTTATCAGTACGCCCATGCTTTGTAGCATTCTGTACTATTTGAAAAGCATATACATCGTAAAAAATTCTGAAATTCACGAGCCACTTTCCATGATTACTTTCGTGAATTAACGAAGATTTCTGATCAGTTTCCGTGAAATTACCGAAAGAAATCTGAATTTCATAGAATTGCCGTACTCAAGAAAAATTCTTAATTCCCGTTCCGCAATTCCTTTACTATATTAACGGGAAAACTCCGTTCTCATTTTTACCTATCCATATGTCGAAAAAAATTCGATAAGAGGAGAGATTCGCGAAAATACTTGAGGTTTGACTAATAGTTAAATATCCATAGTTTGTCGAATGATCTGATTTTGAAGTTCTCTGAGATCGGATATTGTGTAGATAGCATATAGCATGAATTTTGATTGTTGTGGCACAGGATATTTTTCTTGACGCCAAGGTGGACAATACTGGTTTATGTCTTGGTAATATCCGTATGTGCAGATTGCTGTATGCTGATGACACAGTCATGTTGGCAGAGAGAAAAAGTGAGTTGCAGACTAGGTTGTCCCGGATGTACGAAGTTCGCATGAAATTCAAACTGAGTATAAATAAGGTGAAAAAACAAGCTAATGGTTTTTGAGCGAGGAACTGTTAGCACTGAATGAAATATAAGTCTAAATGGTACAGTGCTCGGCCAGGTGAATGAGTTTGTGTATTTAGGAAGCATTTTTGACAGATATAACAAATTAGATGGTGAAATTAGTAGGCGAGTGAATTCTTCATTGAAAGTCATAGCTGCTTTAGAAGGTTTTCACAGGGATAATGGGTTCTCAAGAGAATACCGCATGGCTGTGTATGAGAGTGTAATTGTCCTTACTTTGATGTATGGCAGTGAAACCTGATCACAGAAGAAACATAGGAGTCATTTGTGTGCTGCAGAAGTGCGTTACTTACGGGGGCAAGACACCTTCTGATCATGTGAGAAATGTAGATGTGTTGCAGTTCTGTAACGTGAAGCAACATGTTGTTAGCAAAGTGGAGACTAATATTCTTAGGTGGTTTGGCCATGTTGAATGAAGGAATGAGTGATGAGAAAATCTTTTAGCCCAAGTGCCAGGAAGGAAAGACAGAGGAAGGCCAAGGAAGTCATGGGAGGGTCAGATTTAAGAGTGTCTGCATGAGAAAAAGATTATGAGTATGAAGTACAGAAGAAGGTCTTGTCTACGTCAAGTGATGGATTTCAGTGAAGCCCGAGTTGTATATCAAGATCGCTGTAAATGGAGAAGTTTGATACGGCAACAGTAAGTAGATAATAAGTTAAAATTTAAGAAACCGGGTACTTAAGTTATTGTACAGGTGATTTGTACGATGTCTATGTATCAGTCTGTGGAGTCTTTAAGACAAAAGCTATTGCAGCTATCAAGAGTAAATTTTACATTTAAAAGTTTTGTGAAATAGTACTATAAAACAGTTATTTCACTTTTTGTTAAAGGTAATTGAAAGTTCCTGTCAGTTAAAAAAGAGATCTCAAGTTCCATTGTTGCTTCGAAAAATCACGATGAAAATAAATACTTAATCTGTGGTAAGTCCTCCTACAGAAAAAATAAAATTATAATAAACGTATTTAAAAAATAATAAGCTTCAACAGAAAATAAAATGACTAAATTATTCGCATTTATGGGAAAATAAATCATCATCGCGCAATTAGTTTTACCTTGAGCGCGAGTGCGATTCCGAAGATATTTTGGCTCAGTGGTTAAGACGCGCGGTTTGTAACCTAAACGTCCTCAGTTCGATCCCAATCACCGGCGCGAAAGGGTTCTCTAGTGTAAAAGTGAGAAAATTCATTCTTCGTTTTCACGAATTTTCTGCATGAAAACTAGAAACTTGAAATGGGCTTTAAACGGAATTCCTGACTACGGAAAATCTGTGAAAATACGGAAGTTAAAAGAAAACGGGAACTTTTAAAAACTGAAATTCCGTTAAAAGATCGTATTCGGATTTGCCACCTAATATTTCAGAGTTCTTTTTTCGTATATTGAGAATATGAAATCGTACAGAATTCCTTTACATATTATTTATAACGAAACTGGAATAACAAAAGAATACAAAAATCAAAATACACATAGGATCAAGGTAGTGAACAAATCATTCACACTGAAAAAAAAAGTTTGTTCGAAACAACAAAATAGTTTTGTTGAGCTGTTTTGTCGATTTATTTTGTTGCTTTAGCCGAACTCCATCGGAATTGTTTTGTTGGCAACACAAAATTATTTCGTTGGCTATATTTTGTTGATTCAACTAAACGTTTTATCACGATAACAATACATATTGTTGGATCAAACAAATTCCCAAAAATTGACGTAAGCATTTTGTTAAATTAACAAAACGTTTTGTCATGATAACAATAAATTTTGTTGAATCAACAATAATTTTCAGCATAATACATTTGTAAATTCGACAAACATTTTTGTTGACTGCATATCGACAAAATGTTTTGGTTGATTCAACAATTTTTTTGCTGAATTAACAAAGCGTTTTTCTCAGTGCATGTGTGTATTTATGTCTTATATTATAAATTAGCATAATCTAAAGCTATATGATCCTTTTTCTTTTCCTTTTAGAGGTATTCAAAATTTTACAATAGTAATAAATAAACAGGAACTGTAAACCAAATATACTCAAAATAGTATAACTATACTAGTGATCCGAATTTCTTGGCGCAGAATAGAAATCAAAGTTTCCAAGCTTTCGCCCATCAACTATAATGGCTTTTTAAAGGAAGGTAGGCAGCAAAATGCAACCTACCCTCCTTGCTGTATACTTTCCTTAAAAAAGCCATTTGGTTGATGTGATAAAGCTTGGAAATTTTGATTTCTATTCCACGCCAAGAAATTCGGATCACTAGTATAGTTATACTATTTTGAGTTTTGCAGCCATATTTAACATTTTGAAATTCTTTTATACGTTTTTTTAAGGTCATCTTCTACAAAAATGTGTAGCCGAGGTTCCACTGTATGCGTCATCTTTTTACAGCATACGACAAGGTCGAAGGAGTGGGACAGAAAAGCAACTGTGCTGAAATCACATTTTTTCAAATAGTTGCATTAAGGTGTACAATACCGTATATTTTTGAAATCAAAGAAATTATGTTTATCAGAATATTTTTAGAAGTTACCAAAAAGGAAAATTACCTTTCCATTCTTGGAAACGTTAGCAGCAAGCATCACTTAAAAAAATAAGAAAAACCCTGGAGATACACGTCTATCGATATTTTTCACAGCTTCAAACTTTGATGTAAGTATGATACAAATTGTAGCACTTTTTGATAAAGCTCAAACAAATTGTGGTAGTTGCAGGATTTTTATCACAATAATGGAGTTTTAAAACTAAATAACAGAACGACTGATACATCAAGTATATGAAAGAAAAGAATAGCAACTATCCATTTATTGTAAGTAAGGAATGCCAAGCTTTCACACATCAACTGATGACCTTTTCTTCTCTTTCTTTCTTTTCTTTTTTGGTTGAGGGTTTAACGATCCCGTGAGCAAATCAGTGGGCTATAAGCAGTCGTCCGCCCCTAATTTAGGGCCACTGGTTCAAGGAAAGGGATAGAGCCAGTGCCGTAAGACAAACACAACACCGATGCCTCATTGGGATTCGAACCCAGACCTACCTGGACGAACGGTCATAAGGCAGAGCTTAGAACACTGAGCTACCGAGATGCCGATGGCTTTTTCAAGTCTAACAGCGGACTAGACTGAGTATCAAAACGTTATAATTTAAAATGAGTATGACTTGACTAAACAAATAAAAAGTGATTAAACAAAGAGAGCGTTCTGCATTTAAGTAATAAAATATGCTGGTTGGGGCCATGGCATTTTGTACGGGAAAATAAATTATTAAGACATTTGACCCAACTTTTTGTCAACTCTAGAGAAATGCTGTCGTTGCACGTATTACAGGTAATGACGATCTTTAAGGTTTCTTGGAAGTCTGTCTTTCTTCAATTGGGAGCTAATTTTTTAACGCCCTCCCACATAAGCACACAAGACTTTTAATTCACTTCTCTGAAGAAGGCTATGGTGGTTTTATCTTTCCTAGCGTATTTTTTGTGTTCGTTGATTCTGTTTACGAATGAGCGGTTAGTCGTTCTGATGTAATATCGTCGAGTACCAACAGAAGTATGTCAAAAACACCAGCCTCATTGGTGAACTGGAGGTTTGTCAGAGTATTTTATAAGCATGCCCTATAGCAAATAAGAAACTTGATAAAACTTCAAATAAATGGGAATGGAATTCTTGTACAAGACAGATGTTCACAATTTTTACAGAATTTGTTCCCATTGCTATGCAATATAAATGCACAATGGTTCAAACTACGGTACATAAGATTTCACTGTATAAGATAAGTACTATTTTGTACTACACTGCAGCTCTAAAAATAGCTGTCGCGGCTGAAACAAAACTCACCCATCTACTAATATTTTGGGTTTCATGTAAGGCATCCACCGGGTAGCCCTATCTTGGATAATTTTCGCCCAGTTTGGCTTTCTGATGCCCAAACGAGGTAGATTTTATTTGGTTTATGCTCTGACAAATAATTTTAAGTTTCTCATTACAAGTTTGTTTTCTTCTATAGCACCGCATTTTTAAATTACGTTTTTACTTTAATGTAGAGACTTTATCGGTGGTTCCACCCTTCACACCCCTAAGTGTTCCATAATCTTCACTTTTATCTTGACGTGTATCACCCCATGAGCTAGTGTAACAGGCAGAAAGGTTTTAGTAACAGTTTGTGTGCGTTTCTTATCAACAGCGGATATTCAGCTTTTAATAACATCGATTTTTAATGATCAATTTCTTTATCTTCTTTAATTTCTTAAGCCAAACATACCTCTGATTAATGATTTGAAGTACTGATTGCCTTTAACACACTAATTGGTTCTGACTTAAGGAATTGGAGCATTTTGCGCAAGTTTACTTAGAATATTTTCTCCTTCATCTTATTTTTTTTTTCATAGTTTTAATCCTGCCTTCAGTTGTAGCATCGTTTTTCAATAATAAGCTTAGTATCATTTATCGGATTTCTTTTTAAAAAAAAGAAAAAAATGGTATATTTTCTATGCATATGTACGCTTCAACATTACAGAGAATTAGAAACAGCGCAGAAATTTTATATTTCTATATATGTTTACTGACGAACACAAGTTTGATACCTTGACATGCATGCACACACACTTACATATAATATAGCAAACAGGAAGTGTCCAGATGTTTTGAATAGCTTTTAGCTTACAATTAGATGAAAAAGCTTACAATTAGATGAAAATTGTTTCTTTCAAGGAAACCGTGAATTTCTGGGACATAGTAAAACAATTTCATGCAGGGGAATTTCTATAGGTTTCATTAAACGCTTCAGAGCTCTTTCCGTTAGTATGCCACGAAAGTCGATCTCAAAATTTTCTTGATTTTGGACAGTTTTTTAAAAAAAATAACTACACAACCACAAGTATACATACATTTTGTTCGAATTTGAAAACCAATTTCTATTCGCCCAGTTTAATATTTTAAATCGCTTCATTTACGAAAACGAAATTCACACTAATATATCACCAAGTAAACATTATTTTGAAGAAACGCGTTAAAATGAACTGTGGAACTGAAATTAAAACCTTCATAAAATTAAAATTAAATATATTACATAATCGTTATCAGTATTTGAATTACTGTGAATTTAGGAATTAGTATTTGCATTACTGTGCATTTAGGAATTTAAGTGCATAGAAAAAAACCCAGTGATTTTCTTTTAACTCGCAAATTCTGTTTAAAAAAAAAAAAGCCCTAACTGGGGGCATTTACACAAAGGCAGTCTACGTGTATGTATATACAAGGTAATTGCAGCATAGTTTTTTCGGGATCTTTATTTTCAAAAGTTCTGAAGTCAGTGTATTTTCCTGCGGAAATATAAGCTTGCAAAACTGTACTCAATTTAGGCTCGCAAAGTGTTACTCAATCTAGTCTTGCAAAGATTTACTCAATCTACAAAAAGCTTGTATTTTAGCTAAAGTTTCCATCTCGTATTTTAGCAATTTCTGGAATTCTGAAAATATGAAAACTCAAATGCCGGCATCGTTTTTTCTCCAGTTAGAAGAGGAACTCTTTTCGTTTTCAACAAACCGAAGACATAAAGTCAACACTAAACAGACTTATTCAACCAATGAAGAAAATACTCGTTTTCTAATTTGATCGAATTTATGCAGACAAACTTTTAGAGTCATAAAGGATCCAATTTATTTAAGTTTCAAAGTTTTGTAAAATGACGAAACACCATTTCAGAATTTCTTTCTTTAAATAAGTTTCTATGTTACACCAAGTTAACACGACAACTCTTTTTTTTCCATAAAATCCCTATTTCAAAAGTTAGTGGATTGTATCTTTTAATTTATTAGTGGATTTCTTTCTTTAAACAAGTTCCTATGTTATGCCAAGATGAATTCAAATCATTTTTTTAATAAAATCTCTATTTGAAAAGTTAGTGACTCTCCTATATATAAAATATTTGCATGAGAATTTCCTTGTGTTTCAGTGCAATTCACTGACTGAATTAAATTCTTTTTAAAGAGAAAGCAAGGAAATAATAGTAACATTCATAATAAAATATATGTATTAAAAGCAAATTCTTTTGAGGCGAGTCAATTGATAATTAATTGTTTATGCATAACACAAACACAAATCTTTCATCCTAACTTCAATATGGAAGTATGCTGAGTGTATTTTCACGGAACATTGTATAACATGCGTTTGAAGAGCAGAGAATTTCACTACAGCTTAGTTGAATTCTTTCACTCTAGAAGAATTGTGACATGCATTGGAAAGCATATACGAAATTTAAAACAGCAGGGTAAAGTCAGTTGTTTTAATATATACAACGATCGGAAAAGTTTTCACATTGTACATGCACCCGCAGGCATTTAAGTTTGCACCTTCCGTTACTTCTGTGTAGTTTCAAAATTCTATAGAGCAGATTTTCAAACCCTAATTTTGAGATCAGTGATCTACATTAGGGCAATTTTGTAAACCTATTTTCCTGCGATTTTATTATTTGTTCCGCGATTTTATGAAGGGTTCGATTGAGTCTTTTCAAATTTTTCACGGCGTTGAACCAAATTGTTTCACTCCGATATCCCGCAATGCGTGATAAAACATTTCTTAACCAAACTCTTTCAGTGAGCTCTGGACAGGTTATTGTTGCTTAAAACTGTTCACGGAGTAATAATTGTTTCACTCTTTGTATAATTACTCTGAGTAGGGGCTTTGATCAGCAGTCGCTTGTACACTATTCGAGATAGGAACGATCTAATATTCTGAAATCAATGAAATGTAAAGATCATGTTTACAAAAGACATACCGCTTTACAAATACACAAACGCAAGCTCATGCAAAAGCAAAGAAGATATAAACATGACAGTACAACACTAAAATAGAGAGATAGAGAGAGAGAGATTGGAGAAGAATGAGGAATAAAGTGATTTTTTTTTTATTTGTATGGGCTGAGTGTAATTTCATGGAATTCCTTCACAATTTACAAATTCCTTGAATAAAAGAATATTAAACAGAAATGGTTTTTTGCTGTGACATTCGGGGAATCGCCTTCTGTTTGTTTAAACATCAAATTACGATCTCATTTTAAACAGGGAATGTTTGTCATATTGATTGATAAACTTTATATCACTGCTTTTACCATGAGTGCTGACAAGATGCGTAGTTGATTTGCGAGAGAGAAAGAGAGTTGTTTCTTAGAATGGAGAGTGGCTAAGGGGAGGGAGAGCAGATAATTCAAAAGATGAGTTTCTTAAGAATCATGCACATAAGATGATAATCCTACGCACCCATCTTGGCTAGCCTATACCGGACATCCAGGAGATAGTTGTAATAGGCGAGAGGCAGTAAGTCCATGTTTGCTGGAAGCAAGTGAGCTCAGGGAAGAAGATTGATACCTAGTGGACGGGGGGACGCGCCTCCTCAGAAGACGGAGAGCTTGGTCACGCTGGACGACGAGCTATGAGCGATGTGCGGCGGGCGGTGCTGGGGCCATTCGATGGCGACGAAGGGCGAGTCTCGCTTCACTGGGCCGCAGCGAGCTCACGACCCACACAGACTCTGAGGACGACGCCGTCGGCTTTCGATTTGATCGACTCCGTCGTCCACTGGGCGCTCGGACCTGGACCCACCCGGATAACCAGGTTACCATCGGCGCGGGCAGGCGTGTCGTAGCCGGCGCCGCTGCCGCTTTATAACGCAGCATTCCAGCCAGGGGCTCTACAGCGGTCCCGGCTATGTGCGAATGGAAGCTCGCCCTCCGTAATCGAGTTAGCCGGCGAAAAGCGACCCTATAACATCTCCCAAACACGCACGCACGTACACACCCAGAGATGCACGCACACACACTCACACAAACACACTCACACTTTACAGGAAAGCTGCGGAAGTTCATGCCAGCGACGTCATCTACAACAAAGACTGGAGAAAAGAGAGAGCGAGAGAGAGAGAGAGAGAGAAGGAGAGTAAGAAAAACAGTTGCATGAATTCCTTTGTAATAGGCATGCTTGCGATGAACGTGCATCTTTCTCGCAAAGTTTCACATGGTGGTAAAAGCTAAAGAAAAGATCGTGACGTCAAGAAAAGCGCTGAAAGGATAACATTTATCAGTTATTGATAAATGATCAGAATTCAACGGTTAAAGAGGATAGCTGTGCTTCATCAACGTGGAAAAGGAAGAAAGAGGAAAAGAAACGAAGTTTAACCACTGAAAGGGTGATAGAGGTGGATAGATAAATGCAGAGACACAGAGAATAAGTTTGTGGGAACGTAAAACCAGTTCAAACGCCAGAAGACTCGGCAAATAAGAGGAATGCATGAAAAACAGAGAAAAAAATAACACAAAAGAGAAACACTCTTATTCTCGAAATGAAAAACGTGACTAAAAACATGACTGAGACTGAGTCGGGAAAGTGAAACAGTAAAAGAAAAAATAGGAAGGACAGAAGCAAAAGAGGCAGAAAAGGAAAGTAAGAAACAAAAAATCAATATGAGCTTGAATAAACACGAAGAAGGGAAATGCTAAAAGAAACAGTATGAAACTGATACAGAAGCGCAGATAAATTCCGCTTTTTACAGAGAGTTGAGTAGGCAACCGAAACAAATATCTGTAGAAAGTTTCAGAAAAAAAAGGGGGGAACATACGGAAATTACAACATAAAAGATAGGAAATAGAGAGAAAAAGAATGAAATGGAAAGGTGGGTCAAAGAATCGGAGACAGAGATAAAACGATTTGCAGGTTAAGAATGGGTAGGAAGAAATGGAGACTAAGACAGAAATTGTTCAAAGAGTCGGACAGAGAGTTTACTTTGAAGAAATCAGGAAAAGAGGAGAGACAGAGAGAAAGAGAGAGAGAGAGAGAGAGAGAGAGAGAGACAGAGAAAGGGAGAATTACAGAGCGAGATAGAGAGGTTGTGACGTGCCTGCCCAGCAGGACGCACACAATATAAAGGCAGATAGCAGCGATAACGAACGTCCGCCTAGCTCAATTGGTAGAGCGACTTATTCCGGAATGAGGGGACCCGGGTTCGAGCCCCGGCGTGGACAAAAATGACGGAGAAATTTACTTCGTTATAAGGTATATACTAGCCCACACACGGAAGAATTGATAAGTGAGTAGGAGAAATACAGTTGGAAGAATCACAAAGAGAGATGTGGATGGGCGAGTAAAAGAGAAATGAAGAGACGTGCAGCGAAAGCATCAAACACATAGAAAGAAAGAGTGATGTAGGTGAGCTATTGAAAAACGGATGGAGAAAATTTTGAATGAAAACATTACAAAAAATTAAAAGTGAGAAATGACAATATAAACACTATGTTAAGGAGAAAGAGAGAGAGAGAAAGGGAGAGAGAGGGAGAAAGGGAGAGGGAGAGAGAAAGAGGAAGAGAGAGAGAGAGAGAAAGAGAGAGGTCAATGATTATACATATATATTACAAAATTACATGTGGGTCAAAGAACTAGAAATCTAAAAGAATCGAAGAGGCTTGTGGAAGAAAGAGACTGGGAGGAAAAGTAATGAATGCAACAGCCATCACACGGGTAAAGGGAAATATTTTAATAAAAAAAAAGTTTTGGGAAGGAGAACGAAGATGGAAATATAACTGCAAAAAGAGAAGTAGGCATATGAATGAAAGGTATAAAATTCAGCGTCAAAAACGTGAGAAATGTAGGTAATAGAGTTAGCAAAAGAATGAAGGAAGAGAGAGGGAAAGAGAGAGAGACAGAAACGAAAAAGTAAAAAATCAGGCATATACAGAACGAAGAAGATGAAAAATCCTAGGTTTTTGAAAAAAAGGCGGAAAGTTAGGTACAAATGGAGATACGATCGTGAGAAAACAGTCATATGGAGTAAAGATGCAATTCAGAGACAGAGTGAAGAAAGTGTAAGGATAAGATTCGTAACTGTAAAAAACACGGAGTAAGATATTACTCAAATTAATAAATATAAAGATATGAATAATGCAAACAGAGGAAGACTAACAGCATGGATGAAAAAAGAAGCATGAGACAGGAAATGTAGCGGAAGTCAACACTAAGAAAAAGATGTGGATAGAAGAAGGAAATTGACAGAAAAATGTGGATATGGGAAGAGATGAGTGAAACAGAAAGAAGGAGATGCAATATATATGTGGCCGAAAAAAAACCAGAAATCAAGAGATGTGAATGGAAGAAATAGAAAAGCAATGCTGTTGTGTGAAAAACTGGAAAGGAGATGTGGTCGAAAAAAACAAAAGAAGCATCAGCAACATGTGGATGGGGGAAAAACCAATTGGTAACTTATAATAATCGCAAAAAATATCGAGAAAAAAACAGCAAGATAATGGTGAGGAAATAAAAACAAACGATAGCAAATATAAGAAACGATAGCGAATAAGATAGCAGAGATAATGATGTTTAAAAGCTGAGATAGCGGGAGAGAAGGAGCCAAAATTTTTCAAAGAGGTAAATTGACAAATTTGGGTGAAAGGTCCACAGAACGTACACTCCGTGCATTCACTATTTTTCCTCACTAGACCAGTGGTGTCTAAGTGAGCTAATTAGGAAAAGAATAATACAAGACAGAGAAGTGAAGATACCAGTGAAAGACTACGAGAGAGAGAGTGAGAGAGAGAGAGAGAGAGAGAGAGAGAGAGAGAGAGAGAGAGAGAGAGAGAGAGAGAGAGAGAGAGAGAGATACACAGAGAGAGAGAGAGACAGAAGACAGACAGAGAGAGAGACAGAAGACAGACAGAGAGAGAGACAGACAGACAGACAGAGAGAGAGAGAGACGGACAGAGAGAGAGACAGAGAAAGAGACGGACAGAGAGACAGACAGAGAGAGAGACAGAGAAAGAGACAGAGAGAGAGAGAGACACACACACACACACACACACACACACGTGAAAAGCGGGCGCATAGATGGAATATATGAAAAGAGACTCGGTAAAAGCATAGCTACTCAAAAGGAAGCCGTTGTACCTCAATCTGCTCATTAATTACCATGCCGTATTTCTCAGAAAGCGTAAACAATTATTGTTACAAACAATTAAAACCTACTTTTTGATTTTGACTTCTATAACAATGCTGATAAAAGGCTGGTACATGGTGAAATAAAATAGAACAAAAAGGGGCTTAGTGAAGGTACCATCAAACGAAATTATTTAAAAGGCAAATATTAAAAAAAAGTAGATGACAACGCATTTAATTCTTAAATTCCCTCAAAACCATATAGCGTAACCTGTTTTTCTTTTGTGGAATTCAAACTTACGTCTTCCTACTTTGGAGGCTACTATTCTCCCAACTGAACTACGCCAGCAAAATTTATCGCTGAAACTTGCCAATTTGATTCATACGTCACGTCAGTAGTACGTAATCTTTTTTTTTTTTTTTTTTTTTTTTGACTGGAGGTTTAACGACCACCGTGAGCACTTGCAAGTCTCAATCCCCCTCAGGGCTTCACTGTCTGATTCAGGAATTTACTGGTTAGAGCAAAGGACTGGACATGAAAATTAACTTAAAAAAGGCAAACTTGATGTGCAATGCTTTTGCAAAAATTGAAGATTTGGAAGCTCATAGGGCAAATCTAGAGGGAACCGATGCCGATATTTACCTGGGAACACAGATTCCAAGTGAGAGTCACATAGAAGAAGAAACAGAGAGATGCATAAAACTTGATTGGGAGAAACAGTATAATTCTAAGGAGAAATTTACCATTTGGTCTCAAAAGAAAAGTGTTTAATCAATGCATCATTCCAGTTCCTATAGATCAGAGACATAGACCTTAACTAAAATAGACATACAGAGATCAACAACAACAGAAAGAAGAATCAAAAGATGCATGTTTGGTATAATCACGAAAGATAGGAGCAGGGATACATGGATTAGAAAAATGACAAGAGTTGACGATCAAAGTGAAGACCCTCAAGTGGCAATATGCTAAACATATTGCAAGAAAAACACCGTTGGACAATTGATATACTAGATTGGATACCAAGAGACAGGGAAAAACCCAGAAGAAGACTAAGTGGGAGATGAATGAATGAAATTCGAAAGCATGCTGAAGTGACTCGGAGGAGACTGGCTCAAGATAGAAAGTTGTAGAAGAACTTCATCCAGCAGTGGTTTGATAATGGTTGATGATGACATATGATCAGGAAATTAGTTTCCATTATTACCCAATATAATGATAGAAACTAATTTCCTCGACAAGATAGCAAAACGACAACTGTGAACTACTCGATAGGCTTACAACCAGTCACCTGTCTCTAATTTAAGGCCGCCGCGGATGGCCAAGTGGTGAACGTTCGTGTCGTCCATATGGAAAAGTCTCAAGATCTGTCCCTCAGGCAGGTACAAATGCTCGACTCACTGAATATCCGCCGTGCGTGGGATGGGCACACTAATCCCTCGGACCCGGGGCACTGCCCTTTTCCTGGTTATAAATAAGAACGTCTTCCTTCCCTTTGTAACTCGCTTCCATGTGACTTTCCTGTCGGGCACTCTAGCCCAAACCTCCTAGCTTCCTATTTCTAAGGGTTGTTTAAGACCTGGGGGTCAGACATTCTATTCCTAAAATCCTCTATATAAATTTCTAATTTACGGCTGCTAGTCTCAGAGGAGGGAGAGAACCAGTGCGGTAAGGCAAACAACATCCATGCCTCACTGGATTCGAACCTGGACCCATCTCGGACGAATGGTCATAATTCCAGCGCTTAGACCACTGCGCCACAGAGGCTGCTAGATATCCTTCATTATGAGGGTTAAATACTATATTCAAACATTTTTTCACGAAGTTGAAAACAATAATAATAAGCCGTGACAAGAACTTGTTTCTCTTCATAAAATTTATCTCAAAATAAACAAGCGTAACAGCATTAAATCGGAATATTGGATCTCTTATGAAATAGTTTGTACATGCTTGTCTTCTTGATTTAGCCACTACCTTCCCCTTTGGGAACACGTCATATTTTCCAGAATTATATGCTGCTAAGAATATTAATACAGTGGAACCTGTATTTAACAAAGTCACATTGTGAAAGCTGAAATATTTGTTAGAAATAAAATTCGCAGTGTGGAATAGGACATTTTCATCATAAAAAAAGAACGAACTTTGGCGATAATAACAAAATTGCTGATTATCATACCATTTTAAATTTGTTAAATTTTTTGTTATTAATAAGGTTAGTCTTTATTTTAAAGGCTTTAACTTTACTGAAGTTTTATTAACATTCGTTGAATTCTTTATAACGACAGTAGTGCAATTACGTACGGTATTAATTCGCTTTCATTTAGACCATTCTGAATTTAATGAATAATTCAACACCATTGCATACAATATTGCTACGAAACGTGCGTAATGAATACCTATGGGACCTTAACCCCAATTTCTACAGAAAATAAAATCACACTATCTTAAATAATTTTATGGATTATTCTTCAACCGAATTAATGATTTTTTATGAACATTAGAACAAGATGTTTCATCATAGTAAGTGTCATATCTATTACGATAGCAAAAAACATTTTTCTGGAACATTATCAATGAACTAAGGCCCATTTCGAATCATATGGAATGCTCTGATCATATCGTCTTTAATTCGTTTTGATTCACATTCGCAGTCTTCACCTTCAGAGAGCCATCAGCAGTCTCAAAACTTTTCTGAATATTCTGCAGAGTATCCTCGTCAATAAGTTGATCAAAGGTAGCAATATCCTAATCAATTTCAGGCATAACAGACGCAAACAAAATGAAAGACACTTTGAAGGCTTTCGTTAAATATAAAATCAGTTCACTAAATGGAGGTACTTTTTAAACGCATTTTACCGCAGGTCTCAAGGTTATCCTATAAATTTCGTTAAATAGAAAAAAAAATCATAAGTAGAGGTCCGTTAAATAGAGAAATTCACTAAACAGAGGTTCGTCAAATAGAGAAATTCATTAAATAGAAGTTCGTTAAATAGAGAAATTCACTAAACACAGGTTCACTAAACAGAGGTTCATTAAATAGAGAAATACACTAAACAGAAGTTTGTCAAATAGCAAAATTCATTTAACGGAAGTTTGTTAAATACAGAAATTCACTACACAGTTTCGTTAAATAGAGAAATTCACTAAACAGGGGTTCGTTAAATACAGAAGTTCACTAAACAGAGGTTCGTCAAATAGAGAAATACATTAAATAGAAGTTCCTTCAATAAGGAAATACACTAAACACAGGTTTGTTAAATAGAGAAATTCCCTAAGAAGAGGTTCGTTAAATAGAGAAATTCACCAAGCAGAGGTTCGTTAAATAGAGAAATTCACTAAGCAGAGGTTCGTTAAATAGAGAAATTCACTAAGCAGAGGTTCGTTAAATAGAGAAATTCACTAAGCAGAGGTTCGTTAAATAGAGAAATTCACTAATTAGAGGTTCGTCAAATAGAGAAATTCATTAAATAGAAGTTCCTTCAATAAAGAAATTCACTAAACAGAGTTTCGTTAAATAGAGAAATTCACTAAACACAGGTTCACTAAACAGAAGTTCATTAAACAGAGAAACACCCTAAACAGAAGTTCGTCAAATAAAGAAATTTATTAAATGAAAGTTCGTTAAATGGAGAAATTTACTAAACATAGGTTCGTTAAATAGAGAAATTAACTAAGCATAGGTTCGTTAAACAGAGAAATTAATCAAACAGAGTTTCGTTAAAAGAGGCATTCCCTAAAAAGAGGTTAATAAGATAGAAGAATACATTAAGCAGATGTTCGTTAAATAGAGAAATTCACTAAACAATGATTCGTTAAATAGATAATTTCACTAAACTGAAATTCTTTAAATAGAGAAATTCACTAAATTGAAATTTGTTAAACAGAGAAATTCACTAAACAGGGGTTCGTTAAATAGAGAAATTCACTAAACTGAAATTTGTTAAATAGAGAAATTCACTAAACAGAATCACTAAATAGAGTTTTGTCGAATAAAGAAATTTACTAAACACAGGTTTGTCAAATGAAGAAATTCGCTAAACAGAGGTTCCTTAAATAGAGGTTCCACTGGAATTCTTGGACAAAACAAATTGAAGGAAAGAAAGATAGACATGGAATCTTAAATTTTTTGTGCACAATCCAAACAGGGAGAAATCGATTTGCTTTCTCCCTTTCCAATCATTTGAAAAATCAATAAAAAAAATATTTTACATTTAATCGAACTACAACTTAAAGGCCATTTCCTATGCTCACTTTTGCGATATCGGTAAAGATTCTGCGGATGGCGATTATTGTGTAAGGTTTCTTCCAGCTCATTTTACGAAATGTCCTCTCATTTCGCACATGTAATGATTTAAATACTTTGTGCCTTCACAATATGTATGATAGTTAAGTTGTCAACAAGTTAGACGTCTGTAACTTTATAGAAATAAAGGCATACGCGTTTTACCTTTTCTAAAAAACCAAAATATAAACTTTTCGCCGTGCACTTACAAGCACTATGGCTCCCCGAAATAAATAAAATAGTGCTGATCCAAAAGTATTCAACACAATTGTCATATAAAGCAAAATCCGCATCAACTTATTCTCATTATATACTAGCAGTTTTAAATCCAGTGAATCAAGTCTGAACCCTTTTGCCAGTATTAACAACAGCAACAACAACAACAAAAAATATTTTATCACATTGGAACATTAACTGAGGAATATTTGAAAGCTATTTTCCTCCAGAAACATTTCGAACAACTTTATTTTGAGAAAAATAGTTGATAGGTTTTGGAACCGTCAGAAAGCAAGCAAAGGCATGTTCTAAAGTCATATTACATATTTCCCTATTTGTCATACCTGACAAAAGCGAAGCATCACTAGACTGTGATGTCTATAGATTAAAGCAGTCAATGATCACTAACTTTTGTAATAATGTATTTATGGGAAATACTACCCTGAAAAATTGTTTAGCTTAACATAATCTACTGCTATTGTTCAAACTTAGAATCAGATATTTAAGAAAACACACGAAAGTGCAAGTTGAGTTGTGCGTTGTCTGTTCTCTACGTTACATCATCCCATCCCTCAAATGCTACAGGCCATATTCATTTTTGTTGGTGAAATTGATTTTGTGTGTATGCGTTTAAAATCCAGTATTGCAGTGATTTTCAGAATCAGTTCTCCTGTTTTAGACAGGTTGCGTTAAATTCTGCACTTCTTGCAGGGTTCGCATGAAAATGTTCTGTTACGGGTCTTTTGGTATACTTCGAATCACTGGCGTAGAGATTTTTTTTTACCAAGCACATAATTTAAGGGTATATACTCCGAATCACTGGCGTAGAGGCTTTTCTTCCCCAAGTAGATAATTTAAGGGTGTACTTCGAATCCCTGGCGTTGAGGTTTTTTTTTTCATCAAGTACGTAATTTAAGGGTATACTTCAAATCACTGGCGTAGAGGGTTTTTTTAACCAAGTACATAATTGAAGGGTATACTCCGAATCACTGGCGTAGAGGCTTTTTTTCATCAAGTACATAATTTAAGGGTGTACTTCGAATCACTGGCGTAGAGGGTATTTTTTCACTAAGTACATAATTGAAGGGTATACTTCGAATCACTGGTGTAGAGGAATTTTTTTCCCACCAAGTACATAATTATTTAAGGGCATACTTCGAATCACTGGCGTAGAGTTTTGTAAATCTCAGGGCATCACCGACCAAAAACAACAACAACAACAACAACAAAGCAAAAACAAAACGGCGTTTATGCACTATTTTTTTTAAATAATAAGAAAATAAATAAAAAAATGCATTATTTTTAATCACTCTCCAGTAGTTAAACCTTGAGACAGTGCCCGCAATTGATTCAATATCCATGCTTGTGAGTAAATTTAATGTCATACCAGCAAAAAATGCTCTTGCTTTCTTTCACATTTTTCGTAATGATTGTTTCTTTTCCCAGCAGATTTGAAAAAAAATGTTTGTTATACTGAATTCAGCATTTAGTTATAACTGATATAACACATTACAGAATGCACGAGTGTTGTATCAGTTATAATTAAATGGTCGTATTTATACGAAACTAATATACTCAACTCACACCATTTTAAAACACACCATTTTTGTGTTGAATATATTAATTTCGATTTTTAGTAATCATTGGCTGATGTTAACTGACAGAAACATCTTATTCTGTAAGCTCTAGTTACAACATTCCTCCTGTCCTCGCAGAAATCTGGGCATGCTTGAACAACCGAGCATGCCTGTAGTTGGCACCTGTGCTTCGAATTTTTTGAAGTATATGTGTTTGCATGTATACATTATCTGCCCACATATTTAGGGCCACTGTCATTTTATATCCATAAAAAGAAATATCTAAATAATACGTAACTATTAATTGTATTTAAAGCCTGTTGAATCAAAACTTTACCATTATTTATTGCCTATGTTTCAAGAATATCGAGCTTAAATGAAGTAAACAGTTTCTTTGTATCACAGATTCTTTTCCTTAATTTGAAAGAAGCGAAAATAATACGAAATAATACGGAAAAGTTATTTATCACCTGTTTGAATTTATTATGTGTTAAAACAGATGTTGACAATTTTTTCTAAAGTTTTGCTCCAAGTCAGAAAAACAAATTATTTTTCATTGATCAGTTTGGATTCACATTCTTGTATTCGAATAAGTAACTGACCCCATATTTCGATGCTTCAAAAAGATTGTGTAAAGATTAGACATTTTTCTTCTACAGTAATTTTACAGCGCTTCTTTAATTACTTAATAATATTTATACTCTACTCTACTGAAGCGAGAAGAAAGTGCCTTTTACCCTATGAAAGCAACGAGTTTCCTAAGCAGGAGACTTTCTTTTAAAAAGATGATACTCCACTCGATTTTATAGTGAAGGAAAAACTGTTTTAAATATATAAATTCAGCGAGAACGATGACAAAGTATAATATAGTTCATGTATCGATAAAAGAAAAAAATGTCATGGGAAAATTAGCGTGCGATCTTTAATCCTGGAACACCAAAAAAATATAAGATTCCGAAATAATTTAACTGTAGGTGATGCATTTAGTAGAACCTTTAATGTTCAATGGAAAAGAAATAATCAATGAATTCACTAATTTAGAATATTTTGTGATGTACTCGCTGGTATACCGATAAAAAAAATTCACGTAAACAAATTAAATTAGGTGCATGAATTTCCTTCATTAGCTGAAAGAGTGAACCTTGGAAGAAATGCAACAAACAACTGCATATTATTAAAGTTTGCGAAGGATCTGCTGTGCAAAAATGCTATGGCTGATAGAAAAAATTCTTGAAAAAATTAATTAGTCTGTAACCGAAATGCAGCTTTAAACGTGAAATATGAAGCAAGTGAAAAAGCAAATAATCATATCGTTTTTATTAAATTCTCTCATTATCTGAGAAAAGGGAAGGTCAACAGAAAACTTAAGCAATGCACCTAATTTATCGAATTTGGGGGCATCTTCCTGAAAGTTATCGAAATATCAACGAAAAAAAAAAACACACACACACACAAAAAGTAACCAGTGAGGCTGCTAATTTAATAATTAACTCGTCTGCAAAGCAATTATTGGGGTTTCAGTTACAGAGCATCTACGAGTAGGGATAAATTACAATTTTTAGAGAGCACGTGATTTTCGACATGAGTTTCAAAATTTAACGAAATAGTTTCCATGCGATATGAATTTAATTCTTCTTCTTTTCTTCTTTTTCTTTTTTTCATTCGATTTCTTTGTTTTCGACGAGAATTTCAGGTTTTTATTCGCAGCAATAATACGAAATGGATTCCAAATTTTTGTGAGTGGTTGAACTGAGTTCCAGATCGAAAAAATAAATCTCACGAGTGATTAGAACTCGACATGAGTTCCAGTAAGAATAATTTGAAACTGAAAGCAGGCATGCGGTTATAAAGAGTTACCTCTAATTAATTTAGAGACGACCCTTCTCAAGTGATAGTAAAAATGCTATCTGGCGCTGTGAATCAGGGTATACGGAATATTACAAAATTATGCTTTTGAAAAAATACTGTGTGTTTGATTGTACCATAAGGTATTAAAGCAGAAAACAGGCTAAAAAAAAAGCTAAAGAAGCTTTAAAAAAATATTTGAAAATTCGAGGAAGCCATTCATATAACGCAGACGCTTACCCATAAGCATAAAATCGCATAAGGAATTACGTAAGCATAAAAAATTCTTTCAGAAAAATAATTATTATCAAGAAATGTATGGCTAAAGTTCTGAGCCGTTAGGGAAAGTGAAACAAGATATTATCTCGGTGGCTTCGTACTTTCGTGTGAAGTGAAAACATGTAGATACTCTCTGCAGCAGGTAACTTCATTCCAATCATTTAATGAAATAGATAAATACCGTTACATCTAACTACATTTCACTGATATAACGAAATATATGTTTAAAAAGTTTTACAATTAGCAAGCGATGAAATAACTTTAGTTTTATATTTCTTTTTATGTCTATATCATCCGATTATCAAAAAAAAAGTAATAATAATAACATCGCATTTTTCTTCCTTTTCTTTTTCCCTGTTACAAAAGAAGGGTGAGGGACAACATTTTTAATGTACTGCCTCAAAATTCGAACACTTAATCCCAGAATAGAAACACGATTTGGAATTTAATCATAAATTACACAGTTATAATCCTCTGAGACATTTAGAATTATACATCAAGGATATTGGACTAACATTATAGGATATTGTTCATAAACATGTCTTGAATTGGTTTTGTGTTTTTATGGCTGCCGATCTTTCCAATGCAAATGCATAACACAAAGCAAAATTTCCACTTGGTGCTCAACTTAGTAGAGTCACATGTACACGAAGTTGTATTGAACAGTATATTGAAATAGGCATTTCATCCCAAAAAATCAACATACGATTTTCACTAACAACCCCTCCACTTGAGAAATGGATGAACATCTTTAGAAGCACCTAGACTGAACATCAGTTATCTAATGCACAACGAAAATGTGGAATCTTAAGGAAAGACTATTTTTACTCTAACAGTAAAGATTTATATAATTGCACTAAAAAATTCGATGATCAAAACATTAGTTTTCTTAATAGAGTAATTCAAAGATTAATTATGAACGCAATTTTATCAGGAAAAGAATATAATCTGGAGAAAATGATACCATAGTTTTAACCTTTGATAGTTTTAAAAATTTGCTAGACATAATTACTCAATTTACTTTTCGCTTGTTTTTCATCGTGGCGGTTACAATGAAATGCACTGCATTGTTTCTTGTCACACGTTTCGTTCTCTGTGTGTGTTTCCTGTGGTGTTATGAATGTTGACTGTTTGTGTGTTTGCGCGCCTTTTTATGAAAGCGTTGTGTCTGTGCTATTAACTGTGACTTAGTATTCGAAACAATTAATTTTATGATATAGATAGCCTTAAAAAATTCAGTTTAGCGGAAATACCGAACATGGTTGTAGTCAGAAACATATTTAAAATAGCTTTGCATTTATATGCACTTATTATTAATAAAAATCACACGACCAGTTTTTCCTCAATAATTAACTATTTATTTATTGAGGAAAAACTGGTCCCATTCATATCTTGTGCGTATTGTCATAAAGATTTCTCGAAGTGGGTTACGAAAAAGTGCATTCTTATAATGAAAACTGTGAATAACCTCAATACGGAATAGATATTTCAAAATAAAAATGTGTGGATGCTCTTATTATTAATTGATTCCGATTATGCGTTTTAATCTCATTCATCTGAGTTGCTGATTCTACATGACGGTATCATCAAAGGCAATTTTTTTTTTTTTTTTTTTTTTTTTGGTTGGAGGTTTAACGACCACCGTGAGCAACTCAATGGGCTATAAGCAGTCGCCCATCCCTAATTTAGGGTCACTGGTTCCAGGGAAGGGAGAGAGCCAGTGCCGTAAGACAAACACAACATCCATGCCTCACCGGGATTCGAACCCGGACCCCTTCGGACGAATGATCAGAGGCCAACGCCTTAGACCACTGCGCCACCGGGGCGGCCAAAGGCAATTTCTGAACTATCAGTTGAGCATATAACGCGTTTAACCGATAACATTCGGTAAATTAGTATTTTATGCGATTGGCTTGTTTGGGTCTAACTGAGGTCCAAAGTGTTACAAATTATTATTAATTTAATCTGAAAACTGATAGTTAATATTAAGAAATGTTGGACTTTGAAGACGCGCCTTCACAGGCAGGATATGCGTTTTCGACTAATGCTTGCATAGTGATGAAATATTTGTAACTAAAATGTCTGTGGTCGTTTAATAAGCTCTAAACTCCAACTCCAATTTAATCTGAAAACTGATAGTTAATATTAAGAAATGTTGGACTTTGAAGACGTGTCTTCACATGCAAGATATGCGTTTTCGACTAATGCTTGCAATAGTGATGAAATATTTGTAACTAAAATTCTTGTGGTCGTTTAATAAACTCCAACGCGATAATTAAGAATGGATGTCTATAGTAAAGATGTGGATGACGATATCAGTAGCGTACCCAGAAATTTCTTAAGAGGGGTGGGGATCCAAGGGTTTGGTTCATTGGTGAAAGCCTCGTATACACATATATATCGCTTTAAATTCGTGCTCAATCTCCTCTCCAGGGGGGTTCAACCCCCCCCCCTCGACGATGTATTCAGAGGACATAAGTTGTGTGAGTTCAGAAAGTTAATTTGCTATGCCAGTTAATTTTAATGAGAGAAGGAATTGCGTTGGCAAATATTTAAGTATGTGAGTCCCATGCATGCCATGATGAATCTTTTAGTATTTTCTGAAACCTCGAAACACGTTTTAGAACTCAAATAATCCACGAAGTCAGAAAACCAAAACCAAAACATTGTTCGAAAAACAAGCTACAGATTTTTATTTGTAGGAGCTAACACGTTTGGAATAAGATATGTTAAGTGCATTAAAGTTACTGTGTACTTAATCAGAAACCAGCAAAATATAGTCAGAAAACAAAGCAAAGGTATTTTGTTCTCAGAACTTACTGAACGCGTTTAACGACGTCACATTAGGTAATCCATTAATTTTAATTTTTGTTACAATATAAAGAATTCTTCAGCCATACTGAATTTATACAATTATCACATACCACAGTCGTGAGAAATATCTAACTAAACCTTATGTTTCCAAAGCAAAACATATTTGTAGAATGGAAGCATATGATTTCTTGAATTCGAATTAGAACATACATATGAATGCAGTTCTTTCGTCGAATGTGTAATAATCAACGAAATCACCGTCTACATGAAAACACCGAAACTAAACGAAGAATGAAAAACGTTTTATGGATTTGTATTTTGGTTTTTATGCACGCAAATTTCAGCTTCATTTTTACAATTTCTATCGCAACTAGGAATTAGAAAATGACGAAAGCTTCTTCGGAAACCTCTTAAATTTATGAAAAATTAGATGAATTGGGCAAAAATATTAGTAAAGGATTTAACAGGTGGAAAGTATTGATTAAAAGTACATAACGATGTGTAACGAAAAATATAATTTTGATTAGCTTTTGTTTAGTAGCAATTAAAACATAATTTTTTTTATTTTTTTCACAGCTATTCGATGGTGTGACAGTTTATCGGGCATCCCCGGGTAGCCGAGGGATCTGAGACGCTAGCTTCTGACCGTTCGTCTGAGATAGGCCTGGGTTCGACTCCAGGATACAGTATGAGTGGTGTGTGTGTGCGCGATTTCATGGAATCAGTGGCTCGAAATTAGGGATGGGCTACTGTTTATAGCCTTAAGAATTAGTCATGGAGTTTGTTAAACCTCGAAGAAAAACAAATAAAAAACTAATACAGGTCATCGGTTTTGAGTTTTTATATTTATTGTTTACATAACTATGTGTTTTAAACTGACGCTTTACCAACGCAAATTGTTTACTCCACAAATTGAGCAAATTGTTTTCTTACAGCGACTATCTCGTCAGAACACTCTTGAAAATAACAAAACTGCGGAAAGCAAAAATATATTAATAAATACAAGATGAAACTATTTTTGAACATTTCCTCGTCTTTCACATGTACAGAGAGCGGGCAATTAATTAGATACACTATCATGTTAGAAATATGGAAAGGATCCCAAGCTGTGCAGCTGCTGAAATAAGCGATGTAAAGTAAGACTAGGTTTAAATCTGTAGTAATTGTAAGATTTAACTTTAAGGTTTACGTTAGCTTAAATGCGTACTTTTCTTAAGCTATGAACTTTGTCTCTGAACTTGTAAACATAAATACGTATCAATATATAAAAATATATCAATATAGAAATATATCGTATAAAAATATCGTATCAATATAGAAAGGTAATGAACCAGCTGAACCAATTGCACATTCTCGTCAATGGAACTTCAGAGCAACACTCGTTAGAATATGAATTTGATGGCTTCAGTTCGTATAACACAATCACAATACTAAACTCGTTTCTAACAAGACGCTGTACCAAATGAATTTCCAGTATGTCACAATTACTATCTGCCTCCCACAAGTCGTCCTTGCAAATGCTCCCTAACTGCTTTCAGAGTTGACAGACACGATATTGACCTCTGACCCCTGAGGCCAAATTTAGAAAATACTTTAGGTAAATAATGTGCCGTTAAGTCAGAAAACATATAACGAGAAGAAACTAGATTTACATAAAAACAAAGAAACTCAAGAGGAAGGTAAAATTAAAAGTATATACGCCGCACACTTTTAGATAAAGATTTTCTCTGTGTTCATCCACATACAGTCTTCGCACAACAAGATAATTTATCATCGCTTATTCAGTTCTTTACCAAATTCAGTTCTTTGTCTTTTGCATCTAAATTTGACTAAAATGGAAGGAAAACAGCAAAGCCTGAATTTAATGTATGAAAAAGTTTTAAAATGCACATCTTTCTGAGGTTTAACATAAAGCTATAGGAAAAATTCATTTCTCGGAGATCGTGTTCTCACATGTGTTTGTCTCATCGTTTTTCATTTTTGTAAATATCTGATCGTATATTTCACTGTTTTAGATAGGTCATACCAAATTGAACTCATCGTCAGCATATCCCATCGCGCTAAATTATTGTTAACAACGTTTCAATAACTATGAGCGTTCCTTCTTTTACAAATAATAATTGGGTGTACCAATTAAAGTGGCTAACCCGTTATTGAAATGAATAGAATGATACACTTATTTCAGCGGGGATAAACCTTTTGCATTGTAAGCAGTTAGGTGCTGAAATGATTAAATTCATTTTGTTTGAGATTTAATTAATATTGCTTTTGATTTCGAACACGAACGGAAACATTTCTTTAGCTTCTTATGTAACAAAGCAATTCCAAGTGACTTATTGCCGATCTTTCTAAACTATATATTTTTCTTTGCGCCTAATGAGCAGGCAGAAAAAAACTTTATTTCGTTAAAAGGAAATCCACTGTATAAGTATCACATGAAATCAAAATTACCAGTACCCTCTGAAACAGACAAATTAAATTTAAAACAATTTTTTCGGTGGTAAATGTGGTCTAGCGTGTTACGGAAGATTAGACTTAAATAATCTTCAATTATGCGAGATTAGGCTTAAATAATCTTTAATAACGCAATTGATTGTTCTCACCAGTTAGATCTGAATAAAAGGATAAGTAAAATTCTTTTATGTGAAGTATTGTAACATTAAATTCTAAAGAGTAAAGAATAGAGTGTAAATAGAACGAGGAGAGAGAGACAGACAGACAGATATAATAACGCAATTGATTGTTCTTACTAGTTAGATCTGAATAAAAGGATAAGTAAAATTCTTTTATGTGAAGTATTGTAACATTAAATACTAAAGAGTGAAGAATAGAGTGTAAATAGAACGAGGAAAGACAGACAGACAGACAGACAGATATAATAACGCAATTGATTGTTCTTACTAGTTAGATCTAAATAAAAGGATAAGTAAAATTCTTTTATGTGAAGTATTGTAACATTAAATACTAAAGAGTGAAGAATAGAGTGTAAATAAAACGAGGAGAGAGAGAGAGACAGACAGACAGACAAACACACAGACAGATAGACACACAGACACACAGAGAGAGAAAAATATGAAATCAAAGCCTTCGTATTTTTAAAAAATGACTATTTGAATTTGAACTCAAATTCTCTTCGATGGTCTGCTTGAGTATAAAAACGAAGTATAAAATTCTGACAACAGTCGGTAATTAAACTCTACTGCGGAATCTCGAACAGTTTGCATTTTTACTTGGTTATATATTTGAAAGATATCAGCATATCTTAAAAAAGCATGCGTTTAGGAAAATGAAAGAAAAACAACGAAAAAGCGAACTGAGGGCAGTTTTCCAAGTGCCCTGAGTTTTGATATTTCATAACGCAATTTTGTTTCTTTTTTCAATTTCCTTTCCGTATGTCTATCTGTCTGTCTGTCTGTCTCTCTCTCTCTCTCTCTCTCTCTCTCTCTCTCTCTCTCTCTCTGTCAAGACTACTGAACATTTTTATCTATATCATGCAGAAATGTTTCCTCATTTTAAACTTTCTTGATAAAATATTTTCGAGTGGGTAAGCATTCAAGTTTGTTTTGTGGAAGCTTATCCTTTCAATAAAAGTAGCATTCATTTGCGTGCTTATGTTAGAACTCTTAAATGCTCTCTACCACTAATCTTGAGCTTATACGGATTCGAAAGTCTATAAATGAATATCTAAATGCATTTTATAATGTTGGATGTGTACAAGGAAATGAAGGTGAGTGATTAATATCAAAACTTTAGTTTCCTAGTAAACTTCTGCTGTTCAATTTTGTCATGCAAAACCTAACCTAATGACAACGTGCTATCTCTAATGCTGTAATGCACTAAAATAATCAGCGTCTTGTTTTTGAAACCAATATATAATTTCCTGCTCTCTTAGGTATTAGTGTAGGGAAACGTACGGCTAAAAATGAACGATATAAAGATATATGCAGTATTTCCTGCCACATTCTTGAAATGCAGAGACGTTTTTAACAAATTTTACTGATTCAAAAAATGTTTTCCAAAGTTGGCCTTAAGAACAACAGTGCATTTGCTGTGATCATATATCGCACTCTGAAATAGGACTGCCCAAAGTTTGTTTGCTTACATTGCAGAAACAACGCATGATCTATGAAAATGAGAACTCATCATTTCCATCTTCTTTCTGTTTTGATCTCTTGTGTCGGCTGGTCAAGTGCTTTTTTATGTTTTTAATCTGTTTAAAACTAATGTTTAATCTTTAATATCAAGTTATATTATCACATATTAAGATGTTTTTCAAAATGTTCTCTAGAATGAGTTTATTTTGTTCCGTAATCAACGAAAATGAATTATTCCTTTTTCTCATAGCACTGCGCTAAAAACTATGATATATACTTTTCTCTTTCGATATGTCATATCATTTATTCAATAAAGAGTGTGTTTGGTATTTACAGCAATTGAATAATTCCCGATAATATTTACGCTCTTAATAGTGTGTTTGCATTGAAAGTACATTTCAAACTATCGAAAATAGAATTTAAGTTGAGCAATGGGAAAAGGGGGATTTTGCAAAACATGAAGATTGTTAATGACAACTATTTAAAGAAACAATCGAATCCTTGCCGACATTTTCTATTTAATTTTTATGCTAGATGCACTATTTACACAGCACTTTTGATTCAAAACTATGTCAACCTTGGTATTTATTAAATTTTCAGCTATTGTAATCAGAAACCTTAGGTCTTCAAACGCTAACGAATTCCTATTCTTCCTGTATTTACTGCTTGCAAAACCTTGAGTTTAGCAATAAAAATAATTTGGATAAATTATAAGTAATTCAAAAGCAAAAGGTTGCTCTATTGAGACTTGAAATGCTAAAAACTATACAAGTCTATGATTTCATCCAAAAAATCTTTACACTAAACCATGGGAATCCGAAAAGAGTGACAGGAGAAATACACCAAGATAATTTATTACAGGACAAAGCAGAAACATCATTTAAGAACCTCTAACGTTTCTTGTGAAACGAGATATCTTGTATGATTTATCTAAGAACACATCATAAACATCCTCAAGAACCCCTAACGTTTCTTTCATGAAAACGAGATATCTTGTATAATTCATAACATGAAACTTGCACAGTGTCCTGAATGAAATATAGCACACTCAGTTTAGGTTTAAATGCATCAATTAAAAGGGTCACAAAGGTTAAGATTCTGGAAAGTCGAATTATCAACATGCGTTTCAAAATATCGTTAAGTTTTTCATTACTTCCAAAAAAAAAAAAAAAGGAAATTTATATCTTTTTATGATCTATCGTAGAATTCGCCTTGTTGAAACATAAAATGCCTTAATTGTAGTTGAAGTTCTCATGGCCAATTTTCTAGTAATACGCTTTAATTTTTATATTTCATCACTTCGCACATAATGGAAATGTGAATTTAGTTTGTCACTGAGGAATTCATTTTTCTTGAACATTTTGAGCAACGACATTCTTTGGGAAATTTTCAAGGAATTAAGGGAGTTTTTTAACCAGTGAACATTCGAAACGTTGTCACCATGAAAAAACATCCAGATTTAAAACATACTTTGGTTTAATCAAATCATTTGCATACATCTAATTTTTAGAACAACAAGTATTGTCAACTGTCAACACATTCATTCCGCCAATTATACCGATTAAATAAATTCTGAAATCAACTCTTAAGTGGAAGGGATTAATTTTGAAATAAACTCAGCATTTGAGTTATTAACTTCATATTTATCGGAACTAACTTCTCGAAGTGCAGGAAAATCAACGCTTAAAACGCACACATTCCATGAATGTTTATCATTGTGACTGACAAACGCACATGTTCAAGAAATTCATTCACTTCTGCGCACACATTCACACAATGTCAATTACTTACTCTTACATGAATAATATTCCATCATGCTGGCATTGTAGCGGTATGCAGTACTCAGGTCCATGGTCATCCCAGTTTTTGTCGGGGCTTCCGGTTTAAAGAAAAATATTCTTTTTTTTGTTTCGTATCACTCAAACCGTAGTGTATATGAAAACAAGGGTCAACAGCACACTGAGAAACACGCGGTTAAGTCCATCTAAACGGAGAGGAGGAGCTTATTTGTCCTCCGATAGGACGCGGTCCTGATCCCCCTTTTGGTCCAGTGACTTTTAGCTCTTGCAGTCTTCCATGGAAGAAGCAGACGATAAAAGGCGAGAGGGGTTGGTGGGTCCCTTCGCATCCAGTGGCGCGTCTCGCTGAGCACTTTTCCCCTCCGCCCTCCGTGGCAGACGATATTAATTCTGCTACGGGCGTCCGATCATAATTGAGCCTAACTAATCTGATTCGACCAATGGTCGGGCTCAGTGGAATGGCCAACTTGGAAAAACTCGATCCCCGACTCATCCCGAGCCGAGCCGAGGATACGAGGAAGCTCATTTGCGCGACGAGAGTCACGTGATTCGTGACGTTGCGCCATCGGAAGGCAACGTGCTCGCCCAATAGCCACGCGTGGCCATGACGGTGACTCTTGATGCTGGCTCCTGCAACTGAGGCGGCAGATCCCAGGTTCTCTCACGTCTTGAATCCCACAATCTCTTCTCCATTTCGCAGTCGTCAAGGAGGGATGACTCCGCGTGAGAATCTCCTTCGCAGAAACCGCTTGTGACGAACGAAGCCTAAAACAAACATCCCTTTTTCAACATCGCCGATCAAAAATGGGCAAAGACTGAGATATTTAAGATATTTTCCTTGCAGGAATGGAAGCTCCACCTCTTCCTTCGCCTTCTTTCTT
The DNA here is from genome assembly GCA_039090855.1 of Macrothele yani. Lineage (NCBI taxonomy): Eukaryota > Metazoa > Arthropoda > Arachnida > Araneae > Macrothelidae > Macrothele > Macrothele yani. The sequence goes on from CM077026.1 coordinate 113,738,066, forward strand.
CCTTTCTCCACCCCATTCTTTCCTTTTTTTTTTTTTTTTTTTTTTTTTTTTTTGTAATTCAGGGTTTAGCGCCCAACTGCGTCAACTCCCAGGCCAATAAGTAATCGCTCATCCCTAATATGGAGTCAATTTCAGGGGGTAACTTCCCCGAGAGTTAAAAGAAAAAAATTGAGACAAAACCCAGCAGTATATATATATGCAAGTGCTCGCAAAAATATCGTCGACTATCATCAATCCACTGCTGGATGAAGGTCTCTTCTATAACTTTCTGCCTTCAGCATATCTCTTTCAAGTCACTCTAGCATGCTTTCGAATACTTTATTTTAATCACACCAGACTGTGAATACACATGAAATGCATATAGCGTATTAAATCCGTTTATTTTTGTGGTGTAGTAAGCACAAATATTCGCCAAGCTGTCGCACTCCACTGGGAGGGTTTTTTTTTTTTTTACTTTTTCTCCACCGGGAGGCGACCGAACCTTGTCCCTCCTGATCCGCATTGCCCAAAAGAGTACAAACTTTCGGCTTTTAGATCATGGTTCTACATATCGGTTAAATAATTTATTACGTTAATACAACATGTTAATAGCAATGAAGTCCTCAACCCCGTTATCACATATAATATCAAGTTCAAAGGAGAGACAGTGTGAGAAAGAAAAGGTGGGTGTGTACGCTACACTGTTGGCATATCCTGACAACACGGAAAAAAATATATATATCGGAATGACAAAGCGATCCTTGGACACTAAATGTAAAAAAACACGTGCGAAGTGTCAACCAGGACATACAGAATACAGCCCTCGCAAGAGAAGTCATGCATTCTTCGGCCGCTCCTGTATGGAATAGTATTAGAAGAACTGCCCCTTACAAGAACTTTAAAGAGACTACCATCAGGGAAACTGTCGAAATCCTATCCAGCAAATTGACATGCAATGATTATAGTCTCTACTGAACTGCCAATGGTTTGGCATGCGTTATTAAAAGATGGAAATACATAGCGGTGCATCGTATAATGCTCGTGATGCCACCCATGTTATTTTCAAAAATCATCTTTGTTCCTTATGTGTTCCAATTCCCTGCATTTTTATGCCTACCATTGCCTTGAGAAAACCTCCTAGTGGAGTGCGAAAGCTTGGCGAATCTTTGTGCTTACTACACCTCAAAAAAAAAAAAAAAAAAAACGGATTTAATGCGCTATATGCGTTTCATAAGTATGCTTTCGAATTTCATCCACCCTTCTCCTAGGTGGTCTACTTCTGGGTCTTCTCCTACTCAGTTATTAAGCGGAAGTCATTTCTTCTAGAATATATCCAGCCCGTTGCTATTTGAGAACCTCTTTAACGATCTTCTTTCAATTGAAAAACACAACTATGAGTTAACTTTTTAATTTATTTGTGCAAAACCAATTTTCAAAGTTGTACATGAAGCATTTTCCAGAAAACTGTTATACGTGGTGAAGGTCTATAGGAAATTTTCATTAAAAACATAGAAAGCACGTTACATCATATGTAAATCCATAGGGGTAACCACGCCGGGGAATCGGGTGTCACCATACCCCAGATTTTCAGAGTCGGAGATCCCCAATCCACCCCCCCCCAATTTTTTCGGGAATGTAATGATATAATGCACTTTATGATGTAAACCAACTAAATTTAATAATATAAAATTGTAATTTTTCGTAGAATGCAAACACGTGTATAATGCGTACTTAATAAAACAGCGATATCGATTTCTAATCAGCAAAGTCAGTTCTACAGCTTTGTAATTTACATTTCTGCCCTATCTATCATAGTTTTACAGTTGTGTTCGCTAAGTTCCACAATTCGCCAACAGAGGCGCCTATGTCGTGTCCGTTAGATCGCGCCTCAGCAACTGCTCTGCTCCTGCGTGTGTGTATGTAGGGGGAGAGGGTCCCAAACTCTATCTTATATAGTATGTATGGACATGTTACCAGAAGAACGGACCACCGATGGACAACCGAAATTTTAGACTGGATTCCGAGGGACAGAAAAAGACACAGAAGAAGACACCATGGGAGATGGATGGATGAAATTCGAAAGCATGCCGGAGTGATATGGAGGATGCAGGCTTGGGGAGACCTTCATCCAGCAGTGGATCAATGACGGTTGACAGTGGTGATGTTGATGATGATGATGATGATGATGATGAAATAAAATATTGTATGTATACGTATATGTACAATTTGTGATCGGACCCTCCCCCAGATTTTGAAACATAGTTACGCCCCTGTGTGAATCACAAATTTTTAAGTTGTTAACATGTTTCGTAGGAAGACCCCTCTAGTGAGGGGACCACAAAATTCCAAGGGGGCACAGATCCCTGTGTCCCCTTACCTTCCGCCACCAGTGATATACACTGAAGAGCAATTGAATTACAGACAGCTGGCGCTATGTAAATGTGGCGCTGTGGGCTGCCCTGTAAACGGAAACGACATGCGTATGCAGCAATCCGACAATATAAGGAGTGATGCGACGGGAATCAGTAAGTCGGACGCAGTATGGGTAAGACGAAGGATTTAACGCATTTGATCGTGGGCAAATTGTCGGGGCCCGACGAATGGGTCACTATATCTCGGAAGTCGTACAGGCACTGGGATTTTCACGAGCCACTGTGTCACGGGTGCACCGTGAGTACATCGAATCCGGTAAAACCATCCCAGCAAGGGCCAACTGCCGTGGGCAACAGCGTGTGGATGAGCGGGGTCATCGTCGGCTAGCTCGCATTGTAACAGCGGATAGACGGGCCACAGTGCAAGAAATCACTCGGCAATTTAACGCTGGTGCACAAAAACGTGTAAGCAGCCACACCATCCAGAACCATCTCCTCGCTATGGGGTACAGAAGCCATCGTCCCACGAGGGTACCGCTGCTGACCGCACATCACAGGGTGCAAAGATTAACATGGGCACGGGAATATCGCCACTGGACCCTAGACATGTGGAAAAATGTTGCCTGGACTGATGAGTCGAGATTGAAGTTGGTACATGCGGATGGCAGGATACGAGTACGGCGCAAACCACATGAAGCGATGGATCCTTCTTGCCAGCAGGATACTCTTCAAGCTGGTGGGGGTGGTATTCTCGTCTGGGGACTGTTTACGTGGAATGAAATGGGACCCATGGTACGTGTGATATCGTCCCTCACAGGTCAAAGTTACCGGGATATCCTGGATGACCATTTGTTCCCGTTTGTGCGTCTTCAACATCCCAGTGGGGACCTCATCCTACAACAAGACAATGCACCGTGCCAACGCTCCCGAATTGTATCCGAATGGTTGGATGAACACTCCACCGACGTGACCTTGCTTCCTTGGCCAGCTAGGTCACCTGACCTCAATCCCATCTAGCACATATGGGATGCCATCGAGAGATATGTTCGAAGCTCTGACCCCCTCCATCAAATCTTTGTGAACTATGGGAGCTTGTTCAGGAAGCGTGGATCCGTATGGCTTTCCAACGCTTCCGGTGTCTTGTCAAGTTGATGCCGAGACAAATCGCCGCCGTCATCAGGGCGAAAGGTGGTGCTACACGTTATTAGACAGGTATCTCTAATTCAATTGCTCTTCAGTGTATGTGTATATATATATATATATATACAGTGGTGTAGTGCTGATTGAAAAAGTACAGGATCGCGCGGTGCCTTTACGTCTTCAGTACTTTTCCCTTCTTATCCCCCTCAGCATTTCGCTTCTCCCTTTTATACTTTCTTATATTTATAGTATAAGAAAGGATAGTGATAGGTCGAAATTAGATTTCCGACTTTACATGTTTTGGCATTCAAGGCACAAGATTTCATCATTTTGATACGTAAACATTGAAATGTTGGTTCCCACATTGGGTCTGTTTTGAGGTTCAAAAACTAAATACAATCCCGTATTGTTGAGTAAGAGGTTCTTGAAAGCGGTAACTAATTTAGAGTGCAATGGTGAAATCCATTCATTACCGTTTTTCTTAGTTCTCGAGATATTTAGATAGGAGCAGTTTGGGTATAGCACTGATAATTCTATGGTCTGCCTGAAAACGATCGTTAGAACATCCTGGAGATTTATTGCTTGGACGGATTTTTTCTGCCCGTGTGAAACGGGCCTAAAGATCCGGAGAAGAAAACAATCTCCTCCGCTTGTGAATTTAGTTCAGTTATAAACACCATTATTTAGTATTTAGTCCAGTTATAAACACCTCCAGACGAGTACACTGCCAGCTCCAAACTTGACCGTATTTAGTCCACTAAATATACTGAAACTCAAAATTAAACTCCTTAATAATCACTAGATTAATTAAATTCCCAATTACAATAATTTCTCCACTGTAATATTCCCACCTCAACTTTTTAATCATAAAAGAAAAAGAGGTTTCAAAGGACTGCCAAGTGAGAATAGTTTAGAGACTAATTCTACCTTTAAACAAACATGGGACGTTAATTCCACTAACTGTGCAATTTCTACTGTTGCATTTTTTTTTCTAGAATTATAGGACATTCGCATTTCAGAAATAAAAAAAAAGTATGCTGTATGGGGTTTACCGGAACGATTGCCGGTTATTAAAAAAAGTATTGGAACGCCGTTCCGGTCCTTTTCGGCCACACTGCACCCCTATCTGTCTATCTATCTATCTATGTGCACGTATGTGCATCTATATATGTGCACGTATCTATGTGCATGTATTTATTTATCTACGTACAGCAAACATACAAGCACATATAAATACGTATATTATATACATAAATATACACTATATTGACAAACGTCACCGGATACCTAGAAGAGAAACACACCATAGCATTTATTGACATACATTAGTACGGCGTCGGTCCACCTTTGGTCTTAATGCATATCATGACCATTTGAGATATGCTTTCGACAAGGTTTTGGAACACAGGGATAGGTATGCGCTTCCATTTTGTACATAATACTGCAGCTAACTGTTTCTTAGTAGTAGCTCTTGGTTTCAAACTTCTTATGCGGCGCTCTAATTCGTCCCATAAGGGCTCTATGGGATTAAGATTAGGGCTCTGTCCTAGTCAGTCCACACACGATACGGAATTATTATCAAACCACGCCGTAATAGTCCTTGCTTTATGGCTCGGTGCATTATCCTGCTGGTACCAACAAGGCTCGGTTCCATAGGATTGCCACACAGTTGGAAGGGCATAATTGTCCAGAATATCTAGGTAGACGTGCTGGTTAGCACGTTTGCCCACGATAACCAATGGGCTGGGACCATACAACGAAAAACACCCACACACGAGTCCACTGCAAGCTCCAAACTTGACCGTACGAACAGTACACTGTGTTAAATAGCATTCTCCCGGATGCCGCCATACCCCCACACGGCAATCAGCCTGATGGATCGTGTATCTGAATTCACCAGTCCGTAGGATTCGTTTCCATTGATCTACGGTCCACGATAAATGTTCTTTACACCTGCTCAACGATTAATAACAGTCCCAGCGGAGATGAAAGGCTTATGAGCAGCCGCACGACCTCGGTAACCCATGGAATGAAGTTCTCAGCGAAAGGTACGTGTACATACCGAGGTTCCAGCATTTTTACTTACCTGTACACTGAGGTCTTGTGCAATACTCCGTCGATTAGCTGTAACGATACTCCCGGGGCTTTGACGTCCTTTATCACTGATTTTCTTTGGTCTGCCGGTACGTTTTGCTGCTTCAGGCACGCCATGTGTCTTCGACTTATTCAGTAAATCCAAAACAGTTGACTTTGGTATGTTTAAACGCCTTTCGGTTTCTCTTATGGACAACCCACTTATATAACACCGAACAGTCTTTCCTTTCTCAAAGTCAATTGTCTCCCGCCGCGACATTTTCACTCAACCTCACAGTGCGATATGATCGCAGTCAGCTGCACGCTTGTTTTTATACCGTTTGCAGTTGTACCGCGCATCTTAACAACGCAGCGGATCCGTTCATTTGCTTTTGAAGGAGTGTGCGGCGGCTTTTGTCAATATAGTGTGTATCGAATCTACACGCATAAATCTTAAATCGCGAGGTAATGAGCGCAATTATAGTTTAAAGACACAGTCATCAACAATTGCTTTAGCAATATTGTGCATACAAGCTAACCTTTTACCAATATGGCAAAATGCAATAATCCTCAACACGCCAAATGTCAGTTCCCCTCTACTGACTGAAAGGATACACAGGTCAAATTGTTGTAACGATGATTCACCCATTACAATTTTGCTACCTTGGAGAATACTATGAGAGAATCAGGCCCCTCAGACTATCAACAACGAATAGCTTTTACGCACATGCGCAAACGAATAGTGCAACCTTACATTCACTGCCACTTCTAGTGCTTAGCGCAGTAATCATTCCATCTGAAGACGAGTTCAGAGTGAACTTGAAAGTACTCATGGTTTTTATATCATTGTGATTTAGCTGTATATAGTATTCATATTTTAATTTGTGTATAAGACGGCAGTGTGTGTGTTTATCGCTACTTATCTAAATATTAGTGTGTTTATCCATAGTGTTTATCGCTACTTATCTAAATATTAGAGTGTTTATCCATAGTGTTTATCGCTATTACTTCCATTTTTTTTATTAGAGGTTTAATGACAACCATGCGCACCCCGATAGGAGTCGCCCGTCTCTAATCTAGGGCAACTGGCTCCAGAGAAGAGAGACAGCCAGTGCCATAAGACAAACACAACATCCATGTCGCGCCGGGATTCGAACCTTAACACATCTCGGATGAATAGTCTGCGCCACCAGAGCAGCCTATTAAATACTTCGAATGCCCACTACCTTTCAAACATCTTTTATTTTAGAGTTTTTTTTATTGCAGGTTTGTTGACCACCGTGAGCAACTCAGTGTCCTATAAGCAGTCACCCGTGCCTAATTTAGGACCACTGGTTCCAGGGAAGGGAGAGAGCCAGTGCCGTAAGACAAACACAACATCCATACCTCACGGGGATTCGAACCCGGACCCATCTCGGACGAAAGATCAGAAGCCATCGCTTAGATCACTGCACAATCGGGGTGGCATTTTAGAGTTTAACGACCATCGTGCTATAGGCATTGAGTAGCCGTCCCCCTCTAATTTGAGGTCACTGGTTCCAGGGAGAGCCAGCACCGTAGGACAAACACACCAACTCATCTGAAACTCCAGCTCTGGCCTATTTCATACGAATTGTAAAAAGCTAGCGCTTGGACCACTGCGCAAAAGAGGATCCAAAACATTTACAGGAAGGGGAAGGGGCTATAAAAATGTTACTTAAAATTTAAGGAATGAAATTATGAGATAATGCACGAACGAATGTATTAGGTGTGCAACTTAATTCTCGGCCATAGGCTTGACACGTTAACAGCAGATTATAGCAAATCGAATACGTACCTAATCAGGGAAATAATCCCCGTCGTGTTGGATACATTTGTGCCATCGGTCAGGGAGCTGCCGAATGCCACTGCGGAAAAAAGAGCGCTGTTTCGAGTTGATAAAGTCATCAATACTTGTGTGGACCTCCTCGATAGAAGTCAAGTGGGTATCACTCAGGTGATGTTGCAGGGAACGAAAGAGGTGATAATCCGACGGGGCGAAGTCTGGAGAATACGCCGGGTGGGATAAAATCTCCCATCCTAGGTCGGTGATCGTGTTTAAAGTCGTTTTCGCGGTGTGAGGACGCGCGTTATCCTGAAGCAACAGGACCGACCTTCTGCAATTGCCGATGTATGGCCTTTTCGCCTCCATTGCGTCACTCGCACAAATGAGTTGCTGACAATAACGCTCAGCACTTTAACTCTTGAAAGCTCCGTGGTTGAGCCGTAGCAGGTAGAATCTGCTGTTCCGACACAAACCGCAGATGCTCGATTGGATTGATGTCTGGAGAATTTGAAGAAAGGGCAATATCTGGAATACTCCTCATTTTTCGGGAACCATTCCCGAACAATTCCGGTAGTGTGGTATGGCGCATTATTCCACTCTAAGAAGGTCCTACTAGAGGGGAATACCGTTGCTATGAAAGGATGTACCTGGTCAGCAGTGATGTTTAGTTAGGTGGTAGACGCCATAGCTTCCTGCACATTGTGCCGTCGAAGAAGTTCTTTTAAGGCTTTGACACACACGTAAACAAAACAAACTTTATTCAACACGACTAGATCGAAATCAACAAAATAGTTGGAAAATGTTTCACTGTTAAGTCTTTTCACAAAGCAGCACAGAAAAACCACACATCTTGCTCTTTTCTCTTCCTCTCCAACAAATCTCTCTCGCACCGTCATCATCTCACCCTTTATTGGTCAGTCCATTCCTCCACGGTTTCCATGGCAACACTTCGTCGTGGGGGAAATATTCTCGCTGCACGACACATATTTTTATTTCTTTTTCCTTTTCTCAGTTAAAATAACGCGCTACGTTACAACATGAATGACTGGACAGAGGGCTTCCCAGCAGAACATTGCCGAAAACATTACACTTCCTCTATACCGACTTGTTTTTGTCCCACGGGGCATCCTGATCCCAACACTTCCCTATGTAAACGATGTCCACATGGTTCAAAAGGAAACGAGATTCATCGGACCAGACGATCTTCTTCCAATCATTCAATGTCCAGTTTTGATACGAGGGAAGCATTTAGAGATGAGAGATTAAAAAAAATGGAACTTACGAAATCATCATGTGCAGTTTTGGAAAAACGATACCCGGTTTTAACCAGTCTTAACTATAAAAGAAGTTCAGGAATTCTCCATTTTTTAAGTTTTTTTCCCCATTTCTATCTGAAGGAATTAATATTTCAGCATAAAAAATTTCACTTTCGAAAAAGTTGCTTTCATCCAACAGCTCTCCAAATTTTACCACCCCCTTCTTTCACCGCTTCTGCAATTTGAAATTTCTGGATAAAGGAATTCCTACAATTTTAAATTTCACGGTTTCAGCAATTAGCTACAGTTTCAAAAGCATGTGAGGGAAAGTGGGAAGGCAAGAATGCCTCGGCAGCCTTCTTCTAAATTTTTAACTGCTACGTTCAACAGTCTCTTCTTAATTAGGTGTGAACAGAGGTGAAAACATGTGTCAAGACTACACATCTGCAGCGAGACATTCTGTCCGCGTAGCTCTGTTGGGAGAGCGACTTACTCCGGAGTGAGGGAGACACGGATTCGATATCCGTCGCGGACAAACCTGTGGTTTTAAATGGGCGATTGGCAGACAGACAAATATGGTAATTTTATTCCGTAGATTATATGTGGAAGCAGGACAGTAGCAACCCTTTCTTATCCGGGAGGGCGAGACTTGAAATTACGTCCCTTCGAGTTCAAAATTACGCCTCTTCGAGTTCAAAACTAAGCCCCATTCGAGTTCAAAAGTACGCCTCTTCGAGTCCCACTCAAATAATACGTGGTTTTTTGCTTTCTTGTACACCACCTTTATAGGAAAGTGTTATGATCGTTCAAAAATCACACCTCAGGTTCTTGACGTAATTTTATTAAAAATGCAAAAACCAGGTAAATACCCGAGAACCGCAGGTGATAAATACCAAGTAAAGCGTAAACGTTATGTGAACGCCGACAACACAGCACTCCACAGAAATGCAGAACGAAAAACAAACCAGCGTAGAACGAATGAGTATCGGATAATGAACATAACAATAGGCAGAAACTTTAGGGTTAGGGCTTGGAAAACTTCCCTTCAAGGTTAAACGCTGAGAGAATTTTCTGTGACAGAGCACAAATGATTAATCAGCTCTTCATCCCAACGACATGTTCAGAAAAGTATATGTATATTGTTTTATATCAGCATATTGTTTTCTATGCCTCCTGTTTCGGAAAATTCCCTTCATGGATATGAGATGCTCACACCTCATAGTGTACGTTACTCTGTACTCTGGTTAACTGCATGGAATACTGTATGAGACTAACTAAAGTCTTTAAAAGGAAAATACTGAAGGGTGTAACTTTCTTTTTTAGGTAAAATTTCTATTTTTTCCGTCCCCTAGAGCATGAATTTTTTTACGTCCCCCAGAGCTGGAATGATAGTTCTGGGAGGTACGCCCCCCCATATCAAGCGTTCAGCTAAAATATAACTTCTTTAGCTGAACGTTTGATATTGTCTTCCAAGGAAAAATTTAAGTTTTTTTTTATTAAAATAGTATTACCACCATATTACTTTCGTGACTTACAGTGTATATAATATTCCAAAATTTCCATGGTCTGAAAAAGTTGGTTTGTTGTCTAAATCTATTGAACCACCATTTCTTAAACACAACGAGAGAGAGGTTTCGTCATCTAGTGACGCTGAAAGTCTAATTACCTTGAAACATAATTGCCCGCATAAAGAGTATACGCAAAAAAACTTTCTATACGGGCCCTTTAAGTGACCTTTCCTTTCGAGTGTGAAATTTGTCCACCAGAGGGCGTTAGACCGTGACCGCTCAACCAGCCAGAACCAGAGACAGATAGAGACTATGCATTAAAAAACTACGCAGCAATACCACCAAAGTTGTGCAGATTTCTCAGAACAAAGAAAAATTAGTCGACATTCACTTTTTTTTTCTAAAGGAAAGTAGAGAAAAGTAAATAACGTAGAAAAGGGAGAAAAACCCCATTGATAATTGTTATTTGTCATCTTTTCTTTTTTTAACTCTTAGAGATAAAACACTCCTTCAGCCACATTTGACACTGGCATCAGCTACTGAGAACACGGTTTCTCCTCTGAATTTAGACGCACAATACAACTGACGGAAACCACAACTTGCCTTTTACAAGGAAATCGAACAAGCGTGAGAATATGGATTTTTTTTTCCTTTTTTACGTTCACTCTAATCTTGCAGTCGCAAAATAAAAAGTATATACTCAGTTTTAAAAGAAAAACATTTATAGAAAATCGCAAGAAATCAGTGATGCGTATTGTATTTCCCGTTATAACATCTATTTTTCTCCTTTGTACTTATGCACAAAGACAACGTGCTGGACACTATGGGGTGGGAGGATTTAAAAAAGAAACAAAAGAAAAAAACAACAAATAATGGAGCTTGTACAGGCAATGATTGCTGTGCGCTAACACAAATTACAACATATCACGGTGTCTTCTCAATGCATTGTCTCGGCTAACATTTTCTTTTTGAAATTCTTGTTCTTACCAAATAAGTGTTCATTCCAAAGTATTAAGGCAGTAAAGCGAGAGAGAAAGACAAAATTTTCACTTCACATAACGGCTTTTGCATATTTTCACTTTCTAATTATATGCATTTTTGGTGTAACAAAGAAAGATATGAAAAGAAACTCATGGATAAAGAATATGACAAAAGTTGATGACATCATGATAGAAGTGAAAAGTACCGAGTGGCAATTTTCCGGACATATTGCTATTAGAACTGACAACCAATGGGAAACTTAAATGGTAGGTTGGATGCCAAGGGACAGGAAAAAACTCATAAGAACACCACGTGGGAGATGGGTAGTTTCAATTCAAAAGCATTAATTATGGCCAAAAACCTTACCCGGAAAAAAATCAATAACATATCGATATAGCATGCCACTTATGGGTGTGCTGTTATTGCTTTCATCGTTATCATAACCACTCCCAGAAAAAAAAAAAATCTACTTGCACGCCTGACCATAATGTGTTGATTCTCTGTACACTCCCTAGATTTTCTTACTCTAAATTACGGGAACGTCTTAACTTCTTAAATGGTATGCCCGGAAAAATTCCGGGGCTAGCTCTACAGCCCGCACGGTTCTCCCCCGGAAGATTTCCATGGTCTGTTTAGTGCTCAATGCGTTCACGCATGAAACATTTCCGGGCCCATTTTACTAATTTGAAAGTACAGTTCATATGTTGGACGAATGAAGAGGTTAATGGAACGGTTAATTCAAAGATTCAACCGTTCCATTAACCACTGAAGGGGTTAAATCGTCAGATGCTTATGGGCGAAGCTAAAACCAGAATATATATATATATATATATATATATATATTGTTACAGACATTGTAACATGCACTGATGAGACATTACATTATGACCACCTACCTAATAAGCTGTATGACCCCCTTTAGCCCGCAAAACAGCAGCCACTCAGCGAGGCATCGATTCGATGAGGTGGCGATAGGCTTCCTGGGGTATCTGGTACCATAATATCAACAACAGGTCTCCCAGTTCCCGTGCATTTCGGGGTGGTGGTGATTTAACGCGAATTCGCTTTTCCAAATTGAACCAGAAATATTCGATTGGGTTTATATCAGGTGAATTTGGATGCCAGGGCATTAACAGAAAGTCACCAGCATGTTCCACGAACCACTCCTTGACGATTCTGGCAGTGTGGCATGGTGCATTATCCTGTTGGTAATGTATATCACTAGCAGGGAACACAGTTGCCATCAATGGGTGAACTTGGTCCACAACGATGTTCAGATACCTGACAGCTGTCAGGGATTGAGCTATTTTAATAATGGGGCCTAAAGTTTCCCAAGAAAACATCGCCCACAACATAACATCACTGCCGGCCTATTTCCGTCCAATAGTGCATCCAGGTGCCATAACCTCCCTTGGTAATCGGCGTATCCACCCACGGCCGTCTACGTGATGCACCAAGAATCTTGATTCGTCAGACCAGGACACTTTCTTCCAATCAATCACTGTCCAATCTCGATGATCTTGGTCCCATTTCATGCGTTGTTGGCGATGACGTGCAGTGAGCATGGGGACTTGGCTGGGTCTTTGACTACGCAGGCCCATGCACAGAAGGCTGCCATGAACTGTGTGCTGTGACACATTGCCCTGATCTTGATCACCACTGTTGTAGCTGCGGGTGATTTGCCACTCTGTGGAGGCCCTGCGGTCGCTGTGAACAATGCGCGACAGTCTCCGCTCCCCTCTAGCATCAATGAACTGCGGGCGACACACGGCTGGACGAGGTTCGTCGTCTCAGTTGCTGAGCCCATCCCTACGGCTTTGTAAAGTCAGATGCTGACAGATAAATACACATAGCGCCGTGGATTGTTGGCCACCGTAGCGTAAGCCGAACGCACTCGGCTAGTTATCGAGAGATCTGGGTTCGATCCCAGCGGTTTCCGGATAACAACTTTTCGGTTGCTGTGTGTTAATTAAAGAAAACGTGGGAATAGCGATGACTGTCTATTCAGGTAATTGTTGCAATAATGAAACGACAGTCGTTTCACCAAGCGCTCTTGTTAAACGATGTTTCTCTAAAGTGAAAGAGTAGCATAAATTATAACACACCAGCGCATGAGGTTCATGTAAGTAAGAAAGACATCTGGCGAAAGACATTCCTGCTTCTATCAATCGCAGAAGGAATTTCCTCAATCTGGCCGTTATAAAAGAAAAAATCTTACGGACGGACAGACAGGCCAACTGACGATCGAAAGGACGGAAGGAGTGATGTCGGAAATCCCATGCAGTTTTATCATAAAGAGCTTTTCATCAAACAAACATTGCGAAGTAGAAGTACTGTTCTTACAGGAGAGAGACCGACTGACAGAAAACCAACACAAATCGTATGCTTTTGTGTATACGATTTGTAGATTTGGGAACGCGGCGAATAAACATAGGTGACCACGAATAAACTTAGGTGACGACGAATTTAACGAAATCACTTATTTCCAAAAATTATAATACATTTTGCGTAAAATATTTTTTTTTTTGCTACATGCTAACTTGTTTTTACGTATATATCTCGGCACGCTTTTTTATTTCATATTATCAAAGAATTCTTCACCCTCAAGAAATCGGCAGCAATGAAAATCTGTGTTTGTCATGCTAGCCAACCGCAAACCATACAAAACTTTTTCCTGAGATGCTCTGATTAATTCATATGCGCTTTTGGCTCCACCTAGGTATGAAATTATGCACTTCAGACTGTGATTCTCATTCTTTCGGGCTATGATGCCTCCTGAAAGGTATGCCAGGTCGTACTCAGTGATGTACTGCTAATTGAAAAAGTACCGGAACGCGAAGTGCCTTTGCGTCACCAATAAACTTTCCGCTTTTAGCCCCCTTCCCATTACGCCTCTTTCCAGTGGCGTATCTGGAAAACTCCCCCCCCGCACCGCAAAAAAATCTCTTCGAGGCTCTTTTGCAAAAATATATTTGCCTTCAATTAGCGAACATTTTAAAATCCATATTATTAAATAGGTTATGCGGGCGTTTTAATAATTCAAATTCTTTGGAACCAACAGGTATTTTTCGCAGAACCAAAATTGTTAGGCCGTCTCGGTGGCCCAGCGGTCTAAGCGATGGCCTCTGATCATTCGTCCGAAAGCGTGAGGCATGGATGTCCCGGTGAGGCATGGATGTTGTGTTTGTCTTACGGCACTGGCTCTCTCTTTTCCCTGGAACCAGTGACCCTACTGATCATGAACAATGAGCTGCAGCGGTCTAAGCGATAGCCTCTGATCATTCGTCCGAAAGGGGTCCGGGTTCGAATCCCGGTGAGGCATGGCTGTTGTGTTTGTCTTATGGCACTGGCTCTCTCCCTTTCCTGGAACCAGTGACCCTAAATTAGGGACGGACGACTGCTTATAGCCCAATGAGTTGCTCACGGTGGTCGTTAAACCTAAAAAAAAAAAATTGTTGCGTGTAGCACAATTGTACACCTTGTAATTAAATTGATTGCTCTAGTTTTACACCAATACAAAGTATTACAAAATGGTTACGCCAAAGTTAATCATATCAGGCAAATTTTATTCTTTTATAGAACTAAGGCCAGCCTTTTTGTAATGTCTCACGATCACACACACACGCAAAACAAATAACTGCCACGTGACAGTGTCAAATGACATTTTCCGATTTACATGAAAGCAAATAAAAGAGCAACAATTAAGAATTGTGGAACAAAAAGAGTAAAATTACTTGATCTTGAATTAAAAAAAAAAAAACACTTAAGAAAATCTCACAAAGTTTTGCACACAGTAAAAATCTTTTCTTTTGATTCTTTCATAAAAAAAATGACCCAGGTCTGTTTTTTCGTTCCCGCGAAGAAGACCTTTTAGCTCATTATATTCACAAGTATGCGTAGTTATGTATAAAGAAGTGTAATACATAACGCTATCCTCGTTGATATAAAAATTCCATTTATTGAACTGATAGTCCATTCACATTCTCTTGTTAATATACTGCACATGTATAGGAACTATTGTTATGGCTGTGAAAAGGGGCCTCAGGTCCTCTTGAATGGCTGCTTTCCCGTCATTGAATTTTTACGAACTAAGATGGAAATGATTTCTTGCAGATTTTACTTATTTTCTGAAAAAATATACCAAAAATTGCTTTTCTTTTTGCTACTTTATTCAAAGCTGCCGTCAAAAATTCCTCGCCATTTCTTTAACCAGTTTCATATAAAGTTTCCGCAAAAAAAAATAATAATTGTAAAATCCATCTATTGAGGCTAGAGGCCCTCTTAGCCGCGAGCCCCCCCCCCCCTCTGCAGTGCGGTTGTTGAGGGGGCTATCAGTACACCCATGCCTCTCCCGTTCTTCCCATTTATCGTATAAGAAAGTATACTGATCGGGCGAAACCAGACTTCGGGATTTACATGCTTTAACGTTCGAGGAACAAGATTTCACCATTTCGGTAAGAAAACACTCAAATGTTGGGGGCCCAAATTGAGGCCGTTTTGAGGTGCAGAAAACTAAAATCAGCCCCGTATTAACAAGTAAGATGTTGTTGGAAGAGGAAATTAATTTAGAGTAATAAATGGTGAAATTCATTTATTGCTGTGAGTCTTAATTCTCGAGATATTTGAATAGGTCCACTTTGGGTACAGCACAGACAATTCTACAAGATTTATTTCTTCGTACAGCACAGACAATTTTACAAGATTTATCTCTAGCCTGCAGATTTATTTCTTCGGCGGATGTTTTCCGCCTGTGTGAAACGGACCTAAAGCTCCAAAGAGAAATATAATTTTGCTTTCAGCGTAATTAAAGGACACTCGTAACTGGACTAAATTCACTGTGATTCACAACTAGACTCCTCAATAATGATTAGATTAATTAGATTCCCAATTACAATAATTTCTCCACTGCAATATTCCCGCCGCAAAGTTCTTAACGACAGTGGAAAAAGGAGTTTTAAGGGACTGCTTAGTGAGAATGAATTTAGAGACTAACTCTACCTTCAAACAAACATGAGATGTTAATTCCACTTACTGCGCAGTTTTTCAAACAAACATGAGATGTTAATTCCACTTATTGCGCAGTTTTTCAAACAAACATGAGTTCTTAACTCCACTTACTGCAAAGTTTTTCAAACAACATGAAATGTTAAATCCACTTACTGCGAAGTTTTTCAAACAAACATGAGATGTTACAATAATTCCACTTAACACGCAGTTTTTCAAACAAACATGAGATGTTAATTCCACTTATTACGCAGTTTTTCAAACAAACATGAGATGTTAATTCCACTTATTGCGAAGTTTTTCAAACAAACATGAGATGTTAATTCCACTTACTGTGCAGTTTTTCAAACAAACATGAGATGTTCACTCCACTTACTGCGCAGTTTTTCAAACAAACATGAGATGTTAACTCCACTTACTGAGCAGTTTTTCAAACAAACATGAGATATTAATTCCACTTACTGCGCAGTTTTTTCTGTTGCATTTTTTTTATTGGAAAATAATTATAGGACATTCGCATTTTAAAAAGAAAACAAATTATGCTGTATATAGGGTTTACTGGAATGCGTGCCGGATAGAATACGAAAGTTCAGGAACCCCGTTCGTCCGTTCCGGTCCCACTACAGCATGTAGGTACTCCCAAAGTTTATCGCAGGCATAGAAATCTAAAAAATGGGGTGTTTTGGGCTCTTCCTGTCAAACGATAGAAATAGGAATATCGTAAATATGCATACGTCATTTAGAATCAAAATGATTTCGCATTAGCTGATAATATTTTACTAAAAATTAACCGCATCAGAAATCTGTCATTTTGTATGCAACAGCTGATATATCCCCAGGGATACGCGTTCCGCCGCTTGAGAACCACTATACGAAGAAATGTACAAGGTGTATGAAAAATATTGGCTCACCCTTTTCTTTGTACGGAAAGAAAGATGTGCTACATGCGTGACCCATGGAAGTGCAAATATCATTCCCAAAGTTGAGGTGACAAATAAAGAGTTAGTCTAAGCCCATCATATTTCGACTTGTATGCCTATATGTCGAAATAAGTGCTGAAGGTCTGTCAAATACCAGGCTACTGGAGAAGAACAATCTCTGCTCAGCGATGCATCAATGGTGTCGAATCTAGGATATCTGCCTCGCATCTAGAGCCTCAGTGATGTGGATTTTAGGGATCCACCTCACATTTTGAGCCTCGGTGAGGTGGAAATGCTGCAGTCGTTCGAACGTTCGACAAGTGCAAAGCGTTTTGTCTTCGTGTGGACACTAATGGGCAATTCACTACATCACATAATCCTGACTGACTTACACAAAAAGGCACGAAAAAAACAAAAAGAAAAAGAAGTCATGACCTTTCTTTTCAATTTACGGATGCAATAGCTTACCAATGCTTCGTAATTTCTCCAACTAGGAAAAAAGCAAACATTTTTTAATCAAATGACACCAACGTTATCAAACAGCAGGTGTCCATCCTGAAAATCATCTTCATTAACAATTCTGAACCCACTATTGGATAAAGGTCTCTGCGAGTCTATTCTGTGGCCCGGGTGGCGCAGTAGTCGAAGCGCTGGCTAATGAATGTTCGTCTAAGTGGGCCCGGGTTCAAATCCCTGTGAGTAACAGATGTTGTGTTTGTCTTACGCCACTGGCTCCCTCCCTTCCCTGAAATCAGTGACCCTAAAGTAGGGACGGGCGACTGCTTATAGTCTATTGAATTACTCACGGTGGTCTTCAAACCCTCAACAACAACGACAAAAAAAAAAAAAAAAAGCCTCTTCCATAGTTCTACGTTGGGAGCAAATCTCCTCCTATCATTCCCGCATGTTTTCGAATTTACCTACTCATCACCCACGTGGGTTTCTTCTGCGTCTTTTCGTGTTCAGTCTAATATTTCAGTCGTACATCGATGGTCCGTTCTTCTAGCCATATGTAAAGCTCACTGACACCTGAGGGTCTTTTTTTTTTTTTTTTTTGATTTGAGGTTTAACGACCACCGTGAATAACTCAATGGGCTATAAGCAGTCGCCCGTCCCTAATTTAGGGTCACTGGTTCCAGGGAAGGGAGAGAGCCAGTGCCGTAAGACAAACACAACATCCATGCCTCAACGGGATTCGAACCCGGACCCCTTACGGACGAATGATCAGAGGCCAGCGCCTTAGACCACTGCGCCACCGGGGCGGCTGAGGGTCTTTACTTTGAGCATGATGTTATTAACTCTTGTCATTTCCCAAATCAGAATTTCCTTTTCTTATCTTTCTTTGTTACACAAAGCATGTGTCTCTTCATGCTTCTTTCAATTGTTTGGAACCGCTCTATGCCCTTTTTTAGTTACTCCATACGTGCTCCATACGTAAGAACTAGAAGGATCCATTGATTAAACAGTTTTATTTTGAGGCATAATTTTAATTTGCTCTTGAAAGTTGTATTGTTTCTTCCAAGTAAATTCCTCCCTAGTTTTACACCCTTATTTATTTCTTCTTCGACCTGGCTCTTCCTTGATATCTGTTGCACAAGGTAGATGCACGCATCAGCAACTTCTAAATCTGAACCATCAACCTCCACATTTTCAACTCTTGTTTTTGTGCATGGTACATTAGTTTACTTTTCTGTAAGTTCGTCTTTAATCACATTTCTTTGCTCTTGTCAGGAAGTTCCTGGATCATATTCTGCAGCTCTAAGGGGGTACTTGCAATAAATTACAAAGCAATCAGCAAATGAAGTGAGTTAAACAATGTCCATTGTCATGAATGGAATACGGGATGGATTACGCCACACAATACAAACTTTGAAGATGTGAATCCGTTTTTTGGTGTAAATATGACACGGATGGCAAGTCAAATAATATCCGAAAACTTGAAAATATCGTCGTCCTGGAGCGGGAATCGAACCCGCGTCTCTCGAATAGCGCCCTAGTATGCTAACCACTGCACCACCCAGAAAGACCAAGTTTCAAGTTTCCGATTATGGTGTAATCCCGTATTCCATTCATGATTTATCTGCTCCTCCGGGCAATCGCGGGATAGAATTCTTAACCTCCAGATTAGCTAAATATGAATGCCGGTTGCTTCGACTAGCGAATCCTGTAATGATTATATTCAAATTAATCGGAAACTTGAAATTTGGTCGTCCTGGGTGGTGTAGTGGTTAGCATATTCGGGCGCTATTCGGGAGACGCGGGTTCGATTCCCGTCCAGGAAGACCGAATTTTTAAGTTTTCGGATATTATCTGACTTACCATCCATGTCATATTTACATCAAAAAACAGATTCACATTTCCAAAATTTGCAATGTCCATTAATCTGTATTTCCTTATCTTCTCGGTTCAATTATAAAAAGGCATTATTTGATGTAGCATTGAAGACCTTGAGAGATATGGTGCTACATCATCTCACTCCCTTCCCATTTTTTATATCTGCTGTTCCCTTTGTATCTTCAAGATATCAGGATTTCAATGTCATCATAGCTTCTGATGATTTCAGGGAATCAAAAGACTTTTCGTAACCAATCAAATAAGTCATACATGGTGTGACGTATCACAGAGATAAAGCACGTGTCAAGACGACCAATATGCAGCGATACATTTACGTCCGTGTAGCTTAGTTGGGAGAGCAACTTACTCCGGAGTGAGAGGGTGCGACTTCGATCCTCGTCATGGACAAATTTGTGCTTTCACATTGGCGCCCGAACGTAAGAATGGATGTACTGATCGCTGAGTTCTTCGAAAATTGTGTGATGTTTGTTCCACACATCGTCTAGAATTAATAAAAATTCGTTCTTCGCTTCAAAAGGGGAGACAAAATAGGGAGATGATGTGACGTACTACAGGTAAATCACTTGTCAAGACGACAAATCTGCAGCGATACATTCCGTCTGGGTAGCTTAGTTGGGAGAGAAACTTACTCCGGAGTGAGGGTCGCGATTTCGATCAAATTGGTGTTTTCACAATGGATTTTGTTGATACAGAAATAAATATTGTTTAGTATTAGTATGATGCCCTACAGTAAAGCTTGCTCGCAAAATATGTACTTTGGGTTCTGGAGATTGTCTCACTGCAAATGCTTTACCTTCGAATGCTGGCAAAAAGATTTGATTATGATATATAGAACATGATTGACATCTTCAAAGTAAGCAATGCACCTTTGCTGATTGGAGACAGGAGTGAGATGTTCTAGGAAGGTACTACTCAGTGAAAACGAAAGATGTCCCATCACTTGCATGTTCTGAGATGTTTTATGGTGGTAGTTGCTCAGTTATAGGACCATAAGAAATATAGCGATATATACAGCTTGCGCTGAATACAAGAACATGATGGCATTTTTGTATAAGGAAGAAACTACAGCTCTCGCCTTTTCTGGAGCCTCAAGAAAAGTGACAAGCGTGCCTTTTGTCATTGTGTTAGTTTCGAAAAGAAACCTTTCTCTCAGAGTCAGGAAATCATGTTTATAGACTCATTCGAATCTCCGCCCATTCCCCGGTGCGCAGAGTAGAGAAGAATGATACAAAAGGTGAGGGAATGAGGAGGGAGGGAATAGGGGGAGGGAATATTCGAACGTAAGAATGGCTACCTGTATTTCGTTTTGGATCGGGTAGTCGTTATTGAGGTCAAAGGTTGCCGTGTGATATATGGTTCCTTTTGTAGGGCAAAGACAGCTTCCACACTTAGCGGAACACCTACCCACAAAATCCTGTAGTTGCTTTTTCTTTCTTTATCGAATCTCTATAAACGCACGCACCTTCAGAAACACCACAGAAAGCGGTTTGTACCTGTGCTTGTGTATTTCTTTTATCAGTTCATAACGCGTCCTCTTTTACCTTGGTGTGAATCACAGTGCCGATCTGATAAAAACTCAGTAGGACATCATCGTCCCCTCAAATGAAGTCACCACAGACTTCCGAAATGGAGTCGTTTCCCTTAGGGATGATTCCTATTCTTTGAACGATGACAGCCTCCTCGGGAAAAAAAAGCGATAATTCTTCTACTGACTGAGACCTCAAAAGTCTATTCTGCACGTAAAAGCCGTTGCTTTATAGAGAATCATTTCTGATTTAAACATTCGTCATTATATTATTCGTAATTTAAGAAGCTGAAAAAAAAAATGCAAATATCTCAAGCAGTCCTTTTCCGGGAATGTTTCAGAGGACATTAGGAAATATCAAATATTTTATTAATATACTGGATGGTTATAAAATAAGTATCCCAATTCTCGGGTTTCTAGAAAGCGAGAAATGGAGATATCGCGGCGAAACTTGGTAAATAGGTAGATCCCTAGAAAAGCGTGTAGATATCACGACGAAATTCGGTAGATAAGTTGGCCCCTATAAAAGCGAGAAATGGAAATATCGCGACGAAACTTGGTAAATAGGTAGGTCCCCAGAAAAGGAGAAATTGAAATATCGCGTCGAAACTTGGTAGGTAAGTAGGTCACCAGAAAAGCAAGAAATAGAGATATTGCGACGAAACTTGGTAGGTAGGTAGATCTCCAGAAAAAGCGAGAAATGGAGATATTACGACGAAATTTGGAAGGTAAGTTGGAAGTTGGTGCCCAGAAAAGTGAGAAATGTAGATATCGCAACGAACTTTGGTAAGTAGGTAGGTCCCCAGAAAAGGAGAAATCGAGATATCGCGTCAAAACTTGGTAGGTAAGTAGGTCCCTAGAATAGCCAGAAATAGAGATATCGCGACGGAACTTGGTAGGTAAGTCCCTAGAAAAGGAGAAATGGAGATATCGCGACAAACTTGGTAGGTAGGTCCCTATAGAGAAGCGAGAAATGGAGATATCGCGAGGAAATTTGGTACGCAGGTTCCTAGAAAATCGAAGTACCTTTAGTACCTTCTATTCAGATGGGTTAATTTAATAGAAAAAATTACGTCTTGTAAGTTTGCTACTAGTTTTTCTTTATGGCCCAATCGACATACGTACTTCAATGTCACCCACACTATTTCACGCACAGTTCAAAGACAACCCCACACGAAAACTTGTGGATTAATTACTATAATTACCAAACTAAATGCGCTAATTATTTTGATATTGGCCATTTAAAAAGGAAAACCTTGTTTTGAGGGAGAGAGATAGCCCCAGTCGCCCCCGCTGGATACGCTGCAGCTTGTAAAAATCTTCCAGTGGAGAGCGAAAGCATGCTTCCTTCTACACCTATGAGCCATTAAATTATTACCAACTGCCTAATGAGCTGTATGACCCCCTTTATCCCGCAAAACAGCGGCCACTCGGCGAGGCATCGATTCGCTGAGGTGCCGATAGGTATCCCGGTGTATCGGGTACCAAAATATTAACAGCAGGTCCTCTAGTTCCCGTAC
Organism: Macrothele yani; assembly: GCA_039090855.1. Taxonomy (NCBI): domain Eukaryota; kingdom Metazoa; phylum Arthropoda; class Arachnida; order Araneae; family Macrothelidae; genus Macrothele; species Macrothele yani. The sequence continues at coordinate 113,760,503 of CM077026.1, forward strand.
ATTCCGGAGTGGTGGTGACTTAGTGCGAACCCGCTTTTCCAAGTCGGACCACAAATGTTCGATTGTGTTCATGTCAGGTGAATTTGGAGGCAAGGGTATTTAACAGAGGGACAACAGCATGTTTCTCGAACCACTCCTTGATTATTCTGGCAGTGTGGCATGGCGCATTATACTGTTGGTAATGGCCATCACCAGCAGGGAACACAGTTGCCATGAATGGGTGAACTTGGTCCTCAACGATGTTCAGACACTTGAAAGCTTTCAGGAGTTCTGCTATTAGGATAATGGGGCCTAAAATGTCGCAAGAAGACATCAACCACAGCGTAACACCGTCGTTGCAGGCCAGTTTCCGCCGAACAATGCATCCAGGTGTCATAGCCTCCGTTGGTAATCGGCGTATCCGCTCTCGGCCGTCTACCTGGCGCAACAGAAATCTCGATCCGTCAGACCAGGCCACTTTCTTCCAATCATCCACGGTCCAATCTCGATGATCTTGGGCCCATTTCATGCGTTGTTGGCGATGACGTGCAGTGAGCATGGGGGACCCGGGCTGGAACTTCGGCTATGCAGGCCCATGCACTGTGTGCTATGACACATTGCCCTGATCCTCACTGTTGTAGCTGCGGGAGATTTGTCGCACTGTGGCCCTGCGGTCGCTGTGAACAATGCGCGACAGTCTCCGATCCCCTCTGGCATCAATGAGCTGCTGACGACACACGACTGGACGACGGTTCGTCGTTTGGCCATCTGTGCACCACTTTTGATACGTTCTCGTTACAGCAGCACGTGAACGACCAACGAGCCGTGCCGTTTCCCAAGATCATAGTTCCGGTGGGCAGTGACATCACAATTTGACCTTTATCAAACTCCGATAAATCAGCAGCTTTTCCCATCCTGACTCCGAACACTCTACTAACCGAAAGCCGGCCCTCGAGTTGTATATATACTACTCTCTGAACTTCATCGCATCACCATTCGGTTTCCAGGCGCGCTCATTTCTCTAGGCTGAGGGTGGTCATAATGCAATGGCTTATCGATGTATGTACTGTATTACGCCAGTGAATGAACGGATTTAAGCGTTTCTGAACTAGCATAATTTGGAATCGCTTTAACTGATATTTATCAATAAAGAATATATCAAAAACATTTTCGAATTGGGAAAGTAAATTTTCAGTTAAAGAGTATATCGAAAAAAATGCCCAGCTATGAAAAAAATTATAGATCACAGCAGATATTGAAGTTAGAGTAGTTTAGTATAAGAAGTACGTTGTCCCCAAACAGCAATACAGCTTTCTCAACCAACTCTTGTTCTTCTGATAAGGTTATTCAACAATACAAGGGGCAACAGATCTCACCCCTCGATCTCAATTCATAAAGAATCTCTGGAGGAATTGACGACTTGCAGACCGCTGTCCCAAAATATCCTATGTATGCCCAATGATATTTAGGACTGGAGGATCACACTAGCCAATACAATTCTTGGATGTTTTCACTTTTAAGGTACTCCTCCATTATGTGAGCTCCATGTGGACTAGCCTTATCATCCATAAAAAGGAATTCTGACTTAATGGCAGATAGAAAATAAAAAGAAAAGAAAAAAATCTCACCTAAGGCATGTCGTTCTTATGAAAAAAGGGGTGGGGTCGGTGCTCTATCTAACAGACCAAATCTCGCCGCTTCTGATTATCATCTGTTTCGACCTTCGGGCGATGGCGTATTTCCCCGTTGAGGCAACTTTTTTGATTCGGATGATATCCAATGCTGGTGTCAAAAGTTCTTCACCCTGCATGCCGCAGGTGCAGTACCTTATCATCCATAAAAATGAATTCTAACCCAATAGCATATAGAAAATAAAAAGAAAAGAAAAAACCTCACCTAAGGTGTGTCGTTCTTATGAAAAAAGGGGTGAGGTCGGTTCCCTATCTAACAGACCCGATCTCGCCGCTTCTGATTATCATCTGTTTCAGGCGATGGCGAATTTCCCCCGTTGAAGCAACTTTTTTTATTCGGATGATATCCAATGCTGGTGCCAAAAGTTCTTCACCCTGCATGCCGAAGGTACAGTACCTTGGAGAAAGATGGGTACGGACTCTTGAACACGATGGAGCGTATTTTGAAATATGAATACTGGCCGTCTTATTAAGTACGCTTCTGTATCGGAAAAAACAGCTCTGCTTCGGACACTTCAACGCATGGAATAATTTTCAGAACAGTTGCGGAGACAAGAAAGTAGCTAAGGGCTCTACAGAAATTCTTGTCTCCACTCATATGCGCTAAAGTGCCATTCAATTAGAGATACCTGTCTAATATCGCGCTGGGCACCTCTTGACTTAATAATTGCAGCTACACAACGAGGCATGAATTTAACGAGCTTACGAACATGTTTTGCAGGTATCGCCAGCCATGCCTTCTCCAAAGATGTCTGTAATTAGCTAAGGTTCGTAGCCGATGGGGCACGTGCCTAAACAGCCTGTTTGACGGTTTCCCCAAGATGCTCGATGGGGTTTAAATCCTGGCTTCTAGGTGGCAACTAAAGCATTTCAAAGTCACAACAATGCTCTTGTAACCATGCAGTAGCCAGGAGGGACCAGTGAGATGGGCAATTATCTTGTTTGAATATGCCATTGTCACTGGGATGCATGCTGGACATGAATGGCTGTAAGTGGTCGGCTGGGATGTCCACATATTTCGGGTGCTTCAAAGTCGATTGTAAGCTTACCAAAGGTTCCAAATCATTCCAGCTGATGACATCCCAGACCACCACTGAGCCACCTGTACTGTTTCAACATGACATGAAGGATCCATGACTCATGATGTTGACACAGATTTACACCCTGCCATCGACTCGATGAAGTTTAAAAAAGGATTTATTTTCTCAGACGATCACTGAGCCACCGCTAGCTTGTACTGTTCTAATTTGGCATGAAGGTTCCATGGCTTCATGAGGTTGACCCCAGATTCGCACTCTCCCATCGACTCGACGCAGGTTAAATAAGGATTCATTTCCCAAACCACCTCCAGACTGCAATATTCTAACTTGACATGAAGGTGAGGGGAACTCTAGATTCGCACTCTCCCATCGACTCGATGCAGTTTAAATAAAGATTCATTTTCCCAAACCACCACCAGCCTGTACTGTTCCAACTTTACATTAAGTTGTCCATGGCTTCATAAGGTTGACCCCAGATTTGAACTCTCCCATCGACCCGATACAGCTAAAATAAGGATTCGTCACTCCACGCTATCTGCTTCCAGTTCTCTGTGGTCTAGTCTTGGTGTGCTTTTGCCCAAGCAAGGCGTTGAGCCTGTTGTCGGGCGTTAATAGTAGGACTCTTGTGGGCCAGTGACTCCCTAAACCTAGACGTTCAAGAGTACGTCGCACTATTCTTGCACTGACACGTCGACTTTTTCCTCTGTTCAAATCGGTGGTGATTTGCGACATTGTCTTGCACCTATCAATTGGAACAATGCGGCCCAAACGGGGTACATCACGAGCAGTCAAGGCTGATGCACCTCCACTTTTCATTCTTTTGCCAGAATTTTCGTATTCCCGAAACACTATGGACACTGTAGCACGGGGAAACCCCAGTGTGTTGACGACTTCCGACATGGAATGACCCATCCTTCGGGCTCCTACAATCTGCCCTCTTGAAAAGCATCCAAAACAAGGGTCTTACCTAGCTCGCCTCTAATCTATAACTATTGGGGAAGCTATGAGCAATGGCTGTATTTAACCCCAGTTTTGTCCAGATATACGGTATGCTATAATGCTGGAGTAGCAGCCGAGCTTCTGCACAACTTCTGCTATCTTTAATTCAAATATCACTTCAGTGTATCCTAAATTAAAAACTACAAAACACAAAACCAAACATTTAAGGGTTCTTCTGTGCCCCATTTTAGATTTTGATAAAGTTTTTAATGCTATAAAATACCTAAGAAACCTGGTGGGCTTCTTCAACAAAGCCATAAGGGGCCAATAATTTAGGAATGAAAAGTCCTATCTTATGTAAAATATTTGAAATGGTTCTTTTGGGGAGTCATAAGCACCGAGATAACACCCGGTTAGCCAGGAAAAGTCACCAATCCTTTTTTTTTTTTTTTTGTAGCCTGCTCCACGGAAGGGTGAGAACCAGAGCTGGTAATCAAACCCAGCATCTTATAGTCTCCCCCGAAATTAGGACCTGGTTCTAAGCACTGGTAGTTAATTAGCACCATTATTCGCGATAAGCAGACGGAAGAGATTGTGTACTTTCTGATATTACAACTTACAAGTGCTAAATTTTTTTAACTGCTCACAAAGAATAAAAAAGACGCGTTTCTTGCTGGTCATCCGAATTTAGCCCACATTCTTGTTCCCGTTGAGCCACAGATGTAATTATTGTCTAAGGATGGTGATTCTGTCCCTTCTTTGAAACCAGAGGCCCTAAATTAGGAATAAGCTGCTCCTTATACCTTAAGATGCTCACTTGGGGCCGTTAAATTCCTGAAAAATGAATGTTTAATTAATTTTTTCCAAGACCATGCTATTTTGAAAGTACTAGACTTCGAATGTGCCATTTTGCACAACATGAGGTCAAGTTTAATTTTCTAGTATGTTTATCTTGACGTGCTTTCTCGTGGATGTACAAAGAAGGCACACTCAGCTTTACTGTATTTAATTTACCGACTATCTTACGTTCGAAAATAAGTGAACAACTCCTAACATGTGAATTTCTAAGGAGTAGGGGTTTACCTTCACGGAACAAAACATACTAAAATATCAAAAAATGCATTATTGCAGCCCCGGTGGCGCAGTGGCTTATGACCATTCGTCGGTGATGGATCCGGGTTCGAATCCCGGCAAAGCATTGATGTTGTGTTTATCTTTCCCTTCCCTAGAACCAGTGACTCTAAATTAGGGACGGGCGCTTGCTTACAGTCCATTGAGTTGCTCACGGTGGCCATTAAATCCCCAATGAAAAAAAAATCATTATTTGTAAATAAGTTGGGTACTTTGAAAGAAATAAAGCCTGTATATAAAATTATGTCAAAAAAAAAAAAAACTTTTAGCTGTAGTCATTTTTTTTTCAAGTAATAAAGTAAGAATGGGTGTTTCTATTAGTGCTGTGAGATGGCGCTGCATGCATCACAAGAACGGTAAAGTGAAGAAGAAGCTGCCGAGCCTTTAATTGCCGCCCCGGTGGCGCAGTGGTCTAAGCGATGGCTACTGACCAATTGTCCGAAAAGGATACGAGTTCGAATCCCGGTAAGGCATGGATGTTGTGTTTGTCTTACGGCACTGGCTCTCTCCCTTCCCAGGAGCCAGTGGCCCTAAATTAGGGACGGGCGATTGTTTATAGTCCACAAATTTGCTCACGGTGGTCGTTAAACCCCCAATAAAGCAACAACAACATTTAATCAGACATGGTGTTATCCGTACAGCTGAAGACTGTATGTGTGAATCGGTCATCGAAACCAAATCATCAATGCAAGGAGGGATCCAGAGGGGGGCGCCCCTCAGGAACTAAGGAAAAACTTCGATTTGTCAGGTTTTAATTACAAATTGAATATTCTTTCCAGAAAGAAAGCATAACTTAAAAGTATATTACTTTCGTTAATTAATTGGAAGAGTTTATAGACATACTAAGAATACTTTCATTTTACGGGAAACTATCAGAAAGGTCACTGTTTATTCCTGACATTTAAGCCCCCACATCACAAAAATTCTGGATCCGCCCTTGCATCAATGTAAGCATAACTTAATTTTGTTTGAACGTATGCAGTGTGTAATCTACTGTCAAAACGTGACATAAGAGTATAGTCTGATCGCTTTGTGGCAAGGGCTTGCGTTTCGAAGAATTCTTCTTCAGGAATGCAAGATGTCAGTTACGGAAAGGTAGAATCCGTTAGCAAGCATCTCTCATGTTGCAACACTTCGTTTTACCACAGCCTCAGAGTTGCAACCTGACATCTTGTTCCAACAAGATGGGGCTCCTCCGCACAGGCCTCACTATGTGAGAGAGCTTCTCGGCAAAGTGCTTTCGGACAGATGGATTAGCCGAAATAGGTCGATTTCTTGGCAGTTTGGTTCTCCAGATTACGCCCCACAATATTTTTATTCTGCTGGAGATATGTGAAAAACATTGTATGTTCAAGAAACACAAGGCACTCCTATAGAAATCTACTAAGCAAAAAACAACTACTACCTGTCATCTGTATATAGCCTATAATAAAATACAGGCATGGCCATTACTTTTTTTTGTTTGGGAGTTTAACGTCTACCGTGAGCAACTCGATGGGTTATAAGCATTCGCCCGTGTTTAGTTTAGTGCCACTGATTCCAGGGAAGGCAGAGAGGCAGTGCAGTAAGACAAACACAGCATCCATGTCTCACCGGGATTCGAACCCAGACCTATCTCGGATGAATGGCCAACACCTAGACCAATGCGCCCTTAGGGTGGCAGTGCATTTCCTTACGAGCCATTAATTTTTTCTTTTGTGGAATTACAGTATTTTACGTTCACCCTGTATTTTTCTGAGTCTTTAGAAAATGAGAAGTGTGGCATTCGAATAAACAAATTTATATAGTTCCATCTAAATCATTAGACATATTTTATTATTTCACTTGGTTCTGAACAGCGTTTGAAATACGAAACAATTCTAAGATGCACGTTTAATAATTTTATATCGCCTGGGTGTCTTTTCTCACGTTTAAATTATTCCTATTTCAAATCAGGCGAGTATTTTGGCAGAGTTCATTAACGCCAAAGAGAAAGTCGTAAAAAAAATGAAACTGTTGATGATCTTTCGTTTCCCGACTCCCACTATCTTTTATTTTTTATTGTGATTACCATGATTCATTTTTTTTTCAGAGAGGGAGAGAGAGAGAGAGAGAGCTGTTCTTTTTTTTTTTTTTTTTTTACCCCCTTTCTCCATCAGAAGTTCAATTGGTCGGAAAATGTGTTTCATGCAATCTAGAAATTTTCATCTCGCGTCTTTAACGTCTTTTAGAAAGGAGTTTCGGCGTACAGACGATCAAGTTTAATATATGTAACCCACACAGTCGGAAGTTCGTATTGGTTGCAGAGTGTAAAAAGGAATGGGATGTCGATAAAATGCCATTTCCAAAACATCTGTCCTAACGGAATTTCCATATTCAATTTTCAGAGCTGTCATCATATCTTGATATTAGTCGTACCGAGTAAAAATATTTCACTTGCTCTTTCCTAACACCGGCCGTACCCGAAATTTCAATAAGCATGTTTGCCGAAATCATTGGAGAAAACGAGGGAGTAAGAAAACCACGAAGGAGTCGAAATCGTTGAGGCAGACACATACACCCATTATCTTTCCCTGTTGAGAACATCTGAACGCCGAACTCCAGTCCAAGAAGAAGAAGATTTTGCTTATGTTCGGCTGCAAAATGGCTTGTGATTATTAGTTATGGCTGACTGCTCTCACAAACTAGAGATCTACAACACCCACGCTCGCATCCACCACCTCACTCTCTTCTTTCCACCCCCCAACCCTTCCCCTTAACACTCACACCCAACACCTGTCCCGAGAGTATTTCGGTGACGTCACTCGGCGGGAAGAAATGAAGCGAAGCGGCTGGGAGATGCCTTGTACGCTGATGATGACGATGAAGCTGCCAGAAACGGTTGGTCTGCAGTGATAGCCAGGCATGGTTGACTCCGCCGACAGCAGCTTTCGCCTGATAGCTTTACCCTGGAGCTTTGAATGGTAGGGTGGGACGGAAAGGAATCCCCCCTCCCGTAAAACATTCTCAAGTGGAAAATGTAGAAAAAGTGGAGGGCATGGGGCGTGAACTCTTTTGCAACCAGGGGGCGCTTGTCTGCTCATTAGATTTTTCACTCATTTCACCTATTTGTACGTTCCATGGAACCGTCATGTTCGTAAAAGCGTCACACAACTCCTTCTCCTATTTTTTTTTTTTTTTGTTTCGATCCGCTTTTCATCACTATATTACTCTGCTATCCTGGGTGCGTTTAAAAGGCATTTAAGATTTAATAATTTATAAACTCTGTACGTTCAAACCGCGTGTGCAATCGAATTTCACGGTAGGGTACTAAAAAAAAGACCCACAAGAATTATTTCCATGATGTTTATATTCTTGATAAGTTCTGTCACAGCTTTCAATTTTAAGTAAAATATAGACATGTGGTTCGTTTGTTTATTTCGGGGTTCGTCGATCGTCATGAGCAACTCTCAGGGCTATGAGTTGTTTGTGTTCCCTAATTTAGGGCCATTTGTTTTGTGGAGAGGAAGAGAACCAAAATCATAAGACTAGACATTCATCACTTTTCATCACTATATAACTCTGTTATCCTGGGTGCGTTTAAAACGAATTTAAGATTTAATAACTTATAAACTCTATAAGTTCAAACTGCGTGTGCGATCGAATTTCATGGTAGGGACTAGAAAAAAAAAATCAACAGAATTATTCCCATGATGTTTCTATTCTTGATAAGTTCGGTCACAGCTTATATTTTATATTTTATATTTTAAGTAAAAATATAGACATGTGGTTCGTTTGTTTGTTCTGGAGTTCATTGATCATCATGAGTAACTCTCATTGCTATGAGTCGTTTCTGTTCCCTAATTTAGGGCCATTGGTTTCGAGGAGAGGGAGAGATCCAAAATCACAAGACTAGCCTGAAACCAGTGCCTCTGACTACTCAGTCACCGGGGCAACAGATATGATGTTATAGGCGCCGACTTCTGCCAAGTCGTCCGAGCTGAACCCATTTTGAAAGCGTCAATTGTGTGCTTATCCTGAAGTCCTGGTTGTGCCTCTTCTGTGAGAATAGTGACCCTTAATTCAGGGCCGAACTGCTCTTTATAGACAGATCTTCATGCAAGTTAATAATCGCCAAAAAGAAAAAATATTTTCAGTTTGTATGTCAACACGCGCATATACTTTGTTCAAACAAATGCTTATTTTTTTCCAGATATTTTTCTTCATAATACATTAAGCAGTTTTATAATGAAATAAGTTTTTTTTTTGAACATTTTTTTTTTTTTTTTTTTTTTTTACAGGGTGATCGGAATTTAAACTATTCCTATTCAACGCTGTCTTGAGAGATATTTAGCAGTCCAAAGACAACCAAATTTGGTACGGTGACATTTCAGGACATGCGGAAGACATTTCCATAAAAAAAAAAAAAAAAATAGTATCAAAACTTACCATTATGGCATTTGTGGCGCTGCAAGCAACAAATATTTTATTTGTACAAGACACTCACGCTATACAGAGACACTTGACTCAGCAGTGCAAGGGATAATGCTCGATGTGGTCCCTGTTCTGAAGTTTTAAAATCTGAAGGCGATGAACAACAACCACCGTGAGCAACTCAAGGGGCTATAAGCAGTCGCCCGTCCCTAATTTAGAGTCACTGGTTCCAGGGAAGGGAGAGAGCCAGTGCCGTAAGACAAACCCCTTCTTTTTTTTCTTTTTTTTCTGATTGGAGGTTTAACGACCACCGTGAGCAACTCAAGGGGCCATAATCAGTCGCCCGTCCCTTACTTAGAGTCACTGGTTCCAGGGAAGGGAGAGAGCCAGTGCCGTAAGACAAACACAACATTCTTTTTTTTGATTGGAGGTTTAACGACCACCGTGAGCAACTCAATGGGCTATAAGCAGTCGCCCGTCCCTAATTTAGGATCAGTGGTTCCAGGGAAAGGAGAGAGCCAGTGCCTTAAGACAAACACAACATCCATGCCTCACGGGATTCGAACCAGGACCCCTTTCGGACGAATGAGAACACTGTGTTCAATGACCGACAGTAACTGATCCTCTGTGTTGTTACTCTCATGCAATGTGTTACTATCTTTCAAGGCTGACAAATTTGCAAGATGTCCTTGATAAACCACATATTTTAAGTGTCCCCACAACCAGAAATCGCGAGGATTGAGATCCGGAGAACGAGGTGGTCACACTGTGCCATAGGATAAATTCAACTGCCGTGACACTACACGTGCACTACTGGCGCCTGCAATATTATTCATTGACTGTTCGACAACAGCTATGGCAACATCTTCAACGACTTGTGAAGTGATAGGTTTACGCCCTCGACCGAGTTTAAGTCCTACATGTCCAGTTTCCTCGAATCGAGTATCCTGAGAGTTCGTGGAACCAGTGGTCCTCCGCGTAATTTCTTTCTTCAGCGAAATTCATGAAATGAAGCCTCAGCATTGTCGTTGCTTTCGTAAAACAGCTTCACAAGAAGTGCACGTTCCGGCATGATGATGGTCATCGTAGCTGATAACAAGTTAGTAATATCATGCAATGCTTTCATTATGATACTCTTTCCAACATACCAGAAATCATTGCTCAAGTTATTACTCAAGTTATGAGGATAATGGCTGTGGAATAAATCTTGCTCCTGTGCCCTGACCTATGACCCCATTTCGATTATATTAAACAAAATTGGTTCAGTATACCTCCGAAACAACATGATAAAGTTTTGTCGCAATCGAAGCATTTTTACGTAAGTTATGACGCATAAGGGAGATGGAATGGATCCCGCTCCTATGTCCTGACCTTTGACTCCATTTCGATGATATTCAATAGAGCCGATTAAGTATACCTCCGAAACAACATACTAAAGTGTTGTCGCAATAGAAGCATTTTTAGTCAAGTTATGAGGATAATGGCTGTGGAATAAATCTCGCTCCTGTGCCCTGACCTTTGACCCCATTTCTATTATATTCAACAGAGCTGGTTCAGTATACCCCCGAAACAACATGATGAAATTTTGTCGCAATCGAAACATTTTTACTTACGTTATGACACATAAGGGAGATGGAATGGATCCCGCTCCTACGTATGTCCTGACCTTTGACCCAATTTCACCCATTTTTAATAAGGTTCGTCCCAAGGTTGTCCCCTACTACATACTAAAATGTCATCGAAATCGAACCATTTTTACGCCAGTTATCGTGCGGACAGACAGACAGAAAGACGGACGGACAAAGCTGGAGCATATACGCTTCTTCAGCCTACGGTTGGAAAGCGTAAAAAATGACATTCAGCGGTTGTGGCCACTTTTACACCCAGAACTTGGATGCAACACTTGTGTTTGTGCAAATAAAACTGTGTTTTTTCGTTGCTTGAAGCGCCACAAGTGTCAAATGGTGAGTTTGGAACGTTTTTTTCCTTTACGGAAATGTCTTCCATAAATATCATGAAATATCACCATACCAAATTTCATGGCATTTTGTCTTCTAAATATCTCCCTAGATAGTGTTAAGTAGGGGTACTTTAATTAGCATCACCCGGTATATAAAGTTTATATACACAAACCACTTCTCAGTTATGTATTAGGCTTTAAAATAAACTAGTGTCCAAAATTAACGGGAAAAATACAAATTCTGGAATATGTCCAAAACGGGACGATAAAGATTTTTCGGAGACATGTGCAAGGGGGAAACGCCAAGTCGATATACCCAAACAACATTGTGATAGCTCCTATGGAAGTATTCAAATGACGACCGTACGTCATAGAGCGGGAAAGACATGCGAACTTGATAAATTGAAGCTTGAGTTGAACTGTTAGTGGATGGATGGCTCTGCACCATCTGTCAGGTCTCCTTACGATAGAGATCGATCGACAGATTGGAAACGGGGCAATCGCAAGCTTCGGTGGCAAGATAGTTGAGTGTGTCGGAGCAAGTGGTCTCGAATCTTTGAAGACAGTTCCAGGAAACTGGAATAATAACCAGAAGGCCGAGACAAGAACACCCACGAACTATAACAAGTCAAGACGACGGGTGTTTGCCTCTAACAACACGCCGCCATAGGCAGTCGACAACCAGGCAGCTCTCGCAAGAGCTCTCCTATGCTACGGGTACTGCTATATCGAGGCAAACAGTTTGCAGATGACTATACGAGAGAGATCTATATGCAAGAAGGCCAAAGCTGTGTATTCCAATCGACGCATCGCAAGGAAGAGTCCGTCTGAATTGAACACAACAACATCACATCAGGACCCATGATCAATGGACTTATGTACTCCCCAGTGACGAGTCGTGGTACAGCCTAAACACGGATTCTCGATGTTTGTATATTTGTAGAGAGGCAGAAAGCCAAAATCTTACCTCCAGCATTAGGGAAAATGACCACCACGATGGTGGAGGACTCCTGGTTTGGGGTGGCATAATGGATGGACGTATGTATCTACACGTGTTACATATACTAGAGCATGACATACCAGAGCATTTTGTATGGCTTTTCAAAGGAGCTGTTGGTCCCAGTTCCTTTTCATGGACGATAAAACCCGTTTCCACAGGGTCCGGCAAGTCGACGAATACCTGGAGAGTGAGGATATTTACAGGATGGAGTGGCCCGTGAGATCTGCTTACCTGAATCTGGTAGGGCATGTATGAAATTAATCTTTGTTATATATATAAGCCTCTGAAAGTTCCTGTAGTGATGCATGTAGACAACAGAGCTTCTCGCCGATATTCAGGAGTCATTGGTGGTGGATCCATACGTCGAAGCTGTTGGTCTAGACAATCCCACAGATGTTCAATGGGATTGATATCCGGAAAATACGGTTGCCAGGGCAGTAAGTTAAATTTGCTCCTCAAACCATTCTCGCACACGCATAGCAACATGGCTGTCTACCCTGATGGCATGAGTTGCTGATGGGAAAGCAATCCATGCCATCAGGGTAGACAGTCATCATGAATGGTGAATCGTATCAGAGTACAGTGGCCAAGATAGTAAGCTAAAGTCACGGGAATGCTCCTCAAACCATTCTCGCTCACGCATAGCAACATGGCAAGGGACATTATCTTGCTGGAAGCAACCCATGCCATCGAGGTAGACAGTCATCATGAATGGTGAATCATATCAGAGTACGGTGGCTAAAGTCACTGGAATGCTCCTCCAACCATTCTCGCTCACACATAGCAACATGGCAAGGGACATTATCTTGCTGCAAGCAACCCATGCCATCGGATTAGACAATCATCATGAATGGTATCAAATCAGAGTACGGTGGCCAGGATAGTAAGATAAAGTCACTGGAATGCTCCTCAAACCATTCTCGCACACGCATAGCAACATGGCAAGGGGCATTACCTTGCTGGAAGCAACCCTTGCCATCGAGGTAGACAGTCATCATGAATGAGAACACCTGATCCACCACAATGGATAGGTAGCGTGAAGGGTTCATCGTACGATCGAGAGGAATGATTGCTCCCAATGATTTCCAGCAGGAAAACATGCCCAACACAAGCACACTGCCACCTCCTGCCTGTTTCTTCTCGAGCGTCGGGCCGGGATGATTTTTGACAGCAGTGCTTCGCCGTACTCTCCATTGACCATCCACTCGATAAAGCAGAAAAGGTGATTCGTCTGAAAAGGCGACTTCCTTCTACTCTTCGATGGCCCAATGTCTCCTTTCAGATGGAAATTAAAGCCGTAATCGTCGATGTCTGACCGTCAGCATGTGGCACATTGAGTGGACGGCGGCTCCGGAGACACGTAGAGAGCAGAGTTCGTTAGACTGTGGTCTGGGATACTCTTCTCAACGTGACTACATTAAATGCTCTGGCCAGTTGCTCCACTGTGGCCAGTCTGTTGGATCGTACTAGTCGGGATAACCGTCGCTGCCCACAGTCGTCAATGCTCCGTCTGCGTCCACTATTACCCCGATTACTGTAGGTCTTGCCAGTTTCCTTCCATCTCTTTAACACTTTATCAGCTGCACGACACGAATAGCCCACAGTATCGGCTGTTTGTGTACTGCTACCACCATTCCGTCTGTAGCCAACAGTCATTCCTTGTTCAAACTCTGTTAGGTCACGTCGTTTTTCCATTTTGACCTGAAACTGCATGCCGTCCGCAAATTGGTGTCCTTTTAAATGCCTTAAATGGTCAGCGTATGTTGCTTCACACGCCACCTGGATGCTGGTTGCAATTCCTTCTAACATCAGGGCTGCCATAATTGTTTGACTGGATTGTGTGTATACAATATATTCGCACAAGTCACCAGACACCTTGAAGAGAAACACAATATAGCATTTATTGACATACATTAGTAGGGTGTCGGTCCATCTTTGGCTTTAATGCATGCACTGACCCTTCGAGACATTTTTCCCGACAAGTTTCTGGAACACAGCGATAGATATGCGCTTCCATTCAGTACATAATGTTGCCGCTAACTGTTACTTAGTAGTAGGCCTTGGTTCAAAGCTTCTAATACGACGCTCTAATTCATCCCATAAGTGCTCTATGGGATTACGATCAGGGCTCTGTGCTAGCCAGTCCACACACGATAAGCAATTATCTTCAAACCACGCAGTAACGGTCCTTGCTTTATGGCTCGGTGCATTATTCTGTTGGTACCAACAAGGCTCGGTTCCATACTATGCCACAGAGTTGGTCGGACATAATTGTCCAGAATATCGAGGTAGACGTGCTGGTTAACAGGTTTGCCCACGATAACCAATGGGCCGGGACGATACCACAAAAAACACCCGCACACGAGTACACTGCCAGCACCAAACTTGACCTTAGGAACAGTACACTGTGATAAATGACATTCTCCCGGCTGCCGTAATAACCACACACGATCTGTTCTTTACACCATGCTAAACGACGAGTAGCATTCCGAGAGAAGATGAAAGGCTTATGAGCGGCTGCACGACTATGGTAGCCCATGGAATGAAATTCTCTGCGAATGGTACGTGTACATACCGAGGTTCCAGCATTTTTACTCACCTGTACACTGAGGTCTTGTGCAGTACTCCGTCGATTAGCTGTAACGATTCTCCTGAGGCTCTGACGTCCTCTATAACTGATTGTTTTTGGTCTGCCGGTACGTTTTGCTGCTTCAGACACGCCATGTGTTTTCCACTTATTCAGTACATCCAAAACAGTTGACTTGGGTATGCTTAAACGCCTTTCGGTTTCTCTTATGGACAACCCACTAATATAACACCCAACAATCTTTCCTTTCTCAAAGTCAGTTCTCTCCCGCCGTGACATTTTCACTCAACCTCACAGTGCGATATGATCGTGGTCAGCTGCAGGCTCGTTTTTATACCGTTTGCAGCTGTACCGCGCATCTTAACAACGCAGCTTATCCGTTCATTTGCTTTTGGAGGGGTGTCCGGTGACTTTTGTCAATATACTGTATGCTTATATTTTCCTTGGGCAACAGATATCAAGCGAGGGCCACATTGATGCAGAAATTAATCGTCGTATAAAGCTTGGTTGCATAGCATTTGCACAGTGCAATCTTCAAGAGCAATATACCATTATGTCTTAAAAGAAAAGTGTTTAATCAGTGCATCCTTCCAGTTCTTACGTATGGAGCCTTGACATGGACTTAACTAAAATAGATATCCAGAGGCTGCAGACAATTCAAGGAAGCATGAAGAGATGCATGCCCGGGTTAACCAAGAAACATGAGAAGAGGAACTGGTGGATCAGGAAAATGACAAGAGTTAATGACGTCGTGCTCAAAATAAAGACCATCAAGTGGCATTGGGCTGGGAATATTCCTAGAAGAACGGACCATCGATGAACAACTGAATGATTCGTATTAGACTGGATAGCAAGAGACAGAAAAGGACCCAGACGTAGACAACATGGGAGGTGAGTGAATGAATTCTAAAACATGGCGGAGTGACATAGAAGAGACTACCTCAATGCAGACGGTTTTGGAAGAAACTTGGGGGGATCTTCATTGATAATAGTTGACAAAGATGATGATGATGGTATATAATTAAAAAATCAACATATACAGACCGTAAACCTGTCATTGTGATGAGAGCTCACTTCTAGTCCTCTTTTCTCTTCTCCGTAAACCAAGGCACGATGAGGATGAGATAGCCGCCCCGGTGGCGCAGTGGTCTAAGCGATGGCCTCTGATCATTCGTCCGAACGGGGTTCGGGTTCGAATCCCGGTGAGGCATGGATGTTGTGTTTGTCTTTCGGCACTGGCTCTCTCCCTTCCCTGGAACCAGTGACCCTAAATTAGGGACGGGCGACTGCTTATAGCCCATTGAGTTGCTCACGGCGGTCGTTAAACCTTCAATCAAAAAAAAAAAAAAAAAAAAAAAAAAAAAAAGGATGAGATAATCCCTTCGACAGGGACGTCATTTCACTAGGCAGAAACGAATGACTCAAACATCTTTATCTGATCTTAGGTTTGTAGCCATTAAGCAGGTAATCAGAAAGGATTAGTGTCAGTAACTCCCATAAACAACCACTTTGAACAACAAATGTAAGAGGAAAACAACGTTTTCTTATGCTGAAATTCACTCTTTCCATCCGCGTTCAGTCCACTTCTTAGAGAGCGACTATATATTTGAGTTGATTTCAGCCAATTTTCTTAACCCGACCGAGTAAATTCGTTCCAGTCGGTTAAAAGTTAAATCTTGTACTTCTCCTCACCAATGCTATTTTTAGAATGCAGCACACAAGGTTCCACTTCTGGTTTCGTATCTCTAAGGGAAGCATGCTACATTTAATTTCTTATTTGTCTTCCTTTAACGTATTATCTATTCGTTTCATCTAAAAATGGCATCAACGTATTAGTCTGATATATTTGTTTTGAGGGCATAACTCCAACGAAAAGTTGTAGTAGATATGCTACAACATCTCCGTCTTGAGTAACAATATCATCACCACTTGCAAAGACCTCATAAATAAACTCACAAGTAAATAAACTACAAATAAATAAACCATAAATAAATGAACTCTTAAATAACTAAACTCATACATAAACTGTAAATAATAAATGAATTCATAAATAAACTATAAATAAAAACCTGATAATATTAATACAGACATTTAACGTGGACCAGGAATGTCAAACAAAGGTCTTCGCTCTTTCCACGTTTATAAGTGAGTCACGGAAAAATTCTCATTGGCCGCTACTGGGAGTCGAACCCATGGTCTTCCAGCTACGCTGGGTTCGACTCCCGGTGGCGGCCAATGAGAATTTTTCCGTGACTCACTTATAAACGTGGAAAGAGCGAAGATCTTTGTTTGACATACCTAATAATATATAAACTCACAAATAAAAAATTGTTAAATAAACTATAAATAGTAAATGAACTCGTAAATAAACTATAAATAGTAAATGAACTCGTAAATAAACTATAAATAAATAAACTCATAAACTGAATGAGCTCATAAATAAAAGGTACCATAATCGAACATTATTTGTCGCAGAGATTAGATGATATAATTCTAATTAAAACAAAAAAACATTCCCTTATCTGGCTGATCTCACCGGTCTTGTGTTCGGGAACACAGTAAGGGTTTACCAAACTTCACAAAAGGCAGTCATAGCTCTGTTGTACTCATGCGCATTCCGTATTTTTACGTCCTTCTTGCATTTTTTTGTGGTATCAAAAAATCCACTCACCTGCACATCATTGTTTGCCTCGACGTTTACAACCTACAACAACAGATTTTAAAGCTAACTGACATTTGTATCGGTACTTGATTTGTTTTGTTTTTCAAAATTATACTTTTTTTTTTTTTTTAGAATTTTGTATATATATATATATATATATATATATATATAAAGAGTGGAAGACATCATGATCAGAGTTAAATCCCTGAAATGGCAATGGGCTGGACATACTGCCAGAAGGACAGACCATCGATGGACAGCCGAAATTTTAGATTGGATTCCAAGGGACAGGAAAAGACCCAGGAAAAGACCACATGGGAGATGGGTGGATAAAATTCGAAAGTATGCGGGAGTGACATGGAGGAGACTGGCACAAGACAGACCGTTGTGGAGGAAACTTGAGGAGACCTTCGCCCAGCAGTGGATTGATAATGGTTGACGATGATGATGATGATGATATATATGATTGACTTTCTGATTTTTGCTAGAAATTTCTCTTCTACATATCTGAAACTTACATATGCGGGAGTGACATGGAGGAGACTGGCACAAGACAGACCGTTGTAGAGGAAACTTGGGGAGACCTTCGTCCAGCAGTGGATTGATAATGGTTGACAATGATGATGATGATGATGATATATATATATATATATATATGATTGACTTTCAGATGTTTGCTAGAAATTTCTCTTCTACATGTCTGAAACTTAAATATATTGTTAATTAAAAAAAGAAAAAACTTCGTGTATATTTACTCGCAAACTCGCAAAGAAGAAAAATTGTCACTGAAAAAATCTAAAGAACCTAAATATACTGCATGATCGTGTACCTAAAACAATTATTTTAATTCTTATAAACCCATTTTTTTTTACATTTCTTTATATATGAGATTAATATTTTGCAAGCACAAATCGAATGCGTCGTGTACGCAGTTTAGCACCTCGGTGAAGGAAACCAGGGTGTAGTTAGTTGGGCCTCTGCCTTAGGTGCCAATTAAACGAAGGCGCCGCAAAGGGGTTTTACATAGTTAACTAAATAGTAACTAGCCAATTTAAAGTTTAAAACAACATTAGGAACACGAATCTTCTGTATATTTCAATATTTTTGGTATTTGTTATACAGCATGTCTGAATTTTGCGCTTGAGTGGCGACATGAACTGCCCCTATTTCTGCAGGTTTTTTTTTTTTTTTTTTCTGGGGTTTGACAACTCTCCGTGAGCAACCCAACGCGCTTTAAGCAGTCGCCCGTATCTAATTTAGGGTCACTGGTTCCAAGGAAGAGAGGGAGCCACTATCGTAAGACAAACACAACATTCATGCCTCATAAGGATTCGAACCCGGCAGACCACTGAGCCACCGGGGGGGGGGGGGGTACCCGCAATTATTTCAAGCACAAGGACACGAAAAAAAAAACCGAACTAAAAAATGTTTATCCCTTTTCTTGGCTGATGCAGCACACATTTTAACGGCGGAGGAAGCATGCATTTTGTATCCCTCAACGGGGAGGGAGGATTATATGGTAGAAGGTGTGAAGCTGTGAACGTATACGATTTGTCGGGAGGGTAACGTAGATAGAGAGCAGATTTTTGGATGGGCCCCCAAATGATCTGTGTGAAGAAACAGATGTTAAATGGTCAGTAGGTAGTTACTTGTTTTTGTAGTGTGCAATGAACATACACTGCCTAACAGAAAAAATGCCATACCACGAAAACGTGAATGCAGCGCCATGCGAATTGCACGGTGGGTGCATACGTACAAGTTACGAGATTGCATATGCAGATCAATCGTACGAACGGCGAACGAGATATAAGCAGACAACCAGCCCGTGAGGCCATCAGTCAAGACGTTGTCACCGCCGCGAGAAGTGAGTGGTTTTGCTGTAACCGTGTCTACAAAAGTATCAAGGGGTGTCAATGCCGTTAAGATGCTGTCGTACGCGATTTAGTCAAACGGATGAGTTCACGAGAGGTGTCATCATAGGCCTTCTTACCGCCGGGTGGTCCTTGCGTTGCATTGCGGAAGAAACGCAACGTGATGCCACAACCGCCGTTGGTTGTATTTGGAGACAGTGGTCCCAGGAAGGATCTGTGCAACGTCATAGGGGGACCGGCTCATGGAGATGGACGTCCGGGCGCACCGATCGTTGCATCTGACGTCATGCCGTAGCGGAGTGTTCGGGAAGGCTTGGATGCTCCGATATCGCACCGACTGGCTGCGCCTGGTTTGCTGTCCAGCCGTGCGTTTCGAAGGCTACCCTTAACAGCGAGCCATCGTAGTCACCGCTTGACGTGGTGTCCCTCCAGAGCTGCGTGGGGTGTCGAATGGAACAGTGTAGTGTTCAGCGACGAGTCGCGGTTCTGTATCACCATGGACAGTGTTTCTTTCAGGACTTTTTGACGGGGAGGACAAATGGACCCTTAGAGGGGGCAAGTTTTCAGTTTGATATATATCTATATATCATATATACTGTATGTACCAACCCACCCGTACTATATACATAGTAATTACTTCTATGTATTTGTAAATATAGTAGTTAAAAAATTATACACACACACATATATACATATATATAATTTTAACTACCATATTTACACATATACATATATAGAAATAATTACTATATATATAGTACAGGGGCGCATATGGAGTGGGGCTTGGCTCCCCGAAAGTGTTTCATTTTTTTGTTGTTGTTGTTAAAATGCGACTTACATTAGAAAAAAATGCCTGAATTTTTCTTCTATTTTTCATTAACTTTAATTTTATATTGGTCGATTTCAAAAACTTCCATTTTTTGTTGGCCCCCTCCGAAAAAAAAACGTGTATACACCCCTGATATAGCGATTACTTCTTCAAACATTTCATGAACAAACTTTCTTTAGCTAAACAAGGGGGGGGGCAGGATGTGGGTGTCGGTTTCGGTACGCTTGACATTTTTATCTATTAAAACGCATTTAACACACTATTGATCCTGAATCGCGTTTTCCTGACTATGAGGTATGATTAGTCTACTTATTAAACTACAATACTTTCTTTTTCATTATATATCCTAAATTTATTAACATTTGGCTCAGTAACATAAAATGACTCGAGGAAGGGGGGGGGTCATTTCCGGGAGGGCTCAGCCCTCCCGAATGTATGCCTCAAAGAAACACTGACCACGGATTATCACCGTGTGAGAGTCTGAAGGCGACATGGCCAACGGGCGGATTCATCCGCCAATGTGGAACTCTACACGACCGGGCAACTTGGAATCTTGGTGTGGGGTGCAGTCAACGCCAACAGCCGCTCACCGCTGGTAGGCATTACGGGCACACTGACGGCACGCCGTCATGTTGACGAGGTGCTGCGGCCCTGTGGCGCTACCGTATCTGCAGCGCACCCCAAACGCCGTTTTCCAACAAGATAACGCCCGCCCGCATATCGCTCGGATCAGCCTGAATGTTTTACACCGTATGCAGATGCTACCGTGGCCAGCACGATCCCCCGATCTCTCGCCTATCGAGCATCTTTGGGACACGATTCGACGTCGTTTGAGTACCCTCCCACCCCAGCAAAATGAAAATGAACTGTGGACTCGGATCAACACCACATGGTCCACGATACCCCAGGACTCTATTCGGGCTCTCATTACCTCAATGCCACATCGGATTCAACGCTGTATCGCCCAGAATCGAGGCCCACGCTCCTAATTGATCATCCTGCATATTCGGCCACTGGAGTCTAGTCTGGGCCGTGGATGGCCTAGTAGTCAACGCTCGTGGCTGCCACGGAGAATACCTCGGGTTCGATCCCCGGCAGGCACAAACGCTCGAACCACTAAATATCTGCCGTACGTCGGATGGGCACGTTAAGTCGTCGGTCCGCGGGTGCTGCCCCCCTCACGATAATAAATAATGGCGTCTTCCTCCCCCTTTCTATCTAGCTTCCGTGTCACTTTTCTATCGGGCACTCTAGCCCAAATCTCCTAGCTTCCTATTTCTAAGGGTTGTTTAAGACCTAGAGTCAGACACTCCCTTCCTAAAATCCTCTACATATGGTCTGGTCTGGAGTCCAGTCTGTATGTGACAATTAAATAAGTTGTTCACGACCTACCTAGATCTCTGTGTGTGCAGTTTGGTCTGTTTTCGAGCATTCCTTCATGGCGTGGCATTTTCTCTGTCAGGCAGTGTATTGTTAAGTATTTTTTAAAATAGTTTAATACTATGTTTTTTTCTGAACATATTATTAAAGTATTTTCTTCATCTAGATTCATAAGTGGTGACGTTCCCAAATCCACATCGCTGCTGTAATAAAGTACGGTGAAGTTCTGTTTGTACATTTCTCAAGGACGCAAGTAAAATTTACGTGTAATTGAAAAAAACCGTATAAATGAAACAGGGAAAGATTAACATTAAGGGAATTTCAGAATTTTTGGATCGGCGACAAAAAAAAAAAAAAACTCGGATAAGTGAGAAACATATAAATGGGGTTCTACCGACTTTACTTTACTGTATCTTAATTGTTTATGGGAGAAAACTGGAATTTTTTTTTTGTTATAAGTACAGTGGAGTGCCGTTCATGCTCTTTTCAAGAAACCGAGTAGAATTAACATATCATTGAAAAAACGTATAAAAGAAATGTGGTACGTTTCCGTTCCTAGATTACAGCACATTATTGTCTTAAAACTTATGTAGTATGTACATACTACAGGACCATGTAGTATGTAGTATTTCTTTTTGTGTTCTAGTGTACTAATATTCTAAGTAATTTTTTCATTCACACCTTTTTTTGTTTTTAATTTTATTGATCTCAGTTACACTGCATACAGTTACAGCACTTGTAAATACAGTATGTAGTACATACAGTGATGAGTGCATACAGTACATATGTAGTACATACAGTGATAGTACATGTAGTACATACAGTACATACACTTGTAAATACAGTATGTAGTACATTGTAATACAGTATGTAGTACATACAGTGATAGTACATGTAGTACATGCAGTACATACACTTGTAAATACAGTATGTAGTACATTGTAATGCAGTATGTAGTACATACAGTGATAGTACATGTAGTACATACAGTGATAGTACATGTAGTACATGCAGTACATACACTTGTAAATACAGTATGTAGTACATTGTAATACAGTATGTAGTACATGCAGTACATACACTTGTAAATACAGTATGTAGTACATTGAAATACAGTATGTAGTACATTGTAATACAGTATGTAGTACATACAGTGATGAGTACATACAGTGATAGTACATACAGTATATATGTAGTACATACAGTGACAGTACATGTAGTACATACAGTACATACACTTGTAAACACAGTATGTAGGGCATTGTAATACAGTATGTAGTACATACAGTGATGAGTACATACAGTGATAGTACATGCAGTACATACACTTGTAAATACAGTATGTAGGGCATTGTAATACAGTATGCAGTACATACAGTGATGAGTACATACAGTGATAGTACATACAGTACATATGTAGTATATACAGTGATAGTACATGTAGTGCGTACAGTGTATGTAGTACATACAGTACATACACTTGTAAATACAGTATGTAGTACATTGTAATAGAGTATATAGTACATACAGTGACCGCACCCGGCCTTGAGAAATGAACGCGCCTGGAGACCGAACGATGGCGCAGGTGAAGTTCACAGAGCAGTATATATATATATATACAATCCAAGGACCGACTGTCGGTTAGTAGAGTGTTCGTAGTCAAAATGAGAAAAGCTGCCGATTTATCGGAGTTTGATAAAGGACAAATTGTAATGGCACGGAGCCTCGGAACTACGATCTTGGAGAGGGCGCGGCTTGTGGGTTCTTTACGCGCAGCCGTAGTGAGTACGTATCAAAAGTGGTGTACAGACGACCAAACGACGAACCGTCGTCCAACCGTTTGTTGTCTGCAGCTCATTGATGCCAGAGTGGAGCGGAGACTGTCGCGCATTGTTCACAGCAGCCGCAGACCCACAGTGCGACAAATCACTTGCAGCTACAACAGTAGTAATCAAGGCAATGTGTCACAGCACACAGTTCATCGCAGCCTACTGCGCATGAGCCTGACTAGCCGAAGACTGGGACCCCCATGCTCACTGCACGTCATCACTAACAACGCATGAAATGGGCTCAAGATCATCGAGATTGGACCGTGGATGTTTGGAAGAAAGTGGACTGGTCAGACGAATCAAGATTCCTGGGGCATCGCGTAGACGGCCGAGCGCGGATACGCAGATTACCAACGGAGGCTATGACACCTGAATGCATTGTTGGGCGGAAACAGACCGGCGGCGGCGGCGGTGTTATGCTTTGGGCGACGTTTTCTTGGGACATATTAAGCTCCATTATCCTAATTGCACAATCCTTGACAGCTGTCAGGTATCTGAACATCGTTGCGGACCAAATTCGTTCATTAATGGCAACTATCATTCCTGCTGGTGATGGCCATTACCAACAGGATAATGCTCCATGCCACATTTCCAGAGTCGTCAAGGAGTGGTTCGAGGAACATGTTGGTGACCTTCTGTTAATGCCCTGGCCTCCAAATTCACCTGACGTGAATTCAATCGAACATTGGTGGTTCGACTTGGAAAAGCGAAATCGCGCTAAATCACCACCACCCCGAAATGTACGGGAACTGGAGGACCTGCTGTTGGCATTATGGTACCAGATACTAGATACCTCAAGGTACGTTTCGCCACCTCATCGAATCGATGCCTCGCAGAGTAGCCTCTGTTTTGAGGGCTAAAGGGGGTCCTACAGCTTATTAGGTAGATGGCCATAATCTAATGGCTTATCGGCGAATACTCTATAAATGTAGTTTACGAAGTATTACTATTAATTTATTTGCGATTGATGTTTATACAAGAGGGTACGTATGATGTAGTATAAAAATTACGTGCACATTACGTAAATTAAGAATTATTAATTTTTTATTGTTCTTTACTTTTAAGTTGAAACAACGGATTTTCAAAGCAATTGAGAGCCCGCATTGTTTTCTCCTCGGTATTATGGCTGCAAAAGAAGCCCCTAACGTCGTCGAACGATTACATAGAATCGCTAAATTTTGGTGATGATGCATTGACCTGGAAGTCATCATCACTGTTGTCATTGGTGCCATTCGCATTGCATTTTTTGTTCTCAATCGTTTCATCTAGACTCATAAATAATGACGTTCCCAAATTTGCATCGCAACTGACATAATCTTGCAAACTGAGCTCATCTTCCTCTTAAATTATAACATTCCAGTCGTATCGCGAAATGATACCTTCTTAGGGTGTAATTTTGTCTGGAAAATGGATGCGGAAGAAGATATCAAGGAAAGAGTTCGATATAACAATCTCAAACAAGATCAGGTGTCTACTGCAGGTGCTGCGAGTTGAGCTGACTAATAGTAGCTCAGGAGGTGCACGTGCATTCCGCAAAGCAGGTGAATGGCAGGAGATAGGGAGGGCAAAAAGGAGAGGTGGGAAGGGAGAAGATTGGAAAATGGGAACCGGAATTCGCTGCATGGGAAAAAAATTTGCTCAACGTAACTCCCGTGGTTAGAATTTCTAAATCATGATGCCATAATTTTACATGTAAGTGAAGAAAAAAGCTGATTTGATTAAAATATAATTGATGGAATTTAACATTTTATCAATAATCGGCAATTTAGAATTTTTGTACCGGCGATGTTTTACGTGTAAATGAAAAAAACGTACTAGTGAGAAACGTACAAACAGGGTTCTACTGTATTAGTTTTCGAGAAACGTATAAAGTGAGCTCTGGTGTATTGTTTTCGCATTTGAACTTTTATTATTTTTTTGATAATTACGTTTTAAATTTGTTTGTTTTCATTAAGTAGCCCGTTTAAAGTATGGCCATAAGCACCTTAAATCTGAGCTACAGCACTCGAGGAAGCAACTAAATTTGCGCCTGCATTAGTGCAAAGATTGCTTCTCTTTGTTGTCTTAGTCACGTGTTTCGGCTTAACCAATAGTGAACATCTGAGATACACAAATTAAAGATCTTTTGATATAAGATTGTGCATGCTATCCAAAAATCCATTGCTCGTGCCACTTTGGACAGCAGATTTAGTCAATAAAGGCTGTGTTGATATTCCAAGAATGACTTAAACTCCCACGAATATATCTATGGAAGAGCAGCAGATGATGCATCTTCGAGATCTCGCAGCTGTGTTTTCATTTTCAGTGGCTCATCCGTGTGAAGTTTACAAAAATAACGGTCTGCATGACTGTTAGCAGGAAAGGATCCAAAGATTCTCACTGATAAGCACTTAGACTACTAAGCATAATCAATCATATCAGGTACACCCAAAGTAAACACTTCGTCAAGTAGTGCAAGAAATAGTGCTCCCTTTCTTTCTCTGAATCGGTGGCTATTAATTGACTAAAGGATCAGATAATCATTGCTTCATATATAGTTTATCATGGTACTTTCTTAGAATGCAGATGTTTCAGGCTGACTGTCGAAACTTGGGTCTCCAAGATTTCACGTCTGAACGGATAGGGAAAAGATTGTGTTACTTAAAATCCTTAAAACCTTTTGTTATATAAGTTAAGTTCGAGACATAAAAGCCAACATGTTTGCTTTCTGGGCTGTAAGACGAGATGCTAACTTGCAGAGGTCTAATACTATGTTTACATACAGATTTTTTTTTTCTGAGTTACTTTTCTGTTTCCGGAATGGAACATGCATATATGTATGCGTATTTGCTGCTCATAAAGTATGTAAATGTGACTTCGAAAGAGTAAAGATACAACTGCACGCTGTTCGCATTTGCAATTACGTCATAAATGTTGATCACATTTCTAAATTTGTATCACTCATTATCGTTTTAGGGTGTGTGAATGAGATACGCGCGCTTAAGGGCAGTTTTCATGTAGCTAAACTAGTTAGGGTTTAACCCCGTAACACAATTTGTAGAGGAGTGGAGAAATTCCTTTGGAAAGGAGAAACACGTGAATTTTAGGCAGCAAGTCTTTAGTCTGAAGGGAGGAGAGACGTCTTTTTGGCGTCTACGGCGAATGGGATGTGTTTGTAAGACCTCGGGTTTTTGGGCAGATGGAACGGTAAGGTGTATTACGGGAACTATGGTAGTAGACGTGCTAAAAATTCGTCAAAGTGACCAAGTCGGTAAAACGGAAGAATACTGGAATATGCGATTTCCTTATTCACTTCACTACGTTAATTCCCCAGCCACGGAGTACAGTTGAATTAAACCACTTGATTATTACTAGTACAAAGAAAAATCTGGACTCAATATTTTCAAGTGTGTGATTTTGGTTTCGAACTAAGACAATTTCCTCAGAGGCGTTAACAGAATAAAGAGGAACCGACAGCATCTATAGTCTGCGATTGATCGAAATCCTGCCTTCCCCCCCCCCCCAAAAAAAGGAATAAAACGTGATGATTCTTGCTGGATTGCAAATATATTCATAAAGTGAGGTAGAGGTAAAAAAGATCATTACACTGATATTCCAAAAACAAACAAACGCCTTAGCAGTGAAAAGTCTATCTGTAGAGTAATACGCTCGTGTGCGTGCGTTAGTTCATATGCTGATCAATAAGCCCAATGAGACTTAAAAAAACAATACACACTGTGAAAACACAAATTTGTCACCTCCTCGCTCCGGAGCCAGTTGCTCTAACTGACTAAACTACACCGACGGGATGTATCGCTGCAGACTTATCGTCTTGACACGTACTTCACCTCTGAAATACGTCATACGCGCACACATTGCAGTTACCTTTCATGTCCTGCAAAGATCTTTATCAGTGTCTCTTTACGTCACAACACGCGCGCACGCACACACACACAAACACTGCAGTTACATTTCATGTCCTGCAAATATCTTTACAAGGGTCTCTTACCCTCTTTGTTACATCGGAAATGAAAAAAAATCTATTTCACAGAAACGAAACTGACATTCCGGATAAAAAGTTTCGTTATACGTCGGAATGAAGCACTGTGGAATATGCGACCCCAAGAGCAAGAACTAAAAAGAAAAAAATAATAATAAATATATAAATAAATAAAACAGAAGAATGTCTTAAATCTTCCGGACGAAAAGGGTCCTTTAATAGACACCGTCATTATCCCACAACAGAGGTGGGAGTAATGGGGGGTTGAAGTAGGGGAAGGTGTGATGATGGAGGCCCAGGAGCAATCTCTAGTTCTATGACGGTTATGACACAGGCTCAGAGCCAGCCGCCTTCATCCTGATAGGGCCATACATCATCAGATACCTGACGAGCCAAGCGTGAAATAATGCCAAGCGCCTGCTCACCGATTCCAGAGAGGGTGAACTTTAAGTGGACTCTATCCTCTGTATATTAAAGCAACTCGTCTGCCGGTCTCATGTGTGCGAAATCCTCCCCGCCCCCTTTCACTCTACTAAGACAGGGAGAGAGAGAGAGAGAGAGAGAGAGCTCCCCTTTAAAAACGAGACACTCCTGATTGGGTAGTCTGGAGGATGTAGGAGTTTGTTAACGACACTCGCGGTACTCAGTAAAAGGTACAGATGATGAAGGAAATGATGGAGGCCGGAGATGAGGTGATGCTGAAGAGGACGTGGAGGAGAATGAGAGAGCGAAATGGAGAGAGAGAGTGAGTGAGTGATTCGTTGTACT
The DNA here is from genome assembly GCA_039090855.1 of Macrothele yani. Taxonomy (NCBI): domain Eukaryota; kingdom Metazoa; phylum Arthropoda; class Arachnida; order Araneae; family Macrothelidae; genus Macrothele; species Macrothele yani. The sequence goes on from CM077026.1 coordinate 113,788,540, forward strand.
GCCTACCGTTATCGCAATGGCCCACGCGCTGGCTATTCTGCATAAAGTCTTGATGAGTCGGAATGAGCCTTTGTGGGTTGGGGTTTCTCAACGACGTCGACGACTATCTCCTCTTCGCAAAAGGCGGGAAATGGAAGTATCATTTTCGCAACAGAGAAGGAAGAATAATACTCTGTCTAGGTGACGAGGATTCCAAGCTGGAAGAAGACAATGAGAAAGGAAATTTTTACGTAAAGAGTCGTGATGATTCCGGATGCACGGTGGTAAACACTTTCTCTTAAAGAGCATGAGAAGTAAATATGTTTCCAGTGCACTTGTGATAGTTACTAAGACGAAAAGAAAATGCACAATAAAATCAAAAACCGGGAGAATAAAATTAAACAATGATGCCCAAATATTATTTAAAATACAGTCAAACTCGGTTACACCGCGAAATTCATGTGGGTAAACGATTGCCGTACTAACCAACGAAAACCAGATTTCAAGAAGAAATACAAAATCATCTTGTGCCGCATTAAGATTTTCTTTTAATGTAAACTTAATCTTACTTTTTCATAAATTCCAAGACATTTCTAAAAAAATAAATTTATTGAAATTACCGATTGTACAGTACGCGCATATCATTAAATTGCAAAGATTTAGATGAAGAAGTCTACTATTTTCTTCTGCTTCCGTTTTGTGCAAGACTATTTCTCTAAATCGTACTTGATTTTCCAATTTTTGGAAATAATTTCTGATTTACTTTCAAATAATCTATTTGCAATCATATTGACTTTAAGAGCCTAACTTAAAGTAGGAAGTATCATTTTTTTCAGCATAATATTTCTCCTCTTCCTGTTCAATTGTTTCTTGTCTTTTTTGTTTGTTTCTTTTTTTTCCCTTACATTCCTCCTCTTCCGGTTCATTCCTCCTCCAGTTCATTTGTTTGAAATCAGAGAACGTTTTTCGGTTCATTCCTCCTCTTTCGGTAAATTTTTTTTTTTTTTTGAGAGAACGTTTATTGAGAGAACTTTTTTGGATCATTCCTCCTTTTTCCGGTTGATTCAACATCTCCCGGTTCATTTGTTTCTTTTCTTTTTTGTTTCACTTTTTTAACATTCCGTCTCTTCTGGTTCATCTCTTTCTTTTCTTTTTTTTTTTCACTTTTTTTTGCATTCCGTCTCTTCCGGTTCATTCCTTTCTTTTCTTTTTTTTTTTACGTTCCACCTCTTCCAATTCATTTGTTTCTTTTCATTTTTTGTTTACATTGCACCTCTTCCGGTTAATTTTTTTGTTTCTTTCTTTTCTTCTGTTTTTTCTTTTTTGTTTAGTTGCTTCTTTTCTCTTTTGTTTCTTTCTTTTTTTTTTGGTTCATTTGTTTCTTTTCTTTTTATTTTCAAGGTAAAATTCTCCCTTATTTGTATTTCGGCTGTAAAAACGTCACCATTTAAAATAAATTCCCAGCATGTGTCAACTGCCTTCTTTCTACTCTCAACTACTTTTATCACATTAACTTGATCTTCCAGATTAAACACTTTTGTTTTCTTGCATTTTCATCTATTCTGTCCGCTTCCGAAGCCTGTTTGTCAACTAAAACTCTTTCTACACATTTTTTCAGGTAGAAATTAGATTACCTAACGTCATTCAATATTGTTTAAAAATGTTCGTTCACACAGACGATAGAGGAAAGTCTCAATGGCTACTCCCCTCTTCTTATCTCCCCCTCTCTTGTCTGCAGAAAGAGGCCTCCCTAATAATCTACCACTGGAGTTCTTCTCTTCCTCTCTCCTCCTTTCCCTCTGATTTTTACTGAGCGTCTCATGGAGGAGTGCATTTTAGTAGGAGGCGTAATAAACACGCCCACCGAAACCCTTTTGGAACTTACCCCGCTCCCTTATCCTTTCCAACTTAAACAAGAAAGATGACACCGAATTTTCGGGTGTAATAAGCACGTCTTTTGAATCCGTTCTGACGCAAATTAAATTTATCAACGCTATTTAAAGTCAATGGAACCGGTATGGAAAACAATAGATCAGACGAAAGGAAAGAAGATTTTCAATCGGGTTTTTAATCCCTCAGATATTGCTGTAAACGAAATCGTGAGCTTACGAACTCTTAGAAACAAAGATACCAACAAAAATAAGATGTGATTTTACGTCCCCTGGTGGGAAAACCATGCATTATTTTAGGAAGAAAGTATTCTCAAAAGGTTTATCCATATAAGCGGTATCGGTCGAAGAAAAAAAAATGAGTCGAGTTTTCAGGAGCCCAGAATTTGCAACAAATACTTCAAAAGCAGAAATTAACACTTATGACGCCTGGTGGCTAAACCATTCTTTACCAAACATTAGAAATTATGTGAAAAATATTTTCCATGAGGTCTTGTATTCGATACAGGAAGAATTTTTCAAATCAGAGCTTTAGGAGGAGAAATAACGCGGAAAACGCAATTCACCTTTGTGCTCCCTAACGGAAAGTCTATGATTTACTTGAAAATTTTGAATTTATAGGAAAAACATTTCGCATCGGAAACACTATCCAACAAAGATGGATTTTTTCAAATCGTACTCTTAGAAGTAGAGATATTGACAAAAATAAGATATACATCTACGCCCCCTGGCTTAGAAACCATGCATTTTTTCAAGAAGAAAATTTTCCTAAAAGGTTTGTCGACATGAGTAGTATCGGTCAACAAACGACGTTTTTTTCAATCGAAAATTTAGAAGCTCATATTTTGCTGCAAATACAACAGAAGCGGAAATTAAGATTTACGCCCCCTGGTGGCCAAAATATTTTTTTACAAAAATAGAAATTATGTGCAAACGATTTCCCATCAGGAGCTGTATCCGGTGCAGAAAGAATTTTTCAAATCGGAGATTTAGAAGCAGAGATATAGGAGGAAACGCAATTTACCGCTAAGCTCCCTAGCAGAAAACCTATGAATTACTTTAAAATTTTGAAATTATATGAAAAACATGTCACACTGAAAACACTATCCAACTAAGAAGGAATTTTTCAAATCGGATTCCTAGAAGTAGAGATATTGACAAAAATAAGATGTACATCTATGCCCCCTGGCGGAGAAACTGTGAAATATTTTAAGAAGAAAATATTCCGAAAAGGTTTATGGATGTGAGTGGCATCAGTACACAAAATAATTTTTTCAATCGATATTTTAGAAGCTCCGATTTTATGGCAAATACATCAGAAGCAAAAGTTAACACTTAGTTACGCCCCCTGGTGGCCAAAGTATTCTTTACCAAAAATTTGAAATTATATGCAAAAGATTTTTCATCAGGAGATGTATCGGCTGAAAAAAAAATCACATCGGAGTTTTAGAATAAGAGTTATCGGGGAAAATGTAATTTACTTTTATGCCCCCTAGCGCAAAATCTATGCGTAATTTGAAAAAGTTACTATATCTAAAATACTCTTCGGCATAAATGGAATCGAAAGCTAATTTCTTTTTTTCAATCGGATGTTTAGAAGCAAATATGTGGAATAAAACGTATTTTACAATTCGACATCATCTGTATTTACGCCCTCTAGCGGCGAAATTGTACATCGTAAAAAAAAAAAAAACGAAATAAAGGATCATCGTTTGAATATTTCAAGCTTCCCAATGCAAAAAGAATTTTTCAAATCGCACTAATAGTTGCAGAGATAGCGTTGGTACAGACGGACGGACGGACAAACCGATAACAGAAGCACGATCTTTTTTTACAAAAGACGTGCTAAAAACGTCGCTGTCAAAAAGTTCAGCCATGAAAAGAAGCGGAGTTAGGGGACAGTACCACATGTCATTATAAATGATTTGTTTGTTTCATATACAACCTTTGTTCGAAAAGTTCCAGGACTGACGACATAACTGGCGTAACAGTGGTAGGAATATCACATGTATGCCAGAAGACAACAGTACTTCGCCAATCAGCGAACAACTGGAAACCGGTTTATACAGGTGCCGACAGGGCGTAGCTACTGAAACTTCAGAATGTTAAAAAAAACGTATGGAGACGCAGCATTATTTCACAGCAGAGTTTCCGAATGGTATGCACGGTTTCGTAACTGCCTGGAATCCTTCGATGATGATCCGAGATCTGAGAGTTCCTCCAGTGTGCGGACAGCGGAAAAAATCGAAAATGTGCGGAATCAGTAAAAGAAAGATCTGGGAAAATGAAAACTTAATGCCAGATTGGTACCCCGCATTCTGAATTAAGGTTTTGCTCCATGACAACGCAAGACCACATACCGCATTGTCAGTCCAACAGTTAGTTCCTGGCTCATCAAATCACTGTGTTGCCACATGAGCCGTATTCCCCTGATTTATCGCCCTGCGACTTTTCACTTCTTTCCAGGATAAAATGGGTACTAAAAGGCCAGTATCATGCAGACACTACCGAGAAAACACAAGTTTGCCCGCTACGGCCTTCGAATCCGTGTCCCCCTCACTCCGGAGTAAGTCGCTCACCCAGCTGAGCTACGCGGACAGAATGTCTCGCCGCAGACTTGTCGTCTTGACATGTTTTCGCCTCAGTAGTACGTCACACGCTCTCCCAACTGAGCTACGTGGACAGAATGTCTCGCCGCAGATTTGTCGACTTGACATGTTTTCGCCTCAGTAGTACGTCACACGCTCTCCCAACTGAGCTACGTGGACAGAATGTCTCGCCGCAGATTTGTCGTCTTGACATGTTTTCGCCTCAGTAGTACGTCACACGCTCTCCCAACTGAGCTACGTGGACAGAATGTCTCGTCGCAGATTTGTCATCTTGACGCATGGTTTCCCCTCAGTAGTACGTCACACGCTCTCCCAACTGAGCTACGTGGACAGAATGTCTCGTCGCAGATTTGTCATCTTGACGCATGGTTTCCCCTCAGTAGTACGTCACACGCTCTCCCAACTGAGCTACGTGGACAGAATGTCTCGTCGCAGATTTGTCATCTTGACGCATGGTTTCCCCTCAGTAGTACGTCACACGCTCTCCCAACTGAGCTACGTGGACATAATGTCTCGTCGCAGATTTGTCATCTTGACGCATGGTTTCCCCTCAGTAGTACGTCACACGCTCTCCCAACTGAGCTACGTGGACAGAATGTCACGTCGCCGATTTGTCATCTTGACGCATGGTTTCCCCTCAGTAGTACGTCACACGCTCTCTCAACTGAGCTACGTGGACAGAATGTCTCGTCGCAGATTTGTCATCTTGACGCATGGTTTCCCCTCAGTAGTACGTCACACGCTCTCCCAACTGAGCTACGTGGACAGAATGTCTCGTCGCAGATTTGTCATCTTGACGCATGGTTTCCCCTCAGTAGTACGTCACACGCTCTCCCAACTGAGCTACGTGGACATAATGTCTCGTCGCAGATTTGTCATCTTGACGCATGGTTTCCCCTCAGTAGTACGTCACACGCTCTCCCAACTGAGCTACGTGGACATAATGTCTCGTCGCAGATTTGTCATCTTGACGCATGGTTTCCCCTCAGTAGTACGTCACACGCTCTCCCAACTGAGCTACGTGGACAGAATGTCTCGTCGCAGATTTGTCATCTTGACGCATGGTTTCCCCTCAGTAGTACGTCACACGCTCTCTCAACTGAGCTACGTGGACAGAATGTCTCGTCGCAGATTTGTCATCTTGACGCATGGTTTCCCCTCAGTAGTACGTCACACGCTCTCCCAACTGAGCTACGTGGACAGAATGTCTCGTCGCAGATTTGTCATCTTGACGCATGGTTTCCCCTCAGTAGTACGTCACACGCTCTCCCAACTGAGCTACGTGGACAGAATGTCTCGTCGCAGATTTGTCATCTTGACGCATGGTTTCCCCTCAGTAGTACGTCACACGCTCTCCCAACTGAGCTACGTGGACAGAATGTCTCGTCGCAGATTTGTCATCTTGACGCATGGTTTCCCCTCAGTAGTACGTCACACGCTCTCCCAACTGAGCTACGTGGACAGAATGTCTCGTCGCAGATTTGTCATCTTGACGCATGGTTTCCCCTCAGTAGTACGTCACACGCTCTCCCAACTGAGCTACGTGGACAGAATGTCTCGTCGCAGATTTGTCATCTTGACGCATGGTTTCCCCTCAGTAGTACGTCACACGCTCTCCCAACTGAGCTACGTGGACAGAATGTCTCGTCGCAGATTTGTCATCTTGACGCATGGTTTTCGCCTCAGTAGTACGTCACACGCTCTCCCAACTGAGCTACGTGGACAGAATGTCTCGTCGCAGATTTGTCATCTTGACGCATGGTTTCCCCTCAGTAGTACGTCACACGCTCTCCCAACTGAGCTACGTGGACAGAATGTCTCGTCGCAGATTTGTCATCTTGACGCATGGTTTCCCCTCAGTAGTACGTCACACGCTCTCCCAACTGAGCTACGTGGACAGAATGTCTCGTCGCAGAAGATTTGTCATCTTGACGCATGGTTTCACCTCAGTAGTACGTCACACGCTCTCCCAACTGAGCTACGTGGACAGAATGTCTCGCCGTAGATTTGTCGTTTTGACACATGTTTTCACCTCTGTAGTACGTCACATTATATCTATTTAAACAGCCGTGACAAAACAACTTGCGGATGCCCGGAAAGTACGTTTCAGAACTGTTCTCAGGATCTTCAGAAACGCTGTAAACAGTGTGTTGATTCAGAAGGGCTGTATTTTGAAGGTGACCAGCATTAATTGTGAGTACGGTACTTTTAATATTCTTTATTGCGTCAGTGTTGGAACTTTTTGGACTTAGGTTGTATGTCTTTAAAAGATAGGCAGTTAAGCATACATTTCACGAAGGTTTAATTTCTACTTTTTAAACTTTCACTCTATAGCCGAAGTGTTGCTTAAACAAAAGTCGCTATAACCGAATTCGACTGCATTTTGCTTTTCGGAGATCATGCAGCAGCAATAATTAGCCATGGTTTTGCAATTTAGAGCACTTACATAATTGGGAACGACGGAGGGAGATTATTCGAAGCATCAATAGTAAAAAACAGAGAAGCATAGCGAAAAGTGATTGATTGGTATTAATGAGTAAGTTTTCGTAATCGTTGATTTGAAATCCTGATAGTAAGTAAACATATTTGCTCTTCTGATCATTGTCACTATCATCAACTATTCCTGATCCACTGCCGAATGAAGGTCTCCTCAAGCCTCTCCTACAACTTCCTGTCTTGAGCAATTCTCCTTCATATCATCCACCCATCTCCTACATGGTCTTCTTCTGGATCTTTTCCTGTGTCTTGATACTCAGTTTAGTATTTCAGTTGTGTTGTTGGTGGCTAGTTCTACTTACAATATATGCAACCCATTTCCACTTGAGGATATTTATTAGGTGTACAAATAAGTTTTAAAGCATTTTTTGTGTGACGTATACCGCTGATTTACATATCCGACATTCCCCCGCGTTGTTGCCATGTGACCGTAACTAGTTCATAGCATAAAATGTGACACAGAAGTTTGCCTAACAGTCGAGCCGTGGATGGCTTAGTGGTTAGCGAGTCAGACTATCAATGCAAGGTCCTCAGGTTCGATCCTGGGCTGATCTTTCAGAGATGGTGTGATTTACTAACAATCGCTGAATATCCGCCGTGCATTGGACTAGCACGTCAAGTGACGGCCCCCAGGCTGGACCCAATGGTTAAATGGGTATCCTTTCCTATACCCCACCTGAAATTCTCTCACCCCTTTATGTGCAACATCGTACTTGTACGGTGGCGCCATCTACTGTACTCTAATATCACTACAAACTGTTCTGTCAAAGTCGGTAGACTTGCTCTCATTCCTTCCGTTTCTGTGTCCTGCCCAAAAGGCGATCTCGCTGTAGGTGGCTGGGACCTAAACTCTACTCACTGTGAACGGAAGTCCTACAAGAAAATGACAAATACTGTGTGCCTAAGAGTCAAACGCACTTGCACATCGCTAGGTGAAAGAAGGCAATGATACTGCATTTATTCGACACTGCATTCGTTACAAATTTCATCAAGAAAAAAGTGCTGCAAAAGCATGTGCAACGATCTGTTCTATTTTGAGAGAGAATATTGTATCCAAAACCACGTTTGAGTTTTGGTTTAGCGATCGAAAACGTAGCGGCGCTCCACAGAAGGTGGCACATGAGGGACTGCAAGCATTGCTGGATGAAGATCCGTTTCAAACGCAAAAAGAACTAGCCAAAAAACTGGGGGTAACTCAACCAACCATTTCCAATCGTTTATGCGCAATGGGAAAGATTCAGAAGGAAGGAAAATGGGTGCCACATGACCTGAGTCAGAGGAACAAGGATGAGCGTGTCATGAAGTGTTTGAATCTGTTGAATAAACAGCACAGAAAGTCTTTCTGGTGGAAAATCGTTGCGGGTGATAAAAAGTATATATGGTACGACAATCTCAAACGCAAAAAAAAAAAAAAAAAATAAAAAAAATAAATAAATGGGTAGACCCCGGTGGAGCAACGACTTCGACACCGAAACGTAACTCCAAGAAAGTTTTGCTGTGCATCTGGTGGGATATGAAGGGTGTGCTCTATTATGAAATATTGGAACAGGGTTAAACTGTTACTGCTGATCTCTACAAGCAACAATTGCTGAGATTGAATCAGGAACTCTGCCGGAAACTTCCATTCACGGGCAAAGGATTGCGTCCCCTGAAATTACTGCATGACAACGCAAGGCCGCATGTCACGAAATCGGTCAAGGAAACGTTATTGAACCTTGGCTGGAAAGTTTTGGAGCACCCGACGTATAGTTCCAACATAGCTATCATTTGTTCCGATCGATGCAACATGGTTTGTGTGCTGTACGGTTCCGGACATGTGACGAAGGGCAAAACTGGATTGACGACTTCATCGCTTCACACGGCGAAAGTATTCTTCATGGCTGGAATCCATGAGCTGCCAGACCGATGGCGGAAGGTCATAAATAATGACGGCGCATATTTTGATTCGTAAAGGTATTGTTGTTTTCTCTCAAATTACATGTTGCCTTGTTTAAAACGCTTTAAAACTTATTTGTACAACTAATACTTGATCACAATGCCATCATGAGTTCCTTTTCCTGTCTTTCCTGGTTACATCATGCATGCATCTCTATGTTCTTCTTTGAGTTGTAAGCCGCTTCTGTGTGTCATGTTAAATGATGTAATATCAGGCTGTAAAGAAAGTGTCCGGAAAAAATCGTATGTCACGTGTGTAATGCAAGATACTGCGGGCCTGCGGTGACGTAAATATCCCTGAGTGCTGTGCGCGAAAGAATAGATTCTAAGGACAGAACGTACGCTGTTGTGGTGAATATTAGTTGGCGATATCCAAGGAAGATGTGCGTGCAATATTGCTCTATGAATATTTGAATGGCGTGAAATTTGCAGAAACTCTTGGAAAATTGCGAAATGCGTTTGGTGACGATATTATCGGACAGAGTACTTCCTATGACTAGTACGGGAAATTCGACACTGGTGTACGGGATCTGTCTAATGCGTCCAGAAGTGGCAGGCCCAGTAAGGTTGAAGATGATACACTGCAACACGTGTCCAAGATTGATGCAACACTACGGGAAATGGCAGAGGAACTGAAGATCTTCCATACGACCATCAGCACACAACTTCGTAAGTTGGGATGTCCGTGTAAACTGTGCAAATGGGTACCCTGTGTCTTGTCTGACCAAAATCGCATGCTACGCTACTCCATTGCTGTTGCTCTGCGTGAAAGACGAAAACGGGAGGGCTTTCTGCATCGGTTGGTCACTGGTGAAGAAAAATGGGTCACACACGTGAATCTTACGCGACAAAGAGCATGGACCAAGCAGAAACAACTCCCCAGAAAGTCGCTAAGCCACCCGTTCATGGACGGAAAGTGATTCTGAATTGCTGGTGGGATTATCGCGGTGTGATTCACTATGAGCTCTTACCCAGGAACAATACAGTGGATGCTCACATCCAATAGTTGGATTGTTTCTATGCTGCACTGCAAGAAAAGCGCCCAGCATTGATTAATCGCCATGGAGTTATTTTTCACCAAGATAATGCTCGTCCACATGTCGCTTTACGGACCTAACAAAAATTGCACGAGCTGGAATGGGAAATATTGTCGCATCATCCTTATTCCCCGGTTCTTGCCCAGTCCGACCTTCATCTCTTGTCGAATTTTCTAGCCGAGAAAAACTTTGCTAATGACGATGATGTGAAGCGATGAATGGATGACTTCTTCAGCTCCCGCTCGACTGACTTCTATCGCAATGGAATATTTTAGCTCGTAGATCGGTGGAACAATGTCATCAATTCCAATGGGGACTACCTGGATGATTAGGTTAAGTGCTTTGTGTGATTTTTTAAGTTTGAAATACATGTTTCTGTATGTTCCGGATACTTTATTTAATAATACAATCTGATAAACAATTACTAGAAAGGTGCATTGATTAAAAACTTTTGCTTAAAGACATAATGGAAAATTTTCCTTGAATTTGTTTTACTGTTTCTTTCAAATGCACTTCCCGGAAGTTTTATACGGCTATTAATTCTTTTTCCTTGCTTGATATTTCTTATCCAAGGTAGTTGTAGGCATCAATAACTTCTAAATTCGCCCCATCAAATTCCAAATCTTCAATTCCTGTACATCAGTTTTGTTTTCTGTAAATTCATTTTTAATCCCACTTATTTGCTCTTGTATGCAAGTTCCTGTATTATACTCTGCAGCTCTGAGGGGATTACATTTAAAAATGACTATATCGTCGGCGAAACGAAGGCGTGTTAAATAAACTCCGTCAATATTTATCCTCTTGTCTTCCCAGTTCAGTGACTGAAAGACATTCAGCAATGTGGAATTGAAAAACTTGGGAGGTGTGGTGCTCTGATGCAACATAAAAAAAAAAAAAAAAAAAAAAAATACTTAGAAAGACTTTGCACACCCAAAGGAGTGAAACTAGAGAAAGGAAATGGAAGCATAAAATGTAATTTATCATTTAATAAATTTTGGGAGATCCAGTAGCTGTCTTTTTTGTTACTATCATTTCATATGCAATTTATAACGCAAATGAGCAAGTAAAGCCATGTAATAGATGAAACGTGGTTCACACTGGTCATTGTTCCTAATTCGTATAGAAAACAGGTAAATTCTAAATTGAAAATGACATAAGCAAAGTTTCATAACGAAACAAGTGAAACAAACATTACAGATAACGAATTATGTGAAAGCTTTACATTGTTTCTGGGATTTAGGAGATTTTAATAGATTCTAATATTAATTCCTTTCCAAGTAAGAAATATTCTAGCGGTAAATTCAGAGAAGAAAGTTTCACAGGGTTCGTTCTTTGTGTGGAGGATGTCGTTTTAGAAAGCCTTAAACGCCTAAATCGTTTTATTGGCCTACGCTGCAATAATTGGGTATTGTCTTCAGCAGAGCATTCGGGACGAGCGTGATTGTTTTATTACACCAGAGGCGCCCATTCGTACATAAGCAGGACCCTTTCGTAAGCACGTCCTTTCATAAGCATGACCCTTGCCCTTCGGGCGAATAGTACACAAGTGTCATGCTTATCAAACGACGGGCACAGGACTCAGAGAGAGAGAGAGAGAGAGAGAGAGAGAGAGAGAGAAATAAAAGGGAAATAGAAAGGGAAAGAGAGAGAAAGAGACAGAGAGGAAAGAGAAAGAGAGAGAGGAGGGAGAAGGGTCTAGGAAGAGACTAAGCTGGGAGGAGGTGATTCTGAGGAGCTGAGAAGGGGAACTTTTGGTTCCCCTTCTCAGCTCCTTGTTATTCATATTCCCTCAGCTCCCGACGAGGAGCTGAGGGAATATGAATAACAAGCTACGTAAAATTTAGAGTAAGTAAGAAAGAGCGTAGGAAACAAAAATAAGTATCCAGCTAAGAGATTAGACAATCCGAACACTGAAATTAGATAGTAATAAAGAATTGATTTGATATCGGAAATGATCTTGATACTTTTCGTAAAGTAAAATGCTTTCGTAGCATCCGCAATGAGTTGCAATCAGACATACATACAGAACCCAAACGGGAGCCCCATTAACGATATCGTAGAAAGTTAAAGAAATTTTTATTAATTATAAATATTACTTCTTTTAATATTCAGAGAAAATAGGTTGAAGAGATTATAGAAACATTAATCGTTTTTCTCTTGAAAATTAAAATCATCTTTCGCGGATTATCACGTGACATACCTAGAAAACTTATTTTGTGCGTTATGTATGATTTGCTTCAGGAACATCTACATTTTTCACAAAACAAAAGACGAAATCGTTAATTAAAAATTTATGAGCAAACTGTTGATGCTTTAAATATGCGATGCCAAAAAATGGGGTGTAACAGACCGGTGTGCTGGAGTGTAAAAATCTTTTGGGCGCACCAATCAGAGAATAAACAGTTTCGAATTCCTTTTTTCAAAGAGAAATGCTGAAACCTTTGTTTTTTCCTGGAAGTTTTGAAGCAATCCCCAACATTTTTATTGAGGCATAAATTTTCAAGCCACCAGGTTTCAGTGTCCCTGGTAAGAGATAAAAAGATACAGCATCAAATTTTATCATTTATACGGAATTGGAACAGAGAACTAACATTACTTCTTGTTTTCACCGTTTTCCTTATCCCTTTGTTGGTATGCATGTGATACACGAAAACAGAATGTATATCCATGGAGAAATTTGTATTATTTGCAGTGTTTTTCAAGAACTATTCTCGCCGTGTATACAGTGTTGCATGAAACTAAGGGAATCTGCAGTTTAATGAAAGCGCACGCACACACGCACCAATGCGAGACGGGCTGTGAGTTGAGCCTGAAATCCAGCCCAGTCGAGAACCAGGTTCTGGCTGTTTACTAAGGCTTTGGCTTGGGCTCGGACTCTACATTTTCTTCTTCTTCTTCTTCTTCTTCTTTTTTATTGTGATTTTGTATGATTTAGCATATCAGACTTGTCTCACTTTCCAGTTGGTAAGAGGGTATTCTTCCACAACTAAGTCTGAGTGGAGAGTGAGGAGCGTTATTCATTCTGGGCTTCGTGGCGTGCCTGCCCTGCAGGACGCACATGACATAAAGGCAGATAGCAGCGACAACGAACGTCTGCGTAGCTCAGTTGGTAGAGTGACTTATTCCGAAATGAGGGGACCCGGGTTCGAGCCCTGGCGTCGACAAAAACGACGGAGAAATTTACTTCGTTATAATGGTGCCCGAACTTTCCGGATGACCCGGTCGTTAAAGATCTCATAATGGTGTGATGTTCTTTCCACACCGCGAGATAGGAAAAATAAGAGAATCCCTTCTCCAGCGCTTCAAAAAATAAATGTGTGTGACGTTGCATTCCACACACCAGATTAACTGGGAGTTCTCAAGTGTACGTTCCACAGCGGATGGCTGCCTACAACGATTCATGATCACGGCTGACCCGTGGGCCATGCCCCTGTCCCTCTTTCGGGGAGGGGGATGTGACGTGCCTGCCCCGCCGGACGCACACTGCAGATAGCAGCGAGAACGAACGTCTGCGTAGCTCAGTTGGTAGAGCAACTTATTCCGAATGAGAGGATCCGGGTTCGAGCCCCGGCGTGGACAAAAATGACGGAGAAATTTACTTCGTTATAGCTTTGAGAAAAAATACCACCAGCCACGCAATAATATGCCTGAAAGGAAAAAAAAGAGCTTCAAGCACTGTAGACGTAGACACTAGATACCATTCCGTCGAAATTCCTCCCCAGTCTTTCCACACAGCACCTCTTTCCAAATTTTATTGAGCAATATATGTACATAGAAAGCCCGATTTCTATGCCTGTCCGAAGCATATTTGGAGGAAACAAGTGGTCAGAGAAAATCGTGTGGCGATACGACAAAAACAGATTTCCCTTTCCCACTCGCGAGTGAAGAGAGACATTTATTAATTGGAGAGAGTGCAAGTCTAGAACAAGATTTTTTTTTCTTTTCGTTAATGCCTAAACAGGTCAGTTTTCAGGCCCGGGGTCTGTTTTGCGACATAAATGTCTAGCTCCTGCGTGCTCGGTTGACATACTTCGGGCACACTCTTTAAAATGTTACGCATGGTTCTTTATTCCTGCGTACCAGAGACACGCTCAGTTGTGAAAAAACGCAACGCAGGACTGAACATCTCTCTAAATTCATGAAATTCTAATAGACATAAATTTGCGTATAAGCATATCAGGGAGAAATGTCAGTTTTGCTGCCTCTTAGCCGTAGCATTCCGCTAGCTAACTATGTAAATACTCCGTATGAAAAGCGGAATTTTCTCAGAAATACGTTCTGGACTAGTCCTCAGTAAAGTAGACTGCTAAAAATTTTGCAGTAGGTTCCACCAAAAAGTAGTGCTACACATCAGCTACACCGCTTTGGGGATACATCATTATGTGATGCATGGAACATATACACAGTCGAGTCACATTATTGTGACCACCTCCTACTTTTGACGTCAACAGCGCGTAGCCAATGAAAGAAGGCACGTGCCATGAGCTGGCTTGGAGGGTACATAAGGTGTGCTGTTGGCAACCTGAAAACATATCACTCGTTGCTGTCATGGATAAAAGGAGCGATTTATCAGATTTTCAAAAAGGGATGATTATCGGCTTTCGGGCCAAGGGTGGCAGTATTTCTGAAACAACGCAATTTATGTACTTTTCCTTTACTGCTGTGGTTAAAGTGTATCGTGATTGGAGAAATGGCACCATTGCGAATAAGCGACGTGTAAACTGCGGAGCACCACGTGCCATTGATGTGAGAGGTGAACGTCGGCTTCGCATGTGCGTGAGGGCCGATCGATACGCTACAGCGAGCAACTCACTGGACGAATTAACCACGAAGCTATCGGAAGAGTGTCTAAAACGACAGCTCAGCGAACCCTGCTGCGCATGGGGCTCCGATGCGGATGGATAGTCACTACATCTATGCTGACGAAGGTACATCGGCAGAAAAGGCTTACATTTATACAGAAGTATCGGAATTGGACCTCCGCTGATTGGCAAAGGATTGCCTTCGCCGTTGAGTCACTTTTTCTGCTTCATCGAACGCATGGACGTTGGCGTATAAAGCGAGAAACATCGGAGAACAAACACTCTTTAACCATTGCTGGAAGAAAACAAGCTGGTGGGGGCAGCGTTATGGTCTGAGAAATGTTTTCTTGGCATTCTCTGGGTTCGTTCATACCTGTGAAAGGGACTATTAACCGAATTCGTTATGAATCCATTCTTGCAAACCACGTAAACACATACATGTCGATTGTCTTCTTTGGAGCGGATGGGATCTTCCAGCACGATAATGTGACGTGCCGCACGGCTAGAAATGTGCGATAGTGATTGAAAGAGCACGATGAAGACTTCAAAGTACTTCCTAATTCCCCAGACTTAAACCCAATTGAGAATCTGTGGAACCACCTCGATCGTGTTGTTCGCTCTATGGATCCTCCGCCACGCACCCTCCAGCAGCTGTCAGATGCACTGCAGTCAGCATGGCTCCAAATACCTGTGAACATCTTCCAGCACCTTATTGAGTCACTCCCAGCCCGTCTATCTGCTGTCCGCGCTGCACACGGAGGTTACTCTGGATATTAGCAGGTGGTCACAATAATGTGACTCGACAGTGTATAAACACGGTGTAATGGGTGCAAATTCGTAGTATTTAGATTGGAGCATAATTGCATCATGCTTTTGTGTATTTTATGCATAATACAATGCTTTACCTTTGACCCAAAAGTGATACACTTGGTGCAGCGACACTTTCTGGTACAACCTACTACAAAATTTTTAACAGTGTAACAAATTTCAAATTTGTATATTCAAATAATCTCATGTACTTAAACAATTTGAGTAAATAATATTCAATACGGGTCTGACTTAAAATATTATTTGTATGAACTTTTTCGAAACGCAACCTTGATTTTCCGGAGATGTAATCTATGACTGAATTGCTTTAAGAATCGGCATTCTGCATAAAAGTAAAGGCTTTGTGGAAGTAAATGCACGGTCAAGTCACATTATTGTGACCATCAGCTAATATCCAGAGTAACCGCCGTGTGCAGCACGGACAGCAGCTAGACGGTCTGTGAGTGACTCAACAAGGTGCTGGGAGGTTTTCACAGGTATATGTGGTGCCATGCTGACTGCAGTGCATCTGACAGCTGCTGGAGGGTGCGTGGTGGTGGTTCCATAGAGCGAACAACACGATCGAGGTGGTCCCACAGATGCTCAACTCGGTTTAAGGCTGGAGAATTAGGGGGCCAAGGAAGTACTTTGAAGTTTTCATCGTGCTCTTCCAACCACTTTCGAACATTTTTAGCTGTGTGAAATGTCGTATTGTCGTTAAGGAAGATCCCATCCACCTCATGGGAGACAATCAGCATGTATGGGTGTACGTTGTCTGCCAGGACGGATTCATAACGAATTCGGTCCATACTGCCTTCCACAGGTAGGAAGGGACCCAGGAAATACCACGAAAACATTCCCCAGACCATAACGCTGCCCACACCAGCTTGGGTTCTTCCAGCAATGGTAGAAAAGTGTTTGGTCTCCGATGTTTCTCGCCTTTTACGCCAACGTCCATCTGTTCGATGAAGCAGAAAACGAGACTCATCGGAGAAGACAATCCTTTGCCAATCAGCGGAGGTCCGATTCCGATACTGCCGTGCAAATGTAAGCCTTTTCTGCCGATGAACCTTCGTCAGCATAGGTGCATTGACCACCCGTCTGCATCGGAACCCCATACGCAGCAGGGTTCGCTGAGCTGTCGGTTTAGACACACTTTCCAGTAGCACCCTGATTCATTCAACCAGTGAGTTGCTCCACTGTATCGTGTCGATCGGTCCTCACGCCCCTTCGTAGCCGGCGTTACGCTTACCCCTCACATCAATGGCGCGTGGTGCTCCGCAGTTTCCACGTCCCTTATTCGCAATGGCGCCATTTCTCTAATCACGATACACTTTACCCATAGCAGCACGCGAACAGTTCATAAACTGCGCTGTTTCAAAAATACTGCCACCCTTGGCCCGAAAGCCGATAAACATCCCTTTTTGCAAATCTGATATAGCTCCTTTTATCCGTGACAGCTGCGAGTGATATGCTTTGATCAAATGATCATATGTAGAGGATTTCAGGAAGGGAGTGTCTGACGCCAGGTCTTAAACAACCCTTAGAAATAGGAAGCTAGGAGATTTGGGCTAGAGTGCCCGATAGGAAAGTGACACGGAAGCGAAGTAGAAAGGGGGAGGAAGACGCCCTTATTTATTACCGGAAGGCCAGTATCCGGGGTCCGACGGCTTAACGTGCCCATCCGACGAACGGCGGATATTTAGTGAATCGAGCGTTCGTACCCACCTTGAATCGAACCTGAGGCTCTTTCCGTGGCAGTCACGAACGTTGCCCACTAGGCTACCCGCTGCCTGCTTTCAGATGCCTATAGCACACCTTATATACCCTCCAAGCTAGCTCACGACACCTGTCTTCTTTCATTGGCTACACGCTGTTGACGTCAAAAGTAGGAGGTGGTCACAATAATGTGACTCGACAGTATATTTACATGTAATCATCAACGAAGGAGACTCACAGAACTAAGCGTAAATTTTGCTTTAAACATCAACAATGTACAATCACTATTTCTCGAGAATAGGAGTCAAAAGCGGCTGTCTAATGAAGCATGCGAGTATGTGGTCTTCTTTCTACATTAGAGGGCATTTATTATGTTAGACTAACAGAAAAAAGCACGTGTTAAAAATATCTAAATAATAAAATCCATTTCGCATTAAAAGAATGTCCGAGAAAACGAACGAACCTTGCACTTCGTTACAGTTATTAACATTACCGGTCCACCAAATACGAAATCCTTGGCGCCGATTTCAATGAGTGTATTTGAGCATGCGCAGTTAAGCGCCCTTTTTAAAAGTCGACAGAGTGCCGTACACCTGCACGGGAGCACGCCTTTGAGATCGTTCGTTGCCGGATAAAACATACTCTCTGGGCTTTGTGTCTTCCGTTAATAAATATCAAGTGTAAGAATTATGAATACCTTGGATCATTTTTTAAATCATGCGGTATCTTCTTATTCCTTGGAACGAAATTACAAAACAAAAGAAAACAATACAAATCTGGGAGAACCATACGCCGGAGCTGTAATTACAGCAAAAGGGTGAAGTAAAGAATACCGTAAAGGCAGAACGTTCACTTCTGAAATTTTCAGTAAGAAGGAATAAGTTGACATGTGCAAGATAACTCCACCACCTATTTCAGCGGGCTATGCCTTTGGATAATCGCGTCAGTAGATTTGAAAACAGGAGACGTGCTTCTAGGCAATATGTGAACGAGTGGTGTTCACGCTCATGCATTAAGTGGATTTCTGGACGACGGTTGCAGAAAGATTAATGAAAGTGTTATTCAGCGAAAGTGAAGGGAACATAAATAAAACAAAAGAGAACATATTCTTTTTTTAAAAATGTTTCCACATGATGTCTGCTCCGGGATTCGCTGCTAATATGCATTAGCAGTGAGTGCTCATTTCAATTTAATTTGTACTACTGCAGTTAGTTAATTAAATCTTTCAAGTATATCTTATTGTTAGGGATTGGGCTTGAAAATGTTCACGCAGGTTCACCAGTCAGGCAAATATCTCACTCGCCAGCTGAAAATTAAAATTGACAGCCCCGCAGGGCTGCCGGTTTCGTTTCGTGTTTTAAAGTTTGATTTGTTAAAAATGTATATACATCTCTCGAATAATATTTTATCGCTAACCTAATTTAAGCGACTAACCGTTGTATAAAAAACAAACTCAGTTTTCTACCCCTGGAGTAGATGATGAGATAATCCTTCAATGTTTTAGAACTTTCCTAACAGGTCCGCGGAAACACGGATTTCCGTGTTTGCCCCCCCTTGACTTACGACAGCAATTGGCTGAATGGCAGCTCGCGAGGCGCATGTGACTCTTACACGACCTAACAGCGCGTATCGGGAAATCAGTTTACAGGGCTTGCCTCGTGTTCCTTGTTAAGCGCCCCGCACCTGTATGTTTTGACTCACGGCATTCGCTGCCCAATTTCTTTTGCGGAGAAACCGGTTTCTCATGCGGGCGCACTATCACGCATCACTTCTGTGAATTAAAATAAGCTTTATTAAGCAGTGATAGTTTTACGTTTCTAACAATAGGCGTATTAACATATAAATAATTGCCGGCTGAATTTAAATTGCTCTACTGAATTTCTTACTCCCCAACTAAAACTTTTCACTCGTCATAGACGAGCAGAAAACCGCGTTTCTCAAGCCCTGATTATGGATATATAATAGTATATCATCTATACATGGTGTGATTTTTCACACTAAAACGGATTTATTGATGTTTTCCGTCTGTTACGAGTTCCTCGCTATAAGCGGGTTCTGCTGAATTCAAACTTCGAAACGAAAGTACAGTGTAAGCAGCATTCCGAACAAAGCAGTTGCTCCTGTGATTGAAAAATTAACGATTCAAGTGTTTCTGTGTAAAATAAAGATAAATGAACGAAAAAAATGAATAATATAAGTCCTAGAGAAAGTTTCCAGTCTTGTGATATATTGCCGTTTTGAAAGTGCTGATTAGACTCATTGCACTAACTCCCAATTAGACAAAAGCCGGGAGTTCTGAAACTGATACTAACATCCACGCAGAATCGATACAGACCGCCAAGCAATCGAATAATTAACCGCCCTCTTGTTGACGCATGCGTGACCCCCGACACGCGGGACACGTTCGGCGTCAACTGACCATTGACCTGTGTCTTCTCAGCCATATGTCCCCTTGCTGCATGAGGGAGATGTTGCGCACGTCTTTGTTGTGTCATTTATAATATCGTTTGAACATAGAATGCAATGCCGTGACGTGCTTGAGTGAGCCCAAAACGAAACATTTGCTTGCTCTGGTTTTTTTTTTTTTTTTATTATTATATTTCACTGCAAAAAAAGAAAAAATATATATATATATATTTGAAGCATATTAGAAGAAAAAAAAAGGTTGTGTGATGTGCTGTTCCCCAGAACTTATTTAATGGCAAGAGCAACACTTCGCTCTTCTTTAGAAAAATTAATCACGAAAGGTGTGATCGTTAGAGCATGACGTCATGATTTCATTGCCTTTCTCATTCAACACGTTGAACCAATTAAACCCAGTTTGTATCCCCTTACTACCGTATTTTTCTTCATAGAATCAGCGGATTATCTGTTTAAAAAGTTATAGATTTAGGTTCTGCGGTTTATACGCCGCCTTAAAAAAGAAAAAAAGGGACGTCTTTGCCGCACCTCGATTTAAAAAAAAATCTGCGTCAGGAAAGGACGTGTATTGGTTACATGAATTTTACAGATTTTAAAGCATTTTAATAATAATTTTTTTTTCATGTAAGGTCAGCCGGTATTGGGGCGCACGAAGAGGCTTTCAAAAGTTACATCAGTATTTAGACTTGTAAAAATATGTTTCCCAGGGAATTGTTCTTTGTATAGAAGAGTCGTTTTAGGATACTTTAAGTGCCTCAATCGTTTTATTAGCTTACGCTGCAACCATTAAGTACTGTCATCAGCAGAGCATTCTGGACAGGCGTGATGGTTTTATTTCGTGAGAGATACAAACACTTTCCCCTTTTAGCAGGGTGTAGAAAGCTCAACCAGTAACTGTCCCATGTTCCGAAAAGACATTTTAGCAAGCGGAAAAGGATTAAAACGTTGCTACATGGAATTTGGAGAGTTTAAAGCATTTTAGTGTTAATTATTTTTCACGTAAGGTCAGCCGGTATTGGGGTGTTCGAAGAGACTTTCAAAGGCGGCATTGGTAATTAGAGTTGTAAAAGTGTGGTTCTCAGGGAATCATTCTTTGTATACAAGAGTTGTCTTAGAATACTTTAAGTGCTTAAATCGTTCTGTTAGCCTACGCTGCAACCATTGTGTATTATCCTCAGCACAGCATTCAGGATGGGCGTGATAGTATTATTGCATCAGAAAGCATCAGGGATAGAAACATTCTTTCGGGGTGTAGAAAGCTCAACGGATAGAGGGGACACGCTTAAGAAAAGACGGACACAGGGATCAAAGCGGAAGAGGAAGAGAGTAGTCTAGAGGGGGCAGAAGTTGCGTGAAGACGTTTAGAAAAGGGAGACGATTTTTCGGGACAGCGAGTGAGGTATGTCTAGAGGAAGGTGTCTTCGGAACTGAGAAGCGAGAATGATAATTTAAGGAATTAGAACATCAATTAGGTAGGACGTGCAAATGTCAAACAGAAAGTAAAGCAATCATAATTAATTTACTATAGTTCAATATAGCTTTCGGACATTGCCAATACTGAAACTAATAAAAAAAAAACTGATTTAACTCCGCAACCGATGTTAGTGCTCCTTTGAAACTGCAATTTTTCATCCATCTTTCGTATTATATTTTCCCCATACAATGAGCTGCAATTAGGCATGCACATACGTACGTGCGTTCTTTTAGAGTTTCACTGCATTTAAATAAGAACTTGTGTGTTAGTTTTCAAATAACTGCAGAGTTAACAAGTTTGTTTAATAATCTTTTAAAATACAGAAGAAAAAGAAATTACAGCGTAAAATTTAGCGTAGCAATAATTTCGACTTGAAAGGGTAAGCAACACAGATTCGTCAACTTAATGAAAGCATCACTGTCATTTCACTGGAAGTGATAAACCATTCCTATAATCGAAATTATAAACTGTTGTCGTAGTTTCACTTGAAGTTATAGTGTCTTTATAGTTAGCCGAACGATTCCTGTACTTGTGAACAAATCGTTCTTGTACTTGAAAGATTAGTTTGAGGGTCCATTACGAAGTATCGCAGTCTTTTCAAAAGATGTCGATTGACATATTTAAGGAATCAGATTTTTCATTCATTGCAAACTTGTGACTATGAAAATTTTAGTAATGAAATAATTCCTTTAGTGAAAATGTATTTTATATGCAATCCGTGATCACTAATATATGAAAAAAGGTCAAGAAAAACTGAATTTTTTTCTGTGTTTTTTAATTATTACCAAAGGCTCAATATTACCCGTTTTAACATACATACAGTGAATTGCTGCTTGATCCACTGATTGCATCAAATAAATTAAGATTTCAAGAAAATTATGCAATTGCTACATTATTAAACGTACAATAATGACATAACAAGTTTTCCTAATTTTAGTACCATCTAGTTACGTGTTTGGACAACTTCATTTTGATAAGCAAATATAAAGTTTATAATTTTTGTCTTCCAGAGCACTATTTCAAAAAAGTTACCTTGTCAAAGTTCAACACATCTGTATTAAGTATATTAGTAGCATTAAGCAAAACTATTTGGATCCGCAATATAAGCATTTCTTTTTATCTGGAAAAATACAAGTAACTTATTGGCAGAAATTTCCTGAAATTTGATTTTCAAGAAGTATTCAGCAAAACTGCCAATGTACATATAATTATGGTTGTGTAGTTCTTTGTGTATCACAAGCACAATTTGATTATGTGTCCGTTAGCTGTTCCTTGAAGAATTTCAAAGACACGTTTCTAAGAAAATCTGAAATTTGTTCCAATAATTTCTTAAAGTATTTTTTCAGATAATTATTATATTTTTTGAGAACGTGACAAATGCACATGCAGGGATTGTACTGAATAAATCTAAGCGATTGTTTTGGTACTATAGGATGTATTTTAAAAGATGTACATGTTTCATTATAAATTGACTAACTTGATGTACCATTTTCTCAGAAACTATAAAAAGCAGTGGTATAAAATTTTGCACAAATGTTTTGTCATTGCTAAAGCTATTGAAAAAGATTGTTTTTTCCTTTTTTTATGATTTTGGTTTCAAAATAAATTCTATGAAGGATTGAAGAAGTTTTTCCCCATACAAAAATTGACACCCACCCTCACGTCTGGAAGCACACTTTCCAGTAGTTATCGGATAATATGAGATATATTAGTTCCAGTTATTATTGCTGTAGCTTGTGAAGACACAGTGCAGGAAGTCTGGAAACAGATAAGTCTAGATAAATGAATAAAAAGTTGATCTCTCATTTTAAGCGAATGCTTTCAAAAAAAAAAAAAAAAAAAAAAAAAAAGAAGCGAGTATATATTTCTACTTGTATTTTAAAAATCTTGTTTGTTTAAAACATAGTTTCCACAATATGTGGATTCATGTCGATCCACGTACTTTTTTTTCTCTTAAAAATAACAATATCCAAGGCTTAAAAATACCATGCCCGAGATGCCCAGAGCATGTAAATCATTCGTCTGGGCAGGTAAATAAAACATTTAATTGCCTGTGCATGGTAACTAAATTTTAAAATAAAAAAGTTTGTAATAAAATTTCCTACTACACAAGAAAAAAAGACAGTCATCACATGTCGTGTTTCATGTCATTGTTAATTAATGGAAGTTGTATTATTGTTACGAAGTACCAAGGAAAGAGTAATATCAAATCTTTAATTATGTTATGCTCTACGCCCAGAAATCGGAAACCTAGTTTTGCTCCAAATTTTGTTTATAATCAACAACAGTATGCATGCCTCTGATGTAACTGGCCTCTCATGTTTAGTGACAAAGGGAGAAAACTTTAACAAAAGGAACATGGCATAATCACTAAATTTCCGAAAAGCCAGTTTCATCATCGTACCATTTCATACCAATTTTAGCATCAGCATCTTAAAAATTGATATACACACGTTTGTGCATTGAACATTTGTAATACAGACCCTTAAAATGGAAGTGCAAACATGTTAAAACAGTTCATATTTTTAACTTAAAAAAATAGGGTTCTGGTTTGTTATCTTAAAAGATACATTTTCCTGCGCATCCAGCTTTTACTACATGGGCAAGTAAATAATTTCTTGCCCAGGTAGCACTGATATATTTCACCTAATTTTTAAGAAATTGAATGGTTCTGATAAATTCCCATCCTACCACAGATAGAGCATACACACTGCTCACACGAGAGTTCTTCAATGTGTTGGTTTGTAGAAAAATGCTTCAAAATCTTTAAACGGACATTTTAAAGGCAAACTTACTCCTGAACTATGTGTGAACTTCTGTTTTTGTGCATTCATATCTAATTTTTGCTGTCTATACTTGATTCAGTGTTTGTGTTCCTTTAGTAATAAATATTAAAAATGATAATTCAATGCAACTCTCCATGTCTGCAAACACAAAAGATGTATTTCACATGGCAACAAGGCCTTAGCATTTGTATAAAGGACATAGGCATGTTAGATGTGTAC
Organism: Macrothele yani; assembly: GCA_039090855.1. NCBI lineage: Eukaryota > Metazoa > Arthropoda > Arachnida > Araneae > Macrothelidae > Macrothele > Macrothele yani. The sequence goes on from CM077026.1 coordinate 113,812,713, forward strand.
ATGACATACATATATTTCGTATAGGATATAAGTATTTTACAAGCACTTGTGCCCGGAAATAGGGACCCCAAAAAAGTTAATCTGGCCCTGCCTAAACACTTAAATAACTAAGTACGAATGTATCAACATATTACTCTTGGGATCAAAAACATGCAACCCTTATTATTCTGTGTCCATAATAAAGTTTAAAATCCCTTCCTAAATATACATATTTTACTTTGAACTTATTTGATACATTGGCAAAAACATGTTATGGGTTACTATAACAACACAAGTAATCTATTCTTTCCATTACAAACATAAATTTCATTTTTCAAAATTCTTTTCAGTGCTTTGACTTCCCGCTGTGAGATGCATTAGATTATAAAATTAGCCAAATTTAAATTTTCTAGTTCAAAATTTTTATTTTACGAGTAGTTTAACAAAAGGTTTCCACGTACCTTAGAGTTGAAAATTTTCACACTTTATTGCTGTAATCCGTTTTCCGAGAACCTCCCCATTAGTAAGGAATTTGAATACTTTTAATATTCCTCTATGAAAATAAATTTAGTTGACAATTTGACAAAACAACCACGCACATCCGTAGTCACGCTTACACAGAGTGAGCAAGCTCATGCATGCTTGACCACCCACCACGGACATCAGCCTACTCTCCCCTACGTCACGCAGCTTCCGGCGTTCGGTGCGCGGGCCTGCTAAGCTATTAGGGGGTGATGGTTCAGTCCCGTTGCAGGCATGGGTAGCTTGTTTTTCGATATCCGCTTGATCCGCTACACAAACTGTGTGTACACCTTGCAAAGCTACGTAACGAAGAAGCCTCACAGTGATGCCTGATGACACCAGTGGGTCCTCATTTGCTGTACTGTATAGGTATAAAAATAAATAAATAAAAGATGGGCCAAAACTACTAAATTGATATTTTGCTGTCATAAATACAGGTAGTGTATGTGTAAATAGTAACTGCATGTATAAGCACCATATATTTGCTGCAATTTAAGCAAACACAAATTATCATTTCTCTGCTGTACTTAAGGGAAAATCTCTAGTGCTTATTTTTACTTTTATTTTGCGTTTAAGAACCAGGCATTATGCATTGGCTTAAATAGATGATATGCCCGCATAATTCGGTCGAAGTGTTTGTATTTGCTGAGATGCTTGCCCAGTACGCTAAATTTTCTTGCCAAACACGAGACATTTAAATGCAAAACAACAGCATTAAAAATTGCTGTAGACGATTACGGAAATAGGAGTCCGTCATCTCACTGTATGGAAAGAAAAAATTCTCTCCCCATTTTTTTTTTTTTGTTTTTTTTTCGTGGATTGATTACGGCGCCACATCATTAACTGCAGCAACACGTACAACGAAATATAGATGCTGGGAATATGCGATATCTGTCTCCAGCCAAGGTCATTCTAGCTGTTCGAAACTCATACGGATCTTTCTTTTTCCCTCTTGAGGGTAAAATGTATACTACGCAATCGCTGAATGGAAATATAGTTCGATATCAAAGTCTGAGCTCTTTTCCTCTGAATAAAAATAAAATAAAAATAAAAACCAGGATAGGAAAACTCTATTGAAGCAACACGTAAAAGTAAAATTCTGGAGCGTGTTTTTACCCGAAAGATTATTTTTTGTTTCACAGAAGATAACATTCTCTCGTATGCATCAGGTTCTTCGAAAAACGCTCAAACACAAGAGATTTCAGTCAGAGAGTTTTGAAAGTTTCTAAATCAGTTTTACTACCCCGATGGCTCAGTAGTCTGGCTCTAGCTTTTAACCACTTGTCCAAGATGGGTCTGGGTTTGAATCCCACTGTGAGATACGGAAGGTGTGTTTGTCTTATGGCACTGGCTTTCTCCCTTCCTTGGAACTAGTGGCACTAATTTAGTGACGGGCGACTGCGTATAGCTCATTCAGTTGCTCGTAAAACTGTGAAAATACAAGTGTGCCCGTGACAGAGATCGAATCCGCGACCCCTCAATCCGGAGTAAGTTGCTCTCCCAACTAAGCTACACGCTGCAGATTTGTCAACTTGGCATGTAATCCACTTCCGTAGTACGTCACATCATCTCCCTCTTAACTTTCTTTTTATTTTGAAGCGAAGTAGGAATTTTTCATTAATTCCAGACGATGTGTGGAACAAACATCACACATTTTTTAAAGAACCCAACGGTTAGTAGATAAGCGAAGAAGGAATTTTCATTAATTCCAGACGATGTGTTTAGCAAACGTCACACATTTTTCAAAGAACTCAACGGCCAGTAGATAAGCGAAGACCGAAATTTCATTAATTCCAGACGATGTGTGGAACAAACATCAAACATTTTTCGAAGAACCCAACGGCCAGTAGATAAGCGAAGAAGGAATTTTCACTAATTCCAGACGATGTCAGGAACAAACATCACACATTTTTCGAAGAACCCAACGGCCAGTAGATAAGCGAAGAAGGAATTTTCATTAATTCCAGACAATGTGTGGAACAAACATCACACATTTTTCGAAGAACCCAACGGCCAGTAGATAAGCGAATAAGGAATTTTCATTAATTCCAGACGATGTGTGGAACAAACATCACACATTTTTCGAAGAACTCAGCGGCCAGTAGATAAGCGAAGAAAGAATTTTCATTAATTCCAGATGATGTGTGGAACAAACATCACACATTTTTCGAAGAACCCAACGGCCAGCAGATAAGCGAAGAAGGAATTTTCATTAATTCCAGACAATGTGTGGAACAAACATCACACATTTTTCGAGGAACCCAACGGCCAGTAGATAAGCGAAGAACGAATTTTCATTAATTCCAGACAATGTGTGGAACAAACATCACACATTTTTCGAAGAACCCAACGGCCAGTAGATAAGCGAAGAAGGAATTTTCATTAATTCCAGACAATGTGTGGAACAAACATCACACATTTTTCGAAGAACCCAACGGCCAGTAGATAAGCGAAGAACGAATTTTCATTAATTTCAGACGATGTGTGGAACAAACATCACACATTTTTCGAGGAACCCAACGGCCAGTAGATAAGCGAAGAAGGAATTTTCATTAATTCCAGACGATGTGTGGAACAAACATCACACATTTTTCGAAGAACCCAACGGCCAGTAGATAAGCGAAGAAGGAATTTTCATTAATTCCAGACGATGTGTGGAACAAACATCACACATTTTTCGAAGAACCCAACGGCCAGTAGATAAGCGAAGAAAGGAATTTTCATTAATTCCAGATGATGTGTGAAACAAACATCACACATTTTTCGAAGAACCCAACGGCCAGTAGATAAGCGAAGAAGGAATTTTCATTAATTCCAGACAATGTGTGGAACAAACATCACACATTTTTCGAGGAACCCAACGGCCAGTAGATAAGCGAAGAACGAATTTTCATTAATTCCAGACAATGTGTGGAACAAACATCACACATTTTTCGAAGAACCCAACGGCCAGTAGATAAGCGAAGAAGGAATTTTCATTAATTCCAGACAATGTGTGGAAGAAACATCACACATTTTTCGAGGAACCCAACGGCCAGTAGATAAGCGAAGAACGAATTTTCATTAATTTCAGACGATGTGTGGAACAAACATCACACATTTTTCGAAGAACCCAACGGCCAGTAGATAAGCGAAGAAGGAATTTTCATTAATTCCAGACGATGTGTGGAGCAAACATCACACATTTTTTCGAAGAACCCAACGGCCAGTGGATCCATTTTCCACAATCGGGCGCCAATGTGAAAACACGAGTTTGTCCGTGGCCCCCTCACTCCGGAGTAAGTTGCTCTCCCAACTAAGCTACACGAACGGAATGTATTGCTGCAGATTTGTCGTCTTGACACGTGATTTGCCTACGTAGTACGTCACACCTCATATCATACATAAATAAAAAGTAAATGAGCTTCAGTATCTGTGTTATAATATTTTTGAGTTGGCAACAGTGCGAAGGGGGAAAATAATGACCCAGACGACTAACTGAATTAAGAAAGTATCTGTGGCAACAGTTATTAGCCGTTGCAGACGATTCTGGTTTTGTTATTCTGAGGTTGTTTAAGGTACGTCTGCAGTTCGTCATACAGCTATGGAGGTGAGTAGTTCAGAGTTAAGAAGTGAAATGCGTTTTGCAATAAAATTTTGCTATCGTTTGGATAAAACGGCTCCAGAAACAGTTGGTCTAATGAAAAAGTTTACAAAGATAAATGCTTCGGTGAGTCAACGACTTTTAGATGGTACCATGATTCCAAAAAAGAGCGTTTGTCGGCAGAACTCGCTCCTAGGCCTGGTCGACCTGAAAGTGTAGTTACGGAGCGTATTGTTGACACTGTTTGAGCAATCCTGCAAGAAGATCGACGAAGGACGTGTGAAGACATAGTGGCGTCAACTAACATTTCAAAAACGTTGGTATTCGTCATTCTACGTGAAAATTACTGCAGCATCGCGTGTGTTCCAGATGGATATCTCATCACCTGACAAGAGAACAATTGTTAGCCAGAGTTCAGGTGTGTCACGAGTGGAAACAAATGATTGCAAAGGATCCAAATTTTTCAAACACAGCAATAATTGCCGATGAAACATGGGTCCATCCGCTGGGAAGGTGATGATGATAACTTTCTTTGATCGTAAGGGTGTAGTCTACCAGCATTCTATTCCTCCACAAATTACTGTCAATGTTGAGTAACACATTTCAGTCTTGAAGCGTCTGCGACGACACATATCTGTTAAGTGACCGGAACTGGTGGGCAAGTGGACCCTATACCATGATAACTCCCGTACACATGTGGCTGCTTGTGTTGAACAGTTTCTTACAAAATGCAGTATTGAAATCATGCCACAGCCTGCCTACAGTCCTAACATCGCCCCGTGCGATTTCTGGTTGCTTCCAACAATGAAGGAGAAGTTCCGTGGCGCAACATTCAACACAGATGCTGACGTTATTCAAGCTGTAAAGGGATTGCTAAAGCAACTTCCACAAAATGCCTTCGTCACGTGCTTTGAAAAGTGGACTATATTTCTTCATTTTGTGTGATTTTACTATCATTTTTTATGGAACTGCCTTTGTATAAGTTTGCGATTAAAGCGTTTTAACCCTTCAACCAGCTGCAACAAATTAACTCGAGTTTAGCAAAATCGGATACAATCAGCTCTAACAAATATATTCACTGCCTAAGAAGTGGGCTGAACGTAACTGGAAGGAGTGAACCTGCGCATCAGAAAGCATTGTTTTTCTCTTAGCTTTGTTATTGAAATTGGTCATTTAGGGGGATGACTGACACTAATCCTTTCTGGTTGATTGTTTGCTAAAAGAGCTATAACAATGATGATGGACCTAAGAAAGGAGTAAGATGTTTGAGTCACTTGTTTCTACCAAGTGACATGATGTCGCTGTCAGGAGGGACTAACTCTTTTCTATCATATCTGTCATCATAGAGAAGAAAACAGAGGACCAGACGCGGTTTCTGATGACCTGTGACAGGTTTATGGTCGGTACTGCTGATATCATAGGAGGAAAGGAACTATTTTGCGGTAGCTTTCGGAAAACCCAGCTATCCTGTGAACATTTCTATTTGGAGATCGCAGAAACCTTTTTGCACCATTTAGTTCTGGCACATCAGCTGCTTAAAGGATGAAAATCGCAAGGCATGTGTTCAGTTTTATGCATTGACAAATGGTAAAATTGAAAGTTTTTATTTGGGGTATGCCTAAGATTCCGCCACCCCCGCTAGAGGGCGTTGTAAGGGTCTAACCGGCCGGCGATCCGTGCTGTCAGTTCGTACATGTAGCTAAGCATGGCGGTCGATAAAGTTCATTTGCGGCACTGTTTGTTATTCATGTTTAATTTAGGAAAAAGTGCGAGTGAAGCATACGGTTCAATATGTCAGTCTTATAGCGAAACGGTTATGGGTGAGCGGACGTGTTAGGAATGGTTTGCCAGGTTTAAGAAAGGTGATCTAAGCTTGGAAGACAAGCCACGTGCAGGTAGACCTCAGGAACTCGCAGACGAGAAGCTAGAATCGCTGTTGCAAGAGGATGCCACACAATCGACCACGCAATTCGCGAAACGTTTGAAACAGGCTCAATGAACGCTGGCACGGCGTCTACAGGCCTTCGGGAAGATCTGGAAGATTGGTAATTGGGTTCCGCGTACTTTAACGGAGGGTAATATTGTTCAATGATTGGGCATCTGCACGTCGTTGCTGAAGAGGTTTCAAGGGTTCAAGGGAAGAATTTCTTGTGGAAGGTTATCACCGGAGATTAAAAAATGGGTCTATTATGACAGCTTCGTACGCAAGCGATCCTGGGTCGACCCAGGCCAGCCATCAACATCCATTGCAAAACAGGATATCCACGGGGAAAAGGTGCTGTTGTGTGATGTGCGGTGGGATATGAATGGAGTGATGTACTTCGAACTGTTGAAACCGGGCGAAATAATCAATGCAGAACGATATAGCGATCAGTTGATGAAACTGGATGCCGCAATCGAGCAAAAACGCCCATAGACAGGTAAAGGACGCAGCCCAGTCATCCTGTTACACGAAAATGCCAGACCACATGTCGGTGCCATCACGAAATCAACCCTTGAATAGTTACACTGGGAGGTTTTACCGCTCCCGGTTTACTCCCCGGACATTGCACCCTCATACTTTCATCTGTTTCACTCTATGCAACATGCCCTAGCCCAACAGCGATTCACCACAGTTCCAGAGGTGGAACATTTCGTTACTGCGTTCTTCATCCCAAAACCCTAGTCCTTCTATCACAGGGGCATTCATTTGTTGCCTGAAAAATGGCAAAAGGTCATTGATGCTAACGGCCAATATTTCGTTGAATAAATGTGTACTGGTTTCCTGATTGTTCCTGTCTCCTTTCTCCTTAAAATGGCGGAAACCTTTGCATACCCCTAATAATATTCAAAGCAAACAGAATATAAATTCTGAATTTGCTTGTAAAACTTACGGGTTATCCATGTAGACCTCTCAGAAAACTTTCAAATTTCATCTTCCTGGAGCGGGAATCGAACTCGCATCTCCCGATTTCCGTTCGAATATGCGAACCGTTGCACCACTCAGGACAGTGAAGTTCCAAGCAACTGAGACAAAGCAAACATAGCTTGGGAATTTAAACATCCTCCGATTTTCGTTATAGTCGAAGCATCGTCGCTTCCTCATAACGTTTTCTGAGAGGGTTACATGGATGACCAGCAAGTATTACAAGCAAATTCAGAATTTATATTCTGTTTGATTTGAATATTCTATCGATGTCCCACGTACTATGCGGAATATTTCTTCCTTTATTGATTTATATGAAGTTTTTTAAAGCCTGAGTTTTATGTATTGACAAATCGCAAATTTGAAAATGAAGGTTTTATATTCTAAAAGCATGTCTGTAAATGGTATGTGTGCAAGAAAAAGCATGGTGTGACGCAGGGGCGCATACAGAATTTGGGGGAGAGGGGGAGGGGGAGGAAGAAAAAGTGGAAGTTTTTGAAATCCCGCAGAACAAAATAAAAGTTAATGAAACATAAAAGAAAAAAATTAAGTATTTTTTCCTAATGTAAGTTGCATTTCAGCCAAAAAACATAAAAATAAATAAAAATAAGACACTTTTTGGGGGCCTCTAAATGCGCCGCTGGTGTGACGTCTGAACTTAGACCTGATGATGGACAGTGAAGTTACCATGTGTTGCCCCACTTTAAAGTTCTGCGTTCTATGCTTTTGTTAAAGAATATTATACCGCTCGTGTAGTATCTCTCTTGATATCAATAACCCTCGTAAAATATTCTTCAATGATTCCCCAAATAAAGACATCATCGTCAGAAACATTTATTTCCGGGGTGAACCTCTTTTGAATTATGAGAAACTGCTCAACGATTCGCACTCATACACAAAACATTGTCCGCCCTTTGTTCTGCGATGTCACCACACTTCCCTTATTTATGAAAGCGTTGAAACGGTAGAATTACGTGGTAGCTCAAATTCGTGGGGGAGTCGGGGGAGAGGGTGATGAGAAACAGGGGAGCAGGTTCGGTGTATAGAGGAAGGGACGAGGGGGAGCTTGTAGGTGTGCTCATAAGGGTCTTAAATTTGTTCACCCATGTGTGAAGAGGGAATTCCCGCGCCATACCATCTGCCACAAAATTTTAACGTCGCCAGAAGTTCTCCTTAATGCCACAGGTCATAGCATAACAATATGTACTGAGCAATAAGCATTCAGACAAAAGAGAATATAAGACATCCATTTAATCAAAATCGTTAACAAGCAATTTCGGAAGGCCGCAGAATTTTCAGAGCAGAAAAAAAAATGCGTGATTTTGGGTTCCAATATGTATAAGTGCAAGGGATTTTCAGTACGCATTACTGTACCATTATGGTTCACATATTCCCTGGTAAATTCAATGCATTCAGCACATCTTTGTTCCAACCAGAAATAATCGTTTTTACTTTTTCCGATCTATGTACCAGTTTCAGATTCCCCCCTATTATTTTTTTTCCATTTTCCTTTTCAAAGTATTTCCCTACAACGGGAAAAATTCCGAGATATTTTAATTATGCGGATATTTGATACGTAACTCTCCTGTTTTGTGCGCTTCGTTAAAGAACGCCAATGTAACCAATTTGTCCTTGCGCGTGAGGTTCAATTTTTATTTTCTTTTAAGGAGGTTTAAAAAAATTCTTTTGGTGGCTCATAAGACATAAAAAAATAGCATAATTTAAATGTGTAAAAGATGTTACATATTCATGTTTAATATAATTTATGATTTTTCAACTGAGAAGTTTGTAATTAAAAGAGTTTTGTAAACTTCGAAGAGAAAATTTCATTAAACAAAATCTTTTTGTCTAATAGGTCATGTGGTGAATATTTGTATGCAGCCCCAATGGTGCGATATTCTACGCACTGGCCTGTGACCATTCGTCCGAGAAAGGTCCAGGTTCGAATCCCGGTGAGGCATGGATGTTGTGTTTGTCTTACGGCACTGTCTCTCTCCCTTCCCTGGAACCAGTGGTCCTAAATCAGGAACAGGCGACTGCTTATAACTCATCAAGTTGCTAACAGTGGTCGTTAACATTTGCATCCTCTAAAAAAAATGCATTAAAGAAATGTATGTATATTATCAGTTTTTCCACTAGTACCGCGTAAGGCAGTAGCGTATAACTATTATTGTTATATAAAAATATTTAAAAAATAATTAGATAATATCTTTGGTCACTCAACGGAAGAAAAACAGCAGCTAGAATTTCGCCTTCAGTTTAAAAAACACTTAACTGATCCCTCGAGAAAGACACTGACCGTGACCATCCACGAACAAAAGGACACCACCCCTTCTTCATTCTCCGACGTTGGAGGACAAACACTTGCTCTAAGAAAGCCCGCGAGTGACAATTCGACCCTCAGCAATTAAGAGCAATCACTTTCTTACGTCAGGAGCATCTTCCTTAAAGGGGCAAAGAGAGTGAAAGGAAAAATACACAGTGGTCGTAAAAATGGAGTTTTGCTGGTGACTTGAGGGAGTGAGGAACGATTTTGCACAGGCAGGAATGAGAACAGATTTCGGCGGGAAATACATAGAGCCATCCAAAATAACCATCTCCCGCTGGAAGTATATATTCAAATTTATTTTGACCAACCAATATCCCCCCCCAATCTGAAGAATAAAGATTCGAGCGTGCGTGTTCAACTGTTGTTACATTCTATTTGTTGTACTATTTATTTATTTGCTTCCCTGCTCTAACGACACGAACCTGCAGACAATGATTCTTCTGATAAATTTGTGTCCCCTTCAATACTTAAAAATAACCACGCCAACGCTATTAAACACGGTAAGTCATGCATAATGGCTCGACAAGTTAGGGGGCCCAAAGAGGATTAAGAAAATAAAATTATGCACTTATAAATCCACCGATAGAAAAAAGAAATATGAGTGATGCGGAATGAAAAACCCATAACTTGCAAATAGCAAGCTGGAGAGAGAGAGAGAGAGAGAGAAAGTGAGAGAGAAGGAGAGAGCGAGAGAGAGCGCGACAGAGAGAGAGAGAGAGAGAGAGAGAGAGAGAGAGTGAAAGAGCAAGAGAGAGAGAGTGTGAGAGCAGCTGTTTTCAGTTCATTCGCGCGCGTCTGCTATGGCAAGAGCAGTACAGGGGACGTTATTGAGGTGCGGGTGACCTAGTGGTTAGCGTTTCTGCCTACCGATTGAAGCGTTCGAGGATCGATCCCCGGCAGGTTGGAAACGTTCGAACGACTAAACATCCGTTGTGCGTCGAATGAGCACGTTAAGCCATCAGACGCCAGAAACTGCGTCCCTATTAAAAATAAAGGCGTGTGTTCCTCCCCACCTCATTCTCTCGCTCCCACTACCAGTGTGTACTTTGATGCAGTGTGACGTTAGTCACTCTTGCGATGCACTCTAGTGGCTATACATTTACTGACTTTTCTCCGTCTACTAACTTTCACTGTCGTGAGCCTCTAGGTTCCACCTAATGTCCTTCCGTTTCCTTACTGGGCCCAATAGCCCGCTACAGGCATAGGTAGTCGAGCCTAAACCTTCTCTATCGGTGTAAGCTCTACAAGCTGATTGTTAAGTCAGGGCAGTCGACGAAAAAAAAAAAAAAAAAATGGAACACTTCTTAGACGTTATTAGCATGATGCCACAAACATTGGATTACACAGATTTAAAAGAGCTGAAGACGCTTTCAGGGAAAACGCGCTTTACAGGACTTTAAAAATAGGTGTGACACAAGTTAGAGGAAGATTTAACGGAATGAAAAAAAATTTAATAAATTTGCATTACTGGAGCCCCCTTACATTAACAAAATGTGATATTTTAAAAAACGCAGACAATTTGCAAAAAAATACGTAATAAAGATCGTATTTTTTTTTTCAACTTTTGGAAATAGTTTCAAAAAGCTTTATAAAAGAATAAAATATCAGTAAATTCAATAAAAGAACTCGCATCATTAATTGTTAATAATGAAGTTTGACAATTTGTCACGTAATTACTTGGACGTCTCTACAGAACTTATTTTGTATCTAACACTACCTGTTAAGTATTTACTTCTGAAAGATCATTCAGCAGGATGAAAATACTCAGCAATTATTTGTGAAATACAGTGTGTCAGGAACAACGGAAATATCTTTCACTAATTGCCACTGAAGCCTTCTTATCTATAACTGTACTTTCGGGAAGATCAAGAAACATTCAACTGGTGATTTTTACTTAAAATATTTTCCACATGGATATGTAGTAAAAAAAAAAAAAAAGCAATAATAAAAATAAACACTTGGTTTGGCCACAAAATAAATTCTTTTTTCTTAGGTGTTAATGTTTACATGCAACTCTCTCCTTCTTTCATTTTTCTTTTTCTTTTTTGAAGTTGTCAAAGAATTCTGCCGTCTTTGGCGCGTGCTTAATGCGCCTTTTTTTTTTTATATAGAAGTACCCCTGATTTCAGCTGTGCTGGTCCGTGGTAATGAAAGTCTACCATGCCTCATTTAGCTGTCTACCCGGCCCGGAAATCCTGAGCACGACCTGATCGCCTCATCCTTTTTCATCAATGAAAAGAAAACAGAAATACTCAGACTTGGATAGAAGATGTGACATTTTTAATGCATGGATTAAAGAAGAAAATTGTCCGTTGACCAAATGGGAACTGATTCGTCACATAATGACTTGTTCCTTATACGTATTAAGTCCACATGCAACTGAGCAAATGAAATGAGACCGAATTTGATGTCGCAAAACAAAAAAGCCCACTGCGCTTTGCACTCGATCATTGATTTCCGGGAAATATATACAACAGATATTTCATGTATATTTTTTACTAGAAAAGTTACGTCTTACAGTCTCTGTCTTCACCATCGCTACTACCTATATACCCATTCAGTTGGAAAACTGAATTCTGAAACGTTGCAATGAAACCTTGTTTCGACTGTATGATCCTCCCTGTTGGCTTTAATTTCCTTTAAAAAGGTTAAAGGATGACGAAGATCACAGAATGAAAGGGAAGATATGGCGTTGCAACATCAACCAAGATCCTTCTTTAAATTGTCTTGAAATTAACTAAAAATCTTAAAACGGACAGGAGTTCAGTTCAGTTCATATGTAGAGGATTTTAGGAAGGGAGTGTCTACCCCAGGTCTTAAACAACCCTTGGAAATAGGAAGCTAGGAGATTTGGGCTAGAGTGCCCGATAGGAAAGTGACACGGAAACGAAGTTGAAAGGGGGAGGAAGACGCCCTTATTTATTACCGGGGGACCAGCACCCGGGGTCCGACGGCTTAACGTGCCCATCCGACGCACGGCGGGTATTTAGTGGTTCGAACGTTCGTACCTGCCCAGGATTGAACCTGAGGTCTTTTCCGTGGCACTCACGAACGCTGACCACTAGGCCACCAGCGGCCCAAAACGGACAGGAGCAAAAATTGAACGTCTTAAATAGGCCGGATTATAAATTGAAAGTCTCAACCGGCTGGACCATAAGCTATAAGCTGAAAGTCTTAAACGTCCTGGACAATAAGCTGAGAGTCAAGTAGACCGGATTAAAAATTGAAAGCATTACGTCGGCCGGACTATAAGTTGAAAGTATTCGGGGGCTGGACTATAAGTTGAAAGTATTAGGTGGGCCGGACTATAAGTTGAAAGTACTACGTGGGCTGGATTATAAGTTGAAATCTCGAAAACGCTAGACTATTTTTTGAAGGTCTTGAACGGGCTGGACTGTAAGTTGAAAGCCTCAAAGGGGCCTGACTACAAGCTGAAAGCATGAAACAGGCCGAACTATAAGCTGAAAATCTTAAAGTGTACCCAATCTAAGTTGGCATGTCTTAAAAAGGCTCGCCTATATTTTAAACCAGCCGAGAGTTGGTAAGTCCTAAACGGGTTGGATTACAAGTTAAAAGTCTCCAATGGACCGTACTGTAAGTTAAAAGTCTTAACGTGCTGAACTATAAGATCAAAGTATTAAACAAGCCGGGCTATAAGTTAAAAGTCTTGCATGGGCCTGATTATTAGTTAAAAGTCTTAAATTTTCAATTATTTTGATAATCAGAGTGAATTAAGTATGGTAACAAACATTACATTTCAGATCATCAGCAGAAGATTTCGATACATATACTGTATATACGCCGATGAGTCATTCCATTATGACCACCCCCAGCCTAGAGAAATGAGTGCGCCTGGAGACCGAACGGTGACGTAGGTGAAGTTCAGAGAGCCGTATATATACAACCCGAGGACCGGCTTTCGGTTAGTAGAGTGTTCGGAGTCAGAATGGGAAAAGCTGCCGTTTTATTGGAGTTTGATAAAGGACAAATTGTGATGGCAGGGCGTCTCCGAACTACGATCTCGGAAACGGCGCTGCTTGTCGATTGTTCACGTGCCGCGGTAGTGAGTACGTATCAAAAGTGGTGCACAGAAGGCCAAACGACGAGCCGTCCGTAGCTCATTGATGCCAGAGGAGAGCGGAGACTGTCGCGCATTGTCCACAGCGACCGCAGTGTAAGAGTGTGACAAATCACCCGCAGCTACAACAGTGGCGATCAGGGTAATATGTCACAGAACACAGTTCATCCCAGTCTACTGCGCATGGTCCTGCGTAACCGAAGACCCAGCCGGGTTCCCACGCTCATTGCACGTCATTGTCGACAACGCATGAAATGGGCCCACGGTCATCGAGATTGGACCGTGGATGATTGTAAGAAAGTGGCCTGGTCTGACAAATCAAGATTTCTGGTGCATCACGTAGACGGCCGAACGCGGATACGCAGATTACCAACGGAGGCTATGGCACCTGGATGCACTGTTGGAAGGAAACAGGTCGGCGGCGGTGGTGTTATGCTGTGGGCGATGCTTTCTTGGATTACTTTAAGCCCCATTATTCCAATAGCACAATCCCCGACAGCTGTCCGGTATCTGAACATCGTTGCGGACCAAGTTCACCTATTCATGGCAACTGTGTTCCCTGCTGGTGATGGCCATTACCAACAGGATAATGCACCATGCCACACTGCCAGAATCGTTAAGGAGTGGTTCGAGGAACATGCTGGTGTCTTTCTGTTAATGCCCTGGCATCCAAATTCTCCTGACATGAACCCAATCGAACACTTGTGGTTCGACTTGAAAAAGCGGGTTCGCGCTAAATCACCCCCCCCCCCGAAATCTATGGGAACTGGAGGACCTGCTGTTGGCATTATGGTACCAGATACCCCAGGATACCTATTGCTACCTCATCGAATCGATGTCTCGTCGAGTGACCGCTGTTTTGCGGGCTAAAGGGGGTCATACAACCTATTAAGTAGATGGTTATAATGTAATGTCTCATAGGTGTATATAATATATAAACGTACTTTCGTACGCTGTACGCGGATAGTTTCCAAATTGTTAGCAGATTTTGCAGATAGTTCTTGCTTAAAGATAAAAAGAGTATAACTGCATTAGTAATCCGAAAAAAAAAAAAAAAAAAAGATAAAAATAGTATACAATAGTAATCCAAATTTCTTGGCATTGAAATATAAATCAAAGTTTCCAAGCTTTCGCCCATCAACTAGATGGCTTTTTCAAGGAACGTCGACAACAAATTGTTTACCTTCTTGGAAAAGCCAACAATCATTGTTTGCTGTCTGCCTTCCTTGATAATTTATTTGGTTGATGTGCGAAAGCTTGGAAACTTTGATTTCTATTCTACATCAAGAAATTCGGAATACTAGTTTGTAATATTTTAAGTGCAGTCGATGTACAGTTCCTTGTTATTAAAATAAAAATGTGTGAAAACACAAGTTTGTCCGTGTCCCCTCACTCCGGAGTGAGTCGCTCTCCCAACAGAGCTACGTGGACAGAATGTCTCGCTGCAGATTTGTCCCCTTGACACATGTTTTCATCTCTGTAGTACGTCACAAATGTTATGTAATTTTACGTTTTGTTTTTCTTTTAGATGTACTTTTCTTTTTGCTTTAAAATTTCCGTTTACCCATTTCCCGCCATCACATCAAGGTAATATAGATTAAATAATAAAGTAAAACTAATAAACCACGTGGAAACGTAGTGCCCGCACTAATAATAGAAATATGATGGAAGTTGAACCTGTGAATTTTAACCACCTCATTTGTGGCAGAAAGTAAAACACGAATCTGGCAATTTCACACACATTGCTGCACATTCAATCGCGATGTACTTAATTTGTCCACATTGGAATCTGCAGTGTTCTAATAATCATACATTGTTTTATTAATTTTTCTTTAAAGTATTTTATTACAGTGGTTCGTGCTTGGTAGGTTTGCAGCAAATTATGTTTCAACGGTTGTGTACGCAGATACATTTTTTTACAGCTTTACAACTCTGTATATATATATATATATATATACTTAAGAGCAAAACTGAAGACTAAGGAAAAAATTTTAGAATTTAAAACGAAGGGTGCAAAATAACCTGAAAATCAAAACGCGCAACGCAGCAGTTTTGAAAATTCAGAATTCACATTCTATAAAGAAGATACCTAAGCAAAAAAATACATATATAATTTTGACTCACACCTAGTACAACATAGAAAAGGTTATGTATCTACCTGTGTGAGTAAAAGGAGAAAAGATAAAAAAATAAAATAAAACAACTGAATGTAGAAGGTGTCGAGAATACTGAGCCTTGGCTTTATCAAGGACCAGCAAAAACTCTGCATTTTCTCACTTCCACAAAGACCTAGTTGGAAATGGGTTTCTGCATGTTACTTGCATTTATGGCCTTGCAGAAACCCATTTCCAACTAGGTCTTTGTGGAAGTGAGAAAATGCAGAGTTTTTGCTGGTCCTTGATAAAGCCAAGGCTCAGTATTCTCGACACCTTCTACATTCAGTTGTTTTATTTTATTTTTTTATCTTTTCTCCTTTTACTCACACAGGTAGATACATAACCTTTTCTATGTTGTACTAGGTGTGAGTCAAAATTATATATGTATTTTTTTGCTTAGGTATCTTCTTTATAGAATATATATATATATAGATGTATATACATGTATATATACAATACAAGTCATAATCATCATCATCATCGTCAACCATTATCAATCCACTGCTGGACGAAGGTCTCCCCAGGTTTCCTCCAGAACGGTCTGCCATGTTCCAGTCTCCTCCATGTCACCCCTACATACTTTCGAATTTCATCCACCCATCTCTTATGTGGTCTTCTTCTGGGTCTTTTCCTGTCCCTTGGAATCCAATCTAAAATTTCGGCTGTTCATCGATGGTCTGTCCTTCTTGCAGCATGTCCAGCCCATTGCCATTTCAGGGATTTAACTCTGATCATGATGTCTTCCACTCTTGTCATTTTTCGGATCCACGAGTTCCTCTTCTTACCTCTCCTGGTTACACCAACCATGCACCTCTCCATGCTGCTTTGAGTTGTCTGCAGCCTTTGCATATCTCTTTTAGTTAAGGTCCGCGTCTCTGCACCATACGTAAGCACTAGAAGGATGCATTGATCAAAAACTTTTCTTTTAAGACATAATGGCATATTGCTCTTGAAAATTATGTTGTTTCTTCCAAAAGCTCTCCAGGCAAGTTTTGCACTCCGATTAATTTCTTCATTAATGTGACCCTCACTTTATATCTGCTGTCCAAGACGTGTCTGTTATCTCCAGCTTTTCTCCATCAATCGATAAATCTTCATTTCTTGTAAAAGCATTGAACATCACTTTTGTCTTCTGAAATTTCATTTTTAATCCCACTTCTTTAATCTTGCCAGCAAGTTCCTGGATCATACTCTGCAGCTCTGATGAGGTAGTTGCAAAAATTACTACGTCATCAGAAAAACGAAAGTAGTTAGATAATCTCCATTAATCTTTATGCCTTTGTTTTCCCAGTTCAGTGATTGAAAGACATTTTCTAATGTGGCATTAAAGAGCTTCGGAGATATGGTGTCACCTTGTCTCACTCCCTTTCCAATTTTTATGTGTGCTGTATTTTCAAACAGCCGAATCTTTGCACTTGCAGTTTCATAGATGTTATTAATAATATTAATGTATGCATCTTCAATACCGCAGGATTTCAGAGCCATTGTAACTGCTGATGGCTTCACCGAATCAAAGGCTTTTTCATAATAGATAAAAGCCATGCACAATGGAAGTTCATATTCCCTCGCTCTTTCAATTAGTTCTCTCAGTACGTGGATATGATCTATTGTGCTGTAGCCACTCGTGAATCCAGGTTGTTCTCTCGGTTGAGCGATGTCCAGTGTTACCTTCAAGCGGTGTGAAAGAACTTTAGTGAAGATTTTATAAACCACTGATAGGAGGCTGATAGGTCTGTAGTTCCCGAGATCCTCAATGTCGCCTTTTTTATGTAGCAGGATCCTTGTAGCGTTGTTCCAATCCTCAGGAATCTTCCCTTCATTAAGGCATCGAGTGAAAATTTGGGCGAGTACTGTTCTGTTTCGATTTCTCCACTTGCTTCTTGTATGATGTCTACAGAAATTCCATTTTCTCCTGGAGCTTTTCCCCGCTTCATGTTCTTGATTGCATGTGCAACTTCTGCTGGAAGGACTGGAGGAACTCTGGTACTGGTACCTTTCATGATGTCTGGAGTACATGTATCATCCCTTTTATATAATTTGGAGTAGAAATCTTTCACTCTTGTCAAAATTTCGCCTCTATCTCTTGTTATGTATATATCATCATCATCATCATTGTCAACAATTATCAATCCACTGCTGGACGAAGGTCTCCCCAAGTTTCCTCCACAACGGTCTGTCTTGTGCCAGTCTCCTCCATGTCACCCCTGCATACTTTCGAATTTCATCCACCGATCTCCCATGTGGTCTTCTTCTGGGTCTTTTCCTGTCTCTTGGAATCCAATCTAAAATTTCGGCTGTCCATCGATGATCTGTCCTTCTGGCAGTATGTCCAGCCCATTGCCATTTCAGGGATTTAACTCTGATCATGATGTCTTCCACTCTTGTCATTTTTCGGATCCACGAGTTCCTCTTCTTATCTCTCCTGGTTACACCAAGCATGCACCTCTCCATGCTTCTTTGAGTTGTCTGCAGCCTTTGTATGTCTCTTTTAGCTAAGGTCTACGTCTCTGCACCATACGTAAGCACTGGAAGGATGCATTGATCAAACACTTTTCTTTTAAGACATAATGGCATATTGCTCTTGAAAATTATGCTGTTTCTTCCAAAAGCTCTCCAGGCAAGTTTTGTACGCCGATTAATTTCTTCATCAATGTGACCCTCACTTGATATCTGCTGTCCAAGATAAACGTACGTGTCAGTTATCTCCAGCTCTTCTCCATTAATCGATAAATCTTCATTTCTTGTAAAAGCATTGAACATCACTTTTGTCTTCTGAAAGTTCATTTTTAATCCCACTTCTTTACTCTTGTCAGTAAGTTCCTGGATCATACTCTGCAGCTCTGATAGGGTAGTTGCAAAAATGACTACGTCATCAGCAAAACGAAGGTGGGTTAGATAATCTCCATTAATCTTTATCCCCTTGTTTTCCCAGCTCAGCGACTGAAAAACACCCTCCAACGTGGCATTAAAGAGCTTCGGAGATATGGTGTCACCTTGTCTCACTCCCTTTCCAATTTTTACGTGTGTTGTATTTTCAAACAGCCGAATCTTTGCACTTGCATTTTCATAGATGTTATTAATAATATTAATGTATGCATCTTCAATACCGCAGGTTTTCAGAGCCATTGTAACTGCTGATGGTTTCACCGAATCAAAGGCTTTTTCATAATCGATAAAAGCCATGCACAATGGAAGTTCATATTCCCTCGCTCTTTCAATTAGTTCTCTCAGTACGTGGATATGATCTATTGTGCTGTAGCCACTCCTGAATCCAGCTTGTTCTCTCGGTTGAGCCATGTCCAGCGTTACCTTCAAGCGGTGTGAAAGAACTTTAGTGAAGATTTTATAAACTACTGATAGGAGGCTGATAGGTCTGTAGTTTCCGAGATCCTCAATGTCACCTTTCTTATGTAGCAGGATCATTGTAGCGGTGTTCCAATCCTCAGGAATCTTTCCTTCATTAAGGCATCGAGTAAAAATTTTTGCGAGTACTGTTTCGATTTCTCCACTTGCTTCTTGTATGATGTCTACAGTAATTCCATCTTCTCCTGGAGCTTTTCCCCGCTTCATGTTCTTGATTGCATGTGCAACTTCTGCTGGAAGGACTGGAGAAACTCTGGTACTGGTATCTTTCATGATGTCTGGAGTGCATGTATCATCCCTTTCATATAATTTGGAGTAGAAATCTTTCACTCTTGTCAAAATTTCGCCTCTATTTCTTGTTACAGAACCATCTTCTTTTCTCAGTGCCATAATCTGTTTTCTTCCCTTACTGAGATGTCCCTTTGCTATCTTTAGGCTTTGGTTGTTTTCAATTGCTTTTCTCACTAGTTCACAGTTGAATTTTCGTACGTCTTCAGTGATACTTTTTCTTACTGTCTTGCATAGCTCTATATATTCCACTTTGGAAGTCACATCTTCTTTAGTTGTCCTCATCTCTCTTCTTTGTTGCATCAACATTTTCGTTTTTCCTGAAAATTTGTTTACATGCAACTTGTTCTTAGACCCAGCTAATTTTGTTGCTGTTTCCATAAGAGCTTTGGTTACTTTTCTGTTAACTTCAGAGATGTCCAGTTCTTCCGATGTTAGGCCTTCTAAAGCAGAGAACCTGTTCTTCAGTTCCAACTTGAAGGTATTATGGCGTCTTTTAAGGTTGGTTATGTCAATAGATTTTATTTGTCTTATGAGCTTGCCACGTTCAAGTTTAGTGTTGAGGTGCATCTTACATCTCACCAATCTATGGTCACTACCAGTGTTGAACTTGTTTAGCACACTGCAGTCTTCTATGACGAATTTTTTGTTACACATAATAAAATCAATTTCACTTGTCGTCCCATTTGGATGTCTCCATGTCCATTTCCTGTGTGGCTTTTTCTTGAAGAAGGAGTTCAACATGAAAAGATGAATATATATATATATATATATATATCACTCACTTTCGTTTTGCTGATGACGTAGTCATTTTTTCAACTACCCCATCAGAGTTGCAGAGTATGATCCAGGAACTTGCTGTCAAGAGTAAAGAAGTGGGATTAAAAATGAACTTTTAGAAGACAAAAGTGATATACAATGCTTTTACAAGAAATGAAAATTTATCGATTGATGGGAAAAAGCTGGAGAAAACCAATGCCTACATTTATCTTGGACAGCAGATATAATGTGAGGGTCACATTGATGAAGAAATTAATTGGAGTATAAAACTTGCCTGGAGAGCGTTTGGAAGAAACAGTATAATTTTGAAGAGCAATATGTCATTATGTCTTAAAAGAAAAGTGTATGATCAATGTATCTTTCCAGTGCTTACATATGGTGCAGAGACGTGGACCTTAATTAAAATAGACATACAAAGACTGCAGACAACTCAAAGCAGCATGGAGAGGTGCGTGCTTGGTGTAACCAGGAGCGATAAGAAGAGGATCTCGTGGATCAGAAAAATGACAAGAGTGGAAGTCAGCATAATCAGAGTAAAATCCCTGAAATGGCAATGGGTTGGACATATTGCAAGAAGGACAGACCATCGATGGACAGCCGAAATTTTAGACTGGATTCCAAGGGACAGGAAAAGACCCAGAAGAAGACGACATGGGAGGTGGGTGGATGAAATTCGAAAATATGCGGGAGTAACATGGAGGAGACTTGTACTAGAGAGTCCGTTGTGGAAGTAACTTGGGGAGACCTTCTTCCAGCAGAGGATTGATAACGGTTGGCAATGATGATGATGATGATGATGATGATGATATATATATATATCGGCAAAGATAAGATATTTTATCCCGATATCTTATCTTCGCGATTCTGATGAGTTTGTTTCTTAGTTTATTATCGTTAAGAGGATCTGTCGAACAGCCATGTTTCTTACATTGTGTTGTATAAAAGCTAATAAAGTTTTAACAGCAAAGTAGTCGATAGTGTTAGAGAGCCATGGAAATTTCGCAAAGTTTTGTTTGCAGGGAGTTTTACGAAACCTCTGCAGTGATCCCCGAATTATGTGGGATCTGCGTCATGCTGCGCAGTCCACAATGAAAGCATGTTGCTCCTTTGGGACACATCATTAACTGGCTATAGACGAAAGGGTCGGCTTTCCCCGCACAGCACCTATTGCCCAACAATTTTGACTTCTCTGATGTGTGTATGTGTTTGTGTGCTCCAGGACCTAGTGAGTGCTTTAATGAATGAAAGAATGAAGAAGCGGATAAGTGTGCCCGCGTGCGTTACCGTTAGAAGACCAGGAGAGACGAGAGGGGATCTAGTGGATGGGTGGGGTGTTAGGGGTGGTAAACCCCAAGGGATCAGCCATTCTTTGAAGAGCGTTTGTGGCCGTGATAACTCGATACCTTCATTTGGATAAGTGCCATGTTGTAGGAAAGAGAACTCCACTCGGAGGGAGGGTCCAGGAGGGGGGGGAGACTTCAGTCAAACAACTGGCGTCAAATAAAAGCTGTGTTTGGGTGGTGCGTTTTAGATAGAAATAACAAGCCACTGATACAAAGTAAATTTTTTGGTTGCATGTTACTTAGAAACAGAGATGCTAAAGAAATGTGGTGAAGATGAAAGACAAGAAAATGCAGATTCAGAACGAAATACAAAAAGCTCATTCTCTGTCTTTTCCATGCTCTGAAACGAGAAAAAAATAGAAGAATTAAAGTGAAATTGAATTGAAGAAAAACAGAGTATGAGCATATAAATTTTTAAAGAGCTGAAACATAAGAGAAAAGAAGACTCGGGGAAAAGGTAGACAGAGTAGGAGAGAAAGAGTGAGAGAAAGAGGGGGAGAAAGAGAGGGAGAGAGAGAAGGCGTGCTCATAGTGCATTGAAGCGCGGAGCTGAAAGATGAAAGAAAAGTGGCAATGTGAGCGCGTAGCACTGTTAAAAAACAGAGCTTTAGAGAAAAGGAAAGGCAGAGAATGACTACGATCAAATAAGAGCGATACAACACAGGTAGCAAGAGAAGGGGAAGATAGAAAATGACTACGATCAAGTAAGAGCGTTACAACACAGGTAGTAAGAGAAAGGGAGGATAGAGAATGACTACGATCAAGTAAGATCGTTACAACACAGGTAGCAAGAGAAAGGGAAGATAGGGAATGACTA